>JBBDHG010000019.1:10270000-11532500 GCA_037951165.1 Lophius americanus | reverse complement strand
CTGTCTGTGCTGGGGCATGCTGGCATGGGTCAAGCCCTGGTGCTGTGCCTGCCACGCGGAGAGCGACCCGGTGGGCAGCACACCCTACGCAGAGAAAAACAGAGGACAAAGGGTATGACGTACAAGGACACACACACACACACACACACTCACACAAACAGAAGTGGCATGGGTATTAACACTTTGTTAATGAGTATGGATATTACAGCACACAAACAAACACACAGGCAGACTTGGATCGCCCCAGGAATACTGCCACTCATTGACCGTCCATCCATGTTAAAATGGATGGACGGTGGAAATGTGACAGCTGGAATATCTACATGATCCCTACATAGACAGTTTTTTAGCCCACTTTTGAACAAAATCTGTTCAAAATGCCAATGTTCAGCGCGGCATCACTTTAAACAATAAAATACACCCTTATCTAATGCTGCACCTTTCCTCAGCCATGAGAGGGATGCTGAGCGTTGAGGCGTATAAAATTAGAAGGATTGGTAAAAACAGAGCGAAAGATAAGGTGGGAAAACTTCTCAGCAGGTCCAGCCCAAGCTATTTTAGTGACCTTGGTGTCCGACTGCTGGAGAGGGAAGAAATTATATTCCCTAATCGGCTCTAATCCACATCATTCCTTGAACACCAACTGTTTCAGCAGGAGGTTTCAGCAGAATATGTCTGTAGTGGCTTCATTTTCTCACAGTAAAATCCTAGAAACTGAGAACAAGAGGCTCTTGAATGATTCTGACATTGTCGGAGAGTTTGATAAGAACTCCCTGCCAGCGTAGCCTGTCTGTTCTTTAGAGTTTTTCATCACTGCAAAAGCCTTTCTTTTGTTTCCCTCCCAGCAGCACAGAGACCCAGCAGCAAAGAGATTCTGGGTCTGTGTTCATGTGTAAAAAGTGCACAAGGGTTCTCTTCTTTGTTGTTTCACTCATAACTCGATGGTCATGTCTGCACAGCGGGATGAGCTATGTACCTGGTGCTGAGAGAAATCAGCTGTGACCACCCACACATTTCAGCCTCCTGGTAAAGCTCATGAGGAGGGAAAGGACATTTGTCCGCCACTCCCTCTGGATAATAGTTAAAAGGGCGCTGCCTGCTTGTGTGTATATATATATATACACATATATATATATATATATATAAATATATATATATATATATATATATATATATATATATATATATATATATATGTATATATATATATTTATATATTAGCTTTATAAATCTGCAAAATGGATTTTCCAGATTTATAAAGCTAGTTTGACTGCACAGGTCCAAATAGACATGGTGAAAGAGATTGTTGGTGTAGAATTGAGATTTCAAAAGACAAGTATAAGTTGATCTTTGTGATCCTACAACCGGTTCATTAAATAGTAACACCAGCAGAAACAACATGGCTGTGCCCAAGCCTTAGCCTCTCTCTAGTTGAATCCCTTAATCCACAACATCGTTTCTGGTTGTTGGATACAACTAATACCTCAGGTCGTGCCACAGTATTTCATTACACTGACATTACCAATTAAAACCTCTCCTATCCAAATGGCTCTGCTGTGCAATGTGATAAATGAGTGTGCATGTGTAAGGTAGTGTGTCTATCTGTGTGTGTTTGCATTTGTAATGGCGTGTCTGTGAAGCAGGGCAGACAGAGGAGATGTGGGTGGAGGGATAATGCCAGGATCTAAGAGGTGGGAACATCTTCTTCCAACCTACAGCTTAACATAGATCACAAACCTTCTTCAATCCTACTGTCTTCCCTGTTCTTCCTCTCTTTCTCTCTCCCTCTCTTTTATACTGAGAGCAATTTGATACATTTACATCTGATGTAAGACATATAGCGATGATTTCAAAGAAACAAAGACACTTGCGCAAGCAAATACATGAAGAAAGTAACACAGAAAAGGAGTGGTAACAAGACAACAATGGAGAGAAAAGGAGGTATTTAAAAGGTAGAGAGGAAGAAAGAAGGCAGCCCTCATTATCTTCGCTGTTTGCCACCGATGAAACACTGCCTATTGTGTTGTAATTGTTTCCCTGCTGTTTTTCATTTTGGTATTTATTTATCTGGGATATTAATATGGCCGGCTCACCGATTCTCATTCATTGTGGTATCAATGAGTGCACTTGAATACTAGAGATATGTTTAATACCTCCAACATCCCACCGCAGACACACATAATGAATACACAAACAGAAGCAAAACACTGTGTAGTTGTCTAATTCACATAAATCTGAAATTACTAAAGTCATACTGCGCATTTTTTGGTTTGTTGTGAAAGTTACAAGAGGAATAAATCTGCCTCTGTTGTTGCTCAGGGTAGATCCCACAAGACATTTTTTTCAATTGATACTTAAACCCAAAGTGTGAGAATAATTACAAAAACACTGGCCACATCCTGATGATGCCTTAGGCTCCTTGAAACTCCTATTTACTGTGAACTTCACATTCACTGCAACTGCTTCCCTTTCTGCTCAGGCAAACCAATGTTAACCGAAACCCATCACTATCAGTGCAACGTCATGGTAAAGTGGGCACTGACAGATGTAAAAAGAGAAATCTGGAATTATCTGCCATCAAAAGACTTAATCATTATATGAGCCTATCTGGCAAAAGCTGGAGTAGTTCTTGCTTTAGTAGGTAGGTGTGTATGCACATTTCCTTATACCATATTATGGGTCATCTTATCAATGATATAAATATATATAGTAGTAGGAGTAGTAGTGTAGTAGTAGTTAGATAGGATGATGAAACTTTTCTCCAAACACAGATGAACTGATTAAGGAAGCCTAGATGCTCGGAGAAAATCATGTCAATTAATGTTTGATTGTTTTTCCTGAGAACTCCAAGCATCTTAGGGTGTTATCAGGGCATTCATTTGATCATTTGAGCTAACAGAAACTTAAAAAACATATCGGCATTAAAGATAAAAACACTATATGGCTACTGGCCGTTTGCATTATAGTATAATATAGTCTGTATTCTCATACCATATCATCACGTATCATCTGTGTAAATGCGTTATGTTATTACCTGTATGTATTTTCATTATGTTAATCTTATTGTTCTGCTTCATGTTCTGTGTAAGATAAGAGGGAAATGCACAAATCTCTTTGTGCTTTGCGTTTCAGTGCGTTGTTATACAACAGGTACTACAGATCACAGGCAGATGTTGCCACCATAGACACGATTCCCATCGAGCACAACAAGGCCAGCTTTGATTGTTGCCATAGCAACATTTAAGCCACACACTCCGGTGGTAAGCAGGGACCTACTATACCTAATGGCAGTGAGCTCATTTGTTTGCCCTTTATTTTTTCCTCTGTAGCCTCATTTCGGTCATTCATTATTACAATTATAAAGGACAGCTGTGATCTCTTGGCTGTAACTCTATTCCTCCCCTTATGTCATCTCCCTATACTGCTCTTGTCTGCCTCTGTATGTTTGTGTGTGTGAATGTGTGTGTCACCTTATAGCTGGGAGCAGGTCAATTAAGGGAGTGTTTACCATGCACCCTGCCTGTGGCAGTGCAGCTACTGAATCAATACTTGGCTGCCACACAGAATGCTATTAGGGCTTGATACTGAGCACATGGAACATGTATCTTCCCAGCTTCCATTTTCTGTGTGCTGCTTTCACCTACACATCTATCTTTTCCTCTCAACCTTCAATAATATCATTTCTTTCTTTGTCACACATGCACAAACATTTTTAACACATGCCCCAGTTCAGTGTGGGATGTGGATAATATGAATGTGAAGTGCTAACATCCTAATATACTTGATTCTATAGAGAATATTTGATGTAGTCACATACACATTTAGAAATGATAAGCCAGAGAGATTCAGTAAATACATCCCTAAATGAATGGTTAAACCAGACGTGTTTAAGGAATTGCAGATGCATTACAATATTTACATATCTAAATAAATGTTGAAAAAGCGGCAAATATACCTATTCTTCTACAAATGCTGTGTGAACCCTTCTTTGCAATACTCAATTTTAAAAAGAAATGGGTTGTGTGAATATTTGGACTCACAGCATTGGCCGGTGGCCTCCAGTATGTCTGGGTAGCCTTGTCACAGTGATGCTGCGTCCGTTTGTCCATCTGCTTGTCAGCCTGTCGTACTGAAGATGGTCCCTTCTGGAGCTGGCACTGACACCTGTACTGCCGGCCTTGAGCATGCTAAAGAGGCAACGAGACATTTTAAAAAATGAAGGAAAACCGATTGGTAAATAATATTACTCCTCTTAACCAGTACCACTGTTAGATTCATTTTGATTGAAGGTTTAGCATTTTGTAGAGCAATGGAATCAAATCAATCAGGGGAAAAAAATATTTTGATGGGGCAAAACACAAAAACACCTGAATGTATCCTTCAATAAAACAATATTCACAGAGTAGCTGGACCAGCCTCAATGCTTATAAAAAAAACTTCAAATCAGTTGCATCAAGATGAGTTGAGTGAAAAACAATCCTGGTTTTAATTTCTCTAATTTGACCGCAGCAAATGTGAACAATCTAAACGGTAAACATAGTACGAAACCATCTGCAGTGTTATAACATAAAATATAAATAAATTATAATCATGGTAATGAACTGGCAAATCAAAATTACAACTAAAAAAACAATCAAAATCAAAAATCCACAACTGAATTATCCTGACATGTCATTTAAAGATTTTGCATTCAATTAAACTCTCTGGCATTACTTACACTACATATTTGTAACCCAATATTACCTCCTTTAACCTTTAGTGAGTCTTTTGACTGGGCTGTCTGATGTTAGTAATATGTGTGCAAGTAATAAATGATTAATTACCCTTTACTAAGGTACGACTATTTAAACAACCCATTGTGTAAAGAGAATATCAGAGCAAATTATGATGTCCATTAAAGTACGTATAAAACTTGGTATTAAATTTATTATATTGGAATAAATAAATAACAAGTTGTACTTGGCTGGAAAGATTAGAAAAATCTCACAGACATTTCTTGTTTTGTGAGCCTTGGCAAAAAACGTCAATGCAGCTCAAACCATAAGGGTGCATAATCAAGAGCAATCTTACTCAGCCATGATGGAAGCAGCATCCAAAACTGCAATCTGTCAAGAAAGACTGAGAAATCAGTACTCTATCTTTGATAGCTCCACTTTCCTCCCGCCCATTATTTCTCTCCAACTCATCCCTCCCAGCCCAATAGGCACACTAACAAACTCACATTGTTTACTACAATAGAGGCTCTCATTGCCTTATATAGTCTATCTATTGTTTTCTCATTACTTCATTATGTCCAATTCAATCAGGGGTTCCCCTTTTGTCTCTCAGCAGTTTCTCTGTAATCCTTAACCTTCCTCTGCTTACTTCATTACTCACCAACTGCAAGATCATTTCTTCACAAAGGTCAAGGGCAAAGAGCAGGTTTGATAGCCTTTGACCTTTTAAAATTCATGGTATACACATAGTTTAAACCAGATGACTCACAGTTTCCGCAGGCACTGAATCACCTTATTTTGTTCAGAAACCAATAACAGGAAAATACTTCACAGCTCTATTGTTTGAGCCAGGTGTTTAGTAGATGGATGAGTTGACCAGAAACTTAAAAATGAATAACTTGTACAGTTACATATTTGTGACATTTTTATACTACATTTAGAATGTGTACTAACAACCACATTTCCTCAGAGAAATAGAATGCACAAATCTGAAATGACAATTCCGTGTATGACTAAGTATTTTCGGAGAATAAAAAGGTTTGCCAGTGATAATCATGAATATATAACATATATATATATATATATATATATATATATATACATATATGTATATATATATACATATATATACCTATATATACATTAACGAGTTAGAATATATCACAACAATAAAACTTGAATTGGTCAATTCCCATTAAAGTAACTAGTGAGCGAACCGAAGGTTAAACTGTATCTCTTGACAAAGTCTATCAAAGCTCACAGGACACATTAGAAAATGACCCTGTGAGGATTAATGTACAGTAAGTAGCATTTGTAAAACAATATAGATAAATGAAACCTAAATGTTAAATACAAGAGGGTCTCCAAATATCAAATTTGCCTACATCTTTGGTCGACTCATGTGTATTCGCGTATGTTCTCTCCGGGTACTCTGACTTCCTCCCACACTCCAATGTTTTTGAACGACTCTAAATAACCTGAAGGACTTACTGTGAGAGTGAGTGTCTGTCTTTCTCAAAGTGTCAGCCCTGTGATGAACTGGCAAATCCATTATCAGCTAGGATAGGCATCAGCCCCCGCTACGCTGAACAGGATAAGCGGTTACGAAGAATGAATGAATGTACTCATTATAAGCAGATCAAATATTCTAGGACTCAAAGATTCCTTGCGGCATCCATGTACTGCACAATCCCGCTTTAACATATGTATTAAGCAGCCTATGGAGCTGGACATTGCATTCATTTTTCAATATAGAAAAATAACCGTCAACAATCCACAGAAAATATATGAAAAAATTGTTCAACGGACAGATCACGAGGAACTATTAGATAAAATATTATTACATCTTTGTGATTCATTTCTTTGGGGGTAAATGTTAAAGAGTAAACATTTAGCCGCCTGTTGTTTCAGTAGTTTGTTATAGTTACCTTGACTTGAGAGTAAAGTAGACAGTCCTTGATGTTTTATGGACATAGATTCATTTTATAGGAACTGAATCATTCATATGCTAAACATGTGTGGAATGAATGCTTGCTCTTGTATATATTTTCTTGGTTTGGAAAACTTTTAGAGCTCCAAGTTTAGTCAAGCATGTAATTGCTGTTGATAAATGTTCTTAATATCAAAAGGAAACTGACCAGTGGCAGACCATCAATATTTAATTTGGATTCTAATACAATGAATCTATTTTTGTATATCAAGTACTATTCCATTCATTTTTTCTGTTTCTACACTCATTGATGTAGACACAGATCTGAAAATGTCTTAGCTTTTCCTTACTCTCTTTGTGTTGTGAGGGTGAAGGTTATGGTGCAGCAACGTTGTGCCGTACTGATTAACTTGCAGTGTGTGGTGCTAACTCTAATTGGAGGGATTGCATGCGGCCGGGAGGCTGGACGGAAGGTCTTGCTTTGACATTTTAGTATTTTTGAGTACAGCTGGGAATTTGAATAATGTCTGACAAGCATATGGTTGTTTGGTTAACAAGGACATCTTTTCAGGACTCTAATAAATTTTAGAGAAAGGCTGGAGCCAACTGAAAGCAAACACAATGGAGGTTATTGTTAGGCAGAGTGCAATACTAGGGCACATGTAAGAGTCAAGCAACATGCTGAGCTAACTCAACTACCACCTACACTGAAGGGCCCTGCAGTACGTCTTCGCTGGCCGTGTTGATCCATACATATCTTTTCAGACAGTGTGTTTGCATAAATCCTTTCTTTCTTTCTTTAATATTCAACAAAGCAAAGGATCATTATTCAAAGAACATTTTTCACCTATCATGGTTCACATTGTTCCTGACTTTTAGGTTATCTCTTCAGAAGACGTGATAAAATGTTGGATAGATGTAAACAAAAGACATGCAGGGCAGTAGTGCCTAGAGATGCTTAACTAACTATTTCAGATCTGTGTTTATAATCTGTTTTTATAATAAATATTCAAAAAATATTCAAAATATTGTTTTCTATCTGGTCTGGTAGTCCCTGATCAGTTTCTCTTTCGCTCCCTCTCACTCAACTCAAAGCTGCAGGTCGATCTTCCCTCGCTCAGCATATCCTTACCGTTATGTCTAGTGTATCATGTCATTCATTATCAGAAAGCTCTCATTCTCTTCTTTCAGAAACTGTTTGAAATTATTGAATTGCGCAAACCGTTCAGGAGTAACGGTACTGAGAAACTCAGTATGTTACAAATGTTGGACACGCTGGTGAATCTTTTCTGTAATTGGACGGTGGTACTGTGGAATTCCTAGGGGCCACCGTAATGACTAGTATATGGATGTAAAGATCTATTTCTCTGCCTTCTGATAGTTTTTGAATTTTCTAGATATCTCAAATGGTCTAGGAGTTACAGCAATGAGAAGTATGCAGTCCGAATCCTGTCGGCGGCAACAGGATAGGGATAAGTCATTATGATATTCATTCATACATATTATTATCCTTATTCATAGTCATTATGATAATACTGTCATTATGTTTCTCCATATTAGTAATACCCTGTTGTTCTTGCTTTTTTTTCTAACGTAAAAAATATGTGATATCTCTATCTATCCTGGAAGTAAGGCTACAAAATTGCATTTTGACCTAAATCACAGTTTTGGCTTCCCAAAATGAAATGAGCATGATTGAGCAATACTGAGGTTAAAATCCGTGCTCAATACAATGTTCAGCTTAAAGGAAATTAGTCGTTTCCTAAATGGGACCTGACCAATCAAAGTTACCTGCATTGCACTAAGAGTGCAAACATTTTCTGGACGCAGTAATAGTAACTTGTCAAAATGAAAATGAAATGTCTGGAGGAACAGAGGTTTAGGAGCTTTGTCTCATATGTAGAAAATGATCTGTTGTTGGAAGTATGTTGGATTTTGGCCAAATTATATTCACCAAGTACAAATCCTATGCAGAAATCTTTAGAGTTGTGTCTGCACTGGAAAGTCACAGAGCTAACTGGTTCAACCAGTTGAAAACACATCATCAACTTTGGAGTAGTAGTTGACATAACAGTATGGTAATACTGTAGAAGGTGTGATATATAAGTCATAAATCAAACATTTTGTCCCTGAAGTTGTCTTTGTGAAGGTATGTTGCTGCAGTTACACATTGTACAGGGGCGCTGTTATGGATGTTTGAGTTGATAATGGAAAATCTATACAAGCAATGTTTTTCTTGACCTTCTTACATCCATCATACAAAAGTTGGTGGCACTTTACGTTACAACAGGGTAATGAGATGGTAATAGCTGGATAACAAAGAGGTAATAATTATGTAATACCATGTAATTACCAGAGTAATGACTAAGTAATAGCTTGGTAATGAAGGCACGTTAATAAAATTGTAGTAGAATAGAATAGAAGAGTAGAATAGAATTTATTTTGGTTAGATAAATGTTAAAAACAATAACAAACCAAAAAAGTCGAAACATTTTTGTAGTAGTGGGGTAATAGTGTGATAATAAAAATGGGAAATATCTAACGGGAATTTATGTAATTGGGCAAGAATGGCCCAAAAACTAAATGCAATAATAATTAAGAAACAAATTTTAAGATGGAAATGAGGTACAATTATTTGGTAATAGTACAGTAATACTTAGGTAAAATGTTAACTGTAAAATGATTTCATCAGTGCAATTTTTCCATTTAAAAATGGTAATACGGGGATCTAGAGGTAATACAGGTTGATGTTTAACAGTATCATAGGCTACTATCAGCATAATACCTTCCAAATTAGATTCCTTTTTTTTTACCATATTATAATGCTAAAATTCATCCAACCTCTATGTTCCAAACATTCCCTTTTGTTTCAAGGTGGGGCGCCCCGCCCTCCCAACAGCACCACACGCCCCCCCTTTAAAGTCAAGTTAATTTAATGTCGTATGTAGCGCCATATCACAACGGAAGTCATTTAAGGATACCTTTCATACAGAACAGAGCTATAGCTTGTCAATTTATTAAACAAAGGATCCAGTTCCTAGGCAGCTGACCAACACACTGCAGCATTTAGAAACACAAACCAACTCTGAGGTGAAGAAAATAACTTGGTGCTCAGTCTTTTTCACCGCTGCACCCGCTCAGCAGAGAGGCTGTCAGCTGCTGGAGACATGACGTTAATAACCACACAGCCGAGCACTCTTCCGCCTGCATTGCTCATGCGAATGAGAAAATATTCTTATACATCGCGTTTCAGGCAGGATTCTGTACGGTGGTCAACACGGCCAAGCACACCGCAACTTAAGAAAACACTAACAAATAGATAAAGCCCAAGCATCGTAGATAAACCCATATATCCAACACAGGTACATGTCAGTCCTCAAAGCTCTCCATAAAACAAGCAGTGTCAACAGAAGTTAGGAAAAAAGCACCATCACCTACACTGCTGTGATTGCAGAGGCCCATTTGGAAGCTGAAAGTGAGGAGACAGCTATGGTTCCACTCTTTCTATTTGTCTTTCCCCTGAGATAAGAGAAAAATTTAGCTTTTCCTTGACGCCATTGTGGTACCCATTTGTGTTATGTTTAGTAAATTAAGTATTGATGAATATCAATAAAAACACATCTTCATATAAGGCATTCCTTTGAATATTGAAATGTAAAACATGTACAATGCATTAATAGTATCAAATGTGTATAGTTGAAAGCAGTGAGAAATTAAATAGAAATAGTTTTGTATTTTGCAGCACTAATTCATGGTTATTACACAAAAACTACCACAACTGTTTCCAGGTAATATCTGCTCCTCTTGATGTTTGGTTTGTTTTCAAGTAAGAAGCCACAAGATGGAACATAAAGTTTATTAAGTATTACCTTGAAACAAAAGGGAATGTTTGGAAAATTAGGGTTGTATGAATTTCAGCATTATAAGATGGTAAACACCAATTTTAATCTAATTTGGAAGATATTTCGCTGATAATGGCCTATAATACTGTGAAAACATCAACCTATAATACCTCATTATTATCATATTATTACAATACTAACATCCCCATATTACCATTATCCAAATATCCAAATATGTGATTGAACGGTGGTACTGTGGAAGTCCTGGGGGCCGCCGTAATGATTAGTTACTTATTATCGGCGCAAAGCTCTATTTCTCTGCTTTCTGGTAGTTTTTGAATTTTCTAGATATCTCAAACGATCTAAGAGTTACGTTAATGAAGTTGCGCATGCCAATCTTGAAATATCAATTTCAAATATTACTGTACTATTACCAAATAATTTTACCTAATTTCCATCTTAAAATTTGTTTCTTATTAATAACCCTTAGTTTTTGGGCCATTCTTGCCCTGTTACATAACTTCCAGGGAAATATTACCCATATATACCCATTGTTATTACCAAGCGAATGCTTAGTTATTACTTTGGTAATTACATGGAATTACATATATATTAACTCTTTATTACCACACTATTACCACACTATTACCATTTCATTACCGTGCTGGAATGTACATTGCTAAGCTGGTGCCACTGATATGAGATAATCAAGGTTTTATTTTTTTTAACACATATCAGTCACACAAACTCACCATATTCTGCCACTGTTGTTGCTGTTGCTGTTGGCACTGCAATGTGAGCTGAGCAATAGTCTTGTCTCGATTGCTTAGCTCTGCTCTGAGCAGCTGCACCTCCTTTACCAGCTCCTCCAACTGAAAAAACACATAAAAACATAGTTTATGTGGGATGAACTATACTGTTTTCATAGACATATATTTCTAGGCGTCTAGATAAATTTCAAGATCGATGTCAAGTAGATAGATTTCGAGATAGAAGTCAAGACAGATGTTTGGATAGATATTAAGATAGACGTCTACATGTCTAGACAAGTTAATAAAGTTGTATGGATAGATGTAAGGATAGACGTCTAGATGTGTAGACAAGTTAATAAAGATGTATGGATAGAATTAAAGATAGACGTCTAGATGTGTAGACAAGTTAATAAAGATGTATGGATAGATGTCACGGTAGACGTCTAGATCTGTAGACAAGTTAATACAGATGTATGGATAGATGTCAAGATAGACGTCTAGATGTGTAGACAAGTTAATAAAGATGTATGGATAGAATTAAGGATAGAAGTCTAGATGCGTAGACAAGTTAATAAAGATGTATGGATAGAATTAAAGATAGAAGTCTAGATGTGTAGACAAGTTAATAAAGATGTATGGATAGAATTAAAGATAGACGTCTAGATGTGTAGACAAGTTAATAAAGATGTATGGATAGATGTAAAGATAGAAGTCTAGATGTGTAGACAAGTTAATAAAGATGTATGGATAGATGTAAAGATAGATGTCTCGATAGATCAATTAATAGATAGATATCCAAATAGATGTGTAGATGGATATATTTCAAGAAAAACAGATTTCTAGATAGATGTCAAGATAGATGAAAGCAGTTAGCAATATGAAATAGATTTATGCAGAGATAGATTGAAAGACACATGGGGATGGACAGACAGACAGACAGACAATTAGACAGATAGATTGATACATAGATAGATTGATTACCTGTGAAACAGTGGTTAGGTCCTCTTCCTCAGGAACATCTGCTGCAGATTCTGTAGCCTCAAGCTGGAAACAAAAAAAACATACAGGAGCAGACAGACATGAACAAACACAAACAGCTGGAGCTGGATCAATGACAACTGCCTTAAGCATTATCAACAGCAAAATTTCCCTAAGGTGGAATAAGTTTATGCTTTAGCACATACTGTATACCCTGCTGACCCTGAACGCTCAGCCAGTGATGTTAGAAACCTGAGGTACAGTTGCTTTGGATGTTTTTGAACATTTAAAACATTAATTTCATGGAGTATAAAACTCTCTCTAAATTTAGAGTTTGCTTTAATAACTGTATGGTTGGTGCTTACTTTTTCCAGAGCCAATTTCATCATGTGTATATCGATTAGTTAGCGTAAACACAATTGTTTAGTTTCACTATTCATGCTCAATTAACTATGTACTGAAAATATTTATTTTAGCCTCACAAAAAGGTGATCAATTAACAGACCCTAAATGGAAAAATTACAATAAATCTTCATATTTGAGATCTATAGCAGAAGAAATGCTTGCATTTTTACCAATTATATCAAAGTGAGTACCTTATACTCACTTAAACTGAAATATAAATTTAATTTCTATAGTTCAATCCCTGTACTCATCATTCAAGTCAGGTACAATCAATCAAGAACCAGCATGTATAAGCAGAATCAAACAAAATATCTAAACTGTTAGCACAATGAAGCAAAGATCAATTAGAATTCGACAAAGCTGGAGACTCATTTTACAGTTTCCACCCGAGCTCAAAATCATAATAGTATTATGGAGAACAGACTTAGTAATCGACCAACGGCAACATTTTCCCTCCGGAGGCTATACAGCCAAGGTATGTGAGTAATTAAATTGAGCACAATGAACACATCCGGCGCAGACATTTGATGTAAATACAAATACAAATACCAATATTTTTTCTGGTATATTGAGTATGGAAGATTTTAAATTTTTCTGTTATTTATTTAGATTTTAATTTTTCACATTGCGCACCATGACGTGTTTGTACTTCTGCACATTTTGACAATTTCCTAGATGGGGTGGTGTGTTTTTGTACCAGTGTGGGTTTTATGTGTAGATGTTCATTACTATAGCTCACATCTTCCATTTTTCTCTTCTCCTTGCTTATCACCCTCTCCTCTTCACAGCAAATGGATTTTTCATACTGACAAACTGATATGAAAAGATCTATTAAGTCATCTGACGGACATAGAGTATACTGTACATGCAAGCACATGTGCACATGACAAATCACAAGCTGTGTACTTTAAAGAACGGAGGCCCCAGAGTGTCTGGCCTGCAGCTCAGGAGGTAGCGCTGGTATTTTAAAGCGCTTTGAATCATCAAGCACACTAGAAAAGTAAATTCCATTTACCATTTACACGGTGACAAAAACATTTGTTGCTTTTTGTCTTAAATTATAAATGTCTTTCTTACTATTTGTTTAACTGTGGAAACCATTACATAATGCACAAATATTTATGCATGTTTAATCCCAATTCTATATAGGAGTTATCTGAAGGTGAGATATCCTCCGACCCCCCAAAGAATTTGGCAACAAATATATTAGCATGACATTGCTTTGGCTGGTCCAGAGTTCTGTATGTTGACATGGATTTATGCCGTGGAGACAAGGATCAACCTTCAGACTCACCTTAAAAACATCCTTTCATGGAAAAAACAGAATGTTATTATGTAGTTTTCATGCTGAACTTCTGTGTAAGGGATAACATGACCAATATCCAGTCACCTTAAACAACAAACTTGTAAAACTGGTACAAAACCCAAAACATTAAAATGGCTGATAGATGCTTAATGTTTTCAGATGTTAGAATGTATAGACTGACATAAATGATCCGGACAACAGGGAAGAACAACAAATAAAATTTGTAGAAAATGAAAAAAAATTCAAAGTGCACATCTTCTTATCATGATTAAATAAATGTATTACGGTTGGTGAAACTAATATGTTTAATTTGAAAGATACATACATAGTCGATTGTTTGAGCTGAATGTTTGATTTTTACAATGTTATCAGTTTTGTTATTATATGCTCCAGAAAAAAAGCTATAACTAATGGATGGAGATTCTGATGACTATATAACCCCCCTCATTTTAATTTGAAATTGCCGTCGGGGGGCAAATGAAGTTTATTGAATTCAATTTTATTCAATTTTATGCAGAAAAAGGAAATGTGATATTTTGCATTAAATGTGAATTCTAAATTTGATAGCCGCAAGACATTTCGTGCAAGGGAACAAGGCAGATGGGAGTTAGAAAATGCTTAAAAAAAACACAAACTTGTAGAATTCCCCAGGTAAATAAATGTGGTTCAAACCTGCAGAAGACTTTTCAGCCCGCGCAGCTGGTTCTTCAGTGAGCTGCAGTCCTGAGTCATGTGTTCGAGTGTGAACTCATCCACCACCGCCATGTAACCATGATGCTTGTCTTCAGGAGCAGCATGCCGAGAGGAGATCCTTGAAGCATTAAGAATGTCATTATTCTGAAGGGCATGGGCCCTGAGCCAGAGACAAAGTAGGTTAAAGTCAGATTGAAAAACAGAATTGTGTTTGTGTTGTTTGGCAACAATGTTTTGATCCTTAAAGCCTCACCAACCTGCTATCATTGTGGAAGTGATCTGGTCCACTCCAGCGGTGATGCTTACGCCGCGGACCCTGTCGGCCTACCCTCTCTGAGCGTTCAATGTGGGACATGTTGTTATTGTCTATACAGGCAAAATTTAGAGGAGAGTGAGCCAGAATAAGTCCTTATCTGAAATAGGATGCAAATTAAACATAACTAGGATATACAAAATGCTATCTGACAACTGATATAAAGCCCAAATCCATACAGCCAGAGTTTGTGGTAAACACTAAATGCAATAAGGATGACAATAATAAAAAAAATTAAGAAACTCAATTCTTTTAATGCCATCATCTTTTGAAGTGATTCTAGTACATGTTTATGGCTGAAGATCAGCTGTATCTGGAAAAGCTCAGATTTTTTTTCCCTCTTTTGCCCTTTCTCTGTCTTCGGCTGCTGCTCTATTATGCTCACTGATGTGATATGCAAGACAATGAGTCAATCCACCATATCTTTTGGTAATAAATACTCCCGTGTTTATTTCAAATACTCTATCCTAGAATAACTGCATGTAAATCATGAGCTTATCCAACTAGCTATCCAAAAGCTGTCTCCCCCATAAAATGCAAATCTATGCTCGCACCAACATCAACTGGGCATTTAATTTTCGACAAGGTAAAAGGACAAAGTATTTGGTAACACTCAGTAGCACATGAACCCTAACAAAATTAACAATTAACAAAGAGCAACCCCCAGGAAATCAAAAGCATCCTTGTTTCTCCATATACCAGCACTGAGGGAAAAGGGAGAAGAAGAAACAATGTCAGACTGAAATGGCCTCCAAGGAATGCAGCAGAGGTGGTTGAAATACTTTACCCTGGGTGTCACCACATAGCATAGGAGCTGAAAGTCTGTTTTCATCCTCAACTGCACTCACATTAACCTTTGCTTTTCAGCTAAGAAACAGTCCTCCTAATAGCAATAATAACAGAATATATTCCAATTTGAAATAAAAATCCATACTGGCAGAGACAAAGAATGAAGGATGACTCCTTGTCCCATCAGTTGTTAAAAAGTTAAAGGGCCGGAGAGAGAAACTCAACCCAGCTCCAACCCGGCCTGGTTCTGGCTTTGTTGACAGTCTTGTTTTTCCTGGGAACTCCCTAGGAACCAGAGCTGGGAGATATGGTGGTGGTGGTGGTGAGAGAACAGCTGAGGGAATTACAGTGTTTGTCCATTATAAGAGGTCACCAGCCGAAGCAGGCTTGGGAGAAAACCTGGAGACTCGGGATCCGACAACTCGATGAAATAAAGGGGCCTTTCCTTTTTTACTCCTCTTCTCCTGTTCTCCTCTTCCTGCTCTGTGGCAGAGACAGGGTGTCTATTTGGAAGGGGGAAACACCCTTCCTTATCCCACGTCTCTGAGCCTGCCCTGTGGGCTTGGTCTAACTAGACACTTCAATATGTCTTGCTTTCCCTCTGGCTCTCGTGAGACATATCTCTAGCCATGACATAGACCACTAAAAATATGTCTGCTTCCTGAAATGGAGTAGAGAGTGTCAACATTCCAACTCACATTCAACCAGAGTGAACCCTCCTCTCCCCTTACCTCTCTCACTGTCGCCTGTTTCTAAAGAACAAGATCACTGTTCAGACGGGAGAATTGGGCTAAGGACTATAGATATTGGGAGTGTAAAGCTGCCTCAGTAATGTAAACCAATTGCAGATTTATTACGAACAGCTCCGAAAAAATAATCCAACAGAGTTGAGATAAATTCTACCTAAAAGCACCTGAAGATTATGATGTTAGTTTTTTTGCATAGTGCATGAAACATATGTAGGGTGCTTTCACGGGGCTGTCCTCATGATTATAGATGGAAAAATCCCTTTCTAGAATTCACCACATTTCACCAGAGTGAGGTCAATATTCCTCAACCCGTCTCTCCTCTAATATACCTATGTGACAATACTAACTGATGAGACCATAATAACGTTGTCACCACCAACATTATTTGGTTATAAAGTGACCTGACAACAAATATCTCCTACAAGGATTGACTTTACTGATTGGCAACTGATTAAATTTACATGATGAAACTGGTTTAAAGAGAGATGTTTGAAGACTTCAACTGATATGATAAAAAGATGGTAGTAGCTTGAGTGCTTTTAATTACCAAGCCATTAAACTAATCATTCTTACTCTACGCTATTGTTGTCCATACAATCTAATGTAAACTACAACACTGAGGTTGTGTTGTGTTGTGTGTGCATCTGCTCAGTGCTACAGCTCATCCACTTATGGCATTGGAGGAGTTGTCATCCAATGCCATAAATGTGTCAGTCTGGAGTTTTAATTTAATAATTCTTCAGCCACAAAATATAGAAGAAGTAATAGCACATAACAAACAACAAAGTGTTCATTCAAATGTTTTAATAGATGCTGTATAAGTTAATCTTCACCACCAAAGGCAGGGCAGAATTCATTTTGTTCATGCCATTATATGCTATGAAAGGATGTTTCTTGAAGTAGAATGCTCAGGCCTTGGTTATGCATTAATTTACAATTATGATTTGAACAGTTTCACTGGAGGTTGCCGCTTATGCAAAAATAATAGCAACATCCTGCCTACGAGAATGAAGTATTTGTCATAGCCATAGGATTGCCTCACAAATTTGAATCCTATGCAGTATGGCTGCACTTAAATGTCAGTGTTGTTTGTGTACATGTCTGTGTGTGTTGTGCTGACCATGGAAGCCATCCTCTTGGAGGTCCACATCCAGCATGAGGTCTTCATCATCCAACTCTACGGTTCCCGGAGGGTATAGGTTATTCAGGATATCCTGGGAATCATGAAAATCACAGGTAACATTCCCTTCATTTTAAGGCCTTAGATAACATTATATGCACATTATAAGTGAACAACTTTTTTTGCTCTGTGAGACGAACTAGAAGGGTTTCTAGATAATCAGAGGCCAGGTACTTACTCTTCAAATTTGGTGTGATGCATTCTTTGAAATTATTTGTTTGTGCATATATTACTCTCACACTCTAATTAATCAAAAACAGTTGCCCTAATACATTTTGTTTTGCCATAACTCAAGAAAAACAGCATAATCTAATGAAACTCATACTAACTACTACCTTTGTGAAACTAGAAATAGTTTTTGAGACATTAGACTAACTATACTTATTGTTATTATTATTATGATTGTTATTATTGATGGTGTTTTAATTCTTTAGGACATTTGATTAATGATTCTCAAAACTTAATTACAACCTCCGTTCATTCATTAACTCATTTTGTCATGAACAGTTACAATTAATTGAACACTATCCATGACTTTTTATATGATGGAGTTTCACAACACAGCTTATTCCATCCATGATGGCACGGACAAGAAAATACGGTTCTGGAAAATATCCTTCCATAATGAATGAAACCCATGCTTCATACCGGCCTCCAAATATGTAGTTAATCCGACTGCTGCAGTGCTGTTTACCAAAGAATTCAAAGCAAACCCGAAAGCAAAAGAATGAATTAGTAGTTCAAAGCTTTAATTTCCAAGGCAGTGCTGGGCTTTGACTGGAAGACACGAGCATAAAACGACTCATTATAGAAAAATCTCATATATTGTACAATAACTGAAAAAAACAATAAACAAATTATGCTTCTGCAATCAAAAATATTGACAACAATGAGGTTAGGATCTTTGTTTGTATGAAGTACTATACCAGGAATCTTCGCTTTTCAGGAAAATTCTATACTCAAACAGTTCTGGTGAAAGGTTAGTGTAATATGGGCATCAAAACGGAGATTTGTGATATTATAATATATAAGGGTTATACTTATGGAACTACATTCTTCTATTGCTCAAGGCAGTCTGGAACTTTCTAGGCGAACTAATACTTCTACAACTTTTTGAACAACTGTGTGTTCAAAAGACATGTATCCTCTCTGTAGCACAACAGTCACACAACAAAAGCAGCAGCAGCAGTAGAAGCAAAACCTGCGTCAGTTTGTGCACTTGAACCGTTCAGCGAGACTGCTGATGTGCATTAGGAGATGTTGAATAAAAGTCACAGCTCAGTGGAAATTCATGTACTACTAATATATGCATGAGGATGAGCAAAACTCTAAAAGATTATCTAACGGTGTATTTCAATATAAAAGATGAGTATGCAGTCTCTGAGGTGTAGCAGATTTTTGCAGTGCTGAAATTAAATTGTATTGTAGTTCTGTCACAAAGAACAAACAAATCAGGCCTCATGAAATAATTAGTCTTGCATAGCAATATCTAACTTCACAGTGGTTCAGATGCCAAAAGAAAGGTCTGGCTACAGCAAGCTATTCATTCTGGTGCAAAGGATAAAAACACTCACACATACGCAGGCTAATATCCGCAGTCTACACCTGGTGAGATATGTAATATCAACTTTTATATGAAGGCAGTAAATGAGTGCAACAGGGATGAATTGTTGATTGTGAAAATGTGACATGGGAAATGTAATTTGATATTCAATTGATTTCCTCTGCAATTTTATATAAAATTCATGATGCTTATTTCCAGAGTAACTTACTTTTTTCGACAGTTGCAATGCACACAACACAAACAACTGAAGGAGCAACCCAGCATGCCAGTGAAGTATTATGGCATGTGGTATCACATTTTATCTATCCTCAATCCTGCTTTATTTACAACATATCTCTCTCTGTCTCTCTCTGTGTGCCTCTGAGAGTGTTCATGTGTGTGAGTGTGTTATTTTCATATTATGTTCAATTATTACGTAATTATTAATAATACCACTATAAGTAATAATATAAATTATTATAAATTATTATTAAAGATGTACTAATTATTAGATAATCAGATGGTATCTAAGTGCAAAGCAAATTCCTTGTAAGGGAGACTTACTTTGGCAATAAAACGCTTTTCTAATTCTGACTCTAATGATTTATTATAAATATCAACCTTGAGCAAATTAAACTGTAGCTGCTGGTGTTCTCACTTGAGCTTATTACTTTAAGTTATGTCACTGTTAAAATTGGAGCCACACGTGAAATTGGACCCAAAAGCACAGCACAGAACATATGGGGATTTACATAAAAATAAATGAGGTATTTGCTTAACAAATAAGGTTCGATATAATCGCAGAATGCAGGAAAACAATCCAGAGGAGGCAAAGGCAAACTCCAAAAGGCAAGCAGTCAAAAATGTCACATCTATCTAAAACACAAGTGTCAAGAACAGGACATGAGACATATAGGTTCTATAAAAAACTGGTACAGAATGGAATGGACTGAATACTCTGGGATTGAGAGAAAACAAGACACCAATCAGGGCTGGACAGAAGAACTTAACTGTGAGGAAGTTGATGAGTTGTATCAGACATAACACACACCCTTTCAATTTTTTATCTTAGATGTGCACAATTGTTACATCAATCCCAACCCAGTGGTCTCGAAGATAACAATTTCTATAATTCTGTTCCTATGTTCTCTGCTCCCATGAGCTAATTCTTACAGCAGACAAGGTTAGATGAAACACAGTACTGACAAAGTCTTGAGTTTGAACTTTCTCACAATGAAAGGGTATTGTCACGGTAGGTGGGTTTACATGGGAGAATTTCCTCCGTTCCGAATTAAAACATTCTGAATTACAATGTCGGTGGTAGGGTCCTGACCACCAACAAGCGTCCAGAAGAAGAATACGACAAAGAGAGCATGCGCCGAAGCGATTTTTCGCCCATGGAACCGTCCAAATAAGTTCAAATATTTCAAATTTGCAATGAATAAATCACTCTCCGATGCAGATCGATATTGTTTTGATGTTGACGTATTTAACATGCTTCGCGGCGCTGAAAAAACTCGCGGAGCATTACGTCACGACGCTGGGCACAGATACAACTCAAACAGGAAACTTTCCAATATAGCGTTTACATGCAACGACTGGCTATCGCAAAATCCTTCTGAAAGGATTTAGACTACGTCCTTGCAAAGGAAGGAAATCTCATTTGCAAAGAATCTTCCCATTAATAAAGATAAATCCTTAACTATAGTACAACTGTAAACACAACTAACCCTTTGCATTCAATGATGAACAAGCAGCTTTACATGCTGTATACACATTACACAGTCATTAGTGTAGTGACAAAACTAATGTTGAATGTTAATTCTGCAATTGCTTGGTGCTAATCTCCAGCATCTATTATTAAAACTATAAAAAATATAAATAAGAATAAATAATAATAATAATAATACATTTAAATGTTGATTATTGGGTTAAAAAAATATAAAGTAAACAATTAGATCTCAATTTTAGTGAACTAGTGTGATCTTTATGCTTGATACATTTTATTTAGCTAATTTCCGTGTGGTTGCGATATAAACCCCAAAAATTCGGTCCAAGGACAGAAATTCCCCCTCTACTGGAAAAATTCAATTTTAGCTGATGTGCAGAGACCATAACCTTAAGCATAGGTGACTGTGAGCAAACTGACAAAAAAATCACCTTGGTTCAAATGTAATTTGGGTCCCTTCAAAGCATGTGTGATATTTCATTGAAAAATGACCAGCGTTTTTTCGAGGAGATGTGGATAGATCACTCTGTGTTAGGTTAGGATAACCTTAGATGCCCCCTTTGGGAGCAGCATGAAGATTAAAATCTCTATGGGGTGCAACAGTGTTTGCCAAGATGTGAAAAATCCATTTAAAAAACAAACATCTTTGGATTAACCACAACTTCCCCTGTTTATCTGCCATCCTTTCTTTTTCATTCTATCTGTATGTACTTGGCTGTTTGCTGAATTAAAAACCCTGAATAAAAGTGGAAAGGTTTTCCTTCTCTGTTTTTGCCGGATGCAAATAGAGAACGTACAATTTTCATTATTATAGGGAGCATGAAATATTAATGAGAACGTGAACAGTGAAATTGGACATTAAGGGGGAAATGATTCAACAAAAGCATCTAAAAAGACTTTAAAAGTATTTTAAAGTTTAAATAGTGACGTAAGCAATACTTCAATCTACTGAATAAAAGAGTCTTCGGAGAATTCTTATGAATAATAATAATAACTCCTTTACGATTTTATGAATGGCAAGCACTCAACAGACAAAAAGCTTGAGCACAGGCTGTTCAACGGTCTTAACTAAACTCTACACAGGCCTAAAATTAGAGGAAAAAAAACATCTGGAGAAAACAAACATTGCTTAAACTGCAGTTGTGAGGCAGCAGAGGGAGAAACCACAGAATGACTGTGCTCCCAAGAGCTTGGATAGAAACCAGAGAAAGAAAAGGAGGTTGGACGAAGAGAAGACAAAATGGATACAACAATGAGAGAATGTCCCAAAGTGATTGGATATAAAGAAAAATTGCACAGAAACAGAAATACAAGAGAATAAGTGATAAGAGCTGACCAGACAAATTGAAAACATCCAGACATTTTACAACAAGGTTTATAATAAGGAGGACGAAAAAACTCATGGACATTGAAACTGATGGAACGGTTCCTTAACAAAAACAGGCCAACACAACCTTAACTTGGCAATTTTACAAATACTTTTATCATGTATAATTTAAGTAGCCGAAATGACTGATATCATGGAAGGATACAAATTGGCATTAAATGTTCAGTGAATTAATTTAAATACGACACTGAAGTTATGTAAAAAGACACTGGCCTTCCATTTCACATTATACATTGCCAATTATATTAAGCTTGTAATGTATTGTGTAGCATGGTGCTTCATAGAAAAGTAATCATCAGTTCAGGTAGAAAGGTCATAAAATAAGCATAAGAATGCAGATAGAGCAATGTAGATAGAAAAGACTTGGATACACAAACCAGGAACATCAGTAAGTTCATGTAACATAATTCTTTTAAAGAAGCACAGTGCTCCCAAGTGGACTGAGGACCCCACTGCAGAATGCTAAAAACTTCCAAGGAAATGAATAGCTTCTGGATTCTCCCATACCAAACCAGCATACAACACTGAAAGAGAGTTATGGTTACATTAATGCTATAAACAATTTTCATTCATTTATTTGTTCATTGAGGTTGGGCCACCATTATCATTGGTGTAGAGGTACAACAACTTCCATGGTTTCTTTTTACTGAGGGTACTGATTGTATGCCTTTCCCTTGCATGCATTGAGATTTGGCCCAAATGTCCCACATTTTAATGTCCAGCATCTTATTTGGAGCAGGAGGCTTTTCAAATGCTTTACTTTAGAAGTGCTAAAATGGGGCTTTAACAAACCAACTGTGAATGTTTGATGCCCAGGCTTCATGATTGCAGACCAAATAGATTATGTGAGATAAATTGGAGGAGAAAATATACTCATCATTTTGGAAACATACAAACTGATTTGTGAGACCATTATATTTCGGTTTTATTCGGCTCATTAAAAGGAACAATTTACTCTACTATCTTGGGAAGAATGAATGAATGAATGAATTTGAGTTTAACACAAGAAAGACACAGAAAAGGGGCCAGATAGACATCTCAGTACATCCAGTTACAGCAAATGGGCTCATTTTCTCCTTTTTAAATATTTCAGTTAAATGTCTCAAAAGGTTGCCTCATAATAATAATAATAATAATACATTTAATTTATAATGCACTTTACATTTGGATCAAATCTCAAAGTGCTACAAAGCACTTTGAGACAAAGTAAAAGCAGATAAAAGAACTCATCTTCACACATGTGCAATGAATCTCTCTCTTTTTCTATCTGGTTTACCCCTTTTTGTCATAGCACATTTTTCCCTCTCACACGCCCACTTTTCCTTTCCCTTTATTACGAAGACCGCACTCACTATTTCCTTCTTCTTCGATCAGATATTTGCTTCTAACAAAAACGCTACTGCTGTAATGGCATCTACTGGGAGAGAGTGGAAATAGCAACGGAGGGTGTAACTAGATCATTTTCAAGATGTCATTAAGATTACATACAAGCAACACACACAGAATCATTCATTTCAACGCAGATTTATATTGGTGTTTGAATTCATTCTATTGACTAAGGTTGGAAACAAAAACTATTGCCCACCCACCATGTCTGCCTTATACCGAGGCACAATTGGGAGCATAGTGACCGGCTGTGTCACCTTGTGGTTAGGGAGCTCCACCAACTACAACCGTAGGACCCTGCAGCGCAATGTGAACACAGCTGGGAAGTCCATTGGTGTCTCTTTCCCCTCCCTCCTGGACATCTACAACAGCCGCCTCACCCGGAAAGCAACAAGCATTGTGGGTGACCCCAACCACCCTTTACACAGCCTCGTCAGCCCCCTGCCTAATGGGAGAAGGTACTGGAGCCTCCGTGCCAGCACCCCCGGACTGACAAACGGCTTCGTCCATCGGGATGTTAGGAAGCTGAACTCTCTCCCCTCTCTTCCAACTCCCCCCTCTGGACTCTGAACTCCACCCCTCAAGTCACTATAAAATTGCTGCTGTGTGCGTGTATTTATGAGTGGTTGTATGTGTACCTATACATATATACACTACTCAAAAAAATTAAGGGAACACTTAATTCATACTCATCACACCAAGCCAGTTAAACTTCAGGGATATAATCTGTCCATTTAGGTATCTGCTTCTCAGTGTGAGGGGGAATGACCACCAGTGGGCTACTGGTGTGATGTTTCTGACAAAATTGTCAGCAACAGACAGCATGAGGGTGGCATGAGGGCCTGACGTCCTCTACTGGGATCTATGATCGCAGCCCAGCATTGTGGAGCTCAATTGGTTTTCACATGAGAACAGCAGAATTGGCAAGTTCTCCATTGGTGCCCGGTTCTCTTCACAGATGAGAGCAGGTTCAAACTGAGGTCATGTAGCAGGTGTGACAGAGTCTGGAGAAGCTGTGGAGAACGTAGTGCTGCTCCATCATCATCCAGCAGGACCGGTTCGGTGTTGGATCAGTGATAGTCTGTGAAAACAGATCCTTGGAAGGTCTCACAGATATCCACGGGCTAGCCAACGGTACATTGACTGCTGTTAAGTACCAGGATGAAAATCAGACCCAATGTCAGACCTTACACTGGTCCAGTGGACCCTGGACAATACCCGGCCTCATATGGTCAGAGTGTGAAGACAGTTCCTGGAGGATAAAGGTATTGATGCCATTGACTGGTCCTCATGTACCAGAACCTCCGAGTCGTTATGTACCGCTGCATCAGACGCCACCAGCCCTGACCACTGACTGTCCAGGAGTCCTGATCCAAGTCTTGGTGGACGTCACCCAGGTCACCATCCTCCATCTCATCGGGACTATGCCCAGATGTTTTCAGGAGGTCCCTTTGGCATGTGGGGGTCAAACACACTCCTGGGTAATGTTATGAGTTGTTGTGGTGAAATTCACGGGAGTTGGATCAGTCTGTGATTTCAGTTTACCACTTTGATTTTTGGTGTAATTTAGAATACAGCCCTCAATGGTTTAATGATTTTGATTTCCATCGATTGTACTTGCATAATTTCGTTCTAAACAAGTTACTCAATGTATATCAGTAAAGATTTTGAACTTGAATATTTCTTTCATCGAGTTCCGGTCTGTGATTTAAGTGTTCTTTTAATTTTTTTGAGCAGTGTATATGCATATAAGTATATGTGTATATATATATATATATATATATATATATTTGTTTTTTTTTGTTTTTGTATATTTTTGACTTTAGATTTTATTATATTTTGTGTATATATCATCACTTCTACTAATTTTGTACAGATAATCATGTGTTTTACATTTCTAAACAGTTGATGGAGGGAAATGTAATTTCAGTTGCTGCATATGTCATGTGTGAAAAATACAATAAAGTTCACTTTGAATTTTATGATAAAACAGCTGTCAGTTCTCTCACAGGGAAATCACACTCTCTCGTTAAACACAAACTAGTTCAACTAATCTAGTGCACACCTGGATGCAAAAACACACACACCTTGAGACTTGTTGAATGACTCTTAATCAGAGGCAAATTTCTAAGGCATCAGTAGGTAGTGCGGTTATCCCCGATTGATTGATTGGCAAAACCATCACCACCCTTGCAGTCTAAATCTCATAAGGTCCTCAAACAAGATTCACAACCCTTGAGCGTTTCACGGGGGCTGCCCAATGTACCTCATACCTCAAATGCACAAAACTAATTTCACCTGGTTGTCCTATTTGTATGTACTGTATATTACAATGTCATAATAAAGACTTAACATTTTCATTTTGACTGTACTGACGGGAGCAATTGACAAATACAATGTAAACATGGGAAAAACATTACTCAAAAATAATGTTGTGTTTATTAGGTACTCAATTATTCATTAATGTCTGATGCATAATCAAATGGCTATAGGAATAAATACAAATCTTATATAATTCTAAATCCAGCTTATGTTACAAATTCCTGAGATCAGGTGACTTGGTGCAGGAATACACAGAACCAATACACAGAAAGCAAGTATAATTAACACTCAGTTTGTGGGCAGGTCATCCTTCTACTGAGGGAGAGAAAAGCCTTGGCAAGAAACTGATAGGGAACTCTAAACAATGGTTCTTTTCTTTTCTTTGCACCTACCAAAGTGGTTTAAGGAGGGACAATTGGGGCAACAGGGTCCTGGGCACACAGGCTTGAGTACTGAAATAAATGTGCTATGAAGTGTGACTGAGGGTAAATAATTGTTTTAAATGTTTAAAACTGAGGGTAAATAATTGTTTTAAATGTTTAAAACTGAGGGTAAATAATTGTTTTAAATGTTTAAAACTGAAGGTAAATAATTTTTTTAAATGTTTATTGAGGCCTGTTGAGGATGCTGGCCTATTGAGGAAATCTATTTCTTTGATCTGTGCTTTTATGGTTTGATAACCATAAAATTAATTGCATACTCTCCCTCTTTAAAAGAAAAATACAATACATGGAAATTAACCCATTTTAAATCAAATAAGCCCACGAAATTTAGGCTTTAGTTACTGTATCATTGCTAAAAGATGTTGGCTGCTTTCTATCTCTTTCTCTTTCTGAAATATCTACCAGTCAAACAGTTGGCATGAATCAAGAGGCGTTGAAAGGCATTATTGGCAGTTGCTGCAATAAAAGCTTGTAGTGAAATATAAAAACATCTTTAAAACATTTTAAACCTGAGATTATTAGTTAATTTATTATGAATCAGTCAATAGATATAAGCATAATACTTACCAAATTATAATTTTTTTATTTCTATTTTGGTACCTATGGCGATCTTTTTTTTTTAAAGTTATTTTTTGTTCGGGTTTCCCTCAGTGTTTTAACACATTTCAGTCAACATTTAAATCTTGAAAATGGTACCCACCGTGCTGTTGAGCTCAGAGTCATCATAGCTGTCACATGCTTGTATGTCGTGTGTCCCAAGTGGCAAGAAACCATCCTCATCCCACATGTAGGTCCCATCTGAGCTGTTAGAGGGTGACAGCTCCACAGATGAAGGATCAGGAATATCACTTTGCTCTGGAGACATCACCAGGGGTCCATGGGAGTCCTCCATAGGGCTTCCATCTTTATGGCCTTTAGAAGATAGATAATCATATATCTGAATAATTGTAACACAAGAATATTCTTATATTCACTTGAAATGTGGGTTTAATACCTTTCAGATCCATATCGTCCCAGTCAAGATTCTCATTGTGAAAGTTGCGTAGAAGGGTTTGAGAAGTGTTTCCTGTGTTCGTGTTGTCAGGTAGTTCAGCATCACTGAGTACATCTGCAACACTGTTAATGTCATCTAGAAAATCTTCACTGATGTCTCCTCTATCTAGAGATGAGGCAGAAGATAAAGACATATCCTCTAGAGTTTCACCTGCTGCCTGGCCAGAGCTTTGCAGAAGCGCACCACCACCTCCTTTGCATCCACCCTCTCTAGAGCTACCATCACTGTCACTCTGTGAGTCCACCTTGTCAGTCTCACAAGTCAGTTCATCGCAAATGGTTTTCCCTACCAGCCCTACACAATCAGGTGTTGCTGATGGCACAATATCCTTGTTGACTCTTACTGGAAAGGAAGACTTCTGCTGCTTGGCCTGCCAAGATCGAGGTCTGTACCCCAAAGACCCCCCACTGCTTCCCAATGATTTAGTCAGCACACAATTCGGAAGCAGAGGCTTCCTCAGAGTACTGGGTGTATTGGGATCTGATGGGATCGAGAGAGTGGGCAAAGAAGAGGTACCTATAGGGGTTCTAATACACTGAAGTCCTCCAAATCCTCCACTACCTGAGCTTCCAATGTTGCCCCCAAGTCCCATTCCCACTCTTCCATTGCACAGCTGAGGAGGTTTGAGGAAAGTGCTCCGAGGGGGTCGAAGCTGAGTGTTCGCCAGAGGCTTGGCTAACTCAACAGCACGGTTAAAGGAGAAGGACCGTGTCATAGGTTTGCTGGTGGGTGAAAGAATTTGCTTGAAGTGAGTGAAACTGTTCGAACGAACCATGTTGTCCACTGGCAAAGTCTTTATGTTGTCACTGGATTGAGAAAAACCGTCTTGAGAGATGCTTCTGGGAGAGACAGAGCCCAGCCATGGCTGTACAAGGCAAGACTCTGATGCTTTTTGAGCAGGAATGTCAGGGCCAATATGATTCATTTTTGGACCTCCATTCAGTGGACTTTGTCCTTGCATGGCTCTAACTTTAGGACTCAAATTCAAAGATTGCTTAGGAATGGCCTTGGGACTAGAAATCGCTACTGTCAAAGAACCCGACCTCCGCATTTTGGACATTGCTGGAGAGCTGCTCTTTGCCTCCTTCCCTAATAGGAAAAGCTGTGGCTGAGTGTTGACATCCCCTCTATCCCCAGGGCTGCTGGGAGTGTTGGGGCTTGAGGGAGTCATCCCAACATCTCGCTTGAATTTCAGTGAAGAAGGGGCGGCATGGATCACACCATTTAGGTGAATTCCTGAAGAAATATTCTTAATATCCTGGGCAGTGGTGGTTGGCTGAGTGGAACCATTGGACAAGGTGCTGCCACCACCTACGGAGGAGCGTCCACCGAGCTTTGGCAGTCTGGATACCATGGCAGACTTGATGGCTGCTTTTTCTTCCATGAGATGCCAACCAAGGCATGGAGGAATCTGCACTCAGATGCAACTACAAAAAGAATAGACGGAGAAACACAATAAAATACAGACAGCTGCAACATTTTCAACACTACTTAACCCAGAGATATCAAATAAAAGAAATATATCAATTAAATCAAACCAATACTATGTCTTACAATTATAATACTCCATACATAATTATTTACCTTATTTCTGAATATAAAGTAATGTATGTTAAGATTTCATTTGCATGCCTCTTAAATTAATCGTTTAAGTGGTTTCAATGTAGTACAATGTCAGTCATCCAGTCCTAACAAGAAAAGTTCCATTTCAGGTTGAATAAAATATGTTTCACATTAGTACAACATTTATGTGAACAAGTGCCCTTATTTATAACGTTATTATATAATTATCTGCACTGATAATCAGCAATAATAATAGATGTATGTCCCTGTCCTCCTGCTGCAGAGGTTGCATGTCTTAACAATCCTTTAACCGGCCGCTGACTCTGGGGAGTATTAGGGATTAATATGTCAAGTTTATAGCGTGACTTGAGACTTGTCACGATAAGACTGCCTTTAAGCTTTCACAAGGTCATGTAAGAGAAATAAGGATTCTATGATTGCCAATCTCTATGAATGCGGTAGAGGGATTATTATCCAAAAATTATATCAGACATGGAAGGACTAATTTCTCCAAATTTTTCCTTCAGATTTGTGTGCTTCGTATTATCTGTTTAATATAAAAAAAATAAAAAAACAAACATGATTTTTATTCACAATTTAACAGAAAGAAAGGCATTTTCAAAGAGTTTCCTGCTTGATACAATGGGCAGTTGGCATCGGATTGTCTGGTTACAGTGCCAATATGGGAAAATAGAGTGGGGAAAGTAATGCACAAGCAGTGCTAGGAAAGTGGCCAGAGGGAAGAGAATATTGAATGGATGATAGATAGCATGCAAAACCATTGGAAGGAGAAAGCAGGTCAGTTTCCTTCTGTTCGTTGTTAGATTCATTCAATTCCAACCTGCCACGATATGTGTGCATGTGTTGATGGTACACCTGGATTTTACACCTATCTGGCTATTGCTGAAATATAAGGCATAGGGATGCTGTTGAGACCCATGTATGATGAGGCAAAATAGTACCTGAAACTGTCTGCTGGCTTCAACACAATGGAAAATAAGCTTTTATTACTGTATATCAATTAATAACAATATTTACACATATGACTTCAGATGTAACAAAATATGTGCTGGATGGAACATCTTTCTGTGATGTGGGTAGGTCCTTTGGCACAAAGACAGAAGGCACATAATGCCATAATAATCCCCTCAAATTTTGAAGGGGGAGGTGTATTGCATTACTAAGTTGATTATCTATTCTGGAAAAAGAATCTTAACATGCTGACCCACATTCCCAATCATAGGCACATCAGAGAGACACACTCACTGTCGCCCCTGAAGTGTCTGGCTGTGCCACCATCTTAATCTGCTTCATAAACACAAGTGACCACATACAGAAACACACAGTTACACACAGAAAATTAGGTCAGTATGTGCAGGCAGTGCAACCAAAGCTTCTTTTGCCCTACAGAGGGGTTAGCAATGCGTGGTCTATGTGTATTCAATGCCTTCCAATTAGGAGATTTGACCCACAACCTATCAAGTTTCATTCATATCCAGCCTGGCAAAGAGGCAAATACACGTACTGCTGGAGCGAGTGTTAATTTATCTGGGTAATCTCACTCATCACCGAGTGCCTGGAAGATATTTGTCTGGAGTGGTGGCGTTTTCATTCAGTAAAAATAATCTAATGTGGAGTACTCAAGCTTGTATTTTCTGCTATAGCAGAAAAGAAGAATTTGCAATCCCACTGATTTAAGGAATTCCCTAAAGTGATTCAGCTACTGTATGGCTATAAAAAATATCTAAAAGCAGTGGTTGGTAGACAAAAAAGTATTCCCTTTAAGATTTTTAGTATGCATGGGAATGATTTAGCTCTACATTTCAACATAAATTAAACATACAATTCAAAAGATTTTTAAATTGCTTGCATTTAACCATAAACAAAGCAATTTCAGAAGCCGGATCAGAGGCCTACTAATGGGACATCATTAAAACCTAGTGAACCAATCTAATGAAAACTTAGGATAGTATTGTCAAAAGCACGATAAATCCTTCAATGACCCTTAAATCAAATCAAGGGTAATTGCATTATATTAGATTGCTGAGTTTCAACAATTTGTCTACGAAAATTTTTTGGTGTATCAATTAATTCATTAGTATGGCAACACAAGAAGCCAAACTTGCTGGGTTTAATTATTCTTAAACAACTATAAAAACATTTTTAAAAAGGATGATTTAAATTAGTAAATACATTTATGACCAACCATGTCAGCCAAATATATGTGAAGAACTGGCTCCTTTTCTCAGTGCAGAGAACACAATGATTGCTACTCTGCCCAACCTTTGTTAAGGGTAAGCATCAGGGGAAAAGTAATAAGCAACCAGATGCTCACTCACTGACACACATTCAGAGGTAGAGCAGTAAACTGTGCTTGCCATCTGTCAAAAGATCAGGCGTGCCCCTCCCCCAGAGTATAGTACAGTAAATATATATTCCGAGGCTTCACCAACATCAAGAGGGCAGCCTGCAATAAAGAGAGGTTCTACTGTAGCTCAATTGCTGAAAAAGTTAATGCAATTTGTGAAAGAAAGTATCAGAATACAAAATCAATCACTGGACTGTTTTTGTGGCACAAAGGGTATCTACACAGTATTAGGTAGTTAATGCCATGGCTTATCAGTGTATATATATATATATATATATATATATATATATATATATATATATATATATATATATATATATATATCGCCGCCGGGCAGCCTAGTTTGATGAAATCTCAGGAAGCCCAGAAGCCCCTGAGCAAAGTGTTAGCAGAGCAGCTGATGCTAGCAGGAGTTAGCATCAGCTGCCAGCCACAAGCCCTGAAGCCACAAGCCCTGAAGCCCACTTATAACATATAATAGTCTGACCGAGGCTTAAAAAGTTTTATTATCACTCCGAAAGTCATGGAATTGGTTGTACAGTTGGGAAGACAGGGGGTACATTCATTTCAACAGGTCAGAATTCATACACGTTACATTATGCCGACCAGCCTTGTTACTCCCATTGCAATCCTCCAAAATTAAGCACATAAAATACATAACCCATTAGGATTTTATTACATTAAAAAAAAAAAGTATAAAAATCGGTGATCGGCCAAAAAAATTGTAATTGGTTCCAGATAATGACGACATGACTGGAGGAAAACTGTAAAAAGTTCTTGTGATCTTATTTTAACATGACTTTACAGGGATGTCTGCAGGGATAGCTTCAATAATAAAATGTTAAATTGGTTTATTCTATTTTTATTGACTGAAAGACATGATAGAGAACAAAAAACTTAATCCCACAATGTCACTATTTATTGATGTTTAGAAATTTGTTAGTTCCAATGCCACTGAGAATCTGTGGATTTCATGTTTATTTAGTTACTGAAATTTACCATCTGTGGGACGGTTAAAGCATTATCTTGCATTACCTCTTCTTATCATGATGTTCGACATTTGGGCTGGCCTACTAAGTCCTGGGGTATTCCATCAGTGGTTGCTTCCAGCTTTCCATGCCTCTTGTCGTGATTGCCAAATCTAGTCCTCACTTCATCAGTCTATATGAGAATAAAATCTATAACATACAAATACAGTGTCAATGGTAATTTAATCTGAGCGGTCCACTTCTTTACCCTTTGTCTGTAAAATTGTTTACTGAAATCCATAAATATCACAAAGGCTTGCTCTTTAGCTTTTAAAGGAATCTTTTCAATTTGTTTGAGAGATGCATTGCTCCTAACTATTGTTCGTAACACTGAATTGATTTTGAGGGCTCTAGGCTTAGTGTTGTTTCATCTTAACTTTGCAAACGTGGATTAACTTTGTGTTTAGTTTCCAATTGGTTTATGATGCGAGATTGTTTGTATCTTAACACTTACAAGTAGCAAAATTTGCTTTTGTTTTTCTCAAAACAAAGAGGAAACAGCAAGTGGCAAAGAGAGAAAATCATGGACGAGGAGAGAGTTAAACTGGGCGAGTCTACAGATAGTCTTTACCCACATAATGACCTTTTATAAGTTCTCCAACTTAGCATCTCGGCAGTTATTGCCGAGCATGAACGAGGAAGGAAGTAAGATGACATCATTCTTTTCTCTCTATCGGACAGGGAATGAGTGCTTTCTCTCTGTGTGCCAGAGAGGCTGTTTGGCCTTACTTAATTTACGACTCAGAGGACAATCAAACACAATTGACCTGGTAGAGACAGAGGATGGCAGAAAAATCCAATCTGGGAGAGTTAAGTCATCTATTTCTCTTCTGGCAAAGCTTTCACATTTAACTGTACGCAGACAGAAGATAGATGTATTCGTTCAGAGTTACAAGGCGGACGCAGACATAATGCAACAGATCAAGGCCTATGATCTATTGATTGATCACGACTCGCATAGAAGGAGGTGTTCTATCCCACACAGTAAATCCCACATCCTGATTTTTATCCCTATGACTCGTCTGTCCAATCTCCTAACTCTCATGGTTTCCTATCATCGCAAAGCCACAGCAACACTTCTCAACATAAACACAATTTGCGAGTGTTTTCATAATATCCTGAGTTATCATCAGTATTGTTAGGTATTATTAAAGCGTTTTTTTACAGCAATTTATTACCTGTGTAGAGTAAATTTAGTCACTTACAGTTGCATTATCTGAGAATAAGATAATAGGAAAAATCTCTGCTAACACTCAACTTCATACTTAAATTTGTATGAAATTTTAGATATCTGAGCAATTCAAATCCATGCAGATTCTTTTGAGTGACATGATGAAAACAATTGAAGGAGATAAAGTGATGGAACGTGGAGGAAGGATAGAAAGGATAGATGTAGTGAGCAAGAAAAGATGAAACATCTCTTCTAGCCCTGGTCTGTTTGCATTGTGGAGGGCAACTGCAACTTGAGACTCCCCCCTTCCTTCCTTTGTATGTCTATCTTAGTAAATATGCCCCTTTTTATTGATGAACCAATCAATTGTATGGAGTGATATCTCTATTACTCCTATCTGAAGAAGAAGACATTGAAGATTGAAGACAATTATGACATATTAATAATAATAATAATAATACATTTAATTTATAATGCACTTTACATTGATGACTCTACCCCGAAACAGGATATTTTCAAAGCAACGGTCCAACCTAGAAACTTAAAACCAAAACCAGTGTTGCTGTCATTCATCTCAACCATTGAACGAACCAAATCAAACTAACCATATCTGAGGGATATCATCAGACTGTGTCTGAACCAAAGTGGAATTTTATTTTACATACAATGGTTAAATCCACTATCTCAGCGGTAAAATAACTAGGACAGTCATCTGGACAGGACAGGGTTGTGCCTCAGTTCACTCCCTGAAGGGATTACTAAGAGTGCCATTAGAGTAGGTTAATAGAATGAGACAGGAAAGAAAGCAATACGGACACAGGGGCTAATGTGTATTGATTGAAAGCAATATTAGGCTAAGCTGCACTGGTGCTTGGAGATGCCAATTCATTGAGACAGCACAAAGGGTTGGTTAATGCTGTACACCAACTATGGTATATCAAATGACAGAGACCAACAGAGCTAACTGATGCTCACTCACTGACAAAAAGTGACGAAAGTTGAGGTAAAACTTGCATACAGACACAACATGATATCACATAAATCCATATAACACATAATGTACAAAATAAGAGTATATTAGAGATATATTACCTTAACTCAATGAGATTGTGTATAGTAGTCCATTCACTTTCATCCTGTTGCCAACCAGTAGGATAAGAGCTACACCCTGCCAAGTGACTCTGTGCTTCGCTTCATTCATTATCTGAACTGAAAGTAAGGCAGCATCCAGATGACAGAGCAAAAGAACAGGAAGACTCTCTTCAGAGGATGATTCGCCTGATATCTGCCTCTCATGTGCACCTACGTATTTCCGGGGTGACGGCTGTGAGGGGTTGGATGTGTGGGTGGAGACAACAGAGCACCCATGGGTTCGTTAAATATTTGATAGGGCATGTTTTAAAAGTCCCATTCAGTATGCGGTGAGGGGAGAACAACACTTTGGGAAACCAAAGTAGAAATTACCAGATAATGTCACTCCACTTTTTGTAGCCCTCGCTACTACATTATAATGTTATGAGACCAACAGAGGGGATAATGCAGTGGGTCACATCCTGCCAAGCACTCAGATGCACATGAAGGGTGAATAGATTTTTTTAGTTTTTATGTATTTCTCTTTGATTAAGTGCATATTAAAGGCCCTACGTATTCTATGGTTTGCAGCATACTGGTTCGATCATAGTCCATCTGTTGACCTGCTGGAAGATGGACTGCATAAACAAATCCTTACTACATTGGACTTGTTTATGCAGTCCAAATGCAGCCAGGAGTGCACAGATCTGTATATAGGGGATACCAAACCACTACTTCACTGGTGCATGGCCCAGCACAGGCAGCTACCTCATCAGGACAGGACTCATCAGTTCACCTGCATCTCAGGGACGAGGGACAATCTTTCAAGGACAAAAACTCAACATTTTGGACAGAGAGGATAGATGGTTTGAGAGAGGAATTAAGGAAGCCTTCTATGTCAAACTGGAGCGGCCCCGTTTATAGAGGGCTGCTCAAGTTCCAGTTTCATCACTGAATTGTATGTGGGTGATATGCTAACGACTCACATGTCGCCCCTGCAGACAATCTAAACCACTCTGTCCCCAACGACTCATAACCACCAACATTAGTTATGCTTCGCCAACTGCCAACGACTCTCTATGTACTAAACAAATACTGGAAGTATAAAATACATGCCTGCCCACCAGGCAGTTAGAACTGAAAAAGCTTCTTGGATGAGAGGTCTTCAAGCCAAAATGGAAGACCAGTGGCTTTCAATTCAACACACATGGATATCCATGAGCTGGATGAAAGTAAGATCTACACAGACATATGTGATGTCGGCATTGCAATGTAATGAGTGACTGGACCGTAGAAATGCTGGATTTAATCTCCCAGGATTCCCTTTAACATAGCAAGGCAATGATATTTTATGTATACTGAGTACCTTAAGTCCCATAAGGAGACATTTCATTATTTTGTCTTATCTTCTTGTGCATTCAAGATGATTTACTCTTAAACCATATGTGTCTCTTGATGAACAAAACCACAATATAATTGAGAGAACCGAGCTTACAAAGTTTTATTTTTACCTCGGAATGTCATACAATTGTAGCCGAGGGTTTTAACAAACACGCCCATACTTTGAAAACTTTAAAATAATAAACAATAAAACCATATTATCACCCAAGGAAGACCACTAGTACTTAGGTTTTTTCAAGTCAAAATACATGATCAGCTCGCTATCCTAGGTTCCGCATGACTCCTTCCAAAGAAGTGAACTTTATTTACACTACTCAACCACGGGGAACCTATAATCAGTCATTTCCCTTAGGCCATACACATAAAAATAGGAAACACAATCCAATTCTAAAAGCTCCTGCACATTGACAGGAGTTCATGCAATCAGTTGCCGCCTATACTAAAAGGACAACAGGCATGGAGCATAGACTCCTGGTCTCCAAAGAACAGGCCCGACTTTAACAATGCGGATATTATCTTGTGCGCACATGATGATTAACTTAATCCCACGAGATTATAATTTGTGCAAACAAAATAATTATCCTGATCCCGCTTGTTCGTGACATTTGCACAGTAGATTTAAAAAATCGTCTTATGGCTTGGTGACTCCCAATGCTGACTAGTCATGACATGCATACCCCCCCAAAGTCTTCATCAACTGCCAGACCCATCGATAGAGTAATTTTATTGCATCTTTCTGTGGTGTGATGCTGAGCAGTTGTCTGCTCAGCATCTACTCTTTCTAAGGCTGATTGGCCAAGAGGGCTGAGAAATAATCAAGTTTAATTTAATAACTTAATAATTATTTCATAATAATTTAGTAATAATTTCTCATTTTATAATTTAAGTACATTTTATCATGGTGGAGCTGAATCAGGTGAGCACTGATGTGTTGATGTACAGTATTTTTTGTAAACTTTGGAATTAGGGGACAGTATTAATAAAACAAACAAAAAACTGTTCATTTACAGCTAACATGCCAGTTTAACACACAGCAAATGCCGAGGAACAACGACTGATGCCTTTCACCCACTCTCTGTCAGGTTATAATATTGAAAAAGATTTCAGCTCTGACACCATGATTTCTTCAAAAAGAATAATATCACATTTAACGTAGCTGCTATGTTTTGAATCATATAAAGAGCTAACACAAGAATAGGATTATACACCGGTATAACCGCCCTTTAAGTTAAAGATAAATCCTTTATAAGCTTCTCTTGTCACAAGACTCAGGAACTCAAACACAAAGAAATAAGGTCTAGGAGTCACATGCAGAGCTAATGGTCGACCGCTTGCCTTCATATAAGTATTCCTTTCTATACCAGAATCAGGGGAGCACTGTTTCCTGTGTGTTTGATCAGCGGATTTTCTGCTCACTGACATTTATTTAAGCAAGCAAATATCTTGCTTACGGGCTTTGCTGCTTTATGGGTATTTGTTTTTACCTTACCTACTGATAAATCCTTGCCTACTGCTTATGATGGGGGTTAAGGCCATCGTGAGAGCTGAGATGTGGATTAAAAGGGAAATCATTCCATTACTATTTGGGGTAAAGATAATGAATACGCAACAGTCTAAATAATAACATACATACATTATTGTCTTACTGGGTTGTCCTCTGTGAATGGACAATACACTACTTCTAAAGTGCACTAGTGATGTAATCGTGATTGACAATTGCAAAGTCAACCAGTGTAATTCCAAGACGTCAATAGTCTGTGATTAAATTAAATAAACATGTTTTAGAGAACGTGACAAACTATTCTCGGTTGTGTGCAGTCTGCCCATGTCTATGCCCACAATAAATCAGTGGCCAATCAGTGGCTATTATGCGAGTGAGTGCCGTGACTAGGACGACGGAGGTGAGCTGGGGGTATTTCAGGAAGCGGGCTTAGTGGAGTCTCCGAGTTGGTTGAGCCTGTGATGGGAAGAACTCTGGGTTTTCCGTTCCCAGATGATGGACGTTCCAAAAAGCTGGATACGTTAGGCTCTGTGTCAGTTACCGCGGTAGCTTACTCTGTAAAGCTAACCTGCTCGCTGGCAGGTTCACTTCAAGGAAGAATGAGGTTGTTCCCAACTCCTCCGTCTAAGCCTGAAGCAGAGCTGTCAGACGTGTCCGTCAATTGTTTGTCATATTAATAGATTAATGACGGGAGAGGACTGGGAGACTCCGTCAACGATTTATCTGAAAACATGCCATGCATCTCAACATCTCACACAGTGGATGATCCTCACATCTGAGCTTGTTGCTCTCCATTCTTTTTTTCAAAAGGAAAAAACTGCTAATATTTAATATAAAAGCTACTGGAAAATGAGTCACTGACTGATATTATACATATGTGAAGTATAATCATTAATCTATCAGCCGTCCATCAAGACTTATTCGCATCGTTGGTTTCGATGCTCGCTGACTTCATTCTAGCCTATCCGGGGAATCCCGAAGCGTTCTCAGATTAAATATGAAATTCCTCCAGTGAGTTCTGGTTCCACCCAGGATTAACTTTGTATTTGTGTGTAATTTTCAGCTGCTTTCATGTGCGGTTAGTGCTAATAAATGTAAATAAAAGTCTGTTGAATATCATTCTGCCACCTTTTCACACGCAATATTCATAGAAAATAAAGTAAAACTAGTAAATACATTCACTCAAGCTGCAGAAATCTTATTTTGAAAGTTAATGGGTTATACGACTGAGGGTTTGCAAAATGCCTTTATTTTGAATAACATGTTTTTCGTTATTGTTTCTTACTTAATCTAATTAAATATTTTTATTTATTCTGAGAACCGTACGGTACTAATAGTTTAGTCTTGTATTTTTCTCTGCAAGTTTAACTTTCTATGTTTGGTCTGAGAAATATACATTTAAAAAATATCAGTGAAGTTTGCATTTTCCTTTGTAACCACTATATCACAATTGAAACTCAAACCGCAATATTGTCAAAGATCTTCGCAGTATGACTTATTCACCAAATCTTGGATCCCTAGCTTCTATTCAACAGAGTCTCCTGCTTCGCTGCATCTTGTTTTATGAATTAAAATGCTGCAAAAAAAATTGTACTTCAGAAATTCAGTTTGGCTCGCTATCCTGTCAAGATTAGTAACACGGCCATATAATATATTCTTCTTCTTTATTCGGCTGTTCCCTTTCGAGGTCCCCACAGAAGATTATCTGTTTCCAACATAATATGTATAAATAGTTAAACTTCTGTGCCAAACTCAACGACACAGATGAGATTTAAACTGTCCTCAATTATCTTTCACTAGCTTTCATTCGTCTTTATTTTTTTAACTAAATCAATCATACAATAAAACTTGAAGGAGGTACCACACAAACATAACTCTTATCATTTAAAATGTCACTGGCTGATTTCTTCGTTTCTATTCCAAGGGCAATTGTTGATCCTTGAAGGGCATCATTGTCCAAAAATTGCTGCCACTATCTGACCCTGTGTCAGTTCATCTGAGATCCTGTATCTAAACTCTGCTACACACAAAGTTATTCCAAGCTGTTTAACATCTATGGTCTTACCAAGGGAATGACAGAACTGATAAGCTTAGCTAAGTATAGCTGCGACGATAGGCCACATACAGAGAGGAAAGACGGCAACAAGGATCAAAGAAAGGTCCAGATAAATCAAGCCGCGTACAACACCATCCCATGCACGAGAATATGGACATGGACGCAATGTATTATCACAAATGATCTCATCTCTGGGCATCTGAAAGAGGCAGCAATGAGTTCACTTATTGAGTTTTCAATTATAGTCAGCTGGGTGCCATGTGCGGAAACAAAGAGTCTAGAGATAAAGGAGAGAAGGAAAATGAGAGACAGAAATATCATGTCCATTTTGTTCCGATGGTGAGGAAAAGTAAAATTGAGCTGTAGATAGAGCATATACAGTGGAAAAAATAACAGGAGAAAGTCTAGCAGTCTGAAGACACGTTTCACTAATCTTGATAATCTTGCAGCAGTTAACAGTATATCCAGGTAGACATTATGAATTTGATATAGGGTAATTTGGTACGTTTGATTATCACAGGTTATAGTAAAATGAATATAATTTTACAGTTGCATCTCTGTTAAAAATTCAGTGTAGTCCTTTTCTCCAGTTTCTTTACAGTTTTTGGAAAACAGGCACAAGTGAATCTCTGTAACCATCATATTCATGCTTTGAGAAACTTAAGAATATTATTAGTCTGCAAGTACAAAAAAAACCAAGTTGTTTTATGTCGCCAGATGAAAACATTGCATATACTTCACTGCACTATACTGCTTTGAAAGAATGTACAACGAAATATAAGAATACATAGCTGAGGTAAAGTAAAAACATATACCATGGTTTCCATTTAAATATAAATCATACAATACACTGAGATAATTTTGATCAGCCCTTGCAGTGACAGCGAAGTCACCTTTCCAATAAAAAGCTCCAACTTTGGTTAAATATTGCTTTTACCGATGTGATACTTCTCCCAACCACTGTTGCTAACATGCTTTCCTAATGTTACATGTTGTAGATATACATAACAGCTGCATGATAGTGTTATCAGTTTATATCATATTATAAACTATTCCTCAATAAAATAGTAAAAGTTAACTTTTTACTCTCCCATTTATGATGTTCAAAGTATAGTTTTCAGTTATTTGTTTAATTTTAAAGAGTACATGCTACTTTTTTTTTTAACGATTGCTTTTTTTATCCCAATTTCTTTTCAAACAAGAGATTTACAGCTGCCTTATATATATATAATACATTTTCAAAAGTATTGAATATCAATTTAATACTTCTGCTACCACTATTACTAAAACTCCTTTGATTAATAATAATTATAATTTTAATCAAAATGGAATACTGTACATTGGGATAACTTGATATCCTCTAAGATGGTTATCATACCGTGAAAATGTCAAACACTTGCAACCTTACACCTTGTTCTACTTGGACTGTTTGTGATATCAAACTTTTGAAAAAACCTTTCTCTGTGCTTTTTGAGAGTTATGCAAGCCAATTCTTACCCGTTGACGTCAAGGCTACCACTATGGGTTATTACTGTGTCTTGGAGTGACACCTATACACAGACTAATGCGTTGATGTGTATCTTCCCACATGAGTATATTAAAAATGACACTGATATTTAAGGGAACAAAAAAAAAAATCTTCACATCCTGAACGACACATCTTCTAACGAGACCCACAGGCACACATTAGAGAAACTCAGCTGCTGTTGGGGGGAATCAGTGTAAACACACCATTCAGCCAAGGTGGTGCCCCGGGACCTATGCCAACAGGTGCAATGAGGAACACACACATGGAATTGCACGTGTGCGTGTGTGAGTATGTGTGCACACGCGTGTGTAAATGCAACCCAACCCAAACATGAGCAACAGGAGAGTGTCCTTCTCACTTACATTAAGGGCAATCTGTCATGCCTTCTCCTAATGTGTGCTGGCATGTTGATGCCATGGCGCTTGCACTGTCTGGGTTGTAATAGGCCACAGCCTAAAATGGTACTACTCCCCACTCACACATATACCCACACATATACACGAGACTTGACTGACAGCAACTTCAGTCATCATACAAAAATACGAATATGTGAGGCTTCATTGCATTGTGTAAAATCTCTGTTTATATTAGAAGTCCTGTCTGAGCAGAGTGAAATCTTGTGAGCCATCTTTAGTTACACTCTTATCCTGATGTGTGCACGAGGACAATACATCTAAGTGGTGCATGTCGAAAAGATTCCATAAGTGACATAGTGAGAAATTGTAAAGCAACAAAACAAAACAAAAACTTTTCTTTTTTTTAAATTTGGTTTATTTGTTTGTTTTATCCAATCAAACTAAATTGTGAGATCTATGTGCCTAATCTCTGGAAATAGTTTGTTATGCTTATTACACAATTGTCTGGTCAACTGGTTTCAAGGTACTGTGGCCATTACATGACTGTGGGGGGAGATGTTTGGATGTTAGAAAACATGACCACTTCTGTGTCACTAGTAAAGAGAAAGACAACTAACAAGCAATTAAATACACCAATCAGCGTATCATTCTAACCAAGTATTTTTCCTAGAATGTATGTGCTGTGATCAGAAAAAAAAAGGATAAGCATAAGCATCTGAAACTGTGACCAGGGCAAAATTGTGATGGCTAAAAGGCTGCAGAGAACATCTCCAGAACTACAGGTCTTGTTGGGTATGCCCTGTCTGCGGTAGTTAGCACATTTTAAAGTGGTCCACTGAAGAGCTGCTATGGCAGAAATTGTTGGAAAAGTTAGTGGTGGTCGTGATTCAAAGCTGTCTGAACACACAATGCATCGCAGAGCTGCTTTGGCTGAAAAAAAGGGGCCTTCATTCAATATCATGGAGGTGGTTTTAATGTTATGGCTTATCACGATAGATAGATAGATAAATAGATAGATAGATAGATAGATAGATAGATAGATAGATAAATAGATAGATAGATAGATAGATAGATAGATAGATAGATAGATAGATAGATAGATAGATAGATATGGTTAGTACCTATATAAAGTTAACATACTGTTTAAGTAACATAGTAGCTTCTTTCATTTCTTCCACAATTATAGCAGGACTTATGAACAGGACAACGTGTTCATAAGTCCTGAAAATATGAGTGCAGTTACCTGAATTATATCGTTTGAAGCATAATCCTAACCCCGAGGATAGGTAAGAAAACAGTCCAAATGTTGTAAAGCCAGCGGTCATATGTTATTCTTCCACTTCCCCTCACAGTCTCCGTCCATCAATAGTGCTCATGAAGTCAAAGCTAAACAGTAGTTCTTCGGTTGTTTCAGCTCAATTAAGACATACCCTCACAATGTTCGCTGATGTCCTGGCTGACTGGAAGATAAAACACGCAGCATGATGACAATTCGCCTCTTTTCTAAGAAGTAATCCCACTTTATGGTTGGTGAGAGTCCGAGGCTCACTGAGCCGTTATTTACACACGGTGTCAACAGTGGTACCGAACATTACCAACGGACCGAGACACTCCGACAGGCGAACACAAACAAAGAATAACCGTCCAACTTGAATAGAATCCTTTCAATAACAATAGCAGCCTAGTAAATCAACTCACCACACGGCAGAGGCTGACTTCCCACAGCAGCTCATCATTCCAACATCGTCCGCTCGCTTCCAGCAGTGGGCGGAGCCTGGAGATGATGTCACCTGGGTCCCACAGGATGACGTAGCTTGTGAACCTCACTGTGCCTGCTTATTTGCATGTGTTGTTTTTATTCCTGAGTGTCTTGGATACACGCGTGCCTATAGTATTCACTTTTATATCTGTATATTTATTTGTGTATGTTTGTATATCTTTTTAATTGTAATGGCCCCTGGGTTCCTCTTGAGGGCGATATACTACTAACTCGTGTCTTACTGCAGGTGGCTGATTAGGTAACTTCGAACACCTTTGACCTACAGGAGTTCCTGTATCTACTTAGATAGATACAGGAACTTTAAGGTCAGATTAAGGTCATGCTGCTGACTAACCACTCTCTGCTCTTCTAACAGACAACATGTTTTGATTCTGTTGTTTAGAGTTTTGCACCTTACAACATCCTCACACACAATTCTCCACTTATGTACACTTTGCAATTCTGACTCTACTGACTGCTCACATCCATACTGTAAATGCTTAATTAACTTTATTTGATGTGCACTCATCTGGTTTAATTGATTAATATATAATTTTGTTTTCTGGCAAACATAGTTTGTCTCCCTTTTTTTGGTGGCCATCTGGGTCAGGTCATAATGGTAATGTACTATACATCATGTATTGCACGTACACTCATACACAATATACTATTTTTTTTAAATCTCTCACTCACCCATGTGTGTGGTATATGGCTTGCCCAAGCTCTGGTTCTCTACCAGCAGCCTGGGAGTTTGACGGTTCCTTGCAATATATTAGCTCTTCCTAGAACTGCACTCTTCTGAACTGAGACCTCAGATTGAGTACATGGAATATGTAGCAGCCACTCTACCAGTTTTGGGTCCACAGCCCCTAATGTTCCTATCACCACTGGGACCACTTTGGCTTTCACCTTCCATATCTGTTACAATTGTTCCCTCAGCACCTGGCACTTCTCCATCATTTTGTACTTCTTCTTCCTGATGTTACTGTCAGATGAAATTGCCACGTCTATCACCACTGCCCTCTTCTTGTCCTTGTCAACCAACACTGTGTCCGGTTTGTTAGCCAGTAGCGGCTTGTCAGTCTGGAACTTGTTCCAGACGTCAGTGCCAACGTCAGTGGTAACTCCCACTGGAACTTTGGGGTCTCCATACTCGGCACGGATGTTCCCGTACCCTTTTCTAGACGCTTGGTTTTGCCTCTTTGTGTATGCTGTCCCAGCTTGCATCTTACACTCTGCTACTTTGTGATGGACTGTCTTATGGGCCTCTTTGCACAGCCTGCACTTTGGATCCCGTTTACTGTGGTAGCCCCCTTCCTCTATTATATGGTGCTTCGGACTTGCTCTTGTGCTGTAATGATCAGAGTTTCTGTGCTGTCCATCAGGCCTGCCTTTTCATGCCACTGATTTCTTGATGTAAGCCACCTCCTCTATCCGTTTGTGGTACAACCTATAGAGGGGCATGATCCTCCATGATACACCCTCTTCTTCCTCATCATCCTCCGTCTTTTTCTGTCTGAGGCACCGTCTGATCAACCCATCCTGGGGTGCAATCTTTCTGATGTATTTACAGATGCTCCTTGTTTTCTTCCTGGAATTGTGGATCTAACATTCACTAATCCTCGCCCTCTCTCTTGACGTTATTAGTAGAGTCTCGGAGAGCCGGACTTGGGCTGGAACCTTCCGTGCATAGTGAGGAGGTTTCTTGTCTTGACATCAGTGGTTTCCATTTCCTCCTAAAGCCAGTTGGGTATCTGATAGCTGACGTCCTGGCCTACTCATCGTTGTTTCCATTTGTTTTTGGGATTCCCAGGTAATTTTAGCTGTCTTGTATGTCAACTATCCTGCCTTCTTATAAGTCCACCCCTTCAGTTCTGAGCTCCTTCCCTCTCCTTGCCACCGTACATCCACACTTTGTCCAGGCTGAATGACATCCCAATGTTTTTGTTTTAGATCCTTGTTAGCTGGATCAGTGAGTCAATGTCTTGTTCACTCTTGTCTCACAGCTTGATGTCATCAATATACAGGAGGTGGATGATGGTCACTCCACTCCTGAACCTGTATGCATATCCACTCCTTTAGATGATCCGACTAATGGGGTTCAGGTCTATGCAGAACAGCAGTGGGGACAGTGATCACCTTGGTAAATGCTGCACTTGAGAGTGAATTTAGCCAAGGCCTTAAAGTTGGCTTCTAGTTTTGTTTTCCCCAGCCGCATGGAGTTCCTGATGAGGGTTATCAATGCACTGTTGTTGTTGTATAGTTCCAGACACTCCAGGATCCATGTGTGGGGCATTGAGTCGTAGCCTTTCTTGTAGTCAATCCAGGCAGTGCACAGATTGGTCTTTCCAGTTTCACATTCTCGAGTGAACGCTGCTAGGCTCCTCTGGTGTTACTGCAAATTCTTTTCTTGGCCCTGCTCATATATTGATCCATGTGTTTACACATTTTGCCCGTTATGATAATTGAAAGGAGTTTCCATGTTGTGCAGAGGAAGGTTATTGGTTGGTAATTGGATAGAATAACTCCCTTCTGGGCATCCTTCATGATTATGATAGTCCGGCCTTGGGTTAACCATTCTAGGTAGGTCCCATCGTTTAGCGGCTGGTGCTGCCAGGCATTCATGAAGTGTAGTTTACTTCTTTAGCCAGTAGGTGGGGCTCATGTCAGGACCTGGTGCAGTCCAGCTCTTCATTCTTGACACTGTGTTGGATGCCTCCTTCTCCCATATGATTTTCCAGTACTGTCCAGTGTCAGCCATGGTTGGGGCTTTTTTCACCTTAGAGTTCACTTTAGATAGTTTTGTGGTGAACATCCTGTTTATCCTCCTCGCTTTGACCACTCTACAGTAGTCTACCTCTTTACACAAGTAGCCAGGGCTGCGAGTTTTTGTTGGCAGTATCTAGTGCCACAGGTATGCACAGTTTGTTATACGTCTTAGGCAGTCCCTATTTCCCCACACCTTTTCTAGCTGATAATTGGCTAATATTTTATTAGCCTTGTAGCCTTGGTCTTGGCCTCCAGCCTTCTCCCTCATGGCGGATACTCTTCTTTATGACATTTGTCATTCATCTAGAATCACTGTTTCATACACCAGCTTGTTGGTCTCAGTGATGGTTGTATTAGGGATAGTTAGTAATGCCGTTTTCAAATCCTCTTATAGACTTTCAGAGGGGGCTTTGCCTCTTAGCCGTGGCCACATTGGTTCCAGGTATCCATCTTGGTTATGATCTTAAATCCCAAGTCAGCTACTCTTTTGTTAATGTCATATGGTATATATATATATATATATATATATATATGTATGTATATATATATATATATATATATATATATATATATATATATATATATATATATATATATATATATATATATATATATGTATGTATATGCAATATACACACAAACACACCACCAACTCAGGCCCACTTTTTGGGCTTTAGCGCTGACTATGGTTATGTTCAGAACATAAATTTTTTATTTTCATTCTCATCACTAGCCGATACTCTCTTTACCTCCTGGACACTCCTCAGTATATTACAGTATACCCCTTCTTAAAAATGACCCGTACCTTCTTTCCACACTCTGTCAGCTGACATAAAACAGCACAACCGCACCGGCTTTGGTGGCATTGTTTGAGTTCACTGTTCACTAAATAAAATTCTGTTGAAAATCAAAAGTCTACTCCCCTCCAAAAACAGTTTGAATCATCCTCTGATCCTTCTAGGATAGGATAGGCAACCATAGCAAAACCTAACCCTGAACAGGATCAGTGGTAATGGAGAATGAATGAATAATTCACCCTGGCTTTATAGTGTGGCCACCATAATAAAGAATTTAGCATGTCACTAAATTCTGGGATGGATCATCCAAATTACATATCCTTGTAAAAATGTAAGGCACCTTATTCAAGGCAGGTACAATAATAAACAATGGAGGTTCATAGCCGCTGCTTAAAATAACCCTAACCCTAACCCTAACCCCTAACCCGTATTATAAATCAAAACCAACATAATTCACAACAAACCATCCTAATTACCTAAAAGTATCAGTCTTAAACTATTTTCTTCGTTTTATTATTTCCTTTCATCCATCATATTGTTTTAATATTCAGTAAAAATTCTGTGAAATGAGAAGGGGTTACTATTTATAGGATAAAGATAAAGATAAAGATAAAGATTGCCTTTATTAGTCCCACAATGGGGAAATTGCAATGTTACAGCAGCAGAGCATGTTACAGAGTAAGAATAACAGAATAAGAAGGCATTATGTGCAATTAAAATAAATTAAATTAAATGTACAGAAACAAAGTGCAAGTGAGGTAGGTGTGTGTGTAAGTGTGTGTGTAGTTGTGTAGGTGTGTGTGTGTTGCTAACAGTGCTGGTTGTGGAGTCTGACTGCTGCAGGAAGGAACGATCGGCGATATCGCTCCTTCACACACTTGGAGTGAAGGAGCCTGTCGCTGAAGGAGCTCTCCAGTGCAGAGATGGTTTCCTGCATGGGGTGGGAGACGTTGTCCCGGAGAGATGACAGCTTGGCCATCATTCTCCTGTCTCCCACCTCCTGCACCGAGTCAAGAGGACATCCCAGGACCGAGCTGGCCTTCCTGATTAGTTTGTCCAGTTTCCTCCTGTCAGCAGCTGAGATGCTGCTGCCCCAGCAGACCACTCCATAAAAAATGGCTGAAGAAGGTCTTCAGGAGCTCCCCCTGCACTCCAAAAGACCTCAGTCTCCTCAGCAGATACAGTCGGCTCTGACCCTTTTTATACAGTGCCGTTGAGTTGTGAGTCCAGTCCAGTTTGTATGGGTTATTGGATGGGTTCATTGAATACTTTAGGGGGGAGTGAAAGAGCTGATTTTAAAAATAAAATTAAGTTTTTTTTATGAAAAAAAAACAAACAAAAGGCTAACGAATAACCTCTCTGATTGGAAATACATCAATTGAATTTGACTTATTTTAGTCGCGCAGTGAAACTGTTAGGGAGCAGCATAACCACTAGAGAGCAGCCTCTCACTATTTTTGCCTCAGTGGTATCCTGTGCTGATCCGTTCCACAGTCTACCTTTAAATTATGTTGGGTGTCAGTGTGTATATGTGTGTGCGCGCGCTTGAGTTGGTGAGTGGGTGGGTTGGTGCGTGCGTGCCTGTTTGTGTGTGTGAGTGTGAGGGTACCTGGGATACAGAGGAAGGTTGAATGTTTGAAAACCAGAAAGAGACAGAGAATCAATTATGTCTGTGGACCACTGCAAATTTCAAGGGAATGGAATCCCCCCCCCCCCAAACAGGTATTTTACTCTATAACCTCTTCTAGTAAGTAAAGCTAACTTGTTATTTTAGGTAATAGAAGTCAAATGTTTGGACACAACCTCCCATTCAAGATAATGCAAAGCTATGTCCAACATTTAGACTGAATTAATTGTAATGAGTAGGCTAATGCAAGCTTTAAATTAACTAACTTAAAAATGTTTGTCAAATGTTGTTTTCTTTGGGCTTATCAAACGCATGATTTTCCATTAATAAACTCTTTGTTTAGAAATTATGTAACTTGGAAAATGAAATCATAACTTCAGAGATAATTTAAACTCTACAGTAAAAAAGTGAATGTAAAAGTAACAGAAATATTTTGAGTCATATTACATCATTGATGTAATTACTGTAAAAGAAAATTATATTTCTTTTTTATTCTGGTGTAATCCAAACGTACATGCAATATTAACGCTGCATATAAATTCTCTGATATTCTAAGAGCTTTAAGTTCAGAAACTCAAAAAAATTGTGGCAACTGATTGTTTAAATTTTATTGAGTTCCAGTAACTTATTCCACTTAACAGTAAATTCAAGAGCAGCATGTCTTGGAGTACCACTGAGTAGAGACACTGTGTTATCAATGAGGTGCATGAATGTTAAAACAGATGGATCAAATAGAAAGACAACACAAAGACTTTTGAGGAGCAGGGAACACACCGTCAAAGACGGAAATTAAGAAGGTATCTGAAAGGACAAGGAAGGAGAAGAGTGACGGGAGAGTAGCGACAGCAGAAAGAAGTACCTGAGGTGAGATGCTTTTTCAAGCAGTGAGAGAAAAACTTGTATATTGTGAATTCCTCAAATGAATGATGAATGTCTTCTAAGGGAAATTCAACCCTCTGTTTCCTTTGTGATGGAAAATTATTATTTTCCTGAAATTCAGTCAGCTGTGCTTTTTCTCACTTCTTCACTGGGATGACGGGAAATAGATCAACAGTCAGTAAATGTCTCCACAGAAAACGAGCAATAAACCTTTTTTTCCAAAAGCATAAATTGATTAAATGGAGTCCTTTAGCAATATTTGATGTTGAAAGATGATGTTGCTGTTGATGCAAATAGGACACGGCTAAGGAGGTTTTTATTTTTCATTTACACAAATGTTCCTCGAGGATAAAAAAAAAACGCTCATTTTGAAAGCTGATATTTTTTTTCTCCAGCAGGATCAATTGTTTCTTCAGACCCATCTTCCCTGACAGTGTGTTAGACTGTGGGTTTCTCCAGGTGAGGTAACTGGACCAGCTACTTCTGTCAGTCGCAATCAAAACTGGCACTTCGAGCTGAGAAGAGCTGGGCTCTTATTAGTGGCAGGCAGCCCTCACATTCTCACATACAGATCGAACTAAAGGTTGTTTCTTTTTATTTAAAGGACCGTTTATAAAGTTGGAACGCGGACTATAATATGGGAGAGACAATGCAATACAATACAATCTCCTGTCTGCAGAAGAGCAGGATTATAAATATGCAGTAAATTGTTTTATTTTATTTTTTTGCCCTTATGTAGGCTACAAATACTGTGTGCTTTTACTTTAACGTTTCGTCTTTACTGTGCCGAAACACACACTTTTTTTTATTTTGCGCAGCATCTCAATTGCCTCACTTTACAAAGATCAAAGCTTTGAACATTTAATTCAACATTAAAATGATCAAACCTACACTATATCGTGTCAGGTGATGATGTTTGGCTTAATCTGCTGATTGTGCATAAGTTTGTGATGGGTTATGTACGAAAAATGAAAAAGAGGCAGAGTCACGCCACTTGCAATTCAATATGTAGAGTCATGGCCAATTAAAATGAATAGAGAAGATCATTTCTGCATAATTATTCAGCAGTTTGGCACTGAAAACAGAAAATATGATCCTAAGGCTCCCACTAGTTCATGCTTTTTGTCATTTTTACTCAGATGATCACATTTTTCATTTCAGGAATGTGAAAAAAAATGTCTTCAGTGGGCTAGTCCTGATGTTGGATCGGCATTTGATCTGAAAATAACAGAATAACATTCAATATGTAAAACCTCATTGTAACTTTATACGTACACAGTTAAAGTTAAGTGTTGGAGCCACACAAAGAAAGTGTATGAAAATGTGTGTGTAGCCTATACTATGATGTCCCCTGCTGTCAATGGGTTGAATGTGTTGGGCAGCAACCAAACACTTTGCCGTCAAAATAAGATTTTGGAGGTAAGAAAAATGGACAAGTGAAGGGATCTGGGGGACTTTTACAAGGGCCAAACTAGGCCTATGCTGTCATCCCTTTCAACAAGGGTATAACCCCAAAAGTTCCCAATCCCCTGCGTAGTGCAAGCAATTGCCCTGATTGAACTCCGCAAAATAAATGTGAAATTATGTCCACAATATTTTTTCGTTAAAAAAAGAAGGTCAGATTAGAGACTAGAATAAAGAATTATCCATGGAATAAATTTGGAGTTATTTCGGGTAAACAGTGTTTTTCATGAGAAAAAAGTCCCCTGAGTCAGTAAAATATTAACTACTAGAGTACAGTACAAGGTAAATCTCCTCAAATCCATTCATTTGCACCAAATTTGGACTTATATGGAGCAATGATTTAGGAAGTTATGTCCGAACAACACTGTTTTTTTGTATAAAACTGTTTTGGACTCAATCAAGGGTTAGAAATTATGGCACAAAACGTATGGAAATAAAGCTCCCCTTATTGTCAGAAATGTGTAACTGACTTTTCCCAAAATCAGTCCATTTCTTCCTCAAACTAAGATCTATGGAATATAAATTTGAAAATGATCCATGAAATAGTCTTTGAGTTAAGTCTGGAAAACAGCGTTTGTTGTAAAACAGCTCTACTAGAACTATATTAAAGTAAAACCCATCATACACAAGATAGATCCCCTCGAGCTGGTTCATTAATAAATTGGATCAACGGTTTAGAAATAAGGACCCGAAAACTTTTGGCAATAAAGATCCCCCTTGTGTAAGAAATATACAACCAATCTTTCCCAAAATCAATCGAGTTCTTCTTTGCACTAAGGTCTATGCGGATATATATATATATATATATATGTCCAGGAGGAATCCTATCAGATACCTCAATCACCTCAGCGGGCTCCTTTTGATGCAAAAGAAAAACCCATTATCTTCTGAAAATGTTTCTGTATTTACGATCTATGATCCAACTCCCTTTCAAACTAAGTGTTTGCGTTATCTAAATTTATGGTTTATTTGTTATATAATGTGAAGCACTTTGGTCAACCCTGTGTTGTATTTTACAATTGCTTAACAAATAAGTTGACTTGGCTAAACTAAAAGACTAACAAACTTACTAACTGACTAACAAACTAACTAACTACACCTGAGTTAAGAGTGTGCGTTTGGGAATGACATGAAAAAAACATTATTAATTATAATTGTATGTGTGAGTGTGTGCAAATTTGTGGGTGTGCGTGTGTGTGTGTGTCTGTGTGTGTGTGTTTGTGTTGGTCAGTGAGGAAGAACCCAGCGCGAACGGAGACAAGCTGAGGAAAGTCTAAGACCTTATATTCGCAGAGTAGCTAAAGGTAAGACACATATGATACATAAAACTAGGAAACATGAGCATTAGGCAATAATACAATTATTTTATTCATCTTTCAGAAAAGGTCAGTGAGCAGCTGAAATGCCGCAACGCGACGCGATCCTGGTGTGAAGCAGTTCAGGAAAATGGTGTCTTCATCCCAAAGTGTGTATGTCCTCAGTCTTGTCCATGGTAAACACCTTCTAACATTCAAGTCAATTCTAACTCTCTTGTTATTAATAGGTGCATGTGTCTTTTTGTTAAGTCGCTTATTCACTGTCTCACCCATGTAAACCAAAAAGAAAAGGTTTGGGGATAATTACAATTGAAAGTTGTAAGTTTATTTAATCAATAGGATCCATCCTGATATGTTTACTGGCTCACGCCATCAGACAGAGGGCACCAGTGTTCAGTCTTCTTGGACTGACCTGTGGGAATGAGTGTTGGCTCAATAAGGAAGCCTGCAGAACAAGAAGCCATGTAAGACTGGCTCACATTGGACCCTGTCTGGGTAATCACGCCATGCATTAGATATCACACAATTTTACACCTTGCAGCTTGCTAAATCAGCAGTCTGATCTTTCTTTATCAGTCGCCAAGGTTAAATGCACAGAGGGAGAGTTCAGCCAGTTTCCATATCATGTCCTGGACTGGTTTTTGTTCCTGAATCGCAAGGGGGGTACCCACAATCCAGCTGCCCTTGCCACACCCAAAGGACATAAATAACTCAGGTAGTTTGAAATTAACATAGCCTAAGTAGCAGCCTGACACCATACAAGTGGAGAAGACTCAAACATTTATGACCAGTAATGACCTCATCTGATGATGACACAATGAAGGCATCAATATCCAAGGTATCCAACAAACCAATGACCCACTATCACCTTCATTGTAACTCAACCCTCAACACAAGCTTTATTCTGACACCATAAATTGTCTCTATGCTAGTATATGAATTGCACCACAAAAAATAAATGTAAACAACCTGCTTTAAGAGGGAAGTAGATTATGTTACTCATTGTGTGATCATCCACAGAAGGATTCAGGGGCTCTCAATACCATCATGAAGAAATAGGATTTGATCAATAACCTCTAAATTATTCAACAATATGGTGAATGTAAAGATAGCATTATATCCTCCCGCCAGACACCTTGAACTCCTGGTCTCGAATGAATTAGTGTCAGCTGAGCTCTGTTGTTTTTGTTTTTACAATGAAAAATCATAAATAGTGTCCCAATGAAAAATCATACATAGTGTCCCAATGAAAAATCATACATAGTGTCCCAATGAAAAATCATTCATAGTGTCCCACTAAAAAAATCATAGATAGTGTCCCAATGAAGCGTCATATATAGTGTCCCAATGAAAAATCATAAATAGTGTCCCTATGAAAAATCATACATAGTGTCCCACTAAAAAAAACATAAATAGTGTCCCACTAAAAGAATCATAAATAGTGTCCCAATGAAACATCATATATAGTGTCCGAATGAAAAATCATACATAGTGTCCCAATGAAAAAAATCATATTTAGTTAAGAGGAATGGGAGTTTGGAAATGGGCCTTTAATTAACAAAAAGTTCTGGATCGAGAGTAGGTTTTTTGAGGATTGGTCTGATTATGGCGGCTTTTAGGGCAGATGGAACAAAGCCAGACCTGGAGGGATTGATTTACTACAGCGGTGATCAGGGGACTGATGGAAGAGATGTTAGTTTTCACTAGGGCTGTAGGAAAGGTGTTGAGGGCACAGGTGGAGGGTTTCGTCATCCTGATGATAAACTCAACTTCTTGCTGTGAGATTTCTGGGAAGCACTTTAGAGGCTGGAAGATCTCAAACTGTGAGTAAGCAGACTGGGTAGGTAGAGTGGAGGAACCAGAAAGGACAGAATGGATTGAGTCAATTTTCGATTTGAAGAAAGCCATGAAATTATTAGAGTGCTCTTCTGTAATTTCTGTAAGTGGGGGAGTTTGTGGTTTAAGAAGATCATTGATAATGGAAAAAAGCTGCTTAGAATTTCCAGGACTGGTTTTGATGATGTTGGAGTAGAACAGTGACCGAGCCTCTCTAAGGGACTTTGAATAGACCTTTTAGCTTGTGTACAGTTTTACCTGAAGCCTTGTAATGCCACTCAAGGACACGCCCCGCTGCCTTCATTTTCCGTATCTCGCTGGTGAACCAGGGGTCTGAGCGGGTCAAGGTGACTGTTCTAGTTTTTACAGTGGTGTGACGATCCAGGATGCTACTCAGGGTGTTATTGTAGAAATCTACTGAGTCATTGGCTAATACAGAATTTGCAGAAAGAAGATGCTGGAGGTCGACTGTCATGGTTTCTGGGTTGATGTTTTTCAAATCCTGAAGTATGACCAACAGTAAATTTAAAATTTAATTTACATGTACATTCTCACTCTCTCTCTCTCTCTCTCTCTAGCAAAGAATTATCCTACTGGAAAAGAACAAAAATGGCAAGTTGAGTCGTAGACCTGAGTAAACTGGGTTACAAGAGAATGCCATGACTCATTTTAGTGTGGGAGAAAAAACCCATTGAAATGACATGGCTTACTTGATAAGCATCTAAACTTCTGCTTTAATGAAGTAACTCAATTTTTAATGACTTCATAATGACCACATGTCATTTTATATGTGCACATGTCATTTTCAGGTAATAAACCGTTAAAATGTCACACCGCGATGCGCTTCACCCCCACTCTGTGACCAACTTGCACCTCCCACCATGCTGTTCTCTCTGCACGCCATCTATCTATTAATCCTCCATGCCAATACCCTCTTCCTGTGTCCTCCTCCCCTTCAAGCTCATGACCACCCCATCTCTCATATTCTTACTCCTCCTTCCGTTGAAGCACTTTTCAATTTTTCCTCCTTCTTCCCTACAAATCTGCACTTATCCATCATTCAATTACATCTTCTTTTTTTTTACCCTTCCAACATCCATTCCACCACCTTATCCTCTGTTTCTACACTGGTCTGAAGTGACAGCTTTTGTGGCAGTATGGCTGACTGTGTCAATGTCAAGCCGTTCCCAGCAATGATAATGTTTATTACCCGCTGTGTCTCCCGCTGCCCATGGATTAACACAAATTGAAGCAGTACCCTTCAGAGATAACATTGCAGGGTGAACTGAAAAGGCAAGGCTGTTAGAGCCCTGATGCAGTCATTTCTATACCGATGGATTCGCCATCTCTGCATGTGTCTGTGTCTGTATTTTGTGCATGAGCTCATTATAGTGTATAGAGTGAATGCATGTTTTTTCTGCAATTGCTCCATTGCCGGTTGTTGCCATTTAATAAGGTCGACATGGGTTATATAGTGCTGTGCTTCTAGGTCATGTGACCTTAACAGGAACAGGATAGTGAGCCTACAAGAGTGGACAACCTTCCTGGTGGACTCTGAGGCCTGGTTCTAGGATTTCATTTGTGACAATTTTTGCCCATTGTCATTCTTAGTGATGTTATTGAGGCTTATAGCATATAGGCATTAATATTTACAATGAACTAAAAGCCTGGATTAGAGTAGTGTACTCTGAATAACAGAATATTTTTCCACCTTTTTCCATCTTTTGGATCTGTTCTTTCGCACATCTTGCTAGGACTCAAAAATAATATGTCTACTTAAGAAATTAGTGTCCTGGATGATGACCACTCTAACTTATTAAAGGACAAATGTAGTATTGCATATCAATAAAGTGTGTGCACAAACTAAAAACAGGGTTAGACCAGGATGTTGTTTTCTCAGACAGTAGGTTCCTTGTGGAAGACAGTCAACTCACTGGCTAAATTGAACTTCTCACTACAGGAAAAATCAGGCTTGAATATCCGTCCTTGGTTACCGAGATGTTTAGATCTGATTTTCTTATCTTAAAATTTAATGTCATGACTTCAATTTTTAGATTTAAAAGGAAATTAATGAAAAATATAAATATCTTTTAAAAGCAATTGAATTTTCTCTCTGAATTATTAAATCCTACATATATGTAATATAATAGAAATTAAATTTTTGAAACAACCCAACGTCAATGGACTGCTATTAACCACAAACACATTTTTAAGTGGTATGAATTAGAATATTTTTCTGATTTAAATGCAAAATATTCCGAAGTCATTCAATCTTACAATTAGATAGTCAGCAAAATATTAAGTATAATTTGAGTGTATGTATTTATGTAAAATTCAAAACTTTATGACCATTAATTGCTAACATAGATTAAAACCTTTATTCTTATTTCAATACTTCAGTCATTCTCTAATGACCTGTAACTACTACTAACTAGTTAATAATACATTAATGTTATTATGTACTAACTGGTTATAACGACTATAATGTTATTTTTTCAGCTGAAAACTATATAATTCATTACAAGATAAAACCAATCCTTTACAATACTTGTATTTTGCCTAACTTGTACCGTAGACCATTTGAAAACACATTTCAAATCATAACTGTTTGTGATTTTGTTTTATTCACAGCGATGAGAATGGGTTCCTGTAAGCTGTGCCCTACAATCAAACAGAACTACCTTTGACATGAAAAACAGACCTGAACTCCTTATAACTCACTGGAGACCACATCACCACTTCATTAGATCTAAAAGCGACAGAATCACATTGCTCCACACTGTTCGTGTGTTTGGCTTGGCATTGTAGCTTGTACTTTTTTAATTTGTCATGACATGAAATCTAATGGTTTTCTGTCTGTCTTTGAATTAATGCGTGCTCAAAAAGGACCAATGGATAACTCTGGATGGGCTAATCACCAGTACTTCAGTATTTCCAGTTGATTTCATTAGCAAGCATTTGTGTTGGGGGGTACAACGAGTATTAGATGATGTAATCCGAGAATAGACAAAGAGATGATTAAGGGGAGACATAGAAAAACGTGGGAGGAAAAGAGGCAAGCAAACTGACTGAAGGAAGGAGAGAGAAGTATGCTTGTGAAAGATGGGAGGGATGATGAGTTGAGAGTAATGGAGTAATACATAAAAAATGGATCAGAAATTAGGCAAAGATTGAGGACAGAGAGCTAGTGGGGGGAGGGATAGCTAAGAAAGAAGAAGAAGTGTAAGAAAAGGGCGTTTGATGCTGCAAACCTTTTACTTCAGAGCTGACAGAAAACAGCATCTCACAGTGTGAGGCAGAATGTGTGAAAGCAACAACAAAAATCTTGTTATGCAAGCTTGCTGACTTTTTTGTGTATATGTTCCATTCATATTACATACTAACTTTGCATCTTGTTTGTTGGCCTCTGATTTCTGTGTGTTTCTATGTTTGATTTTGCTAGTGTTGATGCAATAAAAGAGGATATGAAAATGCCTTACGGTGGGTTGGTGTTCAGTGTGTCTGGTTTCTCTGGACTAATTAGCCTTCATATTCACCAGGCCTGAATAATGGGTAGAGAGAAAGAGAGACTTTAGAAAGAAGATGAAGAAATGGGGAGAGATCTGAAAACTCCATACGAGATGCTGCTTCCCTTCAGATAGGAGGATAACGAGAGCTGAGGATTCGCTCTACGTGTACATGTGGAGCAAAAGGAAAGTACATCACCATAAATATGAAGACAAGATGTTTTCACTTCATCAGACCTCCACTCAAAACTCTTTATAAAGCCCAGAGGGTCACTCTAGTTCACCTCGGTGGTACTGAATGAAATAATGTCAAAAATGGTGGACAAAAGAGATAAAAATAAAAGAAATAGCCTAATGGAGAGGCATATCGGCTAAAGATGAGGAATGACAAGCCATTGGACTTTTATCTCCTGTATGAAAAAGAAAACAGTCTTTGAACACAAGTTCATGCCCCCGACATCCCCACTAAAGAAAAATCTCTTCTACATCAAATTTTCCTTCCCAATGACTGACTGGTTCCTTTATCCAAAAGCATACACTGATCAGTCATATAAAACCACCTGCTTAATATTATGTGGATCCTCCTTTTGCCACCACAACGGCTCTGCAATACAATGTGTGTTCTGACACATTTCTGACAGACCTGGAATTTACTTTTTCAGCAATTTTTGATAGTTAGGTGTTTAGTGTGATCAGAAAACTAACCCCCTATTTGAATCAAAGAGCCTCGGGCATCCATGACCCTTTTGCTTGTTCACCAGTTGTGCTTCTTCAGACAACTTTGGTAGGTACCAACCCCTGCAGACCGGGAACAACCAACAAAATGTGCAGTTTTGGGAAGGGTCCAACTCGTGCATAGCCAACACCATTTGGACCTCATGTAAGTTGCTCAGATTGTAATGTTTTTCCATTTTTCCTGCTTCTTACTCGACAGCTTTGAGGGCACTTTATGCATCATACGTCCCATGGGCTCAAATGAGCCGTTGTAATGCGATAACCTATGTTATTCTGACTTCCCCTGTTAATGGTTATACTTTTATGAATGATTGATGTAATAAGATCAAAAACCCACTAATTGACTCAAAACTATATGACTATTGAAGAAAAATATTATCTTCTGTCGAGGAAGATGATCAGTAGTTTGGTGAGAAAAGACAGTAGCTCGGCGAGACTCTATGACTGAGAACATGTGATATTTATTACAGACAGGTCCGTTGCATCAGAGAGAAGATCTCGTTGCGGTCACATGCAAGTCCCACACTAAAACTTGTAAATCAGATATCCACACACTGTTATTATTCATTATTCATATAAGGTCATTGGCCACAATCTCTGTGGGGGCCAGGTTATCCCTCATACAGAACAGCATTCATACACTCTTCAAAATAATTCAGGGTCGCTATCACCACCATTTGATCAAACGCATAATTGCAAATTAAAAGGTCATATTTATTCATTTAGATAGATATTGAAAGTTGCAAAGTTAATTTTAACAAGTTGTGTTGTACTTAATAATGTTGTTAATTACAATGACTTAATATTGTTTATAATTTAAACTCGGATATCTGAGTTAAGTGGTGTAAAATAAAATTCAATTACAGGTTACTTCATTACATGGGCTTAATAACTTAATTTGTATCAGGATTTGAGATCAGGATTTAAACTAGGCTTCAATTCCTAACACCCTTAACAATCTCCAGCTAATTCAGAAGACCTTTTTTTGGCGCTGTAGCTGAGCCAATATCCTGCAATATATAAAAATAAAAATCATTTACTTGTAATTGAAATTACAAGTAAGGGAGACTTTTGCCATGTTCTCATTTGCAATATAGCCAGAGGTGGACTTCATATATGGATATTGTCTGATTGCATTAGTTTATAAGTTAATAAGTTTCATTAGAAATGTCTTATTTACCTAAGAAGTTATTTTAAAATGGAAGGAAAGGAGTTAGAGTTGATGCATCTTGTAGGCCTCATAACTACATTGTCTTGACACATGTTTCAAAATCCATCAAAATGTTTTGATAGAAATGTTTCAAAATCCTCAGTCAATAAGATTTGTTTTTGTTCCACAAAAGGCAAATTTAGTAAAAATGCAAAACATTGCCTCTAGTGGAACACGCTGTATCTTTAAAGTTAATATATTGAAACTAATAACATGCTGCAAGTTTTCAGGGAGTGGATTTGTCCTCTGTTATATTATGAATTAACACAGTAGACCTTGTGCACAGTCAATTGTGTGAAAATTTCAATCTGCCATTTGTGTGGTGAAGGGATAAATGAAGAAGAAAAGAATCTCCACTGTGAGTCTAGAGTTAGTCTTTATGGCCAGACTTGATCATATTATACCAAAACTGATGGGCCAACTCATTCAAGGGAGGAATCAGGAGCAAGAATCGGGCGGAAGTATGCAGAGTACATAGAGGAGAAGCCATCCTCTGCCTGGTTGTGTACCTTGGAGAAAAAGGAGAGGATTTTTCCAAGGAGTTTTATCTTAGTAATTCTATATAGTGAAAGAAAATGATATCCAAACTGAGCAGAGTGTAATTACACCAGGTACAACCTGTGCGTTGACATCTCCTTATCCCTTCATGTTGCATCTCTGGGAATATATCAATTAGTATCATAACATTAGTCCATTCCTTCAAAAATCTTTGACTAGTAGCTTATTCTCCTCACTTAACCACTTGAATTATTGTATGAATCTGCTGAAGAGGGGAGAAATATATCTTCATGTAGAGACAAACTGAAGGTCAAATAAACAGCCGCCCAATGACAGAAAAGAAAATCATAATTAACAAAAAGTTTTGTTTGTAATGACATCATCAGTGACCGGTCCACTCCACGATCTGGTCCTTCATGTTCAACCATCTTGGCGATTGCTTGTTGTAGCTTTGGGTACTGTCTGTCTTCGAGCCTTTATCACGTTTATTTGTTGTTTACACAATGTTGATCAAGGTTTTATTTTAAGTCACATGACCAAATGACTCGGAAGTCATGCATATGTGTTTAGTGGAGTTTGCTGAGCTCAGCAGTGGGATTGAAAAGAAATATTTAATCTGCGTGTGAGATTTACAGAATGTTAACAAATGTTTTACGAATCGATTAAACTACTGGGGTTTTACACATTTGGTGTTTTTAAATACAAGTCAAAGCTATATATTTATGATTTAAGTGTTTGTATGAACTTTATTAGGTTTGCAAAAAAAAATTGCACTTTATAGTCCAGTTTCTTCAAATGTATGGTTATTATTTATGTTTTTATGATTCATATTTTGTGTTTGAAAAATCAACTTGTTCAAAATTAAGTGCACTCGCATTACAATTTATCTGTTGAACTAATTGTTAAATTGTTGTCCACGGACTGTGGATACACTTTGTGCTTTTGAACATATTTATATATTTTATACAGATATACCTTTAGTTTTAGTATATATATTTATTCTTTTCTATCGTATTTTCTATTTCTGTGAAGGGAAACTGCAAAATAAGGATTTCATTGCTCAGTATGACCTATGTTCCTACTGTGTGTATGACATGAAAAAACTATATACTACTGAGGAAAATCAAGTTGAAGCAACTTCATTTTTTAATGCATGTAAATTTTAAAAATTGCATTCATAGATGCCATAATCAAGCTCTAAGGAATAAAAGATTCCTTTTAAATAATAACAATAATAATAATACATTGTATTCATAACGCACTCTACATTTGGATCAAATCTCAAAGTGCTACAAGGTAAAAGCAGATAGAAAAAGTATTAAGTAAATCAAAATTGTATTTATTCTTTTTTTTTAAAGAAAAGCTTATTCTCTCAACTCAATGTTTGTTGATTGAAAACAATTTTATAAGAAGTTGCCTTAACACAAATAGATTAATGCAAACTGTTGGTTTAATTTTCTTTGTTGGGCTAAACCAAAATTTTTTCATTCATAATACTAGAAAAGAGAATCACAGAAGAGCAACGAGATTGTTTTCATTTCCTTATCGAATATAAACAATGTGCAAACTCGGGGTCAGTACGTTAGTGGGGTCAGTGGAGTGTCTACAATGTGATTTCCTGAAAGGTGAAGTATTCCGCTGTGACATCTCCCTTTTATGTTTTAAAAATTATAATGGATTTGCAAGAAAGGTGTATTCCACTCATGTATTTGCTTTGAAAAAGAGTATATTTTCACTGTGGTTTAAACAAATCCAGTAATCTTTTAACACACTATTCATCAGTCTTTATAAGCAGATGTCATGAGTCACACTATATTGTGTTTTGTCAAAGAGTTTGTTATTTAATCGTGGTCTCCCCCACATCTCCTGGTGCAATTGTGAGCGGTTTACCCTCGTGCTGTGATCACAAATGAGGACTAACATCCATCAAATATCAAATGAAAGAACTTGATCAGTGCAGGAGCAGAACAGATGTCAGCAGCAATGTGTCGGCAGCAATTCTTTCCTTCTCTCAAATACATGGTGGCACGAATTTGTCGTTTTTTTACACAGGTAATATTATCATATTGGTTTTGCTCATTCCTGTAACACTCCCATTAAAGAGTAAGCGCCAGTAATTTATGCATACGTGAAATCCAGTCCGGACTATGTATCTATATATATATATATATAGTTATATATATATATATATATATATATATATATATATTATTTTATCAATTATTTTTTTAATTGTATTTCCAATATCAAGGCCAATACATTTTTTTTTACTTTTTAACACAAGAAATGGAATTATACAAACAATTCTGAATACTTGAAGCATATGTATGGACAGCGTGGCTACAAACTGCTAACTCAAAGCAAAATTCCATTGTTTTCATTAAAGTTTCGTTGTAAATCAACACAAAATGAATCATTTAGCACATTTTGTTCAACTAAAAACATTGGCCTTCAAAATGCCACTTTCTTATCACCATTTCGTCTCACTCGTGTTGCACATTTGCAAAAATCAACTGAGAAGAATACAATCAGGGTTTTTTTCTTTGGGAGGAGGGGTAATGTAAGTTTCCACTGGCCCACTTTTGTCTGGTTCGCCAACGACCCACTTTTTGTAGCCCGGTACCGTCCACCATATTCCCCCATTTCATAAATTCAGAATGGTTTTGAGTGCTGTGTTTCATTTTGCAAAAAATTTGTTGAGTTTTGAAAAAAATAGTTTACACAAGAAATAGAGCCACAGTTTCTGGATATGTGTTTAAAAGTTTTAGAAAAACTGTAAATATCTCATGTTGTTGTACGATCGCGTTACAGCAGGAATCAACTTTGAAACTTTAAAAGGAAACATCAACTCCAGGCTGGACTAATCATGTAACTTCATCGCTAAAGTAATCATTTGTTGCACTAGCGCCTGTAGCTATGCTCAAAGTAAATAAAAGGAGCTGTTGGGACCAGCCTTGGTGGTCCAGCAAAACCTAGACACCTCCTCCTCCTTTCTGCTGCTTTGTCTTTGGGAGCTTTTGTGTCGTCCCTCCTCTGTGTGTAGATTCTTCTCTCATTGCCTCTGGACAACCATTTCCACCTCCCTGTATTACCCCATCAGAACATAGAGAGGGCAGCTGTAGATTGATCTACCCTGTCCTACTTCACCCCCCCTGTCAAACGCAGGAACACACATCGTCATCCAAACAATTCTCTATCAGACCCATTTTGATGTTAGAGGAGTGAGATGGGTGCTGCCTACATCTCTAACCTTGTCCTTCCCCCCTCCTTGTTCTTCAGTTGCTGATCAGTGATCTCATCTGTGATTACTTGCTGTCTTATAATGCACACATTCCCGAGAGACTCAGACTGCACTGGAGCAGATGGGCGGCTGGTGACGACATGTTAAAAATAAAGATTTATGTTAACCCGTTGTCGGCTAGAACACCCTCACTCATTCCCTCTCGTGCCGTTTGATTCACATCTCTCTCAAACTCTACCCTTCTCTCTCTGTCAATATCTTTTACCTTTTACAATGTTGTTCATGTACGGTAAGCACTACAGCCAACCAACGGTGGCGTTGAAAGCACGCAGCTCGAGACCCCCGACCTCCATGATATTTAATACATGGTGAACATAAAGACAGCCCACTGCATTATGCATAACTTGTAAGCAGACATCAATAATGGATTAAAAAAAAAGTCCAGTTTTGCACCTTCTATTCATGCAATTATGCCAAACGATATTTTTACACTCCATTTTTTTGTCGCTTTCCGTGCAGATGGGGTTTGTCCAGTGACCGCATGTCAATGAATTATTAAACGGCAACGCAAGTGGAAAGGAGCTTTGGGATCAAAAGAAATATTCAGGCCAGTCATGATGACAGTGAGAGGGAGAGACTATGTGTGTAACGGATTTAGAGTATGTGTCGAATATGCGCAGGGATATCCCAAAGGTTAATTACTAACCAGTCTTCAAAAGCAGTTGGTGCATTGAGCTCTGCCAGACTGCCAGATTTCAGAACTTCTTAGGGACTGTAAAGTAGACTAGCAAATAAGGGAATGCAGAGAGGACGACCTGTGGTTTGAAAGAGTCCAGTTGCACCAAAGTCTCCTCAATCTGAAAAAGAAGAGAGAAAAAAGACCGGTTATGGCCACAGAAGTGATACATTTATTAATAGTACTTATGTGCCACATTTCTTCATCTTATTTGAAGTGATTTTGCAGGCAGACAAGAAACAGGGAGGAAGGGAGAGAGGGTGTTTCTCCGATTTTCGCCTGTGGTCAGACAATATTCCCTCTGGGTTGAGTGGGTTCCATTCAGAGCGACCTCAATAGCCTTATGCTGAAGTACCTGGCGAGTGATTGAAAAAAGGCCCCATCATAGAACAGACAGGGGCAGTTAATGCTCAATGTGGCAGTCCTTTTGCTATTTTACTGATGAGAGGACTGTAGGATTAATATGAATGTCCCCCCTCAAAAAAAAAATCCTCTGAGAGCCATATTTGACCCATAGGTGGAGGACCTACAGCCTTAAATATATGGTGCGTTGCTATACAAACCTATATTTTATATATGAAGGATTCCAGTTTTTTTCACTAGGTCCTTAGTTTAACAGGCAGGGGTACAGGTTTTTCATTTCAACCCAACAGAGACGGGGGTATTCACTCTGAAGCTAAACCACTGATAGCAAATGGAAGCAAGACTGAAATCAGGGACACAAGGTTTTTTTTTTAAATAACAAACACCGCCAATAAAAGAAGAGGAAAAAAATAGGAATGAGGATTAGTTAACGTAACTCTACACAAATAAAAACAGGGGAAAACAACTTACATAGCTCCTGATTAATCTAGTCTAAAATACACATTTATATTGGGCTAGTTAGTGGAAATTAAAGGAGGAGTCAGATATTTGTGCCATTTGTTTTCTAAGACATATTCATGATATAAAGGTAAGAGTAGTGTTATGCTTCTTATACAAAATACTAGCAAAAAAGTAAATCTTTAAAAGATAAATTTAAAAAAAAGGGTAATATAGTTTATTGTTGCAAAAAGAATTTGAAAAAAATAGTTTTCAACATCCCTGAAGTATTTCTCTTAAATATAATATAATTCTATGCAATCTGGTACGGATGAACAAATAGAGGCAAAGGATATCAATAAGAAAATGTGTGCTATAAATACCCTTGTATGTTACAAGAAGTAATTACATTAAATATTTTGTTGTAGTAAAACTTGTCCAGCGTGTGAGAAATTGAAAATAAATAAGGAATTTATTTCATTTGAAAACTTAATAATTATAATAACAAAGACGTAGATTTATATAGGGCCTTTCATCAAACCCAATGACGCTTTACATAGAAGGAAAATAAATAAGACAAAAAAACAACTAAAAGGGGGCGTGTTAGTCAGATGGCAGAGTAAGGTGATGTTGTAGGCTGTGGTAACAAGGTGGAGTTTGAGGAGTTTTTCAAACATGTCCAGGGATGTAGCGTTGCAGATGTTGGCAGGGAGAGCTTTCCAGAGGGTGGGGGCTGTGGCAGTGAAGGCAAGGGTCTCCTAAGGTCCGTAGTCTGGTTTGGGGAATGGAGAGAAGACCGGTGTCTGAGGACCGGGGATTCCGGGAAGGGGAGTATGGGTGGGGCAGGTCGGAGAAGTACCGGCTTTTGCAATTGATGCAGAATTTAATAAGGTGCCAGTGAAGGTGAATGAGGGTTTGGGTGATGTGCTGCCAGGGCTTGGTTCGGGAGAGAACCCTGGTAGCTGAGTTTTGAACGTACTGTTCAGGGCTTTGATTGGTACGCCGGACCCAAATCCATTGCAGAAGTCCAAGCGGGAGGTTACGAAGGCATGGATGAGGGTCTATGCCACAGAGTTGGAAAGTGATGGCCGTAGTCTAAAAATGTGTTTGAGGTGGAAGAAGGCGGATTTGGTGCTGGATTGAATGTGGGATTGGAAAGAGAAGGCAGAGTCCAGGATTACGTCCTGGTCGCGGACCTCGGAGGATGGTGATCTCCATCCTTCCGGAGCGGCATCTTGGGAGCCAAAAACATGAGGCGCCCTGTTTTGTTGCGGTTGAGTTTAAGCAGCATGGATGACGGCCAGATCTTGATGTCGTGCAGGCAGTTGACCAGGGACTGCCTGCACGATATCCACTCAACTGCTCACCTCATTCCAAAGTAGAATCCAGTCAAACCCATACAATCCAGACAAATTCAAAAGAGGTCTGTTCTCCTCATGAGAAGAACTAGTATACATCTCTTAACTATATACAGTATGATGGTCAAATCATCCCTCCATACGTAGTGACAAATACGTGTGATGATAATGTGATTCATAAAAATCAATTATAAGTAATTGACATAATCAGTGGATGATGAGACAAGGGCTCGGTTTTCTTCACTCTTCAGAAATACAATATTTCATTTAGTTCAGTTAAATCAATTCATACAATACAGAACAAATTTTCTGGGCATAATGCAGTTTTTTATATATCTTTCAAGACAAAAGGCATACTAAATATTTTCCATTAATGTCTGGATGGCTGTTCTTCCATTTACACATGTTCAAGGGGAGGAGGTTTGAGCTCTAGACTGAAGGAGAGATAAGGCCACAAAGACAGTGTAACCTCTAACATGCGGTAGGAGCTCTCCCCTAACACAGATGCTATCAACACCAGCCACAGATCCATTAAAGTGTTTAACTTTTACATCACCCCCCTCCCAAAACACTGCTCCTGACAACAGCCCTCTCTCTCTCTCTCTCTCTCTCTCTCTCTCTCTCTCTTTACATCACCACCCCCATTCAACAACCTCACTGCTAGCCGCCTCACACTCACCCACTCACTCCCTCACTCTCAGATTGCACATGCACATACAGAAAGACACACACAATCACACATGAGCCCATTTGAAGTGCAAGTGAGCTCTGTTCACCACCAGAGGAGGTAAACTGAGGGAGCGAGGAGAACGAGAGGAAAGGAGAAATAAGAGAAAAACAAGAAGAGGAGAGTGCAAAGAGGCTTCATGGATTAGATGACATTCACAATGTGTTTAGCAGGACCAACCTCCACCTGTGAAAGACTGGCAGACTGAAAGAAAGAGTGAGCTGAGTGCCTGGGGACACTTGCACCATAGCGGGGATCACTGAAGGTGGGACCGGCCTGAAGGGACACCTGTTCCTTGGCAAGCCACCTCCTGAAGTAGGAAGGGAACAGTCCCCCATGAGAGACGCAGTCACAGAAACACCAGACAACAACCTGCTATCGCTCCTCCTCTCCTCACGACCGACTCTCATCTACTTCTCCTCCTCCTCCATCCTCGCTTCGTCTCTCATATGATCCCATCTCTCACTCAGTGTGGAGGAGAGGGAGAGTGTACACTAATAGAAGGTAAGAGGGATGCATGCATGCATGTTGTTTTCCTTGCAGAGCATGTGTGTGTGTGTGTGTGTGTGTTGTGTGTGTGTGTGTGACTGAGAGAGAGAGAGTCTCATATTTCAAAAGGATGTCCAAGACAGTAACTTGTTTCTTTGAATCAGTTCTGTCTGTATGTGGTCTCTGTAGTTTTGTTCTTTCTGTTTTAAAAAAAAAAGGAAAAACATTTTCCATTGTTGTTACATCTTGACAGTGTCCCATTTTTGCATATTTAAAGCCTGTGCTCATTTGTGTATTATATTGCTGCCCATGGCTGTCTCTCTCTCTAAATCTCTCTTGAAAAGTGGCATTTTGGAGTGAGCAGGGATGACAGAGTGTTTGAGGAGTAGAATACCATACATGCGAGGAAGAAATTAATAAGATGTGGAGCGTTAATACAACAGGAAAGTACAACGGGAAAGTAAGAAGAAAGCTAAATATGTTCAACTGCAAATACAGCAAAGTAGAAAATCACCCCTATCAGCGTCATTGTGTGCTGAGCCACATCAACCCTACCATCAACCAAAGGTCAGTTTGTTCCCCGCAGTAGTTTGGAGGGTCAATGCTTTGTACAGGGCCATGCCATTTAATCTGTGACTGCCCACAGATAACAGAAGGCAGATGGTCCTGCCAGAGCCCAGGAAGATAGGCGATAACTCTTTCAGTGTGCAGACAGAGAGCCCAGAGCACTCAACCTGTACCTCTGAAACTGAGCCTGCATCAACTTCTGAATGAGAGGTTCAAATGAAAAGGAAAAGCAGACAGAAAGAGATAGCCAGACAGTGAGAGAGAGCGAGGGAAAGAGAGAGAGAGAGAGAGAGAGAGAGCAAGCAGGGTTGAGGTATCTTTAATTAAAATGCAAACCATATCCAGAATAAATGCAGCCAGTTGACAGTCTGGGATAAACATAAGAGCGAGTGGAAACATGAGTGAGCAGGGCCATCATGGCCAAGAGCTCCTGTGTTTAGCGGGGAGTGTGTATTTATTTATAGAGGGCGGTAGTTAAGTTCACCAGGCTCTTTTTCCATGCTCTTTTGCCTAAAGATAATTCACTCTGCCATAATTAGCTGAGAAGCTGTATGCATATTTTATTAGCGGGTGTGTTTTGAAGAGACAAGCCCACCAAGTCTTCTTGGGTCTTCATATCTGTCAAAAATGGATGAGGGAGAGTGTGAGGAAGGGTGGGAGGTTGTGTAGCCATCTGTTAATATATGACACATCCGAACCCATTCGACATGGGGGCTAAAGTAAACACCAATCGGCTTCACGTGCTGGCTAATAAACAGACACAAATTAATGGCACCCTTGCTGCGTGACACACATATTTAATTCCTCTGATTTCATGACTGTCTTTTTTTTTTTAACTTTCTCCTCTTTTCCTCTCTCCATCTCTTTGCCTCTGGTTACTCTGAGATCCAACATTCTCCTCTTTTCTCTCTCCCTTTCCCCGGCCCTCCCTTCCTCAACCGCCCAACATCCCCCACCCCATTTCAATCTGCCTCTCTCTCACTACGTGTCTCTCAGTTAAAGCTTTATGGGTCGTTCACTCCCCTCTTTCTGTGCAAGGATAATGAGCCAGCGCCTCTGTGTGACTTTGTAGCTGTGCAACGGTTTGTGACTTCTTATGTAGGAGCATCCCAGGGTCTGACAGACTCAGATGTACCTTCTGTAGCCGTCTTCCCAGTTCCACTGTGATTGTCATATGATCTATGGGGCGCAGCACTGACACAAAACACATTGTTAGAGGAGGGCAGGGAGTGTGTTTGTGAAGCCCGTGTGACTTTGAACAAATGTGTTTTCTCTGGGGAGAAAGAAGAAAACTGAGGCATGCAATCATCTTCTCCACTATCACTAAATCACAACCACACACGCAATCATCCGACCCGTACATAAATATACACACAAAGAAAGAAGAATAGAGTGTGAAAGTAATACAAAACAAGTTTCTCCTGTTAGGCATCGCATCTATATTTGGTGTTAGGATCAAATACATAAGAGCACCTGCAGGTGTTTCTGTACCTCTTTCCACATCACCATGGCGTCACTTTCTCTGTATAGAATGGCCGCTAATCCCCGCGATGAAAGTTATTTGGAGATCAGACCCATTTGAAGTCCAAGCCTAATAATAGAAATGTAGATGTACAGATGTCAGAATGGTATTCGCAACCCACTTCACACTTTGAAATGTAATGTGGTGGGTGATTTTTTTTTTTACAGTGAATGTCTGCACACACTCATGCTAAAAACCAAAAGTGTCTGTGTGAATGGTGAAGGATATATTTAATGCGATTATGTTTTACTGATGGTTGACCTTTGAGTGATGGTTTTGACCTTTCCAACTTTCAGAGCCTGGGAGATATCTGCAACGTGGCGACTGAGGAAGTGAAAAAGTGAAAGAGACAGAGAGAAGTCAGCAGCGATGTCGCTCATGTCCCTGTCCTGGTGTCTAGGTGCAGCTTTACTACAGTTGTTTTGTGGCTCTTCGTTACCCCAGGCTCACTCAGCTCTCGCACCTGAGAATGAGGTAACACTTCGTCCAACGACATGGTTACAAGAGGGGAAGATCACATCCATAACTCTCCCCAAAGGACGAGCCCGAAGGTAGGGTGATAGATGGGATGGAGGAAAGGTATGGACCAATACTCATTCATGTGCATTGGTCCAGCTATTAGTGGCTATAAGTCTTGCAACTAAAGTTGAGTTCAAGTTGATTCTGTACTTGACAGTTACAGGATTTCTGCACAGCATAACCACAGATATTTGTCTTTAGGAGGAGAATAAATTCACAAACATTTTGTTGAGGTGCTGCTCATTATTGCCATTAAATCTGATAAAACACTGTCTGTGATATGCTAACTGTAAGAACAAAACTAGTTGTTGTGAAAAAGCGTCCCCTAGTGGGTAAAATATGAACTATTTCAACCAAGGAAGGATGGCCCGAAAAATTTTAGCGACAGGACTCCCCTTAGTGTCAGAAATATACAACTGACCCATCCCAAAATCCACTCAGTTCGTCCTCAAACTAAGGTCTGTGGGAGTGCAAAATTTGAAATTTGAAAGGAATCTATGTCTTTGAGTTATCATTTTAACACAACCAACCTGCGGAAGCGCATTCAGCATCGATGATTCCATTATATGTCAAACTTTTGGGGGATATAAAAACACAAAGGGAACAATGCAGGGGGTGTGTATGAATCAGTACACCTGATTGCCCCAGGGGAGCATGACAATTTGTCAAACTAGTTTGTAGACACTTCATTGTATAAAATCAAAAACAACAAATGATGCCATGACAAATTTCACTGGGACAAACAGAAAACCAGCAAACACTCCGATTAGAGAAGCTAGAGCCAACGGATCATTGTGTTCATCGTTTGAAATATGTTTTAATCAAACCCAAATTTAAACATGACCGTTGCAAAAGTATGGCTTAGAACCCTCTGAAAGGGTTTCTATGGCATAGAAGATAAATAAATATTCTTAGAGTTGTAATTGAGTTGAAAATGCAGCTTCATATATTTATTTCATGTATAAATCATGTGAAAAAAAGCAAATCACCCTAGTAAAATATTTTTCAACCTGTTGGATTGCCTTGAAATAAACTAAATTCCTGCTGAAAGTTAATAGACTACCACATAGCTGACCCCTTAACGGTGAAAAGAAGTTTTTTAGTAAGTTTTTTCCTCGTTTGCAGACCGAGAATAAATCTTGAGGCCTGTTCATTGAATTTGCCCTTGTTTCCACTTCAATAACCGGTCGCCAGCCATCCCCCCAACCACCTCTTAGACAGCAGCTGATTCCAGCACCACTGTAGAGAGAGCGAGAGGAAGTGGAGCCATTTGGCCTGAACTTTCCACAGCAGTGCCAATGCTGGCTTTATGAAACTGGGAGCTGTATTTGCAAAACGCAATTCCTGATGTACTGCAGTCGGTCCACCTGTGTGGTCATGCAGGTTTCAACAAGAAATAGTGGAGAGAAAACGGATTCAGAAATTAATAACTATATCAAATTAGCAGTAAAATGCCCTTGAGAATGACAGCGTCACATATCCGTTTTTAAGCAAGCACCATACGCACAGAATCATGGATAATGATGTTTGTGAGGAAGGATAGCAAATATTTCGTAACAATTAAGCACACTTTTGCGTAACTTTCGTGAGGGGAGGCTCTATGTGAAGACATGAGCTGTCGGAAAAATGTTTGCCTCCTATTCTAAAATCTCTTTGTCGAGGTTACCAGAAACTAATGAGTTATGAATTTGAACCAAAATAATACCCTACCACCACTGCAGGAATGTCCTTAAAAATGCTGCTGAACCACTGTCTAATATTCTAATTGGTACAAACCTGAATAACAATAATGAACATAGTATTTTCTATGCTAATCACAATCCCTGAGAGTTTCAGCAAACAGGCACATAGATGTGCATCTGAAACTGTCAATGCAGCCTTATAATATGATTCCAGGGTCACCTCTCTCAACGTGCTATCAAATGTCTGATCAGCATGCGAGCAGATGGAACAATCAAAGATTGGCAGATGTTTGAAAACAGCTGCGACATTCAAATTTTCAAGCTTTAAGGAGAAAAAGAAATCGTAATCTGTCCACCGTATCGCCAAATCCTCCACCGTAATGAAAATGTTGCACAGTAAGCATTAGAAGGTATTGTATTCACTGAATGACTATACCTCCATGACCTTGCAGCAGAATTCAAATGGGATGTTATCTTTATTAACATTCCTCTTGATGAATCATACAACTTTTCTTGGTTATCGTTTTTTTTTTTCCACAGGCTGTACTTCACGCTGAAGAAGAAGGCCTCTGCCATGTCAGTGACTGTCAGCCCCTGTGACCTCCCTATTGAGTGGAGCCTGGCTGCCCGCACCCTGAAGGACAAACCCTTCAAGAGTCAGCAATGTGAGTGACAGCGAGACAACACAACTTCAACCTCAACTTCAGATAACCACTTTATACGAATGATCGTTAGCATCTTGCTAAGCTACATTGATTATTCAGAAATGACCATCACTATAAAACTAAAAGGAATGTAGCAGAGCAAAAAGACTCTAGTCTTACTTAACTTTATACTGATCTATGACTACAATTTACACTAAAATCTGATGGCATAAAAGTCATAATTGGCAGGTTTATGGCTTTAGCGTTGCCTCTTGTCTTTGAATGTCTGCAGCCTGAAGGTCACAGCATTAATTTAGCTCTTCGGTTAGATCAAATTTGTGGACCCATAAACTGAGCTATAAATGTATCAATTTATAATAATTTAATTATTCTCTATAACTTATTTCTTTCTTGCTCAGGTTGATAAGACACTTGCACCAATTTCTTGAACCCTTTAATGTCCTATTTAAAATAAAAAACTATAGAAAAATTATCTTTTCTATTTCGAAACATGCTATTTGACTTGAATATCTAAAATTTTAATTATTTTAGCTTGTGTTTGATTAAATATCATTAATTGTGTCATTATTACAGCAATGAATAATCAAATGTTTTGGATTTTATAGCAAATTAAACATTTTAATTCGATCAGCAAACGTTTGGGGACATGTTCTTGGAATTTTATTTGACTTGTTATTAAATTTCTTTCTGTGCAGTATGATTTCACATGCTAAAATACAACGAAGAAAAAAAAACTTACATTTGAAATTTTCATATGGGTGGATTAGAGTGGAATTTTTCTCTCTATCTCCACCTGAAGAAGCGAGAGGAGAAGGTCGACTATTAAAACACAAAGTGACATCTAACGGAAATTGTTGGCATGACATGCCTCAATCAGGAGTTGAAGAGATCAGTTTGACTTAAGGGCAACAGATATTTCAATTTCATTTATTTTGGTTGAGACTCAGATAGTGCTCAACCAAACAGCTGAACAGGACATAAAGGGTTAAGGTCACATTAACACTGACATTAACACTGACATTAACACTGACGAGGACGGAGACAGTGAGTGTGATGAAACCATATTTGGTTTTGATTATTATAATCTTATTGTTCGAATTTTTTTCTTTTCTTAAAGTCACTAAAATCTCATAACAAACACACAAAAACACGCATTCACACACACAAATGCTAAAGTCGGGACAATAACTGCTGCTATTAAACATAATTTACGACGTAACACAGGCACAAATTTGAGGATAACAACATTTGCCTTTCAGTGCTCCATCACAGCTTTTCCAGGTTAACTAAATAAGCTTCTCTACATGGTAAAATAATATTTTAAGTTATAAAGGGACGCATGAATCATTCAGATCCTGAGCTCACGGGTCCCCATCGCCAGCGTGAATTATTCACTTTGATTCTGTAACATTTGGTCTCATTTGAGGAGCAATTTCTTTTGAGGAAGACTAGCGATGGAAGGGCGGTCAGGGGATATTTTTAATTGCAATTTTTGTCAGTGAAGGGAATCATTGTATGATTATGACGACACTTTTGAATGAAAATAGTGGTCACCGATTTTGAAGGGGCAACTTACATTTGTGCACTTAACTGTGGGCGCAGAAATCTCCCTGTCAGCTCGGTCCATCAGCCTCGCCATGCGTTCTGCAACCATAAAAATGCTTCTAGTTTGAATTTGAGCTTTTATGCTATTTTTCTGTTGAATAACTCATGCAGCTAGAGAAAGTTAGATGAAATAGATTGAACTCACATGTTGACTGTAGCCAAAGGCAGGAGGCAATTAGCTTTACTTGGCACTTATACTGGCTGGGGATAACAGCTAATCTGGCTCACCGCACAATTTAAAGATAGTTGAAACAAAGAGATCGTGTTTAACATGGTATCCGTTTGTTAATGCAGGGTCTAAAAGCAACAACATGTGATTTCCTGGGAAGTTACCCGCAATAACTATGTCTTGGCTAGATAAGTTTTTGGAATTGGTTTTTCTGACCTCCTTAAGTTGACAGAACTTATGTTGATAGAGCAGAGAAAGTTGCCTTTCATTTAAGGATTGTGAGAACGGCGTTCTAGTGTCAAATTCAAGCGGTTCATAGAGTGAGGGCCCATATGCCAACACAAGAAACTGAGAGAGTGCAGGTTTAGTTCATGGAATTTATCAAAAATCCATAAGTATCCCTGTGTGGAAAGGCAGATTCATAGTGCTCCGAGCAGCCAACAATGGTTTATTACTCTGGTAAATCCAATATGCCCAAGCAATAAATCCAAAATTGGAGACAAAATCCGAAGAACAGGCGATTATTCATGAACTGAGTACACTTACTAGGAAAAAAATTGAAGATGAAAAAGTGATAAAATGTTCAACAAACGCACCGGAAAGGAATACGAGGAATTTCTTAGTCCACTTGGAATCAAGGCATAACAAGCCACGGACAATCACACAGGGAAGAGGATGCAGAAGAAAAGTGAAAAATCAACAGTAAATAAAATAAAACTAAAACCATAACCTGAACATCAAAATTATTCCAAATATAGCAAATTGCATTAATGTATATACATGACTGTAACAATAATCCTTGTTTTTCTACACAGGGAGCAGCAAAAAGAGCATGCCCGAGGTGTGGTGGCAGGGTCCTGGGACAGAGGAGAAACTGCACAGCTTTACAGGCAATGCAGTGGACACCTTCAGAGGTTCTCCTTCCCCGCATGCTTCCATCTACATTGTGAGGCTGTGCTCCAAACAGCAGAACACTCGAGCTACAGTGTATCTCCATGAAGGCGTCGGGCCCTCAGGCGCCTTCCCTCTGCTTCCAGCTGACCCTCAAGTTCACACTTTAGGTGTCGGCATGACCAGCGTCACCCTCAGTTGGGCGCCTAGTGCCTCCATAAGCAGCCACCCACATGCACAGAAAAGTTACGATTACTGTGTACTTGTCAACTCTCAGCAAAACTACCCCAGCCTATGTGCTGCACAACAGAGTATGAGGAAAGAGACAGACCAGAAACAAGAAAAGAACGAGAAGAAGAAGAGTGTGACAGCATGGCCGATTTTGAAGGAGTGGTGGTGGCAGCAGTGGGAGTCCTATCCTGAAGCGCAAAGTCCACCTTCTCCCCTCACTGATGAGTATATTGGTCTTCAGTGTGTGTGTCAGGGGACAGAGAGTGTTTGCACCATCTCTGAGCTCCAACCTGACACCCAGTATTACTTTGATGTTGTTGTGATCGACAGGCTCAATGGGACCAGCATGCCCTACAAGGGGACATATGCTCAAACACATGAAGAGGCTCAGGCGACAATCACCACTCTCAGAGAAGGGGAGCTGAGATGGGTGACCTTCAACGACCGAGGATCAAACTCAGAGCAGTTTTTCACTTTCCGTCCTCGTGGTTTGCGGCAGTGTGGCCTCCTCACCTTGCAGAGCTGTGGTGGAGATGAAAAGGTCAGGGTCAACGTGTCCAGTAAGGGTAAGGTTTTGACTTCTCAGGTTGTGGGGCGAGATTTAGCTCACATTTGGCTAGAAGGAAGTCCTTCTTATCTCATCCACCTGCAGAGAGAAGGAACAGGCCGCATCTCTGGTTTTACAGATTCTGGTCTACATGGAGGTCTGTCGGCTTCAGTGAAAATGCAGACCTCCTCAGCCTACCACCGCAGAGGGGTTCCATCTCTGCCCTCAACCTTGCAAGTAAAATCCTTTAACCGGTTGCGTGGTTGCAACAGTATCACTCTGGCCTGGATGGGCACAGAGGAACGAAGCCTGTACTGTGTGTACCAAAGAAAGCTTGAAAACCGTGAAGCAGAGGCTGGGGGGGGGTCAGCATTAACTGCACCCTGTCTGGGGCCAGAGTCTCGCTCTGACACAGAGAGGGTTCTCTGTAAGTATTTTCAGGAGCTGAATCCTCGGCGGGCTGTCACTACAGCTGTGATTGGGGGCCTAGAGCCAGGGATGGTCTATGTGTTTGATGTCTATCTAATGAGACACTGGGGGATCCCTATCCAATACTCCAGCAAGATGGTGAAGACCAGAAAGGAATGCTGAGCTACTGCCCCCTACCGGATGATTTGAGACTGTCCCAATAAAGGGTATATTGCATGGGCCACGGACATGCTTGAAAGACTGACCATGAGAACAAAGCCATGACTGTTGGGGAGATGGTTAGCATACCAAGGAGATTTTTACTCCGGAGGATCAATGGTTATATTCATGTTCCACTTGTAAAAGCATGAAAGTCTTATGAGAAGAACCTGAACACCAGCAAAAATCCATAACATTTCAAAATAAGCTCCAGTGCTGTTGTCATTTTCTTTTTCATTGATGATCATTATAATGATGTGCCAGCTGTCCAGGTTTTTGGATGACAGATAGTAAATACAAAATCAACAACAGATATCGTGCCAAACCTAAAACAGAAACAGATGGGACAATAATTGGATAACATCAGAGGACATTGGGATTTCAGTGCAGATCTCTACTGCTGCATATTGTACAGTCTTGGTCCATCTTGTACATATGGGTGCAATCCTCAGATGCTTAGTTCAAAGTCAATGTGAATGTTTGTGTTCTGCATTCGCATGGAGCAGTGGAAAAATACCTAGTGTCTCTTCTCATTCTCCTTGATGTATTCTTGTGCTGCTTCAAATGCACTAATAAATACAAGGGTATCTGTACATTCTTGATTGAGTCGTGCATTGTACGAAAACTTCCAAGTTATGTTTTCTACCTGCAAATTGTTTTTTCATATCGCTTCCATAACTTCCACTGTGATAGACAATGCAGATTAGATTGCAGATTGTTTTTTTCTTATTTCCTTTTTTAGAAAATCTCATGAACATCTGAAAATTTATTTCACAGGAATACGTAAAAATGATTTGTCCTTGAGATTTAACATCGTCAAACTGAGGAGGTACCACTGGACATGCTATTTTATTGCAGAGAGATTTAACATATTATTTTTTGTAACTAGTTGGCAATGAACAAGAAATACTAAACAGGCTTAACATATTACTGAAAATTTAAATTTAAACATAGTTTCTGGACAATTGTGGTTTAAATTGGGCCTGCTGTGTCAGAATAATATATTTTTTTAGAGATAAACATGTTTTTTGGCTTTCAAGTAATTTCTTGTCAGATTCACTAAAGAATTCTGGCTCTGGCATATGAATAAAACGTTATCTACGATATCAATAAACTATTCTGTATAAGTTATAGAATTCAGAACATTGTACTGCTAATTATAGTTCAGTTATTCATAGGTTTAGCATTATTTTTTATTTAATGTGTTTATTAAATTAATTATAGAGTCCGGGTTGGGTTTAAATTAAAATTAGATAAAATGTAACTAATATTCATTCATCAAAGTACGCTGCTTCATGGACACAATATTCCCTACTCGCAGTGGCCTCTGGCAGTAGGATAATGCGCCCTACTACAGAAAAGCCTCCGAATTGATCAGATCTCAATCCAATGGAAGATCTGTGGCATGTGCTAGACAAATAGGTCCAATCCATGGAGGTACCTCGTTGCAATTTACATGATTTGAAGCATCTGCTGCCAAAATCTTGGTGCTAGAAAACCACAGTATACTATCCCGTAGAGTCCATACTTCGTTGGTCCGGAGCCTTTCTGACAGCCACCTACACAATATCAGGATGGGGATTATAGTGTTATGGTATATTGACAAATTTCTATTGGATTGACACCGCGGACAGTTTATTAATGACTTTATACAAGCATTTTGCGAGCATGACCACATTCTGGAGATGTGTATGGTGGTTATGTGCCTTATATACAACACCCAGATGATTGTTCCGTCCTGAATGAAACCTGTCCCGTCGGTTACTGTTACCTCCAGAGAGCCCGCAGCACTGGTCGTGATGGTGGTCTGTCTGTCATCTACCGCAGTGATTTGGACTTGTCTCCACTGCCGTTGCCAGAGATCTCATCTTTTGAATGCCTGGTGTTTAATTTTAAACCCCCTTTCTCCATGACTATACTTCTAATCTACCGGCCACCCAAACAAAACCCAGCCCTCATCTCTGAGATCTACAACCTTTTATCAACCTTTTGCACAACCTCTGCCAATATTATAGTACTTGGAGATATGAACATTCATGTCGACTCCCCTGCATCTCGTTTTGCATCCGAATTTCTCCAACTACTGGATTGTTTTAATCTCAGGCAACTTGTCGATGTCCCCACCCACACCATGGGGCACACTCTGGATCTAGTCATCACTGACTCTGCTCCTCTCAGCAATCTTCTTGTGTACGATCTGGGTATGTCCGACCACAAGGCCGTCTCCATGGAATTGTCTCTTGTGTCATCCCTCACTAAGCCCAAACGTCAAATCTACTTCAGGAATTTGAAAAACATCAACCTAAAAACCATGACAGTCGACCTCCAGCCTTTTCTTTCTGCAAATTTTGTATCAGCCAATGACTCAGTAGATTTCTACAATAACTCCCTGAGTAGAGGCTCGGTCACTGTTCTACTCCAACATCATCAAAACCAGTCCTGGAAATTCTAAGCAGCTGCTTTCAACTATCAATCATCTTCTTAAACCACAAACTCCCCCGCTTACAGAAATTACAGAAGAGCACTGTAATAATTTCATGGCTTTCTTCAAATCGAAAATTGACCCAATCCATTCTGTCCTTTCTGGTTCCTCCACTCTACCTATCCAGTCTGCTTACTTATAGTTTGAGATCTACAAGCCTCTAAAGTGCTTCCCAGAAATCTCACAGCAAGAGGTTGAGTTTATCATCAGGATGATGAAACCTTCCACCTGTGCCCTCGACCCCTTTCCTACAGCCCTGGTGAAAACTAACATCTCTTCCATCAGTCCCCTGATCACCGCTGTAGTAAATCAATCCCTCCAGGGATTCCATCTGCCCTAAAAAGCCCTCAAATAAAAACAAACTCTTTGAAACCTTTCCGTCTGGTTTCCACTCCGCCCACAGCACAGAAATAGTTCTGAATAGAGTCACAAATGACTTACGGATGGCAGCAGATGCTGGTTCACCTTCCCTCCTAATTCTCCTTGATTGGTCTGCCACTTTCAACACAGTTGACCATGGAATACTCCTACACTGCCTACATCACAGCAATGGACTCACTGCCACCGCCTTAAGCTGGTTTCAATCCTACTTCTCTGACAGAACAGAATACATTTCCCTTGGAAGTTCAAGGTCCTGGACACACACCGTCACTTTTGGGGTCCCCCAGGGATCAGTCCTTGGCCCCATTCTCTTCATACTGTACATGCTCCCCCTTGGTCATGTCGTCAGTCGATATGTACTTGCATTCCATTGCTACGCTGATGACACGCAAATCTACATAAAAACTGACACATGTTCCCCTCCATCCTCATCGTCATCATCATCTCCCCTGTCAACTCTCCGCAATTGTCTGGGGGAGATAAAGGTGTGGATGAAAAACAACTTTCTCCAGTTGAACAGCTCCAAAACCAAAGCAATTTTAATTGGCACCCCACATCAGACCCAGTCTTCCTCCATAACCAGTATTACCTTCTGTGGTCACGACATTCCCCTCTCTTCATCAGTCACCAACCTGGGCGTAAGATTCGACCCTCAACTTACTTTTGAATCCCAGATCAAACAAAACTGCAATATCTCCTTTCATCATCTCAGTAATATTTTTAAACTCCGTTCTTCACTCACCTTGAGGGATGCTGAAAAGCTGGTCCACGCTATTACTTATCTCTCCTCCAGACTGGATAACTGTCACGCACTTCTCATCAGGATCCCTGATAAAAGTCTTCAAAAACTACAGTATGTTCAAAACAGTGCTACAAGGATCCTGATGAGAGTTCGTACACAACGAACATATCAACCCCTGTTCTTCATTCCCTTCATTGGCTTCCCATCTCCACCAGGATTGACTATAATATCTCCCTCCTCACTCACATCCATGGCAACACACCCCCCCCCCCCCCTGACCATCAGAGGGCTCCATAGACGACTGAACCATTTAAAAAAGGACTTAAAACTTTCCTTTTTAGCAGAACCTATAACTTTAATTAACATTGCTGCTTTTTGGTCATGTTTTTATATAGTTTTTTTTTGATGTTTTTATCTGCTTCTACTTTGTAGCACAGATTTGATCCAAATGTAAAGTGCATTATAAATTAAATGTGTTATTATTATTATTATTATAAACAGGTAGATGGGATTATGATGAGGCGGTGTGGCTGACGGAAGTAGCAGGGGAGAAGGAGTAGGGAGTAGGGAGAAGGAATAGGCAGATGGGCAGATGGGCTGGCTGGCTGGCTGGTATCCAAAATATCAGAAGCAATGATCTCCCGATGAGGGGGAGGACCGCCAGGGTCGATATACAGGAGGGGTGATGAACTTAATGTGGAGCCCGGCCAGGCGGAGCTGGTGATCTGTGGTGATTAGGACACGCCCACACAAACACAGACACACCCACAGACAGAGAGAGACAGACAGGGGGAGCTCTGGAGACATAAGGGAGAGGGAGACACAAGAGACGTTGGGGAATCTGCTGAGGAACTGCCCCGGCCGTGACAGTCTGACTTTCACAGTTGGCAGAACCTTATAAGTGCTTAAAATGATAAAAATGTCTTTAATCAGAAATAGTTCAATTGTTGAGTACATTCACCACAGTCTTGAGACTTTTGATTTAATCAAAAACATATCACGAAACATTTTCAAATTACATTACCAAAATGACAATAAATGCATAAAATAAGCAAAGTAGATAAATACAATAACATTTAAAAAAAAAATAATAATTTATATTTACCACATGCTTTTGAAGATTTGAAAATAAAATCTTGCAGATAAATCCTCATATGACATAGTGTGACGATTCCTACATGGAAACCAATAAGACGGCGTTACGTCATCACGTCGTTGCGCGTGAGGATGTAGCTGACAGGACAGCGCGCCAAGTTGATATTGACCACAAAGGGAAGGCAGCAAATTTGATTTAATTTGAATCTTCACAGTTCAGCTAACCACGAAATATTGTTAAAAAGAAAAAGAGTGTGGGTATTTGAGATCAAGAACTGTACTGGTCAAATCTCTTATTGTCGTACGCCAGTCGGTCAGAATGGGTTTGCTCGAACGGTGCCAGGAGCTGTTCAAGACCTCAGACCTGTACGAGGTGCTCGGCATTAACAAGGAGGCGACAGACGCAGATATCCGGAGGAGTTACTATAAAGTGTCGCTGAAGGTCCACCCGGATCGTGCTCCTGAAGACCCCCAGGCCACAGAGAAATTCCAGGTTAGCTTTCTTGGCTGTTAGCTGTTTTAGCTAGGTCAGGTAGCTAGCTTAAACAGCTAGTATCTGTATGTCTATAAGTATGAGTGTGTTATTGTAAGTGTTTGTTAGATGCTTTTGCAATATTTACCCTGGAAGTAAGGCTGTTTCTAATACGGTTCTCTTACTGATACACTGACCACTGACCAAAGCCCATGAGAGTTTTATACATCTGGCTAAAGATTATTTTGTCAGTAATGCCTATATGTATAGTAAGTCCTTTCTTCCTTTTATTTTGTTGCTGATTTTCTTTCTAACGTGGCTTGAAACGATAATGGAAGAAATCAGGATTATCATATCATTTGACAAAGTATATAGATTATATTCATGTTATGTGTAATATAACGTCACAACACAATTTTATTACTAAGCATCAGATAGTTTTAACTCAAAATTAAGACACTTTTTAGAGGTCAAGAAACCAGAAGTGATGGATAAAGAATTAACATTCTTTACTTGAGTAAAGGTCCTAATACCATACTGAAAAAACTCTTGATTATTCAAGAAAGCTGTCCATTCAAAATCAAAATAAACATAAGTAAAAATATAGAATTGTCATCAGCGCTTCCATTAAGTATCAAAGTAAAAGTTTTAATTGTGTGGTAACATGGTCCCCTTGTGTTTTACTATTATATTGGATTAATATTATCAATGTAATAATGTGTATGACCTCTGCAACTTCAAATGTTTTTAAGGTTTAGGTAATTTAACTACTATATCTGCTGTTATTAAGTTAAATCTACAATATCATTAGAGCGTTATTAAAGCTTTAGTCAACTTAACTACTCAATTACTTATGAGTTATAATACATTTTATTTATAACGCACTTAACATTTGGATCAAATCTCAAAGTGCTAAAGTAGTTCGGAAGTTGAATAGTTTATAAGTGTTTATCATCATTGCCCAGCACTGTAAAAAATAATAATCTGAAAAAGTAGTTACTACAGCTTTCAGACAAATGTAATGGAGTTTAAAGTACAATAACTCCCTCTGAGATGCAGTGGAGCAGATGTATAAAGTAGTATAAAACTGGATTCATCAAGTAAAGTAAAGTATCTAATGTTTGTACTTAAGTCCAATACTTGAGTAGATGTACTTAATTATAGTCTACCACTGGAAAAGTGATGCTCTAAACAGTAAGAAGTAACTACAGCTGACAGACAAGAGTAACTACTCACTACGGTGGTCGACAAATGTAGAGGAGTAGAAAGTACGACTTGTCTCTTAGATGTAGTGGTGTAAAAGCATTAAGTAGCGTGAAATTTAAATTATAAAGTAAACTACAAGTAACGGAAATTTGTATTTAGGAATGTACTTAGTAACTGTCTACCACTGCAAACTAAATGTAATTGTAGTGTGTTTCCTATTAAATACCTGAGATAAGCATCCTTCATTTTATTGATTCTATAAATAATTTACCAATTATTCCCAAGTAAAAGTACCTGCTTTTTAATTTAATGTAGCATTGTGCATGGTGAATAATTCACCCAGTGATATAAAATGAAGTTTTCATGGTAATAAACAATACAACAAAGAAATTGACCAAATTCAACCTAATATTGTTTAAAACTAACATTGATCTGGCTAAATAAGTTGACAGTAACCATTTCCATCAGTGTATCAATAGTTCAGTGCAACTTCCCAAAATGTTTTTATATTACTAGGAAAAAGTGTTGCATGTTGCCAAGTAAGTGTCCTAGGTGAGTAAAATTGAGTCATGTGAATTTCTTAATTTTTTTTTTTTTTTTACTTGAGGTGTTGGGAAAGTTGTATGCAGTGCTGAATGACAAGGAGCAGAGAGGTATCTATGATGAGCAGGGGTTGGTGGATGAAGAGTCTGATATCCTGAGTCAAGACCGCTGCTGGGAAGACCACTGGAGACTGCTCTTCCCTAAGGTTTTGGAGCACAGCATTCATTTCTTTATAACGAGTCCTGCATTTTTTTTCTTAATTATGATTTAGTCAGTTTTGTTACAGGCAGCAAATAGTAGAAGAAAAGATGTATCTATCCTAACATTTCCCCTTACACACATTGACCATCTGCTCCGTCTCAAAATTCAACTCTTAGATTACAGTGCAGGACATCCTGGAATTTGAGAAGAAATATAAAGGTTCAGATGAGGAGCGGCAGGATGTGATTCAGCTGTATGTGCTGCACCAGGGAGACATGGACGCCATCACTGCCTCGGCTATGTGCTGCTCCCAAGAAGACGAGCCAAGGCTCTGTAGCATCATCCAGGCTGCCATCGACAGCGGAGACTCCAAAGCCTTCCCAGCATTTACTCAGGAGAATAAAAAGAAAAAGAGGGCTCGCAGGAAAAGGGTAAGAAATGTTCTGATGTTAAACACACAAAAGCCTCACGGCTCATATTTATTTTATACATTAAAACATTCAGGACTAATCTTGACAGCTTTTTCTGATCACATGGTTGTATTTCCCACTGACTTACCAGGCTGACAGAGAACGACAAGAAGCAGAGGAAATGCAGAAGGAGATGGGGCTCGATGATAAAGATGACAGTCTTGTGATGATGCTTCAGGTAAAAAAAAATAAAAAATCACATGCGTATCTATGAAATTGTTTTCGTCCCGATAACCGATCCTTTGTTTTTTCAGCAAAGACAGAAGTCCAGGGAGCAGAATTTTAACGGTTTCCTCTCTGACTTGGAAGCAAAGTACTCCAAAAAAAGTGTGAAATCCAAAAGAGGAAAGAAATGAATTGCTGTAGGGTTAAGTTAATGTACATACAACAGTAGTAGATAATGATAGTTAGAGAAAACTTTTTCACATTAATAAGAGTTCAAGCAGCTTTTCTGTCTGTGTTATTGTCCTTTATGTGGCTTTCATAACATGTGTCTAATTTCAATCTCTCCTTTTAAGACAAACAAAGTCATATTAATATTTTTTGCCAAGTGCTGTTTCCTTTTTTTTTTTGTCTAAAATAAAAAGATATTTCATAAAAAGCTTTGACCTTCAAGCTTTTTCACCTTTGTAGCTCGGCTGTCAGACAAATAATTTTAAATATGAGTGACGGGAATGACCCTTAGTGCAGTATCCAAGCTGTTACCAGACAAAGCATTGTCATGTCTTTCGGATAAAGAAACAATGTCTTTATATAATGTCACATATCTACATAAGCATTGTGATAAAATGATGTAGGCTGTAAATAATTATCCAGTGTTTAATGAGAAGCTCAGTGTCCATATCTGTTTGCACAAAGTGGATTAACATTGTGTTCTTAAAAAAAAAGAAAACGCTAATGTAGCAATACTGAGCTGGAGGTGGGGGGGTCCCTTTTTTCCCTCTGTATTCCTGAGTGAATAACTCATCCCGGATGAGTTTTTCACTGCATAGTCATGTGTCAGTACAACAACACAGCAGATGTTAATATACAGTGTATTCACATAAATAAATACATACACATTCATAGCATACATTCATTTCCAGACGTACTGCTCATACCGTATGAGGGAATAGAGTTCCTGTAGACGGTTGTTTGAGTTTGGCAGCCACATAAGATGTCTGAATTACAAAAATAAGTGTCTGACAAAAATATCACAATCGGTATGATATGACAAAAAATGTGCTAATTCTCAAAAAAAATATGCTGTGAATGACAAATGGTTCTGGATGAAACTACAAGCCAGGTCTGCTGGCTCTGGATGAGATCCCTCCCCGGGTGTGAGACTGAGGCCGGACGGATGCAGGCACCAATGGAGCTATAGGAGAGAGGCAGGATTTTTTTTTTTTTTAAACCTCCTAAATACACTGAATCAAACCCATAAATCATTCTAACAATTATGTTAAGTCTCACTTAAAACCAGACTGCTATCATTTTGATCCCTATGTACAACAGCCTATGGGAGCTTCTCTGACTCATAAACTACTGACCTGGTACTGGGGCCTGTTGGTCTGGCTCCTCTTCGTCCTCAATGGGTGAATGCCCCAAGGGGTGGTGGGAAAACGAGTCCATGAAAGATGAGCTGCTGAGTCCAAGACTTACACCAGTAACACCGATTCCAAGAGAGTCTTGTTGAATGAGCAAATAAATGGATACACAAGTGATGAAGGGAATTCTGCTCTAGCAATTTCATGACTTGGCCAGCACTGCCTCGGATTAACTTGGAATGTTAGTGATGTTTCTCATGGAACCCCTCAATGAAAGAACTTGGACTATACCTGAGAAATACCAGTGTCAAAGCAAGTCAAATAAATTGTCCTGGATCCATACACTTAGGTCCAGATAAACCTAAAAATCTATTCACCTGTTCTCTTCCCCAGAGTCTACCTTCACACATGATGAATTTGAGATTTCATCAAAATTTTGAATTGTCCTGCTTACATAAAAAAGAACAAATGATATAACCTCCACCAACTGTGTCACGGAATTATGTAAATTGCACTGGGAAAAGATAACATCCAATCGTATTAATGAATTTGATCATTATTACCATTTATACTCCAATAATAACCTATTTAAATTCAGCTGATATCTTTTGAATATGAGGTTTGTGTGTTAATGAAGCAGTGCTTTTTTAATCTGACAGGGCTGTAAGGTAGTTGGAGATCGAATGCAATAAATTATATTCTTTTCCAGAAACATTTTCTATGTTTCACATTCAACCATTTGAGTTAAAGTTTCTGACCTGTGGCCACTGAGGCCCTGCCTGGCCGCCCCTGCCCAATGTTGTCCAACACTGTAAACGAACGACGGAATGGAGTGTCCGACTGGAAGCAAATAAAATAAAGTCAAAAAGCCTGTGAACATGCTGTATGTGTACGCAGGATCCAGTGCTGATGAAGACAATCTTACTCTGTATGTGTGGGTGGTGTTGGGGCGAGAGAATACATCCAGCAGGTGGAGGCGATCTCTGGGTAAGGAGCTTTCAGCCTCATCAGTTATAGCACTGTGGGCAAGACTGGATGGACCTTTCTGATGCTGGTAGCATGTAATAAATGGAAAAACACTCATTTTTAACAGTTGTTACAGCTTTTTGAAGACTGAAAGCATTTAATGAAAAATATCTAAGATTGGAAGAAAATAGCTTGAATTTAATCCTGTACAATTACAAGCTCCTTAACGTGCAAATGCATTTCTGTTGTCTCTTTAACTTGTGTTAAGAAACCTTGAAAGAAAGGTGGATTAAGTGTATGAATTTTGGTGTATGTACTTAAATAGTTTGAGTTTGAAAATAAAAGGCAAAAATATAGCTATGCTGGCTATGGTCCTTCATTCAAACGTTTTATAGGAGAGTAAGAGAAGACTTACAGGGAAGAGAGATTCTCGCTGACTGTGACTAATATGATGAAAACACATCATTAAAGCAGAGGAAGAATTTGGAAGCCCTGTTACTTAAGGTCGCGTGACAAGTCCAACACTAGCTAAGAAAGGCGAAAACATAAGGTAGCATTTAGGTATCTATGTGTATCTGTGATGACGATGGAAATGAAGAATAGATGAGGACTAACACGGAAAAAAACTGTTGGGTTTTTTTTGACATCAGACTTCAGAAAATTTACGTGGATGATGTATTCAATGTTATTTTTGCTGGGTTGTATTCAAACTGAAAACTGCTGTTTGAAAACATAATCGGTAAGCTGTTTCATGTTCATTATTGTAATGACAAATGCTTTTCATAGCTGCTGGATATTTGACCTGCTGTGCTGCTTAAATATCATCAAGGACAGGCAACATAGGATACGCCTCTTTGTTATGAACAATTTTTAGGGTCATTACAATAGACGTTTATGAGCATCTAAATATCAAATTATGAAGCTTTAATTGAAATATTGTGTACGTTCAGGTGCTGTAATGAGTTTTGCGTTTCACCTGTGCATGTTTGGATGGCGGCCCTGAGTGAGGCGACTCAGCATCTCTAGTGCCGATGGGAGGAAGGAGGGTGTTCCTGCTCAGAGGCAACAGCGGTGATGTCAGACAGTCACTGGCGGTGGATCTGTGGAAAATAACACAAACTTTAACTGCCTTTAGTGCATCGAATAGCTTTTTATGCGTGTGAAAAATTTAGGAAGCTGAAAGTGAAAAGTTCCATACGAAAGGGTTACAATTTCAAACCGAAAACACTAGTCCTGAACTTCCTGAAAAGCCTTGCCAGTATTCCATCCTTACCTTGTGTCAGTATGTGACAAAACATTAACTTCACCTCTCCCCTTAACTGAAGGTATGTGCTGTTATCATACACCAATCAGACACAGCATTGCAACCTGCATGTTTTGGCTGCACAGAGTTACAAAATGTTAAGGGGAGTCTGTTTTTAAAGAAATCTCACTTTGCCTCTGCACAACCTAAGATTAAAGATAGAGCGAGAGAGATGAAATCAAGATCGGGTGTGGATGGAGTAGCAGGATTCCTATGACGTCAAAACTCACAGACGTGTCCCACGGATAACCTCATCCATGGATCCCGCTGCAGTGGACTGACTCAGGCTGGGAGCCAATGGCAGGAGAGTTCGGGGAGGAGGGTTTCTGCGTCGGGCAGAGTTTGCCGGGTGGGACATTGAGGTAGAACTCTGCTCAAGGGTTCGGCGAGGACGAGGTTTACTCGAAAGAACCAAACTTGAGCCTGGTCTGTGACATGCCCGCTCTTCTGACTCCCTACATGATGGGAAGGAGATAGCGGAGCACATTTCGTGAATGGTGCATTTCTACCTGCAATTTGGCTGTACAGTTCACTCTGCCAGATAAGTTTTTAAAACCAGTGACAAAAACATGACACATGGTTTGTCCCTCTAGGCAAAATACAATTCTCAAAAAATTAAATGTAACACTTAAATCACAGTCCGGATCTAGATGAAAGGAACATTCAAGTCGGAAATCTTTATTGAAATACATGCGTAATTTGTTTAGAACAAAATTATGAAAGAACGATCAATCGAAATAAAAATCATGAAACCAATGACGGCTGGATTCTAAATTACACCGAAATCAAAGTGAAAAACTGATATCACAGACAGATCCAACTCCACTGAATTTCATCACAACAATTCATAATATGACTCAGAAGTGTGTTTGACCCCCACATGCCAAAGAGACCTCCTGAAAACATCTTGAGATGCTCCTGATGAAATGGAGAATGGTGTACTGTGTGACATCCTCCCAGACCTGCATCATGGCTCCTGGACAGTCTGTGGTCAGTGGTGGTTGGGTCTGATGCACCGACACATAACGTCTCAGAGGTTCTCAGATGGATTCAGGTTTGGGGAACACGAGGACCTGTCAATGGCATCAATACCTTCATCCTCCAGGAACTGCTTACACACTCTGACCACATGAGGCCAGGTATTGTCCTGGACCAGGAGGAACCCAGTGTCCACTGGACCAGTGTAAGGTCTGATAGTGGCTTTGAGTTTCACCCTGGTACCTAACAGCAATCAGGGTAACGTTGGCTGGCCCGTGGAGGTCTGTGAGACCATCCAAGGATCGTTCCCCCCAGAACATCACTGACCCACCATCACACCGGTCCTGCTGGATGATTATGCAGCAGCATTACGTTTTCTACAGCGTCTCCAGACTCTGTCACGCCTGCCACATGACTTTATTTCGAACCTGCTTTCTTCTGTGAAGACAACGGGGCACCAATGGAGAACTTGCCTATTTTGTGTTTTCTGGTGAACACAAATTGAGCTCCACGGTGCCGGGCTGTGAAAAAAGGTCCCAATAGAGGACGTCAGGTTCTCATGCCACCCTCATGCAGTCTGGTGCTGACAGTTTTGTCAGAAACATCAGACCAGTAGCCCACTGGACGTCATTCTGTAGGGATCCTTCAGTGCTCCTCCCGTTACTCCTCACACAGAGGAACAGATATGAGTCTGTCTGTTGGGTTGTTGTCTTTGTACGGACCTGTCCAGTTCTCCTCGTTAAACAGCCCGTCTCCTGGCATCTCCTCCATGCTCTTGAGACTGTGCTGGGAGACACAGCAAACCGTCTTGCGACTGAACGCAGGGATAAGCCATTCTCGAGGAGCTGGACTATCTGTGCAGCATCAGTGGGCTGCAGGTAATGCTTCATGTAACAAGTAGTGACAAAAACACCAAAAGAACACAAAACTAGAGAAGAGTCAAACAGGAAGGATAAGTAGAGAGAAATGGATTGTGGCCAACTCCTGCAGAACCATTCCATTTTTGGGGGCTGTCATGCCTCTGACTCTCCATTTCACCTGTTATCACTTTCATTTGCACCAAAACAGGTGAAACTGATTCACAATCACTTGTTCTTCCTAATTGGACAGTAGTTTATCCCTGAAGTTTAACTGGCTTGGCGTCATAATGCAATGATTAAGTGTTTAATTATTTTGAGCGGTGTATGTTTATCTATTAACAAGTTTACACTTAACTGATAGATTTAGCATTGATTTGGTTTGGATTTCTTCAATTTGTTACCAATATGCATTGATTGGAAGATAAACATGTATTCCTACTGATTTCTGTCCAGCACAGTCAGGTTTTTCTGCTGCAGTGGGATGCTGTGGATCACAATGAGGTCATTCAGGTTGCTCCGGGTTGTGTCTGCTCCAACCGGAACCTTCCCAGCCTACAGGATGATATGAGATGAAGTTTAAAAAAGCAATGGCATAGAGGAATGATTAAGGGACAGGGACAAAGAGAGACAGGAACGATAAAAAAAAGGCATGTAATATATATTCAATGTATTTTATGAATGCCAATGGCCACATAGTACAGTACAGTATATTATAAAAACAATCATGCAATGGTGTCGAGGATCAGAAAACAGCTATGTCACCAACCCAAATAGCATTACAACACTCAAAATGCTCCAGAAGAAACAACTGGCAAGTTTATTTTAACTATCTTGTTGTGAAATAAAGGATTAACTTAGAATCAAAATAGGTCACGTTGAAAATAAGGATAAAACAGTGATAATGATTTTGTGTTAATCAACAGCCACAAGCACATTTATTCTAGCGGTACGACTGATGACCTGCTATGGACAGCGTGCACACAACATGCTGCCATCTTGGCTATTAGGGAGGGAGTTACATACACTGGAAGGCCTTTTCTGCTTTTTGGATTTCCGTCTGGATTTGTGTTTTGAGCCCCTTGACTTTGTACTCTTTCAGGAAGGAAAGGCATGACCACAGGGTGATAGTGGGTGTAGAAGAAAAGGAAGAAAAAGAATAAAAATAACGATTGGGGAAAAGAACAAAAGCAACAGGAAAACGTTGGCCAAGTGGAAGGAAGAGAGTAAATGGGTAAGAAAAGAGAACAGCAATTCAAGTCAATGAACTAGAAGCATCGATAGACTGAAACAGTAACAGGCAGAGTGAAAAAAGTGGTAATTAAGTTTAGACTGTGGAAAAGACATGGAGTCAGCAAAGAGCCCTAAGTTAGGGATACTAAGAAAACAGCTTCTACTCTTCTCAGGGCTAAAATGATTTTGTTTTAATGTCAACTGAAGTAAGAAAGGTTTTATGCTACTAACCTGTTTGAAATCAGAATGCATGAAACCCAAAGACACTTTCACATCAATCTACATCTTTTATATATTTTACAACACTTTATCAGTTCACGGTTTAAATTTAAAATAGAAAATTAACTTTTCTCTAAAATTGTGCTGCTGCCATTGTCCGTTTCTTTGAAAGTCCATGGGGTAGGGATTAAGTGGCAACAAAAGGTTCTGTTGGAGATGACAAGCAACCACACACCCCTTGTGTCATCCCCACCTCTGTAGCCATAAAAAAATGCAAAAGCATAAAAACCATCAACAGTCCTGCCTAGAGCCAGTGACTGGTTTGTCCATGCTGGTCTACTATACAAGAATGGCGGTTTAGCACAACATCTCAAATTAAATTAAAATTCTTTTTCGGGGGGAAAATCTAGTACATAAAATAATCTTTACACATATGAATTCATACCATTTACTCTATATATTGTATGGAATTTGGAAAATCACTCAACTTACATGGCACTTTTACAAACCAACTGATAAAAATGCACTATATAACCACGAGTGTGTAAAGCTGTGTATCGAGACCTTCAGAAGCATTTTATGCTGTAAATCATGCTAAAATGTATATATGTGACTTTCACGGTAACATCTGTAAGCGGCTCTGCAGATAACATTTAAGATAGATAACATTTAAGATAGATAACATTTAAGATAAATAAAGTATTTTAATGATTATGAATCAAAAAGAAATATAACCCATTATATCACCTCAAGGATCTATATTATGACCCTTATGTTAGAGTATAGAGGATTTATAATGTTTTTCAATTTATCCATAATCATCTTAATGTAAGACTATTTGGATTAATAATCTTGTGTTGGCATGTGCTGGAACTCCTCCTCTGGATTGGCTTGTTCACATATGTTTATGTGATATATAATAATAATGAGGGTAATCATGAAAGCTGAGGACATTTGTTTTGTATAAAGAAGAAGTGGAGATAATTTTTGACTACTCACATGCCTTGTTAAGTTGTAGAAATGAAATTTTAGGTAAGATATACGTTTGGAAATAGATCATTGAAGTTGAAAGTTTTTCTTTTCTACTTTAATGAAGGTCAACCACGGAGTCTATTTTTGTTGTTTGGATCAATACAATTTTCTAATTAACTAAGTGAACAATCTTCGGGAGAGCCTTTTTCACCTCCAATATGGTGAGAAACAAAGATTTGCTGTAACATTTATTGTTTCTCATTTATATAAATGATCTGAGAGCAGTATCAACCACCACTTTCCCACTGCCCCACTTTGAGGGTGTTTTTTTTTTATACAAGCCTACACGAGTTTTCTAGCATGCCCTATCACACTTTTTTCTTTTAGATTTCCTTTCTTTATGTCTCGTATTGATGGTGTGAAAGAAATAAATAAGAAATATGTAAAATATGGTGTCAAGTCTATTCTGCTTGATCACTGACCTGGAGCTGCAGGCCAGCTGTGAGCAGGGGCACCTTGCTATGACTAACTTTGGGCAACATCGTGGGCAGCATGGAGAGCAGCATGAAAGGATGCTGGGAGTCCTGCTGCATGGGGCCCAGAGTCCTAAAAATCTTTTCATCAGCTTCCAATCGCAAATTTGAAAAATATGGAGCACAAGAATGAATATTTGCTGATAAGGAGCAATTTCAGTCTAATGCTCACGAAATAATTAAATCCAGCCCTACTTGAGGTGCAGCATTCCCAGTAGCGTTGAACCAGCTCTTTCATCCACCCAACCAGCTGTTGCCAAACATCATCAAACAGCAGATCATAGACAGCTTGACGGCGACACCGGGGTGGCGAGAGAGGGGGAAAACAGTGGTGTCTCACATCCGACTCCGAGCAATTCTGCTCCCACTCATCCTCCCTGTTTGAGACAGATATATTCAAACATTTGGAACAAACTCAATATAATATATTGAGTGTAGTTGGGGATTAAAATTTGCTTCGGAATTCAGAGAATCATTGTACAGCGTTATGTAGGAATAACTCACAAGTCCCTGCTATCAAAAGCCAAGTATTCCTCCATCAGACCCTCCACTTCAATTATTCCTGGCTTGTCTTGAATGTGGAAGTCACTGGAAGCAGCAGAAGGCCCATCCAAGTCTTCTGAAGTGGACATCATGAGGGTCACCCTCTTCCCCTGCACAGTCAACCTTTCCACCAAGACAATGGGGCACTTAATGAATCCTTTAATATGTATAAATTAAATAGAATGCTATATTAGGATAGAAATAGGATACAAGGCCAAAAAGACTGATTGTTTTTTTATTTATTTATAAACTCAAACGTGTCTAACAGCTCAAACTTGAAATGCAAAAGAATTATACTGGCATGATATTTGCAGGTCATAAGCTCACTCCAGCACTCCAGTAAGGCAAATCGGCTTTGAGACATCAGCTACCGACAGTATCACAATATGTCTAGCTTATAATTAAATGTAGAAGATCTTGCAACTATTAACTACAATCATCCAACACGCTCCCGACACATAAGCTTGACAAACAAGCCAGAATATAAACGTGACCAAACAACAGAGTCACACCTAAGTCCTCTACAGTGGATGTGCTAACACCAGTCACCTACTACACAACTGGTACTTACAGCAAGTCTTAGAAAGCACAGCTTCAAGATCTCAGACATGGAATGGGGCTATTTTTATTCACTTTTGGAGAGTTTCTGATGATTATCACCGCAATAAACTAATGCAAAACCGTTTGAGCCCTTTCAGGCAACAGTGATACATGTGAATGCTGAAAATGTAATATGACCAAAGTAAATTTTTAAAATCAATTTGTAGCAGTGATATACATTTGGAAAAGGGAAGACGGTACCCCTTTTTCTTCCCCTTTTCATGACGGAAGCTAAATTAACTTAGTTGTTGTTCTTCTAACTTACAGCGTAACAGCGAGTAACTTACTCTCTGCTGCCCTTATCGTTATCCTGAGGCTTCATACTGCCCTCTTTGCCTGGTGGTGGGCTGCCGATTGATGTGCTTCTCCTTGAATTGGCATACCACTGGAAACCGTCGTCACTGGGACACACCAGCTGAGTCCCAAGGATCCTGAATATCACAATTATACAATAACAGGAAGCACTCAGTATTAATTGTAGATTTCACTGCTATCCTGTTCCAGATAGCATAAGGTAGGAAGGTCAAAAGGAAAAAGTTGAAAACAGACCGAAGATGCGGGAAACGTGTGGCCCACTGCTGACATTCATCTTGCAGCCACTCGAGTATCCCTCCTCCCCTTCCTCTCCCTTCATACAGCTCTTTGTCGATCTCCTCAAACATCTGCTGTACCTGCTGGGATGCTGCCTTGTCGAACTCCTGTGGGACAAAAAACAGAAAGAGACAGAAATATGAGAAGGAAAGCTAGTAAATGCTGTTCTTATATACTGCCTTCATTCTTGAAACTTCTGCTTTACACGCTTTTTTCACCAGTTATAGGCAGCACATTCTTTTTATTTCATAGCAAGTTTCAATGCGCATAAAAAGCAGCTTTTGTGGCTCCTCGGGAGGTATGTGCAAGTTTGGTCAAGGCGGATTATGCATAAGCTTCAACAAAAGATGGACGACAGACAGAAAGTAAGCTAGTTTGCTTGACTGGGACTTTTTGTTTTCAGAATCATCTTGAGAATTAAAAACTTAAGAAATCATTGTGTCCTGGAAAACTATTGTAGGAATTTCTGTGGATAGGAAGCAGAGTATAAAATAAATAGAAATTGGCACTTAGATTGACAAAGACTTAGAAGACAAACAAATAATCTACTATCCAATTCAATGAAAGGTTGTATGTTGTTCTACGGTTTCCCATGGCTTTGCGAAGAGACGACCATAAATTCATTTACTGACATTAAAGCCTGCCATTTATACATGCATCAAAGTATGTCTATGGAGAATTTTCATCATTGAAGGAGATCAACAAAGAAAATGGAAATCCATAGGGAATAACGCATATGTATGCGTGCAAGTGTGTGCTTGAATGCGTTTCTTGTGTGACAGACCCAGCAAATCTGGCATCATCACTTCACATTTAGATCTTTTCTAGCAGAAGTCTTACGTCATAGCCCCAGGAGAATACAGAGCTCCTCTCTGTGGAGATGCCAGTTCCTGTGGAGCTGTGGATACCAGACCAGGGCTGGTTGGAGTCTAGTGAGATGACCGTGGGACAGTCAGAGTGGCCTGAGGCAGCAGACGTATCTGAGCTACAAACAAATGATTGTTAGGTTTATGAAGAATTTGATCAAAGATAAGGTTTCACCACATTCCATGTTGCTGCAGAAGATATCCCAAATTCCCCGTGCATTTAAGAAGCATTTTCTAATATCTTAACTCAAGGAGACAATGTGACATCAATTAAACCACCATTTGTGGGTGTCTGGTTTCTTAAGCCAAGAGCCTTGAAAATCAGTTGTCAAGTCAAGATCGTGCAATAGTACAAAACACAAAGGAGAGAGTTTTGTTGTGTGTGAGTCTGTCTATCTGTACAGGTTGGAAGTAATTTGAGTTTTGCCATATTCTGGCATTGCCATAGCAATATTTTAGTCTCTTTGCAAAACTAGCCGTGGTAGGACTGTTACCTATTGTGTGTAGAGACAGATTCCTGGAGGTCATGGAGGTAGCAGTGAGTGTTTTGGTTATCTTCGGCCTCGTCTGGGAGAGGGTGGTGGTCAAGGCTACTTCGGGATAAACCACGACTGTATGAAAGACAAATTAAGAACATTAATTGGGAAGGTTTGAAGTTGAACTATATCGAATTTAATCTGATTGTGTAGACGATCCTCCGTGGACAGTTCTCCTGTTTTTATGAATGTCTTAGCTCTTTAAATGCAAAGGGGTGAAGTTAACTGCATTTACCACAACATGAAATCACAAAGACAAAGGGATCTTGTTACTTCTAATAATAGATTACAAATACGTATTCCACTTAATTGCTGGACATTATCATGTGTGCTATGTGTAATATCAAGAGGAGGAAGGTAAGAAAGTACAAATACTTTGTTGTTTACTTATGTTGAGTTTTTCTTGTTTTATATCTTTACACAAATACGCAATTCTATTCCAAACATTTTCAAAACTGACTTGTTACTTTGGTAGATTATGTTCATTTTGTATTATTGCATGCCTTCCTTTCATTAAAATATGCGTATGTTTTCATGAACTGATATGAGATTTTTGCCACCTTTGACACAATCCGTTTAAACCAGGTAGGAGAGCTTGATGTAACAGGTCGAGTGTCTGAGATCAATAGCGATATTATTTAGCAATGGATATTCTATAGTGATTGGGACGTCAACTACTCATTTTACTTTACCTAGATGTAAAATAATAATTCAGCTTGAAACAAATGAGGGGGAAAAAAGCGTTTCATACTGTGGTTCTTTAATGTTTCATACTCACATCTCAAGTTTATGCGATACGGATCTTCGGTTGTAACGTGAAATCATTCTCCTTGTCTACGTTTTATAGGCCACAGTCGCCATCTCTCACTCTTATCGCCATTTCCAGGATTTGCAGAGAACACTTTAGATTAAAATCGGGCATTTCATCTTGTTCGCAAAACTCAGTTGTGCAATAAAAAATAGACTGGTCTTTAGTTTCCGATGCTATTTTGTTGCTGCTAACGTTAAAAACAGGCTACCTCTGAAAGGCTAGTTTAAGTTACATCTACGTGGACGGGCGTAAACAAACAACATTGTATAGACCTTTAAAACACATTTGAAGAGGAGTTGCAAATAAATCGCCATCGTTACCACAAAGGACTTTCTAGTGTTATAACCCGGCTGTCATGGAGACGCATAATGGTATTCCCGTGGCCTCACGGGAAATATATTTTAGATCAGTTGCAATTACCTTTACCTTACTGATTTTACACTACTATACCCAGAGTTCATAGCGAGAAAATGAGTGCATTGATGAAATGGTTCCGCTGGTCGATGGTTGATTATCTTGTAAATTAGAATCAAATGTGTTTCAACCAATAAACCATTTTATTTCGATGAAGTTGTATTAGAAAAATATTATGTAAATTATTCTACTAAATTGTGAGATATTTGTCTTCTAGAGAACCCCAAAATTTGGTAACATAATATCTAGGAACAATTTTCCTTAAACGTTCGTGGTAGTCGAGTATAGTTAAGGGTAGGACCTAAACAATGGCAGCGTGATACCTACGAACGATAAATTTTAGTTTCTATTTTCGCATTTGGACATCTCGGGAAACCACTTTGATATACGTCTCGCATTAAAAAAAACAAGAAGTAAGGAAGGCTGACTGACACATTCTAGAAATTGTCTATAGGAAGTATCATATGGAAAACGATGTTCTGATAAACTGTTAGCTACCGACAATTTAACTATGTATTCTTTAGTTTGAATTAGAGATAGTACTATGGATTTGTATATGTGTCTGTATAACTTTGGTCAGTTGTCTTTATCAGGTACTTCATAAAAATTAAAACAATGGACGCCCTGCAGAGGAGAGTGGTTCTGGAGGACACGGTTCTGTACAAGCTCTTCTTGATCCAACCAGACGATTTAAATTCGCAGCAGATTGAAGAACAACTCACGCATCTAGCAGAGACGATTTTGGCAAAGGTGGCTCCTCTCCTGATACAGTATATATGGCAGAATCAGTCATTCAACCTCAAGTACCATCCGGACACAGGTATTGTTATATCAACTCCACAGAGAAGAAATTATTTAAGTAGTGTTGTAATCTAACAAATAGATAAAACTGATGTGCATTATTTTTATTGATAGGAGACATCCCCGCTCACATTGGAGGCTGCACACAGTTTGGGGACAATGTGGAGGATGAGTGGTTTATTGTTTACCTGATCCATCAAATCACAGAGGCATTCCCAGGGCTGGCAGCCAGGTGAGACTAAATGTGACTTTGGTTTATATATTTAGATTAAAATAAAACGAATGAGTTACTCACCATATTACAATAGTTTAGCATGTATCAGTGTCAGTTCTCTGTCTTTTGCTTTTCTTCATCTAACTTTGATTTTATGCTTGTGCATGAAGAGTTGAGGACAATGATGGAGAGTTTCTTCTGATTGAAGCAGCAGATTATCTTCCCAAGTGGCTAAATCCAGACTGCAGTAAAAACAGAGTGAGGTTATCTTCTTCTTCTTTCTTTCTTTTTTAGTTTTTTTTAATGGCCCAGTGTCTTCTGCTGGCATTATAAATACATTGATTTTGTCATTTGATTAAAGGCCTTATTTGTTCTTCATCTTTTGTAGGTCTTCTTATATAAGGGAGAGATGCATATCATACCCTTTCTTTCCAAATCCAGTGGAGTTGGGGTCTCAAAGGATGTGGTACCAAGTGTTCCACAAGCCCTGACATTGCTCTCCACCCACCCTGAAGCTTGCAAGGCAAGCTCCAAGATTTGTTCTGCTCTGAGGAAGCGACTAGAGGGGTGAGAGGACATTTAAGTTGTGCAAAAATGTGTTGTGAGTCATACTTCTTGGCTACAAAGTGATTGGATAACAGATGTATTTGACAAATTGCAGTAGATACAATATATAGTAGAATCAAATCTATTGAAAAGAAAATTTAAAAAAGGAATTAATCCCCACATGAAAATTTGGGTGTAATAGCAGAGCCAACATTTGTAAAGTATGGTGGTGGCGTCTGAGCGATACAGGACGTCTCAGAGGTTTTCAGTTGGATTCAGGTACGGGGAACATGACGACCAGTCAATGGCATAAATACAAACGCATGAGGCCAGGCATTGTCCTAGGCCAGGAGGAACCCATATTCCACTAGACCACTGTAAGGTCTGATAGTGGGTTTGAGTTTCATGCTGGTACTTAAAAGCGGTCAGGGTACCGTTGGGTAGCCCGTGGAGGTCTGTGAGACCATCCAAGGATCTGTCTCCCCAGACCATAACTGATCCACCAACAAACCAGTCCTCCTGGACGATGATGATGATGTGCTTCCTAAATGGACAGATTGATATCCCTGAAGTTTAACTGGTTTGGTGTCATACTGTGATGATTAAGTGTTCCTTTATTTTTTTGAGTAGTGTGTGTGTATATAAAAGCATATTAATCTTTCTCCCACGTAGGTACCCAGAGAAGATTAAAACTGGCCTCCATCGTGCCTGCTGCTTCTTACCGGCTGGTATTGCTGTGGTGTTGGCACAACGACCTGACCTGGTCGCCCCTGCAGTATCAGCTTTTTACCTGCGAGATCCAGTAGATCTGCAGGCATGCCGAAGCTTTAAAACCTTTCCTCCAGATACACGAGTCCTCACCTTGGTAAACACTCTTAAAGATACATATATGTCCTGGTCTAGACTCTAGACCATACAAGCTACTGACCTTTTCAACGAAAATATTTTAAAAATATAGTTTTTATGTTGTGTTATTTAATTAAAATGTTAATTTGTTTAATCTATACATTATGGTTTAACTTTAATTGATTGTAGTTTTCCTTATGTTTTAGCTCTTGTGAAATGACTTTATGTAAACCATAACCTTGTACATTCTATATTTCTGTGTAGGTGACATTCACACGTTGCTTGTACGCCCAGCTGCAGCAGCAACATTTCTCCCCAGACCGGAGGAGCGGCTTCACCCTTCCTCCTAGCTCTCATCCTCAATACAAAGCCTATGAAATGGGCATGAAACTGGTGAGCCATTATCTGCGTTACATTATTTTTGTCTTTTGTCATGCATTTGCTATGATGACCTGTATGGAATGGTCAACAGTGCTGTATTCGATTGCACATGTGTGGGTGTGTGCCTCCCTCTCCCAGGCCCATGGCTTTGAGATCCTGTGTTCTAAGTGCAGGCTGCCATCGTCAGAGCCGGATGCCCCTGTCAGTTGTAACCCTCAGTGGAAAACCTTTGTGGACAGTCTTAAAAGGAATGGTTATTTCCAGGTTAGTTTCACTTTTTGAAGGGTGGGGTTTGAAAAGAAGGTTAGCTAGCTATTAAGCACACTTACATTTTGTTTGATGTGAAACCATTTATTTATGGAAAACGCTAAGTATTTTGCTACTGCATTAAGTTATTTGTGTGTTTTTTCAATGTTGTCAAATACAGGGGAACTTGGAGGGATCTGCTCCTTACAAAGAACTAACAAGATCTGCTGAAAACTTCTTCAGGCAGTTTGTTGCCTCAAAATCAAGGTGGTGTGTGTGTGTGTTTGTGTTAGATATGTAGAACTGTTTATGTGCCTTCTTATGACTTCCAAGCACATCTGGCTGATTGAATTTATTGTGTATTTTTTGTCAGTGTCTTGTCTGATGGAGAGGCGGTTCTCCAGCTTCTGCACAACTGTAAACCATTAGACCTGGAGGAGCTGAAGAAACAAGAGTCACAGCTTCCGCGTGAGGACAGTGAGTTAAAACCTATGTTGATTTGATTGGAGATCCATTGTGACAGGAAAACAATTTAATACTAGTAGTCCCAGATAGAAAATTATATATCGCTCTTAAAGTCTAATTTATGAAAAAGAATATTTGCATGTTTATATAAAGCATTTCCTATTGTAGAGACATCTCTTACTAATGTTATCAAAAATATCAGAGAGCTGACTATCAACTGTTTGCTCACTATAAAATAATGCTTATCCATCTTGTCGGTATCTGTCAAAGAAGATTTTGTTCTGCCTCCTCACATAAAGTAATTTTTATTCTTTTTGCTATGCCATTCTTTTCTGTGTCTCTAATTGTATCATTTCACATAATTTGTTTTTCTGTGTCCATATCTAGATGACAGCTGGCTTGATATCACAATGCAGGATTTTGAGCATATGTTGCAGGAGAGGAGTGGGATAAGAGCTGACGTTGACAGCGGAAACTTGAGCTCGACCAAACAGGCACAGCACACGAGGGGTGCAGAGGAAAGCAGACAGGAGAAAGAAGATGACAAGGATGAAGGGGAGGGTGGTTACAGCCTGGTGGCAGTGAGTCAGGGGATGAAGAACTTCCTCAACGCCATGTCGTCACATGAAGGAGCTGAACTGCCCTTGTAAGACAGACTTATAATTGATTTTGACAATAGTTTTGAATCATCAAAGACACATTTAGGTCATGGTCACATTTGGGACTATTTGGGTTTTTTTTCCAATATGATACTAAAAGGTAACAAGAGTGATCAGAGACAACACATGTCACAATACAGGAGCATTTTACCCCTAACCCGGGGGACATAACACCATCAAGTAGTTTAAGTATAATTTGTAAAAAAAAAAAAAAAATTTTTAAAAAGATCTTATTTGGCAGTTCCCATAAACCAGATACATTCCTAAATATAAGGGGTTCCTCCTCGCTTCATGCGCCACTCCTCTACAATATTTCTGGTAGTTAATGCCTATTAGATGGTGAAAAAGCTCTTTTTGTAATTTTAATGTCAGTGTCCGTCCACAAAGGGATAAACAAACCAAATTGCCCACTTAATCTCCTAGATGGAGGTAATGAACAGAAAAATAACTTGAGTCCACTAAATATAAACAAGGTATGGGTGATTTTAATGTGCGGTTGAATTTAACATTCCTCATTGTCTCTTCATGGTTTGACTATTAAGCTGTATTCCCTCTCATGCCCATCTCACCAATATACAGTATTTAGATGTGCATTACCGACACATTATTCACATTGTTGTTTCTTTGACTTCCAGGACAAGTTCAGCTCAGCCTTTTAGTTTTGAGCCAGACTCCATGGCCACTGCACTAAACGGATTACTCGGTACGTACTGTAATAGTTAAGGAGTGAATATCAAAAAAATGATATTTTTTTGATATTCACGTGGTTCATTTGTACACAAATGAACCACGTCCTGCAATCTGAATCTGTCTTTTGATTGTTGGATAGGACATGAACAGGAAGAGCTTGATTCAGATGATCTGGATGATGATGAGGACGATGATGAAGACGATGACGATGAAGATGACGATGAGGATGGTTTGACTGGTCCGGCAGTGATGAACGAAGCAGAAACTTTGAACAGTCTGAGAGAATACATGGACCAGATGGATCAGGAGCTGAACACCACTAATATTGGACAAAGCTTCAATTTGACGGTAAATTATGACTGCTATTACACCCTTGAGGTGAAATACTGGCTCATGTGTGATATCGCCTGTCTTCCTCAATTGGGATGTTACTTTTTCATAAATGTAGTAAGCAATTCAAATAATAATGAAATTCCAAAATTTTCTGTAACCAAGTTAACATCAAAGCTAGGCAGCCTTGGAGACAACAAACCTCTTTAATTGCTTCTCAGTTTACCTCCTCTGTAACCTTGAGTTCTCTGAGTAATTCTTGATATCTGTCTACAAAATGCTCCATTAAGTTGGACAGGCCTGCACATCGGTGTTTGCAAATGATTTATTCCTGATGATCTGACTGAGTTCTAGGTACTTCTGTAGAGGTTTTGAGATTTTAAGGTGGTTGAGTTGTTTCCGCAGCTGCACCACCCTCTACATGAGGGTAAATGAGCTCAAATTCAAAGTGGTGGTGTGAGTCAACCCATCCACCTGCTGAAGTCCGCGGCCTCTTAATTTAACCACTAATAATAAATGTAATAGACGAATAAGACTATGAAAAAGCACAATCAAAAATGTTTAGAATTTCATCAGAGACTTGGTACTTAGCCAATAAGAAACCAACTTAGAGTCACAAACCTATGGAAGTTCTCATATTAAGCCTGTTTTATTATTCCTATTGTATAAGATTTAATTGATTTAACATGTCAATACTACAATAGCATGTCCCGTATTACATTTAAGCAGCTCTGAACACATATTTTTGAATAAGTGGACAAATATAGTTTTTTGTGTTACCCTACAAATTTACAGTTTGGTCCAAGGGAACAATCCCAATGTAATAATGTAATAACTTCAGAACTGGTCTCTATTTAATTTTAATTTCATATCCACCATAATTTTCAATCAAAGTCAACTTCGCGCAAGTCTTTTGTTTTTTTTCCATCTATTTTTTATTTTTATTTCTGTTCTTCAGAAATACAACAAGGACTGCGTTGACGGCTCTGCTGATCCCTCTGCTGCAGTCGGCCCCCCAGCACGGGAGGAAATCCAGCCTCTTGACGTCGACCTCAATCTGGTCACAAACCTGCTGGAGTCCCTGAGCTGCCAAGCTGGGCTGGCTGGACCAGCTTCTAACCTGCTGCAGAGTTTGGGTATACACCTACCCCCCAACTCTGACCCCTCATAAAGAACAAGATGTAGATTAAAATATCGAAGAAGGGATTATACGGCTTACTCAGATACATGGGAAAAGATACCAGCATCTACTGTGGATGACTGATCACTTAGATGTGTTTGAGGGTCTCCACCAGCAAAGCACACATATTTCTTCTACAATGAATGTGTGCACTATAAAACTATAATCTTCAAGAATGAAATCATGTCCTGCCTTTTCTAGGTAAAAACCTCTGGATTGTATTTAAACCTGCTTTGTTTATAGTTAGTTTAAAAAAAAGGTAAAGAGGCTAGGTACAAGATACACTTAAGACGATAAGACAAAAACGCTTTGGACGAAAATAATGTAATAAAATAGTTTCTTGTATTTTTATAATTACCAATTTCTGTCATGTCCCTATCAAGCATTTTTCTGGCAGAGTGAAATGATCTAATATTGGAATTTAAAGCAGGACTATTCTCTAGACTAGGCCTAGAATACTACATGAGAGTTAGTCTTTGGACTCAACACTTGTTTGTGTGATATTGGTGTACTGGAAGATAAAGATTCAGCAGCAGATTATGACCCAGAGGATTTTTATTACAAGTTGCTTTCTGTAACAGTGGTTCCTGAATGGACTTGTATGTGGTTATTAGAAAGAATAAATATTTTTTGGAACTAAAGCCTTATTTCATTGTAATTTCAGTTAATTTAATGTTTACAGTATTTGTGGGGCATCATCATTAGGTAGCTCACATTTCTTATCACAATTAAACACGTAAACATTAACACAATTACCTTAGTGATACGTATATAAACTTCCCAGAAGATGATTGAATAATAATGCAATGACAAACCTCAGTCATCAGATTCATTCAAGGACAACTTTTATCTATCATCTGACTAGATCTGGGTTCAAACATTTTCATCTCTGAGTGGAGAGAGTTGGTTAAGCAGTCTGGATCCTGTACAAACAACCCTCCATAGTTATTCCTTCTCATCCAAGAATTTATAGAATCATACAAGGAGAACTTCTTCCGCCTTTGGTTGAAAATGTATTCTGGGAAACACGCAAGTTGAAAGGGATTAGTATTTACATCAATCACATACACAGTAATCAAACAATATAAACAAAACACAGTTCTCCTTGAATGTACTCGTTCTTTCATTGATATACTGTACATAAGGATTCATATAAAACTGATATTTACTTGATATCACTGTATTATCTTGGGGTATTATTTGGCACATGTTGCAGATTTGGAGTTGGAACAGTCGAGATGGTTTAGAAGTTGCTGGCCTCCGACTTAAACCACAGTCAGTCTACCATTGCTGTTAAAAAGTGTCTTAAGCTCACCTCCTGGCAAATAATTCAAAAGTGTATATGCATGAAGGGCCACTACTGATCAGCCATAACACTATCACCACCAACTCATGAGGGGAAAAACTTTGATTATCCCTTTACAATGGCACTTGAAATAAGTGAACATTTGGGCAAGTGTGAGGTTCTGAGCAACTGACATGGGTTAGATTTTGATGACTACAGCAGCTCCAAAACTGCATATCTTGTTTGATGAACTAGTGAAGCTGTGGTTATTTCCAACCAAAACTGATCTAATGAAGTGAAACAGGTGAACTGACAACAGCGCCTGAGGCTCGTTGTAGTATCTCATCCATAAAGGTCCCACCTCACAATTTACAAGGCTTAAAGAATCTGCCTGATACCACAGCAGGACTTCAGAGGTCTTGTGGAGTCCATGCCTCGATAAGTCAGAGCTCTTTTGTTGGCAAAAGGCAGACAAAAAAAGTAGTTGTAGTATTATGACTGACCAATGTTTGCATTTCTGATGAATGTGTAACACACCAGCAAGTTGAACAAAGTTTTAAAGTCTTCATTCATGCAGTTTTCTAAAGATTGTATTATATTTAATACATACACCTGCCAGCAGAGCATAAACAATTTATAAATAATATCCAACCCTTGTGTCGACTTTTGGACCCAACTGTCAATCATTGGCTTTTGATATCATTCGAATTTTTTTATTTATGTCGTAGCAATATGCCTCGGGTGTTTGATTGCTCAGTGCGAGGTCCATTTTTGCTGACATTCTACATTTAATCCCAGTTATTGTGTACACGATCTCATCCTTCTCCGACAATCTGCTCCCACGGAGCAAAGACAGATAGGGGGCCGACAAGGTTATAAACTCTTAACTTCACGTCCACATTTTGTTAACCGTTGAACAACCTGGCACAGGGACAGATCATTTAAAGATTCTCATTGTACAACCTGATATTATTCTTTTCACCTTAACTATTTTGCACAATCTATTTTTATAATGACTTCTTTTTAGTGAATGTTTACTGTGCATATTGTGTTATAGACTGCTCAAAAAAATTAAGGAAACAATTGAATCTCAGACTGGATCTCCATGAAAGTAATATTCAAACTGAAAATCTTTGTTAAGTTCGTTTCGGACAAAATGCAAGAATGGGCAATGGAAACTGAAATCATGAACCCATTGAGGGCTGGAATCTAAATCAAACCCAAAATCAAGGTGACAAAATGAAATCGCTGGCTGATCCAACTGGCGTGAGTTTCATCTCAAAAACCCACAATGTGTCTCAGTGGTTGTTTTACCTCAAAGTAGCCAAAAGGCCTCTTGACAACATCTGGGCATTCCCCTGACAAGACGGATGGTGTCCTGAGTGATCTCCTCCCAGACCTGTATCAGGGCTTCAGTGAGCTCTAAACAGTCTGTGGAGCTACTTGGTTACATCTCTTACACCGATACATAACATCTCAGAGGTTCCCAGGTGGATTCAGGTGTGAGGAACACGAGGACCAGTCCATGGCATCAATACCTTCATCCTCCAGGAACTAAATAAACACTCTCACCACATGAAGCCAGGCATTGTCCCGGACCTGTAGGAACCCAAGCTCCACTGCACCAGTGCAATGGATCAGAGGATTTCCTCCTGGTAGCTTTCACATCTGTCATGTGAGCTCAGTGTGGAGCCCACCTGCCCAATCAAGTCATTTTGTCGGGATCTAGCAGTGCTCCTCCTGTTACCCCTCACACTGAGGAGCAAATACTTGTCCTGATGCTGGGCTGTTGACCTTCTACAGACCTGTCCACCACTCTGTGTCTTACGACCCGTCTCCTGGTATCTCCTCCACGCTCCTTAGACTTTTCTGGGAGACACAGCAAACCCGATGGCCCTTGTGGATGGCGCATCCTGGAGGAGCTTGACTACCTGTACTACCTGAATGGGCTGCAGGTACCGAATCATGCCACCAGTAGAAAGGAGAACAGCAGCAAAAATACAAAACTAGAAATAAACCAGTCAGGAAGGATGAGGAGAGATAAATGGTCTATGGTCAATACTTGAAGCACCGCAATCTTTTTTGGGGGGTTGTCCTGCTGTTGTCTCTCCTGCTCCACTGTTTTCCCTTTCATTTGCACCAATGCAGCTGAAATTGATTCCCAGTCAACTAGGATTCCTTACTGGACGGATCCAGATCCCAGAGTTTTAACTGACTGTGCTATTTTGTGACGATAAAGTGTTCCCTTGATTCTTTTGAGCAGTGTATCATGGATAACCGTTCTATTTTTATCAGGACACCAAGGCAATTGATATTTCACTGTTGTTGGACTGACTGTATATGACAGTAAAGGTGCTTGAATAGATATTCTGTTGCTGAAAAGGCCTCGGTCGCACAGTGTCGTGTTACTTTGAAAGGAAAAAGGTCCCTTTGTTATTCTGCACCAAATATAATGACTCTATGCTCAGTGATATGGATTAAATTACAATGTCGTGCTGATACGGTGCAAAAGAATCAACCATTGTCCCTAGTCCTCTCAGGTGAAACTACAAGAGCTTGAAGAACGGCTGTGCAATCGGCCGAGCAGAGTGAAGCACAGCGGCAGCGAGCGGTGACACACACAGAGCCGACATACCAACCAGGAAGTTCAGCACCATCCCCATCAGAAGAATAGCTAACAAGTACGCATGGAAGAGCAGGCTGTGCCAGTTGCTGTGATGCAGCACTTGCCAGGGACCATCTGGGTGCAGCAGCCAGAGGAGGCCCAACATCCAGCTCTGGTTGACCAGCTGGGTGTAGTAGATGTCAAAAATGGAGGCTCGGCCATCATAAGGATGACAGCGCTCAGCCTCAGACACTTTAGCCAGCCATGTCAGTGCGAGACCGTGGAGGATTAAGGTCAGAGGTGCATACATGTACTCCAGAGGATCAATACCTGCCAGCCCCTGGAAAACTGCAGTGACAGAGGGATAGAGGGGAAGTTGTTAAGGGGGCTAATTTGTTCTGAGGTAAAGGTTTTCATCTCTATGCTGTATATCTATCATTTTACCTGCAATGACAAAAGATGTTCCACTCAGAACGGAAATCAGAACAGAAATGTGGACAGATGGCGGCGATGCCAGCTTCAGGCAGGAACTAAAGGCCAGGGCCGCCAGGGGTAGCAGCGGCAGGGTGAGGGGGTAGAGGCCGACATAGGAGCTACGAGCCTTTGCCCACATGGCCAACACTTCGTGGACGCTGTTACAGACAGCTGGCACAAGCAACCTCTCAGCTAAGGGCCTGGAGTAACGCTTCAGAGGCACCAGATTCAGGACATGGAGGAGGTTTAAGAAAAGGAGAGTGATCAGAACCTGGAAAAGAAAAAGGAACATAAAGAGTTACTGTATCGTATAAAACTTGCACAAGCTCACCACAAAGCACTAAAAACTAAAACAGGAAGTGGAAGGATCTATGAGCCAGCTTATCTGATGCGAATGGTAGTTTGACAAACGAACTAGATCTGCGTTACAATTCAGCTTGTCGAAACCGAGATTGTTTCGAGATTTCTAGAATCATCACAACTTGTGTAAAGCTACAAATCTCTTTAACACCAAAGCTGCAGCATTATAGCATGTGTGTTATAACAAGTGTACATTATAGCATGTTATAACAAGTGTGTTGCATTCTACCATACCTTCTCTATGCTTATTAATTATGTTTTATAATTCATTTTATCCAGAATCCAAGTTCTGTGACTGACAGACATCAATAAAAGTACTCTGCCGTATGGGAAAATTAAAAATTGACCTCTGGACTGCGTGGTCATGTCATTTTTTACAACCCCACCCAGTGTCTCTAAGGCGGCTGTGGCTCAGTGGGTAGAGCGGCCGTCTCCCGATCGGAAGGTAGCCGGTTCGAATCCCACCAGGGTCTACTTGTCGTAGGGTCCTTGAGCAAGACCCTGAATCCTTAGCTCCCCGGGCGCTCCACGAGGGGCTGCCCACTGCTCCCTCAGGGATGGGTCAAATGCAGAGAACTAATTTCACTATGTTGTACTGTGTATGACTCTATGTGACTAATAAAGGATTCTTTCTTCTTCTTCTTCTTCTTCTCTACTTAAGAGCTAATAAATCATCAGGTTGTTGGTCTTGTCGAGTGAGAAAATATTTTTTCCTGTGGGCATATTATAGGGCAAAATAATATTCTCAAATGCAAATATCATAAATGTTTAATATATTTACTTTATTAATAATAATAATAATTGCACCCAATGTCCCGGACAATCAGATAACAGCTCAGTCTTAAGCTAGTCAACCTTTAGCTAAGGGTCACATTCACATCTCAGTTCCTAAGTCAACCATTCGTCCGTGACTGATCACACTAACTTTTGGCCTGTCCTTCACTCTAGCGCACAAACACTTCAATACTAACAGTTACAAGAGCCCCAAAGACTCCAGTACACAGGTATGAAGTTAAACACACAGCAAATCAATAAAAGAGTTTCACAGTTTTTGGATGTGTCATAATTATTATTCTATTTTTTTGCATACATTTACACATTCTTGGGATTCCTGTTGTACAAACATGTTAGTACATGACCTTAATCTATATGTGGGTATAATTATCACACAGGAAGGTGTAATTGCAGCATAAGCAAATACCTGGTAGTCAGTGTATTTGCTTATGCTAAGTAGTGACTAAACAGCAGCATAACCACATGGTGCAGCCTTGTCGCTCTTCTGCCCAATTAGTAAAATGCCAAGTAGAAAGTGAAAAAAGATTTTATTTATCTACTTCCTATGTAATTATTGGTTAAAGATTGAATAATGTGAATTGTCCTGATGCACCAACCTGAGCAAAGCAGAGAGCCACTGAATATGGGTAGTGGTACTGAGGGATAAATATGCCAGTTACAAAGTTCTGCAGTTTGTCACCCTGTCCGTATCCCAGCACGACCACCAGGCAGAGGGTGGGAACCAGCAGCTTCAGTGCACCACGAGATGAAAGACTCTTTGTCGTTGAGGCATACCACCTCCTCCTCCACCTGCTTGCACTGTACCCAAATCAATCAAGAACAGGCATCAATAAAGCATTAACAATGCATTTGCATTGTATATATTAGTTGCATTGAAATTGTATTTCGGTGCTCTAATGAAATCTAACTCTAATTGTTCAATTTCCCAAAGCCAGGGAACCAAATTGAAATGAAGTGAATTTACTCTTAGGAAAAATGTAAAACTAGCTTGTCCATTGAGAAATGTTTAACCCAACCCTGACCTTTCCCAGTTTTCATCAACTGGAAATGGCTGACCTGCTCTGTTTGACCTCCAGAAGAATGCACAAGGTTATCTTTTATTATTAATTTGTAAGACGCTCCATAATGGAGAGGATTGCATTGAATGGACAACGCTGGAGGACAGCAACATAGAGATCCGATTCCAAATTGCGTATGTGTGTGTGTGTGTGTGTGTGTGTGTGTGTGCGTGTGTGTATGAGAGAGTATTTTTGAGGTTATATCGGTTTATTTGAATGTACATTATAGTGTGTGACTGTGTGAACAGTGCAGATTTTCTGGGTGAACAACTCAAACAGGTTCAACATGTTACATAGTCATCATTTGAGATCATAACTATTTAAGATGTTGAAGTATGTATACATTGAATTTGAATGGAGAAAGTGAAAAAAAAATCATTATATCATCAAAAGAATAAACAGAGCGGAATACCTATATGGCATAACATTCATTATATGCTATAACCTGTCATTAGGTGTTATTGCTGTGCTATATATGCTATTTATAGGTAATTCCTGCAACTATTAGGAAATGAAATTATCTTGAATTCAAGACTTACTTTGCACCATGTTCATTCAGGTCTTATTGTTTTACTCTTGTGAATTTGGATTTTTAGTTTTTTACATATTGCCATAAATAACATCCGAAGTTCCCAACTTCATTTTACAGAGTCATTTTGTGCTCCAATGGTGTACCAATAAATATGTGTCTGTAGGTAAGGGAACAAGATAATACAAAAAAATTATACTATAGGTATATTTATTTGGATGTTTCATCTTTCTACTAGGCAATCGACTTAACGTGCAATATCCTGTTATTTGGGGGAAATTTAATGAGGACATATAAATACTTTCAATTACAATGTAAACTTATCTAGCTTGACCCTCCTAGATAGAAACAGAGTATCAAACAGTATTAGTGTTTTCTGTCACTGCAGCTGCTGCAAAGGGACACTGTCAGGGAAACTTGTCTTTTCTTTTAACTTACTTTAGAAGAGCTGTGCTGAATTTGAACATTGTAAACCGACCCATAGCTTTACATCTTTACAAAATTCCCCAATGACTCTGTATAATGACTGTGCTGTTGTGTCCTCTGCTTGTCATGATGGTCACTTTGTTACAGGACATAAAATTAACAGCAGCTACATCATAAAAAAAAAGAAAGAAGCTATTTCACTTCCGAAATTCAACGTGTAACAACAACAAACAGCACCGTGTGACCACAGTGTTAAACTGGAACCACCTTAGGCTGCTGAAGTTCCCTTTTGAATACACTGTAACAAGAAAATTGTCGATAGACAATTACTTCAACAGGTAACACACATTTGAACTAGTACAGTATTTGAAAATAATTTAATACATTAGACTTATTCATTTATTTGAAAGTTATCATTTATCCAATGGTGTGCACAGTAAGTGTCGGACCTCTGAGAAACTGACAATAAGTGCATTATAAATTAAATGTATTATTATTATTATTATTAATAAGTCCTTCCAGAGTTCTACCAATTCCAAGTAATTTTTTTCATCATCGTTATTATCAGCAAGACTCTTTTTACAGTGTACAATGTTGTAGGCTGCTGTCAAAAAGGATCACTTGACAGGATCTACAATCACTTAGGCTACATGATATGCTTCTGACAAAACTCTTTTCACTGCATCTTTGTTTGCAACAACCATTATACAACAATACATTTTTCGACCTCGCCAGATTTTGTAATCATGGAATTTATCCTTCCAGAGCACAAAGAAAATACAAAGTAATTCTTTAGATGAACTTTTAGATGATTTTTTTTTTTTTAAAGCAGCTATTTTTAACTCCTACCTAAAACTTCTATCTTGTTGGGTTAACCTACCTGGAACCTACTGAGCACACACACACACCAGACACACCATACAGCATGAATTCATTTTAAGATGTCAAATTGTCAATCTCATATTTCCCAAATGTCACATTTTGTTTATCTCTTCGACATACAAATGGAAGTTACTGAATAAAATTTAGCTGAGTCATTTATTTATTTTTGCTAGTGGAGGTTTACATTTAAACGTCTTAGATTTTATTTTATTTTTTTGAAAGATGATGGTGTTTTAGAAATACGCACAACAAGCTCTGGGCTAAAGCATACAAATTCTAACCATCCTCTAATATCATTATCAGGAAACCCATCTAAAGCTCGAAGTATCCAAACCATATCTGGAAACAACAAATATACTCCGATAGAAGGACGTAGTGGGGAAAAAGGGGAAAAGAATTCACTTACCATGTTTGATTCTTCATCTACTTCAATTATACTTCCGATCGAGTCGTTCTTTGTAGGTGCCATCCACTCTGTGACCGATCGTGACCGGTTTATTCATAATGGTGTGCTCAAACGTGCATGTGCGACCATCGTGCTGCATGAGCTGAGCTCAGTCTGTCTGCGGACATTCACCTCCTCCGTCTCCTCGCTACTTCCACCTGGACTTTGGACCTGCTCTGTTTTTTCCCCTCAAATGCTCAATCGAAGAAGTGCAGCGGGTCGAATTGCCCAACTGAGGTTGACCGGGAAACAAGCTATCAGCGGAATGTTTTTTTTTATCGCAGGGTACATAGTAAACATCCCCTTGGAGGAGTCCTATGTTATCTCTAAAAATGGATTTAAATTCCTAACGATCCGTGTCCTGATATGAGATTGGAACCTTCATCCGTTCCAACGCTTAAAAACAAGGGGAGAGAAGAAAAAAAAAAGTTCTCTGGTTGTCTGGCTGTAACATTTACTTGAATGTATCACATATATTTTATATGAAAAGAATTTTGTATTTAGGACTTGCATGACATTCAGCGAACTCTTTTATTAGATTGAATCAAGTTCACATGACCGGATACAATCATGTTTGTTCGACTCCGGTTGTTATCCACCCTTGATGCATCCTGGGCAAGCTTAATGCAGTTCTAGTGGACAAACCGGATTTATTTACGTTAAATAAACTCCACGAAACAGTAGTACAGTGTAGTGATTTTACTTTATTAAATAAAGTTTGACCTATTCCAAGTTGATTCAACGATCATAGATTATATTGACCCAACTTAAGTACATTAACTTGAACTAACACAGCCTAATTTCCTAATTCTGTAAGAACCTCATTTTACATGTGGAAATACTTTTCTATAATTCTTTAAAGTTCATTCGAAGGGATTTATTTAATACAATAATTTGACTTTGGCTCATCCACCACCCACTGACTTTTGTCAGTGCTTGGAAACACAAGCATGATCAGCGTTATTAGTCATATCTGTGTTGCTTACATCACACCAATGTTTTGTTTTTACCCTTCAATGTTTTTGAAGTTTAGAGAAAAATGCTCTCAATGTTATACTGCATTATGTAGGATATTGATTGCGGTCTGAGAAGTGGACAAATAAAAAATAATTTGCCTAAAATTTTGACCCAACATATTTTATTACTTATAACGTTTCTAAAAAAATAATTATTGAATTGTTTATTAAAACATAACATAAAACATAACCTCCTTGGCAGAAGCTTTTTATTACCACCACCAATGAGGTTTTTTTCACTCCTGTGTTTGTCTGTTTGTTTGTTTAGGTGTATATTTGTTTGTTTGTGAGTAGGATTAGGGAAAAAACTACAGGACAGAACTGCATGAAATTTAACCAAGAGGCATATTTGGGCGTAACCTCCAGATTAATTTATTTTGTTGACGTTTCACGTGTCGCAGCATTTAATATAGAATAATACACCGTTTGGAGTAGTAATATCACAATGTGGCTATTGCTGCCTTTGATCCTTTGATCTTTCTTTCAGGTTGAGCTGCAGGCTCAGCTTAAGAGGTCCTCTGGTTCCTTTAATGTTCATTTAGGGGTGGACCTCGGGTGTGTAGAACTGAGACAATGAAGTGGAAGGCGCAGGAGACGACTGGCTGCAGAGTATTTGAGATATACTCAGATAGTTTGCTGGTAGATTTAGAGGCTGGCAGGAACTTAGACATTAATGGAGAAGTAGGCATACATTTTTTCTAAACTCTGGGAACTGTTGTGCCCTGGTGGAGGTTTGTACTTTACATAGTTTTTTTTTTATTACATTTTGAATGCTGTGAAACACGTAATGTCACCATAATGTAATCACCTCTAGGATATGCCTGCATGTAATCATGGTGAATAATAAATAGACAAATAAACAAATAAACCTATAGGAGTGAAATAATAACCTCCTTGGCGGAGGTTAATTCTTTAAATAGAACAAAGCCGCCTGTAACAATTAACTAACAATGGTTCAACAGAATAAATATCTAAAACAGAATAGCTATTTTTTTGGAGTACCTTCAAATGGTTCAGAAAAAATGCTAAATTCAAAATAAAGAACTAAAGAGTTTAGACATTCAGCACATTGTTTTCCAGTGTGCTTTAGTATTCCATCTCTCCCTTAGACTCTTGTGGGAGATTTGGGATTCTCTTGCTGCCCCCTGGTGGCCAAAGGCTCCCCAAAAAGCGGCCGTCCAACTCCTAACACCTGTTTGTGACATTCATGGCAATCCCTTCCCAGATTTGTTTGGGTCGCTGTAACTTCGTAGGCTATGAGGGAATCAATGAGTCCATGTGGCACACAGCTGCTAAGGTCTGCTGCTGAAAGTCCATTCCTCATGGCAATCTGGAGCTCATGGAACAGTTGAAGCATGTGATTGAAGCATGGCTCTGTCATCGCTCTGCAATGCAAATTGTATTAAGCTGACTTTATTGACAGGAGACCAATTTTTTTGTGTGTGTATATATTGATGTGAGGGATCTTTGTTGGGTGATTTCAGTATTCCTCTCTTTAAGTGTTAGAGATAAACTCAGGCAGAGGGACAACAGGGGGCAGTAATACAGTGTTTTTGGCGATGATAGACATTTGACCTTCTTACAAGATTTGGCCACATTTACTTATGCTGTGACCATTTAGGTCCATTTATTCGGACACTGCTAACCAGAAAATATATAGAAATATATAATTTGGATAAAAGGTTATTCCAGTAAAAAAAACAGTTTGACTTATTTTGTTCTTTGGTGAGGCACATTAGAGTCAAATAGAATATTTATCAAAGTTGTTTTTTTTTTAAGTACGGTATTGAAACGTTTGTAGTTTGAATTAGCATTTTCATTATTTGTATTTCTTTACTACATCATGCTAAAGGAGGCTTAATCTCAAATCAATGCACTCCGATTCCCCCAAACTACTTTTTCAAATGATTTAATTTCATTGAACATAGAATAATAGAACACAGAATGGAAAACTCAAATAAAAATCCTTTGAAAACAAGCAGTATGCGACGGGTAGCTCGTGTCATGGAAATTGCTATTTAACACGATTAAATGAACTAGACCAGCTGCACTGTCATTAATTACATTATTTTATTTGCCATATGCTCATAAAATGAAATCATGTTTAAACATGGGCTACAGTCAACAACAAAGATACCAAAAGAGGTAAAACCAGTTTTATCAACACACATTGACTGGACTAAGCAGTAATGGGTTGTCATGGTAATGTGGGTGCTAGAGATCCCAGAGAGAGGCTAGGTGACAAGATGGTTTGGGGGAGGCCATGACGTGGCTGAGAGTGATTATGTATAATCCTGTAACCACACTTATATTATTTCACAGTTTATGTTCATACATTGTTTGTTTTTTTCCCAATATTTTTTATTAATGTTGTTAGTTATTACAAATATTACATTTGCAACATAGATGAAAAGTTGGACCACAGTAACATAGGTCACAAATCAACAAATTATCATTCAGACACACACACATACACACACACACACACAAACACACATACATTAAACTTGCTCATTTTACGTACCAATGAAATGCAAACATTTTATAATAAAATAAAATAAATTTGAATGTAAAAATGATCCCACATTTTTACAGATGAGGCCTACTTTCCGCTACTATAATGCTCATACATGGTTCCCAGAGGTTTACAAATTCCTTCCGTTTTCCTTTGGCAATGAATGTTAGTCTTTCCAGACCAATACATTCTGAAAGTTCCTTTATCCACTGTGGAAGTCCAAAGTCCAGTAGTTTAGTCCGTTTCTGTGTTTGTGTGAAGCCACCTGTGTAGATTCCAAGCACACACAGCCTAACATCTAGAGGGATGTTGATATTGAACACCTCTGACAGACACTTGATGACGTCATTCCAGAATTTCTGAATCTTTGGACATTCCCATTAGCAATGAAGAATGGCTCATTTTTCATTTAAACATTTAGTACATATGTCTGGAATATTAACAGATGTTTGATGAAGTTTAACAGGTGTTATATAGATCCTCATCAGCCACATATATTGAAGTAGCTGAAACTGTGTATTTATTGTTTGTTTTTCTGCCTTTAAACAAGCTTCATTCCAGTCCGTTTCATCAGTGTCTTCTTGGATGTGGCCTCTCCAGGCATTTAACCTGTCCATTGCTGAATCTTTAGAAGTAGACATTAGTAACTTATAATCTGTAGAGAGTAAACTTTCCCTTCCAATGAGCAATAGAGACTTCCTCTATTTTGGACAACGGTGGGACACATAATCTGTCTGGATCTAGATGACATGTAACTTTTTAGCTGTAAATATTTAAAGAAATGTTTTGGGGGAATCTGATATTTTTCACAAAATTGGTGGAAGGTAAGTAAAACACCGTCCATGTGCAGATCTTTAACTGTCTGGATGCCCTTCAATTTCCATGATCGAAACCCTCCATCTTTTTTTACCAGGGGTAAACTGTTCGTTACCTCAGATGGGGGTGATCTGAGAGAGTGTTGGAGGGTCCCCTACTTGTTGGTGTGCAGTGAGCCACTCACTGCACACCAACAAGTTACCCATACTGCACGCCAGTATGGGTAACTCTGGAATGGATTCTTGTTCAATGTTTACCCAGGCTGGGGGTGAGGTTGTACAGAAATAATGTGTAGCTGATGTTAGCTGGGCAGCCATATAATACCATCTGAGATTGGGAAACTGAAGGTCTCCCCTCTCATAAGGCATAAATAGTAACTTTAGACGGAGCCTTGCTTTCCTATTATTTCAGCTGAATTGACTGAACAACTTGTTCAGTTTCTCATAAAACAAAGCCTATAATGGCAGTGGAAGAGTTTGAAAATAGTACAAAAATTTAGGTAAAATTGTCACTTTTATAATATTTATTCGTCCCTTCATAGATATAGGCAGCTGAGACCATCGGTTTAATGCTTCCGTAACCTCATCCACCAGTGGGTCGTAATTTGCTGGAATTATTTAATTGAGTTCTGGAGTAATTTTAACATCTAAGTATTTGAAACCTTCAGTAGTTGTTGCAAATGGAGTTTTCATAGTGGGGGTTTTCCTCTTTTCCTCATTAAGAAACATCAACACTGATTTAGAATTATTAATCTTATATCCAGAAAACTCTCCAAAGTCTTCTATTAACCTCATCAGATTGGAAATACTATTTCTTTAATCTGTCAGGAAAAATATGATATCATCCGTGAATAAAGAAATGAGATGATCCTTTCCTCCATTTCTGGTACCTGATATTCCTGTATGTGCTTTCACCGCTATGGCCAAAGGTTCTATAGCTAATATGAAAAGTTGTGATGACAGAGGAAATCCCTGTCTTGTTGATCGCTGCAAACTTAATGGTTCTGAAATGCTATTATTAGTTATAATTTGTGCAGTTGGATTTGTATACAATAGTCGAATCCATTGGAGGAATCTTCTACCTAATCCGTATCTTGGAATCAATTCCAAGAGGTAATTCCACTCATTCTGTCGAATGCTTGACATGCATCTAGTGCATTTCTATGTCTTTTCTATTATGATTCTCACACAATATATTTAGAACACGTCTTGTATTATGATAGCCCTGTCTTTTTTTAACAAAACCTTGTTGATCATCACTTATCAATTATTGTATGTATGTATCTACTCTCCCAAAGAGTGCCTTACATAATATCTTTGTGTCAAATCCCATAAGACTAATTCCCCTGTAGGAAGAGCATTAAGTTGGGGGCTTATTTGGTTTTAATATAAGGATTATTCTAGCTAATCTCAACGAGTCTGGGAGGGTTTCCCGATACATATGATTCTTCATACATGTTAAGAAGTGGCCATACTAACTTATTTCTAGATACTTTATAGAATTCTACTGGCAGCCCATCCGGTCCAGGTGTTTTGCCACTATTCATATCTCCTATGGCTTCTAATAAGTCATTTATTGTTAATGGACTATCAATCTTTGATTGATCCTCCCCTGATAACGTCTGGAATTGTAACTGGTCGAGAAATGAACTCTGGGCTTCTAAATATCCACTATACTCTGATTTGTATAATAGTTTATAAAACTCTCTAAAGTTTTCATTTATCTCTGAGGGGTCAGAAGCCAAGTTACCCGATGTTAACTTTATACTATGGATTGTTCTTTCAGCTTGTATTTTCTTAAACCTCCAGGCCAATAATTTACTTGCTTTTTCTCCTTGATCTTAAAATGCTTGTTTAGTCCAAATTAAACTCTTAGCCACTCTTTCAGCTGTTAAATTATCATATTTCGCTCTCATAATAATTATATTTTGGGAATTTTACCCTGAATGATAATGTACCTCCCATTTGGGTCTTTGATGAGTTTTGAGGTTTGAAACGGTATCGACTTGTGTATAAGAATAGCAACCCCTCAAACATGACTGCTAAAGGAAGCATTAAATACCGGGCCTGCCCATCTATTGGTCAGCGATTGTAAGTCTGATGCAGTCAAATGTGACTCATGTATGAAGATGATCTTAGATTTTAAATATTTTATCCTATTTAATACTTTTTTCACCTTGGCCAGTTTTCTCATTCCCCTGAGATTCCAGTTTGTAATAGTAGCATTCAAACTACCTCCCCTTTTGTCTTCTCCATATATTATTATTATATTACTCAGATACATTTTGGGATTGTGAAAACAAAAGATAAAGTGAACACTATAGTGAAGATGCAAGTTTACACACACATTCGAGCACTCACACACACTCAACAAAGAACCGGTTTTGAACAATCCCTCCATGGAAACATTAGCATTTCCTCTTGTGAAATGTAAAACAAAGTGGATTTGGAGGACGCTGATCCACAATAATGAGGAGCAACATGTCAGCGTGACCTCACCAATAGCACTTTATAACAGTATCCATCAACCCTGTTTTCTAATTTGCATAATACTTTCACCCTTATCAAAAGAATAGTAACTTGACTTTTAAAGCGAAGCTGTGGACATATAAACAAAATCAGCTCAAATTGAGCTTGAACCGTATAGACCCCCTTAGAATAACACAATATGTGGCTCAGTTAAACCTTTTGAATGTACTCTTAAATACTTTGAGCTTCTATTCGCTGTATATTCTAGATATCACCTGTTATTGATCTGTTGTGCAGGTGTAGTCCCATAAAGTTTCTTTTTATTTGTCTCAGGAACATGTCCTTAATAACCCTACTGCTGCTTGTGGACGGATTTTGTAAAACTCTCGTCCTCCTGTTATGTTGAAAAGAGGTGAATCTCGCCACCATGTAAGACCCTGAGCCTGCAGGGGTTGTGTTGGAATCAACGGAAGGCGTTGATGTTAACAAACAGCTTCATGACCGGATGGAATCCCCGGCGGATGCGGACCGTCTCCACAGAGAGGTCCTGTGCAAATGTGGTCTTCACACCCTCGTCTGTAATTTCTTGTTACACTTGTTTCTCTTGTTATTTTAAGAAGTGGACCAGCATTGTTCTGCTTTGATTTGGTTTCCCTGAGGCTAGTGTGCGATGAACCCGCTCCAGTGTGATTGACTTTTGAGGGGGGGGAAGCCCCAGCCATCTCGGTAGCATGTCGGTCATAAAATCAAAGAGTGAATGTTTCCCCTCTGCTCCCTCCCGTATGCTGAAGACGCGCAGGTTCTTTCTTCTTCCCCGGTTCTCCAGGTTTATCTGTTTTTGCCTCAAGAAAAGCAACTCGCTTAATAGCTGATTCCAACGCTGCTCCGGTTTCTCGACCACCTTTCTGTCTCGTAAATGTCTCGTTAATACGAGCTTCGGCTTCGACGATATGTGCTGCATTGGTTAAAACGTCTTGTTTTGTCTCTGTCACTTTACTTTCCAGTGCAGACACAGCATTTGCGTTTCCGGTCAGTCTTATATCGATATTACCCAACTTTGCTCCAAACTCTGACCGCAGTGATTTCAGCTCGCACAGTATTTCCGCCGTACTAGACATGTTGGCATCTGCGCCACTTGGTGGACTCGGCGGAGTTGTTTTAATACCGGTCTTTCGTCCGGGAGTAAACATTTCACATTGTTTCTCAGCATAAAACTTTGAAATTCCTGTATCGTGTCCTTTTTTAAGACATGTTGACAGTATTTAAGTTTTTTTTTAAAAAGAAAGTAGCACACGGAGCTTCTCCACTAAGCTGACATCTTGGTCACGTGACCCCCCCTCCTGTTCATACATTGTTGATTTCAGTAATAATAATAATAATAATACATTTAATTTATAACGCTGAATGTCATGATTTTATTGTGTTTTATTGGAGCCCCTTGATTGCCTTGACAGGTGCCCATAATTAAAATGCACATCCTCCAATTTTTGCAGGGGGGGCCGGTGGCTATCCAGGCTGATATTTGGAGAAAGGTTTGGGTACCCCTGAACAGGTCACCAGGTCATCACAGTACAGACACATAGAAACAGACAGCCGTTCACGCTCTCATTCACACCAGTTTCACACAGCAACCTGCTGTGAAGCAAATGTGCTACTCACTGCTTCACCAGGCTGCCATAATTCACTTGTATTATCTTTTAATTGTATGATTATTATATTCAATGTATCACATTGTCAATAAATATTATATCAAATAAAGTATTTCATTATCATGGATATATCTTGTTCCTGTCTTTGGACCCAGATTTTATCGGAGGATTCCTTTACTTGGTGCATGTACTCTGCTGACAAGCTTGAAGCATAAGTAACTGAATTTATTCTTCATTCAAATTTAGAACCTAAATTAAAAGCCGCTTATAAGCATCTGATTCAACCTTTGAGAACTATCATGAAACAACCCCTTTTGCCTCCAGCTACATTATGAAAGACATAAAACACATTTTTCTTCACAGTTAACAATACTGGGCCATGTGCACGTTAATCCCTTCATCCTTCTGTTTTCTAAATGCTGCCCTAATCTTTGCATGGTTTTTACAAAAATTTGTAACCTGAACAAATTATCATGTGTCCTCCATCAGCTGTCACAGCCAGGCCCTGGAGAGCACTTCAATGCTACTGTGTTTCCAGGAGCACTAGCTAAATTAAGGACGAGACTGAAGCAGGGATTAGAAAGAATCAGAGCTGCCACAAGTAATGCATTTTGGGTTATTTCCTATTACTTTGTTGGTTATGCTATTTCCCGCTTTTGTAACACTGATTGGTTGTTTCACGGTGTAGCATGCTCTTTTAATGAGGGGCTGGTGGGAACAGCTGGTGCCTATGTCAAACGACGTTAAAAAAGATGGGTGTGGTGCTGTCAAGGTAAGTAGTTGTTTTTTTTCTAGGCAAAAATTAAAACAGTGTTTTTGTGTGTGATTGCGATTGATTTTATGATTATGTGTGTGTGTCTGTGTGTCTGTGTTAGTGTCAGAGTGAATAACAATTGTAAAGAAGCCTTCAGGCAGACTGTTAGCACTGGTCAAACGGTGAGCAGCACCTCTGTCAGAGAGGTTGATAGCACAGACAGTGAATATTCCTCTATCATACCGACTGGGAACAAGGGTAAGGATGTTTTTTTTTTTGTTGTTGTTGTTTTATGTTTAAACCTGTTACTCTCTCTCTCGGCCTTTGCTTACAATAAATGTGCACATACAACACTCAAAACATGTGGACACACTGAAATCTTTACATTTATTCCCCCTGCTGATAGTGTGTGAGCCAGAGGAGATCCTGGTTCCAGCGCTTCCAGAAAAGGCGTCTGTAGAGCGAGGCTACATCACATCACAGCAGGTCTATAACCTCCTGAACGCAGAGGACGGACAGCCTGCCTTGTTTGATCCATACTACATTCTCATTCTGGACTGTCGCAGCACAGAAAGGTGGGTGCTACAAGAATACACCAGTGGCTTTCAGATGCTCAAAGTCTGTCATGCATACCTTAAATATGAGTCAATCCAAAACATTTATAAAATGGTCAGTGTTGTATTAGGTTCAATGAGTCACTGAAGGGAGTTATCCCTCAGCTACTTCTGAAATGTCTTGGCTGTATGCTCAGGGTCATTGAACAGTTAGAAGGTGAACCTGTGGCCCAGTATGGGAAACTGAACAGTCTGGACCAGGTTAAATTTAATATCTGTACTTTCCTCCCTTTAGTTTTTCCTCAACCCTTAAAGGTCTCCCAGTCCCTGCTGCTGAAAAACACCGCCACAGCATGGTACTGCCACCACCATGTTTCACCCTTAGGACGTGTTGGGCAGGTGCTGAGTGATGGCTGATTTCCTCCAGACATGACACCGTCTCATCCGACCAGATAATCTTGACTCCCAAGTTGGAGAGTCCTTTAGGTGCTTCCCTGTGTCTTTCACTGAGAATAGGTTTCTCCCATCTCCACTCGGGATTTCTGGAGCTCAGCCAGGGCGACCATTGGGTTCTTGGTTACCTCTCTTGCTCAGGCCCTTCTCCCCTGACTGCTCAGTTTTGCTGGGCAGCCAGCTTTAGGAAGAGTGTCTTCCATTTAGGAATTATGAAGGCAACTGTGCTGTTAGGAACCTTCAATGCAGCAGAATGTTTTTTCTAGCTGTTCCTCATATCTGTGCCTCGACACACTCCTGTTTCTGCGCTACACCGTTTAGGAATCCAACAGCATACAGGAAGAAGTTGTTTTTGTGGTGTGAGGTTTTGGTCCTGATGGACCTCTTAGAATAACAGCCCCCAAATAAATTAACATTGTACATGAAATTTGGCACACATATTCTTCGGCCAAGGATCTACCAAAAAGTCTCGAGTGAAGATGCTATAAAAACAGGAAGTTCGACAATTTTTAATTGAAAGTACGATTTTAAGGCTTTTTTGAGAATTCCAGGTGTTTGATTGTAACTATCTCCCACCAGAGTTTTAACCTGATCAACTTCAGATTTGGTGATTGACACGTTGTGGCCAAAAGTTGTCACTGATAGGTCTGAACTGTAAGTGGCGGTAGATATTGACATTTTGCCGTACAAATTAAAATGGTCATAAATAGGCAGTACATGGCCTTATCTGCCCCAAAATTCACCAGTTGGTTGAAAGTCCTAGGGCCACCTAGTTGCACCAAAAGTGACATTTTTCATACTTTGACAAGCAACTACGAGCCCATTAGTCCAATAGAGATCAAATTTGGTCAAGAAAGCCATAACTAGTTGGAGATGCATTGCTGTGAAGGATGGGAGTTTTTGAGTAATGTCGTGGGCGTGGCAGAGCAGGGAATATTGATGTCTTGCCGTAAAATATGAGGTTATCATAATTCCACCATATATAGTCCAATCCTCACCAAACTCCTCATGATAAATAAACGTCCTGCCCTGAACAGGTCTGAATGAAACATTTTTTTGTTTTCTATAGCATCACCTATTGACAAAAGGAAATCATAAGCTTTATTCTTGGATGACCTGTGACTATCTTGTTAATGCCAGAAATGTCAAATTTGGTCTTATATGTCATGACAAGTTGATGGTAAACTGTGATGCCGTGGTGACACAGTAAAATATGCTAAACAGGTAGATGTTTGAGAAGTTAAACATTCTGGAAAGTTAACTTAAACTGATTTTGATTTTGAGCCATAAAGTTACCTCGTTGTGACTACATCATACTAAAGGCATACAGAATTTACAAATTTGAAGAAGATATACGGACCTTCTGTATGACTTTATTGTCAACAAATGGTGACTAACAATAATTTGATCAAATAAAATAGTCATAATAATAGTCCCAAACAACTGAACTATTGTTTTCTGTATGAGTAACATATTGTAAAAACTGTCCCCAGCTGTTAAGGACATGATTTGGACCTTTTGTTTTTTCCATAAATGATGTCACAGACTTGGACGATCAGAAGCAAAGAAACGGGCTCAGGAAAGTGTTATGGGGTTTCTGTAAGACATTAAGAGACATCTGTTAAGACATTTTGAAATTTTACCCGGAGGTAAGTGTTGGAATAACCTTGAGGTGATACATTGTTGGTGACAATGTGTTACATGTCTGGCAGAATTTGAAATTATATATAACTAGAAAAAGCCCTCAGAGAGTACAAACCTGTGTAAAGGGACAACAGTAAGCAAAGTTCAGGACAAATTCATTCATTCAGATTTCTCGTTGCTGCAGCTAAAACCCAGAGTTTTAACCATCTACTATGGTAAACGGATAAATGGACAAGCAAAGGATTAATTTAAATATGACAAATGTTCAAAGTTATCACGGTTTACCTTTGCAAATCACATGGTGATTGAATCAACTTATTCTTTGCTGGTGAATCACGCTTTTTGCCCGCGAATTGTCTTTCGTGCTCGCGAATCCTGTTGCGTCTTTGTGCGGACTTTTGTTAGGAATTTAACTCCATGTAAAACCTCCTGGGTAGTCACAATCGTCTGGGCCAGTAGTGGCTCGATTGCGGCAAGCCAGAAGAAATTACTTGGCCCGATTCCGGCTCCATTTATTTACTTTTAATTTTAATATTTTACTGTAGGTATGGTTTGAAGTGTATATTTCTTTTTATTTCTCAATATAACATTTATTTTGGAAATTTTGTCTTTGCTCCAATTTCATTATATCATTCTAATAAAGTTTGCTTGACAAACTTTCTGAATTTGGACAACATTGAAGCTACATTCAGTCAGCCATTTTCAAAATACAGGCAAACACACCAACAGTCAGCCAAGATCCCGAGTTGATTCATTTGGCTGTTCTATTGCCAAAACATAACAATCCTCCCACCAACATTCAATGGTCTGGATAGTCAAGTTGAACGCAGCCAAATGTGCCAAATCGCAGCTGAAAGCGACCCCGTTCGGCCTACCGGAATCTCGCCAAATGCAGCAGCCGCTACTGGGCCAAACCTTCCCCTTCGGTGAGCCGAAGGTAACCCAGGTAGCCGCGTGTCCGCAAGCTACCTGGGCTACCACTGGGTAAAATTTGATGCAAATTTGTCATGTAGTTTTTCCATAATCTTGTTCACACAAACAAACAGACAAACAAACAAAGAGAGAGACAAACAATAAACACAGGAAGGAAAAAAATACCTTCTTGACAGAGGTTATAGAATAGCTCTTTTATTCACTACAACAGACCAATATAACCACTGTATTACTGCTGATACTGCACCAAACCAACTCTTAATCTCCCGGTCCATCACTCCAGAACAAGACATCAAGATACTTGAACTTCTTCGGTTGAGGCCGCAATTCATCCCCAACCCGAAGGGAACAGTCCACTGATTCCCAGTAGAGAAACATGGCCTCAGATTTGGAGGTGCTGACTTTCATACAGGCTGCTTCACACTCAGCTGCAAACTGATCTAGTGCATGCTGGAGGTCATTCAACAGGAACACATCATCTGCAAAAAGTAGAGATGCAATTTTAAGCTCTCCAAACCAGATACACTCCTCACCACGACTTAGTCTTGAGATCCTTTCCATGGAAATCGAGAACAGAATCGAGATAAGAGACAACCTTGGCATTGTCCAAGATTCACTGAAAATGTATCTGACTTTTGGCCGAGCATACAGACACAACTCTCGCTTTGGTCATATAGAGACCGAATGGCCGGTAGTAATAGCCACAAAGTCAATCATAGGATGGCTCATAAGAGCCACCTTATGCTCGAACCTCGTGCTTATTATGGACAGTCCATGACTGGCACAGAAGTCCAAAACGGGAAGCACCATTTTGGTTTACATCAGGCACACCGTTTCACCCAATCACGCCCCTCCAGGTTTCTCTACCGTTTCCAACATGGGCGCTGAAGTCACAAAGGAGAACCATAGAGTCCCCGGCTGTAACCCTTTCTACGATACGAGCCAGAGACTCCAAGAATACCGGATACTATGAGCTAATGTTTGATGCGTAGGCACAGACAAAAGTCAGAGCCTTCCCTCCTGCAACCTCGAGTCGCATGGAGGCAACCTCCCCATTCTCCAGGGAAAACTCCCAAGATTAGAAATCTGCATGAATTTTTCCGGAACCTTGAGTACTTTTGTGTGTTTGCGGAGGTTTGTGCTTTTTCTAGTTATAAATAAAACTTAAGACATATTCCATGTCCATACTGGCAAAAACAAATCTAATATAAAGGAATATCAATATCCCAATTACTTTCAGAGAAATTGAATTTATTCAGAGTTGCCCTAACTAAGCATTTCAAAGACCTTGTAAAAATAATACTTCTAGATCTTTTACACTTTTTAAAGCCTGAACTTGATCAAATTATATGCTCTTTAAGCTCCAACTGCAGCCCTGAATTGGGAGATTTTGATTATCTGCATTTTGATCGTTTTGTTGAATCTTTTGTTGTTTTATACTCCAAATTTTAGAATATCTCCCTCAGCCTCAATACATCTATTATGGTATATAAAAAAACATTGTGTTAAGTGTCTTTCAAGATACATAATCTATGCATGCGTGTCTGTCTGCTAGGTACAAAGACAGCCATGTGGTGACTGCGAGGGCTGCTGTGACAGTGATTCACCCTAGGCTTGGATGTTTGATCAGCTCTCTAGAGCTGCAGAAGTATTCCATGATCCTTCTGTATGCAGAGGAGGGATGCAGCCCAGGTTAGCAATCCACATTTAGCCGTGAGAAAACACACAACTACACTCACACGACTGAAAAAAATAATTGTGACTTATCATTAATCCAGCATATCCATATTTTTCTAACTATGCTAGCAGCATGACTATGAATGACAATCTCAGTGTGTAATTGGGTCAGACTACTCAAGCTTGGACTGAAATATGTTGACATGTTTGAGATGGACTGTAATGAAATGTTCTGCTAACATTCCTGGTCCCAATAACACTACCATAATACACTGATTCTGATGTTCAATTGATTTTTGCTTCTGCAACACCAGCACATAGACATTATAGGCTTTTACTGAATCATCTTGACTACAGAAGGGTAGATTAAGATTCATGACCTTTAACCCTCTCACTCCTATCCTGTCGCAGCTAACAGGATTTAACATGTGTACTTCTAATTTCCGTAACTCCTAGACCATTAGAGTAATCTAGAAAATTCAAAAAAGACAAGAAAGCAGAGAAATGGAGCAATCACAGACAAGATTCACCAGCGTGTCACACATTTGTAACATGAGCTTCTCAAAACCGTAACTCCTGAACGGTTTTTCGCAATTCAATAAAATTCAAACGGTTTCTGAGAGCTTTCCGATGATGCATGGCTTGATATACTATACATTCCGGTAAAGATACGCTGAGCGAGGGAAGATCGACCTGCAGCTTTGAGTAAAATGAGTGGGAGCAAATGAGATGCTGCTGCAGGGATTACAACACAAGAAAACGCCTGGACATTTACTATGAAAACAGGCAGAAAAAAAGAAACTAAAAGGCCAAGTCTGACAACTTGTTTTGAATATATGTAAAATAGTGCAAAGTTTAAATTATTCATGTGAAATTGTTGTTCAGGTAATTTAAGAGTTCTTATCCTGTTATAAACTTGAAAAAAAAAAAAATCTGTTATTTGTTTTTTTTTTCCTTTAAACTGTTATTACACAGTCAAAAACACACAGTAATATTGAATAACTGCCAGATATTAAAAGTTGAAGTTGTCCTGGAAAAAGGGGCAGAAGCACTCACCCACTGCACATTTTTTGACAATTCCATAGCCATAAAATCAAAATAAATCCAGGCAGCCTGAAAATAATTATAGTCATAAGAGGGTTAATGATCCTTAACTTGTCATCTCTTATCTGTCATTTTAAAACTGATGACACTCCCGGTAGCCTCAGCTGCAACGTAAATAAGTACATTTTAACATACTAACGAAGAGTAGCTGCTAAACGGTGGCAGCTAACAGGGATTCAGGTTAATAAACAATAAGCACACAAAACTAATATGGTTGGACAACATCATGCTAGGGGTCTCTTTCTCAGAACACCACCGTGCACTGTGTTACCACTACCTAGTACTACTACGATTCCTCCGTTCTACCCCCTCATACCGCCTCCTCCTTCCCCGGACTAAGCTCAGCACCATGGGTGATCGGGCCTTCTGTTCTGCTGCTCCTCATCTGTGGAATGCCCTCCTTGACAATCTGCGGGCTCCACAGACGACTGACACATTTAAAAAAGGACTTAAAACTTTCCTTTTTAGCAGAACCTTTAACTTTAATTAACCTTGCTGCTTTTTGGTCATGTTTTTATAAAGTTATTATTTTATTTTTTATTGCTTTTATCTGCTTTAACTTTGTAGCACGTTGAGATTTGGTCCAAATATAAAGTGCATTATAAATTAAATGTATTATTATTATAATTATTACCTTCTGTCTGCTTCACGTCACTGATTGTTCCTCTATGCTGTCCTTAGTGGGCAGTGTAAAGGCAAAGGCAGACTCTCCAGAACTTCAGCGCTGTTTCTTCCAGCTCAGTGCTTTGGGAATGGACCCTCTTATCCTCCTGGGGGGATTTGCAGCTTTCAGTACCCTCTACCCTTTCCTCTGCACACCACGTATGGTCCTGCTGGAACCTGAGCGCCACACCCTCACCATCTACCCCTCGGAGATACTGGAAGGAGCTCTCTACCAGGGTTCTGCCACCCAGGCCTCTGACTACCGCATCATTAAGAATCTACAAATCACACATGTGGTTAACGCCACTGCTAACTGTCCTGATGCTTTCCCCAACATGCTATTCTACCTGAGGCTACGTCTGAGCGATGATGCCAAGCAGGACCTAGTGGAGGCCTTGCCATTGGCATCCAGATTCATCAACACAGTGCTTAAGGCTGAGCCTGCAGGCCGTGTTCTGGTACACTGTAGTATGGGAAGGAGTCGCAGTTCAGCACTTACGCTGGCCTTCCTCATGGAGCATCGAAGCTGGTCACTACTTACCGCCTTGCGTTGGCTGAAGGAGAGGAGGGCATGCACAGCGCCCAACATTAACTTCCTCAGTCAGCTACTGGTCTATGAGGAGCAGCTGTTTGGGAGCAGACTTAGCTCACTGGATGATATCCGCAGATGACTGGAGTAAAGAATGGAATGGATAAATTGGAGGTTTTTACATAGTTCACATTGACATAAGTGTGTAATTATTTTTCTTCAGTTCAATCTGGGAAAAGCATGAAATATTTTGTGACTGTTCAGAGGAGGATTTTGTACAGAAAACCCTTAAAGACTGGATATGAGTGTTTTTCCCACTTATTAAATGTACATCTTTGACAAAGTATTTTGTGCTAAGACTGCATAACACCTGTGTGGCAAATTATGGTGTAATCCTGATATTTCTTGTATTAATAAAACCTATTTATAATGTTTTGTATCAGATAAGCTTCTTTTATTAAGGGTCCTGTGACTTTATCATGTTCTGATACTCCTGCAGTTCGTTCAACAGTGGAAAATAATTTAAAATTGAATGAGGACAAACTCTACACTGAAATTCATTTTGCATCCTCGGGCAGCTCCTAAAAAAAAATTTGCATTCAGACAAAACAGACTGTTATATATTAGGAAAATGTCATAGACATTCAAACTACATCTGATAATATAAATGTAAAGTTGTGGTTACCTGTAGATTTGAATCTCAGTTGTCAGTCCACTAACTTTAGTTTAGTGCTAGCATAGACTGATGTTGAAATGATTTCTTCATCTTGTTTCAAATAGTGTATATCACAGACATATGAGATTTGCATTCAAATACATATAATCTGCACTGTTTACATCGGTCATGTCATTGAGATGCGCAGCGGCATGGTCTAGTGGTTATCAGTGTTGCTTCACATCAACAAGGTTCTGGGTTCAAATCTAGCTGTTGCCTTTGTGGGTGGAGTTTGCATGTTCTCCCCACTTTTGAATGGGTTCCTTCTGCATACCCGGCTTCCTCCCATAGTCCAAACATGTAACATGTAACAATCAAGAAACATTTTAGTTTCTTGATTCATTTTACCTTAACATGAGCTGCCAAACGGTGTTTCATTGTTTTTCTTAAACACTGACAATAAAGCTATTCTACTCTAAAAACATGAAATATTGGTGACTATATAGGTATGAATGTGAAAGGTTGTATGTGTCCATGTGTTGACAGGGAACTTATCCAGAGTGAATTCCCAAATGTGGCGTAGGACAGGCTCAAGGATGGTTCAGATTTGTTGCATCTACCATCTAGGAGCAGTTACATTGCCGTTAACAGCCTGCTGCTGTCTCTCTCAGAAACACATGCACACTCCAAGCTCCACCCTGCTGAATTCTCTTGCAAGCAGAAGGAATTCCCTCCCTCCAGTCACACTTTTTGGTGGGGAGGGAGGAAAGTTCTGGAATGTCGTACAAATAGGAAGAGGGTGCTGCAGGTGAAAATAGTCAAAAGTAGTTTGTTTGGCCTGATTAAACACTGCAAAAAAACAGAAAACACAGAGGTGGAGCTATTGCATTTACGGGGCACCGGTCTTATCCCAAACGTAATGCCAATGAGAATATCTATAAAACAATTGAATTTAAATGGTTGATATTCAAACAATGACTTAACAAAGAAATAAGAATGTTTCCCTCCTTCCCATCTGATGCTTCCTAAATAAGTGTAATCTTAGTTGACATCTATTAGGCAAACTTTTAACCCACGTCTGCGTCTCCACGGATCAGGATGGACACCTCCCACAGCAATTTACAAACGACACCCCTAGAAATCTCCATAGCGGGAGGTTCCAGGCATGTGAGGATCTGCACGTAGCATCGAGTCTAGAGATCCAGCCCTAACCACCAGATGGCCAAGAGCTCACAGAAACACAGCAGATAGGACGAAGCATCGGGCAGTCACCGAGACCATCTTCTCATCGAGAGGGCCCACATACCGGCGAACCTCTCTTTTTCTTCAGGATGCCTTCCTTAAGGTAAACCTCGGGATCTAATATACTATAACTGCCTCTACTTCTTAAATACCAGTAGTGTCAACCTTTTGTATCGCCGTTTTCTTTTTAAATGTAGGAAGAGAAAGTTGCAGGCTACTGTTTTCAGTGGCGACCATTAAACGTTGCTAACTTCTCCATTAGTCCATCAAGAGTTATGATAACGGGAGCTAGCTGAGCTAAGCTAACTTAGAACTGGCTAACCGGGAGGACATATCGTTCATTATACATATATTAATGGTCTACAAATACGAAGCTATAACACATTAATATGGCCCTCAGTTCGGAAGATTCACTTCATCGAAACGCATGTCCCCATGTATGAAAAGCCAAATTTAACGATGAACGAACGAAAAATTGTGACGTTTGTCCCTACAACTAGCATCATAGTTTTGGCATTCCAATGGATGCTTGCGTGGGATGCTGTTGCGTTCACTCTGGTCCACACTCAAAGAAATGCTTAACACACACATTTGATAGTTTTAAATTACTTTGTATTCTAGCGTCAATAGTTTCCACCATATTATAATCGTTTAGTTAGCCCACTGTATTGATAAAAGCTTATATCCACTGGAAAATTGTTAAATTCGTTCCGTCAGCATTTAGATAGCCAAATATTCAGACTATTCTGAGTAAGAACAAATAGTTGATTTGTGCCAGTAATTCAAAATCTTCCCTGCTGGCTGTCAGTTTGCAGAAGGTCTTGACGTGTTACTGCACTGATGATGAATAGTACTCCATTGGGCTGTGTTCTGTCCTCACACCGCTCTCTCCGGCGGGGAGGGGCGAAGACGTGGCAGTGCTCCTGTTATCTGACTCCACAGCGTTACTCCTTGCGAAAGCTGTGGGGGATAGTTTAACTAATCACAATTTCTCAGTGACAAAGATATTGAGATCTAATTAAGACTCAGAGGATCACTCTGACATTTGTTTAAAACTACTATTTCTAGCTAATCACCACAAGTCCTCAAGATGCCACCAAACATGTTTAAAAAAAGGCTTTTCTTCACACCCTTAAATATTTAATGCAATCTGTCATTGTTTTCAGAGTCAGATTCCGTTTATTGTTGCATCTCAGTATATATTCACATATGAAAAGGAGCAAAAATCTTTCCCCCATGATGACCTACAGCAGCTCAACAAAACAATAAATAACAGTCATAGTGTACGAAAAGTCATATAAAAGGTGTGTGCAAGAAATATCACTTAATAAGATGCAACATTAGTGCAGCATAAAATCCCCCCCAAAAACTTGCATAAAATCAACACTAAAACACCAAAGGAATTGAAAACAGCAAAATAATTAAAAACACGGGAATTTTTGTTGTCAGTGTGTTATTGAATTACAACTAGTAGTATGAATTAATATTTTGTATTGGATATCGGATGCATGTCTCTTATGTCAGTTCAACAGAAAACATTAATATTGTTCTGAAGCTGTCAATTTACACCAGTCACCCACAAGATTAGTTTGGCAGATTGGTGTAATATTCTCAAACAAAACTGAGCCCAAATTGCATGACAGCAGATGATTCATTTTCATATTCTCATTGTTTTCAGTGTCATAACTTCTTTATAGTATTTCTATTGCTTTTGCTACAAAGAAAAATTATCTTCCAAAGACATTCCTATATAAGTAAATGGTTAACTTCCGGGCTCATGGGTTTGTTTAAAACCGTTCTCAGCAAAGCAAGACATTAAATAAATGGCAGGTAAATAGTAACATACCAACTCCTGGAATGCAATGAAAACCCCAACTTTTTGTCTCTAGGTAATATCTCCATTTCCGTGTTAACGGGAGAGCTGTGCTATCTTCACTTTCATCTCAATTAACACAAGGCTGTGCGGTAAAAAAGTGTCTCCTAATGAACATGTCTGAACGGAACATAGCCCATTTTCAAAATAGTTTGAGGCAGTCAGAAAACGTTTGGTAAATTCTGTTTAAGCTAACTTACTATCAAACTGCTAGAAGTTCTCTGTTATCACTCTCACTACCACTCACCCATGTGTCATGACACAGCAGCAATGTTGGATATAGACTATAACTGTTCTTCTTTAATCTTGACATAATACCTCTACAGTATTATAACAAGAGATGCATAGTTGTCATCACCCTGTTATTACAATGATTACAATCCACAAAGTTTTGGTTGCGGAAGTCTAAGTGGCGGAAAACTATTATGGTATTTTGAACTGAGGTGCACCCCTGATTCGGGATGTAGTAGTCACAGTTTAGGATAATCTTAGTTCACATTTGTCCTGCAGCTACTTAAATGCAGTGTATTTCAAGTTCTACTTTAGTTACATGTAGGTCCGATTTACTTTTCCTTAATCTGTGCTCCCTTCCGCTGACATACAATGAAATATCACAGGAAATAAAATGTTTTTTCTTCGATGAAGGATTGTCCATGTGGCAAAGTCAGAACCTGTCTGGGCAGGTTGTTGACTTTCAGTGAAAGGCATTACAAATTTGCATAGGTGTGTTGTCAATGCATTGACTTTATCACTGGGTGTTAACAGGTTTGAAGGTGTCGGAATTTTTTTGTGTTTTCTGTTGTATTTTACAATGGTATCATCACTACTAGCTGTCCCCTCTTGAGTTTCATGCATTATTAAAACTACATATATTAATACACTACAAATATTAATTTCATGCATGTTATTGATACTACCAAAAATGAAATGAAGGAAATGAAACATATGTTTATGTCCCAGAGTATGTTTTTCCTTCTAAATTAGTCAGAAGAAGAATTTTTAAACTCAGGTAACCAAAGACATAGATTTTATTGTGACCAATAAAGTGCATTTAGAAAAAAATCAGACCCCTTCATAGTTTCACATTTTCTTATGTTGCCGGCTTATGCTAAAATAATTTTAATGAATTTTTTCCCTCATCATTTCTACACTTCATAACCCATAATAATAAATTAAAAACAGAACTTTTGAGATTTTTGCAAATCTGTTGAAAAAGAAAAACTGAAAAATCCCATTATTCTATGAATTCTGATGCTTTGCTCAGTACTTGGTAGAAGCACCTTTTGCAGATATTACAGCTTCCAGGCTTCTTGGAGACGACGGGATGAGCTTTGCACACCTGGATATGCAATTTTTCTGCTGAACTTCTTTGACGATCCTCCCAAGCTCTGTCAGGTTGGATGGGGATCGTCAGTGGACAACCAGGTTCTGGTATCTCCAGAGATGTTTGATTGGGTTCTGGCTGGGGCTCTGGCTGGGCCACTCAAGGACGCTGACAGAGTTGTGCCAGAGTTGGTCATTGTCATATTGGACGGAGAACTTTTGGACCAGTCTGAGGTCCTGTGTGCGAAAAACATCCCCAACAGCATGATTCAGCCACCGCCATGCTTCACTGTTAGGATGCTATTGGGCAGGTGATGAGTTTTGCCTGGTTTCCTCTAGACATGACACCTAAAATTGAGAGAGACCAGAGTTTGACTCCTGTGTGTGTCACTGAAGGGAGGCTTCTGTATTGCCACTGCCATAAAGCCTAGATCGGTGGAGGTCTGCAGTAATGGCTGACCTTCTGTAAGTTTCACCCTTCTCCACAGATGGATCACTGGAGCTCAGCCAGAGTCATCTTCAAGTTCTTAGTCACCTATCTTACCAAGGCCCTGCTCCCTGAATGCTAAGTTTGCTGTGCCAGCAGTAGGAAGAGTTGTGGTCGCTCCAAATATCTCCCATACTCTTGGGAACCTTCTATGCAATAGAATATTTTTTCTGGCCTTCCCCAGATATATGCCTTAACACAATCTTGTCTTATAGCTCTGCAGGCAGTTTTTTTTTACCTCTGATATTTATTGTCAGCTGTGTGACCTTATATAAACACGTGTGTGCGTCTTTCCAAATCATGTCCAAACAATTTAATTTATTACCGGTGGTCTCCAATCAAGGTGTAGACACAAAGATGATCGAGGGGAAATAGGAGAAATCTGGGTTAAATTCCAAGTGTCATAACGAAGGGGTTTGAAAACTCATGTCAAAGTGATATTACTGTTATTATGGGGTATGGAGTGTCGATTTATGAGAGTAAAATGACTTAAAATGATTTTGGCTTAGGGCTACAACATAACAAAATGTGAAAAAGTGAGGGACTTTGAATACTTTCTGAATGTACTGCAGATGGATGGAAGAGAGGATGGAAACTTTATCAGCAACGGGGAACTTTCAGTATTGCAACAGCCTAAGAATATGAAAAAAGAGACAATGCCAATAAAAATAAGTATTAGAGTGGAAGCAGCAATCTGAATAAGTTGTAAGTTGCAGTTGACCCGCCTGTTGAGCTTTTTCCTGACCCTCGCTGCAATTCCTACATACCAGTCTGGATATGAAGACAGACATTTGTTTTTTCAAATTAATTGATCAAACAGCATTAAGAATGCCCTCACTCTCTCTTCAGGATGGAGCTGCCATGTTGGTGTTTATTGCTGCTGAACTGCCTGTCGTCCGTCTCCGCACACAATGACTTCTTCACTTCTATTGGTAAAAGATGATTTTTAATTCTTCTAATTCTTCATGTTTAACAGCACATAGAGAAGCAGAACATGTAATAATATAGTAGGATCTTATGATAACCTCGTAAGATTAGTTAAGCCTTGTGGAATTTATCATTGCAGTACAGATGTTCACATTGTCTGATTTTTTAATCCTCAGGCCAGATGACTGACCTGCTATACACAGAGAAAGACCTTGTCACCTCTCTAAAGGACTACATCAAAGCAGAGGAGAACAAGCTTGAGCGAATCAAACAGTGAGCTTTTCTATACAGTGTTGCATTTATAAACAGATATGCACAGATTAGCAGATGCATACAGAATTATACCCATGGGTACACGGTAAAATGTCAATGTCATGTCATATTAAGTAAATTCTATTTAACAGTGTACACTCAAAATATACACTGAAATAATATCATGGGCAATGTAATTGTAAATATTATTTACAATCTAAATATTTGAAGGCCCTGTATACTTGATAACTAATGTAAACAGCTTTCCATTTGCACAACTAAAACACTATTGTATTTGTGATGGATTTTTTGGACTGTCTCCTCGTCTGATATGCCGCTACAAGTCATATTGCATTATGTACTGAAGTCACCCAAGTAGGGGTCACATGAGCTACTTGTACCATTAAGGTGGCTGCGTCACTGCATCTGCAAATGAATAATGTCATGTGAGGTCTCTACGATTTATCTTAAAAGCAGATCTCCAGATCCACCCCTGATTAGATTAGACAAAATGCTTAATGTCAGCATTTATGAATTCTTAAGTCTACATAAGTTACCGAACTTTAAATATTACCATCTCTGTGATAGGTGGGCTGATAAGCTGGATTCATTGTCAACTACAGCCACACAGGACCCTGAGGGCTTCCTGGGGCACCCTGTCAATGCCTTCAAACTGATGAAGAGGCTCAACACAGAGTGGGGAAACCTGGAGAGCCTCGTACTCAGTGACACCACTGATGGTATGAAGATATAAGGATTGTACAATAATCTGGAATTGCTATTGTCAAATGCTTTCAATATTCTTATTCTCCTTTTCAATATTATTTTTCTGCATGACCCCAGGAATTTCTTCAAGTTGTTTCAGTGACCATTAAGAGAGAGTATTTATCTTCTGTTTGTTGATTGTCAGCATTACACCATTAAATCTGTGTCCCTCCTTTCCTGTTGCTTGTTTTAGGATTTATTTCCAACTTGACCATCCAGAGACAGCACTTTCCCACAGATGAGGACCAGACTGGGGCTGCTAAAGCTCTCCTCCGGTTACAAGACACATACAGACTCGACACTAACACCATCTCAACGGGAGACCTACCTGGTAAGGGCTTACAATCAGTACATTCCCACCTATATTTTCAACATACATAACTGGAAACAATATGTTGTGGATCCAAAAAGTTTTTTCTTGATCTCAATTGTTTTTCAACTATCGCCTGGATTTTTAATAATACAGGCAATTGTTGAGTTTTATATAATACCAATGCCTACATCCTGTGTCCTCTGCAAAATAGGAGTAACACACAAGAGCCTAATGACAGTGGAGGACTGTTACGAGTTGGCGAAAATTGCATACTCTGAGGCTGATTACTACCACACAGAGCTGTGGATGGCTCAGGCCCTGAAACAGCTTGAGCAGGGAGAAGAGTCCACTCTAGATAAAGTGACAGTGCTCGACTACCTCAGCTACGCCATCTACCAACAGGGGGAGCTAGAGCGAGCCCTGGAGTACACCAAGAGTCTGCTTGAACTAGGTGAGTGTCCATAAACAACATTGTACTGAAAGGTATGTTAATAAATTTAAAAATATCTGTCCACAGAGAATAATGTTGAATAAGAATACAACAGATTAGGAAGAGTTGCAGATTTCTTATGAGTTTTTCCACTCTTGCACTGACTGTATATTTAATGTTCTATAAATTGATATGACCGTCAGAATATGAAAACAGCCATAACTTTACCAGTCTCAGAAAGTCAGTACTGAGAAATACAAGCATATAAGGATCAATATTTAAGTTTTTGCTGTTAAGAAAAAAGCAGAAAATTTGGCTTGAGGCGTTTGATCGTCACTATGGCAACAGTTTTTGAGAGTCTCAGGTGTTGTGCTGATTGTACATCCCACAGCTTGCAGAGCAACAGGCTTGATTTGTTGACTTTCACATCCGTTGACGTGGAGTACTCTTAATTAACTGGACACTTGAAAGACATGTAAATGCTTCTGGAGAAAGGTTGACCAGATAAGCGTCAAGATAGTGAAGAGGTCTAAGAATATAGTTTGGAGAAGAATCTTATAAGATGGGCCTGGTTATAACACAGACAAAAAGAGAGGTCATATTCCTCCTAATGACCATATAGGCCCTTATTTTGTCTTGTTGTGGTACACTTTTTGTCTAAGACATAGAAAAAGTTCAGACTGAATACTTACCTTGTAATCAAATCGAATTGGGGGCAATTTAGAAGTTACTTCGATTACAGAGGGTGATATTCTTAGATGACATTGTTTCTGTCATCACTATTTGTAATGTATTTTTTATAAAATGTTCTTAGACCCAGATCACCAGCGCGCTAAGGGAAACCTGAAGTATTTTGAGTTTCAATTGGAGAAGCAGAAAAAGGCTGAAGCGGACGAAGTTCCAAAGGAAAAGGAGAAAGAAGAAAAGTCCAAAACTGAGCAGAAGAAAAAGCCCAAAAAGAAGGTCTCTTTTCGGCTGATCCCAGAGAGGAAGAAGTATGAGATGCTTTGTCGTGGGGAGGGCATCAAAATGGTGAGGCTGTAAAAGAGATACCAAACACTTGCAATTTATAGAATTAATATTGGCTTCATCTAAACTGTTACCCGTTCAACTTTTCAGACCCCTCGCAGGCAGAGCCGACTCTTCTGCAGATACGACGACAACAATCGTAACCCCAACTACGTGCTGGGACCCGTAAAACAGCAGGATGAGTGGGACCGTCCCTACATTGTCCGATACCTTGACATCATCTCAGACAAAGAAATGGAGAGGGTCAAGCAACTGGCAAAGCCACGTGTAAGTGATTCTGAGTTGCTTCACTGTACTATGATTCCACACACACTCAGCCAAAACATTATAACCATGTTCAGTCCAAAATAACATATAATATATATAATAATATGTTGGTAAAGCTGCCTCTCATTGGGTGGGATATATATGGGGCAACCACTGAACTTTTTTTGAAAATCGAAAAATCGGAATGACTTTGGCGTGGGTGAAATTGTGATGGCAAGACAATTTCTTGTCGGGTATTCCTAATCTGAAGTGTTATTTACCTACCGAAGGAAGTGCAGATGACGGTCTGGTGATAGGGTAATGGATGCTAAATGATTTTTGATGCGCTTAGGGAGCGAAGTCTAAACCTTACTTTCCGATTCCATAAAAGTGCCACAGTGCCACATCTCGGACAAAGTATTAGACAGGATGTTTTGACGTTATGGCTTATCGCGTAGGATTCAATTATAAATATTTATTGATCATCTTAGAGTTTACTGTGATCTTACATTAATATTTGTTTGTCCTATGGATTAGCAAAGAGGTGCACCAACTCATCGGTCAGCTGATTAATCTGTACCAGTAGGATTATTTTACTATGACTAGTGACCGGCTGATCGGTTTCAGAATGACTAATGCTGTGAAGTGATGGTCCAAGTAACACAACACATCACAATCTCACACAACAAGCAACTACATTTTCAAACATATCATCACCAGTCTAGAATTTTTTAATCGTGAATAAATATAGCTATGACTATCAGGTGATTAAAAAGAAATGTATTACATGTTTTGTTATTAATTAATAAATTAATAATAAATTAATATATATCGGTTATCAGATTTTAGTATGTGAGTTAATCAATAAACAGACGGACTTTGTAAACCTTCAAGGTCAACCAATTTCATTTGAGATACATTCAGAACATGGCATAAAACAGAACAGTTTTCTTTGCGCGGCCATTCCGGGATATTGACAAGAGTAGTATTTGTATTTAATTTGCTCAAAAAAGCTGTCCAGGAACTTGAAGCGTTTGGATTTGACTTTCAGTTAGAGATCTCTTTGAGCGAGGCAAAAGGCTCTCTGCATTGGAGAAAGAAAGGTATTTATTTTAAATGTTAAAAATAACACCTGAAACTATACACAATTTTTTATTATTTTTTTTAATTTAAGAGCAAAAACAAAAATGTGTAAGTTGTCGATTATGGTTTTAAAACTTTAAAGATAGAAAACTGGAAATGGACAAAATCAGAATCTGCAAGTCAGACTTAATAAGAATCGACAATCTGAATTAACAAGGGAAAATGCAAATGAAAAATGAGTCAAGGGAATGTAAAGCTGTGAGGAGGCTTTTGTGTTGTTGCCAGGCAGGCACACAGGCAGTCACACACATTTTTGCAAGTGTGTGAATCCTTGTGTGTATGCGCGTGTGTTGGTGTGCATGTGTGTGTGTGTGTGTGTAAATTATGTCCCTGGCTTCACAGCTTCGCAGGGCCACCATCTCCAATCCCATCACAGGAGTGCTGGAGACTGCGCCATACCGGATCAGCAAAAGGTAAGGCCATTGCCAGGAATAGACAAGATGTAGGAGGCAGCTGGAATAAACAAAGCAAGAATTTCTCCATTTTTCCCCGCAATAACTCGTCGTATTTCACCTCTCTACTGCCGCCTTCTCTGCCCTTGTATAGGCCATGGCTCCTGAGCTGATGCAGAGGATCCAGCTGATATTGATGAAAGCTTTAAGAAGCATAAACATTTCTATAATTATACAGCGTGTCTCATTGAAATATATTAGGGTTGAACAATCAATCAAATCACTAAAAAATATATAGCCAAGAGCAATATCAGAGATATGACATACATTTATAAATGCTTTTTGCATTTTGCATTTAGGTACTCCCAAAATGCACCGTCCATTAAATCATATACCTCAAACATAAGGAAAGAGGTATTTCAAACAAAAATTCCATCATTATCATCCTTTTTTTTTAACAAAATTAAATTAAAATGTATTTAATATCAAACTTAAATCTGTCAAAGTAATAAAAATATGATAGAAACGTTAAAATGTAATCTCGTATTGCTTTTATTTATTGAGCTAATGGATATTTGGCTCTTTGAAGTGAAAATATTTTCTGTTGTAGATAAGTTTCTGCTCAGGAGCCACAGAAAGGTAACACAAGAATGCGGAGGAGGGAAGAAGGTGTTACCCTCATTTGTTGATATTAACACATCAACAAATGAGGGTGCTTTTGGGTGTGATTATATATATAGTATGTTTGTATGTTGTGAAACTTTCGCGGCCCTTCTTCAGAATAACATTGACAAGTAGTGACCAGTTCTTCCTGTCTTTTCTCTCCCTCTTTCCTCCTTTGACTTTCCACTCCTCTTTTGTGCTATATTTTCCATCGTCCTTTCCTTTTGTATCATCGGTTCCCCGATCCCTCTATCCCTCTGCTGGTGAAACTACTGTAGTTAAGGCGAGCCACGGTGCATGACCCTCAAACTGGGAAACTTACCACGGCCCAATACAGAGTCTCCAAGAGGTAAGGGGTCACAGGTTATTACAGTGCCCTACCCTCCTCCTCTACCATCTTTCCATCTATCTGTGTGCTCTCACTGAAAGACTTATTCAGTTGTGTGCCATGGAAAAAATGTATACGTTGAGCCACACCTGGAAAGCAAACACGAGGAGGTTTGCATTTGGTTTACCTGAAAACTTTGATCTAAATTGCCTCTCAATTGAGCTAAAAATAGTTTAAACCAATGTCAACAATCCTCTGTTGTTGTTTTTTGGAGTAATTTAAATAATATTTTTCTTTTAGTTCACTCAGGATTTTCTTTAGTCAAAGTAACAATCAGCCCCCCCCCCCCCCCCCCCCCCATTCTTTTTCCAGGTTAAGAGAGATCCAGAGTATCGAATCTCTCCTCTCCATTCTGCTTTCAAAGGATGAATTTGAATCATATGAGATTTTTATAGCTCATAGGATATATATAAGGTATTCTACACCAGATTTAGAGATTAAGGGAATCTAGAGTCTTGATGCACTCGCCCAAGTTAATTTTGTAGTTCAACTGTTTCACTTTAATAGATACACTGCTTTTAAAAGCTAAACTTACACGCTACCATAAAAAGACGCGGTTGAAAAATCAAATGAAACCTTCAAGTTTCTTTGGTTTTACTGCTTCATAGTAATTAATGTTTGGATGTGTGCGTTTGTGCAAGGGTGTGGTGTCCCTTGAAGTTTTTGGCTTTGCTCAGCAGACGTGGTTGTCTGTTTGAATGAGTAGCTGGGTGATGTGACATGATTTGTCCAGCAAATAAAATGTTTCCCCATTCCATCACTTTTCCATTGGACCTTACTTTGGAAATCATATGATTGGTAACTAATGGTAACAGACATGACACATATGAGGTTTGTCAGTTAGAAAGTGGAGCATTTTGCAATTCAAGAAAGTGGAAAGTCTTGAAAATAGTATAATTTAGTTTTGTCCTGAACCTCTAGGCGGACTGCGTCTTTCACTGTTTGCATCACCAAAATCAACAGGGTTGTTAGCTTGGCACATAAAAACTACTGTAAGGAGTCTGGCCATCTTTAAAACTGAACATATGGGAAACAAAAGGCTGGTATCCAAAGCAATCTAGGATGAAGCATAGTTATTATAATATAAATACATACTGGATGCTGAGATGGTGCTGATTAATGCTTATAAGTCTCACACGTGTGAAAAAGGTTATATCGTTTAATTAATTACAGGATTACTTTTTACTTAAATTACCTCACTCATTGTCACCTCACTTAAATAAAGCATCCCAATATATGAGTGGAATGTGTTTCTTATTTGCATTTTGAACAATATAATCAAGCAATTCAGGTGGTAAATGTATATCATCTGACGTGCTCTTTCTGTTCACTTCAACATTAAATACTGATGGGAAATTGCAGCTGAACAATAAATATTCAAGAATGAACAATTTGGCCACTACCATTTACCGCTGGAACAATCAAATGAATACATTTTCAACGAGTGGCATACTCTGTCAACAAAGTTTTGACCTAGTCTTGTTGTATTTGTATTTGTTATTCCACATGTGTTCCCAAACTCAGTGTACATTACATGATAGAGAGAACAGACGATAGATGCTCTCACAAAAGTTTGACACTCTCTGAACTGGCTGCGAGACATCAGAAAAACAGAACTCTCAATAAAAAGGATGACTCATCACACGCTTTCTCAGCGCCATCTTTGAGATGCTATGGGCGGCAATGATTTTTAACAGACTATGCATATTGTCTTTAAAAATCCCCCTAAACCTGCGGTTCTGTTTCAGTCTCGTGTCACAGAGGAGTTCATTACTTCATAAAATTCATTGTAGATTCAATCATAATATGTGTAGTTCTGCACCCTTTATATATGCTTCGACCGTTTAATGCATTTTAATCAATGCCAAATTTCATTTTATAATTTTATGAACTCCATTTGGGCTATTTTTTAATCATTCATGAGGAAGAGTACAGTGCCAAAACTTTGCCACTTTCAGTCTTTTCTTAGATAAGAGTTTGAGAGTGAGAATGAAAGAGTGATAGTGTCAGGAATGTTACATCCATGAAAATATTTTTGTCATTGTCCTCACCCGTGAATTTCACATTTTCAAGTGAGCAAAGAGGTTGAAATCAGTATAACCAAGTACCTGGAACTGATTGGAGATTCTGAATCATGGGCCAGTTTGCCATTTAGAATTTCTTTTTTCCTCCGCTTCCTTTTCCTTTTCCTTTCATTTTGTAATGTCCTACTTCAGCATGCCATCTATTTTCCTATTTCAGAAGAAATACCGCCATCTAGTGGTTTCTAAAGGTGCGTGTTCCTCCTCTTTCTCAACGGTTACGTTGTCCCTCCTGTATTCTAGTGCTTGGCTCACGGGCTACGAAGATCCAATGATTGACAGAATCAACCAGAGAATAGAAGATCTCACTGGGCTAGAAATGGACACAGCTGAGGAGCTGCAGGTAATGACTCATTAACTGAAAGTTGTGGACATGCTACACATTTGTATTACCTCTTCTTTATATCTGATAAACCTTTATAATAAATTTGGACAATCCACCTGTCCCACAGTTAGCGGCTTTTCTAACATTTGTAAAACGTACCAATTGTTACAGTTGAAATATATTTTCTTTAATCTTTCCTGTAGGTTGCAAATTATGGCGTTGGTGGTCAATATGAACCTCATTTTGACTTTGGAAGGGTAAGAACCTTTATGATTCCCACGAGCAATTTCAATTCTATAAGTGTTTGGAAATATTAACATTGCAGAAAAACCTTATGTTGATCCCCTCCATAGAAAGATGAGCCAGATGCCTTTAAAGAGCTGGGCACAGGCAACCGCATAGCAACATGGCTCTTCTATGTGAGTAAACTTTTCCTGTACAATTATTATTCAAACCCAAAGAACTAGAACTTCTTGTGAAGATCTTTATGTTTCCAAAGATGTTGAATGTCAAAAGTTGGGTTTAATTTATTATCGCTTCCATAAAGTACTGGAATGACACATAGAAACAGAAAAGACAAAGGGTGAAATATATTATTTTTTATCATTCATTACATCAACTATTCATGAAACTGGTTTTGCACACAGAGGACTGTTGGATTGATTGGCCTGACCGATCAAGAAGAATTAACAAATGATTTAAAGCAGGACATGCTATGCTGTTGCTTTAAGTTTTCTTATTTTACATTTTTTAGGCAGTAAAACACTGAAATTCAATAGCTGTTTAATTATTAATGGGATCCTTACCATGTAGGAAGCATTCTTGTAGCAGGCTTTGCAGTCATACAACCCATGAGCACCAACAAATGTTCTTTGTAGGACTAGAAAAGAGTTGACATGACAGATAAAGAGCGAACCCTATTTGACTCTGTGTCCCTATTGTAGATGAGTGATGTAGCAGCTGGTGGTGCCACCGTATTTCCAGATGTTGGTGCAGCGGTTTGGCCCAAAAAGGTAACTCTTGATGTTCCCTTACATGTGACAATACATTATTACTGAATCAGTAGCCATCTTAGTATTTTTATATAGTCAATAGTTACCCTATAATTGATTGTTAGGTACTTCTGTCTGAAAGTAAACATGAAATATTAATAAAAAAACAAATATAACGGTGCAAAATGCTTTGCTACTTTTTGAGATTCACAGATATTTTAATAGGGTTGCAAGACTGGATTCTATGTTTATATAGGCTTAATCAGACATTACACTGGTTGAAATAGGCTGTGGGCTTGGGCTGTCAGTGAAAATTATGTACATCTATGAGATCAAGTTTTCTGTAAGAGGAATTCTGCTGTGCAAAAAAAAATAAAAAAAGGTTTCTTTATCATGGTTGGGATTTAAAAGATCAGATGATAAGCAGAATTAGCACGTGTGTTTTGTTATGCACCAGAGGAAAACTTGTAAGTTCAAGTTAATTTCAAATCCAATGTATCTTTTCAAACATTAAAGGAAACCCTATTTTGACTATTTATTTCATTGCTTGTTTTAGTAAAAGCTTCACTAAACTTATCCTCAAATTTCATAAAAAGCACATGTAACATCTCAAATGTGGTATTGATTTAAAACTAACATTTATCCCACTTTCCTACTGGAAAACAGATGCATATCATGTACCATCATTCTTCTGTCCTATAACAAAACATGATATATTTGGATTATTTTTGCCTGATATTGCCCTGCCCTACTGATAACCTGTTGCCTGCTTGTCTATATTCCAGGGTAGTGCAGTGTTCTGGTACAATCTATTTCCCAGTGGAGAAGGAGATTACAGCACCCGACATGCAGCATGTCCAGTGTTGGTTGGCAACAAGTGGGGTGAGCTTTTCACTGTCTTGTTCCTGAAAATCCTCCATAAAGAACCTGAACATCTCTCAAGAGATCATCGTATTTTCTAGAGATCATTTTAATTTAAAAAAGTAATTAACCCCGGAGGGAAAAAAAAGCATAACCAAGACCGTGACCTCGTTCTCAGTTAATTGTAATGGAAGGATACACATTTACACTGGCTAACAAAGCTTTGAATTTTTTTTTCTCCAGTATCGAACAAATGGATCCATGAACGTGGCCAGGAATGGCGGCGACCTTGTGGCCTGAGAGAAAGTGACTGATGAAAAAAGAAAACTTACCCCCTCTCTCTCCCTTTCCTTGTGAACCACCCAGAAACAAAGAACATTTCTATAGATCACAAATGGTTCTTCTGGATACATGGGGTCCAAATAGCTCTCTCCTTCACCACAAACACTGCCTTTTTCTCCCAGCTGCTACGCTCTGAGCCCAGAGATTGATAGGGTTACTTTTTAAGCCCTTGGACAGTATTAGCATTGGCACAACACAAATTACACAGACTTCAGTTTGATGGATAGTTTTTAAGAACACTGTGCCATTTTCACTTTTTCTTTGATGAGGTTAAGCTGCAGTCAGTTTGAACCTGAACAGTAAAATTCATGTTTTTTAAAGACCTGTCTCATTCATTGTATTCCTTTCGTTCAGTTAACAGAGCACTTTAGCCTGAATTTTTTCAAGGGGTAAAGTCAAGGGATGTTCAAGCAACGGCACTGCAAACTATTTTTTTCTGTAGAACTACAGCTAAATATTTGCCTTATTGCCTTATTATTCATGTTCTTGCTCATGGATTTACTAAAGCCATACAGAAAGTTCACAGAATCATCCCTTTCCATATTCACATGTGGTACCATCTCTGCTTCCAGTATCTCAACCCAATGATGTGCTCTGTACAATTTTTATTCTGCCAACACCTGTTTACCCCATTTAAATTAATAAATGGTCACACTTTGTTAACTTGTTGTACATACAAAATGTACAAACACACAGGCACACTTACACCTGGACACAGACATAGTTACATACACCACGGTTTTGAATAGAATTTAGATTTGTCTTTCATACGATGAACTTCATACCTATGTTCTCAGTGTTGTGTAAGGACCAAAATAAAATTTCAGCTTTTAGAGCAACAATCAAAAACACCAAGAAAACATTTTGGAATGTAAAAGTAAGCTGGATACACAACATGGGCCAATAAAGATTTAAATACCCAGTGTTCTTACAGAATCCGTGGTTCTGGTGCACGTGTAACAGCAGCGAGGTGACAATTACAAGAATACATTGGTTTTTCAAGGAAGAAATATTTTATTTATATGTCCCAAGTAATTTTTGTGATAAATTGTCTGAAATGAAAGTCTAAACTTGTCTTTTCTACAATAAAGATTATTTTTCTTGATCTCAAGCTAATGAGGTGTCCTGTTGAAGTTGTTGTGGGTGTGTGGTTTGTGTGTGTGTGTGTGTGTGTGTGTGTGTGTGTGTGTGTGTGTGTGTGTGTGTGTGTGTGATGGAGATTTGGGGGAGGTGTAGAGGCGTCACGTGACTCTCCAGTACTAAATACTGTCGCTTGTTCGTTCTCAGCGACCAGGGCCAGACTTCTGTCAGGTCGGGAGGACAAGGGCAAGAGTGAAAGAGTGAGAGAGTGAGAGAGTGAAAGAACAGAAAGTTAGCAGACTAACTTCATTATTACTTTAAATCCTTCAATTAGAGCAGTGAAGAGTTGAGAACAGAAAACCACGGCACGATGATGATGACCCAGGTGCAGACCACGATTCACTATGATAACGGCTACGAGGAGCAGTACATGTTACAGGAGGATGAGTGGGACCGGGACATGTTGCTGGACCCCGCCTGGGAACAACAACAGAGGAAAGTAAGTGTTGAATAAAAAGCGCCTTTTTTAAAAATTCTACAACTAATTCAACCGTATTTATATTTGCGCACTAGTACGATGACGCAGAGAAGAAAACGGAGAAAAAGTTGCTCAGAATTATATTAAAGACTACTCTTAAAATGTACTAACATAAATTTATCTAATTGAATTCAAGTGACCCTCCAACAGCTCCTTATATCCGTCAATAATAATAATAATAATAATACATTTAATTTATAATGCACTTTACATTTGGATCAAATCTCAAATTGCTACAAAGTAAGATAACTGATATATTAATATTAACTTAATTGAAATATTAGCAAACTGAATGGAATCCTGACAGTTATTAAGGAAAGAAGCACACACGCACACACATATACGTAAAGAATGAAGCAACGACACTAACTTTAGCTTGTCTCACAGGCACCGGCGGTCCAGAGTTAGTTTACCGGATAAACTGGGTGACAATTTCTTCTGATCGTTAGCTGAATGGCTTCTGGTAGCTGAAGGAGGAGAACTCAGCTAGATAACAAACACATGATTTGAGGATTTAATTGATATTTTCTCACCGAGCGAATTTACCACACTTGAAGGACAGCGCCACATAATTTCCACAGTGCTGGACGTAGCGGGGGGCGCGGGGTGGGGGGGCCCCGGGGTGGGCGGATGCGGTGATGGGTACCGGCTAACAATAGACGCGGCTTCCAGCGGATCTGCAGACTCCTGCCTCGCCACTGATACGCGCGGAATGCAAGCTGTCAACAGATGCTTCCAACACATGATGACGCTCTTGGGATTAGAATGGAACCCACGTCTAAATTTAACCCCGGGACCAAAAGGCATTATAGTCGGGTTAATGCAGTGTCCTTGGAGTGGAATTCCTTTGTTTATAGAAACCATGCAGTAATATTGTGTCACCACACCGGCTTAACTCGATATAGCCTAGGCCTCCCGCACTGTCAGTTGGTTTTAGGGCTTTAAGGAGTTGGCCTGAGCCTTAAACTACGGCTCTCTGCACAACTGGAGTCAATCAGCCCCATGCCCATAACCTCCTTTAGTCACCAAAGGGATGACTTAACTGTGTATATTTGGGAACACAAGGCAGCAACAGGACGGTGAAGTTCCTGGCCCTTACACACAGCAGATGTCTCCAGTGTTCCTCTTTTTACTGACTTGTCCTCATTGGAAGGTGGTTTAGTTCTAGGAGCGGCAGTTCAGAAGGATCCATATTACTACATAATGCTTTCACACACAAACTCTATTAGTGGGAGTTTTTTTGTTTTTGCACAGTGGGAGAATATGATGTTGCTGTGGGCCTGACAAGCTCCCTATGTGCCTCTTATCTTATCGCTGCTTTACATTGACTGTGAGCCGTCATGTTACCATGAGGCTTTGTCTGTGGTCCTCTTTTAGCAGCTATTTACAAATCATTTCCTAGATATCTTATCTGCCTGAAGTAATGTGCTGGTATCTCAAACAGCACTTGCAGCTGTTGTGGTTTCCTTCCACTGGATATTTATGTCACATCATTTATGTGGACCCTTTTTAATCTATTACCTGACAGAGACATTTTAACTAAGTTTATGTTCCAGTGACTGACGCTCAGGCTTCAGCCAAGTCTGCACTGATGCTGCACAATTGTTCATATTTAGTCAAAGTCTAGAGGTGTTGTGGATGTGGGTTAAAAAATAAGTCAGAAAGGAAGGTGTTTGGGGAAAAACCTCACGATCCTTGCATTAGGTTTTATCTTTTACATATAATTTGCTGTTATTTATAGTCTATCTTTCTGGACACAGCTTACCTACCTCTGATCTATTGAGGCCGTGAAGACGTCATTGATATTTTTAGCTTTAATCATCACCGGTTAGTAGTGCTGGAGGGGTAGGTGGGGTGGGGAGCTTGGAAAGCGAACAGCAGGGTTTTCCAACCGTCAAATTTGGAAGACCAGAAGGCCACGTCCTTTAACAAGGTGGGCAGCAGTTCAATGTCACGGAGACCCTGTGGACTCACTCAGAGTGAAGTCTGGTGGTCTTTATTACAAAGCCTGTAATAATCTGTTTTTATACCTACACTCGGAAGAGAAGCCTGATGAATCCATATACGGCCCACTGGGTAGAAGGATGTGTAAGAATTGGGGTTTCACCTCTCACCAAGAGGCTTCTTCCATTCTACCTGACCTCCTGTGAAGTGGTTGATACATTGAGAGGTTAGCGTCTGCTTCTGGTTCCAGCTTTGAGGATTTGTCATATATTTTGAATTATAAACTGAATAAAAGTAGGGTCCAAGAATACACTCATGTAAACATGAGCAGAGCCATTGCTATCAGAATTATTTAGGAAAGAAAACAATAATAATAGAGTTTTTTTCTGGAAAAATACAAATACATTTCAACTGTTTTTTTTACCCATGCTACATGATGAAAACAAACATTTTTACACAATTTTCTCAAAAATGTTTAAGTAAAGTTTTGAAAAAATAGTGATGCCACAAAAAATTTATATTTAAAATGTATTCCAAGAACCAGACTGACAAGAATCTGCTTAACACAGTACAAGTATTCATTAGACCTTATTGCCCTTACAAAGGTGGAGAGTTGAAGAACAGAAAAGTTTACCATGTTTTTTGAACGTAATTTCTAGTTGAACCAAACTAAGCAAACCTTAGTTTACAAATTTTATTTTTGGTCGCATCAGCTTTTTTATGCTTTTGAAAATACTCCCATCCTTTATCCATGCCTTATCTATGCCTATCTGTCTTCATAACTCGGCACAGTAATGAGCGTGACCCAGAAGATCTGCATACATTGACTGATAAAGCCATCTCCTTACAGCTGCAAGCAGCCACATTACAAGTGGCAAACTAGTGACAGAAAGTGACGTGAGGGGAAAACTTGCTCTGTATCCACGTGACATTTCCAGTCATGTTGACATGGCGAGACGTTTTTACATTTTTCCTCGGGTCTTTTATCATGAAGTAGAACAGAGCTGTCTAAATTTAACACCTTATATCAGTTGGAATGTGCTCTGTGGTTGGCTCATAGCTTCCATCTGTGCAGTGCTGAGCACCGGTTAACTCTGCTGCTGACTAGTGAGGGACCTCATAAAAATAGGAGGAGAAATACAATGATCCTGTCTAATCAAATACTTGATTAAGGGTATTTCAGTACCTCAGACACAGTGCATTTGTTCTCATGGTTATAAGCTGTGAAACAGCAGAGAATAAACTGAAATAGAAATATCTGTCTGTCTATCGGTTGCTATCTGTATAGAGACCGACAGACAGACAGACAGTCTGTCCGTCTCTCCGTCTCTCTGATCGTCCATGATTACAGTGTAAATTAAAGGTCCAATGCACTCATAGGAAGAAATAATTTGAATGGGTAATATACTTATCTTACTAATAATCTTATTATAAGTAGTACTTTTTGGATTGGTACATTGGCATAGCTTCACAGGACGTGGACTTGGATGCAGTATTTCTGCATAAAACACTGGTCATTTTTATCAAGAGATTTATCACATCCTATTTTAAATGACTTGGCCGTCCCTTTCCTGTTAGACCTTCACAGCCTGGTGTAACTCTCATCTGAGGAAAGCGGGAACTCAAATTGAAAATATTGAAGAGGACTTCAGGAATGGACTAAAGCTCATGCTTCTCCTGGAGGTTATCTCAGGTTAGATCACAAAAAAAAAGAAAAAAAAAAGCTAATCTTTTTTCATAATTCATGTTTTTTTAGTATTCTTATGTGATAGTTCAACTTTAGGATACAAATTCACATTTTCTGCATTCATTTTGGGGTTTATTTGGCTTTGAGTGTGATGATTTTTGCCTTGCAGGAGAGAGGTTACCCAAGCCAGACAGAGGGAAGATGCGGTTTCATAAGATTGCTAATGTCAATAAAGCACTGGACTACATCACAAGCAAAGGAGTGAAACTGGTGTCCATTGGAGCTGAAGGTAACCAAAGTATACTTGAATATTCTCGTGCCCATCAATTGTCCAGTATGTAACATATACTAGTGAAAGTCAGATTTTATTATTGTCTGTATTGCAAACTGTTTGCAACAGGTGTTTTGTCTTTCAGAGATTGTAGATGGGAATGTAAAGATGACTCTTGGAATGATCTGGACTATCATCCTCCGCTTTGCCATCCAAGACATTTCTGTGGAAGGTGAGATCATAACCTTGAGCACAACTCTTCTAAGCTTTCTATAGGTTTTGTGTCTACTTAATGCAGAAGTGAAACACTTGAGAAGAAAGAAAGAAGAAAATGCATTGATGTAAAATGTGCATTTGAGAGTTTTAGAATCCAAAACCATCTGTGACTGGTACAGGTTGCAGTCTATAATTCCTGGGATTTCACTTTCTCTTCAGAAACATCTGCCAAGGAGGGTCTTCTCCTTTGGTGTCAGAGAAAGACCGCCCCCTACAGGAATGTTAATGTCCAAAACTTCCATGTCAGGTAAGCTTAATACTTTTATTTTGTGTTTATGCTGTTGTTTGTCTTGTAACTGATAGCTAATCTAGGTTTTCCTGTCATACAGTTCAGTCATGTCTAAAGTAAATGTTTAATAGAGTCTAAAATATTGGTATTATTTCATTTGGAGAGAAAGAAAAAGTATTATAGTAGCACATATCCCTATAATATTGAATTAGGAGAGTTAACACTAATATTTCATCTCTACATTCTTCTGTTGGGCGACTTTAAACAGTACGTAATATTTAAAGCCGAACACAAGCTCTGCTTTTACATCTAGTGGTTAATTGTGGAAAAGGACTTCCCCAACTTCTTGTGTAAGTCAAGTAAGCATGTTTGAACTGACATGTTGGTTCTCTTTGCTCATTGGCTGGTGAAGCTGGAAGGATGGCCTGGCCTTCTGCGCCCTGATTCATAGACACAGACCCGACCTCCTCGACTACTCTAAGCTCAACAAGGTGTTGTTTGGTTTCACTTGTAACCAGGACACTGTGTTTCAGCCCCCAAACACTAACAGTCTGTTGTCCACAAAATTAACACTCCTGTCACAGTGTGAATTGATACATTAATGGCTCCTTTTGGTGATGTGTTGACTCACTGTATGTTGTGAAGGCATAATAGACTGTCTAAGACTGCAGAAAAACACCGTCTTTGTGGGAGTTCAGTTGCCACACTCCTGTTTATTCAGTTATCTGAGGACAGAGAAGTGTTTGATTCGGAAACTCACAAAATACAGCAGGTGCTAGGTTTAAGTCGTCAGATTGTTGGTACTCTTTATAGCTCTAGGATAGGATAGCTCCATGTTGTATACAGTTTAAATTATATGAGGGAGATAAGTGGAATGTTTTCATTCGGTTATCAGCGTGCTATTTAACCAATGGTTGGATGAATCCAGAGTGCATTCATTGAGCTCAACCTCATCCTTCATTATTCTTAAGTTTAGCAGTATGATTTACACACAGTTTCAGCTCACATAATGATGCTCAATACTTTATTTTTTACAACAACACTGCATTTTATTTCGATGGCCATCTTGATGACACACGCCTGTGTCGATGAAATATATGCAAACCAAAGCATGTTAACCCTTCATCCAATGAATATCTGAGACATATATTGAAAAGTAATTGAAAATCCTCACTCACTTCTTTGCTCGATACTAGGTTTGTATAGAAGGGCAACTCCATGGGCGGTTAGCAGGGTGACATTTCCATTTGTTTTGGAAACAGAAGCCGCCACTTTGCAGCATAAAACTGACTGTCCTGACTTGAGGCTGACCCTGAATAGTCACAGAAACATGAGCTTAGTCCCCACAGAGCTACGGCTTAGCCTCCTTCATGCTATTATCCACGGGGTCACACGGTGTTCCCCAGTTAGAGACTGCAGGACCTCATCGAAGTCCGACAAATATTAACCAAATGATTATTGTGATATTTCATAGTCATACTTAAGTATCTTAACCAGGTCAGTGTCAATTTTCATAATTACGAAAGGGCATTCATGGAAAAATTAGGAATGAGGCACACACACCCACGCGCACACACATGCACTCGTTCAATCTCTGACACACATATTCACACCCTTTCAGTTCTAACCATGATTCCAGGAGACAGTTGCATTGTGTCCCAGCTGCAGCTGTTGAGTCTGGCTCCAGGTGAGCATATTCGTTAAGCTTGCAGTTTTACAGCTGACTGAGACAGCTCCGGTCAGGGGCACTCACATGTAGGTTCGGGAAATCCATCCATCCCTCCATCTAGTCATCAATTTACCATCCTATCCATCCATCTCTCTGTCGTGCACTGGATATGAGAGCAGCTGGCCCTGTCATGTAGTGTTCCAGCTCTGACCCCCGACTGTTTTGGGAGAGTGGCACAAAGATAGAGACTATAGCCGCAGCATGGCAGCATGATACTTTCACCCCAATGTACTTATCCACCTCCGTGTGTGTCCTATTAGCAGGAAGGGTTCACTTGGTCTTTCCTGTCAGTCACTTATCTGACAAGTTCTATTTCTTCCACTGTTTTTGTTTCAAGACTGTATGATGTATATTGAATAATTAGTTTTCTTTTTTCTCTCTTTTAAATCATTTAGTTTACTAGCTGATTAACACAAGGCAAATTATTATAATTTAATAATAAGGGTGATGATATTCTTTGTTATCCTTCATCTCAAAGACACCACAGAGGGAAAGATGAACTGCTTAATTAAAAAAACAAACAATCAACAACAAATTATTTACTTTACATGCTTAATATGTAAATGGCCATGGGAACATTAAAAGGAAAGATTTTCCCATCTATTAAGGTGGAGTTGGTATGATTTAACCATCATAAACATGGGGAGTTGAGTTGCTGTGTTATGCTGACAAACACTCAGCTTCCATGAAAACTTTTGATACCAATGAAGCCAGTCCTAGCTCTCAAATATAACTCAAGTCTGTGTGCCGTAGGCGAACAGAGAGTTTAGCTGGGAGGTCAGCGATGTGGCATTTTAAGTCCAGCATTGCTGTTCTGTGATGTTGAATCATGTTGCCTTATTTAGGATGATCCACTGGGGAACCTGAACCTGGCGTTTGAGATAGCAGAGAAACACCTGGACATTCCCAAAATGCTGGATGCAGAAGGTAGTGGTTAACACAATAGATGTTCCCAATTTGAGTTAACAGATTAAAAAGTTCTCAAATAATGCGCCATGGAATGTTGTTTGAATATTTGTTTGGATATGAACTCAGCTGTGCAGCCTCCGTGACCTTTCTATGATATCGACTTTTGCCCCCTCTCAATCTTACAGATATCATCAACACCCCCAAGCCTGATGAAAGAGCTATCATGACCTATGTGTCCTGCTTTTACCATGCTTTTGCCGGAGCTGAGCAGGTACAGTGCTTGAAACTATTCCCTTACCAATTTCTATTTTTAGGTGTGTTTAAGGATCAAGGATCATGGATACCTTTTTTTATCCTCGAGGGGAAAATTGTTGCAGCCAGCAGAACATAAGTCAACAACAAAAGGAACCATAAATTGAAATAAACGCATCATGATGGGAAACAATGCAACAGAAAAGTCAATTGTAAAAAAGATGCAAGATAAACACAGAATAATAAATATAGTTGCTCAGGCTATACAAATAAATAATATAAGAATATATAAGAATAGATGGACTTCACTACAAAGGATGAAATGGATACTGAGAGTTGTTTAAAAGAACAATGGCAACTGGTATGAAATAGTTTCTAAGCCTGCTTCTCCAACACTTTACAAGAAGTAATCTGCGTCCGGATGGCAGCATCTCAAAATCCTGGGTCAGTGGATGGCTAAAGTCTGCTAAAATCATCCGTGTCTTCTTCAAAGTCCTGACCCGGGACAGGTCATTGAGGTTATGCAAGATTGTGCTTCCAATGTTGCTTCCCACTTTAACATTATACGGCAACCTTTTTTTATTATTCATTGAAGCAGACCCATACTAGCGCACAAAAGAAAAAGTTAAAACAGACTCAATATAGCTAGAATGAAACATCTTCATAAAAGTGTTGTATGGATTTTTGCTGGTAAAAATGCATCTGCTGATGAGCTTTCCTAAAAACTGCATCCACCTGGGCTTCAAATGTCAGCTTACTGTCAGTAATGGCTCCAAGATATTTATATTGGTCTACAACCTCTACAGACTGGTTGTTGATGCACACTGGGGAGATAATTATGGGATTTTTCCTAAAATCAATAATAACCCCCCCCTGTCTCGGACACATTAATGAGGACAGTGACAACTGGCGCCGCTCAAGGAATTCTGTGACCACAGGGCCATGATCATAGTCTGTGGTGTTGAGAATCGTCTGCAAACTTAATAATGTGACGTTGTGCATATTTGACTCTGACAGTCAGTGGTGTTGACTCTCACACACTGAGACCTTTCTGTGAGGTCAACCATGAAGTCAAACCTGGATGACAACATTGTGGGACACGTTAAATCTCTCTGCTAGCACATGGGTCTGAATACAATTAAAAGCTGAAGAAAAATCGATTAAAAGTAGCCGCACAAAAGATTTTAGCCCCTCGATATGTGCCAGAACCAAGTTCAATATCCTTCATTTCCCTATGCATTTTGAAAACAGAACGTGACATGTAAATCTATTGTGAACTATTTTGAAAATTTAATTAGAAGGAGATTAAACCGTTTATATTATCACAATATTCTCGTGCCCTTTGCTCTCAGGCAGAGACGGCTGCCAACAGGATCTGTAAGGTTCTTGGTGTCAACCAAGAGAATGAGAAAATGATGGAGGAGTATGAGAGACTGGCCAGTGAGGTAAGACCTGCGACAAAATAGATACTTCTCAGTCTTCTTTGATACACTGCAGTCGTGACTTGGAGCGCTCTTGCCGCACCATTTATTCTCTTGTTATCCTTGTGCTTCCCAGCTGCTGGAATGGATCCGCCGCACCACTCCCTGGCTGGAGAACCGGAGCCCAGAGAAGACCATGGCACTAATGCAGCAGAAGCTGGAGGACTTCCGGGACTACAGGCGCCAGCACAAGCCTCCCAAGGTGCAGGAGAAATGCCAGCTGGAAATAAACTTCAACACCCTGCAAACCAAGTTGCGCATCAGCAATCGCCCCGCCTTCATGCCCTCTGAGGGGAAGATGGTGTCTGTAAGTCAGGACACAGAATTCATCATTGAATAGTTAGCAAACTTTTTCTTCTAATGATTCTGATTATGTGCACTACTGTTTCTGTAAAGTCTCATTGTAAACGGATTAGAGGTAAATTATTTCTGATAGAGAGTAATCTGTGAATTATTTTTTATTTCAATTTCGCAGTGCGGAAGCACTTGACCCTCCCCGTTTAAAAAAGTAAAATAGATTAATAAAATGCTTCAGCAAAAGCTATCTCTCCACCACATGGGGATAAGTATATATAAAGATCTGTGGGAAAAAATACAATTATTTTAGAGTTATGCCCCAGAGCCTAAATTCAACTTATAAAACTAGAAAATAAAACAACAATTAAGTTCTTGGTTGTTATTTTTGATGAGTTTCAAGTAAGATATTGAACAGTGTTTTTTAGGGCTGATGCAATACATCACGTTCATTAAGCAACATATAACCGTAGTATGCAATAGTAACCACACAGAGTAGGACCAACACCAAAACACTAAGAGGTTACTCAGGAAATATGAAAAATGAAACATAACGTAAAATCCCAGGCTAGCCATAAACATTTGGAATACACCAGTGGAGAAAGTAGAGATAGTAACCCACATTCCCTCTGCGAAGAGAAATCAATATCTAATTATAAGACGCCTCATTGAAATAAGAGTCAAGTGGCCTAAATGTGGGTTAAACCTCACATGAAAACAAGAGGTGAACGTTCTACAGAAGGTCAACACAGGGTCAGTATTCTTGGTGCAGGCGTCGCAAATGCTGTTGTATGATGGTGGAGTGTGTAGTTCTCATGCTGTTGAATCATGGTGGAGTGTGTAGTTCTCATGCTGTTGAATCATGGTGGAGTGTGTAGTTCTCATGCTGTTGAATCATGGTGGAGTGTGTAGTTCTCATGCAAATCTGTATCTTTTATCGGCGGTTGTCAAATTGTTTTTATCAAATTACGGTCACCTGTCGCTCACTATTGTCATCTGCCTTCCTCTGACAAGGAAAACGAGGCAAAATCTAGCAATGTATGATGTCACGTGACAGTGTCCTCCTTATAAGGATGGTGGCTAGACAATTGTCACTTGTATTTGAATTCTGCTCCAGAAAACAAAACATCCACCAGAATGAGCCCTAAGACCAACTTGTAACGTAACATGGAAACAGAAAATAAAAAAAAGACGAAGATCACTCCACTACTTGTTTCCTTGAGTAGGAAGTTGACAGACGGACAGATGGTCGGATTACTCATCACTTTGTGTACTGCCAGATACAGGTTGAGTTATCTAGCAGTTATAGGGTTAATAAGTGCAGTGTGAACATGTTTATATGAAAAAACTCCACCAGAGCAGTTCAAGTGATGTGTTTATACTGGGATTGTTACTCAGGACATAGCCAGTGCATGGCAGGGCCTGGAGCAGGCAGAGAAAGGCTACGAAGAGTGGCTTCTCACAGAGATCCGTCGGCTGGAGAGGCTGGACCACCTGGCTGAAAAGTTTCGCCAAAAAGCCTCCAATCATGAGAATTGGGCTAGTGGTGAGTAGTAGTTGTTCTTTTTATCTCTATTTATGCATCAGTCACTGCTAGTTCGTTTGTAGTATGTCTCTTATCCATTTATCTTGACCTGTTAGCCGTCTATCTACATAAATTTGTATTCCTGCCTGTGTGTCTTTATTCAGCCTGTATTGGACTGTAATAGGTAATTTTTCTCATTAACAGTGACCACATCAGTATTTTTCATTATGACATCAGCAAGTTGTCTTGTTATTCCTTTCTGCTACCTCATCCCTTTCTTTTTCTATTTGTGACACACAGGTAAAGAAAGTATCCTCTCCCAGAAGGACTACGAAACAGCCACCCTGACGGAAATCAGAGCATTGCTTCGTAAACACGAGGCCTTTGAGAGTGACTTGGCCGCCCACCAGGACAGAGTAGAGCAAATTGCCGCAATCGCACAGGAACTGAAGTATGCATTGCCTTTGGAGGATGTTTACAGTTATGTGTCATGGAGGCTCAGTATCAATGGGGGATGGTGGTAGACTAATTGCACAATCTCCGAATGCAATCTTATGTCCTGTTTCTCTCTTGTATGGCCAAAAGGGTTTATTGCCTGAATAGATTGTAAATGACAAGCAGTAGTTCTGTGGTCCCATTAAATATTTCTTCCCTTCTTCCTGTTCAAATGCAAGACTGGAAGAAGAGACAAGCAGTGCATAAAATCATTTTGAAAAATATGAATTCAGTTCTTCATACATTAAGTGAAACTGATACAAACTAGTGAGAATCCAAATATGTTAAATACCAATAGAAAAGAATAACATGTGTGAAAACAATATTTAAAAATATAAAATGGTAATAATTATTACTGGGTATAGATGAAGATGAACAAGTATTTTGAACAAGTACTCATTAAAATGACGTAAGTCTGCTTATTAGTCATTTAGGTGCTGATACTTCAGCGCATCTAAAGCCAAAGTCACACTGCAGTCAAAAGTGACACAATTCGGATTTTATTCTCAAATCGGACCTTCTTACCTTTACTGTTCATATTCTTCTTTGTATGTGACCCTTATCTGAAATCAGTGTCAGCAGACTTGTACCATGACCTTTTCTTTACAACAAGCATGCTACTGAAAAGCAAAGATGTCATTGGTTTTCCAGTCAATTATGGAAATGAATTGAATATTGATAGAAACATTCATGTCTTGCAGCTGGAGCTGTTGTCACAGTAGTGATGCTTAGGCCTGTGATATTTTAAGCTTTAAGAAGAAGGTAAAACATTTATGTGATTGAAGCAGTTTCCCTTTCATATATATAAAAGTTGCAAGACTCAGATTTAGAACCACATATGACAGTGGCCCAAATCAGACTCGAAAAAGATCTGATTCATGTGGTTTTTAATCTTTACACGGTCATGAAAACTCAGATTTGAATCAAATATGAGTAAAATATCAGATATGGGCCACATTGTACCTCCAATACCTGTCCATCATTACCTGTCAGTCAAAGTTTCTGATCTTATTAAATTTAAGTCACCCTGAGACGAATCCAGTATGCCCGTCTACAGGTGTGTCCACTTTGGCATGGAATCCTGATTTTGGTCAGGATCCTGTGGAAGAGTCTTTATCTTTCTACACAAAGTCAAGAACATCTCAGCGGGGGATATATGCGTGGATCTATGTTTTACCTGACATAGATCCCCTTTCCTCTTATTGACTGGCCAGCTTCTTCCTGGCTCAGACTCAAATTGATGAAATCAAATGAGAACGGCATACGGTGCACGGTGACTTCTGTCCCTGCATTTCATTAAAATCTGCAATAGTGACTGCTCAAGCGGCTTACACTGAAATGTAAATAAGTATTAATATATTAATATCATAAATATCGATATTTCAAAACCCCGCTCAAAGGACAAGGTTTAATGAACTGGAGCCAATTTCAAGGTGTACATAAGTCCAAAATTGGTTTTCACCCGGTAAACGTGAGGCTTTAGTTTGCCTTTTAGCTCTGTGCCTTTTCCTACTCCTACAAATGCAGTGAGCCAGGTGAAAACTTGATTTTCAGGCCTTTTTTGAAACTGAAAAGAGATTTTACTTCTTCCCCCGCAGCTTCAAAGCCTGCCATGGTACTTAATACTTCAGTGGACTGAATTTAGGTAGTTTTTCATCTTGAATGTAAAAACCTTTTTTGTTTGCGAAAAAAATTGCATTAAGGTAGACTGATTTAATTACTCTCAATGGGTATTTTTTTTAATGTATACCAAAACATTTGGATCGCTCTAAAGCTCTTTCCACAACTGAAGCATCGTATGTGATTTGTTTTTCCAGTGAGCTGGATTACCACGACGTGGCTGCTGTGAACCAACGCTGCCAGGACATCTGTGACTTGTGGGACAAACTGGGAACCTTGACGCAGAAAAGGAGAGAGGCACTGGAGGTGAATGCAATATTCCCGGCCAGTCACAAGCCTCCAATCGAAACGATTTGTAGGCTAAATACCACTTTACATTAAGATCCCCTTTATTAGGATTTATAAATGACTTTTACATAGTTTAATAATACGTACAAGTAATTATTAAACTAATTATTTGTAAACACTTTACAAATCATTAATAAGCTGCTTTAACTCATTAGATATATAGAGTATCAGGGACCAGAGGGAGCACACTTATTTTCACTACTAACTTGTTTTGGCAAATATTGACCCACACTGATAATTTGAGAACTATGTTATAAGCGCTGCCTAATGACTTGTAAAGTGTGTACAACCTAATTTGTAACTTAATTTTAAACCATCTATAAATACTTCATGAAGGTAGTCTTATTGTAAAGTGGTACCGTATTTTTAAAAAAAAAGAAAAGTCGTTCTGCATCACAGAAAAAGTTGTCTCATGGCATTTTTCTTTCATGTAAAAGTTTTCTCAAGTGTTTTTCTCATTGCAGTTAGTTTGTTCCGGAAACCTCAGAATTACATTTTTTGTATACGTTAGGATAAGTTGGTAAGTGCCCCCCAGAAGATAGTGCTAATGTTCTTCACAGACAGCGATATAAGGAATGTGCAACAAAGACCAACTTAATCAAAATGTTATTAGAATTATATGTAGCCGTCAGTCAATGACAGTTGAAGAGTGAAGACAACACTGATTGATGTCAAGAGATAATCAGACCCTCTCTAAAACTCTTTCCCTGATAACATGATAAATTAGGGGGGGTGGAGGGGACAAAGGAGACATAGATGGAAGAGTTCTGTCCATGAGGTGACTGGCTGGAAGCCCACTAACCACTTCCTCTGAGCCATGCTGGTCATTCCAGACCTGCAAATGTGCGAGGGCCAGGGAAAAGGGCCAAGGATTAAGTCTGAATGACAGGGACAGAGGCCTGTTTTCCGTCCATCGTCCACTCCCTACCGTTCTCGGCAGAGGGGAGAGGCTCTGTTAGGGAAAACCAAGCCAGAATCGGGGGTTAAGGCCATGCCGATGTTATTTGCCCTGGGATCAGTCATCATAACAGGTGATGGAGGATTTTATTTTGGGATTTGTTTGTGAGATATGAATATGATTACTCCTTACTTCCGGATGGAGCCTGCTGGTGAGCTGCAGGTCGGATGTGAAAGAGTTTTTTTTATGATTTAAGAAACACGCAGACATGTGATATCTTGTATATCCTCTCAGCGGACAGAAAAGCTGCTGGAGACTATTGATCAGTTGTTCTTGGAGTTTTCCAAGAGGTCGGCTCCTTTCAACAACTGGATGGAAGGAGCTATGGAGGATCTGCAGGATATGTTCATAGTGCACACCACTGAAGAGGTCCAGGTAGGCTCACACACTGCACTGCTTACTCTCACACTGTCTTATTACTGTCTTAGTGTGATATACTAGTTTCATTTCCCGTTGCTTCTGCTGCTAAAAAGTCTGCTGCTAAAAAGTCCAACTGGGATTAATTTTATGTTTCACACAGATATACTTTGTTAGATCGGTCACATTCCAATGAAAACCATATAATCCTGCAGCTCTTGTCATGATTGAAAAAGTAATACAATTTTAGGGTTTTCCAATTTTTTTTTTCCTTTCCAGAATCTCATAGCAGCTCATGAGCAGTTCAAAGCCACTCTACCCGAGGCAGACGCAGAGAGACAGGCCATCTTGGGAATCCACAATGAGGTGCAGAAAATTTCCCAGAGCTATGGGATCAAGGCCAGCATTATCAACCCCTACAGCACCGTCACAATCGAGGAGCTTCTCAACAAGTGGGACAAGGTAGCCACAGCCTTCAGACTCACTTACAGACACTGTATCTACATTCTAGTGATTAAGGGAAGAACTTCTAGACTCTCTCATACTACTATCATCAATGTTTAATGTTAAGAACTGACAATTTCAATTAAAGCCCCTGGTTTTATGTTTTATAGGTAAAGAAGCTGGTACCTCAAAGAGATAGCGCTCTGCAGGAGGAGATGGCTCGGCAGCATGCCCATGAAAGGCTGAGGCGACAGTTTGCTGCCCAGGCCAATCTCATTGGGCCCTGGATACAGACCAGGATGGAGGTTAGACATACTGGCCTGATAAGAAGTGTGACTGTTACCTTCATCTCATCAAATAAAGAGCCATAAGGGAAGATAATTATATTCCTGTCCATTGTATATAAGGACTGGTACGAGGATGATGGATTCTGGTGATAACTACAATATCTGAATAAAGCCAAAAATTATTATTAAGCATACACATTCATTTCATTAAATTCTATGTCCTGACCAAATGTATTCTTAATCACAAGTTAATGAGTCTCTGTAGCAGCAGTGAGCAAACCATTTAATCTTCAGACTAGAATTATATAATACATATAATAGCCCTTTTGCTTTTGTGTTACCCTTGCAGGAAATTGGACGTTGCTCCCTGGAGGTCAGAGGCGCCTTGGAGGACCAGATGACCCAGCTGAAGCAGTTTGAGCACGTCATTGTTGCTTACAAGCCCAACATTGACAAGTTGGAGGGAGACCACCAGCTTATCCAAGAGTCCCTGGTGTTCGATAACAAACACACCAACTATACTATGGAGGTATAGTGCAGAGGCAAACACTGTTCAATGGCTATACAACAGCACATACATGGAATAGGATAGAATTTGGGATCATAAACATAAGCTCTTATATAAGATCATCTCCACAGCTCTGCATAGATAATGAAATGGACAAATGAGTCAATGCGTAGTCAAAACCTTTAAACAATCACAGTTGTATAATACTCAAGCTGGAAGATTTTCCATGTTAACAGCTTTGCTCCTCCCCTTCATCATCAGCATATCCGTGTTGGATGGGAGCTGCTCCTCACAACCATCGCCCGAACCATCAATGAGATTGAGACCCAGATTTTTACCCGGGATGCTAAAGGCATCAGCCAGCAGCAGATGAATGAGTTCAGATCCTCTTTTAACCACTTTGACAGGGTAAAGTTCTCAACTTTTTCACTTCTCCATTTAAAGGTTTAAACAATCTGAGTAAGGCCAAGCAAGATGTGTGTTTAAGGGCGCCACTTCGGTCATTGTGCTAACAATAGAGACAGTGTGTGTGCAAGATGCGGAATTGTTACCAAATACAGGGGCGGTGTTCAGCTGTTGACCTAACATTTGACCCAACGTGATTCCTGGTACAAGGAGTGGATTAAAATTCTCCTCGTCCATCACAGATCAAACATTTGACGCCAAATTAGCCGCATGATAATCTTTGATGCATGTCTGCTGTTTCTTTTTATTCAAGCTCCATCAGAAGGAATTTCACAGTCTATGCCTTACCGTGTAGCAGTACCGGCTCAGATAATACACATCAAAAATAAAACTTTCAAAGTGGGATAATATTGCCGTGCCTCGCATAAATTCTTTTTGCCTATGTACAACAGTGTTTCAGTATGTGTGATGCATTATAGTTGCTTCTCTCCAGAGTTTTACCTTTCATGAAATCTGCAGCATCTTTAATAGATTCCTAAAAGCAATTAGATTAGATGCTTAAATTGAAAGTATTCCTTCTCACTTATTTTATTACAGAGGAAAACTTTTTATTGTTATTTGTTGGTGTTGTGTTTGAATACCTGCATATTGCACATCTTTTAGGATTTATTCTCGTACTATTGATGTCATGTTTAATTCCTTTTTGACAAACACATTGCCTCGTATATGATTCATTTTAGTCATTTTCTGTGACTATTATGCTTCAGTCTTTTCTGTAATCTTCCATTACTGTACTTTATCTGTATTTCTTCTATATGATCCTTCCAATGTAGAAGAAGAATGGAGCAATGGAAACTGATGACTTCAGAGCCTGCCTCATCTCTATGGGATATGACTTGGTATGGTAATCAAACCTGGGTTGGTGTGTGGGGCTATATTACAAAAACACCAATTCTGGCATGTTGTGTCAAATGTTTGTAAAACAGAATGTGATCAATTTATTCCTTTTCATACATTTTCAACTAAAAAAGGTAAAAAATACTATAGTTATTGTCTTTTGGAATTATTTGCCAATCATCGAATACCTATGGTAGAGACACATTTTAAGCTTGATTGTCAGTAAGAACAGATTGTTCTTAGTTGTTTCGTTGGCTCTCTCAATTGATTTTGTTTATTCGACTCTTCAATCGACTCATTCTCGATCCATGTCTTCCTCAGGGAGAGGTGGAGTTTGCCCGTATAATGATGCTGGTGGACTCCAATGCCACAGGAATCGTCTCTTTCCAGTCTTTCATTGACTTCATGACCAGAGAGACAGCTGACACGGACACTGCCGAGCAGGTTGTGGCATCCTTCCGCATCCTGGCAGCTGACAAGGTATGTGATTGTGTGTGTGCGTGTGTGTGACTCACTGGAATAGGCGCGGATATTCTAAGCTCTCTAATCTGCCATTCTTTTCATTATTTCCAAGTATTTATCAGAGCATATATATTTCTGATGTACGACCCAGAACATGAGCTTAAAATGGAAAAGGTCAGTTTAAAGCAGAATTTTCTTCAATCCCACAGCCCTACATTCTAGTAGAAGAGCTGAGGAGAGAATTGCCCCCAGAGCAAGCAGAGTACTGTATCAAGAGGATGCCAGCTTTCACCGGCCATGGAGCTCCACCAGGTGGACTGGACTACACCGCCTTCTCCACTGCCCTCTATGGAGAGAGCGACCTTTAACTGAATAGAAAACCTTTTATCTACTGGCCGCTTCCCCATCAACCCAACATCTTCTAATGATTTAAAGGATTCTATAAGAAAGTTGAATTAAATAATGTTGAATGAAATGTTTGTGACCATAGCAGGTTTTTGTTGACTGCTTTTCCAAAGCATTAGAAACAATTCACATTTTATCCTTTGTGTTATGGTATTTGTGTAAGAGAGTATTTTCTGTAACGAGGATAGGTGTGCAAAAAGAAATGTGATCCATCAAAAATACAGATCACGAAATAAGACAACCGGATCGGGTGTTTGTGTTGTTTATCAGGTGAAGAAATTGGATATGGAAGTTCTTGTGTGGAGCAGTGTTATGATTTCATATCGCTGTGCCTTTGTCTTGGGGATACGGTCTTCTGATGGTGTTTTGAAATGTGTAAAATGAACTATGGTTTGGATAAGAAATTTTAACCTGTTACCTTTTAACAATAAACAGTGTGGAGAAAGGGTTCCCAAAAGACTGAAAACATTCATCACCAATGGGGTCTAAACTTAATGTAAGCCACATTAATGCCAAAATTAATGAGTGAATTTCATGGAATTCATGAGTAATGTTTTCAAATATGTTTTCCGACTGCAATAAACACACAAATACTTATATTTGCTTGCAATGCATTAAAAACTAAACACAGGGGTGAAAGATCAAACAGTGCACAACAGGTTGAATCTTAATAATACCAGCTTTCAGGAAAAGAGCCATGCTTTGGTTCTATGAGGTAGTCAAGAGATGGAACTTGTGCTTCTCTCTCCATGCTCCTGTTCGATGGAGTTCTGACAGACAAGCATCACCAATGTAAACCTAATAATAATAATAATAATAATCTGCTAAATCTGAATGTTTGCTTTTGAAGTCAAGAATTACTTTTAGCTCTCCTTTGTTCGATCTGAATATTTTTGGGCCTTTTTGCATCCTTTCGTTCTCTCTCGTTTGAGCATAACATGGAGAAAATTGGATTAATAGAATGCCCACACGTTCATACATGAAGGACTTAGTAATGTTTCTACCAAACATGTGCTGGCTACATACATTCTCCTAAGGCTTGATGCTAACAAAAGTTATTTTCTGTCTAAACGACCCCTCTGCAAAACTTTTAATGACTAAAATTGATATTGGATTAAACTTTCATCAATTCAAACTTCTGTGAAGAGGGTCGTCGGCATCTTCACACAAGCCGAACACAAGCCCCTGGAGAACATTTAACAGAATACACTATTTAGGTAAAAAAAAAAAATCCCCTTCTAAATAAAGGTTGCCTTGGAAATCGTTGATGCACGATAGATTTTCTCATTTCGGTGACAGCTTTCAGGTGTTGTAATTAATTAGGAAAAATAATTAAAGGCGTTCTTTCAGATATCAGCAAATTCATTAAATAAAATTTGATACTTGAAGATGAAGGAGTAATTGAAGTAGGATAGTGGAAGTGGACCTGTCTTCCCTTGTGTGTTAGTTTGTTTCGGCTCAACCAAAAGAAGTAGATGAGTGTAGAAAGGAAAGAAAGATGGTGGCACTGACAAAAACAAGCAGTGCAATTATATCGATTTCAGTTTCACCAACATGTGAGGTTTTTATTCCAGCTCCTATCGTTTTGGCTAACACGCTTTCATCTGAGCAAGGGGAAGATATGGCTGGTGATCAAGCAATTACTGTTTGTGATTAATTAAAACTTGCATATCATCTCGATAAATTGAAGTGTGTATTATGCCTTTCATTTGCATTTTTGTGTTTTGGAGACTATTGAAAGCTTTCACCCATATGCAAACAAATGCCCATTAGTTTAGGTGATACAGCCGATTAGGATAGCCAGAGTTAGTTTACGGACCAATTTGTGCATTTTTCTAGATCCAAGGATTAAATCCAAAATTGTTATTTTGGAAAAAGGAATTGTTGGGGGCGACATTGAAAGCAAACATGGATACTGATAGAAGATCTTGAGAATGTACCGAGCAAATTTAATTTCACAGATTCAACATCATATTATTTGGTTTATATATAACGTAATATACTTCTAGACACATTGGGAGAATGAAGTAGAAGTTTGAATGAAGTGTTTCACTTCAAGACATTCTTTTAAAGAAGAGAAATTGGCAGGAAACTTAATATATTATGAGAAAACTACAAACCAAAATCAAAGTAAAGCTCTATTCAATAAGACAATAAATGAATTTAAGATATATATCTTTTTAGTCTAGATACGAAATTTCAAACTGTTTCGAAAAGGTAAGTCGGGCAAATGTCTTAAAAAACAAGAGTGTCCCACGTTAACGCTGTTTAGCATATTAGCAGTTAGTAATATGGGTTAATATGGAGTGACACTGAGAAACCATTACAGATATGCTTCAGAAGTAAGACTTGGGTGCTAAAGCTACACTTAAACCTGCTTTATATTAATTGATTAATGAATGAGCTTTCAATACATAATATTATATTTACAAAAAGAAGACAAAAATCAATAGTCAGTATTTTAATTTTAATTATAAAACAGTTTTTTTTAAATCTTCTGTAAATACATTCAATTCAAACAAAGACAATTCAAATCATATCATATCATATTTTGTGATATGTAAAACTCAACATTTACTTTAGATTAATATAATTTAAATTCTTCTTTAGAATTAAAGTTTATAACATTGTAATAATTTCTTACAAATGTGATAAGAGATGGGGGCAGTGTTCTCGTGATATATAGTATAATTATTATATCCCAGGAAAGACTGGGACATTATGGAATCGCCATTGCCACCGCCACAGATCCTTCGTGTTAATGCCATAACTCAAAAATGATTTTATGGATCATTTTCAAATTTTACGACCCTCATAGACTTCCATTTGTCAGGTGTAGATTCATTTCTTGACCAAAATTTGGAGCATATGAATGACACAGTTTTTAGGAAAAAACTTTCAAACCATTGGTCTGATTTAGTCCAAACTTGATGGATATTATTAATCGGCTCAAGGAAATCTTTTTTTATAATAATACAGTAAAATAATAACTTCACGTTTAATTTGAGGGGTTATACCTTTGCTGTCGGGTATAACAGCTTAGGTCTAGTTTCATATTATATTTCAAACAGGTGGTCCTGGTCATGTGATGTCAGGTGTATTTTTCCTATTAAAGAAAAATCCTCCCCTTTTCCAAAAAACCCCAGAAAAACTTGGGTTATATATCACTACCTTTTAGTAACATTGAAATAAAGCAGTTGTTGCCGTACATAAACGGCACACAACAGTGGGTGAATCATGAGTTCTTTTACAGCCATTCTTCTGAATTTTGTAAAGAATCGTCAGATTAGAAAGAGAGATGAAGTGTTTATCGAGTGATAGGAGAGTTTTGAATACCGTGAGACTGGACTTTTATCAAATAAAAAGTATGAGTACAAATGATCACTTACAGGTGAGAATCTTGTGGGCTAAATAGAACCAATAGCTGCTGTGATTTAAAGCTGATGCTAACAATTGACAGCCAAACTGTTGCGTTTGTAAAACAAGACCTTGCTATCAGAGAACGCAAACTTCCACCAAGGCATTTCAGTTTCCGCACTATGTCACTGGGCCTAAATACTAAATCATATGACAGTTTTATAAAATGAAACCATCCACCCATCCATTTTCTGTGACCATTTCTCCTGCTCAGGGGCGGGTGGGACTTCAGCCTATCCCAGGTCCTATCACTGGTTTAAAGGAAGGGTATAACTTGGAATCACATTGGAATCTTTATACATTTCTTAATAATGAAGAACAATATTTCACCAACGGTGCCGTTTTTCAGAATCTACAAAGAGCAGTTTTCCATGAATATAAATTTCAACACTGGATCCCCAAATTAAATGCTACCTTGATCTAGATCGTACTGATGTGTGAAAGATCTTATGGGGATATCTTTTATTTTTCTCCAAGTATTTTTGACATTATCAAAGAAGTTAGATGTAACTTTTTATTTGCCCTGATCCCACAATGATGAAGAATCTTTCAAAAACAATTCTGGATTCAGATGATCATAGCCACCTAAAAAAAATAAAAAATTTAAAATCTACAGAAGTGCTTTTTATCTCATATCAGAAAATAAAAAAAATGTAAGCATCACATGATGAATAATTGTCCCTTTATAACGTGTTATAACGTGACAGATCATCTTTATGTAATAAAGTGATCATTTTCCTGTTTTTACGTGAAAATGTTTACGTTTTACCTGATTATTTCACATTATAAATTGATTTTTGCATGAAAATAAATAATACTGAAATATTTTTTATTTTCAAAAAAATAAAAGAATTATCCAACACTGGCAAAAAAATAACCTCTTCAACTGGCAGCATAGAGAAAACTTATAAAGTACATAACTCTGCATAACAATACTGTCAATAAAGTTGCAGCAGCTGGAAACTATTTTCCACTCAATGGTTTTTCTATGTGTGATAGAAAATCCAGAAAGATTTTGAAGAAGTCAATTATTATGGTTTCATTCTTCCCCGAGGACATCATCCACGTGTTTGTTGGGCTACAATAATCACGCTGCTTTACTCTGCCTCGCGCCAGATTAAATAATACCACCTTAAATATTTGGAGATATTTATCAACATTAATTTATGAGTTATAAACAAAAGTATATTATTGCATAATGGCGGATTCAGATCTATTTTTCATCTAGTTACAATCTCTTATCTTTCACGGATAGATGAAAGCCATTAGACCGTGACCGTGACTGTGAGTAGACGTCATCTTGGTGAAAGTGCTGCATCCTTTCTCTTTTACTATGTTTTTACCCAGTACTTATTATCCAAATTCAAATATACACGACACACATTATGTTCTGGATTATGATCAGGATTTTATTCCATCTAGAACGGGATTGTGAAATGGATTGAAACGCACAAGATGATAAAATCCGTTTTATTTTGATTAGGCTATCATTAGTTTTGAACGTTATAGAAAAAATTCTAAAAAAAAAATGTTGCTTCATATTGTAATGCTGTAGAAAGGGAAAAACGGATCCACATCCACCTTAAAACGGATCCACATCCACCTTAAAACGGATCCACATCCACCTTAAAATAGAAACCCTTCCTTGGCCCGCGAACCACACCTCGATACAATTTAATCAAAATCCATTCACAATATTTCTAGATAGCCTGGGGACAAATTAAAGTACAGACAAACAAACATATAACAAACAAACGTGGATGATCACATCTGTAAAAGTGAAGTCATGTGACTCCTGTATTTAGACTCAGCCCACATGAAGCTGCAATGCACACCTTCTTGCTCCTCCTCCTCCAGTCTTACTTCTCCAACCTTATTGCCACAAATATTTCTGTCCAATATGGGCAGCTAGGTTGAAAAAATGACTGACACTGGAGAGGGGGAGGATGAATTCCAATTTCTACGAACGGTGAGTCAAATTCACATTAATTCATTAAAGCAGAATTAAAGGCTTTTTCGAAGCAGCATAACATTTTTAGATTATTAACATTATATTTAGCTTCAGTGAATCATGATATGAAAAGTAAATACTCATATAATGCCACACCCAATTCTAAATTAATCGTTACAAACTGGAGTTTAAAACAATCAAAACAAACAATTGTCTATTATTGTTTAACCTGTACTTATATTACTTATTTCATAGTGACTATCAAAATCAACAGCTATCAATTAAAGTAGTCAATTAAATGTTTTTATTTAACTAACAATTATGATTGCTTTTATTGGTATGGTTGAAATAACTTGTACAAAGTAATAGCAATATCAATACATTTAATAAATTGCTTTTCATTTAGTGCGCAGCTCCCAGCAGCATTTTTGCCGCCCTCATCACTTTTTTTATTTAGTAACGGAAGATAACGAGAGACCACAAGTGGATATTATCATTCTCACTGTAAGATACTGTCACTGTTACCTGGCTGCAAGTTGTCTAACACTTAGTTATCTATGACCTCTGATAAAGGCATGCCACAGGGGGAGTGTGTGACGCAGAGATTAAACAAACACACACACACCCACACGCCCACACACACACATTCACCACAATCACACACATACAAAATCATTTTGTAGAAGTGATCGATGATTTTAAATCATGCTGCAGATTTCTGTTTCATACATACGAGTTTGAAAGACACGCGGATATGGATAAATCTCAAGATCAGTTTAGTTAGTGGCGTTTCCTTACACAGCATTTTAGAAAGATAGACATCCAAAAAAACAGAGCTGGTCCCCCGTAAAAAAAATTAGACTACCCTTATGAACATTATGGAACATTTTAAAGCATTTCGATGGCAAAATTCTGATATGAATTTTGCACTGACTCAGTGAGCAGTAGTATAAATAAGCTTTCATGCAGATGTATTATAATCTATCATTTGATTGATTGAGAGCGGTTCAATAAAGTTAAATAATAAGGCAATGCAGCAGAGTCAGTGGTAAAAAAGCATCTCTTTTCTCTCAGGTCAGAGTTTCTGGAGCACAAGGGGTGCTAAGCCAGACAGTTAGCCTGGCAATTAGCCTAACCCCAGATCAGCATAAGTAACCAAAGTCACTGAGTCTAAGGGTAGTTGAGCTGAATCATCTGAAAATAAGTCAGACTAACTTGGACTGAGCCTGGTTCCATTATGGAACAGGTCTCAGGGAACTGTGCAGATGAGGCAAAGATACCTCCAGTCTTGGATCAGGAAGAAGTACAATTACGTTTGTTAAAAAAAAGTGCTGATTCAACAACTTTACTTAAGTTAAAGCAAAGAAAGTGCAGGCTCTCATATAGACTCCAAATACAAAAGTAAAAATGTGTAAAGGATATTTGGCTGTTTCCTGCAGAACTGAATCTCGTGTATGTTCAATACAGACTCACATTAATTTAAGTTATTATTTTCAGTCTGATATGACTGCCTTTGTGTGGAATGGAAGTAGAGAAAAACAAAGTGGATAGTAAAAACACTGACACCACATATTTTCATGGGTTTTTTCCTAGACTTCGTGTCTGTTTCATCGCTCCTGTGTGATACACACTGATGAATACACAAAGGGATTGTCATTTCATCATAATGAAATATCTCCTTTGTCTACTTTGTCTATTTTTTTTTTTTCATTCATTTTTTTTTCATACCTCCTCCGACTTGCATAATTTTTGCGATTGTTTCTCAATATTGTTTCTGCTTACTTTACTTTGCTGCTGTAACACCGGAAATGTTTCCTTTTTGGGACTAATAAAAGGTTTATCTTAGCTTATCTTCGATGAGCTCATTGTCCCTTTAACTGAATCTAAAACTTAACGAGAACAAAGTGGCCACGAAGTTCATACGTCACTACTTTACCAAAGTCTTTTCAAGTATCTGTATTTTAGTTGAGTATTTATTTCTATTTTTTCTTTTTACTTCCTATTCCCAGGATTGTTGAAGGTCTCAAACTAGTATCAAAACTAGTTTTACTAGTACTTTTACATTTTCAAAGCAGACTCATTACTTCACTTCACTTCACTTTGACTTTCATTCATTGGTAGTATCCCTAAGATAATTTGAAATTTAGTTCCAAATCCCTAAAATCAATATATTATTAATTATTATTTTATTAAAAAAGATAACAAATCGTTATGAGCAGTAACTGTGGCGATACTGTATCAGAGGATAGTCTTTATGACTGAATTTTTGTTAGATCTCCATTAAGTTGTATTAAAAACATCATGTAACTTCTTTGTATGGCCATTTCTTGTGGTGGATGCCAGCAACACTTTCAATTCAAAATAAGAATTTTTTTCAAATGTTTTGCAGCTGAATAAACATGTATTCCCAGTGGAATTTGATGATGAAGGGCTTTCAACATTTTGATGATGTCTTGTGAGTTTGGGAAATTTTTACTTGGCAAATAAACCCTGAAGTTGAGCTTCATCTTCAATCCATGTGATGCCACACAGGGATTGAGCATTTGGCAGCGTGTTTAACTGATGGCAGTGTTCTGCTGATATGAGCAGTGGAAAGAAGGGTGAATGGTGGGTCAGGCAGACCAGTATCATCCCAATATGGCGGTATGCATCCTGGGTACGAGATGTGTTGGTTGTCCTGGCTGTCATCTGTTGTCCCTCTCTGCAGTTCCAGAAATAGATGTGAAGGACTTATTCTTTTGGCATGGTCCATCGGCGTTTGAATTAAGATAAGATAACTTTAGCTGGCAGAGAGTGACTAAATACAGTTACATTTGTGCCTGACTACGTTTTGATGACAAATGTTCAAGCAGGGCTCTGTGCTTACATTCATTTGTCCACACAAACTTATAGGCACATTTTTTGAGTAAGATTGTACAATTTGCACAAGATATGAGGCAAAGGTTTCATTCCAAATTTTAAAATACAGGATGACTTGGATGTTGACAGCAGAACTCCATTGAGTTTAATTTTCGCAAGAAACTGTGTTGAGTGCTTGCAAGAAGGATATATCCCATATGAATCTATTAAAATCCCCCACTGAATTCATTTATTATTAGTATTCAAAACCACAAAAATGGCATAAATTATTATTTGTGGAATTTGTGGTTATTTTTTGGAAGTCCTTAAATGATCTCTCTATTGCTGTTGATGTTCCTCAGGGGGATGAAGTGGTTTTGCAGAGCATCTCCACCTACCAGGAGGAACATGTGAAGCTCTGCCTTGCTGCAGAGGGGTTTGGCAGCAGACGGTGTCGGCTGGAGCCCACCTCCAACTGCAAGGTAAAGAGCTTCACCTCAATAATTGCGCAGTTTACATTTTACCATACTCCTGAAATACAAAGTAATAAAAGACAGATGTATGATGTATGAAATGAATGAATGTTTTACCTATCCTGAAATACTTATCGGTAATCTGTATCTTATCCTAATCTTTCACACTGAGGAAAATAACATCAAATATCCAAACTATGCAAATGTCTCTGAGAAGAACTTTTTTCTACATTTACTTAAAGCTGATTTATATGTTGTTTCCTACCACTAACTATTCTAAATGAAAAATTTACGATGTATACTATTTTCAGAAATATCGTATTTGATATGCTTCTTATCAGTCGATTTCATACATTAATATAGTTTTTTTTTATTTTGTGTGTTATCTCTGTCTTTTTCACCATTGTATGCTATACCCTCGTTTGACTGGTCTCTGAAAATTGTTCTGTTAGACTTTAGAGGAGTAGAGTTACCTCTGCGACACATAACTCTTATTGTGTATATTTCCCACAGAATGTTCCACCAGACTTGTCTGTATGTGGTTTTGTCCTGGCCCAGTGTCTCTCTGTCAGAGCCCTGCAGGAGATGCTGATCCACAGTGACCAGCTGAACGCAGAGGTGAGAGCCTTCACACAAAACCAGTGGTTTTTTTTCTTCCATTAATCTTTGCCTTTGCCAAACTGGCAATTTGGAAGAGCAGAAAGAACCTGATCCACTGCCTTAATTTAAAGTTTTTATTGCAGACCCATTGAGAGTGGAACGCACATTCCACAGATTGACTAACAAAATGGTAGCATGTGCTGTAGGGATCTGAACTTCAAGTTTGATGGCTACAATTATGTGACCCTGAGAGTGTGCACAGTGACACCGATGCTAATGTTTGATTTCACCGTTGTTTACTAAATAAGGCTGTGCTAAAGTCAGTGTTTCTTCTCTTCTCTTTTTCTTCTCTGCTCTTCTCTCTTATATTCACTATTTACCCATATCTTGTGATAGTCGTACTTTGATTTAATTGATGATTTGTGTATTATATTAAATTAAAAGCTGCTCAAAGAAATAAATGAATAAATAAACACTTATATCATACATCCCAGATCTGGATTCATTAAATATTCCAGTTGCAGATCTTTTTTGATCAAATAGTGTAATTTGTTGGGAACAAAATAACGTAAGAACGATCAATGAAAAACAAAATCATTAACCCATTGAAGACTGGATTCAGAATCATACTCAAAATCAAAGTGGAAAAATTCGATCCCAGGTGGATCCAACTTTTGTGAATTTCTTCAAGACAAGTGGTTATGTGACTCAGTAGTGTGTATGTCCTCCACTCCCCACAACGTCTGGGCATGCTCCTGGTGAAACGATCGATGTTCTCCTGGGTGATCTCGTCCCAGACCTGGATCAGGACATCAGTCAGCTCTTCGCATGTTTGTGGTGTGATGTGGTGGCGGTGGATGCAACGACAAATTATGTCCCAGAGGTGCCCAATTGGATTCAGGTCTGGGGAATGGGCCCTCCAGTCAATGGCACCAATGTCTTCGCCATCCAGGAACCGCTGACACGCTATGGACACATGAGGCCGGGGATTTGACACACCAGAAGGAAACCAGGGCCCACCGCACCGCCATACGGTCTGACAATGGGTCTGAGAATCTCATCATAACCGTGATCAGTGTACCCCTGGCTAGCAGGTGGTGTGGCCCTCCAAGGATGTACCTCCCCAGATCATCACTGACCCAGCACCAGACCGGCTATGCTGGAGGATGTTGTCGGCAGCAGAACGTTATCCTAACCCTCATGCCACCCTCATGCAGTCTGTTTCTGACAGTTTGGGCAGAAACATCCACATCAGTTGCTTGCAAGGGGTCATTTTGTAGGGTTCTGGCAGTGCTTCTCCTGTTTTTCTTAGCATAAAGGTGCAGATAGAGGTCCTGCTGCTGGGTCGATGCCCTCCATTGGCCCCCTCAACCTTTCCTGGTATACAGGCCTGTCTCCTGGTATCTCCTCCACGCTGTTGACATTGTGCTGGAAAACACAGCAAACTTTCTGGCCGCGGCTTGTATGGATATGCCAGCCGGGAGGAGCTGCACTACATGGGCAACTTCTGTCGGCTGCAGCTACTGCCTCATGCTATCATTAGTGGCGAGGGGACTGGAAGAATCAGCCAGAGAGGATGAGGAGAGGGAAATGGTCTGTGGCCACTGGGGTTGCCTCGCTAATTGCCACTCCTTTCCACCTGTTGTCTGTCTCATTTGCATAACAGTTAGTTAATTGCACATTAAGTTGTGCAAACAGTTAGTAAAGTTACAATATGATGATTATGTCTTTATTTTTTTGAGTAGTGTGTTATTACACATAGCACAAGCGCTGGCAAATAAGCAATACTTAAACTTAAAATCATAAAATCTAAAAATAACATGCAAACAAGACAATTTTCTTATATGACTGTTGGAGATCCTTTTATTTACTATTTTCCTTTTAATTATTATAATATACTATTGTCCAAACTGATGCGTTCATGTATTTTTCTAGTTATCAATCTTTAGATAAATATGCTGCGATGGCTATTTTCTTTGAATGATACAACATCTGTAATTGACAGCAGGGAGCTGGAGGAAGCCATCACACCCTTCTATATGGCCAGGCTGTGTTGTTCCTACACTCATACAGTGGGATGGTGAGTCTCCTGGATATGATGTTTTTCCACTTGCATATCGCTAGATGTATCCACTATTTTCAAAGCTTTTTTTTCACTCCCAGTATCTCAGCTGCTTGTCGTCATCTCAGTGCTCAACTGACAAACTGGCTTTTGATGTAGGTCTGCAAAAAGATAGAGGAGGTAATTGATTTTTCTTTTAAGCGGTTGAGAATTTTAATATCACTATATTTGGTTTTGCTAATTTGAAAAATATAACTTTGTTGCTTTTGTTACTTTAACCGTGAATTACATCAGCATTAATGTCTCCTCTGTGGCTCAGGTGAGGCCTCTTGGTGGACTGTCCACCCAGCATCCAGGCAGCGGTCAGAGGGTGAGAAAGTGCGTGTTGGAGATGACCTCATACTTGTCAATGTGTCGTCAGAGAGATATCTGGTGAGTCAGAATAGAGCAGAGGTTCTCAAACTTTTTGTGGCCGGGATCCCCTTACATGGGAATTGTTTTTTCCAAGGACCCCCTTATAATCCTCACGCCTATCAAAAAAATGTTTACAGCCATTTGTACTCCTAGATGAGCTAGGAATTAATTATAATTTAATCTTTTCAACCCAAAAACGTGAGACCTGTTTCTTAGAAATGGACTCCAACAAATTATGTTTGAATACTTTTAAACACAGGTTCATTTTTAGTAAAATAATATTTTGACTCACACCAATTTCAAATTTTGAAGTAACAAATCTTAAAACTTCCAGAAAATGAGCAGGAACAAGACTGGCACAATCCTAATGGCCTCAGCAGCGATTTCAGGATACTCATGTGAGAGGGAGGTCCAAAAGTTTGCATGATTTACCTGCTGGAATCGGGCCTTCAATGTCCTATCACAGGATTATCCCAACAGCTGTTCTTCTGCCTTACCTGTCAGGCCATTTGCTGTAGCAGCTGCTGCGAAGAGATCACACACCCAGTCCCAGGCATGAGTGTTCACATCAGAGACGTATGAGCTGAAGTCATCGCTCACTGATGTGAGGTGTGAAGTGGCGATCTTCCTCACGGTAGCCAGAGACAGTGTGGAGAAACTCAGTCGGCTGTGGGAAGATGTCTCTTTACTCCGTCTAGTATCCTCCTTCTCCATAAGTCGGTTTTTATTAATGAAAGCAGTGATTTTGTCATTGACTTCAAGGACAGATGTGTGGCCTCCATGGATGGAGAGGTTGAGACTATTCAGTATATTGACTATGTCGGCAAGATATGCCAACTTTGCGACACATTCCGGGTGAATGAAAAACTGTGCAATAACGGGGTTTCCCTCTCTCATAAACTCTGCAATTTCACTATGTAGCTCAAACACCTGCTGCAAAACTTTACCACGAGAGAGCCATCGCACCTCAGAGTGATATAGCACTCTGAGGGGTCATGTTCAGCATCCACATCCTGGGAAAGTTGTCCAAACAAAAGTTATTTCAATGCTCTTGATTTCACAAAGTGAACTGCAGTCACAGCTGTGTTCAAAACAGAGTGAAGATCTGGTTCCATGTCTTTGGAAGCCAGTGGAGCATACTTTGAGTAGCCATAATCCTCGGAGTGAAGGACTTTATCCCAGCGGTAACTCCACTCTTTCGGTCGTTCCTCGCTGCTGCACCATCTATACAAACTGCTTCACATTTTTCCCAGCTCAGTCTCACTTCAGTCATAAAAGCATCTAGAAGTCTGAATATTTCCTCACCTGTTGTCCTGCCCGCCACCTCCTTGCAGAACAGAAAGTCCTCCAAAATGTCTTCTTTCCAGGGATAGCGCACCAAAGGTATCAATTGAGCCTCATTGGAAATTGAATATCGTCCAATTGAATAGAAAATTGCTCAACTTAAGGCAGTCTATCCAGTAGCTGTGCCTGAATCTCCACCGATAGTTCTTGAATTTTCGTCCTCACCGTGTCATTTGACAGCGGTACAACTTTCAGTTTGTTAGCTGCTGCTGTGCCAAGCACAACTTCAGATATTTCCACCGCCGCTGGAAGCACAAGTTCTTGTCCAATTGAGTATGGTTTCTTACTTTTTGCAATCTGTTGAGCCACTACATACGAAGCCCTCTGTGCTTTTTCTCTGTTATTACACTCTATTACACTCTGTTATTTATTTAAAAAAATTCAAGGATACTAATTGGACATTTGAAGTTGGTCAAAAGAATGGGAATTCTCTTCCCTTAAATTTTCTATCTATTTTTCCACTGCGTTTTGAAGGATCAGAAATCATTCATATGTTGTTGGGTCTAATTTCAATTGGACTCAATCAGTGTTCTTCCTTCCTCTGAGTTGTTAAGGTTAATCGTTTGCAATAACAGTTTTTGTAGAAAAATCAGAAAAATCAGAAGTTGTTTTCATCAATGATGAGCCCATTTATGCTATTTCCATTTTGTTCCCTGCCAGCACCTTTCCTTTGGCACCGCATTTGACAACAAAAACTGGAGTGACAGCCTGATTGTCAATGCAGCCTTCCAGCAGACTCTCTGGACTGTGGCTCCCATCTGCTCTGGAGGTGTACTTGCGCAAGGTTAGTTCAAGACAGACAATATCGGTTCGATGGAATGTGCGTGGTTTAAGATACAATCATGTTTGCAAAACCAAGTTGGAGTAAAGACAGAAAATGTGGAAAAAAGTATGCCTCGACTTACAACGAGGCATATGACATGATTCAGAGATATAGTGAGATGATTAATTCAATGGAAATTTAATTTTCTTGACTTTAGGATACCTGAAAGGGGGGGACACATTGCGGCTACTCCACAGCCACACCGATGCATGTCTGACTATTCAGTCTGTAAAGCAGGGGGAGGAGATGCAAAGGTCAGTCCAGTCTCCTCTCATATCGCCCGGACGAAACAGTCTTTAATCCCGTCATCACCTTTTAAAATTTTTTTATTTCTTTTATTTCCAGGACCATGCATTATGAGATTGGATCGGTCTCCAGCCAAGCCCGCTCCCTTTGGAGGCTGGAGACTCTGCGTGTTGTGTAAGGATACAAATTATTTGTAGATTGAATAATAGAGCTCTACACTTCAATATTGTCCTTACCTACAATACAAAACACTTCCCCTCAAAAATTGCAATACTCTTGATAATCTTTAGTTGGAGTGGTGGGCATACATTCTGGGGCCAGCCTTTTCGACTCTGCCACATGACCACTGGAAGGTACCTGGGTCTGACAGAGAAAGGCCTGGTTCTGGTTGATCGGGACAGGGCAGATATCAGCACCACCTCCTTCTGCTTCAGATCATCAAAGGTCAGGAGTCACATGAAAAACTAACTGTTTTCAAGGTTGGTGTGATCAATTCATGGTAAAAAGTTTATTCAAACCGTCCATATTATTGAAATCACCTCACTGGCATTTCCCGGTCGAACATTGCTGAAAGCATCATACTGCCTCCTCTTGTTCCCCCTGCTTGTTTTCTTCCCATAATGCATCCTGGTGACACTTCTTCTCCAACACAGCTGACCATTTACATCATGTGAAAGAAAATGTGATTCATTAGATTAGGTTACCTTATTACTAAGTATAACTGGTGGATTTCTACATTATGTGTGGAATATAAGGAACCTCAGAACAGGGAATGTATTAGGAAATCGCTGTTCATTCAGACGGAACAAAGAGCATATATGAGGGTATCAGTCAAATGGGGTCAACGTAGAAAATAAAAAAAGCAGAGTAAATTTATCTTTAACATACTTGGAGAAACAAAAGGACTCGTGCTTCAGTGGAGAAGCGTACACTTCAAGGCAGAGCTTCACTAAATTAAGTAAACAAAGGGAAATCGATAAGACGTAAGCCCACTACTACAGCAGGGTATTACTTACTTAAGAATACATGTTGGAAAAAGAACGTGATTAAAATATAAAACACTTAAGAAGCTGGAGGTCCTGGAAGCCAGGTAAAAGCAAAATAGAATTAGACCTATGATGTCAACCCTGACAGCAAGGCCTATATAACCACAGATTTTTCCGTTGTAGGAGAAGCTCGACTCTGGCACAAAGACTGATGTTGAAAACATGGGGATCCCAGAGATCAAATACGGGGACTCAGTTTGTTATGTTCAGCATGTGGACTCTGGACTCTGGCTGACCTACCAGGCTCTTGATGGCAAATCTTCACTAAAGGGCGCTGCTCAGCGAAAGGTACAACTTTATATGATACTTGTAATTTTAAAGATATTGTTACAAGAGAGTTATTATTGATTAACCAAAAGTGTTATCCTAATGTTCTATAGAGGCTCTTGTTCTTCAGATGTTTCATGTAAATTGCAATTGCAAATGTGTTTCCAGGCCATTCTGCACAGTGAGGGTCATATGGATGACGGGCTGACACTGTCACGTTCTCAGAAGGAAGAGTTTCACACTGCCAGACAAATCCGAAGTGCTACTCTCCTCCTCAAGCGCTTTATCCGGTACTCATACCATGTTTAGACATTCTTTTGTGGAGGCCACAGTCCTAGAAAATCATACACTGACATAACAACATTTGTTTCATTTACAAAACTGGATGATTTCAGTGAACAAGGACACCTCACGTCTGTCATCATGCCGATGGAGACATTGACGCGTAGTCTGCAGGATCTAATAACGCACTGCCGACCTCCAGTTGAGGGGCTCGACCATGAAGCTAAACAGAGCAACAAGATGGCACTGAAAAATCGCCAGAACATGTTTCAAGAGGAGGTAAATCTGTGTTTGGATGAATAGCTGAGTCCTGCTTGTGATGTGTTGATAACTTCCCCATAAGTGCTCCTGCTTTTGTTCTCAGGGTGTGACAGATTTGGTCCTGGATTGTATCGACCGCCTGCACCAACATAGTAGCGCTTCATTTGCTGAGGTAGCTCAGAGTGACGATGGAAAAGAGCGGGAAGCCATCCTGAACTGTTTCTATGAACTACTGGGTGAGAACTAATATCCATGTGCTCAGTATAGGTGACTCAGTACCCATTTCTATTTTTCAATGCTGACACCACGTCACTGATTGACTGCTGGCACAGGTACTAAAAGGATACACATTGTTACCTCATAAAAGGAGGCAATGTTTTCACTGGCTTTAGTCTGTTTGATGCCTGTTAGCAGGATTACACAAAAAGGACTTGACAGATTTCATTCATTTAATTGGGTAGGATGGTTTAGCATTGCGAGCCAATTTAATCTGGATAAAGGAGCCGAGTCGGGAATTTTTACTTCACTCTCTTTAACACTTTAAGAATACGCTTTGTTTCATCATTTCAATTTATTATGCATACATTTCTTGACGGATTCTGATGAAACTTGGTATAACGGTGAGGAATATGTTTTGTACAGGGGCGGGTCAGAAATTTGATTTCACTTTGTTCAACATTGCAAGAGGCCTTTTTCCCACCAGTCACGTCTGATGTCTTTGATGTCTGTGACATGTTACTTTGATGTTTTGTGATTGAGGAAACTAAACTGCCTTGGCTGGAGTTCACACACTACTGAATGCTCTTATGATGTAATTTTGATACTTATATATATATACTAAAACTTATTAACACATTTAAATGTAATGGTAAATGGTTTTCCTTACTTAAAATCAAATCTCTGTTCGTATGTTTCCCTTTTTACTCCTTCAGCTGCTTTGCTGCGGGGAAATCGTGCAAACTGTGCACATTTTTCAGGTTCTTTGGATTGGCTGATTAGCAGGCTAGACCGGCTGGAGGCCTCTGCAGGTTGGTTTTATTAAAAGTTATATCAATCTGCCTATCCTTAAGATAAAAACAAAACATCCTGAAATATTTTTGGGACAGCAATTTCAGTTGTTTTACATCCGTGTGCACAATAGACAAGGTATATATTGCTATTTGGTGATTAATAGCAGTGATGAATGATTGATTCTGATACTATTCAACATATATCATCCTATTAAAGTAAAATACAAAGAGTAAATACACTGCTAATTGCAAATTCATGTGCAGGAGTCCTGGAAGTTCTGCAGTGTGTCCTGCTGGAAAGTCCTGAAGCCATCAATGCCATCAAAGACGGACACATCAATTCCATCATTACTTTTCTAGACATGCATGGATGTGACCCTAAGGTAGAGTTTTGAATGTTTATCTATGTTTCAAAGAAAAATCATAACTAATAATGGACATTCTTTATCATAAAATGCACTTTTGTCTGTCAAAATAACCCCACTTTTGTCCTTCATTTGCTTGAAATTCAGCGGCCTGTCCGAAATCAAAAATCGGAGAGAACATTTGCATCCATCACTTTTCTTGGCATTGCATATTCTCAGTTCGCTGCTATTCATACATTTGGTTTGAAAATCAGCTGATGTCAAATGTTTATAGAGATATTGCTGGATGAAATGCTGACAGGCTGTATTCCAGGTGCTGGAGGTGCTGTGTTCTCTATGTGTGTGCCATGGTGTGGCGGTGCGATCCAATCAGAACTTCATCTGTGACAACCTACTGCCACGCCGGGACCTACTGCTCCAAACTCGTCTGGCTAATCGCGTCACCAGGTACAATTCAGAGGGATTTCTCCTTGGAAGGACTACTTTATTTGCCTCCACATCATAATTTTTTCTCTCCAACAGTGTGTCCAACAGTGTGTTTGTGCCATTCACAACAGTATACATAGATATTTCTTACCAAAATCCTGTCTTTATTTACCCTTGAATCCTCCAATGTATAAGGGGTCGATCTCATCCTTGCTAATGCTGTTGTTGAGTGCTGAGTGATGTTTGTCAACAGTAGAGTTCTCACCGCTGCATGCTTTATAATTCCTTTATTACTTTTCCATCTTTAATGAGATCTTAGTCCTTGACACAAGAGACACTTTAGATTTCTCCACAGCACAGAACTAATCTCTGTTGGACTTGAGCTAAATGAAGCATTGGTTCTCATCATTGTCACTTAATTTGCTGCATCAATTCTTTTTGTATGAGTATGCCTTCTGTGTGAGATGGTATAGCTCAGCAGAGTTAATCCTGGACTTTTTTTTTAGACAGTTATTTTGTACTTTCCGCCTCTGTCTTGTAGGCAGTTTCCATTTCCATTTCCTTTTAATTTGAATTTGTATTTTTTTTAAACTTAATTTCCCCCCGCAGCAAATGCCTTCTTTATCACACTTGTCTCTATAAGCAGCCCCTTTTGTACTTCAGACCTGATAACTTGGTTCATATTCCATATTCTCCACGCCTGCTTAGTCCATTCCCTTGGTTCCTCCTCTGCCCACAGCTATTTCTCAATTTGTCACTTTCACTTTTTATTTCTTGTTTTTAACCTTGCCCACATCAGGCCAATTCTTCGAGATGCTGTTTTTCCCTTTTAAAAACAAAGAAAAAGATGATAATCTATACTGTCATTTGTCAGATATATTCAGACAAAGTACAACATTGTGCATTTTACCCATTCCTGAAGAGCAGCCTCCCTCAACCAATCTCCTTTTCTGTTTTTATCCTATCTCACATCATCATGATATCCTCTATTTCCTCTTCCTATACTCCCAACCCTCTCCAAGAGCAAGGTTAGCGCCACTATTCGAGCAGTCATTTATTTTCATCTCCTCCAGACAACATGTTGACCATGTTTAATTCCAGCAACATATTGGTTCTCATCCCCATACCTCTCTACCTTATGCTGCTTCCAATTATTCCTGGTAATTCAATTTCAGCAGTGATGTTGGGGTCAAGATAACCTACACAGGTGTCTGCTTCAGTATTTGCTCATTCATTCATTTATAATAATGCAATGTGTCCACCAGATTCAGATTCATGTTTGGTCTGGAGTACAGAATCTATGAGGCGTAGTGGTTCTACAGGGGCCGATACATCCATTACAGACGGTTCATTTATGAGATATTCAGTTCAATGATCCTCATAGGTACAACAAATTATCTGTTGTTACAAACACTGCATTTGATTTCATATTTTCTTTATGACTTACTGCTTTTGCTCATTCTTGTATTTCTTTGAAATAATTATTGTAGGGACATGATTTCAAATGTGTATGACTTTCCCTCAGCATGAGACCAAACATCTTCTTGTCTATGGGAGATGATTCAGCCCAACATCGGAGATGGTACTATGAACTTGTTGTGGATCACGTCGACCATTTCCTCACTTCTGAGCCCACGCACTTACGCGTTGGCTGGGCTTTCACTAAGGGATTCCAGCCCAGGCCAACAGGAGGTGAAGGCTGGGCGGGCAGTGGTGTAGGAGACGACCTCTGCTCCTTTGGCTTTGATGGGCTTCATCTCTGGTCAGGTAAGGAAGAGAAAAGAGATTCAGAGAGTGGTATTTAGCGTGACTGGACAACTCACTCACTGAAACATCTGTGTATTAATAGCGATATTACAGACTTGTCTAGTTTCATTGGGCGGCTCACAGTGGAATTTGAAACAACAACTTTCCACTTTTCCATCAAGTATGCGATTTGAAACAATACGATTTGAAATGAGAATTACTGCAGAAGAAGAACGTAACTAGATTTGGGTGTAGAGGCTCCACCCTCATCTCTGCCCACTGTAATTAGTCAGCAATTCATTCTTTAGCTACACAAGGCCTTTATTCATCACATTCATGATCAAATAATGGTCCTAGCTTGTAAGCCTTTCAGGGCTTTTAGCTAAATGCTAGGCTAACTAACAAGCTAACTACCAAAGTACGACAATTTCAATTCTTTTCGAAAAAGGCCTTAATTAAATATAATTTCTTTTAGATACAATTAAAAGTAGTTCACAATGAATCAGTGTATTAACATCTCCCTTTACTGCTGGCACCCAAAAATTAAGCAACTCATACTGGTAGAGAATTGAAGTTGAAAAGTGCAAATTTGCATTGGACCAATGCGATGTTAATGTTATATATTGGCTGTCGATAGGCTCCGTGGGTGCCTCATTTTGCTTGTTTTGACCAATAGCAGACCAGCATGACAAAGAAAGGAGATTGAAATGCATACAAATTATCTGGTAGTTCCCGCCTCCAGGGGAGAATAAGCTAAGTCTATCCTCCTCTGTACTCCAATTCATAGACTGCCTTTGCCTTCAAATAAATATAAACATTATCTAACACACCATGTTTTAGATTTAGGCTTCTTTTGAAATATGAAACTTTTTTTGATGTTTCAGAATTCAGTTATTTATGTATGGTTGTTCTTTTGCTGCGCTTAATTGCTGACTCATTTTGAGACAAGGAGAAACTTATAAAAATCAATGTAAGACAGTAAAGCCCGTATCTGATGAATCTCAGGCTGCGTGGGCCGGAGGGTGAGCTCTCCCTTCCCTCATCTGCTCAAAGACGAGGATGTGGTCAGCTGCTGCCTCGACCTCAGCGCTCCCTGCATCTCTTTCCGCGTCAATGGTCTTCCGGTGCAGGGCATGCTCGAGAACTTTAATGCTGATGGACTTCTCCATCCGGTGGTCAGCTTCTCCGCTGCAGTCAAGTGAGCACTGACATATATATATTTTTAACTGGACTACGAGGCTGTAAAAACTCATTTTGACTAAACGTGCTGCTTTGTTTTCTCTTCACGACACCGCACTGTACAGGTCTCTATTATACCATCTTAATTAGATATTGTCTAATTATCCAATCACACATTATATAATTAGAGACAGTTCATTTATTTGTAAAAACTGTTATAGAGAAACAGTTTTTCAAAATTTACACATTTCTGACCTTTTATTTCCAATGGGTCATAATACAAATAATAAACCATACAAAGATAATGATAAAAAAGAAAGACTGCAGAATCATCATCGTAAGTCAGTAAATTCCCTCTTTGTCCATTTTCTGAAAATCAGGGTTCGTTTTTTGTTTGGAGGAAGGCAGGGGGAGTTTCGGTTCTTGCCCCCACCAGGATTTGCTCCATGCTCTGAGGCGTTACTCCCGAGAGTTAAGCTGAAGGTAGAGCCATGTCAGGAATATATCATGATTCACGGAGAAGGGAAACAAGACCTTATTGGCCCCGTAGTGCCGACCAGTTCATTGACATTCACTCCCACACCTGTAGACATCAGCAAGGTAACAAATCATCATCTTCCATATAATTGCTCAATTAATTATTGAAAAATATTTTTTTATATCTTTGTATATATAAAAAGATATTAAAAAAAATATATTAAATAACCCCTCTCCACCATTCTTCACTGATAGGTGGAATTGCCCCCACAGCTTGAGGATATCAGAGAGAAAACAGCTGAGAACATCCATGAACTCTGGGCGATGGATAAGATTTGTCTTGGATGGACATACGGATCTGTGAGAACATTCCCTCAAAACTCTGATTACTCTGCAGTCATGAGAAAATGAACCGTTGCTCATCATGAAACCAGACATGACCTTTTCTTTTCAGTTTTACCAACAACTAACCCAATGTTAACTTTTGGCAAACAGGAGAGAGATGAAGTGAAGAGGCATGATCCATGTCTGGTGGAGTTTTCCAAGCTTTCAGAGCAGGAGAAGAATAAAAACTTGCAGATGGCTCAGGACAAACTCCGGTGAGCTGACTAATTTGGATTCATTTACTGCATATAATATACAAATGTTCAACAAATGTTGTACCTTTTCATGTTGTATCACTTGTAATAATTCACTTACACCATTTTTCATAATCCGTCAGTATTTCTTCTCTTTTTTAATGCTTAATGTTTTTGTTCTGGAGGACTCTCCTTGCTCTTGGATTCCACATTGGCTTGACTGAAGACCATGCTGAGGACAGAGTCAAACACGTGAGACTGGCATTGAAGTACGTTTGATGACCAACTGCATTTGTTTTTGCCCTTGCATATGGGAAACATTTTGGGGGTTTCAGTTTGTTGAGTTTTGGCACAGCTGCTGTATCCCCACATGGTAGTTATTTCCCGCCTGGCTCTTATTCCATCTAAGGTATGAGCAGCCCAGCGGCTACAAACCAGCCCCTTTAGACCTCAGCCAGGTTCTTCTGAGTACCATGCATGAGGGAGTGATGAACCTGTTGGCAGAGAATGATCACAATGTGTGGGCCAAAGAGCGCATCAAGCAGGGATGGACCTATGGACGCCAACAGGTTTGTGTTGTGTGTAGGTCGACCGGTCCTTAAACAAAATAGAGAAATTACAAGCAAATTAAGAAAACATCTTCATGAATTTGAAAAAAACATGCACAGCATTATAATCTGCTGAAAATACCCAAAACCATCAAGAGGGCATGATGCTTAAGCCACACCACAACATAAGATTTCCCAGAGGATACTTGAAAGTGATGCACACATCCGAGCTAAAGTGTCTTAAGTATTTCTGGTTGTTTTTGACATGTGATCGCTGTGATTCGTTTAGCTCAATCTCCAACACCACTGCTGGATACCAGAATCCAGTAACGAAAGTCACATCCGGATATGTGCACCACCATTAAGTATCCTCTGGAAACACTTCCGTTGTGTTGTGGCATTTGCGGTTTTTCTTAATGTTTTGTATGAGGAACAAAACATTGAATTCACGCTGTTGACTTGGTCTCCACATTTTCCAGATCTCTGTTAAAATAGAACATCAGCCGGATGTGCTAGAGTCTAGTCTAGCAGCTAGACAAACAAATCTAGTCCATGGACCTCAAAATTTGCAGTATTGAATGCTAAGGTCTTGGTGCACCATACCACGGCACACTTTCAGAGGATATGTGGGGTCTCTGTGACCCGACAGGTCAGAGCTGTTTTTGGGAGAAAATCTAGAAATGTATGTGGTTATGATTTTGTGGCTGCTCGGTGTATTGTGTTGAGTTGTGAACTCAAAGAATCCATAATGTTGTCAACAAAGGTAACATCCAGGGATATAAATGTAACAGTGTTCATTTGGTAGTGTGCCATTATAACTGCATGACATCAGAGAATGAGAAATGGGAATTTAGCATGAATAACATTTTGAAACATTAACTCACCCATAAATATTTATGTATGCATTAAGATAGATATCAACAGCAGTGGTGGTGCTGTGCTTAGGTGCATTGTTTTTTTAAAATTTTATCTGGAAACTCAAGAGACAGTGTGTATACAGAGTGTATAATATAGTACATACAATAATTCCTATAGACTGTCTCTCAGTAACAGCCCTAAAGGTGTGCTACCTGCACTGGTAACATAAACACTGACATCATTCTTTCAATTTCCATTTTATTGCTCTTTGCACGGTTACTTTTAGGATGTGAAGGCAAAGCAGAGCCCCTACCTCGTCCCCTACAGCATTCTTGACGAAAAGACCAGGAGAGTGGGCAAGGAGAGCATCAAGGATTCTTTTTGTACCCTGTTAGCCTATGGTTACAGCCTGGAGCCCCTCAGCCACAACCCCCTCAGTATGTTTCAAATAATCTTGACAATTCATAATTTTATGTTTTTATTGTAAGCAGTAAAAAACATTTAGTCTGAGTTCCATAACAAAAAGCCTCTGCTAATATGGACGATATTTCTTACACTGTGTCACAGAATATTCACAACACTGCATACGTTTCCATTCTTGTCTTGCAAACACTTATGACTTTAACGGAACTGGAATGAAAAACATATTTTGCAGATAACATTTTTTCTTCTTTCTTGGTTTTTCCAGCCATGTTTTCAAATTCCTGTCTCTATTCTGCTGAGAAAAGTCGAATTTTCAGACCAGATAAGTCTTACGCTGTAACTCGGGGGAAGTGGTACTTTGAATTTGAAGTAGTGACAGCAGGGAATATGAGAGTGGGCTGGGCCCGACCAGGCTGCCGTCTTGATAAGGACCTCGGCTCAGATGACCAGGCATATATCTTTCATGGATTTGAGGTGAGTTAGTCAAAACTTAAAGTTGTTAATATAACACTAATATATAATGTTGCTGCTTCAACAGAAATAAGCCTGAAAGGGAATTTTAATAGTTTTTTGCTGTCTCTTCATCATTTGTTCCTCTCCTCCTGTCCCATTTTAGTGAACTTATCTACCTTTTATTAATCCTTCAAAGCTTCCACCACATGAATTTTAATCTATGACTCCGGACAGGCGTGGGCGTAAACTCGAAATTGACTGGAGTCCAGAGGTGTGCAACCCTGAACTGGACTCACCTGTTAAATAATCATTAACTGGGAAGAATGGAAATTTAAGTTAATGACAGCATAACTTCAACATTTGAGTTTTTAATCCAGGTGGACTCATCTAAATTCAACGTGATGTTTGACCTAAAGCACAGCTGTTAGTATAACTAGACCTCTGCTGTTGCCCGCAACAGCAAGTGTATATCCCCTAAAAGTTCCCGCCACCCTTCGTTGTACAAGCAATCCCCGTAATTGATATTCTCTAACTAAATGTTACGTTATGTCCCAATTATATTTTTGTAAAAACGCTACCCCTAGCAAATGTGTATTGTCATTGCGTCTGCAGCAGATCCTCTGCGAAAACTCTAAATAGATTTCATGGATCATTTCCATGTAAACCTTTGTGTCAGGAAGAACTGGAGTGATTTTGTAAAGGTCGGTTGTATATATCCAACACTAGGATATATATTTTATCAAAAAAAGATTGTGGGCCGAATTTGATCCAATTTAGCCCAAATTTGGAGCATAAGAATCGACTCAAGGAGATTTATCTAGCATAGATCATATCTTGCCCAATAGTTTATATTTTACTCACTTGAGGGAGCTTTTTTATGGACATATCTCAAGAACTGTTTCATGGATCATTTTCATTTTATATCATGGTAAACCTTAGTTAGAACTGAGAAGAACCTGGTTCATTTTTAGAAAGGTCGGTTGAATATTTCTGACATGGGGGGCTTCATCTTCAAACATTTTCGAGCCACGATTTCTCAATCTTTGTCTGATTTGGTCACTAAAAGTTCTTATTTTACTAGGTGGGGATTTTTAATTTTTTTTTTTAACTAAAATACCGTGGACATAACTTCACATTTAATTTGAGGAGTTAAATCAGGAGGGTTGATTGTACCACGCATGGGTTTGGGGACCTTTCAGGGATATACCATTGCAAAAAAACTAGACCTACAGTGTAGGTCTAGTTTTTTCATGGAGTGGTGGTGACATTATGTATTTTGAGAATTTTAACATTGTTTATTTTCTAATTTCTTTTCAAATTTTGGGGGAAAATATTCAACTTGGGCTGTTTTGAGTATGGAGTGCACACTCAATTTGTTTTGTTGTAACAGAGTTGATATGTTAGCTCTTGATAGCTAGTTTTTAAAACAAGTCGACAAACTGTATTGTACTTGCTTAGTACCAAGAGGAAAACAGACATGAGAAAAGTGAAAAACGGCCAATAGAACCTCTAATGAGCTGAGTTTGGCGATCCTATCATCTTCCAGTTTTCTGTCATCTCTTTTGGTTGTCTTTCTTTTTTTCTCTGACTCCTAATTTTGTTTTTCAGGCCCAGTGGTACAATCAGGGCCCTGATGCTCTGGGACGTCCATGGCAGAAAGGTGATGTGGTTGGCCTCTTGGTGGACATGGATGAACGCACCATGATGGTCTCGCTCAATGGAGAGCTGCTCTTTAACGACAGAGGATCAGAGCTTGCTTCCAAGGACTTTGATATCAAAGATGGTCTGTAAGAGTTTTTCACTTTATAAAGTATATTGTAACGAGTTAATACAGTTTATTAAACTGATATATACTAAACAATCCATTGATTTTAAATGTTGCAGTATTATCCCTCTCTTAAATAAGTGAACAGATTCTACATTGAAATGCATACATTCAACCAGAATTATACCAATCTTATCTTTCCCCATATGTCCCAGGTCTGTTGCCTGTGGTCAGTGTTGGTGTGAACCAGGTGGGGAGGCTGAACTTTGGCCGCCAACTGGGCTCTCTGCAGTACTTCAGTGTCTGTGGTCTGCAGGAGGGATATCAGCCCTTTGCTGTCAATATGGCCAGAGACCCACCCTTGTTGATGAGTTGGAGAAGGCCCCAGTTTACCTCCATTATGCCAGATGATCACAATTTGCAGGTTTGTAGTCTCTGGGCAACATTTTACTTCACAGCCCAGCTAATATGTCTTGGCAGGCATGCAGTATGGAGCAGTATTCTGTGGGATATTTAAATAATGGCAGCTGTGGGACCAATGGTTCCTTATAGCACTGTTAATCTGACCACACTGATATGGCATATCTTGTTTGGATCTCATTCAAGGTCACTAGAATCAGTGGCTCAATGGATTCCTTATCCAGCCTGAGGGTTTCTCAGAAGTTATTTGCACAACACAGTGGTGGAAGTGAGATGGGCTTTTACCGGCTCAGCATGCCCATCCAGTGTCCTGCCGTCCTCAACAGCCCAGCAGGGAGTGTGCTGCCAGTCGCCTCTAGCTCTCTCTCTCCAGGTTCAGATCATTTGATATCACACAAAGAATTGCCATATTGCCATAATAAAAGAATAGGTGACATTATTCTTGATGAAAAACTGATAAATTAAAAAGATGCTGCAAGTTTAAAATTACAGAATTCATCTGTTTGTGAGAGGCTTAGATACGAGTTCTTGCAGTCATCCAGATTTACTATTATCCAGATGACTGACATTGCACCATTATGACCTTGATGAGTTTTCTACTAAATATCCCCAGGGCCCTGCTGTAATTAATTCCCATTGTCCTTTTAGGAATGAACGAGCCCGAGGAGGTGGACTCTGATTACGAAGTGCTCAGGAAATCTGCCCACAGTTATGGTGGCTCCAAAGACGAACTCAACCAGAAGGATCATTGTCAAGATAAAGCACCAAGACTGAAACAACGGTGGGTTTTATAGTGACTAATATTAGGATCCCTAACCTATGAAATTGAAAGAATTTTGAATTTGGAAGAGTAAACACAAAACAGATTTGTGTCATTAATGTTCGTTTTACAGGATAACATTATGAGTTATTTGGCAATACTGGGCCTCCAATGACATACTACATTTAAAATGCATTATTCTTTGTCTGGTGTATAAATTCATTTCATGTTTCTGCACTGCAAGGTTCATGCTGAAGAGGACAAAACCAGACCTCGTCAGCAGCAACTCATCTGCACGGCTTCTAGAGGACGTTTTAGTTGACAACAATGACTATGATCACCTTATCCAGAGCTCCAGAGTAAGGCTTTAATTTACTCACCGGCCCCTCATGATCCGAGAATATACCAAAAGCCATTGCTAAACAATTCCATATATTTTGTACTGTTATTCAAAAATGCCTTAATAATGTCTCTATCGAAAAAAAGGTAAACGTTTTTTGACAGAGCTGCCTCAGAGTTGAATGAAATGGAACAGTATTCCACTAGAGTTATGCATATTCATTCCAGGGATGGCAACAAAGAAACACCTTATCAGCTGAAAATTAGCCATTGTTCAATATTGTTTACATACCTGTGAGGGAACCTGTCTGTCAACAGATGGGAAAGAAGTAATAATAATAATACATTTAATTTATAATGCACTTTACATTTGGATCAAATCTCAAAGTGCTACAAGGCAAAAGCAGATAAAAGCATCAATAAAAAAAATAAAATAAAATAATAACTATACAAAAACGTGACCAAAAACATTAATGTTAATTACAGTTATAGGTTCTGCTAAAAAGGAAAGTTTTAAGTCCTTTTTTAAATGTGTCAGTCATCTGTGGAGCCCTGAGATGGTCAGGGAGTGCATTCCACAGACGAGGGGCAGCAGAACAGAAGGCCCGATCTCCCATGGTGCTGAGCTTAGTCCGGGGAAGGAGGAGGCGGTATGAATGGGTAGAACGGAGGGATCGTGTCGAGGTCAGTCGGGTGAGTAGTTCTTTCAGGTAGGGGGGTGCGTTACCATGGATGCACTGGTGAGTGAGGAGAGAGATCTTATAATCAATCCTGGTGGAGATGGGAAGCCAATGAAGGGAATGAAGAACAGGGGTGATGTGTTCGTGTTTACGAACTCTCATCAGGATCCTAGAAGTAAGCTCAGGTCCCACTGATTTCGAAGACTTTGAGAGTGTACCCCAATGATTCATGTAACATTGTTTGGAAACTGTTTGTTGTCTATGCTAGCATTGAAGATGAACTGTTTGATATCAATGCTAGATTTGAAGCTTAACAGTTTGATGCATTGAATTGTTTAACAAAAGTTTTGAAGTTTAAATGTTTGCTGATGATGTTGGCTTTGAAGTTGATTCGTTTGATGTGGACGTTGGGGCTCAGAAAGTCAACTCAAGTGGATAACTTGATTGGAGAACAGACACTGCTTTGTTGTTGAAATGTAGCAAAAACAAAAGTTGACTAATCTCAATTCCACCTATACATTTTCAGAGAAAGAAGACTTATAGGCTAAAACGTAAGCATGTTGGTGTGATAAGGTCAAAATAAATTGGTGTAATTGACATTAGTCAACTTGCACCGGAATTTTGTTTGTGCTACCTTTCACCTTTGGATACTCATCATTAGGATCATACATGTTTTAGCACTTTGAGATTTGATCCAAATGTAAAGTGCATTATAAATTAAATGTATTATTATTATTATTACATGTACGTTTTGGTTGAGCACAACAAACTAATATACTGGGATGGGGAATCCACTCCAAAGATACAAGAAACTACTTTGTGTTTTTAACCTGATGTGTTACAAAATGCTTTTCCACCTTGTAAGTCAAAACAGCGGATCTAAAAACTGAGGCGTTAGCTGCCAAATCTCCTAGTGAACTTCCCATGCTTCCATAATCCCATGGTGTCCCTGGATGACAGACGCCCCCAACCAATAATGTAATTAAATAAAATGTAGAAATCCAAAAGAAAATACCACACATGACACCAACTGACCTCTGTGTTTCAGTACTATTTCTCAGTGAGGGTTCTTCCAGGCCAGGAGCCGTCCAGTGTGTGGGTAGGCTGGGTGACCTCCAACTTTCATGAGCATACTGTGACATTTGACGCTGACAACGTCCACACTGTGACTGTCACCCTGGGAGATGATAGCGGCAAAGTCCAAGAAAGGTAAGTAGAAAGAAGCACTTATATTGTTGGCATGAAGGACATCAACAGGCATTTAAATATTAATGTTCATCATATAAGTTGTTATCGTGATCATCCTTTTTTCCATCATATGCAGACTCTGAATTGAAACCCTACTTAAGGATTTACTGAACTTCATTAATTAAATGAAACTCAATTCACTGCTAGAGAATCTTTTCAATGGTCATGACAATAATGATAAAAACATTCATGTACTTTTGCCCAGTGTTAAACGCTGCAACTGTTACATGATGTGTGCTGGCGAGGCGACAGGCCTGTCTCAGAGTCGAAGAAGTTCAGGGTTGGAGATCGGCTGTTTGATTGACACAGCCACTGGGCTGCTCACCTTCACCTCCAGTGGAGTAGAAATGGCAACCTTCTACCAAGTAAGTCATGCAGGAATTTATTTCTATTTATTCATGCCGATCAATATTTTTCTTCTCAAATCTTTATTTTTGTTAAATCATTTACAATTTCAAAAAAATCTTAATCAGTTTTTAATGGATTAATGATGTATATATGTTAAACATGGAAGAATTAAATAATTATACTAATGTAATATTTTTTTATCAGGTAGAAGCCAGTACAAAGCTGTTTCCTGCTGTTTTTGTCAAGCCCACCACTAGCAACATGTTTCAGTTTGAGTTGGGATGCATTAAGGTAGAGCAACTTTTATTTATTTATTTATTGTCCTGTACTTAAGATATCTTAAAATTTTGTGGTTTTTCTTGCACTGGATCTTTTTGTAGCCTGCCTGTGTTGCTTACCTCACCGGACATTGCTTCTCCTCCTCCATTTCCACAGAGCTCTTTCTGTCGCTTTTAAAACGAGAAAGCTGGAAGTGAAATTTGAATATTCATTACGTATGATAATCTACCTTCACATCTGTGAAGACAAGTTAGTCAGACAAAATATAACCATGAAAAGAGCTCCTCATAGTTATTTTAATTTTTAAACAAGTTTGATTATCTAGATTCTCATTAAAGGTTTTGATAAAACTCCACTATAGCCATTAATTACGAGGTTTCAGACCCAAACCTAGGTAATGTACATACATATCTATTTTCTACAATTCATACTTTCTACAACTTCTCATTTATGTACTGTTGCTAATGATCTTCTTAATCTTGCTGGGAAGTATCTAAATGGTCTAAGGTTTCCCCCATCACGGTTTCAAAAAGTTCTGCGGAAAGCCTGCCTGTGGCTGCTATTCAAAAAAGTATAAATACACAATTTATTCAAGAAGTTGGAAATACATTTATTTGTAATTTTTTTTAAATTATTTTTTCAGTATTAGAAAGATTTTACACTTGAATGTTAGGTTACTTTTCAGTCTTGAGACGTTTAAAATTTGTGAGCTATTACTCTGAAGTGCTCTTTTATTTCTCTAATATTGGTCGTGTTGGTTTTTCATCTCGATCCAGAATGTGATGCCACTCTCAGCAGGTTTGCTTTACAGCCAAACACGGAATACAACACCTCAGTGCCCTCCAAGGCTTCAGGTCCAGCATCTTAGCCCAGTGTTGTGGACCAGGATACCAGACCATCCTTTAAAGGTGATAGTGGATCGGCCAGATGAGTGCCACGGATGGAGAATCCAATGTTCTGAGGCTCTGCAAGACATGATCATTCAGATCCCTGATGGAAGCAGGTGAAAGTGCTGCATACTGTGAATCACTAATTTTTCATTTTTTTGTATTAGATGGATGTGTTTCAGATTTTTTTCGAAGTAGTTCAGTAGACAGATTAACTCAGCACCTTGCGCTTCTATATTCAACCAATAACAACTTGAACCAGTAATGAAGAGTGATTTTAATTTAATAACTCAGATCATTATTAACTGTAGCCTGTATAAGAAACATTCCAAGACCATCTACTCCAGTTGGACTTCTAATATGTCATTGATCAAACGGAGGTCATCAATCTAAGTGAGAGATGTCATCTGCCAACACCCCCATCCAATGTCTAAAAGTCTTTAACCAAACATGTAGACTATATGTGAGCAGTGCAGGCACCATACTTTGTGCTTGTATCATGTGAGCTTACTTGATTTATATGTGAGCAGGTTTAGATCTGCAGTACACAATGTTCATGCATGACATGACTTTGACCTCCTTTCTGACCTTCTTTTTTGGTTCCATCAACAGTCTAGAGTTTTAACAACAATTCTGACATTACTTTCTGATGACATTGGTCTAGGTGTGTTGACATTCTGGAGCTGTCGGAACTTGATGACCTCCTGACCTTTCACCACGACACTCTTCTCCTTTACTGCTCTTTATGCACCCTTGGGAACACAAGAGTTTGCCATGCCCTCTGCAGTCATGTAGACCAATCCCAGATTCTTCACGCCATTCAGAATCCCCGCCTCCCTGGTCTACTCCGCTCTGCATTTTATCAGCTGCTCATTCAGGTGATTGCCTCTTCATGTTCAGGTTTTTCTTCGGTTTACAGATATTAAAGACCTTTGGTGTTTGATGGGTAAATAAATGCTTAATCCTATTCTCTAGGTTTACCTCAGCTGCCACGCCACTGCACGACTCATGATGAACCATGAATACATCGTGCCTATGACTGACCAGACCAGAGAAATTACCCTTGATTCCAGACTTAGCAAGAGCTTTCATGGGGGGAATGTCATTCTCAGTACTAATCTGAGTACATCTCTTAAACCATGGATGCATTTCTCATTTCCTTGTTTTGTCAGGAGTGATGGGAAAGAAGGAGATTGTGCAGCTGAAATAGGCTCCACATACAGCCCAGAATTCCCTTTGGACATATTGAAGAAGCTTACTGTGGAGATGATCTCCGCTGGAGTGTTGGCTGTTGGTCAGGGTGTGAGGGATCCTGTAGGAGGCAGCATTGAGCTTATGCTGGTTCCTCTAATTAGACTGTTCTTCACCCTCTTGGTAATGGGAGTATTTAGGGATGAGGATCTGGTTAAAGCACTGAGACTGATAGAGCCAGGGGTCTTTTCCACAGTTCCTGAAAACACCAAAGGAGAAGAGGAAGATGAGGCTAGTGAAGATGAAAGGGAATGGAAAAGTAGCAACAAAAAAGATGAAACCCCTAAACAAGGGCTTCTTCAAATGAAGCTTCCAGAAGCTGTCAAACTTGAGGTGAAATGATCAGCAGCATTCTTATAAATGTTTTTTGATGTTTAAAAAAAAGAATTAAAAAAAAAAAGAATGATTAAGCAAAATGTATACATTTCTCTCTCTCTCTAGCTTTGCCATCTGCTGTCCTACCTGTGTGACTGTCAAATTCGCCACAGGGTTGAAGCCGTGGCTGCCTTCTCTGACAGCTTTGTATGTGGGCTGCAGGAGAACCAACGCTTTCGTTACAATCAAGTGATGCAAGCTCTCAACATGTCTGCCGCGCTAACTGCCCGCAAGACCAAGGAGTTTCGTTCACCTCCACAGGAGCAGGTTGAATGGCCTGAATTAATAATGATAATACAAATAATAATGAGAATGATACATAATAATGCATTATATTTATAGAGCTTAAAGAACCTTTTCAATTACACAAAAAAGGAAATCAACATCGTTAAACAAAATAAATCGATTTTAGGTACTAAAGTATAAATATAAAAAGCAAAAATAAAAACATTAATCACGCTATAACCTCGGGGAACAGTAGGTCTGGACATCTGAACTTAGATCCATCAGGAAGATTGAGATCAAAAAGCATCTCCTCTGAGCTGCATCAAAAATTTTTGTTCATGTTTTGTGTTGAAATCCCCCCACAGAGTCAAGACACTGGTCGTGGTTGATGACTTTGCTGAGACTGTTGAGGCTGGTGACATGATGAAGTTGATAAATCTGTGAAGACTGGGTGATGATGGGGAGCTGTGGGGCAACAGCAACATTAAAGAACTAGAAGTACAGCGCGAATCGTATAGAAAAAGACCGGGGCAATGAAGGGGTGCCATAATACTCAAAATTAAAAAATTAAAACTGAGTATGCGTGAACGGTTAAATGGCAGGATGGCATTAGACAAAAGCTATAGCCTACGTGGGCAAAGGGATAGTCTTTCTGACTGAACTTTCACTAAAACTCATTAGCTAATATTTGGTAGGAAGATTAATTTATACAATTACGGATTGTGTTTTTTCTATGTAACAAGAGCCACACACATTATCATTGTGGCTTTTCTAATAGTGTTGTTTGTTCTTTTTTGTAATACATGATCTGTTTTAGATCAATATGCTGCTGAGCTTCAGGGATGAGCTGAACTGTCCGTGTCCAACGGAACTCCAACAGCTCCTGGAAGAATTCCACAATCTTCTCAGAACACAATGTGGTTGGTTCTGCCCTAACATCCATCTGACCATGCAATTGTGAAACTGCTTTATGAAAACACTTTGTTGAAATAGTGGAAAACATATATCATTGGCTTGAATTATTCAGGTGTTGAATCGGACGGTGACTCAGAGGGTGAAGAGGAGGGTGATCTGTCCATAAAGGATCGGCTTCTCAGTCTAGTGGCGAGAGCCACCGGGCTGAAAAAGAAACCCGTGGAGGTGGAGGGGAATAGTCAGCAGGGTGCCAGTAAGTACATCTATCTATAGAATGACAGTTTGCTGAAAGTGGATGTCTACAGAAGATAATTACTCTTTGAATTGAATTTCTCTTTGAAGTGTAACAACTGAATTTATCTATTTATCCCTAGTTTGATTTAGGATTTGGGTCAAACATGAGTTTTTGTTTCACTATTAGTCAAAAAATGTCCACACACTTTTAGCTATGTTGCAATAATTTTAATTTTTAAACTTTGGAAAACCTAATATGTATTAGTCAATACAAGTATGGATTCTACTTTTGAAAAAACTAACCAGGGCTATGCTGTCGTCCCCGACTGCGAAGAAATAACCCCGAAAAGGTCCCCAATCCCCTGCTTTTTACAATCAATCACCTGATTGAACTCCTCAAATTGTATTGTGGAGTTATGTCCGAAACACAGTTTTTGCAAATAATGCTCCAACTTGTGAGTAATATATGGTATACAAGATCTTAAATTAAGGCTAAATTCGCTAAGTTTTAGAATTTTTATTTGATATGAAACTAAAATTAAATGTAATAAATTCCACTTACTATCAGAGACTCTAAGTTATTCAACTAGACTCAATGTAAGTTACTAATTGGTAACTGTTTGTTACCAGTTGAAATGAATATCCATAAATGTGTATAGAATAACACATACACACGGTAAAACACTACAATGTAGATTCCTGCAATCAAGAAGAGAGTTTTGATAAAGAGCAGTTGACTCAAAAAATGTATTTATATATTTTAACTAAAACTTACACATAAGGTGTATGTGTAAGGTGCCTTTATCAGAAACCTTTCAATATTTGCTCATGACCTAACACTAAAATGATTTGAGTCATAGTCGGATATATATATTTTTTGCAGCATGTTTATACAGTATATTATTGTATTTTTATCAATCTTTATTTCCCTCAGAGTCCCTAAAGAAGCTCATCTCTACGACAATGGTGCATTGGGCTCTAGAGACGGAAATGCAGGACCCTGAACTGGTCAGGGCTGTCTTCTCATTGCTGCACCGTCAGTATCAGGGTGTTGGGGGCCAAATGGCAGCACCCCTCTCCCGAGCCTATACCATCAGCGAGGCTTCAGTACAGGACACCATGTCTCTCCTGACCTCCCTGAGCCAAATCCGTGCCCTCCTCAGTGTCCGCATGGGGAGAGAAGAGGAGAGGCTGATGATCAGAAAACTAGGGTAAGGAAACTTTGCAGCATAGGTTTGCGTCTCCTGACAGAAAAGACACAGACAGCGTTCTTACAGTATGGTGTTTTAATCTAAATATACTGTTTCACAATAGAGACATCATGAATAATAAAGTTTTCTACCAACACCCCAACCTAATGAGGGTGTTGGGGATGCATGAGACTGTGATGGAGGTGATGGTCAATGTTCTAGGAGAAGGAGAACCATCAACGGTGAGACTTAAACAAATAAATTTACTTGAAAAATTACTTGAACAGTATTCTTGTTATTATTATTCAAGGTTTAAATTCTTAAAATAATGTTATTGACGAAGATCCGTCATAGAGCAACAGCAATTGGTTACAGCTTATTTGTATTAATTTATTTGAACATTTTATTAATCCATGCATTCATTTTGTTGTTAGGAGATTACATTTCCCAAGATGGTGGCCAGTTGTTGTCGGTTCCTTTGTTATTTTTGCCGCATTAGCCGTCACAATCAGGGAGCCCTGTTTGACCATCTCAGCTACCTCCTGGAAAACAGCAATGTTGGACTTGGTAAAACTTTTCTCTTTTCGCTTCTCTGACGATGAATACAACGAATTATTGAATACACTGTAATGTATGTGTACAGTACATGACACTACACACACCTCCTTTCATAAGTGTTTTTGGAGTTGAGAATTTGTAGTGATGTTATAAGGACGACATACAGTGTACAACATGCAACATTGGAACATTTCAGTAAGGTTTCAATCAGGAGAGAGAGAATGAAGAATACTTGAATGTTGAGTTCTGCCAAGAGTCGCAGAACTGATATCCCCCTTGGAGACTGGACAGTGGCGGTGGTGGTGGTGACTGATTACTCTGCTGAGACTGATGAACGATGAAGTTGAGGGATCTGGGCGGAGTATATAAGTATACATTTACAGCTGGAATGATTTACTGAAGGGCACAGATAAATGTGTCCTGTGTTTGAACCTTCAACTCAGACATTATCCCTACTGTGAGAACCAGAGCAAGAGAGTAGAAAAGTACCAGTCTGCCATTAGTTTTCAGGTATTTAAACTTTATTTGAGAATTTATTTTTCTCACAATTTTCAATATTTGCTCCGAACATTTTAACACAAGTCTGTACTTTCTACTCCTTTCTATTTCAAAGCTGACTTGCAATAGATGCATGTCACACACGATAGATGAAATAAGACAATGGACTTAAAAGCACATAGGAAAATTAAATATCCAAGAAACATGCCAAGAACTCGACTACGACGAAAAAGATGTCAGTATTTTTCTATCCACCTTACCTTTTCTCCATGTAACTTCTGTAATTCTACCTGAATACCTCCTCTGTCTGAGCATGGCAGTAACAGAAGTTGAAATAAAGTTCCTGAGAACTTATATTCATATGATATTAACATTATATCAATTAAACCTGAGGTTCTGTTAAGTTTACATAAAAACATTCAGTAGAAATATTTTTCATAGGGCCAGTTTAGTTCACTTCATAGCCTGTAATCCTTGACGGCTGAATGCAAAGCAACTGGACTAACGGTACCTGGACTGAGAATCTGCAGAAAAATATTCAAAGCCTATACCTTTCACTTTTACATAAGTAAAGACTATGTCTGCTTTTACCAGAGTCTTACATTTAACAAGTAAATCTACATCTAAATCAAGTGTTGACTTCTGTCAGCTCTGATAAGAACATGGAGAAAGTATTTTGTTTTACTGTACCTGCTCTCCAGTTGAGGGGAAGGAGTACATTAAAACGTTCAGACTTTTCTATACCTTTGTTTTCTAGCATCACCTTCCATGCGTGGAGCCACTCCTCTGGATGTGGCAGCAGCTTCTGTTATGGATAATAATGAACTAGCTTTAGCACTGAGGGAACCGGACTTACAGAAGGTGAGTTCATAGGTCGTGTCCTCCTCTTAGGTCTGCTATCATCCGCTGTCCCTCACTTCATTTAAAAACATATAAATGCATTTAAATGTAATAAACATTTTGGGGCATTACAAATGAATATGTTAAAGGGTCAGTAGTTGTTTGACTCATCTCTGCTATGTGTTTACATAGCTACATAGTTACAATAATAATAATAATTATTATTATTGTAACTAATATTATTCACCTGCAGTCTACAAACACACTTATGCTATAGCCTTAAATAGTTGATAAGGAATATTTGACAGTGCAGTCTATGAACACTTGAATTTATTTCTGTCAATATGCTATGCATTTGAGAAATATCAGTGAGGACATAGGTGACATAGCAGCAGACACCAGTCAGCCTTAACAAATTTACTGAAACACAAATTGCTGGAAAATATCTGATAGAGAGATGTCAGAACAGTGCATCACAACGCAGAGCAACTTTAGAAACAAAAGTTGACTTTACAACAATGCATATAAAAGGTTTAAATGTTAAGGTTGATCAGTGTAAATGATCACATCAGGATTCACATTGGAGCATTAACGTGAGCTTACGTCACGTAACTTACGGTTATTTTATTATTAGAAAACAAACTGTATCTTGAGGTAACTCACTGCAAAAAGGTGTGAGGCATGACCTCAACCGGTTACATTAAATCAAATGAGGGCAAAACCAATATTTATCATTAAATTTTTCTGAGAAAGGCAACATGTGCGCAAGTCCCTATTTGTCCAGTTATTGCAATAACCCTCCATCTTTATAACTAATCCATTATCCAGGTGGTTCAGTACCTCGCTGGCTGTGGTCTCAAGAGCTGTCCAATGCTAGTGGCTAAAGGCTACCCTGATATTGGATGGAACCCTGTGGAGGGCGAGCGTTACCTGGATTTTCTACGTTTTGCTGTCTTCTGTAATGGTAACATGTATTTTAAAGTTGTATGATACACTATTCTTCTGTTGATGTGTATTATCCAACCTGTAGTAATTTTAAAGTTTTCAACAAAAAAATATTTTAAGCAACCAATTTAAATGATTTAACTTATTATATAAGTTATCAAACCTGCTCGGGAGGTTAATTCATTAGTTCACTTTGTTTGTCTGTTTAAAAAACAGAATCTCATGAAACTCTCTCAAAGAATTGGACGTGTAGAAAAGAACAGTCCATTACATTTGGTAGTGAATATAGATAAAGTTTTTTTAATAATTTATTTTTTACCGCTTTGAACTTAATAAGATGATGATTTTATGATTTTTTTGTCCATCGCACATTAACAAACAATTAAACTGGATGACAGATTAAATATTATCCCAAAGTAAGAACTGTTGAATTTTGGATGAGAGCCAGATATAGAATTGCTCATTAATTTTTTTCCCACTGTATGTAAAGGTGAAAAGTCTAAAGTCACTTATTTAACCTGAAAGAGTATAAACATATAGCTTTGATCAGAGATTGCTACTGGCAATGGGAAAAGGTCATTAGATATGGGATGAGTCGAGCAGAAAAGAAAATTATTTCTGGAACAGCTGTTTTCCTCTATGTCATAAAATGAATTAACACGAGCAGATCCAAGTACCCACGGTGAACCACTCATAGGTAACTCATTGATATTAATTGAACTTCTGGGTACCAAAGGACCTCTCCGATTGCTCTTGTTTCATTTGTATTCAGTGTAACTTGAACCCTACTCCTTTCATTCATAAATTCTCAGATATTTGGCAGTGTCACTGTATGAGCAGAATAAAAAGTGAAAAGACACATGAGGCTGCATATTTTCATGCCCCAAATTGGTTAGCTATTTGCAATAGAAATAATTACGTCCGTTGTTCTTTCATGATTGATTTTTGTTACTTTTTAACGGCGGCCAGAAGGCCTCAGGTAAAATTGTCCTTGAGGGTGCCGACAGGATACAAATGGCATAAGCGTTGTATACAAAGTGCCTCTCAGTGATTTCTTTTGTACTTTGTTTTGTCCTGTATGAAAGAACTATACATGAACAATTGTAAATAGGTATCACTGTCTATTTAATCACTATGGTATGTCCTTCGGTTTATTAATTCATTCCTATTAATTCAATTACAATATCTGAAAGAAATACATCCGAGGCCTCTCACACACAGTTGACATTTTCAACCTGCCAACTGATGGCGACTTTAATACTAAGCCTGTTTTTTGTCAACAGGTGAGAGTGTAGAGGAGAATGCTTATGTGGTGTTGAGGTTGCTGATTCGACAGCCTGAGTGCTTTGGCCCTGCCCTGCAAGGTGACAGAGGAAACGGTCTCCTTGCAGCCATGAAGGAAGCCATCAGGATTTCAGATGACCCTGCTATTGATGGAACTGGCACCATGTACCAGTCCAACAGAACTCTGTCAGTATTACATGATGAAATAAAGTGTGGGTCATGCGTGGGCATGTATGCACAGACACTAAATATAAAGATCTAGCATGCAGGACATACTGGAATAACATTTAGGGCTAAGGGTCAGGGTTGCAACCGACTAAATATCTTACACCTCACCTTCACTTTCCAATACTGTATAAGAAATTAAGTGATGATCATTTATGTTCACCGGAAGACAAGAATGAGGTACAGTGTATATATATATATATATATATATATATATATATGATTTGATATCATTCCTAACCACCGCCCATCTGAAGCCACACTGACATACTGTGGTTGAATTTGCAAACACATAAACACGCACATACAAACATACCTGCATATGCACACACAGGCCTACGCATGAATGTGACAGTGAACTTGTACACCTCAGGTAATCAGTAAAGTATTTGTTGAGAGTATTTATAGGTAGAAAACGATATCCTTAATTGTTTTTGTTTGGTTATCAACAAACTTTATATGGTTGTTCCCCTTAACAGAGATGATATCCAGGATGATGATGACGATGACCTCATTCACATGGGGCACGCTATCATGACCTTCTACTCAGCCCTTATTGACCTGCTTGGCCGATGTGCTCCAGAGATGCACGTGGGTGTTTTTCCAACCTTCTTCAGCCCTTCCGTGTCAATAACCACTGGTGCCTCCTATAATAAAGCCTAATGGAAAGAAGTCTGCAACTGCTTTTTTGAGAATAAGTCACAATTAGACCAAAAACTTTTCACAAAATATCTGTATAATTAACGAAATTTTAACTGTGAATATTTCTTTCTTCCTAAATAGGTCAACTGCTTTGATAATGCAATACATGTTTTTTTGTGCAAATGTCTTTCTTTGTCATTTTGTATAATATCCATCGGAAATCCAAAGCTATTAATACCATAACATTCTGTTCTGAATTTTAAAGCTTATTCAAGGTGGTAAAGGAGAGGCGATCCGCATCCGAGCCATTCTGAGGTCGCTCATCCCAATTCAGGACCTTGAGGGAGTCATCAGCATCTCCTTTCAAATACCTTCAGTGTCTAAAGGTGAAATTAAACAGTCTACACGTAGCTTACATCACTCCAGTATTCACCATTGTGTAGTTATCTGGCTTATCAGCTCCGGCTATCTATTAAATTAGAATTTTGTTAAGATTTGTCATTGCTCTATTATGCTAGTAAAATGGGGGAAATTATCGGAGCATATACACTGCTCAAAAAAATAAAGGGAACGCATAATCATCACAGTGTAACTCCAAGTCAATCAAACCTCCAGGATATCAACCGGTTCAATCAGGGAGAAATAATGATTGTGAATCATTTTCACCTGCTGTTGTGCAAATGGGACAGGCAACAGATGGAAAGGAGAGGCAATTAGCTAGACGACCCGTATTAAGGAATGGTTTTACAGCGGGTGGCCACAGACCATTTCCCTCTCCTCATCCTCTCTGGCTGATTCTTGGATATTTTTTCATTCTTTTGAGGGCCCTTGCTACTAGTTAGAGCATGAGGCAGTATCTGCAGCCCACAGAAAGAGGGTGGCATGATGGCCCAACTTCCACAAGTAGGGCGTGTGCTCACAGCCCGGCTGTAAGCATTCGCCATTGGTGCCCAGTTCTCTTCGCAGATGAGAGCAGGTTCACACTGAGCACATGTGACAGACATGTGATAGATGTGGGTCAATGATGATCTGGGAGGGTATATCCTTGGAGGGCCGCACAGACCTCCACTTGCTAGACAGGTGTACCCTGACTGCTGTTAGGTACCGCAACGAGATCCTCAGACCCATTGTCAGACCGTATGCTGGTGCAGTGGGCCCTGAGTTCGTTCTGGTGCATGGAAATGCCCGGCCTCATGTCGGTCGAGTGTGTCAATGGTTCCTAGATGACGAAGGCATTGTTGCTATTGATTGGATCGTCCTTTCCCCAGACCTGAATCCAATTGAGCACCTCTGGGACATCATGTATCGTTGCATCCACTACCACCACGAAGCACCAAAGACTGTCCAGGACTGATGTCCTGATCAAGGTCTAGGAGGAGATCACCCACACAATCGACCATCGTCCTCCTCATGAGTCTGGGCATCCTTCTCAATAGACGACAGATGGTCGTCTCGTGAGGAGGATGCCCAGACATTGTAGGAAGGGCATTCCGGCACGAGGAGGCCATAAACTCTACTGAGCCACAAAATGAGTTGTCTTGAGGAAATTCACAAAAGTTTGATCATCCTGGGATCTCATTCTTCCACTTCGATTTTCAGTATGATTCTGAAGTCCTGTCCAGTCCAGTCCTCAATGGGTTAATGATTTTGATTTCCATTGATCATTCTTACGTTATTTTGTTCTCAACAAATTACCCTATTTAATCAATAAAGATATTCAACTGGAATATTTCATTCATCCAGATCTGGGATGTGTGATTTAAGCGTTCCCTTTATTTTTTTGAGCAATGGTGGTATTGATGAGGCTATACAGCGAGGCGTTCGATCATCTAATCGTTGTATTTCCATTTGTTTGTCCAGATGGTGTGGTGGTTGAGCCTGACCTGTCAAAAGTGTTCTGTCCAGATCACAAGGCAGCTATGGTTCTGTTCTTGGACCGGGTTTATAGCATTGAGAACCAGAGTTTTCTTCTCCACCTGCTAGAAGTCGGCTTTCTGCCTGACCTTCAGGCAGCTGTCTCCCTTGACAATGTGAGGAGAAAATAAATTAATTGACTTTCACCTTTCGCCTGCTTGACAGACCCAGTGTCATATTGGTCAAGTGACCTCTGACTCCATATTGGTCCAAATTGCATCCTGTCACCAATGAAAAATAGCAAGCACTTCCCCCCATCCCAAGCATTGACACATTGACTCTTCCTCTCTTTCTCGTTGCAGTCTGACTTAGGAACCACTGATATGTGTCTGGCCTTCAACAGATACTTATGTACAGCTGTTCTTCCCCTCATCACCAAATGTTCAGTTTTCTTCTGCGGTTTGGAGGACCATGTCTTATTGGTGGATAGTCTCATCCAAGCGATCTACAGTCTCTCTAGAGCTTTTAGTTTGACCAATGCTCAGAGAGATTCAATTGAAGATTGTTTGTTAGCTGTGTGCAGGTGGGTGTTTTTAGTTGGCATGATGAAGCTAAGCTGTTATTAATAAAGAGTTACTGCATTTGTATCAGTAGATTTACTCAGCAAATTACTGATATAATAGACAGGACACATAATGCTTCAATGCTATTTAAGGAACCCACATATTCTGTGGTCTGCTATTTTTAATCATGAATTATTGCACCATTAGCCTCTGTACCATGTGACCCGACTGATGAAACCGAATGAGACCAAACAACAGATTATTTTTTAACAGCTGCACATATTAGCGCATCTGATATCCTCTCAGTATATTTGATGGTTCATGATGAAAACCTGTTTTTTCCCATTTCGGACATAAGTCGGATGTAATTTGCCAAATTAGATCAAATTGTTTTATTAAAAGGCATCTTGCTTAAAACATTTCACAGTTACATATGTCATTCTTCAGAGAACTGCTATGAGACTAATTCTGCACCCATTGTTCTTAGTAAACTTCAGCCACCTATGATGCAGCCTCTTCTTCGACGGATTGTTTCTGATATTCCCAATCTTACAGACTACAGCAAGATGCCACTAAAGGTGGAAACACAAACTCCAGTTTAAAGTACCTAGGGATATATACCAATACACCAGTTTGAAATCATTAATTTTATTAACGGCGGTCTATATTTCATTTTACCAGCTCCTGACCTGTCATTACGAGCAGAGGTGGAAGTACTACTCTGTAACTGGAGGGCAGGGTGACCAGTGTTTAGCCTCTGAAGAGGAGCTCCACCTGTCTCGAAAATTGTTCTGGGGTGTGTTCAAGGCCCTTGAAAAGAAGGTAACCCATACCTGTGTCACATTGGACTTATTGAAAATTACGATCAAAATAAAACTGTATCTTTCCTCAGTTCACTGCAAGCATACACCACCAAATTTGTGATGGACACTTACCTGATTCAGACCTCGAAACATCAAATATTTATTTTAGTGCTGATGTTGGCCCGCATCAAATTAGCTTAAAATGCCAAACACATATTCAATATTGCACAGAATTGTGAAAGCTCATCAAATTAAATACAACAGAGTATAAATTAGATATTTATGAGTGAAGGGTGTGCTGCACAATGGGGTGGGGGGGATGTCAAATATAATCTGAACCACAGTAGAAGGAGATATATCTTTTATTTCTGCATAGGGAGGGATATTTTTCTCTCCAAAACAAGTGTTTTACCTCTGAATAGTGAAGGCATTATCTACACTACACACCATACAACACTTTACTGATCACCCATAATATTGCACCTCTTTAGCCACCAAAACAGCTCTTCAATTAATTTTTATGTTCTATCACCTTTACAGCAGGACAGGAATTAACTCATCCAGCAATTAGGGATACAATAGTTACTCTATAGGACTTTACAACACAGGCTAACCTTCACTCCCTAAACATATCAATGAGCTGTGGGCAATAATGACTCTCTCTCTGGTTCATTAGGTGTCTGTCCTTAGACCTCGCTGTAAGAGCCTGCAATTGTTACTAAAAATATTTGACAAGTAGAACACTCATCTCGCCGGTTTCATTTTGATGACCTATTTAATATTATTCTGTCTTCAGTGGTCATTGTTTATTATATTATGGCTAATTGGTGTATATCTGAAATTTATCCGCGGCCAGAAATTTGCCCTTACAAAATTTGACTGACATCAGCTTTTTGAAAAACTTAAGAAACAAACAAACAAACTCCCCTAATTGTTAGGAGTTAAACAGACTCAAAAAAATACATTGTGAATCCAATTTTTACAGCAGGCCTACTGTCTTTCAAAAAGCAACGTTCAAAGCGGCTGTCAGCATGCTAACTAAATTGTGGTTTGATCCTGTAGGTCATTGCTGCTTCCTTGAATTTTTAAAGGCTTCAAAGGCTTTAAAGGCATAAAAGATCACGACTTTAGACTAGAATATTGTGCTGCACATGACAAGACATAGTATTGACCGTGGATGTGTTATGAATGTGAATGAATGTGTTATTTTGACCACTGATTCGTGCTCATAATTATATAGCTTATTGGTGGTTACAATGTAATTCTCATTGGTGGTCATAATGTTGTAGCTGGCGGAGGGGTCATATTTTTATGGCTGAAGGGTGGTAACAATGTTCTGGCTGATCATTGTTCACAATGTTATAGTTTGATAGGTAGTCATACTGTTATGGCTAATGATTGATGATCATAATGTAATGGCTGTTTTGTGGTCATATCGTTTGGGCTGATCAGTGGTGCACATAAAAATAGAAAATTTGCAAAGTAGCTTATGAACAAAAAAAGCTCTTCAGCCTGTTCCACATTTTGACGCTAACTATAATGGACACAGGAGGAATTTGTTTTGTTAGAAAAGGATTGACCAGGAATTATGAAAATTTTGACTCACTACGTATCTGTACATGGACAACATATTGCATATATCCGGGGAACCTTCCCATATTTTTTCTTATTTCATGTTATGACAAAAATTTATAAGACCGCCAGTGCATCTGTAGCTATATCTATGCATATTATTAGGCTTAGCATTAGAACTTTAGGATTCAGAGAAAATGCATCCAAAATAGTCATATCTAGTTTGTTAAATAGTTTCAATCAAATAAGCTGGATTCTCTGTTTAGTGTTCTGTTTGTAATGTTCAGACATTTGGAAGCCGCGTAATTGAAGAGAAACCGAAACAACTCTGAAATCACTTATTACAAACATTTGTCTCTCTACATTTAACACCAGCGTTGTTTTCTGTTTTACTGCCTTTCCTCTCAGGTCCCTGACTGTCTCTTTCACTTCTCTTCTCACTCACATGCTGTCTTTCCAATACCAACTCCACAGCCCTACGAGCCTCAGTTATTTAGGTTGTGTGTCCAGTGCCTGTCTGCAGTGGCCGACGCTCTTCCTCCTGACCACGCTGACTCAAGCTGCACATCCCGTATGGACGGGCATGTCTCTGTGGATGCAGATGAAATCTTTGACCCCCAGCCTGTAGACACCTCCAAGTAAGAAAATGATCAGGGATATCTTCATGATGGACAAACAATCAACAAAAGTATTGGTTGATTTGGAATATTCTGAGGATGAGGAAGATAAAAAAATAAGACATAATTTGACTAATGTGACTTTATCTCTCTTAGGAGTGTCCATATGAACATTTGTTTTCCTGCTCTTGAAAAATCCGTCCAATAATAATGTTTGATGGTATCCATTAGGACTAAATAACCTAATATTTATTTATTCCTACTCTAGTGTGTCTCTGCCAGAGAGACTGGAGTTTGTGGTAAACAAGTATGCAGAACACACTCATGAGAAATGGTCATTGGATAAGGTAATGACACTATTTATCTCATCTTGCTTAGATTACTGTAGCTCCCATTACACGTGTTTGAGTTAACAGAATTTACATAAACTACAGCTTGTACAGAAAACAGCCGCCAGACTCCACCAGAACCAAAATACAGAACGGAAACTACTCATTCTTAAACCCTGCCTTCACCGATTTGCTGTCACTTCAAGAATTGATTTTAAGATTTTATTGAGACACGCTCTGGGCTACCTCCCAAACACGTCTCTGCTCTCCTGACACCTTTAACCATTAAATGATTTATTATGTAATCATTTCTTTAATTTGAATTTGATTTGAATGTCTTATTTTGATTCATAATTTTTCATATAAATCCAATGTGTTAAACAGTTAAACTAAACAAAGATAATAGCATATTACACTGAGCCCAAAATTGAGAATGAGAATGTCTCGACAAATAATCAAGCTGTGGATATCCTGCTCACTTAAAGATACAATGAAATACCTGAAGTTTTTTTGTTGCATTGGCCCTATATTATTTTTGAGCTACTGTTTGCATATTTTGAATGTGTGTTTTTTCCTGACTTTGATGTTCTTTCTGATAGTTTGCTAACGGCTGGGTTCACGGGGAGCAGCTATGTGAGAACACGAAGGCTCACCCTCTCCTCAAACCGTACAGAGCTCTGGCTGAGAAGGTATGGCGACTATTCCGTTCTTATCGTCAGTTTCTGCAAATGCATTTAAATACAGAAAACAGTGAACTTAAAAAAACAGGGGCAACTGCATACCGAAAGTTGAGCCTGCTGCTTGTGACATACATTTTTGAAGCACCTTTGTTCATGGATCTTATATTGAGTGTACTAAAACAATCTTTTCAAGGTTTTATAAATCGAAGTTGTAGAAAATTGTTTTCAAATTCTCCTCACCTTGAATCACATGCTGATTTTAGTTTTACTATTTTTCAATCGACTTGCGTTTTTCTAGGAGAAGGAGGCGTACCGCTGGGCCATTAAAGAGACAGTAAGGAGTATGCTGGCCTTTGGATGGACCATAGAGAGGACCAAAGAAGGAGAAGCATCTGGCATACATACCTGTACTCACGGAATTTCACAGGCTGGTCAGGTACGCTTCTTTCACAGGCCATGTCCACTTGGTCTTAGGACACTGAATGTCGTGATTCCATTCATCTATTTTCATGTTGATTTCGGCCTGAATAATCAGCCATTAGTTTTTCTGCCATAGTTGTCTTTTGAAGGAGCATCAACGTTCAGCCCTAAACCGCTGGATGTGAGCAGCATCACCTTATCATGGGATCAGTGTGTAAGTAATCCATTTTATTTCAGCTTCATGCAAAATCATAGTAGGTACAACTCTGGCTCGACGTAAATCCTGTCACAGAATCTGCGGAGGTGGTAATATATGCAATTGTGTACATCTCTTAAGTATCTGATGTCGTTGTTTTATCTCGGCCAGGAATTGTTTTTGTATATCCTGTTTTTATTTGTCTTGCTTTTCTCTGTTTTTTTTTGGTCATTCCTGTCTTGTGTGTGGATGCTGGTGGGGTTGGAGCCTAATGGAAATTGTTTTATATCATTCAAAGCACCTTTTTTTTCTTTGTGCATGAAAGGGGCTTTATAAATAAAGTTTGATTGGTTGATTGATTTAATTTGGGGCATGCTGTTGCAGTTTAAATTGAATTACATTTTTATCTTCTTAAACAACTCAGTGACATATGTGTCAGTACCTGAAAAGTGGAACAACCTTGCCGCCCTGCTTTTGAGTGCTTTTCGCCAATGAATTACCTCCACAATAGTAGTTTTCTTACCAGGCTTTGATTAATTGGTATACAGTCTGAGCTGATGTTTGGGACCGTTTTTTTAAGCCTAGCCTTGATTTGCATGGAAAACTTGCAAGACAGAATGTTGTAGAATTGATTGAATTGATTGTAGAATTGAAACTCTTTTGTTTTTGTTTTTTTCTTTCCTATCTTTAGGCCATGGCTGAACAGTTGGCTGGAAACTATCACAATACCTTGGCTAAGAGGAAGAAATTAGATCTAGAGATTAAAGGTAAGTAAGAAAACCCTTCCTTGTATTAAAAAAAGTCAGAAGACAAGACAAGAAAACAAAAAATCATAATAAAAGCTTGATTCAGTCCATCGGTGACTTAAGAATTTTAACAAAAAAATAAATTCAGAAGACAGAGTGGGAGGAAATAAAGGTGTGAATATCATACACTTTAAGGAATGGTTAGAATTTTGCTTTAATTCTCAGTTTGAATGAGCAAGATTGCAGAACTTTATTGACATGCCGATTCAAATTTAAATAAGGGTCAGGTTTAATGTGGAGATTCCTGGCATATAGTTTGACCAGAGATGACGCTTGACCAGTATGCTTTACAAAGCTGTTTGTTTTATTTTCTAGGCCGATAATGAGTACTTTTTATTTTTCAGCTTTGATGTGTGTCGCAATATAGCGACTTTGGCGCTTGAAGGGTTAAGCTTCCTCCAATTCTTTATAGCGGTTAAGCAGTTGTGGAGAGTTTAAGTTTCTGTTATTATCTTGCTTAATAGAGATATAAAATTGAGTATCATGTCTACAGCAATGGTAGAATATACAACCAAAGTGGTTAATTATCTGGCCATGGGGAGAAATGTACAAAAAGAACAGGATGGGTCTGAGGACTGAACTTTGTGGCACTCCATATTGAAACAGAGAAAGAGATGATTACCAATAGAAACCATAAAATATCTATGTAACAATTTGAGATTATTTTAATTTGATATTTGAGATGAGTCACTCTAGGTTCCTTTTTAGTCTTGGTTTTAAAATGCGTTTTGGGCGATCGGATTATCGGAACATGATTTGTGTTTGGATCGCCCATCATTCAAACCACTTGCCGAGGTGGTTTTGGATGCACTTGACCCCATATCTTTTGTAGTATAAACGTTAATGTGTCCTGATGCGTCTCTGAGAAGGATGTAACAGGAAAATACGTCAACAGTAGTGAGAGATGAAAGTTTACGCGGTTTGAGTACAAGCGTAACGGGATTAGTCCATACATGTATATTAGCTCTTGAAACATCATCATGTTGTTAGATAGCCCATGCTAGCTTGCTAAAAAATTCTGGCATTTGACTGATAGCTACACACAACACCTTTTGACCTTGAGTGATGTAGGCAGCAACAGAATCGGTATCAGAAGTGGTCAGCTGGACACATTTTGGAGAAGCATGATAGACACAAGTGTAAACGGCAAAGTGTCTTGCTGTCAGCTTGTGATCCAATAGCTCAAAACGCATTTTTGATGAGCTGGTATCACAGGCTTTCCCTTTGCTACCAGGTCATCTGTGTTTAATTTCTTATGAGGATAGAATGCATACAGATGGTGTCAATACCTCCTCACCTCTCCTCTCCTCTCCTCTCCTCTCCTCTCCTCAGGAGGTGGTGGTCATTCAATGCTTGTACCCTATGACACACTGAGTGCCAAGGAAAAGACGAAATTCAGAGAAAGGGCTAAAGATATCCTTAAGTTCCTTCAGCTCAATGGTTACACGGTGTGGAGGTGAGTACAGAATAAGTTTACGACTGCAGCATGTACGACAGTCTTAGCAACTGAGTCTTTCCATTTCCCTGTCAGTGTTTTAGCTCTCTTTAAAAGCAACATTAATAATAATAATAATAATACATTTAATTTATAATGCACTTTACATTTGGATCAAATCTCAAAGTGCTAAACATTAGACCCAGTAGTTTTCCATACTATCATGTAGTCTATAGCTGTAGTGTTTTATTAGCTTTGTTTTATTTCTACCCCATCACAGAGATCGGAAGACACCTGAAATGGACTTTCCCGCTGTAGCCAACTGCTTTGGCTACTGTCTCCTACAGCAGCTGCTTATTCACACTGAGGAGGCCCAAGAGCACATGTTGGAGCTGGGTAACATTGGAGTGTTCATGAATGCAAAGAGCTAAAAAAAACTATCACAGATATAAAATAAAACTGGCATGGAGCAGTTTAAGCAAAGTACATGAGTCCAGTATGTAATGGATAATGTGAGGTTCTGAACATTCCTTGTCTTCGGGCTTAGTTTAATGATTAAATAACAACTTTCACCTGAGTCCGAGTAATTTGGAATCTTACAAGTGAAGTATGTAAAGACGGTTTAATTATTTATATTTTTCACATTTGTCTTTGATCTCATTTTACTTTTAACCTTTTATTACATAGGATTAAGTATTTCACTGACTTTTTCTTTCCAGAGGTGATTCAAGCCAGAGGACACATGTCTAAGGGAGAGAGAGCTCCAAGCCAGCAACACAAACATTTTTTTCCAAAGGTTAGCATCAGATCAATGCACAACAAAACACAGTCAATATCTACTGATTTGACATGGAATCTGTCGCCAAGATGTAATCCCTTTTCCAATATTTTTGCTACTGCCGTTGTCTTTCTCCTCATGTTTTATTTTTTTTCTTATTTCACTTACGTCATATAATCAGTTCTATTAGATGGTAGCCATGCGAAACCGCCCTAAGTCAAACTCCTTGTGGTGGTGTAATTTATTTAACGATTTTGGAAATCCATGTGGGCGTGTTGATTGCGATCAGAACATTGATTAATGCTTCCCACATACTCCTGCCTCTAACGGGCCAGCGAATTAAAATGGTTTATTTTTTATTGATGGGACCCCCTTAGTCAGAGCAAATACAGAGCACAGTCATGCCTCGGACCACTGCAGCCCATGCCTTCGGTTCAACCACACACTCAAAATGACATCTGTCCAGCCTTTTGAATTTTAACCGCGGCACGACATTAACAAGGACAACTTAAAATAAAAATTTACTCAAACTGGGCAAACGCAAGAAGACGATGAGAGACGTGATGAAGCGAGCGTGGTACACAATCGCTGATGTCTGTGCAGGAATCGTGTTGCCATGGCAACCATGAAGGAGAGTGTTTGTTGTAAAGAGCTCCGCTTTTTGTCAGCAGCTGATCAAGGTAAGAACATAGATCATACTATCGGTGTATGATATCCTCCAGGGTCAGAGTCGTGTCCGATGGTCCGCTTTCAGACTCAGCTTCCGAGAGCTGGTTCAGATTTTAACAGGAAATCCCTGCCAACTGTTTTTCCCCCTTGTTATCTCTGAGAAAGCTGTGAAGACGTACATCGCTTCCCATAATGCCCCTTCAACTGGAAAGTACAACCAAAGGCAGCACGATGCGGCATTGTATTGATTTTTCTCTCACCAGTGCTACGAAAAGAAACAGCCGACGACAGCGGCTCATCGCGACAAGAACCATTCTACGTCATCGACCCATAACGCAATGTTCCGTTAAAGTAATGGCGACCTGCGTAGTTCAAATATGTCTTAAATTCTGAGGATTTATAAACTAATAGCAGTATTTTATGTGTTCTTAACACCCTGTATGACACCCTGTCAAGGCATAATGATGCATCAATGTCTTTATAGTAGGGGCTCCCTTTAAGATGAAGATGTTTCACATCCAGGAGGCCCCCTCAGTTCTAACTAACTGTGGGGAGTCAAGTATTTAACCTCTTGTGAGGTGGTTGATACATTGAGGGTCGATAGTTGCATGGGGAAGTGGATCACCCATCACTATTGTGAGTCTTTCGGGTCATTAGAGACAGAGTTGGCTTAATTATCTACAGGCTCATCATGTGGGTTGTGAGCGGAACCTGATTGCAATTGCCTTTGAAATCATCTCTGAAGAGATGTTGAGACCGCATTGTATGTGGGCGATAGCTGGTGACGTAGACCCCGACCTTTGTTTAGAGATCGATATTTTGGACCTGGACAGCTTCTTTCACACCTATTTCAAACAATCCATGTTCTCCGTTCAAATTGAAACATGTGAACATTGTTGTCCTTTAATGCAGTAGCTTTCCTGTGTTGGGCCATGCGCTAATGATCTCCCCTTTATACAGATCCATACATTCCTCACTGCATTGGACTGCATACACCCCGTTGCTTATTTATTTCCTCGAAAAAGTCGGAGATTTTATGGAATTGTCATTGCTGCGGACAATGTTTGTTAATCTTCCTTTTTAATCCTTCTACGCTCGTCATCGGAACTTCAAACCAATTAAACAACCACATGAGTCCCGGCAGCAGTACCTGTTGGTATTGCCATGCTTTGAAACTTCCCGGGACTTCTGATTTTTCAATCCCCTCCTCAGCCATTCCTCTGTCTGCTTTTCAATACTGGTGGATTTATTCCTGTCAGTCAGTGATTCGCCCAAAAAGGCTGCAACCATTACACTCTTGGACTATAATTTTAAATCCGTTGGTCCAGTTCAGTTCTAATTTGATGCTTATGAATCAACTCTAGGAGGTATATCTTGCTTTTGTCATATTTTACTCTAATAGTTCCTATTTTACTCACCAGTGTGAGCCTTCTTAGGAAAAACAGTCTTCTTTGCATAACTCTCAGAAAACTCTTTCATTGATCATTTTCAAACCTTATAACCTAATCAACCTCAGTGCGAGGAAGAAATGTATTGGTGCTGGGAAAGGTGGGTTGAATATTTATGTCAATAGGTGGACTTTTACCCCCAAAAGTTTCCGGGCCATAATTTCTAATCCATTGATCCGATTTAGTCCAAATTTGGCGCATGTGAATCAATTTGAGAGGATCGATATTTTAGACATAATTTTTTAACTGTAATAGTTTACATTTTACCTACTATGGGGAATTTCTTTACAAAATAAAACAACAAAGAACTATTTTTCAACATAAATTCCAACCATTGGCCGATTTCAGTTCAAATTTGGCCCATATGAATCAACTCAAGGAGATAATAATAATACTAATGGGCTATGGACTAATAGTTCGTATTGTATTCATTTTGTACAGCTTTTTTTTTCTCATACAAAAAAATACTGCTGACACAACATTGTATTTAATTTGAGGCGTTCAATCAGGGGGATTTCTTGTACAACGTGGGGGATTGGGGACTTTTCGGGGATATACCCTTGCTGTCAGGGACAACAGCATATACCTTGTTAGACTTTGGGAACTTTATCTTTAGGTTTACTACCTTCCACCTGAGAGTTTCAAGTGGATCAAGACAGTTGTGTCTCTTATGACCATTACAACCCACAATATTGATGCAAGGGCTGACTTAAAATGCAAGGGCCATACCAGAGGAGGTTAAATACCTGCCTCCCTACCAGTCGGGCAGAACTGAAGACTTTTGACTAGAGGTGAAATGTTTTCAACAAAAAAAAGAAGTCCTTACTTCGCATTAAACCTTTGAGGATTACCATTACCTGTATGAATGAGAATCAACACAAACATACTGCAGTCTTTACATCAGATATTTTACTTTACATCAGAATGAGATGTAGAATGAGATGTAGCTTTAGTGAAAGGCTCAGAAACAACATATTTTATTTGAACATTAAACAAACATTTAAAATGTTTTTCTGAGTTAATTTAATGGGAGTGTGGGTAAAACGTGTTGATTTATGAGGTGAATATTTTTATTTGTCTCTTGAACAGGTTATTCTTCCTCTTTCGGAGCAGTATGTGAAGAGCCATCGGTTGTATTTCCTGTCCACTTCTCCCTGCTTAAGTCCAAATAGAAGCCATGCCTCGAAAAAGGAAAAGGAGATGATTGCATGGTATGTCCCACCTCCACCAAACTACTCATTTTGGGTCCTCATACCTAGTCATTTAAAATGTTCTTCTTTTTGGGGGGGATTACCTAAAGTCACTCTTACGGCCATATTCCTCAAACGTGTTTTGCATAACAAGTTATTTTTATTGGATGTCTACAGGAGAATAGTCATTGTTCTATGCTGCTATTCTTCTATTTGTGTGCCTCATAATTACTTATTTTCTCTGCCCTCTCCTCATTACTTTACTTGTCTTTTCTCCTCACATCCAGCCTTTTTTGTAAACTTGCCACCCTTATAAGACACAGGATCTCACTCTTTGGTAAGTATGGTATAAAGATTAAAATATTCTGATTTTCTCCACTTGTTTGCTTTTTCATTTATTGGCTGGACATGATTGCATCTTCTTTGGTCATATTTGTCTGTGCCTTACAAAGATGTGACTTTACAAGAGACACGTATTACCTTGTGTGTTTATGCTTGTTGAGCAGTTGCATATCTTCTAAATTGCATAATTGTGCTGACATTTTGGATTTAGTGTCTGTTTGATTTTATGTTTACTCAGGAAACGAAGCCTCCACAGTTTCAAGCTGCCTCCAAGTGCTGGCTCAGGCCCTGGATGCCAGGTAGCTAGATGGCTCTGCTCTCGCACTAAGTCTATCCAGCGGTCAAATCAATGTCACGCCAGCATGATGACGAGATTACTGCTGAAATTGAGCCACTGATACACTGATGCTATCTAATTGTGGTTGACATCGTTTATACTACCAGAGGACAATCCCTCTGATGCATGATGCCAGAGCTAGAATCTTGACTCTGAAGACATCGATGTCATTTAAGCGGGTCGGCGAATACATTGATTGGCAATATATTTAGACCACTTATGTGCATTCATTATAGCCTTGCAAAGAGCACTACATTAATAGAATCATTTTGCACACTTTTCATATAAACGGGTTAGGGCTTAAATTTTTTGAATCAGTTAATGTGCTTTTTGTAACAGTTACAGTTTTTTCTTTGTGTCATAAGAATTTCTTTAATTTTTATCCTTGACCCTAGGACCTTGATGGAGTCAGCCCCAGAGTCCATTCAGACATCTCTGCATTCATTCTTTGAGGCAGCTGCAGCTGATCTTGAAATGACTGTGGAAAACCTTTCTGTGACTTTAGTCTGTTTGCCTCAAAGTATCAGGAGGAATCAACAGACGAGAGGAGTGGATAACGTTCTTAATTATACAACCTCCATTCTTCTCCCCACCCTCACTTCCCTCTTTAAACACCTTGTCTTCCAAAACTACGGAGTAGACTTCCTGGGTAAGTGCTAACTCGATATGCCCCTATGAACACACGGATGCAAATTCTCATTACTATAAATTCCAAATAAAGCGAAAACCACCCCACGTTTTCAGTTTCCCCATTCGTTTCCCTCCATATGCTGTGAAGCTGGGTGAGCAGCTGGTTTCCACACCCCGGTAATACCCCAGGAACCTTCCCCTTCACTTCACCTTTCACATCTTCGAAATCCACGCTCATTAAGTGTCTCAGTGATGGCCATAGAGCAGCAGGAACATATTGTCTCCATCACTAATATCCCAACCTTCCAGGAATTAATCATTACCTAAAGTAGCAGTCATCCAGCTAATTTATCTGTGATTGTACGCGGTTAGCTTTCCTACCCAGTGTCCTCGGCTACTTTTAAAAGAAGGCATACAACAATCTCACCTTTAAGCATCACCTTGTCTCTCCAGTTGGCACTATTCAGGTGTACTGTTACAGGATCCTTAACAGCCTCTATGCTCTTGGCACCAGCAGCAGCATCCACATGGAGGGGTAGGTGATTTCAGAGTGTGTGGTAATGACAAACATTTATTTTTCAGAAATATTTCATATCCATTTAATGCTAATACCTTCCTACTTCCGGAGCATTGCTTTACACTGTCGGTGCTCTATCATTTTATTTATTTTATCTATTTGAATCTATCACCAAATATGTTTTTACATTATGTTATTGATAAATAAATAAAATAGTAAGTAAAGCTTTTTACTTATAAATAAATAAGTAAACAGTTGAAATGAAAATATTCATGAATTGCCTGCATACAATGATGTCCATAACTGTTGGGCCTAACAGCCTTAACATTTCCTGGGCTAAGGAAATGTTAAGGCTGAATTAAAAGATCAAAAAAATGAATCTATGGTGAAAGAAAATTGGATACACATTGGAAGTAAACTTATACAGGAAATCCTAAAACAAAGAACTGGACAATACCCAATCCTAACCCAGTTTTTCTATACAGGTTTCGGCCTGCAGCAGGAACATGTCTGGCAGCACTGACTGAGACTTTTCCTGTGTGCTTTCTGGAGCCTAGTCTAAACCACAAAACCCCATACTCAATCTACAACACTGTGAGTGCTGCAGAGAGAGAAGGTAATAAACATACTCATGATCATTCTTTAATCTTGGACTCCTGGAATAATTGTCACCCTAAAATTCTCAAACCTTTAGAGCTAGGGCTGCCCGAACATGTGGAGGACATGTGTCCCCTTTTGCCTTCACTGGAGCAGGCTCTGGAGGAAGTGGAGGAGTTGGCAAAGGCTGGTGCTGGAGCCCACCAGGCCCACTACAGTCATGTCAAGGAGGTCACCTTGCCCATGCTGTGTAGCTACATGTCACTTTGGTGGTATTGGGGCCCTGAGGGCCAGCAGGACAACCCCACCTGCTCTTCTGTCATTTCTCAGCATGCTAGTAACCTACTGGGCCACATCCTCCGCATCATCCATAACCATGTGGGCGATAGCCAGTGTGACTGGATAAAACAGATGGCAGGTATTGTTTTTATGTCCATCACTGATGTGGATGCCATTATTACACATGTTTATCATTCTCCTGTTCTCGTATATTATCAGCCGATATGTATTTCAGTTTTTTCTCAGCCAATCATATGCAAAGCTCATCCTAAGCTGTTAAAGAGCCACTTCCTACCTCTGATGTCGAAGTTGAGAAAGAGAGCAGAATGTGTGCTGCTAGATGAAGAGAAGATGAGAGCAGAAGGGTGTGATAACTCGGAAGCAGAGTTGCAGATACAGGAAAAGTTCACTGTCCTGGTCCGAGACCTCTATGCTTTCTATCCCCTCCTCATCCCCTTTGTGGATTCTTACCGGTAAGACATGCTATCAACGGTGTAAGATGTGGAAATGGAAGCTTGCTAATAACTTATTCTCAAGGACATTTTTCCATTATTGATTAACCAATTGGAAATGAAAACTTAATTTACTGTATTTTATTAACAAATTTACTCAACCTATAGTTGTCATGTGTTCCATGAAGAAATATTTTAGACACACAATTGTCCGTCAGTGTTTAAATGGTAAAATATTATGATATATAAATATATAATTAAGGCAGGAAAAGAGCATGCATTGTGCTGAATGGTCATACCAATTCTTAGTTTAGACATAAATTTAATTTTAAATTCTGCCCTGACAATGTGATTTGATTTGCTGTGTGTTGCCGCAGAGCCAGCTGGCTGAGGCAGGTGAACCCTGATGCTGAGCAGCTGTTCAGCATGGTGTCAGAGGTCTTTATATTCTGGGCAAAATCTCATGTGAGTAAGTCACATAATAGTGTTTATTTTTTTATTCATCCTTTTCATGTCAATACTTTACAAGTGAATATAAAACCTTTTAATGTATGTAATTATCATTCACGTTTGTCTCAATAACAGAATTTCAAATGGGAAGAACAGAACTATGTGGTCCAAAACGAAATCAACAACTTGGCAATCCTGGTCAGCAATTGCAAAATGTCCAAGGTCAGCTGTAATTTTGAATCAAACTTACGGACTTTGGCTTTGACAGCTGTTTATCTGTATCCTTTGCATGTATCCTCCCTATTAGATTTATAACCAAACTGTTATTTTCAGCTGTCTATGAATGGAAGTTCATTACCTTCATGCCTTTTGAATACCCAGTATGACCTTGAGAAGAGGAAGATGAAGAGGAAAGGGGATCGTTATTCCACGCACACTTCTCTCATTGTGGCTTCCATGAAAAGACTTCTCCCAGTGGGACTGAGAGTTTGTTTTCCAGGTGACCAGAGCCTTATTTTGTTGGCCAAGAATGGATTCTCTCAGGTTGGTTGGAAATGTGGATAAACCTGCATTAATGTCGCGATTAGAGCCTTTAAACATGGAAATCAGTGTGTAGTGAGTGTATTTATTGGATCATCTGCTGCGCAGCGTTATGTTAAAATCGCTGCTAAAATATCTGTATTTACAGTTTATTTAATTTTTATCAATGTATGCTTTCCACAGAAAAACACAGAAGATGAGATTCGAGATAATGTTTTGCAATGCCTCCTACGTCAGAGTCAGGTAAATGCTGCCAAGGCATTTTCTCAACTCACATGTGGGGGTGTCCTTCTCTTTGTGTTGCTCAGTGTGCACTGAACCTTATTTCCCTGCATCTACGTACTCTCCATCTACAATTATGAGAATATTTTGAATAGAATTTTACTAGAAAAGGATGAATAATGTGCCCTTTCTCCTGTTTACAGACGTCAAACTGCTTGAGAAAGGAGACCCTTCATGCAGAGCAACAACCAAGCCAACAAGAGGCCATAATGAATGCCCAAAGGAGGGTAGACAGAACTTTGGAAACAGCTCGAGTCCTGTATTACCTGGACCAGGTGGGGTTTAAATTCATAATCACCACCATTTTAATAATCTGCCGTTATTTTGTGAAACCTGATTAGAGTTTGTACTGGTAGTTCCTAATCATTGAGCTGTTGATGTCAGAGAAGCAAGAATTGTAACGAGAAGACGGTTTTTGTTTGCCAGTTATGAGCCTCTCTGTTGTCTAAATTTCAATACTGAATCCAAGGTAAAATGAAATTGTGTGAAAGAAAACAAATTTCCATAATGATATTAATGATGGCTCTTAGATTTATAAGAGCTACTGTTTACTTAGTTTTCCTAGCCTCCCTTGGTGTAATTCAATTCATGTTTGATTGAAAAAGTTCTTGGACAAGAAATTTCAGTTTGTTCTTATTCCAAACACTCATTTATTTTGAATATATTACCGTGAAGACAGTCATGCTTTGTCATGATAAATGGAATACATATTTGTTCCAATTATTTGAGAGGTTTGACTGATGGGGGCAATAGTTTAGGGACCAGATCTCCCATGTTTACCCCTCACTTCGCAACAGGCAAAGGGATAATGCTGCACAGCCATCTTCATACCAATACGGATAGCTGAATGAACTGCTAATTTAAAATAGATGGTAGAAAAAGCTTTCCCTTTGCACACCATGTATTTTTATTGAGCCAGTGTAGAAGCTACAAGAGACTGAAAGGGAACTAACTCTGAGAACCTGTTCGCAAAAATATGCTTTCCTAAAGAGTCCCAGTTATGTGAGGCCGGATGGTAACCCAGTTGTCCTGAGGTTCTCAGATTGAATCACTCACAGAAAGTCCACAGATCCAGCCTTACTATGTAAGGATTAAGTACTTGTCTGTGCACCTGAGACATTAACTCCCGATAGAACTCTTGCAAGTCTCAAGTATTTTCACTATATCAAATGTCTTTGCAGAAATTTAATTACCAGCTGCCTTTAGAGAAGATAAGAAAATGTTCCTTAACACCATGTCAAGCAGGTACATCTAATGTTTATGATGATGAACTCTCAAGCAGACAACCTGAGTTCAAATCTTGTGTTGTTGGCTTTTTAATTTAATTTAATCAATTATAAGGTTTTATTCAAACTTTTTATTTTATTAACTTTTTTCGGTTTAGGGAAAATCATCAGGATTTTCAATGAAGGCTCTATGTTGAACATCTGAAGAAGTTATTATTTATTAGTAATTCTGTATTTGATAAATACAGACTGTCACTGGTAAATTAAAAGATGTATCTACAATAGAAATCAAATGAAGTGGATCAAAAAGCTGTTATCAACCAAACATGCTTGTCTCCTGCCAGAGAAAAGTATAAGCCATTTCTGTTTTAGTGAGATAAGTTGGAAATATTCATCCAAAAGCTTTTCATTCAAAAAAAAAAAAATATATATATAAGACCACTCTTAAAGTCTGTTTAATAATGGATGCCGATGGTTCCAGTCCTAGCAGGAACATTTGGTAGATAGCAAAGACATGGGTTAGGTAGAGCAGAACATTTCAGAGCCGGCACAGCTCCCATTGAACAGACAAAGCATTCAATCCTCAAGATTGTAGGAATCAAGATCTTCTTAGAGACAAATCTCCCACAAATGCTTCCACTATCAGGTTATTTGAATGCAAAATTAGTGTGCCTGGGGGGGCAGTGGGAACTGATCTCAGATTGCTGTTTGGGGACAAGTATGAACAGTAAGTATTCAACAGTTAGCAGAAAAATAACCCAATGACCAATCTTTTACTTACGTTAGTGACAGTTATGCTGGCTCAGGTAAATCTGGCCAGCATGACATTCTAAAACTTCTGTTGGCAAAGAGAGGTTTTGAATGATCTACAATTTAGTGTGAAGCCCTTTAAGAAAAGCAATTTTGGCTGGTGGAATGCAATAGCCGCTTCTTAATAAGTAACTTTCAGACGTTCCCAATATGAGACGCAAACTGAAAGCTGTGAAAAGGAACCCCCTGGTCATTGGATGCTCATGCACTACCTTAATAATATTTTTTATCTTTGGTTTTGAGCTCAGGTTGAACACCCACAGATATGTAAAAAACCTGCATGGCACAAGGTGTTGTCGAAACAGAGGAAAAGAGCGGTAGTGGCCTGCCTACGGATGGCCCCCCTCTACAACTTACCCAGGTACAACCACACAATGCATGTATGCATGCTTTGCATCAAAGAAAGTGCCGTAAAATGCGAAATGTTCATTAAATGTAGTATTACTAGTACTGCACAAAATAAACTTCAGTCAGGTGGAGATAATATCTATTGATTTGCCATGTAATTATTATATGGTCTGGTGCATTTTGAGTTTTATGACCCCAAAATGAAGAGTGACAAAGGTAAGAAGGGATTTGAAATGCTTTTAATTGTATTGCTTTTTAATAGTCATTTTTTTTCTTTATTGATTCAGTGATGGATTTTGCCCCAGAAAAAAATGTAACAATGTTCAGACTAAGTTATGGTATAAACCTGTATACCATAGAATTGGAGGACTAGGAACATAGTCAGGTGTGTCAATGCCAGCTCTGCTTAGTACAGAAGCCCCTCCTACTGCCTGTTCACAGTGATACTGTTTGCCTTAAATGTGCTTCACAATTATTCCTATTAAACTTACAAAGGCAGAATGGGATGTCATTGTTATTCTGCTTCTTGTTCAGCAGAAAAGGTCAAAATGCTGAATAGTCATTCTTATAGAAGGAGTGAGCAGGAGATGACAAAAGACGGATGTGACATTTTTACGATCTCTTATTTGTGCGTCCCATAAGTGGGAGATTAAGAAAGCAGCTAGTAACATTAGCAACTTAATGACAAAAAAAGTCAAATCCACTGAAATTGGTCATTTCATTGTTAACAAAGCACCCCTGTATTAGAGTGTTCTGTATCACCCATTCTGTTGGCAGAAGACCAACAGATCTTACAGTGGGGCATGTGGGGGTGTGTTGCTTTGTCTTGTTCAGTATAAATAAATAAATGTGAAATAGATAAGGGTCTACACAGCAGTATTGTGAGATGATGGAAAATGATCATGCAGCATCTCAAGAATAAACGTATGAAAACGTAATAACTGCGGATGATATTTTCCTGAAAAAATAAACAAGTTTTTACAAGTTTTCAATGCACTGGCTCCGTAGATGATATTGGAAAAATATTTTGATCTTTGTATCTTATGAGTTATTGCTTTGGATCAAACATTCAAAGCTCAAGGGTAGATCTTCAAATCACTGCCTTGTATTGGTTCCACATCATGATTTATTGTTTAATAGTTTACTTTTGTGTTCTACTTCTCAACTCTTATTTTTTTTTTATTTGTTTGTTGGCAACAGGTCAATTAAAACATTTTTTGCCTCTAAACTCTTTCTTATTCCTTACCAGGCACAGGGCTGTCAACTTGTTCCTCCAAGGCTACAATAAATCCTGGATATCAGCTGGGGACCAAAGCTTTGAGGAGAAACTTGTGGAGGATTTAGCTGTGAGTGGAATTACATAAACAATGTTGATATGAGTTATTTAAAAATAATTCTTTAGGCAACTTAAAAAACAACAACACAAAAACAAAAAACACTTTGATGTCCAGATAACTTTTTATCCAGTCTCCAAATGATTCTATGATAACTTTTCAGCTCAGCTGATGAATTGGAAGTGCAAATTAAAAATGTGTGTTACATCTAATTTGCAGTCTTTGCCAATGCTGCATTGTGTTGATCTGCAGTAAATTCGACATAAACATGCTTTACCATTTTGTTCGTTATATCCTGGAAAAGTCGGTGATATTCATTTATCGATCTATCCATTTTCTTCCGCTTATATGGGCCTGGGTCGCGGTGGCAGAAGGCTCAGAAGGGTTTTCCAGATATCCCTCTCCATAGCAACACTCTCTAGCTCATGCAGTGGGATCCGGAGTCCATCCCAGTAAAGATATGAAATACAGTCCCTCCGGCAAATTCTGGGTCTACCTCGGGTTCTCTTTCCAGTTGGACATGCCTGAAAACCTCCTAAGGGAGGCGCCCTGAGGTATCCTAGTTATATGGACGAAGCACCTCAACTGGCTCCATTCAACGCGAAGGAGCAGCAACTCTGTCTGAGCTTCGTACACTATATCTGACGCTGAGCCTAGCCAAACCTACGAAGGGAGCTCGTTTCAGCCGCTTATATCCTTGGTCTCATTCTTTCTCTCACTACCCAGAGCTCACGACCATAAGTGAGGGTTGGAACATAGATAGACCGGTAAATGAGAGATTTGCCTTAAAAATTTGTTATTTCTTCAATAGAATAAACCGATACAATGCCTGCATCATTGCTGATGCCACACCGAACCACCTGTCTATCTCCCGGTCACCTGTCCATCTCCCGGAGAGACACTTTGGTTATATAGAGACTGGATTGCCCGTGGTAATGACCACAGTACCCACATAATACCATAATACCCCCCACAGGACTGCTCAACAGGAAACGGTCATAAGGCTTCTGCAAATCCTTGAAACACCTGTAGATTGCACGGGCAAATTCCTAAGACCCCGCAGACAATCCTGCAGAGCAAAAAGTTGGTTCACTGTTCCACGACCAGGATGGAATCCACATTGTTCCTCCTGAAACTGAGGTTTGACAATTGGTCGGAGTCGCCGACTGAGAGTACGACAACCCTATAATTGTAGCACACTCCCCCGTCATCCTTTTTAAAAAGTGGGACCACCACCCCAGTCTGCCACTCCACAGGCACTGTCCCTGTTAGCCACACATCATTGATACGCTTTTCAACCATGAAAATCCATCAATGTCCAAACCCTTCAGAAACTCAAGGCGAATGTCATCCACCCCTGGTGCCTTGCCATTGGGCAGCCTCTTAACTACCACATTGAACTCTGCCAGTGAAATGGATGGACCGTCCCCCGATTTCTCCTACTCTGCCTACACTAAAGAGGATGTGGCTGCTGGGTTCAGAAGTTCCTCAAAGTATTCTTTCCATCGTCCAAAGATATCCTCAGCACAGGTCAATAATTCTCCTTTCCAGCTGTACTCTGTCTGAACCAAGCCCTGCTTTCCCTTCCTGAGGCTTCGGACGGTTTGCCGGAACTTCTTTGGTGCCAAAGGAAAGTCATCTCCATTGCTTCCCACAAACGCCTCCCACACCCAGGTTTTTGGTTCCGCTACTACCAAAGCTGCGGCCCTTCTGGTCTTTTGCACCTGTCTGCTGCTTCAGTAGGCCTTTGGGCTAACCAAGTCCGAAAAAGTCTCCTTCCTCAGCTTAATGGCTACTGGTATCCACCAGCGAGTTCTCAAGTTGCCACCAACTGTCCGCAGCTGCTTGCACCTGCCCCCGCAATGGAGGATTTGTATATGGCCCACTCGGATTCCATGTCCCCGACCTCCTCCAGAGTATGGTGTGAGTTGAAGACCTGACGGAGGTGGACAGCTCTGCTCCTCTTTTCACCCTAGTGTCCTAGACATACGACCGCAGATCTGATTATATAACCACAAAGTCGATCATAAATCTTTGGACTCAATTAGACTGGTACTAAGTACAATTATGAACCATCTTATGCTTGGACATGGTGTTTTTTAGGATAGTCCAAGACTAGCACACAAGTCCAAAAACAAAGCTAGTTTTGGTTTGGATGAGGCAGACCGTTTCTCACAATCACACCCCACCAGGCAACGCCATCGTTGGCAACATGGGTATGGAAGTTGCCCAGGAGAACCATCGGGTCCTTGGCTTGAACCCTTTCTAGGAAACCAGCCAGAGACTCCAAGAAGGTCAGATACTCTAATCTACTGTTTGGTGTGAAGGCACAGACAACAGTCAGAGCCCTCACTCTTTCAACCTTTAGCTGCATGGAACCAACCCTCTCATTCTCCGGGTACACCTCCAACAACGAGGCACTCAGACTGGGATTTGTGAGTATTCCCACCAATGCCCTCACCTCTCACCATGGGCAACGCCGGAGAAGGGTTAGGTCCAGCCCTTCTCCAGGATTTTTGTTGGTTGTTTGGGTGGGGGGAGCCCAACTAAATCTAGCTGGTACTTCTTCATCTCCTGCACAAGCTCTGGTTCTTTCCCAGGCAGACAGGTGACGTCCTGCATACCTAAAATCAACTGCTTGCTGCTTTTTTAGTTTAGCTTTACACCTGACCGCAATGCCCATCCATAGGGGTGGTAGGCCCACAGCATGGATATTCATTTATTTTGATTTTTAAGTAAAATGTCTCTTAATTATTCATGTGTAATTATTTCTACTCTTGGGTGTGTTTTTTTGTTGTTGTTTGTTTTTAAGCCTAAATAAGTTTTCCGTATTTGTTTTGTATACATACTGTTTTGCATAATCTAGACAGGATTAACAGAATGGTGGAGTAGCGTCCACATGGAGGAAGAGTTGCCTGTAGGGTACTCTGATGGGCATTAAACATTCGTACAACACTAACCGTGTTTGACTTGATAGGTTGCACATTGTACACGCATTATTGTTTTACAATCAATCATTTATTGAAATGACGTTCTTGGATGTTTATATATAACAGAAGCCCTAAATGTGGATTCATATTTAATCTGTACATTAACATAGTTATCCTAAATATGTTTGTTGGAAACTGTTGGTTTGTCTAAAAATATTTTAAAGTATCTTTCACCACTGGATATCAGAACAAAAACGATATTCAACAATTATTATTAGATTGTATGGGGAAAGCTGTTCAACCTCAGCAACTGGCCACAGAGTGATTTGCATTACCCATTTTGAAATCCTTTTGAATTTTGTTCAAAAGGATTTTGAACAAAATTCTTGTGAAAGCAAACTTGTGAAAGCCTAAGATTAAGTTATATACGATACCGATACACCACTAGTCCAAGCTGAAGGCTACCCTGAATGAAAATATTGAATTATGAATAATTAATTTGGACTTGCTCGAAGACGCAGCACAATCTCAGTTCTTCTGGTAACAAGCTCAGAGACAAGGAGGTCGATAGTGTTCAAATTAAGTTTTACGATAAAGTACACTACCTTAGTTGTCTATTTTGGGAAATTTAAAGATATGCAGTTCTCTTTTAAGATGTCTCATCTTAATTAAATATATTAATTAAGTCTCTGGTTGTAAATATTGTCCTTGTTATGGACATAATGCAAAGAACTCGTTATTCAAATATTTCAAATCAATGCAGTTTTGAATAACAAGTTTATTACATTATCTCAAAGCAGAGCCCTGCCTTTGCTCTCTTTCTGAACTGCAGAAGGATGGACTGATGGACAAGTGTGGAGGTGACAACAAGGAAAAGGAGGACAAGGAGAAAGGTGCCAAACTGATCGATCCTCTCCGACAACTAATAAAGCTCTTCAGTCGAAGTGCCAGGACAGAAAGCAGGTGTGTAAGTTTGTCATGAAGAGATCTCATGCTGTATATTTACAACTTTTCATTACTGGTCAAAACCAATGAAAACCTGACTGGTGAAACCCTGAAAGTCTGTTAAATAATAAGTGTTGGTATGAACAATATGATATCTTTCTTATGTATTTGGAATACAGAACTCTCTGCTCTGCTGTGCATCTAGGCTATCAAAATGTGGGATGCCTGGGATGTCAGTACAATATATATCTGTACAAGTGAGGCCTCACATGCCTCAGCGCAGGTCACCAGCCTTAAAGGTGTGAATAGAATCATCACTTGGTCCAAGGGTGTGATATGCCCTACCAAATCCCTGTCCTTCATGGAATAGAAGTTATAGTCAAAATACAGTACACTATTGCTCAGACAGAACTGAGCAGGCCTTGTTGGAAAACTTGTTTGAACATTTTCTTCATCCTACAAGGTAAAACTGTTGAAAGAGTTGGTCAGTAATTATTTGCTTAATGGTCCTATATTTTTGTTTTGATTTATCCCTCAATTGTTCTACCAGTCCCAACTTATCACAGTATTCACATGATATTCCTACATTGACTTTCAGGCCCTTTACAAGCATAAAACCAGATTTCTTTGTGTGTTTGTTTGTTGCGTGGAGTGAGGGACCAAACTCTGTTAGTTATGCAGTCTGATCAGATCGTTCGTATTCCAGATGCACCGGTGTGGCTGATAAACCTGCTCATTGCCACTGAAAGATTCATGCACTGCTTAGAAGCTTTTTGGCGGTGGTTTTGTAGGCCCATGCCAGTCACTCTTTTGAGCCTCTAGAATGTACTACCACATATATGAAAAAGGTGGTTCCTACGCTGGACTTATCTCTGTTCATGCTTTGACCACATACTGCATGCGGAAATGGGATCAGTTTGTCGTAGGCTAAGCTGCACAGAGGAAATCCTATCACCCAAGAGTTTCTCGTGGATAGTGGATGATATGAAACTGTCCTTATCCAGCTGAAGCCCCCAGGTTCCAAAGACCAGGGCCTAAAACACTGAATCTGAGGATTTTAATGACATGAAAACATTCTATCTTGTTTCATTTCACATGTTCAAACTTCTTGAGCTAATATGAACCAACAGAACAACATGAGCATGATTAATTACAGGAAACTAACTAATTATATAACTGTATATATAAGTTATAAAGACTTAATGTTTTCCATAATTTAATTAAATCAATCAATTATTTCAACTATTTACATTGGCTAAACATGAAAAATTAAACTCTGGATAAGATGCGATTATTCATACAAAAATTTATGTCATAAATATTGAAAAATATGTTATAAGTGATTAAAACATTATTATTTACAGAAAAGTTTCTGTGGTGCAGTCTTAAATACTGTATTGGGGATTTTTTACCATGATGTAAATCTGTACTGCAGCTTGCTGTTAATTAAGTCTCACATTTGAAGGTTCTACACACATGCAGAGGGGCTGCTCATAGCAACTCCCCCTTGTTCCAACAGAAGACACGCTCACCTCTGGTCACATACATATGTGTCCTCAGATCACGTTTCAGTGTATAGAATGGATGTATTGAGCACCAGCTAAGTATCATCCATCCTATCATTGACCTTTTCATCGTGTCTCTGTTCATACACTGACCTATACTAATATTATCTGTTCCACTGTTCACAGTAATCTGGGAAATGATCATCTTTACCAGTCCTATGCTGCTATCATGGCAAAGGTAACAGCACACACATATTTCTTTTTGCAATGAAATGATATACTGAATAATACTTTATTTCAAAAAGTTTGACCATATTGTGGAGGACAAAGTAAAGCTTAATACAGGAGAGAAATACTTCAATCATTTAAAATTTTGTAAATGCTGATCGTTTTGTTAACAGCAATACATTTGGCATACTGCCTACTGCAAAACCTAAATGGGTCTTCTGTGAAAATTGTTGACATTTTTCTTCTTTCATGTTTTTGTACATGTCATATGCAGTATACAACAAAATGCAGTGTGTGTGCTCTTCTGTGATTATGTTCTACCCATGTATCCCCACATACTGTGTTTTACATTTGCACTGCCAGAGTTGCCACCGAGAGGATGACAGCAATGACGTGCAGGAGGTGGAAAACTTTGAGGTGAGAGAATATGTTCTTACAACTATTCATTTCAGTTTGTATTGTTTTTACTGTTATTTTATACAATTTGTACAATTGTTTATTTATTTATTTTTATTAATCAATCTTGATTTTTAGGAAATTCATATTTTATTGACAAGATAAGTTTTAAGTGTTCATTTTAGTCAAGTTTAAGTTTCAAGTTATATAACATGGAAATATGTTATAAAATTATTTTAAATAAGATAAATAAATGTTCCTTTTCTTTTGTGGCTCAGGAAAAGGAGTTGGAGAAACAGAAGCTGCTTTATCAGCAAGCCAGACTGCATCATCGCGGAGCTTCTGAGATGGTCCTACAAACAATTAGTTCCACCAAAGGTAGGAAAATGTTATATAATTCACATATTAAGTTCACTTAGTTGAGGCAGGAAGATTTCTGGAACCAGAACCTGAGAACAAAGTGACATTTTTGTAAGTGATTTTCTTGTTTGCTGAAATGTGCATCACGCCCTGAGGCATAGTACTTCCTCTGATTGTGACATATTTGACCTCCAATCAGGGATCATGGGCCCGATGATTGCCCCGACACTGAAACTCGGTATTGCTGTTCTCAGTGGAGGGAATTCTGCAGTTCAACAGGTACAAAACTCTATTTGTTGGTTCGCCACAAACAATTATACAACTTCTTCAGGGATACTGAGAATAGGGTTACATATTAAAACTTCGCCTACGCTGTCGTCAATGACAGACAAATTATATCCCCAAAAAGCCCCCAAACCAATGCATTGTACAAGCAATTGACGGAACTCTTCAGATTTAATGTGAATCAATAACAGTCAAATATGGACTCAACATAACTATTTCTATGAAGTCAGCAATAAGTTCTAAGACCAGATCCCATAGAGACTTAACAATGTAGATAAATACAGTTAACTATTTTTTCTGAGCTCAGTAATGAAAAAAGATTTCTTTGTGTCAATTCATATGAGCTAAATTTAGACACAATTGCTGCTTTTAACTTGTAATCAGTGTGTGATTTATTTGCTGTTGTTATCTTTATTGTGTTTTGATATCTGATTCTGATTTAAAGCCTGGGTTGTGTAAGGTAAAAATCAACTATATACCACTAATAGATCTATGGCATAAGAAAAGTGGACACATAGACTGCAGAGGATGTAGGCTTCTGATAACGACACGACATAACACATTCGATTGACATTTAATGAATCGATAAAAACTGATGAGATTCTGCTCCGTTTATCTCTTCTTAAATGTTTTTTTTTTTTGATAGAAAATGTTGGATTACCTGACGGAGAAACAAGACGTCGGCTTTTTTCAGAGCATGGCTGGACTCGTGCTGTCATGTAGGTGAGTAAGTAAGGGGAAATTCTCTATCTTTCTCTTTCCATGCCTTCAAAAGTCTCGATGTACATTGATAAATATGGTGAGAGGGCTAGATCCTATTTATGTATTTGTGCTTGTGTTTCAATATTCAGTGTGCTGGATCTGAATGCATTTGAGAAGCAGAACAAAGCCGAAGGATTAGGCATGGCCTTGGACAAGAGCTCAGGTACTGTATTCATATGCAAAACGTACAATCAGTTTCAGGGATGCCATTTCATATAGCGCACACGCCAGCTGTGAGATCCCTGGCCTTGGACATACTCTAAATTCACCAAACCCCCTTCTTTTATTCTCTGTTTCCCTCAATAACCCCCTCCCCTGACTCCATTGTGGCCTGTTTTTCTCGGTTCTCTCACCTCCCTTGAATCTCTGTATGTGCTCTTATTCATAGTGTTGTTCCTCTGCCATGTTGCTTTTCCATATTTTTCCCCTCATCCCCGTATTTGTTGCCCTTCCCTGCTTTCTCTTTCTTTTTTATCTCAGGAGATAAGGTGATGCCCTACAAAGAAATTGCGTGCGATCTGTTCAGATTTCTGCAGTTGCTATGTGAAGGACACAACTCAGGTTATTTCCCCTTATTAGATGGTATTGAAGAACATATGGTTTCACAATTGCTCTGCACAACACATTGGCTTTGTCCTCATTGACGTGAATCATCTAGTTACTGCGCATTGTCCAGCCAGGATGAAATCCGTTACTGCGCTCTTTTCATGTTCTGTTGAGCATCTCTCTTGCTCTCTCTATGTATTATAGGTTTCCAGAATTACCTAAGAACCCAAACAGGCAACAACACCACAGTCAACATCATAATATCCACTGTAGACTATTTACTGAGAATCCAGGTGAGTGACAGTGACTGATTTTCCTGTGATGAACTTCTATTGCCCTGAAAAATATTTTCTGGAACCATAATTGGGTTTGAGAATTGGTCAAAATGGTTAGTTGTCTATTGTGGGAATAAAAATAAAATATAATCAGCCATTAAACTGAAGATCCTCTATCTATAAATGTCTGGCTGGTTTCCTTTGTATTTTGCCAACTGCCATAATGAATAATTCTATTAGTCGCACTGAGAAAGTATCTAACATTAAAACATATTGAATTCAAAGCAAATTCACTTTGTGAATTTCACCAAATGTTTTCAACAGATTAGAAATATTAAGAACCTTTCAAAGTGTATTCTCCAAAAACAGTTAAAACTAATTAAACCTACATTGTCATCAAAGCTGCTTCTCTCTATCCTCCTTTCCTCCCCCAATGGCTCCAGCAAATTTTTTAATCATCAAAATTGAGCGACAGCGGATAAATATGCTCCTTTAAACAATAATGTTAATTACAGTGGATTCACCAAATATAAAATTGGAACGCTTCATCTCATAATTTCCAGGAAGTCTGTCATAATTCCCAAATAATATCTTATATTTATGAGCTTGTTATTACACTCAATAGTTTCTTGTAATTATGAGAAAGGGTGTCTTAATTTTTTAGAAATTAAAGAAATGTACTCTGGTTTCCCATAGAAACCAGAGCATTGGCTCAGAAGCATTGGCACGTGGAAACATCTAAAACATGCAGGCCAGGGAACTCAGGACGAGGACAGAGAAATACTGGATTTGAGACTTGATTGGAAATACATTTTTAATTTAGTACCTTTTAAATAATAATGGTCCAGGCTGTTCTGCAGACAGGGTCTCATGTATTTGTCATAAGCTTATGTGAAACCAACTCATTATTGCTGCCAGCTCAAAGCCCTGCTCTGAACAGCTGAACATAATCCTAAGATTTCATCGATGGAAAAGAGCAAGTTTAAGTTTCTAGTGTTGCGGAAAGAATGTTCACTATCCACTGAAGCATTGTGCTTTTTAAATTACGGAATTCAGACTCACATCTGTCTTCTTCTGCTTCCCTTTATCATCTTGCTCCTCTTCCTCCTCCTTATCAGACTGCCTGGTCTCAAGTCCCTGCTGTGCACCAGCTGTAATACTGTATTTAGTTTTTAAAAGCAAGGTTTATTTCAGGTCATAATACAAAAATACTGTTTGTCCCACATTGTAGGAATCGATCAGTGACTTCTACTGGTACTACTCAGGGAAGGATGTAATCGATGTTCATGGCCAACGCAACTTCTCAAAGGCCATCTGTGTGGCGAAACAGGTCTTCAACACACTCACTGAGTACATACAGGTCCGTCTTTTTCCAGGCCGGTGTCCTTGAATGCCTCATGCTTAAAACTGTATCCTGCCTCTCTGCCTAGATATATCTGTTCGCTTGAATAACTTTTTTTTCTACTTGCTGAGATTTTTAAAATGACTCACACCCTGTGTTCCACTGCCATCCAGGGCCCATGTGCTGGAAACCAACAAAGTCTCGCTCATAGTCGGCTGTGGGATGCAGTGGTGGGATTCCTCCATGTCTTTGCCCACATGCAGATGAAGCTCTCTCATGTATAGTATATTGATCCACTGATCTGTCCTTTGTTTCCTCTAAAAAATTGCTGAAATGTGAATGTCTGAGCCTCATTTCCACCAAATAGCGTAGTTCAGTTTACTTCATCACACATTAGAATGCTTATTTTTTGATTTCTGCTTTCAAAAGTTGTGTATGATCCATTTCATTCCAGCACACTGATTTGATACCAAAGGGTGAAGTTAAAACCCTGCAGACCAATTATTCATGTTCTGTGCTATAATGTAGGATATCTCAACGCTTCGTTTTTAGCAATCTTCAGTGCACCTGCAGCCTTTTTCTTGAACAGCGCTCGTCTTCTTATGGCAATGAACAACAACATACGGAAAACCGTGTACATACTGAGAGAATGTAAATATCTTAAATTAAATATATTTAATTTAACTAAAAATGTTTTCTTATACACAGGATTCGAGGCAAATTGACCTTCTGAAAGAGCTCATGGATTTACAAAAGGACATGGTTATTTTTTTGCTTTCCATGTTAGAAGGCAAGATTCTGTTTTCTACCATTTTGGATCATGAACATATTGCATAAGTTAACAATATTTAATGGACTCTGTTTATCTCTCATCCCCACTGCAGGCAATGTTGTTAATGGAACGATTGGAAAACAGATGATGGATATGTTGGTGGAGTCATCAGGAAATGTGGAGATGATCCTCAAGTTTTTTGACATGTTCCTCAAACTCAAAGACTTCACCTCCTCGGAGGCCTTCAGGGAATACGACCCAGATCGTAAAGGCCTTATCTCCAGGAAGGACTTCCAGAAGGCCATGGAGAACTGCAAACGTTTTTCCCAAGCAGAGACTCCTTTCCTCCTCTCCTGCGCAGAAACCGATGATTGTGACACTGTAGATTACAAAGCCTTTGTTGATCGTTTTCATGAGCCAGCCAAAGATATCGGCTTCAGCATCGCTGTCCTCCTGACTAATCTGTCCGAACACATGCCCAACGATTTAAGGCTACGGTCATTTTTAGAACTGGCAGATTGTGTACTGACTTACTTCCATCCCTTTCTGGGCTGTATTGAGATCCTTGGAGGCAAAAAACGCATAGAACGTGTCTATTTTGAGATCAGTCAATCCAGCCGCACACAGTGGGAGAAGCCTCAGGTCAAGGAATCCAAGAGGCAGTTTATTTTTGATGTTGTCAATAAGGCTGGAGACAAGGAGAAAATGGAGATGTTTGTCAATTTCTGTGAGGACACCATCTTTGAGATGCAGCTTGCAGCCCAGATCTCTGGCTCTGATCCTGATGATAAGTGTGCAGAAAAAGGAGGAGAGGGAAACAGTGGGGAAGAAAGGCTGGAGAACCAAGGGTTGCATCTCATTTATCATTGGTTGTTATTGCTGATATCTGTGTTTTCTGTCAAAAACCTGAAGACATTGATGAAGATGACCCTGAAGGATATCTTCACATCAGCTGTGTTCTTCCTCGAATGGATTTTTATGCTTCAGTTCCGTTGCATGTCTGCCGTAATTTGCAGCATCATGTATATGCTGCATATAGCCTTTGTAAGCGGTGGTCTCATTGAAGGAGCAAAAAGGATGAGGTTATCAGACTTGCTTGATGGGATCCTCGAGCCGACCCTTGATGAGGTCATGGAGTTGCCAAGTGCCTTGGATCAGCCGAGGAAGAACTCTGCTACTTTGTCTTACCAGGGAGAATTGAGCGAGATCGGGCAGGTGTCAGCTGTGACCTCCCAGAGGGAGGCGGGCATACTGACAGACATTTTTGGCGTCAGAGTGAAGAAGGATGGAGGTCAGTACAGACTCCTAACACAAGACGTCACTGGTAGTCAGAATGACCTATTCAGCACAACTTCCAGAGCAACCCATGATTCTTCTGAGAAACATCAAAAGGAGGTATGGATCCAATTCATCTATGAGTACAACATTGTTTATCTTGAGCTTGAAGTGTGTTTTGATTAGCATAGTTTTCTTAACTTGAACTATTATATATTATAATTGTACTCAATCATCATTTTCTGATTTTCTCACATAATCTACATTTTTCAACTTTGAGGCCCACACATGTACTGAGGCCGATAGGGAAGGGAAACCCACTGATGGAAAGTGAGTCATCTTCTCTCGATTGTCCTGTAAATCCTCAGAGATATTCTTAAACTTTCTAAATAGCAGATGTTGGTTGAAAAATGATGACACTAGTTTGTGATGATTGACAACGCTAGGTCTAAAGCTAATTAGCACTTACATTTATCCCTGTGACTGGGATAGACACAAACTTTCATTAAAAGCATCCTAAAGTTATTAATGAGGTGTTATCTTTTGTCAATATAAAGCTTTTGACCTTCTCTTTGTACCTTGACTTTCCTCAGAGGGAAGCGCCTTAAGAAGGACAATCAGGGAGCAGATGTAGAGAGAAGAGCCAATAGACGTTGTAATAAGGCAGAAGAACCACAAAGCCAACAGTCTGCGCTCTGGGAAATGATAAGCACTCATAATAAGAGCCTTCTGGTAATAGACACATTCTAATATATGCTTGAGTACTTCTGAGTACATTTACATATCAGTGTGCATAAGCAGGTACAAAACACTTGAATGTTGCTCCTTTTTGTTTACAGAATTACTTGGCAAGGAATTTTTATAATTTGCGCTTGCTGGCTCTGTTTGTGGCGTTTGCAATCAACTTCATCCTCCTGTTCTACAAGGTGAGACGGTGCTCATTAAATGACCAGATTTGCGGTTGTATATGTGTGTTTCAGGGATGTGATGAGAAACAATATTAACACGAGCACTGTACTTATTTTGAGAAACTTATACTGCATTACTGTGGTGAACATCGTACTTCAACAAATTTATCTGACAGCTTTAATGATGAAATAACCCTATATATTACAATTTCACATCAAAAATATAGAAACTACACAACAGCAGTCAAATTGCTTCACCTTAATCAAACTGAAGTATGACATGCTATACACATGAGAACGTCAGGTATTATAAGCCACAAGGCTTTTTCTGCCCAACTTGATATCCTTCAAATTGAATATTTGTTGACTGAAATGGTACATTTAAAGGGTTAATGAACAACCGTATGACTAGCTAATTTGCAGTGAAGTAGTGCTACTTTTACATTGAGACCCTAATTCTAACTGAGTACCTGGGGGTCTGCCAATGTCATCCATCTCCCTTTTCTCAAATCACATTGTTGGAGTTGGAAACAATGACCTTAGGAAGAGTTGCATCAGGAGACAATCAGAACTATTACTAACCTCCAAGAAGATATCAGTGAACTCTTGAACCAGCTTCTGTGAACTGTTCAGGCTTAAGGATGTCAGTGGTGGACTCGACAATATCCACCTCTGTACTATGGGATCTAATAACCTGGCCTACCCTTCTGCTACTAGAATATTCACCACTCAGTCCTAACAGTCGACACCTCTACTGCAGATCTATCCTCCTGCGGTGACATCCATCTTATTATTCTTATCACTCTGATTTCCTTTATTCTCTTGTTTTCTTCTTCTTTTAGTTTTGTCTTGCGCTACTCTTTTCATGCCAAAAAGCATTTTGGATAAACCGTGCCTTGTATTAAGCCAGTTGAGTTGCTGAGTTTGAGAATCCAAGTACTCTTCTGTCACTGCAAACTTTTAACATTTCAATAATTGAGAGACTGGAGCCCTACTCAAGCTCTGCACAACCTGCTGATCTCACCCTATTCCACTCAAAAATGAATGAAAGAGCCAAGGGAAATCTACTTTATTTCACACGGTTTAGCCTTTATTAATTATTTAATTTAGATCACATTTGATTTTTCCGAGATTCACCGGTCTTTGACAATTCACAGGTAATGGCTAATCTCAATTAAGAGTATTCCCAGAGCCACAAGAAAACCACCATATGTTCTGTTTGTGTGCTGTAACTTTTAATTTCTTGCATTATATTGTGTGGTATTTAGTAAGAAATAAGATTTTCCTTCTGTGTTGAAGTCACTCTCTGTCTTCCAGGTTGCATCCTTGCCCGCACTGCAAGAAGAGGAAGGAATGATCACATCTGTTTACAGGCAGGAGATGGACTCCACTGCTGAAGATGAGGACAAGGGAACCGTTTATTTTGTGCTGGGGGAGAGCAATGGATACATGGAGCCGACACTCAATTTCCTGGCTGTCGCACACACAGTCATCTCCTTCTGGTGCATCATCGGATACTACCGCCTCAAGGTATATATTTGCATATAGGAAACTCATATCAGGTTCTCTCCATCATAAAGACATGTTTATAAACACAAAAACACATATTATTGTCAATTAAAGCTTAGAAGGGTGTACTTATTTAGAGATGATTACTCAAAGCGTCAAGTGATCACCGTGACCCATTGATTGGCAGTTACCATTAGTGATCTTCAAACGTGAGAAGGAAGTGGCGCGGAAGCTGGAGTTTGACGGGCTGTATGTGACTGAGCAGCCCCCTGAGGAGGACATCAAAGGGCAATGGGACAGACTGGTCATTAACACACCGTATGTTCACAGCTATGAGACCCGCCGGGCTCATGTTATAGTTCCATCAAAATAAATCTTGGTTGTAAATTACATATAAGCTTCACTCGCAGTGATTTTGCAGTCAATACATTTTTAACCAATTCTTCCTTTTTGTTAGAAATGTTGTTTTTTTATTTAATACTATTTGTTTTTTTGTTTTTTCAGATCTTTTCCAAGTAAATACTGGGATAAATTTGTGAAAAGGAAGGTAAGATCTTAATATGACTACAGCTGCGACTTTTCTGTGCAAACATGTCACACGTTGTAATCTAATTGTGCTTATCCACGTATGAAAAAGTGCACAATATTTCACTTTCTGTCACTGCATTACGAAACTACTAATGGCAGGTATATTCCTCTATTAGGTAACACAGTGGATTTTATTGCCTCCAGAGGCAAGTCATATACATTTAACCGCCATATTCTGTTTGCTTTAATGCTAGTGAGGGAGATGACATCACACTTTGTTTAAAGACCAACTTGATTCCTCTTTATTCATGAGAGCATTTAAATTGGATGATGTATTGTTAGCATAAAAATCGGATTATTAAATCATAATTTTCCTGATCTTACAAAAAATATTCAAATCCTGCAACATAACCAAAATCCTCTATTGTCCTCGTCACCGGGTAAGGGCTGAAATTAACTTTTGCCATCTTGTTTGCCATATTGATTTTACTGCTCAGGAATGTCTTTCCATTATTCAGACCATTAATATTTTGAAAAAGAGGAGGAGGCGTGTGTCGGGCTCCTGTGGGATAAAGAGCAGGATTCCTATCAACGAAACAAACATGCTAGCAAAATACCCCACTGTCGGCCATTATGCATTTTTAAGTAATCTTTTTAAAGGCTCCATTTAGCCTATCAAATCCTTTGAGAGAAATGTATCCATATTGAATTTCAGAATAGTGAGGACCTCATAGAATAAATCTCCGTGGAGTTAGAGCCTGCTGCTGGCGGTCATTAGTGGCACTGAACAGTAAGGCACTCCCAAGTGGGCAATTTGGGTAGCCACTTGGTCTACATAAAGTCTATCTCGCTATGCCTCATTGCATTAAAGTTATGTATAGCCTCAGTTTAAGAGCCTGCTGTAGAATAGATGGAACAATACGATTCCACTTCTTAAATTGGAGGATATGAATGTTACTCATGAAATGTTGAAGTGCTTAGATTTGCAATAAAAAATGGCTCTGTAAAAAAACTACATTTTGGTGGTTTTGTGTTTGAATCTAATAAATGGAGTGAAAGAGATTCTTAGAGCCACAACAACCCAGAGAGGAGAAACTCTGCATCGGTCATGTGATTAAAGTAAGTGAATATTCACTTGCCAAGGTTCGCTGTACATGCAAAATTGAAAGGATAAAATACAAGCCATGAACAAATCGTATAGTGTTATCATTTGGCACAACCAACATGCAACTAAGACAATGCATACTATGCATTAAGCAGTTTTCCTCCTTTTTTGGTTCTTTATTGGAAAAGACGGAAAATAGTTTCATTCAGTCCGTAAGCCTCTCTTTTTCTAACGCAGGTGATGGATAAGTATGCAGACTTTTATGGCAGCGAGAGCATCAGTGAGCTCCTCGGTCTGGACCAAGCTGCTTTAGACTTCAGCTCCAAAAGAAAAGGAAAGAAGATGCTTGAGGAAGAGAAAGCCTGGTCTCATCTGTGAGTGGAAATCTTTCCCATCCACATTCTCTGATGTCTTATTCTCCGATGAGGTCTACCTCATCGGAGGTTTTTCATACGCTGAGGTATCGAAGGGTATCATCTTCACCTAATGATGCATAATTGTTATAATCATATTAGTTTAATAGATAATATTGCTTTCAGCGTAGCAGGTGACTGCACAACAATCACCAACTCAATCAGGACGATGTGGCATTCATGAAGGAAGCTGCATCTGTAATTTCATACCGACATAAAAAGAAGAATGTCTGTCGATCCCTTTTACTGCAGAAATTAATTGAATCTAAATGAGCCCCACTAATGAGCATTAACATCAAGAACTTAAGGAGTCTAATGCTTGTGCTTTGTTAGTAACGCCTTGAAAAACCATAATAATTTATAGCTATTTAATTAATTCAGTTCAGCTATATCATCAGAAAGCAGAATTGGAGATCATTTCTCAGTGGTCAGACGTGCCAAATACAGAATATATATATATATGTGTCACCAAACAATGCTGGGCATGACAGAGAAGGTTCTGAAACATTGGGTTGTACACGAGCAGAACAGGACATGCTGTGGTTGTTTAAGAAGAGACACTGGAGCATCAAGGCTCTACTTTAAAAAATAGACATTTTTCTATTTTTCCAGGTTCTTACCATCATGTTTTTGTGTCATAATGCAATTTTATTTCAGATTGAACTCCATTGACATGAAGTACCAAGTCTGGAAACTGGGAGTTGTATTCACTGATAATGTAGGTTTAATATTCATTGGCTTCTCTTGTTTTATTTGTGCATGCTCTCTTGTTGTAATAAAGATATAAATAATAGTCTCACTTCCTGCATATTATGTTTACAGATAAAGTAATATGATCAAGCAGTCTGTGTAAAACATATCAGATATGTTATAACGTATTCTTCTTTGCTTAATCTCTTGTTCTACTGTGTTATGTCTTCATTTTATATAATTACACATGTGGAGGTGATGGTAGTAATATCCTGTGATTCTGCCTTATCTAAAATACACATTTGTCTCTCTGTCCATCCTGATAATGTGTGTTTCCTTCTATCTCTGTGTGTTTGTCTTCCTTGTCTCTGTGCCCTCAGTCCTTTTTGTACTTGGCCTGGTACATGACCATGTCAGTTCTGGGTCATTATAACAACTTCTTCTTTGCTGCCCATCTTTTGGACATTGCCATGGGCTTTAAGACACTCCGTACGATCCTGTCTTCCGTCACACACAATGGGAAACAGGTGTGTGTGTGTGTGCGTGTGTGTGTTGGTTCTCTCTCTCTGTTTTATTTGTGTGATGTTTGCTTCACACTGTCAGGTTATATTGGAGTTTTCTAAGATGAGGAAGCATATTAAAGCCCATCTGTCTCTCGCTACTGCTTTTTAATTATACATGTGTGTGTCAGTTGGTCCTGACTGTGGGCCTGCTGGCAGTTGTCGTCTATCTCTACACAGTCCTGGCCTTCAACTTCTTCAGGAAGTTTTACAACAAAAGTGAGGAAAATGACACCCAAGACATGAAATGCAACGACATGCTGACTGTGAGTTGAATTTTTGGTATTGACAGGCGTGCACACCCCCATAATAGTCCCTCTCTACACACATATCTATATGCGAACGATCCCTGTTATCTTTTGATGTTGATCTTTTGAGTGCTAATTCAGCCACGCCTCTCATTTCCTACCACCTCAGATAGAGGATTCTTAGAGACATCCCCATTATTGGAGTGATAACAGCCGTTTTTCCTCAGTCCTCCTCCACTTTTCATTAAAATGATGGACACATGGATACAAAACGGCTCCTCAAGCCTCTGCATAGCTTTTTGTTATATTCTCTGCATAGCTTATTTGTAACATTAGCCGCCCACTGCCAGTTTATTCTAATGAGGACTCCACTGTCACTCACTCACGCAGGCGGATATGCCATTTAAATAAAACCCTACTGCCGATGGAGTCCTGGTGCACCGTATTCACCCCTCAGTCACACACGCTCTGTTTTTTAATGCATACCCCTTAGCTGCAGTGATTTGCGATTTATTTCCCATCATCTCAACATCAAAGAACAAAAAAATACAAATGCAGATTTATTGCTGTTTTTGGCAGGTGTGATTTGTGGTTTGAGATTGATTACCTGCAGCCTGAGTAAATAATGTGTCGATACAAAACGGTAGCTGCTGCCTAACTATTCAACTAGGATGAAGTTCTTTTACTTGAGTATTCCATCTGACAACTTTAGTTACCCTGCAGATTTAATTCAGCATAATAAAATAAATTACATACGACCTATGGGGAACGGAACGCTATGTGTTCAGCAGAAAGTCATGCAGATTTTGTTCAAGTTTTTTTTTTGAAAAATATTTCCCTTAGCTCTTAGAAGCACAATTGTCGTTGCTAGAAAATTTCAATGTTAATTGTTCTTACCCAATATTCTTGTTTAAACCCCCTGCCGACAAAATATTGTCTGAGTTATCGACAAAAATAACTCCCACTTCTAAAAATAGATCTAAAAATGCGGCTTTTTAAGGAAATGTTAATTTATCCCTCCTCTCCAGACAAATATCACATAGTTGAAAGCAGAAAATACAGTGAAAGAATTTGACTTTTCTATTCAGTTTTCATTTTGAAGTTTGATTAGATTATTCATATTTTACCTCTTTGCCTTCTATGAATAATATTGAAGCATTTTTTCCCCCAGCATAAATAATTGGGGGATAAACTGTCTTGTGCTGCAGTGCTACATGTTCCATATGTATGTTGGAGTGCGTGCGGGCGGGGGCATTGGTGATGAAATCGAGGACCCAGCTGGAGATGAGTTTGAAGTGGAACGCATCGTCTTTGACATCACATTTTTCTTCTTTGTCATTGTCATCCTTCTGGCCATCATCCAGGGTGAGACTTACACAGTTCATTTATTTTTGAAAAACACCTAGAGAAGATGTAAACTACAAAGGCCTCTAGCACTGGGGATCATAATGCCGTAATCACAAGAAATTCCAGCGGATAGATAAAGAAGAAGGTGAAATGCATCACACTGGGAAGGGTTACAGAACTTTTTATGAGACTCCACTGATGATCCACTATGGGACCCATTACAAATACAAACACATACAAATATATTATTATTATTATTTATACTTGTATAGAGGTGGCAGTGTGACACCTTAATAAGGAATAAATTGAAAATGTTTGGAGCTATTGAGTCAATACCTCCACCCTATTGAGATGCTGAGGCAGGACTTAAAGAATTCATGCTCACTTATCTTCGTCAGAGACTGATCTCCAGTTGTCAGACGTGTTTGGTTGCCTTTGCTAAATTGTGGGTCTCCTCGCTCTTAAGTTTAGGGAAGTAGATACTTAATCACGCTGGCCATTTAGGTATTGGAAAGTAATTTCTCTCATTTTCCCTTATGAGAATTGAAATTCTTATTTAAAACCTGGATTTTCTGTTACTGCCTTTGTTGTATAATTTTTCTAATATATATATAGATCCTTGAAGCACAGAGATGCACTTACATAGCTTTTGACCAAGATATGCATGTAGATACATGTCCCAATGTTTTTTTCTCAGGCTTGATAATTGATGCCTTTGGGGAGTTGCGCGACCAGCAGGAGCAGGTTAAAGAGGATATGGAGGTGAGATTTGACATTTATCCGTTACACAAACACCATCTCTTGTAGACCTTAGTTCATTATGTGTCTTATAAACGTTGCACAGTTTACAATGCTGTGTGCTCTTGTAATTCAAGTATGTGTGAGGATGGGATTCTTTCCACAAGATAAGGTACATTACATCATTGGGGGAGCCCGTGTCACCAGACATGATCTTACCTGTGGCCTGAACAAAAAGATTTGATCTCTGTCTGTTGAACGAATTGCATTACTCAGAGCTACATGTTTGCTGCAACCTGTGAACTAGATTTATTGTCAGGGTAGAGACAATGCAAGCATTCCTCATTTGTATGCTTCTGCAACAGGCATACAAGTGGCTCAAGTCAATACAAGTTTGTAGTCAGGAATAGCAGACAGGCAATCAAAGGCTACACTGCTGAGGCAACAAGCTAGTACAGATGATCTGAGATGTGGTGAGCCATCCTCTTCATGTGAGGATGCTCGTGTGGCGTAACTGAGGACATATTTCATACGGTCATTTTCACTAATGTGGCAAACACACAGTAGTCAATATCAGCCAGTTTGTTCTCATATGGAGAAATATCCATTCATTTTCTTCCGGTTATCCGGGACCACGTCGCAGATGGATAAATATTTATCCTGAAAAGAAATTTTTGTGCCGTTCTTGTAAATAATTCAATTCTTAAAAAAAAAAAATTTCAAGCACAATGTTTCGGATTGCTCAAGGTTATGTCTGTAAGATGTGAGACAATTAGGAGTAGCAGTGTAGATTTATTTATACAAATGCAGGTTGGAGGAGACTATATCATCAGTGCCATTAGTGTGTATTTAATGTGTATGTTACCAAAAGCATTTTGACCAGATTTCAAATTTGAAAAGACAGGTCCCAAAAAGGTGAACAGGTAAATAGATTTTGAGACTGATGCAAAGGTTGGTTTCAGACTTTATTTAAATGAATCGTTCTATGTCAGTTGACTCAACCTACTCTGCCTCTGATTGGCTCGGTGTGAAAAAGATGTGTCTCAGTGAGGGGCTACCTGAGAAACATCATCATCAGGCCAATCAGACGCAGAGTAGGATTGTCATGGCAACACTCACACCCGGATGTTATGCTCTCTCTTAGGACCCACTAGTTGTTGGTTGTACCATATTGTCTTTCAGACATCAGTTACTACATCATGCTTTCAAATAGTCTCCATATTGTCTCCATCCCACTGCATGTCTTTAAAAACAATTACATTGATTTTATGGCAGCTTTTTCCAGACGTCAGATTTTAGATGCAATTTACTGGCTGCAGTCAGAAATTATAAATCAGTTTCCACTGCCACCCACATCTTCCTATAATGTTGATCCCTTAATAGGCATGCTCCTAAACAACACTTTGCAATAACCCCAAACCTCAAAATTGATTTTCATTTTTGCACAGAAGACTTCAACATGGCTCCATAGTAAACTATCGACAACTAGGTTGATTTTATTGCTTAGTGCCCCTGCAAATATGTCCATCTCTGTCTTACCTGTCGCCTCGTGTGGAGCGATCCAATTTTCAGTGAGCTTTCAGCTTTTTTTTTGTTTTTTTTTACAGAGTTTTTAACTTTTGAGGGCTGCCTCTGGGAGTCTTTTTAAATACAAATATCTTAAAATGTATCTTATCGAGTGTGAGCCACAGACCACAGGAAAAGGCTCTTGTTCTTACTTTAGTCATGAATGTTCTAGCGTGTTTTATTAATTATTGTCTGTCTTTCATCTTTCCTCCTGCAGACCAAATGTTTCATATGTGGAATAGGAAGTGATTACTTTGATAAAGTCCCTCATGGCTTTGAGACACACACTCTACAGGAGCACAACTTGGCCAACTATCTGTGAGTTGTTTACCAAATAAAATTCAGAACCTGACATCATATTACCCTTCACAGATTTGCTAAAGTGTAAATATTCAGGATGATCCACTAAAACTTAATATTAACAGGAAAACAAGATAATTACAAACCTTACTGCTTATTATGCCAGTTTATACTGTCTAACCTCTTACTGACACACCCGGATACATTCTGATTTTTTTAAGGTCCTGGTTTTAATGTGAAATATTAAAGACAATGCTACATTTACCCCCTTTCCCCCCACAGCCTCCTCTGTGTTGTAATTATAGCTCAAATTCAAACCACTGTATGCTTTAAAATTTGTCAGTGTGTTTACTAAAATGTGCTCTGTTGGTGCAGGTGACTCTCTTCTTAAAAGGTTCCAAGTGTCAAACTCTGTAAGCCATAAAGAAGAAATAAGAAATTGGATATTATATATATATATATATATATATATATATATATATATATATATACTACACAATCATCAATGAAGCTGATCTTCATTACAGTCAGTCATCCACTTAAAATATTTACCATTCATTGCTTGAATAAAATAACTTAAATAGCGCTTTTCTCGTTCTAGTTTAATTTCTGCACTTTACAACAAAGTAAACATTCACCCATTCACACAAACATTCAAAGAGTGACGATAAAGGCTTCCATGCAAGGCGCCACCAGCAGCGATAACCATTCATGCCATCATTCACACACCAATGGAGCAGCCATTGGTAGCAACTTGGCGTTCAGTATCTTGCTCAAGGACATTTGGACATGTGGACAGTCGTGGCCGCGGATCAAACCACCAACCTTCAGATAGTGGAAGACCGCCCTACCAACTGAGCCACCTATGTAGCACCTTTCAAGCTTAGTCACAAAATCCTTTCAGACTTAAAAAATTCTGAAACTTTGTACTGAATATTTACACAGCAAAATAGAAAATGATGTTAACTTCAATATCCCTCGTTCAGATGGTTTTCACCTTCAGTAGAATTAGCCGTCGAGATCCCCTCGCAACAATATAAGCAAACTTGGTTATTAGATCCTTTTAAAATGCAAAATAAAACCCCCTCATAAACTGTGAATGGTCTTAGTCCTAGCTATTATCAGATTTGCTTTTTGCTCAGATGTGATGTGGGAATGCTGCCTTCGGGGTTGCTTTAGCTCGGGTGGGTGGAGGAGTCGGTACTTTAGCTTTATGGTTCACTGAGGTTTTAGTTGCTCTTGCATCATGATATGGGTTCTCTCTGTTCCTATTCCTTAACTCCTGTTTTGTGTGTGTTGTAGTTGTGTTGTGTGATAAAACTGCACATCTTAGTAGCTTTTTTATTGTGACAAGCCCAAGGCCTCCTGTACAAATGTTGTTCAGTAAACATCTTTCAAGCCACGCTTTCAGGTAGATGGATTGTTTTTGCAAGTACTTGTTCACACTAAAAATTATGTTCTCTTAAAATGTGTGCTTGAAATGAAAGAAACAAGTATTTATGTGCATAAAAAGTTGTAAATCTTGTACTTTCGCTCGTCAGAAATTATAAATTAAAGTCCAAAGTGTATTTATATTATTGTAAAGTACTGGAATACTAAGCATTACCATAATTACCAGATTATTACCATAATCTTTTTGCAAAACAAGTTCAGTGTTGCCATTTTTGACCCTTTCATGTCACCACATAAAATCCCTGTGTCTATTTCCTCATGTGAAGCTCCTCCCTATTCTGTGTCCTCACAGGTTCTTTCTGATGTACCTTATTAACAAGGATGAGACTGAACACACGGGACAGGTATAATAGTTGTTTTTTGTTGCACATTGAAAAGGTCTGATATTAAATAACTCTACATTTATTGACGACTTTCACACACCAATAACATTTCCCCGTACCCCGATACCTCTATGTCATTGTGACCTTTTTCATTTTCCAAGGCATTGACAAAGCTGTGGTGTAACCTTTTCAACTACGATATAATCTGCATTCACACTGTCCTTCAAAAACCGTATCGGTCCCCACACACACATTTTTATGATAATGAATGTTTCAGGCACACCCCTTTATTAAACCTCTCTTTTTGCTCATAAAGAATTCCAGGAGGGGGTTTCAAGCTGAAGCCAACAAGTGTATCAATTCACTCATCTCACCGAAAGACGTGTTAAATAATTTGCATGGTGGAGCAAAGAGGAGCGCTCTCAGTCAGTTTGAAAACATTTCTTCTGTATCTTGTATCTCACATTTAGCAATTGCAAATATCTGGAGTTACACAAGGGGATGGATGAGAATATGTTAAATAGTAAATGATGCAGAGTGTAGTGTAAAACCCATAAATTGTTCCATTCTTGTGCGATCTTAATGGGATACTGTAGAATTGATAAAAAAGCATTTAACATAATAATAACATAATGGCCCAGAATTGGACAGTACAGTTGAATCACAGCGGCCGGGTTTAAGCCTTTGTCTGTGCAGAGTGCATTTTCATCCTGCACCTTCATGTGTTCCATTCCTCCCACAGTTCAAAAACAAACACCGTTGGTGAATAGGTGACACTAGAATTGTCCAGAGCTGCAGGAAATGATTGATTCGAAAAGTGTCTGGGAGCTTTTTCTAAACTTAGTTGACCCGGCCTTAATTTGCTGTCTGTATTTGTGAGATCTTTCTCAGTTTTTCATTAAAAAGAAAATTAAAATCAAAGTTATGGTTTCTAGGGATGCTGTTTGCATTGACTTCAAATTCATCACGATTAATAATAAAATATTGCCACTCTCTTTTCATTGCCAGGAATCTTATGTGTGGAAAATGTACCAGGAGCGTTCCTGGGAATTCTTCCCTGTGGGAGACTGCTTTCGTAAGCAATACGAGGATCAGCTTTGATGATACCATATCTGAGGGGCCTGAAGCCTCCCTTCATAATATAATCACATAGAAGTGTCTGAATGCCTCATTTAGCTCCAGCTTTGTGTGTCTCTCACAATGGGTGTTGAGTTTTTGAGGGAGTGTTTTCCTTCAGATTACACATATATGCATGCACATATTCTTCTGTTATAATAAATTTGGAAACCAAAGATTGGAAATGATTTTTTTTGTCCTGTGGGCAGAAGAGTTCTCACTATTAATTGTTCTGGGAATCTAAAAAAAAAAAATTGCAGCTGTATACACTTCAATACATCACTATTTCATATAGTCAAAGCTCACAAAACAAAAGCAGGTCCAAACCGCCATGCTGCCTGGATGAGTCTGTAAGGCTTGTGCTCAGTGAATCAGCTCATTTCTTTTTCTAATCACAGCCTCCCATTCCTTTTCCCTGTGGTAAATCCAGATAAACATGTTCCTTCTGGCTTTTCTTCTTTCGACCCTCCTCTTCCTTCATTTTGTGGCGCTCTCTCTTCCTTTGCCCTTCCTTTACTTTCCTTTTTTTTCTCTCTCCTGTTGACTCTTTGCTCTTCTCAACGCCAGTCAGTACATAACCCCAGAGAGTTAAAATATTATAATTGAATCAGATCCCAAAGCTCAACAAAATGATAGACCTGTGTCGCCAGTGGCCGTGACCGCCCTTACGGAACCCTCTGGGTATAACGACCAGTAACTAAATAAGGTTACTGGTCAAGTAACGTTATTTAAGTTCAGTTCAGTTGAAGTGTTGAAAAGTCCCCCTGAATGTGTATGTGTGCAGAGAATCTGACAGCGGGATGGCAAATGTGAGCCTGCTTCCTACAGATATGGCCCTAATTATGCCAAGGTCAAAGACTGGCCTTCAGCAAGATGGCTGATTACAGGTTTTCATGTTGCTTTTGAGATAGGATGTACAAACATATGGTCAAGACTCAGTGAAGGAAAGGCTTGAAAATTTAGCTTGTGAAAAAAAGTAACCCCTAAGAGTTTTGGTTGTTATCTGCATTTTTAGATACATTTGTAAGTAGGTGAATGACTTATCGTCATGGTCAAGGAAATGATATGAATTACAAGTTACAGGAACAAAATACAGTGGATACTAAGCACACACTCATCAGAGGTTTAAATGCCTATAAACCCGTTTCCGCTATTTCATTTTTGAATTAAAAAAGATATGGATTGGAGGCGCTCACTCCAAAGCAACCATAGCCATGTAGTAGCCATGTAGTAGCCATGTCATCTTTTGTCCAGGAGTTGGAGAATCTGAAAAACCTCCTATCCACAGCACAATTCATTTTGAATTTCATCCCATTCTAGTTGGTATCGAAATCAGATATGCCATCATTACATTCATCCACAAACATCCAAGCCAGGCCCTAATTGTCATTCTTACACAACCCAGACATTCAAGAGAAATTAATTCCGGAACTATCCATCCATCAGATGACTTACTAAAACCTTGTGTATGTGAAAAAAAACACCTAAATCTCCTAAAATGACCTAATGTAAATGTGCTGACTACAAGGATTATTTCCACAATCAACTGATCAAAAGGTGATTTTTGATACGCTGTTTATTTATAGCTGTTCCAAGTGTCCTCCTATCTTGTCCTCCTATCTTGTGATTGAGTGATGGTGATGCCGTAAGAGCTTAATGGTCATATATGAAATTTAAAACATGGACTTAAGTTTCTCTGCAAACTTATTCTAGACAGGCATTGAAATGATGTGTGTCCCGGACTGTCAAAGTTCTTTCACTGACGGGGGCAATGGGAACAACATCATCTTTCCAGCCAATCAGAGGCAGAGTAGGAAAAGCCATGGGTCGACTGTTCTCTCCGGTCGATTATGATACAACAGACAAAAAAACTGATTCATTTGCTTCTGAGAATAACATTGTATAACTGACGTGAGGGTTGCTAATTGAGAGGGATTGAATAAAAGGGTGGTAGTCGTGAATCGTTTTGAAGGCACTGTATGCAAGTCACGTGAGCATTAGGGACTGGGCCCCATGTTAGGTCAAATTCCAAAATCAGCCCTAGCACCACCTACTCCTAGACTGCTCACTTCAGACCGGCTCCTAGACAGTCCTCCTGATTTTAAACACTTTCACGTACTTTCCTGAGATTTATTTTACATGTACAATGGAAAGTAATTTTCTTTTCCACAATGGAGGGTGCTGACTGGACAGTTTAGTTGGAAGGAGGGACACCTTCATCTTGTGTGAGCATCATGTCCTCGTTAACCTGCTTGAGTGATAAGGCCTGAGACTGAGGTGGCAGATAACTGCACAAAGGACGATTTTGACCATTTTGCTGACATGCAAATTTCAATTACCAGAAACAGACATAACAAAGCAGTTGTTCACTTCCTTTTCTTCTTAATAATCCTGAACTGCACGTGCATGAAATATGAACTGTGTAACTCATCTCAAAAGCACTGATGTCACACAACCCAGGACTGACAATAATAATATAAATGACTCTGACCTGGTGACACAAAAGCAACTTCAATGAAGGGATTAATGGAACAGCCTTATTTCTTGCACTCTTCAATAGGAAATCAATAAAATATGGATCCAGTCACACAAAGCCTTCAATTATGACATTATTTAAAAACAGTCCATGTCCAGTATGTGTGTGTATGCGTACAGCACAAAGGAATTTAATTATGCAGGTGGCATACAGCAGTGGGAATGAATTGAGGGCATTGTAATTATGGATTATGGATAAGGGGGCATGTGGGTGGATCGTTCTGAATATTGCCTCAGACGCTTGCTGTTGGTTGTGAGATAATGTCACTGCACCCAAATATATCATGACAATGTAATCTGAGATGTAAATCAATAAAAGATGACAGGAGGGGAGAAAGTGGGAGAAGAGTGCAGCTGTGAATATATACCAATACCTGAGGCAGAGAATGGTGAATAAATTATGACTCATTTTTATTCGAGGGTATTGTTTCAGTTTGGGAGCTCATGTCTGCTTGAAACTGTGACTGCTCTGTACAAAGGAATTCTGTTACACTCTCGAAATTGGAATACGTTTCACCTGGAGCAATTCAAAAATGCAACTCGCTTCGTATCAGTAACTTTGTGTTGCATGGAGATAACAGCATTATCACCAGGGACTTGGTTTCTTGTCAACTTTGAATGATCAACTTGAAAGGTGTAATAGAATAAACACCAAAAACACAGAAACTCTCAAAACATTGTCAGGTGACACAATTGGAGTATTCACAGTTAATGTCATTAGTAATTAGCGTGTCCTTCATCAGCATTGATTTTAGCGGTAATCTTCTCCCTGATTGACTGACACAAACTCCAACTAGACCTATGCTGTATATCGCCAAAAAGTACCTAATGCCCTGAGTGGTACAAGCAATCCCCCTATATATATACATACTACATTTCCTTTGGCTGTGACACCGCAAATTCTAGTTGCAATTTGAAAATCTACCTAGAAACCCAATTATGACCCTCTCCCCTCCTTGGCCCCCAACTATAAGCATATACGTGCTTCTACTGGGTCATATTATTAACAGGTTCAGCAAAGTGGCACGCACTTCTTCAATTAGAAACAGTGACTCGAAATGTGCTCAACAAAACATGTGAGCAGGACGTTAAAGGGTTTTAACTGCCTGTACCAACTTAAAAGCATTTCCTCTAATGTTCTAATAAATTCAAAACATTTTCCTGTCTTAACTAAACCGCTCTTTACCTAAAGCATGCCGCTTCCTTTCTGCTCCCTTTTTAATAAAATACACTTCAACCTTTATGCCGTTGTGCCTTTTAAAAGTTAAGGTTTAGAAAACTCATATGAAAGAGTCAGACTTTGCAAGGCCAGTCAATAAGAAATAATAAGAAATACATTAACCAAATGAATATCAAAATAACATATGAAATGTAGCCCTGCTAATTATTTGTTCTCATTCTTAGTTCCACACACTCATTTATCGTATTTCTATAGCTCATTAGTTTTATTTTAGTTTAAGGTGGTTGGCTCTATCCCCACTGGGAAGGAGAGAAGGAACATAAGCCAGGTCCCATCCATCAGAGCCAACACCGAGTGGAAATGTATGCCTCTGGACACTAAAACACACTCTCTTGCATGCGTTTCGAAATGTTTAATGGAACTGGAGAAAACCGAGGTAAAGACAGAGAGAGTGTATGTACTCTCAGAGAGGGCTTCACTGATACACTGAATTACAAAAAACCTGATATCTTTGGTAAAAACTATATTTTGAGTCTCCGGGATCATAAATAACGTGTATCAGGCGGTAGAGTTGATCACATGAAGTGCTGTACAACAGGTGTTTATTGTCCACATGTCAGTGAGTCAGACCCCAGCCATCTCATTACAACTCTAATTTTCGTGTAGAGTAACTGTCTTCCAGTAAACAAGCATTACCACCAGTGAGGAGAAGAGAGGAGTACCTCTTTCAAATTACCATTTAGATTGGACAACTCTATGCCAAGAGAGAGCCAATTACTCAATGACGATTTGGTCAGGGAGAGGGATCGAAGAAGGCTGGATTCCAGCAGACGGGGTGTGTTGGCATCTCGCCTCTTTGAATCCTGTATCACACCAACATCTTTTCATTTCAATCCACGTCCCTTTAAATTCTGCAAAAAGAGTGGATTTGTCCCTCGGGGGGCTGCACATACAACAATCTGAGGCACTAAAATTTGAAAGGAGTCAGTTGCTGAATTTAATAATTGAAACAGGCAAATTGGCTTACTCAAAGGTAAGCTCCAGTGGTTAGGGAAATTATCCATTTTCCGTCCAAGTGGTATTATGTCTATTTTGAAAAAATACAAAAAAAAACTAGTTTGCAGGAGCCCTTTTTTTTTTGGTTGTAATTAACTTTGCCTTTTATTTCTGCACTGAAATTGTTGAGACCAACCTGAAGCCAAAAGAGATGATTACCAATATTGTTCTTAATCATCATTGTGATTCATTTCTAAACACTCTAATCTGGATTCTCAATCCTGGCTCAGTTTAAAATATAGACTCATTAAAACTTTTTGTACCCCTTCCTGTCTGGACATCTGCCTGCTGGGCTGTTATCCAACGCTTGTGTGGTGTTTTCAATAAACCTTGAATGGCATGCAAGAAAATAACTTAAAAAAACTTAAGGCACCTGAATAGTGAGTAATATCTTGTGTGCTGCTCATCCACCAGTAACGACCTACACATACTGTGTAGCCATTGTGTGTATACACAAAGTATTGCTGCCTTATTGAAATGTGTTTTTCCACCTCTGGCAAATTACCACGAAGCCCCTTGAGAATTATTTTTTTTATCTTGTGAAAACAATATAATTAAAACTCTATAGTTCAAGCTTTTAGTTGACTAACACAAATTTAGTACCTCATATTTAAATGAGGCCTGCAGCTGGTGGGACTGATAAATAAACCCTATTCAGGAAAGCAGAATATATTATTAAGTGCCAAGACAGAACAATTTTCATCATTTAAGTTTTCACAGGATTTTTGTTCTTGTCTTTCATTAGCTATAGTTGATCCTCTGATGCGTGCCATTTTGTCCCTCCTCTGTTTCATAAGACAAGGCCTACCCTCCTACCAACGCCACTGTGGTGTTGGGATATTACACAATTTTGAACATAACACTATTTTGGACAAAACAAAGTGCTTGTGTATATAATTCACTGATTCTTTTTCCTATATCTTGGACGAAGGTAATGTTTACTCTTTAAAATAGCAAAGAAGAAGAAGATTTTATAAAACACAACTTTCACAGCACTTTCACAAATTGATAAGCTTGTTTGGTTCAATCATCAAGAAATGAATAACCCTAAATTCCACAACAAAGAGATCCCTAAATACTAATATGAGAATCTCTTATCGCAATCTCGGCATTTTAATTTTTCCCTGTCGACTAAACAATCAGCAAATGCGTTTACTTCAATGAATGTAAATATTCAACACATATTCTTTACTGCCCATCATGCCCAAAAAGCAAGACTTCTAAAAATCCCTCCAGACACACAGAAAATCTCTTCTATTGAAACTAGTCAAAGATGCTGCCAAAATATACAGATCTTAAAGTATCCGGGTCCAATTCATCTGTTTTGATAGCAGCACGTAATATGACATCAAGTGGAATCAGAGATCTAGCGAGGGGAGGGAGATAAATACTATTGCACTGGAACGTTCTGTAGCCAACACTGTACTGGAAGTGTTCGAAATGCAATATGGGGTCTCCTGTCTGATGGTTACACACATCAAGAGAAGCCTTCCTGTTCTGTTCATAATATCTCACGGTTCAGTTTTGCACAAAAGATTGGACAAAAGCTGCCGACATGTCCGTCCCATTGCTGCTGCTCTCTCTCTCTCTCTCTCTCTCTCTCTTTCTCTCCCTCTCTTTCTCTCTCTCTCTTTCTCTCTCTCTCTCTCTCTCTCTCTCTCTCTCTCTCTCTCTCTCTGTCTCTCTCTCTCTCTCTCTCTCTCTGTCTCTCTCTCTGTCTCTCTCTCTGTCTCTCTCTCTCTCCCTCTCTCTCTCTCTCTCTCTCCCTCTCTCTCTCTCTCTCTCCCTCTCTCTCTCTGTCTCTCTCACACACACACACACAGTCTGATGCTTTGTGCCATGCTTTTTTTAAAATAAAGGGAAGAACTGGGTTTAGTGTTTGTCATGGATTAAGAGAAGTTGTAGAACGTTTAAATCTCAGAATAAGCCTGCATCATTCCTACAACACCTGGTGGGTGTGCTTCCCAGATATTGCTAAAGGAACCCACATCTTCACACAGTCATATTTACGCATAGCCTTACAGCTACTCACACAAACACACTGGGGGCCACTATATAGACCCCACTGTCTATGGTTTCAAATGTTGACACCATGGTAGAAATATAGAAACGTCCTTCTTGCCATGCTTATATCAACGTATAGGTGCTGGAACAACCCCGTGGAGTTTGTTTGCACTATATACTACTAAAGGCAATGAAACACTTCACATAAATGGAATTTTCATATAACCCTCAAAATTCACTTGTGCTACCAGCCAAACCCACAAACCAGCGTAGTTTCTCACTCGGGGTCTCTTTTATGGTGTTCCTGTTTGGCTCTGCTTGTCTGCCATGGTTGATTGCTTTCAATCAGAAAGACAACAATCTTGCATTCTCTTGCCTGCAGTCACATAGGAGGGAATTGAGGCATAAAATGTATCTGCTACTGTGTTAAGGTCGAGGGTAGACCTCTTTCATGCCAATATGAAAGCCTGACTGCATGCTATCATGGCGATATTATCACACAAGCCACAGAAAGGCTTGACTGGGTTACTGACTGATGATAATCTCTGAAGATTTCCTCTAGGGTCAAGGATCATGGTGCATTTCCAGAGATGTTGAAGAATGTTTGATTAGTTGTCAATTAAATATCCTGATCCAGTGTTCACAGCTTTTGTTTCCCCCTTTGGATTGTTTCTGAACATCTTTTAATATCAGTACCAATCTGTATATACTGTTTTATAAACAATCATTAAGTTGTGTAACAAGTGGCTCATTATCCTACTGTTTTCTAGTATTTCTTTGTATTGTGTGACTTTGAAGAAAACATTTTTTTCCACTTTTGTAACTGCGGAACAAAAGTCTCATCACTCCAATCCACTGGGCGCGACTCATCTTGAACGTCTGAATTCTGAGCAGACGTCCCCCTCTCAGTAATCCTGCAATCAAAATTTGCCTCCTCATTAAGCTGTCTTTGTGTTTGTGTTTGTGTTTGTGTGCGAGTGTGTGTGTGAGGCGGAGAGAGGATTCTGAATATAAATACAAGCTTTTTGCCTTGTGATGGAGATAGATAAATGCTGCTGCCACCCCTGCCCCATTCAGAACGCTGAGCTACATCCCCCTGAGACGGCGCCAAATCTATTCATACCTGTTTTCATGTGTCCTTAATGAGATGGTGATATTCAACATATTTTTTTAGTCTATTTTGAACTCAAATCAGTCAGTCTCTTGTGCTGTATTGTTGTGATAATCCATGACTATTATAATATCTGTCATAGTTATCAATAGCACTAGGAGGCAGCCCTATCATTTCAGTCACTCAGGCATTCTTCAAAGCTGTTAGAGGAAGATTCTGAATCCATGTAAGAGGAACCAAGGTCCCTTGTGACGTCAAAACCAAATGATCTGTCAGGTAGACGGTAAAAAAAATGAATGTAAGTGAATATGATCGATGTTAGAGATGATGCTGTTTGTCATGAGCGCCTCTCAGCAGGACTGTACGCTTCAGCAGGCAACAACCTAACAGGGTCTCTTCTGTTAAAACAGAGGAGACCTCTCTCAACAATATTTTGAATGCCGGTGAAAGTGGTCAATATAATTTGAGATAAAAATTCCAATTTTCAAAAATAAGCCAGTTTAGAGACAGAAATCAAGACCTAACCATGCTAGACTTGTAGTTATCTAAATTTATTAAACTGTCACCAAAGTTATTATTCTTAGATCAGCCTTTTATTGTTTTTTAAATCGTAGGTTCTGTGACCTACAATTTAAAAAAACGATCTAATCACACAAGTGTGTTAGTTTAACTAGTTTTGTTAATATATTAGTCAGATATAATTCCTGTTCGCTCCATTCAATAAAGGAAGCCCCATTCTCTGTAGTGGGATTTAATGAAATAAAATAATTGAATGTCCTTTCCTGTCCAAAGGGCCTTTCATTAACATGGATCCTAACCCGTACGTCCCACAGGTACTCGGTTCTGTCATATCTCACGTCTAGCGGATCATTTGATAACAATTTTTTGTAATGACTCAGTCAATTGATTTGTTCCTCATGACTTCCTTTGATTATTTTCTGTTTTCAGTTCAATTAGTTTTTAAAAATGAAAATGTATTGGAGTACTGGAGACCCCAGCTAAAAGAAGCCAATTCCATGTGAACAGATTTAATAGCTGGCACTACTAACTGCATGTTTGCCATCAGTTCTTATTTGAATCACAGCCTATGACCCACAGTGGGGGCATTCTGTCGCTCATTTTGATGTACATGGCTGGAGAGAGACTGGATACAGATTTCCTCATGAATATTGTCGACAACCCTAATCAATCCTCATGTTGTAAAAGAACATCAACTCAGGAAATAGCACATAGTTTCATAATGAGAAGGTTTATATCTATCAGATGAAATGAATACAGAGTGAAGGACAGCTGCTATCAGCTGCTTATATCCAATAGCAATCGACTATCTCCTCACGCAAAAAATAATCAATAAGATGCTCCAACTTTTAAAAATGTTTTTTCTCTCTCCCCAGCTCTGTCAAGCCAACAGCGCTCGCACCATCCTTTTCCCCTCCACCACCATCCGGCAGATCCTCAGGTTCATTGGCCCTACAGCTCCAGGTTTCGGAGGTCTTCCATCATCATCACCAGTGTCCAGACTCGGGGGTTTACACTCACCCTAACCAAAACTCCCCACCAAGCCTGAGCGTCAAGACGAAACCGTTTTATCAATTTTTCCCATTGTCAAACAAACAGCTTTGTTCCTTTATTCAAAGGTCTTAACTGATTGAAATATTTAAGTTAAGAGTTTAAACGTCAAAGGAATGATGAACACCCCCTGCTCCTTGCTGGGAGCTTCAAATATTTACCTTGAAATTGCACTCCATACAGTCACCTTTGCTCCCCAGACACAGACAGTAAGGTTGGACTTCTTCACCTATAAATCCATTTTCGTTCTTTTATCCATGGCAAGGTCATGGTAGATGGGTATTTCTCTTCTCTTTCTATCCTGTGATGCTCTCAAGCTGAACCTGGGAGATCTCAATCCTCTCCCAGGCTGCATGACATATGTTATGTACGTCTAATAGGTGCTCTTAAGGTTGGTTCTGGCTTTACACACTTGGGAGCAGCATTTTTATTTGTTTCAAGAGTTAATATACATATATGGACCATTCAAACTGTTGAGACTGACAGGACAAATAAATTTGTGGTGAAGTAATTAGTAAGGCGCCTCTCAAGTCCACTCTCTTTATGGGTAGTGTGCTTCCGCTTAAATAGATGCAACATCTAGCACTGGTGAGGTATTTTCCTTTTATGTCCTCGTCGGAGACGCATCATGACATATTAACATTTACACTACAAATATATGTGATCAAATGCGTTCCAGACAACCTCGGCAAGTGGTTTGAGTGATCGGATCGCGATGCATCTTGGATTACACTTGTATTTAGGGATGTGTCTCACTGTTTGCTTGGGATCCGATCGCACTTAAAGTATTTTAAACCATGTGGAAACAGGGTGTATGACGTACCAGTGCTCTTCATTGATTGGAGCTAAAAGTGCTTCTGTCCCAGACTTATTATTAATCAACATGCCTTGCAGCATGATGTTCTGGACCCTTAGCCATACTGGGGAAAAAAAGATTAAATGCTGTGTGTAAGCTCTATTCAAATGTTTGTTCCGTGGAACAACACAAACAATACAACAGAACACTATTGCCTTAAGCTATACTCCGCAATACTTTTAGGAAGGAGGCAGAGAAAAGTTTCAACATTTTTGGCCATCAGCCCTTTTCGGGGACTTTATTTGATACACAACTCAGATAACATTCTGTAGCCATGATAAGACACACAGACACACGCACACACATACACACTAAACTGATGAAGAATGAAGAGTTGCTTCAGTCAGACAGGGGGTAAGAGAGTGTGTCACACGGATAGATTGAGTGTAACAGACAGTGAATATGTCAGGTTAAAACGCTGGAATATTGCTCCTCTGTAATTCCTTTGCCTCTGCAGATTAGGACCGACACAGCAGCGCCAACTGTCAAATTTGTATTCTGTTCTTCTCACTTTCTTTCTGCGTGAAGTGACTTAAGGCTATATTTAGTCCGATAACATATGCAAATGTTACTCTTAAGATTCAAATATATATTGAGACAAAGGGACAATTGCATTATTTGCATAGTTAAAATGTGGAGGTTTGTCCTGAATTACTCCTGACCATTGGAGAAACATCCGCAGCAGGAGTTAACTAGTCTACTTTCTTTCTTTACAAAAATCCAACATGGCTTCTTCATTCACCACTGTAAAAATGAGGAATATAAGAAATAACTGAAAACAAGTTATTCTCAAAGCAACAGCAATTATAATGGTGATAATTAAATTGAAATATTACGCTACAGAAATAAGTAGAGAAACATAAAACTGCAGTGCTACTGGCATCTCTGGGAGGCGGCACTCCGCCCCATCAATTCTTTGAGCTCAATACATACGCTCACAATGACAATGCTCTTCAAACGACATTTTTAACCATCTGAATTCACTGTCTCACCGTGCTAATATGTGTTAATTAGCTCCAAACCAGTGAACTGTTTCTAGGAATGTCATTTGCTTTGACTTTGTTACAGTTTATTCCAAGTGGCACGCATGGATATATTGCTCAAATCCCACAACAATCATCTACGTTTACTTAGACAGGGGCTGGAGCACATTTTCTTTATCACTGTTGATCTGATTAAAAAAAACTCAGAGAGCATAAGTATTGAAATATAATAATGCAATACACCTGATTTCCAAATTTCTGTACCGCTCAACCTGTTCAGCTCTGCGGAGGGGCTGGAGCCTATTTGTTTATTTATTGTTCCTTCCCAGCCGTGAGTTCAGTGTGTCTATACTTTAGCTCATCTGAATACACACAAGGAAATTTGTCTTCCTTTATTTCTGAGCTCACAGAAAAAAAGTTAACCTTCATTCTAGTCACTTTGGGATCTTATGTTAGAGCATATTGTTTAATTCATAGAAATAGTTGTGTTGAGTCAATATAGGCTTATTAGATTGTTATGAGATTATTAATGAGTCACACTTAATTTGAGGAGTGCAATCATGGGAATTGTCTGTAAAACTCAAAAAAAGGGGAGTTGGGCATTTTGGAGATACAGCCTTGCTGTTGGGCAAGCGTTGACAGTGTAGCCCTACTTGTTTGATTTTATGATTTCATGTTATGGCCCGGTGGTTAAACAAAACCATTTCTGTTCAGTGAATCTAAATGGTGCAGGGGTGGACCATCGGTACACATGGGACACCTTACAAGAGGATGGATACCTGAAACGCCCCATAAAGTCTTTAAAACTGTCTATGCCTCATCTGACGGCTGTGCCAGATTGACTTTTGACAGAGAGGAGAGACATGAGCTGGTCTCAACTAAGAGGGTCTATGTCTCAACATTGTTTTCTACACAAATTCTTCATACCGGGAAATTGATGAGATTCTAGCGACGCCTGATAAAGTTGGTATCAGACAAACTATCTTCAGGGCCACAGTAGCCAAAAGAAGCACCTACGACATTATCAACCCTATTGGCTGAGTCACCAAAATGACTTGTTCTGGGTCAAGGTCAAGGGGTCGACTCCTATTATTCTGTGTGACTGAGGGTGCGGCGTACTCAAGATGGCATCTGCTGCCGAAGTGTTGTACCCTCTGGTGTGTGTGCGCAGACGGTCGGGGCTTATCCCTGTCAGGCGAACCCACAACACCATGCCAAGTATATCGGGAGAGCAGTATTGATCTTGCTTTGATCCAATACTCCACACCGGCACTGAGATGTTGATTGCTCTTTTTATAAGCCCTGAACACTTGCCTTTCATTTTCAACTGTTTGTTCTAATTGGTTTACCTTATATCAAGTACATACAAAGACTTCATTGTGTCTCACAGTCTAGATGCTTTGTGTGGGGTAAATAAGCTTCAGAGGGAGCAGACAGACGGTTACTTCGCTCCTGGAGTTGTTCAGTTAACTTGACTTGTGGTTGCTCGTCTTCAATGCACCCATTCTGGATCCAATTGTGATTCCCTCAGCTGTGTCTCCCCTCTGCGATGCTCTCTTGGCTCTTCTGTCTGTAAGAGGATGTTGCGGGGCCTCAAATCCCAGAAAATACACACCTACTGTCACTGAAACCTGTGTGTGTAAAAGAGGGGGGGAGGGGGAAGGCACACCTTGTTTCAGATTTTAGTTGCTTTGATTGTCTGTATAAATTGGACGTAATTTGTTGCCTGAAATGCATTATGATGATTGACGCAGGAGGGGATGAGAATTTTAACGGGTTTGTGCTGCACTAATAGGTTCCCCAGGCAGCCCAATTTGGAGGGAGCAGCCAGCACGTCACAAGCCTTCATCTCTCTGATAAGGAACACAAACATTTCACCCTGTTTGTTCGAAAATGTATACGGGTACACATATTTTGCTGGGGAGGGAAGTCCGCCCACAGTTGATTACAGTTATACGAGGTGGATATATTTTCTTCCATTTTTGTTTAAGAGAGATTAAATGCAATCATAGAGTTCATTATTAAAGAAAACTTGAATTATTATTATTCACGGCAACAGCTGGTTCAGTCTCTACAACAGCTGCTGAAACATTTGTGAGATTACGGTAAATGAGAAATTTAACGGTTGGGATTGTTACCGGTTGGATTGTCCAATCATTCCTCCATTCCTCCATCCATCCATCCATCCATCCATCATTCATCATCCGTCATCTATCCATCCATCCACACTGAGTTCTACCCTGAAAGCATTTCCCCTATAGACAATTTCCACAGTTCAACACTATCCAAAATGTCCAGAATTCGGTCCAGTACTCCTCTTATTTATTTATATACTTGCACTAAATAAAATACAGACAAGGGTCATACAACTTATCACAACCACAATAATTTAAATTTGATTGTATTTTTATTGTATTCAAATTTTCAAATGTCATACCCACATAGACCTTGGTGCAAGGAAGAACTGGATAGATTTTCAGAAACGTCTGTTGTGGAGCTTTATCTTCAAAGGTTTACAATTCCTCAACTGTTCCTCCAATTAAGTCCAAATTTTCTGTGAATGAATCGACTCAAGGATATTTATGATGACTACATAATTTTATTGTCACACACTCACACACCTATAAATATATAAACTCATGCTTATTTATTAAATTTGGGTTTTCTAAGTAATTTTCATGCTTATTTAAAAAGAATCTTTGATTATTTAGAGCTTAATTATTGCATCTATGAATGCAATTTTTTAAGTTCACATGCATTAAAAGTGGAAGTTACTTCAACTTTTCCTCAGTAGTATATAGATTTTTCATGTTACGGTCATGTAATACAACAAATTGATACATTGTATAGTTCAACAAATAAATTGTAATGAAAGTACATTTCATTCTGAACAAGTTGTTTTTTCAAACATGAAAAATATAACATTTAAAAAAAACATGAGAAACTGGCCATAGAAAGTGAATTACTTTTTGCATACGTAATAAAGTTCTCAAATAATACTGCGATTTATATCTTTACAACATAGCTTCAAACTTGTATTTAATAACATCAAATGCATCAAAATCCCACCAATCCTTTCCGCTATTAAGCTCATGCAATAACTCAAATTTTCTCAAATATCTGAGTTGAAATTATAAAAAATATGAAGTCTCTGTAATCAACAACATTATTTAGTAAACACAACTCATTAAAATTAAATTTGCAACTTTCAATTTTATCTAAATGAATGAATACGACTTTTGAATTTAAAACTTTGCTTGGAATCAAGTGGTGGTGATAGTTAGCCTGAATAATTTTTTAGAGTGTAGAAGATGAAATGCTAGGTGGAGATAAGTGGACCATTTGAAATTGCCAACAAGATACAGGTCCCTTAATTGTATAGTTTTATTTTTAGACTTTGCTTTAGAATTGAAAGGTCTAGCTGGCTGCAATTCTCCTTCAAATCAAGCTGTACTACATGCTGAGAGTGTGAATTTGATCATATTAGTCAAAAAGGCAAAGCAAATGAAGACCAAGTTGAAAATAACAAAATAATCAGGATAATCTTTTGTCAAGGAAAAGTTTGTCTCAAGCTACTTCTAATAGTCAATGATTGAATTTCATTTCTGGTTCTTGTGGAGTCGCTGCAGGGAAATTCACATCACTTTCATTACTGTGTTTGAATTTCGCTTGTATCTCTAATTGATTAATCTCTAAATTTCGATTATAATAATAATAATCTTTCCTTTATTTATCATGTTACACAAATTGTGAAGTTGATCTCTGCATTAAACCCGTCCCTGAGGGAGCAGTGGGCAGCCCCTGTGAGGCGTCCAGGGAACAGGGGTCTTGCTCAAGGACCCACGGCATGTTGCCTCAGGTGCTGGGCTTGAACTGTGGTTTCCTAGTTGAGGGACGACTGCACTACCCACTAAACTAAAGCCGCCCTTATCTTAAGTTAGGTAATTCACGCCCTTTACACATCCTTTGTGTTATTGCGATAACTCAAAAACATTTTTACGGATAATTGTTTTCATTTTATGCCCACAGAGACCTTAGTCAGAGGAAGAACTGAAGTCATTTTGGGAAAGGTTGGTTGTATATTCCTGAAACTAAGGAAAAATTTCTCAATCCTTGTTCAATTTAAGTCCAAATTTGTTGCTTATGAATCGTCTTGAGGAGATATATCTTGTACGTAGCATATTTTATTCTTCTAGTTCGTATTTTACTCACTAGGTGGAGCTTTGTTCATGAAAAACATTGTTTTCTGTACAAAACTCAAAATGTTTAAAAAGTATTTAATGGATCATTTTCAAATTTTATGTCCACATACACATTAGTAGGAGGAAGAACTGGATTGGTTCTGTCAATAATCACCAAAGTTATTACGGCCATATGTTCAAAAGGATTGGTTTGATTTTATCCAAATGCTGTGTATATGAATTGACTAAAGGAGACCTATAATGTATATGTCATATTTTAGCCTAAAATTAAATTTTGACTAACTAGGAGGAGCTTTTTTTTTATTTTTTTTATTTTTTTTTACAAAAACTCTGTAACCCAGACATATTTCAAAAACTTTCGTGGATCATTTCAAACTTCATACCCCAATAAAGTGCAGTAAAGTAAGTGCGAGAAAGAACTTATTGATTTGGGGAAATATCGGTTGTATATTTCCAACACTAGGGGGAACTGTATCAATAAAACTCTTCACGACATAATTTCTCAACCATTCGTCCGATTTAGTCCAAACTTGGGGCATATGAATAGACTCGAGGAGATCTATCTGGTGTGCATCGAGTTTAACTTAAAGAGGTCCTATTTGACTCATGTGGGGAAGCTTTTTACGGGAAACAATGTTTTACAGACATAGCTTCTTAACCGTTGGTCCAATTTATTCTAAAGTCATTGCATATGAATTGACTGAAGAAGATCCATATATACATATTTATATTCATATATAATGCAATATACATTATCTGTCCCCCTCTCTGTTTATCACCCAGATATGATAAATAGTCTGTCAATAGTCTGTCAATTTCCCAAATTGTTTGCAATTTGGGAAACCTGCAAGAGACAGCTGATAACCGCTATGAGACATGTTTGTATTATTTTAACAGCCACACTGTAAATACAGGATGTAAACATTTTTCATCATGAAAACCTGAGTCTAGATTATTGAATGATTTATCAGTGAACTGTGTGGAAAATTGATAAAGTCACAAGATCTAGTCCTGCTAGGTGAAATATACCAGATTGCCTCTTAGAAGTCATTTGGCCAGTCAGGCAGAAAACGGCGTTGCTGCTGATCAACAATCAAAGTTATAGAATGAAAGAAATACGAGTAAATGAGTGCCCATTCATTCTGCGTCTGTAAGAGTGGGTAAACATACAACTAGGCTACCTAATTGGATGGCAATGTATTTCTGACATCTGTTCACAAGACAATTTGTTTTACTGTTTTCGGTATCACTTTACAATAAGACTAAGAGTTACAATCATGGATATATATTATAAATTCTGTTATATTATTATATACCTACATATATGTATAAATATATCTGTAGGATTTATACTTGGTTTAAGGATTTCAATCATTAATAAACTATAAAGCAACCTATGACATGTTTCAATGATTAATAGAGGGTCACTATTGGGTATTCGGTCACCCCTTTTTTAATCTAATGAGTCAAAGCATCTAACTGATAAATTACTGAGTGTTTGCAGTTTACATAACAAACTAGTAATGAACCATTACTAAAACCCTTTGTAAGAAATCCTCTTACTCACCCTGTTTTATACAGGTACAATCCTCATGGAACCTTCTTGCAAACTGTTTGTGTCCAGTGAGTTTTTGCTTTCCGTCAGCTAGTTGGAGACAATTTGGCCTGTCAGTCTCCTCTTGGCATCTCAGAAGCTTCTGCCAAGAGTTTGAGGGAACAATAATGGATGGACAGAGATTGGTTTATTTTGAACATATTTTATGATTCAGTAGAGCTCATGTGTTTTGAACATCTAACTTTAATATCTCTTCCCTATTAGTGTAAAGGTCCAATTCCATTTATTATGTTGCGTTCACATCCTGTTATAGTTAAACCTTTGCATCATCTAACCTCTCGTTGATTTTTATGCGCAGTGTCTGTGTGTGTCTCCTCCTGAGGTGATGAGACATTTTAGCAGAGCTCTGCTTCCCAATCTATCAAAACAGTGTGATCCAGAATGATCCTGTAAGCCTGCCTGGGATGGCCCTGATTAGTCTAGCATGAAGAGCCATTATGAGTCCAACAACCAAAACCAGATGTGATCTTTCTTCAGAGAGCTGAGAGAGAAAGTGGTGTTTATCAGCATTGAACCTGGTTGTTTCAGCAGAAAGACACACAAAGTAAAACTTGAGACATTCAAACAGATCTTTGTTTTATATGTGGCCATAGTCAACACACATGGTTAAAATTTAGATTATCTTCATGATTTATCCAATCCCGTTACATCTGGATGTCTGATTCAGATGATGAGCACCTTTCGGTTGACATTCGGGCTTCAGCTACCAACAGGTCCAGATAAGGCTTCAAAACTTTCACAAGCCATCCTTCCTCTTCTTGTTTTTCTGTTGCTTATTTTCTCACTGGTACATTCTCATTCCTTATCACAGGCGTACACACATGCCCCACGAGTGCCGGCTTATAAAACTGTGGACAGCAAAACCCTCATTTGGTGACTTCCTTTAATTCATTTTTGTATTTGACAAACAAAGTGCATATTTGGTACATCATTTAGGCAACGAGTGGACCTTGGAGTTGGCAGGAAGTGATGAATCAACATTTGGTGATCCCGTGGTGAATCCACGCCATATTATTACGAATTACTGATTTATGCAATATTGCATTGTGTTGTTGGATTCTGGGAACGCCATGTTTTGTGGTTCGTGGAGGAATTAGTCCAACTGGGTATGTCAAAGCCCTGAGTCCTGCTGGTGAGTTATCTTAAGCATGGAAAAGCCTCAGTCTATCCCCTGTGTGTTTCCGAGACGAAGAATGCCAGCAAATACGATTTATTGCATAATTCTGCTGTGAAATTTTGTAGAATATTGAGGTTTAACTTTCAAGTCCCCGTCTGTTGTGTACTGAATGTAGACTTGGTGTCGGGCTTATGGAGGGGAGAGAGAGGTCAAAAGATAATTAGATTTGATTTCTTTATCTAAATGGATGTTCCAACCACTGATAGTGGTAATTAATAGGCTTATGCCTCCAACATAATTAAAAGTTTCGATAATCTGCCTTTTGTTCTGACTGAATAGCTGCTGACTGCTGACATATGGGACATGGGAGAAGAGGGCAAATTGGAAAATAGAAACTGTGTTTGTCATGCAGTCTGTTTTGTTAGACGCAGGGTTGCGCCGTAGTTTGTCTCTGCAGTCATTTTATATTGACCTGATTACACAGAGAGGAAAAATGTGGGATTGAACTGTTGGTGTTAGAGTTCTGATGTTTTTATAATTACATTACAAAATAACAGGATATATAAAATGAATGAAAAACATCCCAAGAAGGAGCGTTAATCAGAAGAACTTCATTTTCAGACCCAAAGAGAGAAACCAGAACTGGTCCTCTGTAATAATATTGTAAATGTGTACCCCTTCATTCAAAAAGGAATATGTGACTCTTTTTATGTCACCTATTTTCTTCAATTTTCTCCTGCTACAAAAACAAACAATCTTATCTTGATTATCTCACATATTCATTTCCCCAGAACGTATCAATGATGACATCTACCACAGATTCTCCCAAAACAAAACAAAACAAAACAAAACAAAGCTCGGTGGAGTATTTTTACACTGGGACTTTAATTTTTTACTCAAAGTAGTAAAAATTACCATTTCAATTGACATTGGTTGGCGGCAATTCTTGATCAGCAACTGGTCGATTTTTGTGACTTAAGGCCTGGAACGGTGGAATACTGGAAATGGATAGCCTTTATCGTTCCAGTAACTAACCTGAATCATAGCTGAGTGGAAACTTGATTGAGTTCAGTCTTGAGTCAGCTATCCAGTGGGTGGGAAGCCCTTTTTTGATTGTGATTAGTCTTTGCTGCAAGATAGCAAAGGTAACACCACATGTTCTTGACCTCTGGCCGATTACTGACTGATTGGGCTTCCCATGATTTCCTGATAAATGAAACAACAGACGACAAGTCAAACGCTACTTATAACACTGGACATCCGGCACTGGTTGAGTTTACAGTGGTTACTGTTTATCTGGAATTTAGTTGAATTTTCCAAAAACATGTAGCTGGAGGCTGTAAGAAGAGCTGTCATGTCGCAGTGCCGAGATCCTGTTGATCGGCCAAATGGCAGATAAGATGTGCAGCGAGCCAGCGGGTGACAGGCCCTACTTACATATTCTACTAACAACTTACAAAAGGACAGGGATGACAGCAGAGATGACAAGTCAAGATGTGATCAAGGTCAGAGCTAAAATCTCAACCAAGATGCAGAATTCTTTGGACACAGTGAGAGGATGACATATGTTTGATTCATGTGAGGAGTGGGAGTGGGATAAAGAAATGACTGAAATGGGGAAAATACTGAAAACATGTTTATTCTTCAGGTAAAAGATAATCCAATGCAAAATTGCAAATGTCTGATAATTGATCTCTTCATTGGTATTCAGATGCTATTATCTCATTGCACATGCCAAGGAAGGACACGGGCACAGACAGATACACCCCCCACCACAACCACACACACAGACATACACACTCACACACACTAACTCACATTAAATCTCCTCAGGGTGTTGGCTTCTAATTATTTTTCAGGAAAAAAAAAACACATGCATTCTAAGTTGAAAAGCCCCCCAGAAATTAAACATGTCATCGACACCTGCTCTGAATCATGATGAAAATAGGAGAATATATCTCACTGCCTCTCTGCACATGCTGTTTCTGTACATATTAAAATAGCGATTATGTTATGTGATAATTAGTTCTTAGTAATAGCTATTTGTCAATCAACACTGATGTGTTTTTCTAGGAATACCTGCCGACATGAAGCTAAATCCTCTGTTACACTGTCATTGGGCTGTAATCATTAGGGGATTATAATCACACTGTGAAATCATAAGTATAGGATCAGGAAGGAACTATTTTCTTTGGGAATAACCCTGATAGATCCCAATTATGGTTTCTTACAATAGAAAACGTTACATTTTCTGAAGCACGGATCTGTAATCTTTTATTGCTGTGGCATTTTCCCGCTGTAAAACAAAATCTAATTCATTATAAAGATGAAACATGTGCATTGTAATGCATTGTGATTTCATCTGGGTGATAATGATTTTCTCGTTTGTTGAAATATTCCTCATAAAATGTCTTCATAAACTATTTTTCAATCATCATATTTAATCAATCCGTCTCAGTGTATCTGTTATGTTTAATATTTAAAGACACAGGCTTTTTTTTTATTTCATCAGCCATTTTCATTTCCTGTTATTTTTCAACATACAAATAAAAACTACCCTGCTCAGAAAGAAGCAATATGAGATATATTTGTAATTAAAGACAACAAAGCTGCTGAATCAAATTTTATTCAGAAAGTTTTAAGGGCTCTTTGCTTTTCAAGGTTCGATGTGTCTTCAATATCCCCGGGGGGCAATTTGGATGACAGCCAGCAAGACGAAAACAACAAACAAAAAAATAAATACAACAACAAATAGCCAACACAGAATACACCTATAAAGTGTCATTTACAAGGCTGACAGCAGCAGGAATACATTTTATGTTGCAGCCTTATGCACAATCGCTTAAATGATCATTACCCCTCATCAATCTACTCTCCATGCACCATAATATCGAAGCAAAGACTGAATGTTAGAAATTTCTTTAACATTATTCAAAAAATAAATAAATTTAAATCATGTTGACATTAGTATTCAGACCTTTTACTGTGACACTTGAAATTTAGGGCTTCCTATTTCTCTTAATGATCCTAGAGTTGTTTCTACACCTTGATTGGAGTCCACCTGTGGTAAAATAAGGTAACCCATCACTGCAGCCCTCCCCCATCCTGGCTTTATGGCAGCCTGGCCAGATGAAGTTCTCCTCAGTGAAAGACACAGTAAAGCACCTAAAACACTCTGGGACTGTGAGAAACACGATTCTCTGGACTGATGTGATCCGGGTTGAACTGTTTGGCCTTAATTCTAAGCATCATGTCTGGAGAAAACCACCTTCCCAGTACAATCCTAACCGTGACGCATGGTGGTGGCAGCATCAAGCTGTGGGGTCGTTTTTTAGCAGCAGGGACTGGGAGCCTGGTAAGAGTTGAGGGAAAACTAAACAGAACATATTTTTTTAAATGAAAACCTGGACCAGAAAGCTCAGGACCTCAGACGGGGTCGAAAGTTCAATGTCCAACAGGACAATGACCCTGAGCTCACATGCAGCGGACTCATCGAACATCTCTGGAGAGACCCGAACCTGGCTGTCCACTGAAAGTCCTCATCCAACCTACAGAGTCCAGATCTCAACAGCTCAATATCTGACAGAGCTTCAGAGTCTCTGTAGGGAAGAATAGCAGAAAATCACTAAATCCAGGATTGCAAAGCTCATCACCTCAAACTCAAGATGACCGGAAGCTGCAATCTCTTCCAGGGGTGCTTCTATTAAGTCCTGCATAAAGGATCTAGATACTTATATCAATGTGATATTTCAGTTTTTCTTTTTCAATAGATTTACAAAAGTTCAGTTACTGCTTAATCATGTATAGAGTGTATATTAATGAGGGGATAAAACATTTAAACAATTATAACAACGATTGCAACATAATAAAATGTGAAAAAAGTCCAGTGGACTGAATATATTTGGAATGAGCTGTGCATGTTTATTGTGTCATTATTCTGGGTCATTATCTGCCCATTACACTCAATAAATCCATTATTCACTTTGTCTAAAATTGAATAATGCAATATTTGCATATGGCCAACCAACAGCTCAAAGCCAGGAGACTCAGTCTACTATCATGTTTGAGAAAAGGAAAAATCTAATCATCAAATATAAGAAGCTGATTTTCTTTTTTCTTTCTTTGTCTAAAAATTGTTGAAGAAGCACAAACTCCTTCTTTTAGAATCAAACACCACCTCCAATTGTTTACAAAACCTTGAATTTTACAACAGGAGGCAAATATTTGTCCATGGTTTAAGTAGGTAGAAGGGTATTCCAATGTTACCGCATTATTTCTTTGTGCGTGTGTATTTAGTTGACACCCTTGAGAGTGAGAGCTGGATAGCGGAGGCCATTATGAAGTGAAAACTGTCTCTGTAGACCAGTTGGCTACAGTGACTCGGTTATCAGTGTGTTCATGCAGTGCTTGGAGGAATCAGACAGTGTGAAATTGCAGGAAGGTGAATGTTCAGCCTCAGCTTAGGGTGAGTGTTTGTCAAAGCTTTCATAGCAGGTGTGTTGAACTAAACCACTTGTGACTGAGTTATTTTAGCCATTTTATTATTTATGAATTTGAGGATAAATGCAATGTATCTCACTTTGAGAGTTGAGACACATTATTTTCTATCACGATCATGCTGTTTACACTCCATCAGACCTTGTGTGCGTAATGCAGTGATCACCCCTGTAGATTATAACCAGCGTCCCAGTTGTCATTTCCAACCTTCATTTGCAATGTTTGCTTTATCACCCTGAGAGTAGTCAACATTGAAATAAAACAAATCGGCTTTCACATCAATATGTGCCCTCATTTTATCTTTATTGATTTACCTCCTGTCTTATAATGATTAATTCATTTTCTCCAGATGAACAAATATCCATAAAACTTCAGGAGTGTGACACACACCCAATGTGAATTTCACAAAATGAAGTAACCAGATCAGGAAGTGTCGAACCCACCCTTTTCATACAGACGAATTCTGTTAGCAAAAGCACAGTCTACACCAGAATTTAGATACAGAGCGTTGGCTGTCCAGTCACAGGATGCAAACAAGCCATTGTTAGATAAGCACACAAAGATACGGTTTCAAATAGTCCACAAGGCATTGGGATAACCCCAATCCTCTTAATGTTGGAGGGAGTCGATTATAGCCAATGTCTCCCAATGTTGTTGTTTTTTTCATTGCACTTGGAGCTGAAAATGAGTTCTGACCCTGAGCAGGAGGGTCCGAGACTCCATTCCTCCAGTCCCCGAAGCCAGCCGTAATTGGCTTACACATTCCTTTAAGGATTACCAGAAATCCTTATTTGTATTTGTTTTTTTAATTAAATGTTTGTTTTGGCTCCCGGAATTACACTCAGCCAAGTGTCAAAACACACTCTGTGTGTGTGTGTGTGTGTGTGTGTGTGTAATGCCCTCGTTCCTTCCTTCGTGAAATAAATACGATTTATGTTTTTCACCCAATAATGGTGAAAAAAACTTTCAAAGTTTCAGTAATTATCCCTGCACTACAATTACTTTTGTTTTTCTCGTTGTTTGCACTGCACAATCTTTAATTGCACTTTTGAGCGCTGTTAATCCCATCACCAGATAAAAGCTGCCTTCATGCGGACAAGCTGCAGAAGCAGAAACAGTCCGCCTCTCCGCTGCTTTTACAATTGTAGCACGTCAGATTCATATGACATATAATAGCTCAGTATATTTGTATTGAAATGAAACAACTCGAGGCTTTGCGAGATGCCATTGTGACATCATTGAAAGAAAGACTAAGCATGTCGGCAAAGACTTAAAAAAGGCTGATATTGATCCTCTACGAGTCTTACTGAACTCGTTTCATGCCCCGGTGTGTGTCAGCACCTACATTCTCACACCTCTCATCAACAATGAATGAATGTGGACTTTTAATACTCCGGCTGTGCCACCTGCCATTGCGTCATGGCTGTCCCGACCAATCCCTGCGCGCTGATCTGTCGTCCACCCTTAGAGATCCAGCGGTGCTTCTCACTCACCAGCCCGATCTCCGTCTCGGTGTCTACGGAAAGTGTGGATCCTCCGTAGCGTGAACCCTCAGATGTGAGCAGAGTGGACTGCCGCTGCGCCAAACGCGGAGCCCAGACAAGTTGGACAGGATTTTCAAATCCACTTGCACCGCCGGTGACCCGCGCATGTGACACGAGGTAGGTGAAAATCCGACATTATAACGGAAAGTTTGCAAATATTCAATCACAGCAAAGTATTCCCCTTCTGTCTGCTGTTCTTACGCAACGCTTTACGCGACTCAACGCGCACTGTGAAGTTAGTGCATTCACCGATTTCTGAGTGCCATTCACTTTCACTGGTTGCCATTTCTGCAAAGGCTGATAGAATACGCGCAGCATATTTTTTTTTTGTGCTCTGGTTTAAGTGCAAGTTTGGCAAACAAGCCCCTTCTCTGCCGGTTAGCTCAGCATCACTGCTCATCCCCGTGTGCTCCCCTGCGCTCCTCGGATAAATCTCCTCACCACCACAAACAAAGTGGCTTCTTATGCAAACATAGAAAGTTAATACAACAAAAGAAAAATGACTGTTCGCATGTGTTGAATTTACCCAAGTGAAAGTTAACCTTAAAAAGAGGCAGAGTCGCCGCATCTGTACAGAGGAGCGGTGTTCTCCCTCATGCCTGATTATGCTGCTGATGTGATATCATCTGTTTGTTGCTTCAATACTGTGGACAGAAGAGGAATTTAATTCTCTCCTTACATGGCAAGTGGATACGCTTTCATGAATTGGGGTGACTGGTTATTTATGATGTCCATAGATGGGAATGTGAAGGAATGTTCCCTCTCAGTGACCTGGGGGTACTTTGACATTGTGCTGCATAATGAGTAAGAACAGAGGGAATGGCATCTGTGCCATGGTGCAAATATTTTCTTTTCAGTCCACGGCTGCGGTCGTTCATCACACACACCGGAGTGAGTTTGGCAGCACAGTCACTGTCTGTGAATCACAAATTATTCCAGCAGGGAAAGAAACCTCAGTGGTCTAGCATCTTAATATGTTGCATATATCAACACATGCAGTGTGTTTTTATGTCAATATATCAACAGAGCCACTGTTAGGGAACGTTTAGGTTCAGTGTCGTGGTGCATGCAGGGTCTGAGGCTGAGGTGGAGAGGAACGTGTTTAATTCTGACTCCTCTTTGTCTGCCGTTGTTGTGGATGACATTCAGAACAAGAAACAGGAGAGACGAAAACAGGAATAAGGCTTTCATTACTTGGTGATTTGTTTGAGCTCTGGTCAATATTGGTTGAGTAATATTGTTCCAGGCTTTCCTCTCCTGATAGATGGTTTTTTTGTGCATTTGCTACTGCTCCATTGATCATCGTTATAACTCCATGGGTGCAGGAGGGTGCAATGATAGTTCTGTCCCTGATGACAGCGATGGCCCCGGGGAGAGAAATTGTCTTTGCCTTTTAACTTCTGCTGCACCTGTTGTCTTGTGTGGAGGCTGGCATGTGCCCACATGATGCTATTTTAGATTAATCCAGTGAGCATGTACTGATGCTGTTAAACTTTTTCAAACTACCTTTTGTATTTTAAGTCATGGATAGACATGTGGAGAATGATTCTTGTATAACTAATTGGATTATGAAGTTATGCTTTTCCTTATAATTAATCCAACCATTAAAACATTCCTTTAGTATTTATGCTCATTACTGTCTTGCTGAGAGTTTTATGAAAGCATTGACAAAACTCTCATTTATAGTAGGTTTGTTAATTATTAGGACAGCTGCTGATTGTCTTATCTTAGCATTAAGAGTTGAAGCAGGAGGAAAATCAAAGTGTGGGTTTCTACTTGTAACAGGAAGTCACTGTTGCCACCTCAGAAATCCAAGTTTTTAATTTACAATTTGTAAGGGAAAACAAATGGGATACAATTACATAATTGAGCTTCAAATGTGTTTCAGGTGTTTTTTTCCTCTGGTGTAACTTGTTTCCAGTCTTCACACCACGGACAGACATGAAAAGTTCTCATCTAATGCATAACATGAAAGTTATGGCACATTTTCCAAAAGGCTGAATTATTAACAAAAAAAATGTAGATACATATGTTGCCAATCAGTCTGGCTCCACAAAATACTTCTAATCTTCGTTTTTTTCTCGGTCTGTGACCGGAAATGACACAGACGCTGGTGTTATATCACTTTAAAAATGCATTTTGTTGAAACTGCTCCTAAATTACGGAAGTATATGAAGTCAACAATCATGATTTAGTGAAAAAGAGTTTTATCGGTTGTACGATCCATTCAATGCATCCGATGTTATAGCCCCCAGACGGCAGTGAGGTATACTGACTGGCATCATCAGACTTTTAAAGCATGGAACCGGAGACAGTGATGGGTATTTTACAAGAGTCAGCTGGTCAAACAGACTGGATAACTCCCCCATTAGGTTTCATTAGAGCTCGTCTTGATGTTAAAGCCTGTTTAATCCACTTTCACAGCCACGCAGACCACAACAGTACAAACAGAGTGTCTATCTTTAGACAGATCATTGGCAGAAATCTTTCCATTAAAAAAAACAAAAAACTCATATTCGCTGCATTGTTGGCCTTTAAATGTCTCACTTGAAGTATTTTCCAGCACAGAATTTGTTTCCTCCTGTGCTGATGGGATGGTGATTTAAGCCTCATATAAGAAGCTGTCAATTAGCGTCTGCTCAGTAACGGCGTCCATATTAATCTTCACTCTAAGCCACCCTGGACTATCCTTTCTTCCCTCATTGTTCCCTCGTGCAGAGACGTTGCGCGAGACTGTGATTACAGTAAAGCCTTATGAGGTGAGTGCTTGGCCTCTTTGTCTTTGTCACCATGCTCTGGGAAGCTTCTGTTGTTGTCCCATGATGAAAGCAGCTGCTTAGCCTCAGAGACGCAGTTCTGGGAAGACAGTGGCAGACCTCAGCAACCTAATATTGCTTGACATCTTGGGTGTCTCATGCAGATATTTTATAGGACCCATCATTTAGATTCATTTAGATACAATATCCTAGATGGAGTTTAATCATTGTTATAATTGCACCTCTTGTACTCCACTGACTTCACTTGTTTTTTTGTTACGTCATGGATATATTACTTGCAATGATAGGGCCTTATGGATGCCACTGAAGCTTTTATTGCTAACAGAACGTGTTAAACTGACGCTCCTCACTCGCTGACCTTTAAATGTTGTCATAAGCACGGCTGAAGTCGCCCCTTATTGGTGGCAATCAGGCGCTCCCTTCGGGTCCGTTATTAATGTTGCTCCTTGTTTACCTTAGGATATTGTGTATGTGAAGCGCACACAGGCGCACACACAAATTGAGATAATGCAATTGAGTTATAGCTCAGGGGTCAGGTATACTGGGCAGGAAAGGAAGGGTGATTTATAGAGTGGAGTGATATACTGTAGGTTCATGTGGGTCTTTTAGGCGTATAAACTCTGTTGTGGATGCACATTTGAGTCTGTCAGCTGGAACTGTAAATGTTTCTCTATAAAACAGCCCGCAGTGCTGCCATCCATACCTGTATTTTCATATGGTTTTGAAATGTCTAGCCAGTCTAGGCTCGCACCAATGCACTTGTAATCTTTGCCCGGAGTTATTTCTTTTCTTAAATCGTACTTTGACACGTTCTCAATATATGCTCTTCTAGCCTCCCCAAAATTTTTTGTCCCCCTTTTTCTTACATACAGAAAGGAAAAATTCTCTCTGCCTTTCTCCTCTCAATCTGCCAAAATCTCTTTATTTCTGCTCACTCCACAAATGAACCATCACTTCAGGGAACAGTCATATATGGCTGCTTTTATGTTTGGTCTCAGTCTGCTCCTAGTAAATAAATCAATAACAACTTGCTCCACATCATTTTCAGTGAAGGTCCACAGGGATAGATTTGAGATAAAAGGATATATGCACATACACATAGATGGCAAGAAAAAAAAAGAAGCACAGTATTATCTATGGGAGAATATGTGTACTGTCAATAAACAAACTAACAGTCTGCCCCACCTTAAGCTCAAGCGTCGGGTAAATGTAACTGTTGTAGCACACGGAGAGGCAGAAATTATAATGATGATGGATGTTTGACTTATCCTGGACCAGCTTCAAACTGTCAATAAACAGCCATATATTTCTTTGCCTTGATTCATTTTGTGCCTGGTTGATGGCTTGTTTCTTATTCTGAGTTAATGTAGTTTCACACCTTATTGATTTCATTAAAGATTAAACCATACCGTACAGAACGTTCTTTTCTCACTGTAGCACACCGATTTATGAAAAATGATCCGACCCACCTGAAACACATTTCTGACAAGAATATGCTCTTCATAAAAAGTGTGAGTGGCTTTCCTGAAGCTTTCATTTTATCACACTGGACTGGTCTTTGCAGTTGATTAAAAGTATTACAGTAATAAGATGGCAATTATGCCCAGTCGACACATTTGTATTGGATTCATTTCCATAGTTTCTACAATTTCTAATCCTGAAAATATTAAGACAAGATCATGCTTGGAGATCGGTGGCAGGATGCCTGAATGAACTGCTGCTGTGGATGGAAGGAAACTCTAAGTGAAAGTTAGGGGGAAGAGAGACGATCCACAACAATACAAATGTCGAAACATTAGCCACCAGGGTGCAAGCAGATGCAACAGAACAGTTTCCCAGAAAGAATTTGTCCCAAAAAATCCATTTGAGTCACAATCATACCTTGCCACAATGCATATTTTCTATGAAGCTTTTTTTATTCTGTTTCCACGAAGAACACATCCTCTCCACAGTATGCATCATTTATTGTCCTTTTTTCTTTTATTTACTCTTAACATGTACTGTGGAATAAAATGTATCAATCAACCTTAATCCTGTCACTCATTCAATGCATTGTCTGCGAGTTCTTTTTCTACTATGAGTTAAAGCTGTTTAAGTTAAGTTACAGTAGAAAACCCATTTGAATTCATATGGGTTATAAATTCAAAGTGATTATGGAGTAAAGCAATTCGTCAAACTGAAGTCGTATGAAGAAAAACACATATTTCTCGACTGAGTCATCAGTTTTCTTGACTAATGACTCAGTCGAGAAAAGATGGGAATACAAAGCCTTTAAAAGAGGCGCGCCAACACATGGCCAGATCAGGTTTTAAATAAGGCCAAATCACAGGTCAAAAGTTGTAACAAGCCGTCAAACAGGACTAGAATTCTACGATCGAACCAGCCCCCAAATATGTCACGGTCCCTGTTCAGGACATGGCTCAGAGGAACCCATAACATATTAGGATGCCACCAATCCTGCTTTCTAACATCCATTATAATGAAATTATACTTAGACTCAGAAGGGATCAGACCAACTGAGCAGTGGGCCTTCAGATCTGAGCTTCTCTCCTCACCTTAATTCACGGTCTAGCCTAAAATGGAAACAGAATCGAGAACAGGACTGCCAGGAACTCCGAACGCAGCTTAGTAATGAATTAAAAAATGAGTATCTAAGGAGAACAAAGGGTCTTCTGGCTGGAAGATGGGAGAGGGTTTGTGGCAGCGCCTACTCAGCCTTTATACTTTGCAGGTGCGCCTACAGCCGGTGAGCACTAAGTGAGGAGGGGAGAGGGCAGACATTAATGACAGGTAAATGCAAGGGTTAGAATGGGGAAGAGCCTGCTCGCGCAATGGCGTGTCTAACAGTTGTATGCAATGAATAATGTCATCTCTATTATGCGTAAAGTTTAATGGATCGATCACTGTCACAGACCTTCGGGTTGATAAAATAAGCATTTCTTCATCAATTATATTTCATCATGAGGATTTTTTCCTCTGGTGCTGACATACAGTCTGACTATTTGATTTAAATCAGTGCTTCCTCGAATCTCAGATCGTATTCCAAGCTCGTTACTAACCATTCTTTAGTTTCAGGCAGATGTTTCTGGTTAGTGAGGATATCTTTCCAGTTTTGGTATGAGATGATGGCTTTGACTAATGTAACAAGAAGAAGATCCAGATTCAAAAGAAAAGTTAAGTGTAGAAAGTATAATCACTCTTGTGGAACGTTGGACTGGAGGCTGCAGTGTGATTAGGTTCCTGTCAACAGGAATTTGCCAAAATATATCAGCAAGGATTCTGCTGTGAAATATCTGGCAGGTTACGATTGACTAAAATAGACATTCGTGCTTTTTTTTAACTTACCTGCCCGAAGTCTGCCGGAATCCTTTCGCTCTTGTTCCAGCTCATTAAATTACATTAGCAAGTGAACCAAATTGGGTAGACAAAGGAAACCTGGGCTGACTTCAGGCGCACTAACATTGAACAGAGAGTGTTACTAAAATGCCTTTATTTATCACTGCATATCCAGAGAAAAATCACACAGAAGAGGAGAAGTATAGATCCACAATTGGCCCTACTCTGGATTTAACCCAAAAAGAAAGAATCCAAAGATAACTGAAGGAGTTGTTTATGTACACTGTACATTGTACAGCTTATGTACAACCAGTTGAGACAGACTTTGAATTGAAGATGAAACAGGCTCCAGCCCCCTCCCCGACCCTGAACAGGATAAGCGGTTGGTATTGATAATAATAATGTTTAATTCAACAGATGATGTGTGATAATAAGTCAGTCAGAAAGTTTGAATATCAGACTCCTCAGGGAGATTGTTACTGAAGATTATCTGCCCTGATCAGTGGAAGGTATTTCCCTCGTTGGAGCCCAGACACCGTTGGTGGTGGCGGCTAACGATTCAGCTGAGACTGCTGAATGATTGATCTGTAAAGACTAGTGGGAGAAGTGTTATCATTACTATTATTGTATAGTATTTCCCCATAAGCTATCGCTATATGTTACATTAATATTAATGTTATTATCAACCTGGGATCCCTGCTGCTGCCGCGGCCCGACCATGGAGAGGTTTGAGAAAGTGGATTTTAGCTGATATCTTTGCTGCTTTTCCCCCGTCTGTATCTCTCCTCACCCGTGTCTCTCTCTTTCTCCCTCTCACTCTCTTTTTTTTCAAACCCGACCGGTCATGGCAGTAGGCCGTCCACCCTGAGTCTTGGATCTGCTTGAGGTTTCTGCCCATTAAAGGGCAGTTTTTTCTCGCCCTTCTCACCAAGATTTTGCTCAAAGAGGAATTTGTTGGGTCCTGTAGATAATTATATAAAGAGTCTGGTCTAGACCTGCTCTTTCTGGAAAGCACCTTCAGACAACTGTGGTTGTGAATTGGCGCTATATAAATTAAGATTGATTGATTAATAGATGCATGAAAGAACTTGATTAATAGAGAGAATCTTATTTAAAAAGAAAAAAAACAAGGTGACGGACGAATGAGGAAGGTGTGTGCGTGTGATTGGAGAGATAGCGGCTGCCTGATGAGAAGAGCTGATATCAATTGATGCGCCGGTGTATGAAGCTGGTAATTGAAACTGAGCATGTGTGAACGGTGAGAACGATAGATGATAGATGGTTTGAGCGGTAACTGAGGCTCTGCTGTGCAAGGGGATCTTTGATCACTGCAGATGGTTTTGGCTCATTGTTTCCTCCATGGGAAATAGCATACAATATCAGGAAGCCAACATGAACCATATGAATCAGTCTATCCCTTCAGACAGTATAGCCAGTAGTTACACCGCACCGTCGGACATGTTGGACAAAAAAACGTCTTGAAATCAAATTGCATCATGGTTTAGCTTTTCTTGAAGTTACACTCTGCATAATTTAAGTCCATTGACTTTCTTGCACCACTCTGCTACTTTTTGACATTATCTCTGCTAATGGGTCTCTGTAATTCCAAGTCAGGTATGGGCCTTTCCCCGCTCCACTTTTATCTAACATCTGTGCATAATTAAAACAGGGCGAGTGATCCATTTCTACATCAGAACCAATCAAAGCCTACTTGTAAACCAGCATGTGGCACAGGAGAGGCTGAGAGGGTGGTCCAATATGTCTACTGAGAGGATCGTTGCTTTGGATGTGGATTAAGACACTTACAAACAGAATGGGATTAGGTTTGAAAAGGGTGGGCAAGTTTTCACTTGGAGGGTACTCGGAGTTTCTGATTTGAGCTGATTTGTGGTTAAATATACTCCACCTTTGTCTTACTAGCTGATGTGCTTCTCCTCTGCTACGAAGGCAGGACCACTGACACTTAATGTAGGTAGTAATACAACAATAGTCAAAATGTAACTTTGTTCATCTGACTTTATGCCCATAAGTGTGGATTGGTTTCATAGAATACATTATTAAGCCAAAATTCTAATTTAATTATTTTGATCAATATTGAGACCAGACTAATCATTATCATAATTATTAATTGATTCAGTTAATTCTCAGGCTCATGTTTGTTTCCGTAATCCTGCTTGACCACAGATCAGTGGTAGGAGCTAAGTACTTGAAAGCTGTGTGCTCATCTCTATTTCCCACTGTGTTTCATACAGTGGGGGTAAAGCCACCTTGGAAAAATAATTGCGACGGTGGTCACACACCGTTTTGTTCAGTCTTTTGACCGTGTGTTTTGAAGCCGTCATTATTCACCATGTAAACAGGACACGTATCTGTGATGAAATGGAATGCGATTGAGGTGCGTCTTTGCAATCTTAATGGAAGACCGTTATGGATGTCTGGATTGATAATAATAATAACTTGGCCTACACGGTGTTCCCTGACAGCAAGGCTGTGTAACTGAAAAGCCCTCAATGCCTTGCATTGGACAAGCAATCCCGCTGATTGAAGTCAAATTAAATGTGAGGTTTAATCTGTTTTGTTTTGTTTTGTTTTTGGGAGAAAAGAAAAAAAAAAGCTCCCCCTATTGAGTAAAATATGAATATTAGAGTAAATATGATATACAAAAGATAGGTCTCCTCGAGTCGATTCATATGCAGCAAATTTAGACTAAACCGGGCCAATTGTTGAGAACTTATGGGCCGAAAAATTTTGGAGATAAAGCTCCCCTAGAGTCAAAAATGTACAACCAACTATTCCCAAAATCAATCCAGGCTGATTGATGTCATTTTCACATTAAAAGACCTATTGTATTAACATGAAGGATGTACATTGGCAGGAGCAGGCATGGTGTTAGCAATGACGATTCCCGATTATCCCTGCCTTTTCAGGAATATACTATTAATCACAATGAAAGGACCGATCAGGTTTGTCAATCTGTCAGAACACATAGTGACAGTGACATCACAGTGACACCACAGAGCAATTGTGGTACCTTCACAAAATCAGACTGTTGATTTTAATCTTATCGCAGATTGATGTGCATAAGCCTTCCTACCTAAACACCCCTTTGTTAGCAAACGTTGACATTATTCCACAAACAGCACTGACACGTACGCACTAAACAACAGACACAGCTTTATGAACCCTTCGCTCGGTGTTTCCTGCCAAAGTGACAATAGTCATGAAAACAATTTATTTCTCTGACAAAAATCATGAAATCAAAATCTTATATCTGGACATTCCTACCATTGAGGGATACACAATAACTGCATAGACACACATTGAAAGCATCAAGGATGTAGCACATTTGCGCTGAATGACATGATTCAGCATCTCTAATAGATGCCACATATCTCACGTGACTGTTATTACTAACTAAAAAATGAACAACAAATAAATGTGGTCTTAATCATAAGACCAGAAAGAAATCCAAAATGCCTTCAATTTGTAAGTAGCAGTCAGCTGGGTTCTTTTCATAAACATATGTGAATGAATCTGGACGTGATTCACACACAACAGCAGCAGCAGCTGCAACAACAGCAGCAGCAGCAGCAACCCCTACCAATCAAGAGATGAATAGTATAATAATGAAAATAATAGCAGCCAGTCCTTTGACAAAGGAAACTTACTTCAAACTCAAATGAATACATTGTGGTCACAAACAGCAATTAAATAACAGTATCAGAAGTGATTTTAACTTGTACAATATATCAATAAAGAATATAATCAAGCTGTTTTAGTTTTTTCACTTGTAATAGTTTTCTATTATTTACATTTCATTGGAATATATTACCAAAACAGTGTTATTATCCTAACAATAATAACTTAAATACATCATCATCATTATCAACCAAACATATAACAATGAAATAATATTATCCATAGTCATTTTCTTGTTTTTCTTGTTTGAGTTTACTTCTCTGTCAACAATAAACTGAAAATGTAATGTGTTCTATAACCTCCGGCTATTGTGAATAAATCTAAATTGGTATTTGACAATAAATTCCATCTTCCATTTCAACCAGCATGTTTGCTGTTTCTGTTCATCAGACATGAATGAAGAGTGTAGAAAAATATGTTAACAAACATAAATGAATGATAATGAAGGCAATTATTCATTAATTCTCTGCAAACTCAGTTTCATTGAATGCCCAGTATGAGCAGATTACAGAAAATTATTGAATGCATGAGTATTGTCCAGAGGAAGTTGTAGCACAGACGCTCCTCCTCTCTCCATCTAGTGCTGTGATGGAATCTGAGATGAATTATGTCAATAATTTGACTTTTAGACTCTAAAACGCGGGCGCTCAATCACGAGACAGAGCGCCTTTCTATTGCGCGCACCCGCTCTCTCTCTCTCTCTCTCTCTCGCTCTCTCTCTCTCTCTCTCTCTCTCTCTCTCTCTCTCTCTCTCTCTCTCTCTCTCTCGTCAAACTCAGACGAGTGTCTCGGAACATGTCTCGAATGCGCACTTCGTATCCGTGGTTCTAATTTTATTGAGACCGTATGTGACCTCCACATATTGCCCCTGGCTGATGGTGCCCCCCCCCACCCTCCTACACACATATTAATCTCATTTCAACTATCTCTTTCATATGAGCAATATTCTTTTAAGGTTAACATTTCCCATCTGGACTGCATTCAGGAAATCTTTGTTGCGTGAACCCTGGTGAACGCTACAGCTGTGAAGAGTCAGGCAGTAGTTTAGGATTGGCAGGATTTTCCTTGGCGGCGGGGCCGAGGCCACTGCATGTCATTTTATGACTTTACCAATTGAAAATGTTGTTCAAAAGGCCAAAATCATGATTGAGATTATAATTTTTTCAATTTTGTGCCCACAAACGTGCATATTGAAGGTTTATTTATTCACACTGTTTGTGAATCTAGAAAACTGTTATTCTTTTTATTGTCCCGCATCAGACGACCCATAAGGGTACCCTCATCCGTTTGTCCATGTTTATATCCATAAGGGTGGAAAGTCTATCCACATCTCCTCAAAATTAGCTCGATGGAATTCCAAAAAATCCACATATGCTTTGCAGGGCCTCTAATAATGTGTATCTCATTTTACTTTCTTTGTTTTTATATGTTAAGTAGGGATATAAATCAGCAGTTCCATCACGATACCATATTATATTGATTCTTTGGGCAACGAAATGATATATGCTGATATCCCCCAAACTCAATGCTAATGTCCTGGGGGAGCAGATTAAAATTGCAAAATAAAAACTGCAGCCTCTGGCGGCTCCCTTTGGTCCACCCGCCTGTGTGCTGATAGGAAAGGGAGCCTGTGTATGGAAAACGCTGCATGCGTTAAAAGCGATATATATCGGTATTGTGATTTTCCATCAATTTGATTGGATAGTTGTTCTACACACCGGTGTACCGATATGGATCGATGAATCATTATACCCTAATCTTAAGGTGTATTTAATGTCAGTTCAATCACATTCTCTCTCATTCATTGTTTTTTTTAATTCCAGTAGTGAGGACATCTTTTTCCTTGGACACAGATTTTCTTGTCTTTCTTAAAGGGAACTCCAACTATAAACACATTAAGGCATAACTGTGCCATAAATGTATTTTCATAATGATAAATAGTGTTAAGAACAGATAAAATACTGTCATTACTTTATACATCCTTAAAGTTTTAGACATATTTGACCTATGCAGGTCCCCATTACTTTAACGCCGCATTTCATAGCATGGGGAGAGAAAAATCAATATGATGTCCCATTGTGCTGCTTTTGGATGTACCTTCAAGTCAAAGTGCATTACGGGAAGAGATGTAAGTCTTCACAGCTGTCCCAGAGCAAGAAGAGGAGAAAACAATGGGAAGACTAACTGTTATATATATTTGATGTGTGACTTGATATATACTTTGATGTTACAGACATGCTACTGATTTATTGATGAGAAAATGTACCTGACTCGTTTGGTTGAACAACCTGCGCTCAAAATAACGCTTGAAGGTTGCTTTTTGTGCAGCATTACACCGTTATGTCCCACACAGTGTTGTAACGCAAATGTAATGACGGTAATATATTACTTAAAGGCAGTGACGGAGTAATATAACGCATCACTAATGAAATTTCGGTTATATTATTACAGTAACTCTGTCCAGTAAGGCCTAACCATCCAAAATGAGTTGCTCGTCGCTTTGGTTTTCTGGCCTGTCAGAAATTTTGGCAGGCCAACAACTTGATCGGCTGACGTCAGCGCCTTCTTTTCTCTCTATGCCTGCGAGAATTGTCTACTGAGCATCTGAGCTGCTAAGACAACACAATGCGGTGTTCGAATAATAAATAATAAGTGGTCGTGAAGTACAAAGTGCACTTTGTGGCTGGTAGCAACTGAACAACAAGGATGAATAAGAAAGTTTAACAGCTGCCACCTATGAAGTTCACACTCTATGCAGTCAAATGTATCTCGCTTACCTCCAAATCTCTCTGCAAAATAGACAAGAATTATTGTCTACTGCATTCGAGACACCTACGAATCTAGATACACCGGCAGCTTTTTTTTAAAAAGATGTTTTGGCACAGATGATACATGTTAACTTTCGGTTCTGGGCTTTGATTATTCGCCATGAAAGAACATTTTTTTAATGTCTTGTCTTCTGCGTTTATTTTTGTAAAAGTATCGCAAAAATAGTCAAATCAATAACTTATCACTCTGCACAGAACGTAATATTTTAAATGTATTTATTACTTTCAAACGAAAGTCACTAACAATATGTAATATATTATAATTTTGAAGTAACTTGCCCAAACCTGGTGACATATATGCAAACGTTAGAGCATCTTCAAGCTAAGGTGAAACAAACAACTTAATGAGACATTTTGATTTCCCCTGCTTCTCCCTGAAACAAGTTTAAGAGTGAGGACTTGCCTTATTTTCTTCACATGCAGTTTAACCCTGCATCTTTCCCTGAGTCTTCCTCTACACTCAGTTTGATTGACATTTCATGAAGAATTGGGGAGCTGGAGAACTTTAAATAGGATTCGGCAAAGTGTTCAGTGAGCCCTCCAGCTAAACTCTGTGCAGGAACATGAATCCAAACAAACAATATCCGACAGCTCCCAGAACAGAAAATAAAATCCTGACATTCATATGAGTATGAAGCAAAACAATGTCAAAATAACCTTAAAATAATAATTTCTATTTTTCAAATGGTTGTTTGGATCCAACCATTATTGACACATTTTTTATGTGTATCACACATAAAAAAATGGAAAGCTTGTGACTGCCTAGGAGTCACAAGCATTCCAACGCCTCATTGCCAAGTGTAAACCTTTTGCTCTTTCAAATTACCTCCCATTTTTTACGCTCAAGTGTATCAGCAAAATCACATCCTCCGTCACAGTACTGTCTCACCGAAAAACACCTCATCTAAAAGAAAAATTAGATGAGCAAAGGTGTGGAAAAGAAGAAAAAAGCAAAATATCCATTAATGTTGTTACTGTTGAAAATAGTTTCCTCAACTGTGAATAAAGTACAGATTCACCCTCTGGCGCACTAAGCGCTGGTCTGAGGGTTGTCTCTCATACATAAAATCAATATAATCTCTCTTTAATATAATCTAATAGCGCTAGCTTTATCATTTAACAACATGAACCAGGCAGGATACTGTGTGATTGAAGAATTCCCTAGAGGCGGAATCAAAGAAATGATTCAAAGCTTTGACATCACAAACATCAGCCACAACCAATGAAGGTCATGCAAAGCGACAATGTAAGGACTAGTGTCAAAACTCTCAGATGAGGGGATGCCCGCTCTCCCTTGCTGGTAGTTTCCCCGCTTCATGTTTTGTGGATGGAGTGGTGAAAACTACCGACGTCTCCCCTTTTTTACAAAGTGATAATAATCTCAGACACATTGCAGGAATGTGTGTGACTTGGCATGGCATAAAAGCTTTTATGGAGAAAGTGCAGTGACACGAATCACTGGAGCAGGTGCTCAGATTGGTCAACTGTTTTTTTTTGTACGTTATCGGCTGTGCGAACCCTCTGGCAATAAAACAATTTAGACAAAACCCTTATCGAAGTAATTTGTGAAGGAAAAGTTGTGGAAGTATTTTTTTCCGGCGCTCAGTCGTACTGCAAATCATCAGATTATAAGGTTTTACAGGAATGTGGAGATTTTGTTGAGGAGTACAGCTAGAGCACATTAACTTTAGCGGTGTCTTTAGGATGACAAACAGGCCAGTAGCAAGAACGGATGGATGGAATTGCCTGGCATATTTCCATGCAATGTCTTTGGCAGGGTTATGTCGTTAAAAAAAAGAAAACTGTTTATTGGCTTGGTACCCTCTGTGTTTCTTTCAAATGTAATCATAAGTCAGGCGGTGTGTATTTATTGCGTAAACAGGGAATGGGCAGGAGTTGTGGGATTGTTATTCATCAATAGTTAGTCAGTTTAATATACGTCCCACACATGAAAATGCAATGGCTAAATCAGTTTGGTTTATAAAGTCTGGCTTTGACTTAGTGGCATCAGTTAAGTTTCCTCAAATGAAAGTGGCAAACAAGAAAGAAAGACAAAGCGGCAGCAACCGCAGCAAAGCGGTTGGGGGTACAACGCAAGGTCCATTTTAGTTTTCATGATTTTGACATCAGGATTACAGATGTGCAAGTCTTTGGCATAGATACCTACACTGTAAAAAAAAGGTAAACCCTAGTAATTTAATGTAAACTACAGGTATGTGTGGTTACCAGCATTTTACTATAAAAAGAACGGTCAGCATGTACAAGACATTAAAGTAAATTACCATAAAAAACAGATAAATCACCAACGTTTCAATAATTACATAGTTAATGTCTTAAAATGGCAGCTATGATAATCATTGGTCCCGGTTCCGTCACCATAAGCACTAATAACGTCTACCACCCCTGTCCTCCAGAACCTTCACTCGCTCCCTATTACACAACACATCCAGTTCAAACTCTTTCTCCTCAACCTCAAAGTCCTCCATGGCACCAGGCCCCCTCCTCCACCCTCCCGCTGCCTCTGCTCCACTGGTGCCAACCTCCCCCCCTATACTCCACTCAGGGTGACAGAACCTTCTCCATTGCTGCTTCCTCCGTCTGGAATCCCTACCCAAACAAATCAGAGAATGCGCTGACCCCATCATGTTCAAATCACAACTGAAGACCCACCTGTTCAGACCTGCTTTTATCGTGTAGTCAGTGTGTGTCTTGTTATCTGTTGTGATTTGAAACGTTGTGTCTTTATTTTTATTTTCTGTCTGATCTAAATTCCTGTTTTTACATGTTATTTTACTCTGTATCTCTAAAGCCACTGAGTATTTATTAAAACTGCTCTATAAATAAATGTATTATTATTATTATTATTATTATTCAATTACAATAAATTCACACTCAAATCAACATTATTTCATAAATATTATATTTATATTATATACATTATTTTTTAATTACCCTATTGTAATGTTTTATTAAAAATGTCAAATCATGCACTACATTTACCTCTGGGGATTAACAGTTACAGACTAAAAGTATAACATTGTTTTTTTACCAAGACAATTGGTGGTTAGCATGCCCAAAAATAGAGAGACAACATAAAAAGACTAAGGAATTAAGTCATTATATCGCTAGTCACTAAAACAAAAGGACTGAAAAAACTAGTAAATTTCTCATCATGATTGTTTAATTTGTCTTCATAGAAAATCTTATGATATTAGAACAATATAAGAGATTCTCTGATTAGAAGTCTCCCCATAGCGGCTTTGAATAATTAAAACTTCAGACATGCCTCCTCAAATAAACAAATGCGATAAACTGCTGGGGATGTGATTACAGAAAGCTTTAAGCTGGTAGGATAAATTAGACAGCTCCTCTCCTCTCACACACTCCAAATATGTAATTCAAAAAGTGACCATGCTGCCGATGACCCTCTCTAAACTTCTTAACTGTTCTCTCAGTGTGTGCCTCCTCTTTGCTCCTTCCTCTTGGCTGCTCATGTTTATTTAACCTCTATCTTTACCCAGATTAGTCTCACTAAAGCTCTTTAAATTAATCTCATTGAAACTCTTTCTCAGCAGAGATATTAGAAGGGCTGTACAGTTTGTAGTCGTGCATTTTTCCTTAAGCTCATATCATTACATCAGTCACATCCTGCTTCATCCATAACCGCTGAGAACAAACAAGGGAGTGGGACAACCTTCTGATCCCCTCTGGATCTGAGGTGACATACTAATTTATCAATTACCATGGGTTCTTTGAAAGAAAGAGAAGCCGAGTCTGAATCACAGCCTTGGTTTGGTAATAACCCCCGTTTGTCAGATCGCTGCTTTGGCAGCAGGTTTGAGTACAGCACTTTGCCCTCCATAGATCATAATCAGCCTGTGACAGGGGTATTTACTTTGCTCACTATCCAGTGTCTGGGTCCCTTCTTAATCCCATGGTTAGTTTCCAAGGAGTATCTTTTACTAATGTGAGGAAACTTAATCATAGCTACCAAATGTATGTGTTTTAATTGCTGGATGCTCGCTGGAGCTCTGATTGAGACGACTTGGCTCTCAGCTGAAATGCTTGGTCACTCAGCAGGAACATAAACAAGGCAAGAGCGCTGTTAAGAGGTAGAGACTAAAGAGAGTCAAAATCCCTCAACTCATACATTTTTACTGTTTTCACTCTGCATCAGGTGTCTAAACCAAAAATTATTGTTCTCCCTGCTGAATACGTCTGAGATTCTCTGAGGGGTGAAATGAGAAATCAGTCAAACTGCTTTAAACATAGTGCTCAGAGCAAATTGCCGTGACTAAAGTTTCAGGATGATTTTCTTTTTAGTTCAGTTATGTGTAAACCTGCAGCTTTGAAAGGATTTAAAGATTACAGTAGGAGTAGTATATTAGTATAGTATTACACATTAATGATACTTGTAAAATCCCTTCAAACAGCTTCTGCAGCATTGGTGTTTATAAGTTTGCTGTGTGTTTGATTTCAACATTCTCGCAAAACCTGACCAAACCACTGGAGTCACTGTCATACAAAAAGCACTTTCATACGTTGCCAGAACAAAACTTTTCTTTTTTCTAGATTTATTTTTGAATCCGTGGTTAAGGCAATGGGAATTAATTTCTGTCTTCGTGAAATTGTTCCAAATTTAATGATAACTGAAATGGGGATTCTTGCAGATGCTGGTCTTTTTTTTCCTTTTTCGTTTTTTTTATAGAAAAAGACATCAGTATCGTCAAACCATAAACATGATCAGTTTAGTTGTGTACATTATCATTGCATCCTCCTCATTTGAGTGAAAACCACCTCAAATGTATCCCCCTGTATAAGGATAATTTAGATTTTTTTAAATTATTATTTGATTATGTAGTGGTAGCAACAGCATTATTGGTGGCACAGTAACATACTCGTCTCATAGCAAGAATGTTCCGGTTCAAATACAGTTTTTGGATCCCTTCTACTCCAGCTTCCTCCCGTAATCCAAAAACAACCAATTTAACCGAAATGGTGAGGACTTTCTAAGTTTCCCGTAAGTGTGGATGTGGGCTTGAGTAGTTGTCTTGTTCCAGCCCCCCTGTAATTGTGATCAGTATAAGGGCTGACAGAAAATGGATGGCTGGATACTCCCATGATGTCTTAATGTACAAAGCACATGCAGAGGAAGAAATATATAAGACATATTTTGTTAAAACAAAAAAAACAATAACTGTGCGAAAGCCATCCAAACCAAGAGCGTGTTAGGAAACTTGGCTCTTATTGCTCTCAGCATTTCGTCAAGATGTCTTCCAATGTTAGTGGAGAGTATGGCTGCAACGAATAATCGAAACAAAAAACAATTATGATTGTTCGGTGACGTTGTCAGACATCAGCGTAATAAAAAGGAAGTAGACAGTGGCGCCATGGTAACACCATCGCGACAGAAAACGTCCAAGGTGTGGGAGCATTTCCTTCTCAACACCGCCAAAATGTAACTGCATCATTATCATAGCTGGCTTTTCCTGGCGTGGAGCACGTCAGTAATTCTGGAGCATTTGAAGCAGAGGTACGTTGGCTCTGCAGACGATGACGACTCGTCTCTGTTAGCTAGTTAGCTAGCGAGCTCAAGGTTAAAGGGCACGTATTTAACGTTTCTGTTGGGTCTAACGGGACTTTTGAAATGTAGTGAATTGATAATGACGTATAGAGTACCTGATAACTATTATTAAATCATGATGATACTCCTCACGTTACAAATGTGACCCAATGTTAAAATCATTAACGTTGCATTGCTCCTGGAGACGTTTCACATTATTGCTGAAAGTGTGTTGCTGCCTGCCGAGGACACACATGCATACATGTGGTTGTTTTCAATTTGGGCTGCATCCGGCTTGCAAACGATTTAGCATAATGTAGTTGTTGACAACAGAATGCACAAAGCACTAATTGTTTTTTTTCTACCCCTGTTTATTTTTCTAAATGTATATGGATGTTTGATTTGATGATTGAGTGATGTGATGCAACATGAAAGGACAAAATTCCAGTTCAGCAAATACACTGTTGGTATAGAAACCTGTTTGGTTGAACAGTCTGTTATAAGGGCAGTAAAGTTTATTAAAATAAATTTTGGAAAGAAGAATTCACTTTTATTGTTTTTATTAGTTTGCATGTGCCTAAAACTACCTAAAGCTAGATTCAAAAGCTGATAGCAAAATAAGAGACATTTAGTAATTGTGTATTTATTTTTATTTTTACTAAACCCTTAACCAGGAGAAAAAAATTCAACGATCAATCGGTCGATTATTGTAACGATATATCGTCTATCAAAATAGTTGTTATTTGCAGCCATGGCGAAGAGTTGAGGGCTTCTATTCGAGTTGAATTGACATTAGGCAATTTTAAAGTACAGCAGAATTACGGAACAGGCCATTGGAAACAATGTTGTGGAGGCAATGAAGTCTGTGTGTCAGGCTGTGCAAAGAGGCCCTTGAGACTGTCCATCCCAAAGTGTGGTGGATTAAGGTTTACCTTAGATTCAAGGCGTAAGATCTGAGATCTTGGTCCAGAAGAGAGCTGTCCTAGGAACAGCTAAAATACTGTGCAGTCCCCTCAAACTCCCAGACCTCTGGTAGAGGACCCGGGCTTGAGGAAGACTCATATCACCCCCATGTGTGAGCGGAAAATTTTGTATTTTATATATTTTTTTTACATACTTAAATTTTAGTTCCTAATTCCTTCAGCAGTCTTAAAACAGATCGGGCTTATTCTGTTTTTTGTTTTTTTTTATTTTGCGCGTAAAAAAGAGAGCAAGAGAGCAAAAAAGATCCTTGTCCTTGAATTAAGTGCTTTGCTTTCTGTGGGTCCTCCAAGTCGTGGGGGCTCCACATTCCTCACTGCCGCTCAGTAATTCTGGTTATGGCTGGTGGAAGTTAATTTAATACAAAGAGCCCTCTGACTTCTCCAGATGGCTATTTGGTCCCTCTGCAGACGTCAGAGAAGGCCCCACCTTTCTTAACCACTTGATTTCTTGTTTTCTCTGGGAGCTGGTTTGGATGGGCAGCCCTAAAGTCAGAGAATCAGGGCTTTCTCTCGGGTAGAGGTCGACAGGACTGAAAGTTGTTTAGGATGGTTTAGTCCTGGATCTATCTTCAGCATGACTTGACAGTCCCTCAGACCCTGCTACTCTCCTTTGTTCACCAAAAGTCTTTTTTCCATGGCAACATGTTTTGCATCTCACTCATCCTCCCCTCTACTTCAGTCACTCAAGTTAAAAATGAGGATAGTTTTGCCTTTCCAGAACCATTTGTTAGCCTGATTGCTTTCGAGTCCTCCATTTCTCCTGAAGCCATCCGTGGTATGTTGAAACATGTTTTTCATTGTCTGATGGAGTTTCTGTTTTGTTGTCCTGGATACCTATTATTATTTCACTTGTTGTCGGAAATTATTTTGCAGCTCTATTGAGGTTGGTCTGAGTAAGAAAAATAAAATGCATGGAAACACCCAGAAATCTGTAAGTTGTATTGATTGAGTACACAATCAAGCAATTTTGGGGATATGACTCACATCAAAATGGCTGTTTATTTAACAAACCACTCACCAACTTATTTATCGTTCTTCTATGGTGATTTTGGGTTCCCTCACTTTGTCTAGTACATTAGCTGCTTCCACACATCTGTTTTCTCTTTGATAGATATACAAAAAATGGATTCACACTTCACATTGATTAGCTTTTACCACATTACATTACCATATCATTTGTTTTGTGGGCCGCGTGGTTGTTTTTATGTTCATTGCAACCATCCGTCAGTGAAAAAGGTATGATGGGGCCCAACCTAACACCAGGTTTGTCTAAACAGCGAGGCCATTCGATATCTGCTCCAACCTCATCCATCAGCATGACATTATGCAGATGGTTTGCTGCATTCTTGAGAACTCCAAAGATCAGCGGCTCCGTATTGAATTTGCACGCTCATAACTTCTTTCTGAATTAAACATCCTTGAATCTTCATGTCTCTGAAGTTTTAAAATTGTTGCATTTGTTGATGTCTGTGTTTTTTCTATCTGTCACTCTGATGCAAGCTTTCACTCCAATAACCCAAGGCTCATGGGAGGGAAGAAGTGCTGATGGTGTGTGGTTCTGGAGCTGCACAAGCTCCCGGCGTCTTAGATCATTTTCATGAGAGTTGAATTTGACTTAAATTAATAATTTACACATATTATTGTTTTGGGTCATGTCATAGATGTAGAATAAAGGCAGTCTGAGGACAGGTAGGAAGAAGGGATGATAAAACATTTGTGAACTTACAAAACTCTAGCCCTTAAATAGAAACTAATGAAGCACGATTCTAGTCTGTGATGCTCGGCTGAATTTACAGTCTCACCGTGATCTGTGGACCCAGGAGATTAAGAGGGTTTGTAGACTCACTCGTGTGAACCTTTCGGAAGTTATCGTATTAGCTATGCCATGTGTTCTGAACAAGAAAATAATGCTCTGAAGTTTTCAACATACACTGTCCCAAAGTCCAGTCATCAGGAAAACAGGCATGTGTCTCTTTGTGCTACACGTTCTGCCAATGTGCAGTTTTCTCTACATCAATAATTCCAAACTGGAAAATATTTTTGACAGAACCTATAAAAAATTGATGATGTCCTCTACTCTACAGCATCAAACACTCTGCAGGCTCAACAGACCTGTAACTGTTTTTACCGTTCCTCTACGGTCCCTCTGAGCATATGGGGAGGCGAAAGACTCAAGTTGCTGGCCAGAAGAAAAAGAAAATGGAAAATTAATTTAGCAGAAAGCCATGGGCTCTGCGAGCAATATATAACCTTCATGTATGATGTATGATGTATGATGTATGATGTATGATGAATGACTGATTAGGAATGTCAACATTTGTGGGTTTCAAATTTAAAAAAAAAAAAGAAAAAAAAAGTGACATCTGACGTGTTGTGTTTCCCTTCATCTGAGGGAGTGGTGTTCCTTTTCATTTTCTCCATGTGATATGCTCTTCAAAAGCAGCAAATAAGCCATGGTTGGCACTGGCTGTGCAGAAATCCACTTCCCCCCATCAGCGGCTCACGATTTGCTTACACTGGGCATAATGAATCATTAATTCAAGACTGTCACCCGCAGCCCTCAGTCACTCTGAGAAGAATTAACTCGTGATTCAGCAGAGCAGAAAAGGAACAAAGGAACGGCGTAGCATGAGCCTCTCTTTATTTCTTTCACTCAGGCAAACTATGGATGTGTTTACCTGTTGACAGGATGTGTTTTTTTTTAATGAGGCTTTTACACTGCAATCTCTGATGCATGATGTTTTGATTGGGTTTGGCATTTTTATCATTTTAATGTTTCTCATTGTCATTTTTATTGTTCCCCAACCGCGTGTTTATCGTACTGTGGATATTTTCAGGCTCTGAAATACAGATTTTTTCTTCTTCTCTTGCTATACTTGCTAATGTCTCCCGTTAAATGAGGTTCATTTTCAGACTCTGAGTAGGCTATACGTTACAGAATAGATCTTATGTCACGTCTTTATATGATCATATGTTACAGGCAACTAGTTAAATAACAAAAATTGAGGGTGGTCTCGATACCAACCCTTTCCATCAGAACCATGATTAATTTTTTCAGCTGTTTCTTCTACACTAACTAAATTGTGGTATTGCATTCCATTGGCCAGTGTGAACCCCCCCTCACATCTCCATTAGCCTCACATGAACCTGTCACCGGTTCACCTGCTGGCATTCCTTAGACCACTTTGGAAGCTACTAACCACTGTAAGCCTGGAAAACCCAACAGGTCCAGCAGTTTTGCAGATGAGCTGACCCAGTCCTCTGGGCATTACAAATCGACCCTTGACAGAATCGCCCAGATCGTAATTCTTGCCTATTTTTCTTGCTCCCAGCCCATCAACTTTGAAGACATGAAAAGTTCTCTTGCGGCCTATAACAGGTAAATCAATGCGGTGGCTATAATGTTACAGCTAATTGGTGTACATTTCCATGCAAATTGGAGAAAGCTACTGTGGTCAATATTATCATAACTCAATAAATATAAACAGGCAATAAATAGCTTATAATATTTAAATATTTGTACAATATGTTAGAGATGAGTGCGTCCAAGGGTTAATGTTTTGGATTCAATAACTTCAGTAACATAATCATTAGTGGAAGTAGTTACGTTTCATTGATTATAATGATGATATTTGATTATAAAACAGCTGTAATGCTACAAGGAAATAAGATTTAATTCTGTTCCACATCTTTATGTTTAGTGTTTAGCGTTTACACGGTATATCACATATGTCAAACTCAAGACCTGTGAGGCAATATCGGATTTTTATCATAACTGGCCCGCTGGTATACAGAACAAACACTGCAGATACTACAAATTCCAGAATGCTCTGTAATAGCCGACCCGTCCAACCCTACGAAACTAAACAAAATTATTATGGTAAATACAGAATCTGCCTTTGTGGCTGAAACAATGAAAAGTCTTATTTTAGTAAATAGATAAGCTGGTAATATGAATTCAAGTCCTGTCAGTCTGCCGTTTTTACTTTCAGAATATAATTGAGGCTAATATGCGTGTGATACTTTTTTCTTATGGATTTTGGAAAAATTCTAAGGATTTTATTGTAAACTATAAAAAAAGAAACATTGTCCAACAGTTAGACATGAATGAAACCACAGTAACTCAATACAACAATTTGAATTGGCTTATCGCCCTCAACAAATTACACTAAACAGTGCCCCGTTTTCAAGGCGAGAAAGATATGAATTAATCATTCTCACAATGCAAGTTAAGCACCGAGTGTTCCTTAGTCAAAAGTGCAGCCGTACCCGTAGTGTGTACTTTCCCTTTATCCGCTTAGATGCTGATGAGGCACTTGCGGGGATTGTACCACCCAGGATCAAGACGAAAAGAAGGCAACCCATCCAGATTCGCGATCCCTTGATGGCGTCATCTATGACGTCGTCAAGGTTGATTCCCATGCCACCGTTGTGGAGGCGGCTGGGGAATCCCTTCGGGGAAGGCGTTTCGAGCACCACACTGGAGTTATATGAAGAACTGCTGACCCACAGCAAGACAACAAACTCCACAGGAAAACAAACGGTCATCTCGGTGGCTGTAAGAGCCTCACAGGTGGGAGTCCAGTGTGGTTGACATAAATACATCTGTGAGACAGAGTAGGATGTAGAATGGGAGAATCAAACATTCTAAAGATGCATTTTAGTGGAATTGAGGAGTCAAAAGATAGTTGCTCTAATGGTGTGGAGTGTAAATTGCTTTTCCAAAATCTTTCATAACTGCCCTGTTGAAATTGGCGTGTAATAATTGTGGAGAACTTAACATGTATCTCAGCATCGTTATCTCTTTGTAAGATAATGAACTGTGCCCTAAGGATTATGTTTTCCCCCGTCCCTCTAGACACTGAGGCAGCTGCAGAATAGATCAAATCAATATCTGAATAATACGCTCGGTATTTTTGTCCAAAATTATGACTTAAATGACCCCGGTTTATTTGCCACTAAATGCAAGCGTATTAAACTCGTGTCTGAACTCTACAGAGTCTTCCTACATGAGTAGATACAGTTTTTTGGAACAGAAGAGCTAACTCAACCATTTAACCCCAGCCAGCAGGTTGCTTGATACTCTACAAACATATTCCCTGTTTCACCAGCTGCAGGGCTCAGTTGCTAAATATTTTTCTGTTGTTGTTTCTGTTTTTTCCTTTTTGGGTTCTTGAGGAGTGAATTTACCAATAAAACAGGCTGACTGCTGCCGCTTGTCATTCTCCAGGCCGCCGCGTGTGGCAGCGTCTCAGCAGGTCTAATTGGTTGGAGTGCTTGAGCTGTCACACATACGCTGCATCACAGCTTCTGGACAAAACACTAGTCTTATTTTATGCTTCAGCATGCTTTAATTGTATTCTTTTTAAGCTATAAATTAGTTTTATGGTTTAACAACTGAAGTAGAAACATTATTTTTATTTAACAAAGTGCTGTACAGATGCAGCTCAGATCTCTTCTCCATTATTGCTGATTTTCAAATATGCGCTCTCAGTTGTTCTTCAGGATCCTGGGTTTGTCATGATTGTTTATGGATTACTGTTTGTCCGGCATTAAAAGGTCAAAGCAGTCAAATAACATGCGAAAAGGCAAAAGGATGACCCAAAGATGTTTTTCCCATGATTTTTAAGAGGGAGTTCTGTCTCTGATGTGATCCCTTGAAAACACAAACACATCCCAGCGTCTTGCTTGTAGATTTATGGCCACACCTATTAAAATATCTCCCAGTGAGTTTGTATGTTTGTTTATGAGACATACAGTGGAATGATTAAAGAAAGCAAGGACGGTAGATTTCCACTTTAAATTTGTAATCCGGATGTAAATGTTGAACTTTTGCCTTAAATATCCTTTTTTTTCGTGGGGGGGGGGGGGGGGGGGGGGGGTTGGACTCCAGTCTTCACAGGAAGTATTTCATGACTGTTAGAGGTCCTGCAGGGGGAAGTTTGGAAATAGCTTTTTGCATGATGGAAAAAACATCTTTATTTGAAAACCGAGGATATTCTTTTTGTTTGAACTGGCAACGGTACGGCACAGTTAGATTTCCTTGTGCATGAGTAATTATTTTTATCCTTTCGGAGCATTGTAATATACCTTCTTTATTTTCACATTCTTTTGTGTCTCAGTACATCCTGAGCTAAATGAAATTGGAGCGAAGTGTTTGGGCTCGGCGTTCTCCCATTTCTGATGACCGATGGCAGGAGAGAGATGAAAGGCCTAATGTAAAAAGCCATGGCTTCTGCTTTTCCTTCCCACCTCCCCCGCTCTCCTCTTCCCTCCCTCTGCACCCGAGCTGCGGTGAATCCTTTCACAGTCATGAAAGATTCCAGGAGGAAGGTCTGCCAACAGTCCTGCACATACGGTAGACACAACACAAAGTAAAAACATGCAGATACATATTCTGCCTCTTCTTCCTGTCATCCCTCCCAACCTCCCTCATTCCCCTTTCCTCACCTCTCCTCTTTCCACTTGCTCCAAAGTACGATATGCTTCTTGGGGGAAGAAAACAATCCCCACTGTTCCAGCTGGATGAACACAGGAAGAGATTGTGATCTTTTTGGATTCTGAATTCTTTTATGCTACTTTGTGGTATTTGTAAAGCCTCGGATAATGACTGGCTAAATTGGCTGTGGAATTTCACCCGGTGCTTCGAGGATACACATCATTTGTTAAACAAGCTGAATTCTATTATCCATTAAACAAAATACTTACTTACAATATGACAACAAATAAAAAGCTTATTTGTAGACCAGCTGTGTATCGCATAGTGGGACCCACTCAGAAATAGGAATTTGGGCATTTTCCTATCAGTTAATGGTGTGAGTGTGAGGGCTTTTCCCACTGCAGTTAGATTTCATCATACAAATAAGATTATCATGTTTGTGCTGCCTTCTAATAGTTGCATGTCCTTTTTACCTCCCTGTGTCACTGACACCGCACTCTTCCTCGTATGCCGGCGACGCACACTGTCGACTGAGTTTTTTGGATAGCTGTCCTTTTCCCAAACAGTCTGCAAGAGATAAAAGAACTTTTACATTACAGCATCAAAGGGGTGCTGGAACATTATCGCCTTAATCCACTTCACCACTCACTACAACACCATGAGATCGAATGAACATCTAAGGTCAGTGCAGCTCCGAAGGGTTAATGATGTGGAGGCGTCGCTCCCATTTTTAATATACTTTCTGGGCAGGTATATCCCCACAATCCTTTCAGGTGTCATCCTCCACTGATGACTCAGGCACTTTTCAAACAACTTGTTTATTTAATGCCCGTCTGATTAACAGATTAGGCTGTCATTTGATGCGGCTCGGTTTATTTCTGTCATTATCTGACACTGTGTACCGCGGCAGAATCAATCAGTTCCTAATGGCAGCTGGCATGAAGTAATCTAAATACAGTGATAGCATGAAATACCCTCTAGGTTTAAAATTATAGGTAATACACTGTGAAGTGGTTTTCCTCCTGAAATATTTCCGCCAAGGTGCAAATTACATTTTTTATGACATTTATTGTTACACTCACAACAACAACTACACATATTTCACAGAACCCAGTCAATTCTAATGTACCTTGGTATCCCTAGACGCTACATTTCTACGTCTCTCCAGAGGTTGTGAGGTGCATGGACATGCTGCTGCACAGCTCCAATAGTATATCGAGATTTATATGAAGCTTTCCTATAATAAAGAGCCCTATTAGATAAATTGTAATCCATTACCTCGGCAGAGTGAAGTCAGATAGATGAACAAAGGTAAATGTGTTTGTTTGTCCAAGTTCAATACAGGAGATTCATTAATATGGCCATGAGTCATTTTCTCTGATAGCATAAGGTTTTTATCTGAGTGGCCGTTCAGAGTAGATTTTTTATCAACCCAGCCTGTGTTCCAGCGCAAGAACCAGTTATTGAGCACACAGCCAGGTGTTTGTCTCAAAGCTTCTATTCTTTCCCTCATTTTTGTCAGAGCCACAATTATTCTAATGTTACATCTGGAAAGCATTGCAGTGAAATTGCAAAAAAACCTTGATGTGTTTTGTATGAACACATAAAAAAAAACTCATCAAGTTTTGTCTATGTAAATGTTGTTTTGTTTACATTTACATAGACATACCAGAAAAAGCACTCAGAGAGGGAAACCACCGCCAAGGCACAACCGTAACCCAAGGTGTTATAAGAATCAATTAGATGGTTTTATCTTGGGGAATTTTATGCATTAATGTGCGAGTTATTGCCGGCCTCTCAATCTACCGACTACTCCACAAACTCTCTCCGTTTCTCTCAAACACTCTTTAACACCCGTGTCTTTGCCGTACTGAAAAGAAGTACTCGGCTCTTCTGAGCAGGATCCACTAACAAGAGAACAGAGCGGTAGCTGCAGCCAGGCCAGCTGGCATCGGCCATGCCGCACCGCCAAGCAGCAAAGCGACCAGTGATGTATATAGTTCTATAGTTCAGTATATTAAATTCCAATACCCAAAAAGATACTGTTAAATTCTAGACGCTGCACTTTTAAATAGATCATTTGGAGGATCATGGAATTTGCATTTAAGTCCCACCAGTACCAAGACATTCTGCTAGAAATCAGGTAGAATGTGATTAAATACAGCAGTATGGGAAGGGTTAAAGATCAGATCATTTATTTGTCTATTTATCCTTTATTTTAAATAGTATTTCTAAGGCGCCGCACATCCACATTGAAGCAAAAAAAGTCTATAAATTGAGAAAACTTACAATAACAACAGAGCATGTCCTTAGAGCATGGATCTTATTAGGGAGTAGCAAAAGGTCCAAAGATAACATAAAAAGAACTGAGGGCTTCTTTCACCTCAATAAAGGTCATTGTTCGTGGCCTTATTATTCCAAAAACACTGCGTTAAAATTGCATCCATTTGATGGGGGTGAGGAGAAAGCAACTTCTAGCTCAGACAAACATTCAGGCAAATCTGAATTTTGCCAGTCTGTGTTTTTGATCATATTTTATGGAATGATGGGACGAATGATTAACTGTTCGGAACACAGGGGTCCTGAGTCAGCCACAGCTTTCCACTAAATAAACATTACACTTACACACTCCACGGCTGTGGGGAATTCCCAAATCTCTACCAGAAACCTGTGGAGGAAAATGTAATTTCATCAGTCTGTGTGTTGAAGCTAAAGCACAAAGGTCAAATCAAGCAAATCAAGGATTCAAATACTTTTCACAGCACTGTCTTAAATAATTTTATATGCTTTGGAAGGCAATGATCCGCCCTTCATTCTATCTGGGTTTTAGTAAAGCTATTCGCCCTATCTTCCTCTGTTTAATTTTCCTCTTCACTCCCCATCTCTTTCCTTCCTTGATGGTCTTGTGGGCTTTATAGTGGCTGCCGCTCATCTGTCTCCCAATCAATTTCTTCTCATTTCCTACCATGTGGTCCACCTCCATATGTTAGGGCTCATTTAAGAATACATCCCCGTTGAGATCATCCGTTGAAGGATGGCCATCAAGCCATGATTTGCTCAGCGTTGCAGAAGCTGGCCTGGTGTTTGGACATTCTTTTGTCTTCTATAGCGCTTTAGAAGACAGAAGGTCAGAAGTAGAAGTTCAGTGTGTGTTTGTGAGAATCGAAATATTTAAGCAGGTGGCCCTGACATTTGCTTATTACAACAAAGTGAAAGTTTCACGACAAAATTGTGAGATTTCTCTCAAAGATAACACAGTTTATTGATTGACTGCTCTCTGCTAGTTTTGTGTACATTTTGTTTGATCAGACAGCTTTGTGTAATCTTTATACATTGTACTAACACTTCACATGAATAGCAAAATGTATAATAAAAAGAAAATATATATATATTTTTTCAGTATAGTTATCACATCACAATTTATTGCTGCTTTAAGTAAAGACAGTGAACTCATCAAAACGGTGGCAGTAACTTGTTGCCGTAATAAAAATGTCTCATTTGTGCAGCATTTTATCACCGATATGTCTCTTTCTGCTATCTCTGACAGACCACTAGCTACAAATTTCTGCAGTTCCCTGAGACAACAAAAAAAGGGCTCAGAGAATAATAAAAAATCAGAAGCATCCCCACACATGTGTCAGAGAGATATGCTACTGGAGCGACTGAATGGCCGTCAAGAGAAAGCAGAGCGGTCCTAGCGGCCAACGAGGTGCTCAAACATTAACTTTTATGTTACAGGAACTTTTACAAGTGGAAAATGACGCGGACTTGAGCCCGTTACAGCTTTTACTTGGGCTGAGTTGTTTCACGTGTCTTTGATATTTTGAAATGGAGTTTTTCTCGAATATCTTTCATCAGTATTTGGGGCCGGAGAGGCTCTCAGTGAAATCTCACTCCTTTAAGCGGAGGGGTGTGAGTGCAGTCTGCTTTATGCTCAACCATTTTCCTTTTTAAGGTTCTTTATTGAATTGTAAATTCATACGGGCTGATTTTACGCCTGCACCTTCTTCCGCCAAAGACAGTAGCTCAGTCTTCATATGGAACTCTGCAAGATGAACCACTATTCTGTGTGTGTGGATTTGTTGGAATATGCCAAAGCAGTCAGCCCTCAGAGATCACAGACTTCCTCCAAGGCAGCTCACTTTCCATTTTATGTAATGTATCTAAAGCAGTTGTCCAACTGTTTTCCAACTCCTTGACTATGAAAACCTTATCCTAGAATTTAGAATCACATCTGTAACTTTATAAATATGACAGTTAGTCAGTAACTTTCTCAGGTCTGACACTGAAACAGTAGAGTTTCCTCTACAATTTGATTTTAGTTGCTAGTTTATAGTATTGTTATTTTTTTAAATTGAATTCCTTGTGTTCAGTTTTTCCCAGAAGAAAAATTAAAAAAGCCATCAACAAAATGTATGAGAGAGATCCTTAGGCCATACCTGACCTAAGCAAAAAAGGAAAAGAAAATAGAGATCAACAGACAAACGGATGGGTGAACAAACATTCTCAATCAGATCTTAGGACATACCATTTCAAGTGAACTCTATAGAGACCCTGTCAATGAGGGCATCGGGTGTAAATCTTTAATTACCTTCTTCAATTTTCTGAGTTTTCTTATTTTTAAATATTTAGAATTTGGCTCATTGGACTTTGTTGACAATCAGGTGGAGGTTGTGGTCCATCACCATCAGCACAAATAGAGTTTTCTTGTACGAGGTGCACATACGTCCTTTGACACAAGTTTTCAAGTTTCTTGTTGTCATCACTATCATTGATTCTAACATTTTGAAAGAATCCATCCAGTCATCAAAACAATTCTATTACGGTGTAGGATATATATATTTTTCTAACAAAAACACATTCAGAGACACTCTTTCTCATGCACACTCACTCAGTTTTTCTTTTTTCCCACTACTGATTTAATTCCCACCACAGCAGGCAGGCTGCATGTCAGGGACGCTTGTCGTTAAAGAAGTTGCTGAAGCAAACCAAAGCCACGCAAAAAATATAATTTCCCCAACCAGGTGCGTGTAAGCATAAAAAACAGTATGTGGGCTGCACCAATCAGTGCAATCGTGTACGTTGTACCGGTCTGTCTCTGTTTCTCTGCAGAACAAGCATCCTCTTCTATAAACCGCAGAGTGAGAGAGACCGAGGGTAAATGACACTCTAGTTAATCAATCATGCAGGGCACCATTTTCTTGGACATCACACAGCTCAGAAAAAAATCTTTCTATGGCAGGTTATAATGAAGGCCTCCGACGTGTCTTAATATCTGTTGTACAATGGGAGAAATGTGAAGTGGGAGACTGGTGGTAGATATGGGTAATTGAATTTATTCAGTGCTGTATGCATATTAACCAAATGTTGTTTATCTTATCTTATTTAAATAAATGTATGGCACAGAACTCTATTTTCAGTGGAGACAACCATTTTGTCAGGAATGGTTTGTTTATCTATGTCTGCTGATTACAGGAAAAAAAATCTACTGACGCTATAACTACCGAGACACTTGTAAAGAGGAAAAGAAAAACCCATAAAAAACTTAAAAAAAAGAATTTCAATCAGATTTCACTTTCATCATTACAATTTAATTGTGGGTTTGGCCCTCCTTCCTGGATTGAGGGAGCAGCTGCGGTCAAGCGACCTAGACGCTACATAATAAGTGAGAGCAGCATTAGTGACAACACAGCAGTGAGTCATACCAATAAAAAAAAAAAAAATTGGGATTTTTTTTTCACATTTGTGACATTCTCCAGGTCTTTGCTGAAACTCTATTGGAAGGTGCAACTGGTGCTGAATTGTATTTGTTTTCACAGCAAGCATACGTCACACACACAACACACACACTCACACACGCACACACCTGCAGCTCTTAAAACATCGATGACGCAGAGCAGAGAATAGAGATAGCAGCAGGAATGTATTTCGCTCTGTTTTGAGACTATAGTCTCACCTGACGTCCTGCACACTGTGACTGACTGCCGGCTACAAGCCTTCTATCCAAAGGCTGATGCATATCAGCTATGTAAATAGAGCAAATGAATGATAGTAATTAGATTTATTACCCTCCTGTTCTCGAGGATAATAGGTGATGATTGAGAAGTGATTATCTTGATTTAATTGGAGTATTGGCTTTGGCATAAGCTCACAAATGCCATCATAGTTTGTAATGGCATAGTATAAAGCAGTGTGCAGCACCTGCAACTTATATCTTGCCCTTGGCAATATTGCAATTTCAATGATATTTTGATCAAATCTTGAACCATAAATTGGATCTAATCCACACATTGATGTCGTGAAAGCCACCGTCTTCTTTACCTTGAAAATCTTGTACAGACCATTGTATATTTTTCAATTTGTTTTTTCCACTGATACAAATTAAACAAGACTGTTTTCGCATTTTCATTCCGGACTGCAAATTTTAAATGGAAAAATAAATGATCCAATAATTGAAAAGAAAAAAGAGGGAGAAAATTAAATTATTAATAACAAAGAAAGAAACATAAAAAAATATTAAGAAATTAAATTCAAATTCTAATTAAATATTACATTTAAAGTAAGAAAAAGAGAATGACTTAAGGGAGGGTTTGATTGCTTCCATGTTCTTGTTACCTGCTTCAGGGCTATTACACACAATATATTAAAAAAGTAAATGTTTGCGTGTCTGATCCTCCCTACTAAGTTGATACCCAAAATATTTTCAGGTTTCAAACATTCCTTAGAATGAAAATTGACTACATAATTGTGTTAATTTCTTCCCAAAAGGGCATCAGTACTGGACATTTAAAAAAAATATGTACATCTTCTGCTCTTTGTCCCCCACAATGTCATCAGCAGATACTTCCTGCCTCAAAGTTGAATTTCCCAGACATTTGGGGGGTAATAAAGTCTCGTACTTATTTTCAAGGCAAGCTTTGAAAAGCTTGATGTGGTTTTAATCATGCTTTATCCATAAGTTGAACAGTTGTGTCCGTCACCCATGGAGTGGCCAGGCTTATCAGTGGGAGCAGATGCAGAGTGTCCAATTGAGAGGCTCAATCTGGCACCATGTATGTCATTAGCAAGAGGACGACCCTGGCTGATTTGAAGTACAGTACAAGAAAAAGACACTTTCTGTTCTCTTCTCTTCGTCTTTTTCTGTGTGTCTGTCTCACTGCCTCTTAGTCTCCCACACGCAACTTTGCCTACACATTCATTACAGTATAGTATATATCATTACAGCTGGAGACAATATACTCTCCCCCACACTTTCAGCAAAATAACTCTGAGACGGTGATGTACCAAGGATTTGCTGTGAACTTGCAAGCAGGCAATTAGACACTGAGTCATTTGTAGCTTTTACACAGTAGAATCTCCTTCGAGGTTAAGATGTTGCTTGATAATTAACATCTGACGCAGGCTCAGTAAACGTTCTTTCAAGTTCAGTTCAAACTCCACTCCTATCATGGCTCTACATAATCCGCTGTTCTTAAATCTACCCGACACTGAGTGTTTGACTCATGAAACACGACTCCCAAAATACATCAATTAACCCCTTTTCACCTAAGGCGATATGGATCTTTATATATCACTTTATTAAAATGCATCTTTATATTGAAACGGGGTAGCATGTTGTCGTGTTTAGTACTGCTACTTCATTTTGAGAGGGTCTTGGTTTTAATCTATATTTGGGGTCTTGCAAGTTCTCTCCTAGGGTCCTCTGGCTTCCTCCCTAAGACCAAAAACCGGACTGTTGGTGAATTGGTGGTACTCTAAATTATTTAACAATCTTGGCCGTGTGATGAACTGGTGACTTTCTGTGGGGGGTTCCCCATCTCTCCAAGTATGGGTTAGCAGTGATAGCCCACCCCTCCAGAAACCTTGCGAAGGGATAAAAGGTTATATAAAATAGATGAAGTGAATACATTAAACATTTTGGAAACCAGACAGCACTCAGACAGAGCAAACCTCTGCCAAGGCAGCTCTGTGCCCCCCTTATGTCATTGAACCTGAAAGCATTTATCCCATTATAATCATCAAGACCCTCATAATACGATTCCTTGAACATGAAAAGCTACCCCTAAATTCTGGAACATTAGGGGCTATGATAGTTGGTTTGATAATTAATCAGGATCCAGCTCAGTGACTTTTGAAGATATATCAAATTTGAGACCAAGCTACAATTTGATATCAGTTGAAGTCAGTTGCATTATTATTTCTACTCATGCAGCAACAGATTTACTGTGAGCAGATCACCAGCTCTGGAATATTACGTGGATAGAGATCATACTTTGATGTGTGGTAGATCTCATCCGGATGCCATTGCAGACATTATCCATGAACATATACTGTACAAGAATGGTAAATAATCCTGGATCCAAATTCTGGATGAAAATGATGGTTTGGATCACCACCAAGTTGTAGCAGTTTATTCTTATGTCCATCAAAATCCTTTCCTAACTTTTTGGGTGATCTTTTTAAAAATTATGGAAATGAAACTTGCAATAAGAGGTAACAAATGATTATGCTAAGCTAAGCCGCTATGCTGGTAACGTAACTAGCTGAAGCATAAGATAAACCCATGTTATGTCATGCAACTTCCTGTTAGAAGGGTAATCTTTACATTTGAAGGGTAATTTGTAAGTGTGATACAAAAAAGGAATTAAGTGCAGTGCTTTCTTTCATAATACTGGAGATTTCTGAATATTATTGTCATGCCTCTGCATTGACTGTCCATTTCATTCACCACTCTCAGATCGCTATGGCTTTTTCTTTTCTCTTTTGGTCTGGGAACCATCCATTACTTTTGCTTAAATGCTTTTGTAAATTATTTTTAATGGCAAGATCATCTTTCTCTGTGCATTAACATTTGTCTCTTAAGACGTAGAGACTGTTTTAATGAGCTCTCATAAGGTCTGCTTCCTCAGCCCTTGGCTTCATACAGCTATGTGCAGCAGGCAACTCCGTGAGTCAGGACTATATAAGGCATGAACACTTCTCTAGACATGAAGACATGCCATTCTTCCCTTTGACAGATATTATCCAGGGGAAGAATGGTAGCTCGGCTACTCCAGGAGATCCTTGATTAAAACATTTTGCATGAATAAAACATTAAGAACCATTTTGCACTGGCATACATGACTGAATATCGTAGTCGCTAAATAATTAGCAAAACAGACACTTGGCTCTAATTTCAGAGCCAAATGTATATTTTCATTTGGGAGACAAAGTATTATGTATTCTCCATTTACAGATTGCTTATGCTAAAAAAGTGAGTGAGCTATAAGTGTTCCACTTCCTAATTAGGACACATCATCTTTAACTCATTCTCTACTGTTCTCTCCCTCTCCCTTTGCCCCCTCACTCCCTCGTCTGCCTCCCAGATGCCATGATTGTGAAGGATAATCACACGTCCACTGTTGACAGCATGAACACCAAGAGACACTCTGCTGAAAGGTGACCTTCAGACACTTCACCTCCCCCAAATATTTGGTGAGCAGAGGATTTCCTTCTATTCTCAAACGATCTCCACAGCCCCTGTCAGCGATTGGCAGAATGCACAGCTCCATGATATCTGCTGGTATTCATACAAGACATTTTAAATCAAGTACTACAAAACTGCGGCTTTCTAGGTCTTTGAGAAAAGGTCAATGTGGATTTTTCCCCCTCTGAACAGTCCCTGAAGTATTGATTGACTTCTCTGCATAGAAATGGCTGTTTTCCTCTTTTGGCCAATTGCCAGTATGCTGTGAAACCAAAAAAATTATATATTTGATACTCGGTTAAGCCACATCATTTCATTATGAAAATAGCATTCAGTGCGATCAGTACGCTTTCATCCAGCGTCATGTGTGTTTATGTGAGTGTGTGTGTGTGTGTTTGTGTGTGTGAGCATGTGTGGTTAAATGATTTGGAGATCAAGTCTTTAAAGACTTACATTGTATCCTTGCATGTTTGTTGTCAATAGTATCTATTAACCCTCCACACTGATGATGAAAGCAGTTCTTGAACTAAATATTTGACAATATATGAACATAATAATAATAATAATAATAATAATACATTTGATTTATAACGCACTTTACATTTGGATCAAATCTCAAAGTGCTAAAACAAATAAATGTAACATATATACAATAAAACTCATTCACAAATTAAATTAAGTAAGACTTCAGTCAAAATCTTTCTTTCTTTCAACAAATCCCAGTAAACGACCTAAGACTACAACTAACTTTTTTTTAGTCCATCTCCCAAATATTTTTAGCTCCTACACCGGCTGGGGCACCTTGCCTCAACTGAAGACTAAAATATTGAAAATAAAAAGCTCATAAATATATAAGTAGGAGTTTAAGTGGCAAAGCTGCATCAGCTCTGTCATATTTACCAGAATTATTCATGCTTCTTCTTGAGCTCAAGAAGTGTCTGAGTCTCAGGAACTACAAAAGAACTGTCCAAAACTTGACAGATAAGTTAGAAATATCCCCCACTACACACAAAAATACAACAACTGGCCAGTCAACAAACTTTACATTTCTTTCCCTATACATTTTAAATATTTAGTTTCAGAAGTTTCAGATTATTTTGTGGGTCCCAATAAAACTATCCATGTCAGCCGCGCCCATTTGAGTTTAAAAAATATTTAGCGTCATCTTGAATATTGTCCTCATCTGATTTCATTAGGTCCGATAAACCAGCTATAACTTATCAGGATGAACCTGGATAAAGATACATCTTCAGATATTTGTTGATTTTTTATTTTCCGATAATTCAGTTTGAAACTTTTGTTTAATTTAACTTTCAACGTTCATCAATTTTCTGTGACCGCATATCCCGCGTGGCAAAAGCTTATCCCAGCTGACATTAGCCGAGAGATGGGGTACACCTTGGACAATTGCCAGTTCATTATACAGCCAACACCCAGAGACAGACAACAATTCACACGCTTATTCGTACCAATTTCATAGTATCCTATATTGTATGATTTATGACTGTGGGAATAAGCTGGAGAACCCAAGAAAACCGCACGCAAACAGAGGGAGAACACGCTCCACAATAAAGGGCCGGGCAAAGGTGGCTTTGAAACCTGAACCCTCTTGCAGTGAGGAAACTCTACTACTCACTGTGCCACCATGCTGCCCCTCAGTTATACATAAATACTCATAAATCAAACCTGGCTTCAGCTACTGTACTCAGACTGGGAGCCGTAGGAGGTCTGATCGATGCTTCAGACCTGCTATGGAAGTGCACATCCCATATTAGTCGTGTAACATTGAATGTATAACATTGATGGATAATATTTTTTACTCTTATTTTACTCCATAAAGGTTTGTTTTTAATGTAAACGAGATAAACTGTTTTCATCACCACATGCATTCATGTGTTACAAGTCCTTGCTTCACTGTATTCTCTGGTCCATTCAGAAGTCTGTCACTCTGTTTCAAATTATGCAAAATCAATTAACATCCATATGTCCACAAGTCTTCACTCCTGTTACCATGTGACGACCGACGCTTGTACTCTGAGCCAACAGAGCGCCTGTTCTATGATTAAATATTAAAGTTTTCTATAAACTTAATATAAAAAGAATTAGCTTTTGAGAGTGTGCGTGTGCTTCTTCGCTGAAGGGATGATTGATGGCAGAATGGAGAACCTTAGGGTGTAATCAAAGCCAAATCTATTGGCAATAAACATTAAACATTAATATAAAGCAAAATATTCTTATTAACCAAATGCAAAGGGCCTTTTTCATCGACGGATTATTGCATATCTTACATTTACATGCTGTTACTCCGTCCAGAGGTCAGTGGGTTTGTCACCCGGCATATCTTTGAGTGTGAGTACAACAGCAGGGTTGGATAAAAGCACTGAAGCATTAGATGAAACGCAGCCAGCATGCATTTAAATTTGGGTTTTGCACCAACAGGAGGAGCAGGTGTGGTCATATGATATATGTGAACCGGCATATTTGGGCTTGACTGTAGTGAAGCACCGATAAACCATGACTGTCACCTCATTTCTCAAGATTTGATTATGTGTCTGAAGTAATGTGTTCAACCTGGACTTGTACTGTCCTATTTGTCTGAGCGATTGGTTACATGGTTAGACGTCAGCGAAGACTTACTAATGTTTAGTGGCAGATTCTAATAATTGATTTACGGTTTTAAATCAAAGAATTTTGTTTATCCAAAGCTCATAATTGCAGTTATCACCAGAGATATATCTTTAAAATAATATAAAAAATTAAATTAACTCTCTATCCACATGGCGTGATACGTTTAATGCATATATATATACTTCTATATATATATAGATATAGAATTAGTAGGTAGCTGCTATATCTATACTCATGCTGAGGAAGCATAAATACACTATAATTGAAACTACTTTTACTTCCTAAATGGTTGCAAAAAGCATATTTTAATCCAGAAAACCTCTTATGTAATATAGTTAAGAATAAAAGTAGTAACCATATGTCATATTCATATTTCATATTTTTATGTTTTTGTTTCAATTTGTGACATCTACCTGGCGGTGAGGGTCCCAGGGACCTAACAACACGTCTTTGATCATAATCTATTAGCTAATCATGAGAGGATGTCATGCAAATGTTTATGAACTGAAATAAATCCAGGCTCAACTTAGAGTTCAGACTCCAGGCAGTGCCTATAGTAATCCCTAAAATTGATGGTAAAATTCTGACAGCTGTGGTTGCGAGAATTTTTCAGTGAAAAAATACGCTAAGCATGTACAAGGCATAGCAGTAAATAAAGTTTTAAAAACAGATATAATGGCAACTTGTTACTGTTAAATGGTTCTTATATAAAATTACAGAGAATATTCCAAAAAGCTGTCAAATATCAGCAGTAAAATACATCAGATTTCCCAACAGTATCACTGCAGTTGAAAGGGCAAATTATCAAAAGTGAAGAAACAGTAAAAAAAAAATGTTTTATTTGTGTTCAAAAAATTTGAAAAACACATAATTTTCCTGTGAAAATTCTAACTTTTGGTAAGATTAAAGGAACCTTGCCATAATGTTACAAGCAAGTCATTACTATAAAAATATTATTCTGTATAAATAAAATATTATGCTGGTAAGAAAACATAAATAACCAATTTTAATCATTTAGTAACAGCATCCCATAATTCGGACAAACCAAAGATGCTAGAAATATGGTACATTTTTGTGAAATAATATTGATTTGTATGTTAAAAGTTAGAAGTAATGTGATTTACTGTTATCTTCCATAACTAAGTATCTAACCAAAAAAAGGTTTACATTATACTGTTTTGTATGGTTCTCTACAATAATAATAATGTATTTAACATGGTCACCATATTTTTTTCAGTTAGATTCTAGCGACCGCAGCTGCTGGTATTTTACTGAAAATGATTGATAGTACATATATTTATAGTGTAAGGTTGGGAATAAAAAGTTTTGAAGGGTAAGAAAACAAAACATATATTGTCAGTCAACTTTTTATTGAATCACATGTTGTGTATTAACACCTTTTGCCAAATACATTGACTTTATTTTCTCATTATGATCATAAAAAACCTAATGGGTTGGTTGAACGAATCTTGTGTTTGCTTTTTCAATTTACTTGAATTTAAATGTCATATCTGTAAGAAAGAGCTGTTTGGATCAGGAGCCAAGAATCTCCTGTCCTTTCCAGTCCATGTTCACCAAATAGGGCTGCTACTGCGTGTGTGATATGTATTAGTTGCTTTAGGCGACAGTGGTGAACTTCACACGAGCCTCGGTGCTGAGATGGAGCGGCCCTGTGGGTGTTAGGTGAAGCCTCTGGGGACAGATTGAAGAAGTCTGGTTGTTCAGGAAAGGAAAGGCTATGAGACAGTTTGTTTGTTATTCCGGGTGCAGACATTCTGAGATACTGAATACTATACAATGCAAGACATTGTACAATACAATGTTATAAGAAAATTCAAGATATCTGGCCCTATTTTTGTTGAAATCTTAAGAAGAGACATGAATTATTGATCAAGTATTTTTCTCAGGCAAACAAATTCTGTGTACCGCTGCCAGAACACACAGTACCATATACCTGCTGGAGACAGTGTCCAGATGTATCTCTCCAACTTCTCTCCTCTGCCATAAATATATTTTTATGTAGTGGCTTTCGATACTTGCTGCCTCGCAGTCAACCAGTAGCCATGTTATTCTGCAGACAGGAAACGCTGTTGTTGCACTTCTGTACATATTTGAAATATTTAATACCTCTTTCTCTCTTTTGCTGCTAGACTCCTCAGGACTGTTGATGGATAACTGTTATATCCGTTGGCTTTCATTGCAGAAAATTGCACTTTGAAATCTTTGTATGCCAACCCTTTCCTAACTCTTTCTACTCTTGGCCCGATTTTATGTAAGACCACACACGCTTCTACCAAATCCTTACACATTTTTTTTTTTTTTTTTTTTTTTTTCACATTTTCTTTTCATATGAATTACGGAAACAAGAGATATGTTTACACAACAAACAATATTTCATGACTGGCAATACAGCTTGGAAACTAAGCGTGTCCAAAGTTAGAATCTGATTATATTTTAGCTATATCATCCAGTTTGTTTCCACAACAACATGATTTAATTTGTGTGTAAATTACCTTTTGTATAAGCTATATAGTCTAACTGGACCTCATCACACGTTCTCTAATGTACAAGCAGTACCAATGATGTAATACTTGTTGCGGTCACAGTACTCATACACACACACACACACACACCACACACACACACACACTAAATGATGTTTAAAGCAGTCCATTTAAAGGCAAAAGCTTGGTATTGTTAGAACACTTCAATGACTCAGAGTGACTCCATCACATTAAGAGTGTTGCTTTTGCTAAAAATCATTGACTGGAATAGGTGGGAATGATTATTCCTTTCCCTTTCCTTTCCTTTTAGTCATTTTTGTTAAAACGTGTGTTCTGTTTCGTTCCAGAACATCTTGGAAATTGTTAATAACTGGCCTTGAGTTTAATTTGACACTAGTCAGATTAGTTAATATGCATGACAGGTCACTCCGGCATCAAATATTACACTAACTGATACAACCAGACTTCTGACTATTCAATGAAGTTATGAAATAGATCATATTGAAAGCTTCAGACAACTTTAACACTTCTTACCCTAACACATAGTGGTCACAGCAGCAGTTACAGTCATTGAGATCCATTTCGTAGTATATACATGGGTTATATGGTTGCATATCAGCGACCTCAGTGGACGTTTATGATCAATGGAAGAATCTATGGTTCAACCGGAGAGGTAGGCAAAGGCTGGGGAGTCAAGTACAAGCAGGTGAAGGAGGGATGGAGGGAGGGAGGGCAGGGAGGTGCATGATATCCACACAGGAGAGATCAGTAACTTTCTCAAAAGGATGTGTATTTTTTATGTATTAGAGTGTATATTCCTGTGTCACACAGCCGTATCATGATGTTATATAGCTAACTTAATTACATTCAGCAATTGCTCTTCATGAAAAGCAGCACATGGATGCTGTATTGAGGCCGTTGCTCATGATTCTATGCTTCAATGTAGAAGTTTAATGTTTGTTAAAATGCGTATAGTAAAGAAAATTGGCTAACAACACAACCAAGCTTTGAGACCTCAAGGATTCCAAATAGCACTCAAGTTGATTGAGAGTTTATTGGAAGATGTATGTATACATTTGAGAAATCTGACAAATAAATGTAGGCTGTAGGAACATAAAACTTTTTATAATTTAACTGGAACTATAATAAACAATGAGTGGTCAGTATTGGGGATATGGGCCTGCATTACTCATTTAATCAATTTCTGTTCTGTTCCAAAATATTTGTAAATTTGAATCATTTTCCAACCAACCACTTTCTTTGGATTAATTTACAAAATGTATTGTTTTTCTCATATCAATAAAAGCCACAGGCTGTGCTGGCCAAATATTTCCAGTTCGTCCTGCCCATATTTTCAATGCCAGTGTCTCAGCAGCTGCTGTGGACAACTGAAATTCCATATCCTGCACAGGATGATTCATAGTGTTTTCAGTGATTTATAAGGTTTTTGTTTAGCAGCAGCGTCACATCTGAACAGAATTATGTCCAATGCTTTCAATACCTGCAAAACAAATGAGCCACAGCTGTCCAGAGTCAGATTTGTTAGTGCTAAAATTGCAGCCTTATAGGGCTGCTAGCATTGGTGTAGAAACGTTGTCTTACTGATAGAAATTCATGATATTACCTTGACGGAGAATGAAAACACAGTGTCATTACAATCCACACTTCATCACATCCGTAGGGCAAAAAAGGCAAAAGAGGTCAAAAGAGCCTCAAAAGGAATAAGGAATCTTTTAGGCTGTGTTTATCATTTTTCTAAAATCACTTAACAAACAGAAGTATCCCTTGAAACATGACTTTGGAAAAAGACATATATGTTTTTTTCTTTTCGTATTTTGATCTACTGTTGTCTCACTTTAGTTATTCTGTTTATACAATCCATTACCTGTTAAAATCCAGCCATAGAAATCCAGACATAATTGTGCGGTGATAGTAGGCCGCATACATTGAGCACTGTCTGTGGGTCTGCATCATTATGATGATACATTAGTCCTGCCTGACGCCTTCACTGAGCCACAGATGGACGGTAAAAGATGGAGTTGCTTTGCGGAACACCTTCAGTCCAACTTTTTCATCGGATAATTGTGACAAACGGCTGCAGCCTCAGAAGTTTTATTCACTAAGGTCTTAAAGATCAAAACAAAAAAAACACGGGGAACGTCATCTCCTTGAAAAATACGTCTGAGAGTCAAAGCCAGTAAAACATGCTTGAAACGCACCTTCCTCTCTGTCATTGATGTATTCCTGTACGTGGGAAATGTGTAGTTTTTTTGACTAAGCCACTGAGCCGAGGTCTCAGAGAAAAATTTCTTTTGTCATATTGTACTTTACCAATCTCCTCACTTTGGTTTTATGTTCACAGCATTATTGGAAAAGTCTGATGTTTTTGGCCTCAATCTGCTCATTTTCATCTTTTATATGACCTCTAATATCAGTGTTGACAGATTTGTAGGATGAGTTCACGCGCTCCGCTCATTTCTGTTTCACCAGGCCTTCTATCACAAGCTGGCTGTCCTGTTGAAGAGCACTGTGTAAGGTATAATGTACTTAACACTCGGATTTGGAGAGTAGTTTTCCAATTCCAGAACTCGGCATTAATAGTGGGAAGAATAATGTTTAATTCCCATTTCCCCTTGATGGAAAATAAAATCCCTTGTATATAATGCCATTAATAGATGTTGCCGTATTTAAGTTACATTTTAAGCCTTGTTTTTCCTAACACTTTCAAAGAAGAAAAAGTTTGTTTTGTGCCTTGACCAGCCATTCTTCTACTCAATATTTGATGCTAATGTTTAATTTGTTTCCAACTTTAGCTCTGCTTGGAACCAAACCTCTTTTCCATTTTTAGGGGCCAAGGTGTCCGAAGATCTGAATTGATGATTCTGGCTTTAATTAGTATAGCCTGTTTTAGTGATGTCAGCAATTCTTTACAGGCTATGCTAATCTGTGCCAGAATCAGCAATGCTATTGGGACAGATGCGTTACTCCAGGACCTACATCAAAGCTGTTCATTGAACTATTGTCATTCTTTGAATTTCTCTCCTTAGTTATTGCTGATGGTTGAGTCAATGCTTTGAAATGTTAGAGGAGCTCTGAAAATAGTTTCTCCAGATGGATGGAAGTAGATAAAGGCCTTCTGCCATGGGGCTGGTCTGCACACAAGATATGCTAAGAATTTCTGCTACAATCAAGTGGCATCCACTAAAAACAACTCTGGATCAAAGATGATGCCAGTGTTTCCTCCTCCGTGTTTTATTTCTTCACCTGCTGTTGGCGATGGATCAGTTAACTGCCATGTTGTTTTGGTGTGTTTTGCATTAACCTTCTATATCAGGGGTTTCTGACCTCTAGACATTTAAATTAATAGCATGTCTGTTTTAAAAAAGCCATTATCTCTGCAGAGGCTTGTTTGACTCCGACAGTGATAAATGGATTATTCAGCCCCTTTTTCTTGACATTAATGGCGAGACTATGGGGAGAATTCCCTGAAGAAAAAGCTTGGTGTCATGTCTACTTTCACATTTCAAAATGTATTTAAAATTGTCAACCTCCTGAGTTTCAACATATCAAATAAAGATTTTGATTCGGCCTTCAGCTGCCAGCCATTCTAATGGAGCCGTTCGCATGTTTCCACTCTCCATAAAACTCTGCATAGTCAGAGGTAAAGAAAAAATATATAAATGTCATTTTTGAGAACAGAACATTTGACTGCAAGCATTCTCAATCATATTTTGTTTTTACCCCTTTAGACTAAACTGAACTCTGTGACTTTCTTCAAAGTGTGAAATTTAAAGGATTTGAGCAAAGTGCTTTAATTGTCATTCATATTGAATAATGTTAAAGGTATATATTCCATGACAAAATTCACTAGACCTCAACTATTTCATGCCCATCCCGATCAATGTTGCTCTAGCCGAAAATCTCCATCCTTCGTGTGTCTCTGCTGCTTCAAGGATAGAGCACGGTGAGCGTGTGAGTAATACTGACAAACAGGTAAGCCACCTGTAAACCAGGGCTCTGTGGTACTGGTATTCTGCTGTGGCCTTTGATTGACAGGGGAGCAAATGGCACCAGCATCTCGAGGCATTCGGATCAGACACTGATAAAAAATGCAGAAGCACACAGTCTAAATGAAGGATGGATAGACACGATGAGTGTGTGTGCGAGCACACACACTCATCGTGTCAATCGGCCTTGCAGTCAAACCCTCCAGCCCTTCCTGCTCTATCTAGATCTGAGCAGGAAGAAGGATCCACCTGTGCAGACTCCACTCTGGGGCGGCCTCCAGAGGATATGTGCTCTCATTAGCATAATCACCTATAGCGATTCTCATGTATGACCTTTCAAGTCTAATGATTTAAGTAATTTGCCATTAATCATTATTTAGCTTAATGATTAACTCCTGCAGCCTCTCCTCTACTTCCACACACAATTTATTATCAACTGGGCAACAAGCTTGGGACCGAAGGCGATTGATTTTGGTATTTGGTCTATTAGTCTACTGCCCACCATGTCATGTTATCTACGTCTACATTGATGAATCATGTGTCTTTATGGGTAACAGCAATTAACTTGCAAGTTTAAGCTTCCATTCATCTTGTCTAGCTGTTTCTAAATCCCTAATGGGGCTGTTTAAATCAGACCAACAGAACGTTTGACTTTACAGGAAGCCAATGATTGCATTAGTTCGCCCTTACATTAACTAAGACCCAATGGACTTAATGCTCCAAATAATCTATTCCCCTGTCTGGCTTTTATCCCTGTCGGTCTTTTTCTCCCCAGTCATCTCATCAGAGCAATTGACTTTTTTTTTCTTTTTTTTGGGGGGGGGGAATTTTCAAAGCAAGCCAGCAAGACTTGTGTAAAATAAAATGGAATATTTTCTCTTTGTTGGCATATTTCTCAATAATATAAAGTATAATTTAGTAGAAAGTTGGTGATTTGCCTTTCTGTAATTCAATTTCTTACAAATGTATGAAAGTCGTGATATATTGCAACTTTCATCCTCAGCCTGTTATCTGCATTCGACTGTTCAGTGATCCTGCTTAACCCTACTGATAACATCCCATCGGAAACATCCCCATCAGCACGGAGAAACAGAACCGTACAAAGTGTTAGGCCTTGTGATGTCATCTCTGCACACTGTTATACTCCAGAACACCAGGCCCCTCCATTTAGCAAAGTAATTTTACTCATTATATGCCTCCTCTCCAAAGTGTATGTTTACAAAGTGTTATGGCTGAGCATCTATTGGCTCTGAAGCTGCATCTCTTTATGAGACACTCGCTATGTACGTTCATTGGCTAGCAATCTCTTACGCAAAGTGAGTCTCCCTCTATTGTTATCCAAACATTGAATAAGGCGTTTGGAGGGACAATTTCTCTTTTTTGCATCATATGCAGCCTAAAGCAAATATAATATCCTAATGCAAGTTCAATGTTTGCATTTACAGTAGATCAAGCTAAAAACATATGAGGAGTCAATGCAATCCAGTAAATAAAACTATCCTAACTGATGCTGATAATTCTTAATATCTTAAGTCATTTTTAAAGCTAATAGAAACTCTCTCTGTTCTGGAGGAGATTCTTTTATGTGACTGAAGATCTATGGGTTTGATTTTGTTGTAACAATGAACAGATTATTTAAGATAATCATTTTCAGATAGATCGATAATGAAAATAACTGTCATTGTTAGGGCTGCATTAATGATTATTAACCCGTACTCAAACATGTTCAGCTTAATACCCTTTAAGACAAAGAATAACAGCAAAGTAAAAAAAAGTGGAAATGTTTTTGATCGGTGGCTGTTTATACCAACACTTTGTTTTTATTCTTACCTCCTCCCAGAACCAAAGATGGTGACAAAATGAAAATGGAAGTCCTGTAATTTTGATCCGATTCAGGTAAAGTGACTGTGATGTCTCATTTATTTTAATTTTTAGGAATATTTAAGCCTTCCCGCTCTATTTAAATCAGCTGAGCAAGTGTGATTTATGTGATGCATTAATACTCTTGGCTATAACCTCTTTATTATTGGAGCCAGGAATACCACACTGTCCTGCAATTAATGACACTCGTTTGATTCAGTCCTTTCCCTTTTCAGAGATAAAAAAAAAATCTCCCCAGGAGAGTGTCTTTCCCTGGGGACGTTTATGTAAGCCCCAGATTTTCTTTAACTTAATGCATTTAGTAGTAGCTTTTTCTTTGGGGACATAAAAGGGATATTAACCTCAACAGACCACAAATCAAGAGTCCTCTTGACATTTGATTTGTGAGTTCCGTAGCGGAATGCATTGTGTTAAAATCCAGTCAATCCTGTCTGCTTCTCAGTATTTTGCTTCACCCAGTGAGACTGATGTGGTTCAAGCTTCAGAATATTCATGACATCTTCAATGTGCTTTTGGGATTGGCTGAAAAAAATCTATTTTTCCAAATGGAATTCAGCTCATTTAGGAGCACTGGTGATCTAATATGAAAGCTGAGATTTAAATAGAAGAGTGGATTTATTGCTCATCCCAGTGGATTTCCGACAGGCGGCTGAAAGCAGTCCTTGACATCTCATCATAGAGTGTCCGATGTTCGCTGTGAATGACAGCGTGTTCTGTAAAAAAAACATCATTATTAGTTTTTGCCTTTTCTTTTCTCCTCTTTTTTCTCATCCCTGCATTTCAACAAGATACTTAACACTTTAGACAGAGAAAACCTTCTGCACGCACTGCTTGGCAGATGGCACTTCAAGCCTTCCTTCGGTATGACGGCACAATGGACTGTTATATGGATCATGATCTAATAAGGAGGGACGCGGCATTCTGCAGTATGAGACAGGGCCGAAAGCTGTAGAGATGGGAGTGCTCTTATGTTGTTGGACTGAAAGGATGAGAGGTTGGAAAGAAGTTTGAGTTGCCTGTAGTATATTATACTTAATTCTCCATTTTTATGGCAGGGAGCATAAATTATTTACATTGGATATATCAAAAATGGTTTTTCCTCACTTCCATCATGATGACAATTATTCAATTTGTGAGCTCTATCCCAGACTCTGACTGTGTAATTTACATGCAGTTGAATACTGTATTCATACAAAACTGCTTTAAATTATCTTGGCTTCACCTTTTTATAATTTTCATTAAATAAGGACTTAACAGCAAGAGATCATTCTGGCAATCAAACTATGACCAATTCATTATGGACCATTGTCAAAGATGACTGACTTGAACTCAAGTCAAGTAATAAAACATTTGCTCCAGGTAATTTGAAGCAGTATACTCCAATCAGCCATAACATAATGACCATCATCTCCAAAACGGCAGATTTTGTCTGGTATTTGAAGTCTGCAGTACTCACCAAATTTAACCAATGTTCATGGGCCATATAGGCTGATTGATGCAGGTGGGGAAGGAATACTAACTAGTGTAGATCAATTCTACAGAAGAGCCGCTATTGCACGTATTGCTGAAAGAGTTCATGGCCATTGGCGGCAAAAAGGGTACCAGGTAAATGGTTTTGATGTTAACCCTGATGAGTGCACATTTTAATGCATAAGTAATCATCACCAAATTCTAGATGATTATATAACTGGGTGTCATTATGCACCTCTTACTTTTGCCATTTGGGGTAAATCTTGCTGATAATACTCATGTACATGTGATTAAGTGGACGATGGAATGTTTCTTTTAATGAGTAGCTGAGAAACTTTACCAAAAAAAAAACAAGAGTAATTAGAAGCCATAAATACCCGTGTTGTAACTCTAGACTACCATCAGAGTCTCTGGGCATCTGTTTCACTGCAGATGTTTAAAGGTGTCTCAGCTCTTAAGAAAATCAATGCATCGTTAATCACATTATACTCTGTGTGAGCAGAAGGTCAGACTTTTCCTTTATTTCCTTAATTTTAATTTGCTGAAACTCTGCACATTTTATCTGAAACGGCCAATGTGTTGCTCCCCGTCAAGTATAAAATGAATAAGATGTCTTTCCCTCTAGCTCTGTTGAGAGGAATTGCTGAGAGCTGAGGAATTTGCCTCGGTAATGTTCACCGTTATGAAGAACAGAACTGCAGAAAAAGATTCACTTGCAGAATTCATTCAATCGAGCCTGCCATCAAAGAGACAAACCGTTCAACTAACAGGATAATGGACTTCTCACTTGATTTTCTGTCTTACTCATTTTCCCTGCTGTATTGGTTTGCGTGTGCATTCGCCTTGCGTTCCCTGGAATCCACACAAGAGGGTCCACTAAAATTGAAAATCTCTTCTTTGGGACTACTATCCCTGAGTAGTGTCTAAATGATTCTGCAGTTGCACCTGCTGCAGATGGGGATGAAAGTAGAGACAATGGGTGATCTGATTGGAATCGTGACAGATATGATGAGAGTTTGTAAACACGAACACATCACCCCCGTTCTTCATTCCCTTCATTGGTTTCCCATCTCCACCAGGATTGATTATAAGATCTCTCTCCTCACTCACCAGTGCATCCATTGTAACACACACCCCTACCTTAAAGAACTACTCACCCCACTGACCTCAACACGATTCCTCCGTTCTACTCACTCATACCGCCTCCTCCTTCCCTGGACTAAGCTCAGCACCCTGGGTGATCGGGCTTTCTGTTCTGCTGCCCCTCGTCTGTGGAATGCCCTCCCTGACCATCTGAGGGCTCCACAGTCGACTGACACCGTTAAAAAAGGACTTAAAACTTTCCTTTTTAGCAGAACCTATAACTTTAATTAACATTGCTGCTTTTTGGTCAGGCTTTTATATAGTTATTATTTTATTTTTTATTGATGTTTTTATCTGCTTTTACTTTGTAGCACTTTGAGATTTGATCCGAATGTAAAGTGCATTATAAATTAAATGTATTATTATTATTATTATTATATCTTCGTGTGTCGCCACTGACAGGCAAACAACGCAGTCACATGGTGTTAATGGTTTCATTGGGAAATCATAATGCAAAAGCCAATGGCTGAGGCCACGGACTAAACTGTGCTCATGAATTTGTCCTTGTGGAGGTATAACACAAAAGCTAACAAACATGTATGGTTAAAAATGTATTTGTGATGATGACTTTCAGATGTGAAACCTGCCCCCCCCCCCCCCCCCCCCCCCACCCCCCACCACCACCACCACCACCGTTGCAGCCTATGCAGCCCGAAACATCTGCATTTTTAAATCATGATATAATGCTAATTATAATACTTCAGCTTGTCTGAAATCCTATGCCTCCATATTATCACCTTCCTACATGATTATGATTGTAGCATAATGAAGCTGTCACGAGTGTCTGTGGGTGCGAACAACAATAGTGGTTGAAAGCTGTTGGAGATCCGCTCGTTTATGGAGGGGAGAGAGAATATAAAAGACAGCGACAGAATGGGGATGTGAAAAAAGCAGGGACAAATCAAAAGAAAACTGAAGTTGAGAGTTTTAGATTGATGACGGTGAGAGAAAATGACCTTGAAAGTGAAGAGGGGAGGATAGAGAAGAGGATTGCGTGGGTTCTTCTTCGGAAGAGAGATAAGAGCGAGCATATGGTGCTTTTGGAAGAGATGCAGCCATCCTTAGCTGTAGTGGTTGTTTGCAGAGTAATTGATAAGTTTTCATACTTCGTCTGTATTGATAACCATCACGTACCTTATGTGACAAAACCTCAGTCACCTAAGCAGCTAAGACATAAAAAGGACACAGAAAATGGATTTCCAATAAGTAACTGCATAAACAGTGGAATTAGTTGGACTTCACTGGTAGTAAGAGGATTGCGTTGCCTTAGTTCTAGCTCCAATGTCGTGCATATTTGGGATCCAAAATATATAATAACTAGTTGCAGATATCTACAGTTGAACTATGACTAGTTATAACTCCAATTCAAAATATCTACCATGTCCTATTTAGATATGCAAAATTAAGTTTTGACTGGTACTGGGATGCTATAAGTAGAAATCTATAAGTTGAATTTCGACTGGTCAAAATTATGTATTACATATCTCAAACAGAGCTAAGCTGTCTTCCCCAACAGTAAGGGTACAATGTTTTCCATATATTTCGGGAATAGTTCAAATTATATTGTATTATATATTAAAAACCTATAGATATCTTCATATGAATTTTGATTGCCATTATCTGAAACTGGAGACACGTTTAACTTTCATTCTGCCGAGTCAAAATGCAAGCACAGATACCTAGATATAGATAAATATATATTCCGCTTAATATATAATGACATTTTTTCAGTATCTTATCCAGAACAGCATCCACCATTTTATGATTCAAATCGGCTCAAAATGCTTTACTAGACCGGCATACATTGTTAGAACCTCATGAGCAACGCCAAGCACAAAAATTCGGACTTTTCAAAATGATGTTTGAGATTTCCACAACTTTTCATTCTGCCTGGCCAGAACTGAGTTAGATACATCTCTAATTATCATTTAAGATATGTGACGAGTTCAGCTTCATTAATAATTGTGCTGCAATTCAATGTGAATTAGCACTATCATCTGGACAGCAGAGTCAAACTATCACTGGCATGCCAAGAATAGCAGCCATGAATAGCATGCCATTTGTTTGTTCATAAACTTATAGGTGACTGCAATATGGTGTTTGATATCGCCTAAGTCAATTGCCAAGTGGGGAATTACGGGAGAGGGCCATAAAATATGTCCTCACTCACACAAGCCGGAAATCTGACTTCCCATAGGCTCAGTTAATAATTTAAGGTTCATAGCCATAAATGAGTCACATGGCAGTATTTTATTACTTATGAGGTGCTAGAGTTCTAAAATGTTTACTCTATTTTGTTCTCATCTCTTACAGTTGGGGTCATTTCATTCCTCAAATTATTATCCCTGCCTGTCCACAGCATCCTAAATACTGCATATTTCCTCTCTCTCAGATTTAAGAATGTATCAGCTCTGACGATTCAATTAACGGAATATTGTCAGCCTGACACAGCAACTCAGGCTAAGAAACATACGTATGACACTAGTCTATTTATATCAGTCAGGCTACGTGCACAAGATTACTCATAAACAGGTGCATATGAACCGACTCAAGGAGACCTATCTTCTTTATATCATATTTTACCCATATTCTAATCTAATGTTTCATATTTTACTCACCAGAAGGATCTTTTGTACTGAAGTACTGTGTACATAAGTCCACATTTAATAGGAGGAGTTCAATCAGGGGAATTGCTTGTTCAACGCAGGGGATTGGGGACTTTTCGGGGATATATCCTTGCTTGTGAAAGCATAGAATGATTCCTTGATTTTAATGTCTCTCTAGTTGACACATGAGGTCTATCCACCTACCTGTTAGACCCCCACACACACTTTTTAGCGGGGGATCCCTCTTTGCAGGAAGAAACAAAGGGTTTCCACGCCGACAAACTCAAATGACCAACATGTTGACATGAAGTGTAGCATAAATTACATGAAGTGTAGCATAGGCGATTTCACCTTTCAGATTTTTGGGGGTTTTTGCGTGCACCGTGTGCCACACAAAAGCAAGATGCCGCTACGACTACTCACGTCTCACATATCTATATCTGCCAATGGGGAAGAGCCTATTTACCATAAGAGATTTTCTTCTTGTGCCAAGAGAGATTTTTTTCTTTTTTGCCAGCAGCTGGGTTGTTGTTTGGTATGTTTAAGACAGTTTGGAACAGTTGGGTATACAAGGAACAATTACATTCCTTGAGTCCATTACATTTTGGTAGTGAGGCGATTCACTACTTCATGGATAATGTCTAGAATGCCTGTACAAAATTACACAAAATCCCCATACATCAACGTATCATCTGGATCCAAGTAAGTAAAGTTGTGAGCCACAATATTTCGATTTATAGGGATCATGGAAAATTGGCTACTGCCATAAAACAAATAAGAATGCAGATTTGCAAATAATATCTAAGTGGTTGAAACTGTGCTGATTCTGTGTGATTCCACGTCATACGAGTAGGTTCTGGTGGTCAATGAGCCAAAGAATGGAGGTTTATGTTCGATGACATAGAGAAAGGTTTGCGTTCTGTGGAATTATGTCCACTTTTATTGTAACCCACTTAATATGATTTTAATCTGAAAATCTCAATACTATTTGGTGAAGATTGCCACTTTTTTGGGGAGCTCCCATCCTGTTCTTCGGTGACCGAATAAAAATAGCACAGAGCGTTGTGCTGAACCGTCAAGCTCGAAAACCTGTTTCTCCCACTATTGCAGCCAGCTAAAAAGTTCCCTATCATCACACACATGGGTTTAACTTACTGCTTGATTATCATCCCTCCTTAGTGAAAAGCGAGGCAGACTCATTAAGTAAATCGTCATATGTGTCATACTTAAGTTACTGCTTCATTTAAATGACACTAATCGCTACATTCAGTGATCCTTTTCAGGATTTAAGAGATGTGATTTACCTTTTTGAAGGATGATTGCCAAAGTGTTTGCAATGTTAAGCTCAGACTCACTTAATGTGGAACTAACAATTGTGTTTCCGTGACTTTAAATCAAACCCATCTTTTAATGATGATTAGGGCTGCAACGATTAATCAACGTAATCGTCAAAAATCAATTCTGAAATTTGTCGACGAATTTAAGAGTATATTAGTCGGTGACGTCATCTGACACCCCAACTGACAGCGCTTACTACGAAAGAAGTAAACCATAGTGCGATGGCAATATCCTCACGACAGAAAACTTCCAAGGTGTGGGAACATTTCTACCTCAACACGACCATAAAATGTTGTAAATTACAAGTTTATCAAAGCTGATCTGTCGTGGCGTGGAGCACGTGAGTAATGCTGGAGCATTTGAAGCGGAGGCACGTTGGCTCTGTAGACGATGACCTTCCCGTCCCTGTTAGCCAGTTAGCCAGCTAGCAAGCTCAATATTAAAGGGCACATACCTAACACTTCTGTTGGGTCTAACGTGACTTTTGAAATGTAGTGAATTGTTAATGATCTGACAAATAACTATTATTAAATCATGATGATACTCTTCACGTTACAAATGTGGCCCTACGTTAAAATCATACACATTACATTTCTCATGGAGACGTTTCACGTTACTGCTGAAAGTGTGTTGCTGCCTGCAGAGTGCAAAACTCAGTGTGTATCCAATGTGGGCTGCATCCAACTTGTAAACGATTTAGCCTAAAGTAGTTGTTGACTACAGGATTCACAAAGCACTCACTGTTTTCTAGTCTACCCTTGTCTATTTTCCTAAATTTACATGGATGTTTGATTTCATTCCAGAGACACTGCTGTATTTTTACATATATTATTTGATGTTATATATGTATATATTTACCTTTTGTATCAGCGGTGATGTGATGCAACGTGAAAGGACTAAACTCCAGTTCAGCATATATACTGTTGGTATAGCAACCTGTTTGGTTTAACAGTCTGTTATAAAAGCAGTAAAGTTCATTAAAAGACATTTTTGAAAGAAGAATTAATCTTTATGATTTTATTGTTAGTTTGCTTGTGCCTGAAACATTCTAAAGCTAGATTCAAAAGCTGATGGCAAAATAAGAGCCATTTAGTAATTGTGTATTCATTCTTATTTTGACTTAACCTTTATTTAACCAGGAGAAAAGAATTATCCAATTAATCGACTGTCAGAATAGTAGGGCTTACACTTGCTGTGTAATTGTAATTTAATGTTATTTGTTGGTGCAAATGTGTGCCAAAATGGCGGACTTCTTCTCTGAATGATTGTGTAGGTTTTTTATGGCTCATTACCGCCTCTTATTATCTTACCTTACTGAGCATTGAGACATGAGGACACAGCCGCTGTATTCATGCCATTGTGTGTCCCATCCCTTCAAAGGCATCTTCCCTCCCCATATACCAATCTTGCTTTACTCCCAGACATTTCTAATGATGGATTTTCTTTGAAAAGTCATTTTGAATAAGCTTGAATGACTAAAAAAAAAGGCTTAAAAAAGAGTTTTGGGGTAATAATAACAGAAAGTTTGAGTTGAAGGCAAGATTCTGTTGCTTGATGAATCGTCTCACAGCTCTATTATTCAGGGTTAGTCTCCATCATTGTTTGGAGAGAAGAAAAGAGCATTCCTCAAATTAGATGGTGAAGGCAGAAACGGTTCATTGTGACACATCGTGGGAGCGGCCCTGTTAGATCTCAAGAATTTTTAAAGGGAGCTGTTCATGTTTGAAAAAAGGACCAGCATTCAGATACCTCTCACAAGCTCTGAGATAATGATACTGAATGAGATGAAATGAACAAATGAAAAAAGGAGCTTCTGGTTGTCTCAAATGCTTGTTAAACCCTGCAGCTACACTTCACTATCAAGCTTTCACAGAGCACACATGCGGTTCTCAATCATAATGGCGGCAGTTTTAACAACTCTAAGTCGTTTCTTGTCCTCCCTTCATAGAGACGGAAGTTACTTTCATGAGATAGTTTGAAAGCAGCGGCCATCTCACAATTAGAAGATCGGAAGGCAGCTGGTTTCGAGTTCCACCAGGGTCTACTTGTCGTAGGGTTCTTGAGCAAGACCCTGAAACCGTAGCCCCCTGGGCGCTTCACGGGGGCTGCCCACTGCTCCCTCAGGGATGGGATAAATGCAGAGAAATCATTTTAGAGAAGAATAGAGATACTGAAGTGGAAGGTGCAGTATACGAGCGACAACAGAGTATTTGAGGGCTATTCATAGAGTTTTTTGGATTTGTTGGTAGATTTAGAGGCAGGCAGTACCCCACAAGTTGATGGAGAATTTATTATTATTATTTTTTCCGAACCTAGGGTACCGTTATGCCTTGGTTTAGGTACGCGCTCTGAGTGCTTATTCTAGTTTGCTAATTGCAACGTTAATCTAAATATCACGTGTTAAACCTAAATGAACAAACGGATCCTTCCAAATTATTTAATATAAATTTTAGTTATAAATCTAAATAATAAATGTTAGATCAAAATATCTATGAAGAAACAACAAACTTAGCCAATATGTTTAAAACGCATTGCTGGTCCAAAAAAGAAGCAAAATAAAACTTACCCTCTGTCACAATATTTGGAAATACTTGATATTATTATTATTATATTTGGATTTAACATTCAACATTTGGATTAGAGTTTTAGCATTTAGATTTGGATTTCAATCACTCGATTTAGATTCAAAGTTTAGGTGTAACATAAAGCATTTTGATTTTATTTAAACATTTGGGTCAATATTTATCTTCGCCAAGGGAAGGTTTGATTGTCTGTCTGTCCGTGTTTATATCTGGCAGAGAACAAGATTACAGTAAAACGAATGGGTGGATTTGCTTGTAGGCTTTGGCGTATTCCACTGATGATGTCACATTTCGGTGATGTTTTGTATTTTGCAACATTTAGAACAATAAAATTGGCATTATTTGTCGTAGTGTTCATTATTGTTGATGGCCATTTTCCCTTCATGTTCCTTTTTTTAGGAGGGGGGGTGGGGGGTATGGGGGTGCTGGGGGCTGGGAGAGGAACAGAAAATGACACCACACACGTCATAAAGAGTAAACCTGCTTATAATTTCGTGAGGATTGATACTCAGAGAGCTTGTTGGAGTTGTTGGTAGATTTAGAGGCTGGCAATAACCCAGACTACAGAAATCTGCACACATTTTTCCTCAATCTTGCCTTGTTCCTTTGAGGTTTTGACAAAATCATTTCTGAGTAGGTTCATAGGAAGGTTTTGGCCCTTGGCGGAGGTTAGCTCTAAATTTAGTATATATATATATAATATTGCCATTTGATTTAATATATTGTTACAAAGAAGGTAAATATGACCCAAATGTTCATAAATGTTCCCATAAATGTGATAAAAAAGTGACATTAAAATATCAGCTTGTACTACTTTAAAATCCAGCCCCCATGTTAAAATTTACACCCCATATTTGTTGAGCAAACAAAACTGTAGTGGACTACTTGGTCTTCTTTAATTATATAAAGTGCATGAAAGAATTGCCAAATGTAGCCAAAGAAAGACAAATACTGCACAGTGGGTGTACTATCGGAAAGGGTGTGTTTTTCCAATTAATCTTTGAACACATAAAAAGTACTTTGTGGGTTATTTGCATCTTGACCCCAGAAGCAGGTATATTGGAGTGAATTTTGTGTCACATTCCTGCTTGGATTTCACTTTCAGTAGAAAAGCTATTATGTCGGACACCCTAATGCTTGTAACTCTATTAGAAGACCTATCTTTACTACAGCCCTGAACACATCACTTTATCATGTGGAGGAATTGCCTGACAGCCCTGGTGAGAGACCCGCTAAGCCATGATTGGATAATCGCTGCTCAGCGAAGTTGGATTTTATTGTACCCCAATCATTCATGTCAGTGAATCGAATAAAAACAAGTCTGTAAATATTTAGCAGAAATTGAAAAGCATTGTGGCTGATACAATTTATTTAGTGTGAGTGCAAATCTACGATGCAAGGGGAAGAAAGCAACTTCATTCTGTCACATTCAAATAGCAAATTTCCTCAGCTTCAAATCCGGGATCCTGACTCTCAGTGTGGTGTACGTTACCATCATTGGGCTCGGAGGAGGAGAGAGCAGGGTAGCCAGGTGGAAACAGCTGTAATTAGACCGTGGAGAGAAATGATGGACATGCAAAGCAGTCACGGACAATTTGCCACAGAGGAGAGGATACATTCACTGCCTCCTCTTCACCAGCACCCTCTTCCTGCTCTGATGCCTCATGCAGCTCGGTCGGATGCTACAACCACCCAGATAATGATCGTCTTATTTCATTATAGGATCCACCTATGTCCTCCTCTTCATTTGACCTATTTCTTCTCACCATTCACAGTTTAATGTTATTGCACGTTAACCTTTTATGTTTACCCTAGCATCGCATTTCATAAAATTTCAGCCCCCAGCTGCCATGACCCGTTTTGATTCCCTCTCATTTTTTCTTCTTCTTATCTTCCAGTTAAAAAGATCATGTTTACCCGTAGTTTGCATTTCACCATTTTTTGTCTCAAATGACATGCTGAACATTTTCAGGGATTTGTTTTCCTCGTGATGGTACACTCATCACAGTCACCCTGAGCAACACCATTTTAAATCACCTTTTCTCCCCAAACATTGTTTTTCATCATAATGGATGGTTTCATCTTGTGGAAAATGCCTCCTGGCAAAGGTTGAAGAGCAGCAACGTCTCCAATCAAACTGTGTATTTTCACATTTTAACAGCTTTGCTATCCATCACACACATGACTTGTTTGTCTGTCTGCAGGGTAGAGGTGATTTATTATCCCACTGGAAGTCACTCTGCTTATGCTATCATCCGGTTGAGAGGAAAGATACCCCAAGTCTCGGACTCTAAATAAACATTTTAGGGAAACGAAAATTAGCTTTATTGTGATTTCCCTGTTAAATTGGTTTAATATGGCTTACTTAAGATCTGTTTCTGATGTGTGTTTCTATTTGGTGATGAGTCTCTCTGGAATACTCTTACTCTCTAATTTTTCTCATGCAGTTTACTGGAACCGCATTACGAATGATTGCATCCAAATTGCATCATTTAAAATTGCTATTTATTGAACCATATTCTTCATCCTCAGTTCAACATCCTGTATCAGCAGTAACATTTATCCAGATGAATATGGAGAGGATGAGGCTTGATGCCTTCATTGAATATCGGCCAACATGCATCCGATCCCGAAGAGTTTGAAAAGGTCCATGTCCCATAGCAGCTCAGCAACAGAAATACACTGACAGGAGAAGTAGAAGAACAGGTTCAGGTGGCACAAAATTTCCCCTCCAATCCTGGAAAAAAGGAAACAAATGCTGAAACTTGCTAAAGGAAGCACACGCGACTATCACATGATTGTCGTTGAGAGGAGAAAAAGCGGATAAAGTAACTGAAATGCCCTTAGTTATTAGCAATAGAGTTTTTACCACAAGAGCGAAGGTTTATGGTTTATTTAAATATTTAAAGACAAATCTACTGCAAAGATCTCAGGATCCATTACCTGTGCCACCTCTTATAACATATTTAATTAGTTTCCATCTTTTTTTTCTGCATAACAATCTATTGAATAAAACGTGCCTGAATCATACAAATGACATGATCCTAGCCCTTAAACAGCTTTTACAGCTTCTTACTGATACTTTCTGATAATCATAATCATCAAAAATTTGTTTTTAGACATGGATAGAATAAGTGAATTTAAATTAACAAGATTAAACTGCAACATGGATGCCTAGTAGACTGTGCGGTTACCTCACAGCAAGACGATTCTAGATGCCAATCCACCTGGGGGCCAGGGGCCAGAATGTTTCTCCCCACATTTTCATGACTTTTCTCCGAATACTCTGACTTCCTCGTCCAAAAACATAAAGTAGAATTTAATTGGTGAGTCCAAACTGCCTATAGGTGTGAACATGAGTATGAAAGATTGTTTGTCTCAATGCGGTGGGCCTGTGACGGACTGGTGTATTGTCCAGGGTGTACACGACCTTTCGACCAATGTTAGCTTGCTCTGACATTTCTTTACCTCTAATCCTGCATAGGATTAGAGGTAAATAAGTGACGAACTGTAGAAAACTGAAACTGTCATTCACCTTTTTTCTCTGGAAGAATTGAGCAGCCTTTCAAACATGTCAATCGGCTTTTTCCACCACAAGTAGAAGTGGACAAAAGATATACCCAAGAGAAATCCAAGGTACTCTCCTTTACAACAAACGTGTTTTTGTCACAGCATGGTCATTTTAGACCCATAAAACCCAAAATCCAATGCGTTTCAGCTTCAAGCCTTATTCAGGGATTTACACGGACCTCAAAGAAAAGTGGGGCATTTTATAGCGGTGATTACCAATGAAAATGTTTTCACCTGAATAAAGGGGTGTGGGCTAGAGAGTAGAGTAGACACACAATAAACTTCCATCACAAGCCATTTTAGCCGGAAATACTTGCATTTCATAGAATAAAAATCAGTTATATAATTCCAAAAGGTTTTTCAGTTGTTTGTTCAACTTTTATTGTCTGTCAACTTTTCCTCATAGAAGATGGGATGTGGTCACATGTTTGTGATTTTGTGCTGGGTTATTCCTCTGCAGGTCCAGATAGTGTTTAACGATGGGATAGTGAACATCCCCTGTGCAGCTGGCATATTTATGTTCTGCTAACCCGTAAATGTCTATTCATCCAGGGTAAAACACTTTACGACTGGGACTTTCTTGCCTGTAGATAACAAATGCGGTTTTGCAATAACTGAAATGATTGAAGGTGAACTACCTCTGAGATGTGAAATTCAGAAATGTTTTTGTGTTATATTTATGCATTGGTTATAACTCTTACTCCTAAACTTTTTTGTTAGTTATTTGGTGGATGTTGACTATGCACCAGGTTATTTTGCGGAGTAGGGCATCGCCTTAAACTTAAAGATCTATTAAGATGTGCAAGATTGTATTTAAAGAATATAAAAAAAAAAAACACCCTGAGGATGATGATGAGTGTGACTCAACCCTGAACACTGGAAGTCTTTGGCAACATTTATCTCACCAACCGCACTTAAAATTCATAGGTCACAATAAGGTTAATTAATTTTCCCTCTTATGATTTTATCAATGCCACACCGATCAACTGGATGATGCAGATAGTGCTATTCAATCTAGAATTTGCTTCTCATGTCATTAATATCAACAGCCTTACAATGAATATTCAAATATGGTCAATAGTACAGGTACTCTCTGCTGAAGAATATACTGCAATAAAATTGTCTAAATTTAGACTTTTTCTTTGACAAGCATTGCATTTGATCTACTAAACTCTGTTGGAACTGTTCAGAGGCCAAAGTGACCTTCTGCGAGCTTTATCTTTATAAGTGTAAAGTCTCATTATTCATCCTTAAGACTAGAATCATTATAAAAAAACAACCAAACAGATTGGAATGCTGAGAGCGAATCATTGAGGTTGTCAAACGAACTATAAAAAAAAAACACAAAATAAATATCCTGCAACATCCCACAGAGTGATGCATGAGGACAATGTTGAGAAATATTTACTGTCTGCACAAACATTAAAGATCATCTTTGCCGACTATGTTCCAACTTGTCATTCAGAGCAAAAGCCGTGTCGAATGCCTGAGATAGCCGAGGAGGTTAAGGAGAGCTGTAGGGGAGATTTTCATACGGTAATAATGGGCTGACGAGCCGACAAAAGCGATCAAGCAAGTCAGTCGCATCTGATCATTGAAATCTCATCCAACTTAGCCCCTCTTCCGTTTAACCTTCCTGTCAGAGCAGCCATATCCGTGTACAAATCCCTCTGCTAAAGGCAACAGTGTCAGAGTTTGAACAGTATAGAGACAGGAAGAGGGTGATTGAAGGACAGAGGAAGTAAAAAAGTAACAAAATGTTCCAAAAAACAGCCAAAAAAGCCAGTTTGAAAAGTTTGACCCATTTACTGAGCAGCAGGGTTAATATTTGAAATTAGAGAGGCGTTTGAATATTTTATATCAACTTCCTTTACCAGTTTTTAATAAGATGGAAAAGTTGAGAGCGTGTTAAGAGGATTAGTATACAGGAATGGATTGCACTGGGTAATGGAAGTGCAAGATAATGAGGTATGGAATACTTTCCTGAACTGAGGTGCTCTACAGCAGTATTAGTATCAAGCCTTTTGAATACATATAGGTACCAACATTTCACGTTTCTTCTTGAAAATTATGTAAATATTTTAGTTGCCTGGAAGTTTACTTGTTCTGCCCGTGTCTGCCCTCACAGTCCAAAAACATGCCATGAAGGTTAATTGACTCTAAATGACCTTTAGGAGTATATGTGGGCTTAAATGGCTGTCTGTCATCAGCAATGTGATGAACTGCCAACTCTGTGCCCCACCTCTCGCCCAATATCTGCTGGGATAGTGGCTCCAGACCGCCACTGTTACGGATAGTGAAAGGATGTGTTAACCTGTTTACCTGTGGAATGTTACAAGCAGGTCTTTCTTCACTAATCCAATCTTTTGATGTCTGCCATGTCAACTTGTTGAAATGTGCTGCTGACATCAACACAATAATGCATTCATGCATTTTCTTAAATTGTCTGGTTTTACAGGACATCTGGAGCTAATTGTCATACTTACTTCATTAGAGACAGACTGATAGATTAAAAGATGATGGGTCCAGGGGCACAGTTTCCTGAGAAAGCCAGCTCATTCACCCAACAACGGCCCTAGAGTCAATAGGCCATGCTGTATTGGTGTCAGGAGCCTTATTGGTGTCATGATGGCCTTTCAGTCTTTTGTCCTTTTTCAAAAGACTAAAGACAACAGAGGTCTCATAAGAGACTCAGTATTTTTTCCACACTCTTTTGCTACTTAGACTGATCAATCATAACATAATAACCACTGAAATGCTACTGAAACAGCTCTGACATATGCACTATTTAAACTTGGTTCTAAAATCCATTTTGGGCAGTTGGATCCCAAGTGGGAAGCGAGGAACAACGCTGTTTACACTTGTGTCTATCATGCTTCTATGAATGTGTCGAGCTGACCACTTGTATTCAGATCTTGTTGCTGCCAGCTTCACTTCCGCTATGTAGTTATGAGTCACGTGAGGAAAGTGCCAGATTTGTTTAGCCAGCTAGAACTGGCTACTGAACAACTTCAAGATGTTTCAAGATTGAATACAAATGCAAAGACTATTCCAGATGTTGAGACTGACAAAGTTATTGTCCTGTCAGACCTTGCGCCCTTTACAGAAGTATTTTCCTTTAATGTCATTGTCGGAGACACATTAGGACACATTAACGTTTCCACTACAAAAGATATGTGGTCAAAGGCATCAGAGACCAACTAAGTGAAAGTGGTTTGAGTGATCGGATCACGATACCGCTTGGAGGTCGTTTACACTTGTATTTAGCGATGTATCTCACTGTAGACTTTTGATCCGATCACCAAAAATGCATTTTAAAACGAGGCATTAACAGGGTCATTGAGGTATGGACCCGGCAAGACCTTTGAAAGTGCGCTGTCATGTCTGGTACCAAGAAATTAGCTGAAGACTGCGGACAAAATGTTCACTTCCTAGTACATCCCAGGTGCCATTGTAGGCAGAGAATCAATGTTATTCAGCTATGGTTAATCGGTGTAAATTTCCAAGCTAATTATGGAAATCATGCAATAGTATTAAATATCAATAATCATAACAAGGCAATGGATTATGATACATATAATTCAAACATGGCAGAGGTGAATGTGTTCATAAAGTGATGTTTTTTATTCAATCATTTAAGTAAAGTAATCATTATGTTTAACATATCACAATGACAGTAGTGCGTTATTTGGCAGCTGATATGCTCCAAGAAATTTAAATGTAATTCCGTTCCATGCTTTTATATATGGTGTTGTAATTACTATTTTTTTTCCTTGCAACATGCCATACAAAAAACACAGCTGTCAGTACCAACAGCACTGAAAAAACTTTGCATCAACCCAACAAGAAAATAAGATTTAAAAATATACTGTGAATCTGTTTGCATGAAAATCTTTCTTAATTTGCTCTCCCATCCGAGGACAACAACTACCCAGATGTGAACACTCCATCAGAATAACTGGCAGTGAAGCAGACTCTTCACTGGGAAACAAGCATACATGGAAACTAAGCAGCTAATCTTAATTGATGTTTTGCATCAAGCTCAGTCGTGCTCTGCCAAACACAAACACTAAAGAGGGGTTCAGGAATGTTCTTTGTTTTTATCTCTTCACTGAACCCCTGTAATCAACGCACATGGATGTATGAGAGGGTCGGAGTTCAGGCTATAGGAGCAAGGAATCTTCTTCTTTCGATGGTCACTTCTTCATCAGCTCTAAGCTGTATTGCCAACGAGATAATCTATCGTCTGTTTAATAGCCTTTCTACTGGTTAGTTATAAATACTGTATAGCTGTTATTTCATGATCCATACAAGAATAATTAATGCAAAATCTGGACTATCTGTTATTTGGGTAAATTTATCATGCTCAGACCTGATAGAAACAGGAATAAGGACACATTAGCAGAAATCCAATCCAATATGAGAAACAGTAGTGCAATAAACAACAAGCTAAGGAAGAATCTAAATGCAGGCAAAGTTAGAACAGGTAAATATTTACACAAAAACACCAGGAATGAGCCGGTAAGGCATGGAAGAACGTCACAACCTTTTACAGATGGGAAAAAGGGAACTCAGATGAAATACAGAAGGAAAGCATAACAAGGCGGAGGTGACGACAATCGAGGCAGAGAGGCAATATCAGTTGCGGAGAACACATGAAGAGCGTGAAATCTCGTCTGAAATGAGAAAGAAAGTGAATCATGAGACAAAACAGGTTAAAGGATGCATGAAAAATCTGATCAAATGAAGGAAAAAAATGACCTAAACTCATTCTGAAGCTGTGTTAATGTGAAGCATAAAATATTAAATAAGCTGTAAAAAACATCAAAAGCTGCCATCACCAAAGTTTTACAAATTCAGGAACACATTTAATAAAGAAAACGTTATTTGACAAGGAGGCTGCGTGAAGAGGCATCCCACTACTCTGATGATGCTGATTTTATTATGTCGTGACTGTTTCGATCTTTGAAGCCATTGTTATGGGGGTCGACTCAATGAAGGTTGTGAGAAACATAATCAGTAGCAATCATTTATTTTTTATATTTTATTATATAAGAAATGACCTGTAGCTCAAATTTATGAAATCATCTCACTATTAACAAAAATACATCATAGACAACTGATGGTATTCAAATTGAAATGGACGTGCTAGGAGGAACTATTTGTTTGACATCTGCCCTGAAGAATGGCGAATAATTTATCAGCTGCTCACAAGCAGACTGCCTCCAGCAATCAAATTGTATCTCTCCTCCTGGTCGTTCAGTGGTCAGGCCGTGCTGGCTGACGACGTAGCACTCAGTGTATGCACATATGAGAAAACCTGCATCAATTCCAAGCAGCCAATTTAGATGGTCTATGGCCATTTACTCATGGATTTGTGTTAAGTTAAAAAATCCGATATGAGAGTGACTTCAGACAGGTAATGTGATCATAGCTCTGTTATGGAGAAAGAAGTGTCTACTATGATTACAGTAACATAATTCAGATGTCACTTATTAAAACAGCTGACAGAACGTAAGGGCATCCTATTTATATATAGTCTTTATATTTAGTCTAACAATAATATTATGTTGGCTCAGGAGAAGGTGAGAAGTGAGGAATTGCAAATAACAGCATTATTGTCATTTCAGACCGGTCAACGTTTCTGCTGTTGTCTACCGATCCAACGTGTCACAATTTCTTCTTCACTCCACTCATTCAACACAACTGGCTCAGCTGATCTCATGTCACACAGCTGAAGTAAGAACATGGTAGAGAGTTTTAGAAACTCCTGGCTGCAAAATACTTCAATTGCTCCACAAATATAAACAATATATCATTTAAAAAAAAATGTATACCCACCAAAAAAGGAGATTTTGTGTTCAAACTCAAATGCAGTTTTAGGTCTTTGTGGAGACATCTCCATCCACAGAGGCTAATGAAAATGCCAAAACTAACCCTTAATAGCAAAAAGTAATGTCTGGTAAATAAGGGACACCTCAATATTGAAGAAACTATATATAATAATAATAATAATAATACATTTAATTTATAATGCACTTTACATTTGGATCAAATCTCAAAGTGCTAATATACACAATCACAAATTCTCAATTCTGTGCCTGAGAATTAATTTGAGTGGATTGTTAATTTTACAAGGTTGTTCATCTAAGTATTGTTCGCTTAAGGTGTAAAATCCTACACTAACTGATCATATTTAGTTGGAAATGATAGTATTTGCATATCAGCATATCAGACAGTTTCTCTTATCTGTTCTACAGAATTATTTACTGTCCACACACACACGACGGCGAGACTCTTCAGCAATCAGCTGCTGTCTAAAAGCCTTTGCGGATTATAAGATTATCTATACAAGAAAGAGGGAAACCAATAATTAACGTACACTTGTAGACTGCATTCCCAAAATATCATCATTGTGTCCACCCCCAGAGGCAAAACTCCTCATAAAGTTTTGTTGAAATTTCCATGGCTCTGACAGCGCACCTAATTAAAATGCATTAACAGGCTCTAAATTTAACTGAGAAATGTTCATTTTCTCGTGGCTGTGGGAATTATAATTCACTGGCTATCTGGCTGATATATTTTTTTATTTTCATGATGAATGTCCAAAGGTGAAATTAGGTCTGGTCAAAATTAAAATCTAAGGTTTGTGTTAACACTAAAAAAATACATTGATCAGCCATAGCATTATAACCACTGAAAGGTGAAGTGAATAATATTGTTACCTATACATGGGTGAGATATCTTAGGTAGCATAAGTACATTTTTTCTGCATAAATGATGTGCTCGGATCAGGAAAAATGGGCAAGTGTAAGGATCTGAGCGAGTTTGACTTGGGCAAAATCGTGATTGCCAGAAGCCTGGGGGAGAGCATCGCCAAAACTGCAGGTTTTTTATATGGCTCATTGATGAGCAAGGGATAGCCCTGGTTGACTATTACAACAGAAGACAGCTAGTGTAGCACAAATTGCTGTAAAAGGTAATGGTGGTTGTAAAATAAAGGTGTCAGAACCCATAACTTGCTACGTAGACATAGACTGCTCAGAGAGCCTATGTTGACCCCCTTCCACTGCCAAAAGCCAATACATCAGGCATGTCAATATCAGAAGTGTGTGTAAGTAGGTGGTCTCTTAGGATAAGTAGGATATTTTTAATTTTTCCCAAATCATGCCTTGTGTCATTTGCTTGGATAGGAGACTGCACCAGGATCCAGCAGAAGAAAAGGGCACTCCCAGTTACTGGCTGGGAGCTTGCAAGCTAATATCGGCGAGGATCTTCTGGAACCTTGCACCTATTCATGTGGATTGAATGGTACCACCTAACCACACTATTCCCTGAATACCTGGCGTAATATCTTCATTTAGTGGTACCTTTCAGGAGGATAACACTCGCCACAACATTGAAAATAGTTCAGGATTCAGGAGTACCCATCAAGTTGTAGGTGTTGACTTGGCCTCAAAATTCCACAGAACTCAATCCAATCGGTCATCTGTAGGTTCTGTTGGACAAACGGGGCCAAGAGGCCTCACTTCGCAAAAAAGCAGAACTTTTAGGATCTGCTGCTAAGTTTCTTAATGCCTCAACCGTTGTGGAGGACCTAAACAATATTGAACAGATGTAGATCTTCTCAGGCAGACAGCCGTAGTTTCGTAGTATGAATTGCACTTACCAAAATAGTAAATCTTATTGGAGCAGCTGATTTTCTATATTCATTAATATCTTAATGTCAGTTGTGTTTTTATGCAACCAGGAGCAGAAGGTTTAGGTTGCTTTCCAGCAGTGAAGAAAAGTTCCAGAAAAGTTGTTAGAGGAGATGAAAGCAGGAACAGAGATTGAATATGTCTTAGTTAAAAGCATCTGCACAGTGTCATCTGCAAGCATACATTTAAAAGTGACCTAGACAGGGGGGCCTTGGGGTATTCTTGGAGTTCAGCTGTGTGTGTTTACAACTTAAGTTGGAACTTGCAACCACTTACAAAAGAATATGGTCTGCTACACTATAAAATATTCCCATTTATTTCAATGTGGCCAAATCAGTCAGCATATCATTTATATGTCATTCATCTCTTCTATTCAGTGCTTCTGTATTTTATTTTTCGGTAGCAGCTTAATGCTGCCTTCGCTGTAATGCGATGTCAGAGCATCATCCATAAAATTTCACCTTGGCCTGCATCGTGTCGATTCAGAAAAATGGACACTGTCTTCCTTGAAATTCTCCAGAGACACTCTTCCTCGTGAAAGTGTTGATATCACGGCTGTTACAAATGTACAAGAGGGATCATTCACTCAACGTCTGACTCCTTGTGAGGGCAATTTATCTTCTAATGTCCACACCTACTAAAACCAGAAACCTGCCACCTGACAGGCTGAATCCCAGATGCAACGTGAGCCGGCGGCATTCTAGCTAAGACAGCAGAGTTTATTCCACTGCTTCTGTTTGTCTGCAGTTTTCTACAATGGGTTTCTTAGAACAGCATGTTGCTCAGATATGTCCAGCTTTATCAGGCTTTCTGAAAGAAGATGAAGAACATCAGATCCTGATGCTTGCTAACATGATAATGTTTGCTGTTGAGCAGGAATTCAGTCAATTTATCCACATGTGGTTCAAGTACCACAATGGCCTTGGCATCTGGCCGACCAAGACTGAAACTTCTCATTAAAAACCTATCAACACCCAAGAGTATACCTCATACTAAATTTAATAGTAAATTAGCATTATTCCTTTGTGAGTTAAGATAAATGGGCCTCTATTAAAGAGTAGACTACACATCCTTTTCATTGGCAGGCTCAACTGCACTATGGGACATTGGACACAGAATAAGAATCCTTAGTTTGGCATCTCTGATTGTCTGCTCTTAGTGATGAAGAAAAAAACATAAATAAAGTTTGAGTGTACATTTTTACAAAATGACTCTGAGAGTTAGTCTGTGTTTCCTGACACCTTTCTATCAGAAGGAGCATTACCTTGGGAGACCATGCTTCTGTTGTTTGTTCACTCTTGCCCTTCCTTTGACCACTCTGGTAGGTGGACAGCAGCAATTCCCATCATGATCTGCAGTTTTGGAGTTGCTTTGACCCAGTCGTCAAGCCATCCCTATTTGTCTTCTGTCGAAGATGCTCACATCCATATGCTTATCCCATTCTTCTGCTTCCAACAATTCACTTGAAGGACAAAATGTATTCAGTTCACGTACTGCCCAACATATCGCCACCAATGACAGGAGGCATTGTAACAAGAGATTCTTCTACAGCCTCTTTTGGCCGTTTCCTTTTGGGGTTGCATCAGTGATCATCAGCTTCCATCCTTAGGCCGGCATCGTGTTGGGGATTTGACTCTTTGAAACTGGTGTTGAACATGGTGCATCAAAAAGGTAAATTAACACCCAGTTTCTGAAAAAAAAACAAAACAAAAAAAAACGAGCCATCGCTAATAAACAATATCAACAAAAGGCATTTGGTCATATGTACTCTGCTTACTGTTCATGTGAATAGCATCCTAATACAAAGTGTGCCAGTTGCCACTTTGAAATCACGCAGAAATCACATTAACAGTGTGTTCCCATTTAAATAATTACATATAAGTACAAACCATAGGCAAGCCAGCTAGGCAAGTCCGTTGGCTCAACTATGGCTAATACCCAAGTGGATTAATTTAAACTCACTAACATCTCAAAAGTGCAACTAACAGTTGAATAGCTAAATGCAGGGGAATAACTCAACAATTTAGCCATATGAACACCATAGTGGTAATATCAAACTTAATTGTCATTGACTTCTGCACCACAGATAATTACACTGTGAATGAAGGAGGAAAACGGTCGCCGAAGAAGTGTGCAATTTCCTAATAAGACTTTAAACATATGAGCCTCGACTAAAAATGTCTACAAACATAAAGAAATCACAGAAGTACCAGTGGCAGTCGTTGTTTATTTGGGCCCCAACTAATCTGGTTTTGGAATACATTTCTGATTCACATTTTGACTTTGCATAGGTTTTACATCCTTGTCCTTCCTGACGCAACCCTTCCCATTTATCCCTACTTTGGACTGGCAGTAGAAGCACACTGGCTTGTGAGTGGGTTGTAACAAGATGATCATTGTTATTCTGAGGTCACCTGTCAATGGAGATAATGTTGTGAGTGATCAGTGTAATATTTTGTATTCGTATTTCTTTTGTTTCCTTCCTCCTGATATTTTAAAAAGATATACTAGTAATCAATATCAATTTCCAGGGAGATAATTAGCCTGAATGTTATATAAAAGGGGGGGTAAGGAATGTGGATAACGGATGTGCGGACGCAGTCCCAAAACAGATTTGTCTAGAAATGCTGACCTGGACCGTCTGTTTTCCTGGCTGGAAAAAAACTCTGACCGTAAAGGTGTAAAGATTTCACATTTAGGTCAAAACATGCATCTAGGAAAATAAATTTTCTGCACGGTCACGTAGGAGCTCATAAGGTCATTGAATTAATTTAGGGGAAGACCTCGTGGAATTGCCCAACTAACTTTAAGGTCTTTAAAAATCAATTCTGCAGGCAGGCCTGCATTATTCTTTGTGGCTCTGGCTCCGGGCTGGAGGAGAATAAAGAGCTATAGTAATACATGTGTGATGGAATAAAGGCATGGATTACTTTTCCAGATCAAGGGAGAGAAGTTGGAGATGTTTTCTTAGCTGAGTAAAAAACGGCCATTCATTATTCAACTAGAGTAGTGCTCAGTAAAGTGCATACCTCTGCCATGGCCAAATTGCACACAAGTCTGTCTATCTTATAATAGAAAAAAAACCTGGTCAGACCACATGATTTATTCATCACAATATAATATTTATCATAAAAAGTAGACTTTAAAGACAATGTAACAAGTTTTTATATACTGTTAAATACATGTATCTATTAAAGTATATTAAAAAATGGGGGTTTATCTCTCACATCACTGTTGATCGGATATTTATTTAGAAATTAGATAATTATCTGTGATCTCTATCCAGATCTGTACCACAATGTGGTGGGTCATTGCCCGATGCATATTCCACCCCTCCACAGAGTTTTGGAGAGTTTGTAGTTTTGTAGTTAATTTATTTCACATAATCCTGCTAACAGACCATGGATGGAAGTTGATCGAAGTATCCATCAAAGGGCTGTATTATTCATTTTAGCTTAAAGAGACGGTTGACCTCAATATACAGTATTTGGCACAAAATGAGATGAAATGAGATGAAATTCAATGAAATTCTGCTTCAACCATCCTGAAACCCCAACAATGTTTCATGCATGAAAAAGGGGGAAACAAGATTGAGTTCTTGGACGGATTGCTTTTTTTTACGAACAGATGAAAGTGTTTGGCATGAGGGCTTACATGGATTTGTGTTTTTCACATGAGTGCGGAGTAAAGCACTTCAATGTAGCTATAAGGAGGAAGAATATGAAAAATTAAAGCAACGAAGCATCATTGAGCTCAGGGAGGACATGAACTTCAGGTCATGTGCACGCGGCAGCTGATCATCAGGTGATCCAACACACATCAATCATGTTCAGCGTTTCGAATGAGGTGATTGTCTGCTCAAGCTGTCAGCCAGTTCATCTCACCACCTTCACATTCAGCTCTCCCAGGTAACGCGTAGCACATATTCTATGTAGAATTTATAAAATAGTCGACTACACTCGAGTGATTTTACTTCATAAAAATAAATTATAAAATGAATGTCATCTTATTCATTTTTAGTTGTTTATTTAGTTGGAGCACAATTACCTACTCAGGTGGCAGCTACTCTCCCTGGGGTCAACACAAAAGACATACAGGGAAAATTATATAAAAATTTCACGAAACATCACATTAAAACAGCATTAGAATGTAATTTGTTCAGAACAAATTACATTCAGTCATGATTACTCACTCATTAACATAAGGTTGATTGCTGTGTTTTTTAAGCTGACTCTTGAAAGTTGCCTCCACAGATCTACATAATGAATTTTTTATGGGTTTTGGTTTGACTATATATCCTATTCTAGCCTGGTATGGTATGAGGACTATGTTGGTCTCCCACACAAATTTGTGATACAGACAATCTGGTAGTTTGACGAAAAAGATATTCATAAAGAAATTCAACGACTGCATGCAAACCTGTCCTCGACTGTCAACCTTATGTGAGAGTGGTATCAGTCTTTCCTGCACCTCACACCTAATAGAAAGTGCAGTGCAAGTTTTACATCTTTTTTAGCTACATCCGATAAAAACTGCCGAGCAGTAATCAAGATGAAACAAAACAAATGGTTGTGTCACTAAGACCCGAGAGGCATGGGTGAAACACAGACTGATATTACGAGATGTTAGAGTGTGGATATCTTTAAATGGTCAAAAATGTTGTGACATCACTTCATTCAAAAGATTCTATGTTCAGTCTGTACTTTCCACATTATGAGCTTCATCAAGTCAATCTTTAACAGCGATTGGTCCATATTTACTGGGATCAACAAACAGCCCCCCCCCCCCCCCCCCCCCCCCCCCCATTTCACAATTGTGTGCTCTCTGATTCACCACTTATACAGAAAAAAAAACATTGTTAACTCCATGCACTAATTAAAAGTGTCTGTAAAAGAGTCTGTAAAATCAGGATACAGTAGGTGGTATTGCATATACAGCAGCTTTTTCTTGGACGATAAGTGCACTGTAATTCACACATAGCATATATTGTTCTAAAATGTTCAGTCAAATTCACGTCACTGGAGTATATTCCTACCTGCTTATTCATACATTTGGCCTTTTAACTGCTTCTCTTTGTGTCTTCCTGTCGTTCTATTATTCTGCTTCAAAGTACCTTTTAAATGCAAAAGATAAACCCTAGGAAAAAAAATCTGAAGAGTGAGAGATGAAAAAGCAATTATATTCCAGCAGGGCTTATTTCTAATTGTATGATTATAAATGGAGGTTTTAAGGCTACAAAATTGCTTCAACCTCCGGTGTGAGTCCTCAGGTCCGACTGAGACACTTGAATGGTTATGGTGTTTATCCTTATCACCATTAAGTATCATACTCCACTCTCAGCACTGTTTAAATAAGTTGAAGAGACTCCTCTTTTGTTGTTGACATCTGAAAAGAGACACATAAGAGTCTGTAGGATAAGAATAATAGTCTATTTGATTAAGAGAGACATAGTTCAATAGTGAAAATCCTGAAACTCCAGTCTTTGTGCCGCACGCAAGAAAATAAAGGTAACTTATTATTTTCTCCCAGTGGAAACAAGTTCTTGAAGAAAAAAATATTTAATGGGATGTTTTTGCTTTCAACATTAATTATTGACAAAATAAAAAAAAAATGTAAAACCTCTCTGGCTTTGTTTTGTATACAATAATCACTTAGTGATGTTTTACTGCTTTTAGCGCGTATTATGACCACAGTCCAACAGTGAAGAGACAAAAGATAATTTGACTTAATCATCAAGCAGTCTTATACAAAGTGCTTTGAAATGCAGTTAAAATGTGATTTTGACAAAAATGTTCTCAAGCTGGAGCTAGTGTATAACAAATAACTGTCTACTGAGGCATGTAATTATGTAATATAGTAAATACTACAACTACCGCAACTTATAAGAATAATATCAAATATAACGTACAGGGCTATGTTTCCAACCCTAAAATCAAGGTTATATACACAAAAAGTCTACAATTCCCTGCCTTCTATAATCCTTCCCCCGTGATTGAACTCCTGAAATGAAATGAAAAGTAATGAACGCAGTATTTTTGGTATTTAAAACAAAATGCTCCTAGTGAGTAAAATATGAACTATTAGAGTAAACTATGATATAGGCCTATACGAGATAGATCTCCTTGAGTGGATATGCACCAAATCGGACCCACGGTTAGGAAGCTATGTCTGTCTCTTTCAATAAGAAAAGCAGCGCCTTGTAAGTAGAATATGAACTATTACAGTAAAATATAATGTTCATAAGATGGATCTCCTCAAGTTAATTCATATGTACCAAATTTGGACTAAATTGAACCAATGGTTGAAAGATAATGGCCCCTGGTGTCAGAAATATACAACAACCTTTCCAAAAATCCACCCCATGACATAAGGGATATGCAGCTGGGCGGAGAAACTGACTTTGCACTCAGAGAACTTGGTTACGGTATTAGTTACCATCTGTTAGTTAGCTTAGTAGTTTGCCTCTCAACTCTCTTACTTGGGGTGGGCCCCTTTTACTTTCCCCACCCATTTTCCCTGTTGGCGGAGATTAATCACAACCCTGCAGAGTTGGATTTACACAAATGAGATCAACTCTGACAATCAGCTCCAAAGCTGACCAACATTTAAATCTGAATGTGTTAAAATTACTGAGTGCAGGGGGAGTGAAAATGTTTAACACTAAAACTGCATCACACAATTTATGCCGCTTAATAATTCAAAGCACCTAGATAAAAATAAAAGGAACCATACTGTGGCACTGTCACGTTCATTTTAAGACTCTTTACTGAAACCAGAAATCCCCTGGATAAAACAGCAATTGGGGCCAGTTGGGAAAGATCGATTGAATTTGTTGAAGTGGTGAAACCCTCTAGGAGTTATTAGTTTTGTATTATCAGCAGTTTTGACCCATCTAATTGTTTTGCTTCAAAACTAAATGATCAATAGTGTTTACATCAGTAATTCCTCATTGGGGAGTTAAGCTCCTTGAGTGATAACAGTTAGAAAGGTACTAAAGGATAATCCAATCTCCTCTCTTATTCATCTATCAGAGTAATCAGAGGAATGGTGTGTAAATAGTGATGAAATTCAATGTTTCTTATTTATCCAGCTGTTTTATACAGATGAATGGAGGAAATAGTGACGATTATGTAAAGTAGTCGCAGTTAAGTCAGATAATTGCAATCAGATGATTATGCAGTTTTTGTGACAAGCCTATCCCCAGTGCACTCTCTGGATGTTTATGACTGCAGGTTTCCCATCATTTTCAAAACGATCTGCTCGCTTTTATGCTCTCTCTTTCATGCAAGATAGAATTATCTTCTATGTGTTACATTTCACAATATCAAAAATCCCTTCCCTTCCACTGCATAATCAAGGTGGCCACCGCTGAGGCTGAAAAGTTTCCAGTGTTTGAAACTCAACTTATGAAGTGCTTTGAGTAAAACATTCAGGAACTCATTCTATATTACGTTTTCAATTAGCCTAATTCTTATTAACTTTACACTTACACACTCAAACTGTTGTAAGGTTAAACATGGAAATACCTGATCCGAGACACAGCAAATTATTTTCCAAAGTACAATTATAGCTTTTTAAGAAAACCAAGAGCAGGTGTTTTCTCTCATAACAACCATAATACAATTTGGCTGTACTATTCTTTTAAAGCCTGAGAAACATGTTTATTGTTGAACCACACACATAATATCCTTGGAGCCTGTTGTGGTCTGTGTTGTCTCTTGCAATGATTGCTCCCACTCATATTAGCTGGGCTGTAAGTGCAACAGGAGTCAAAGCGAGTCTTTTCCCACTCAGCATCCATCTTTACAGTGTCAGAGGATGATGAAGACCTCATCACTCTCCATTCTCCTAATGTTCCTGTCAGTGTGCCGGATGGGAACAATTATGTACAACAGATCATCGTTCACCAGGCGCAGGGGCCCCCAAGAATGCTGACTGTTGTATTATGCAAGATATCATTCCATTTGTGTTACTAACAGAGTGTAACACAAACACTGTGCACCGTTCTTCTTATTTCACAATGTGTCATGTCTTCTTGTCATGTGGTTCTACAGATGGAAGAAGTCGAGACACTTCCTCAAATCAAATTAATTTTATAATATGTCCACTTCGATCTTTTCTTTTTCATAGATCATATCCATTGTAATGTTGCCAATATCATTCGGTACAAGAGACTCTTGTCTCCCTCCTCCGGTGTTGGATATTTTCTGAAAGATCACTAATGACAAGCCTCAGCAGCTAAAACTGACTGCTAGTGTGGCTGATCCATTACTCATCTGTCACCATTAGCATTCAAGGTTCATTAAACAGGAAGCACCCACTATAACATGAAATTGTAGGTCGTAAATTCTTTTGTGACATCCAACCGCGGGCAGCCAATGAACCTGTTTGAGAATTCTTCTTTGTCTCATCATCCATTCACACCGTCATTCACAATTGTGATAAAACAAAATACAGGTTCAGTAGCATCCACACTTTGAGTCACGTTATGTCAACAACGATGATGCGGTGAGGGGTATTCCAGAAATTGGGTTTAGTGTAGAGTTTTAGTCTGCTAATCCCGAGATGAAGGAAGCTTTGTGTTTTCCTTTCTAGAAAGCGAGATCATTCATCAGGGTAACTTACTCTTTGTGCCTAACCGGCCCCCTGATGAATTTTCTTTAACTAAACCTGAGGTTGTCTATGACACCTCCCCCCTCTGACCTGCTGTAGGCGTAAATGTGTCCCTGCTCCTCCTATGAAGTCTGCCCATTCACCCAGTCTTACCCAGTCCACTAGAGGAGGCACCAGAGTTCTGCCAGTAAGGTGTCTGGTTAAGGTTTGCAGTTACATTACACGCCACATTAGGTGTTATTGTGTCAGGGTCATACTAGAAGAAATAGGAGATATCCTGTATTTATTACATACAGTCATACACAGTACAACATAGTGAAATTACTTCTCTGAATTTGACCCATCCTTGAGGGGGCAGTGGGCAGCCCCTTGGAAGGGCCCAGGGAGGGGCCGCCTAGTGATTTGATAGCATAATGTGAGAGTGTGCTCATGGGAGCATTTAGATACCTTGGGACTGGGCAAGATTTAATTTTTGTTGAAAAATATATTTCAATCAGAGAGGACAAAATGAAGAAAAGGATGAATAATACATTATATAATACTCTTTGGGGAGACTGTGATATAAGAGCAGCTGCTTGGAATAGCCCCCTCTGGAGCCCTTGTGGTGGTTGAAGACTCTACTGGGGGTGATGAATGATAAGGCGTATAAATAATTAGGCTGATAGACCTCCGAGGACTAGGTGGAGAAAAATAATAATAAACTTTATTTATATAATACCTTTAAAAACAAAGAGTTTAAACAGTTATTTGACAAAAGAGCAAAAGCAGCGAAGTACAATATGCAGACAGGAGCACAAAGAACATAGAACAGCGTACACTGAAAATAAGAAAAATGAAGGGAGCAATTGAGACATTAAGATGGTAAAATGTCCATAAAAGATTATAAAATATCTAATAAAGGGCCGGGGGGATAGATAGCATGTAAGAATAGATGAATGGGTCATAAAGTGATCATATTTAAAGACATCCACGGATGGTGATGATGGGCTGAGGATGCAGGTGTGACAGTGACTGTATGAATGGGGCTATCTGAATGGATGCAGATGATATCAATAAATACCCAAGCCCTTGAAGCAGGTAATTGAAAACAAGCATGTGTGAAAGGTGAGGACAACCTCTTTTTATATTTAATTCACTTGTGTTACCTGTTTAAAACGAAAAACATCCAAGGTGTAGCAGCGTTTCTCATTCAACACCGCCGAAATAGGTTGTAAACTGCAAGATTATCAAAGCGGACCTGTCCCGCCGTGGAGCACGTCAGTAAATCTGTATCATTTGAAGCGGAGGCACGTTGGGACTCTACACGATGAAGACTTGTCTATGTATGCTAGTTAGTTAGCTCAATTCTAAAGGGCACATACTTAACGTTTCTGTTGGGTCTAGCGGGACTTTTGAAATACAATGAATTGTTAATGACTTCAACAGTACCAAATAACTATAAATAGTAAATAACTACATACAAAAGTGCCCCTACGTAAAGATCATACACATTACATTTCTCATGGAGACGTTTCACGTTACTGCTGAAAGTGTGTTGCTGCCTGCAGAGTGCACATCTCAGTGTGTGTCCAATGTGGGCCGCATCCAACTTGTAAACGATTTAGTCTTAAGTACTTGTTTTCTTTTACAACCCCTGTTTATTTTCCTAAATTTACATGAATGTTTGATTTAATTCCAGAGAAACTACTACTTTTTATATATTTTTTTTAATATTATTTATTTATACATTTTATTTACCTTTGAATAAACAGTGATGTGATGCAACCTGAAAGTACTAAATGACAGTTCAGCAAACACACTGGTGGTATAACTACCTGTTTGGTTGAACAGTCTGTTATAAAGGGAGTAAAGTTTATTAAAAGACATTTTGGAAAGAGGAATTCATCTTTATGTTTTTATTGTTAGTTTGCATTTGCCTAAAACAACCTAAAGCTACTTTCAAAAGCTGATAGCAGAATAAGAGCCATTTAGTAATTGTTTATATATTTTTATTTTTTCTTAACCTTTATTGAACAAAGAGAAAAAATCGGTTGATTATTGAAATGATTAATCCACTCTGAAAATAGTCATTAGTTGCAGCCCTACTTAAAACCTCCACAGCTTTAATTGCATTTATAACAACTGGTTTTATTGTTCCTTTCCTTTCCCCAATCGAGCTGGGCCGTAACGGTTATATTGACTGATCAGAGCAGCAAATTTTAAAAAAGAGATGTTAGCACACAAGAAAGGTGTGTGGGACTTAAAGTTTTGATAAGATGCTGTGTGGACGAGGGCATTAAAAATGTATCGAAATGAAAGTGAGATTCAATCGACCCAGGTGAACCCAGTCCGGCTCTGCAGCTTTCTCAAATGATATCTACAATACCGTGATGTTGTTCGCTGTTGGGAATCTCAGAATGTATTCTGTAACATGATTTTTTAAAACAAACTCCTAGATTATTTATCAGAGCTGAGTTTGGACATGTTCTTGTGGCTTGAAGAAATGTTGATCTGCATGTTTTCACCCAGTATATGTTCTCTATGTTTATGCGTGTGCAAAAAAAAAAGCATTTGGACAAGCCCATTTCCTGACATTTGTATGCATTAGTGCTTGTGCGGGCAATCTTTTTTTTTTTATCAGAACTCTGTCTTTTCAGATAAAGACGGCTGGATGGTTCATCTGGACCTGGCTGGTGTATTGACTCATAGAAAGACAGATGAGACCACTCGGATCTCCCCGGAGAATTTAGGGAATCAAATTTTGAATCTATTTTTGGCTCTGGTGCCAGGTACACTCACGTCACCTAGGTTTATATTATAGTATGAAATAGAATACTCTGTCTGGTGAGCATGTTTGCGGGCAAAATCAGCCAGAGAGACCAGTTGGAGGTTGGGCTGCTGGGATTGTAATGTTTGAGTGAAAGAGACAGAGTATCAGCCACATATGTGTGTACGTGTCTATGTCCCAGTGATTGTTCATGTTTGTAACACAGTGATCCTAGCTCATCCCAGCATTATCGCCCACTTATGACCTGGATTGAGGATCATCTGTGCGTGTCAGACGGCTGTTTTCAATTAGATGAGTAGATGCATATAAACACCGGGTCGGAAGAGATCACAGGTCATGTAAACAGGTACATGACATTGCAATTCAGAAAAGTTTAAGTCGTGTAGGAGAAAAATGTCCCATGTACACCCATGTATAGTGAGGGAAGTAGTAAGCAGAGGGCATACTAGTATGGTATCGGCCTTGTGAGGACCTGTCCCCCAACCCCCCCACACCATGAACAAGAAAAGCATGTACAGAAATGAATGAATGAATAAATATTTCCATCACCACATTCTTTACGCAGTTTCTCACAACATTGTTCAAACACAGGGTACATTGAAAAGCAGCCATTTTAAAGAGCATATCTGGTGACTACCAGAGCTGACACAGAGAAGGGTAGGGTAGAAGCACATGAATGAACTTCGGCTGCCCATGAACCCTTCGCCCATTTACCAGTTGTCCCTCCTTAATCTCATTTGACAACTACGAACAAAGAACACCCACCAAAGCCTGCAGAACTTGTACAACAAGACCTGCACAACACACTGACTGTGATATAAGCACAGTCAGTATGTTGTGTGGTGTAGAAACTCTCTGTGCCATGATATGTCATGTTTTCCATCACCTTTTTCCTGTCACGGGAAGTCTGTTTCAATCATCCTCTCGCACGTAAACACATAATATCCCATTTCTGGTTACTTGAAATTCTCCAGCCAGGTGGTGTAAATACTCATTTCTTCCTACACATTCCTAGACTCCTACAATATCTCTTCACCTACCTCCCTCACTCTCTTGAACGTCAAGCACGACCCGGCATCTCTGCCTCCAGCGTTTAAAGACCCCTCTCCTCCTGCTGAAGCATGTTTACATAGGAGTGAGTGTGTTTTTTTCTCTTTCGAGTGCCTGTTCAATAGACAGATGGTTGCACTTCCATTTAAGGATTGATCGCAATAGCCTATCACTTTCATGTGTGTAGCATCTGTGTAGGGTTTACTGAAGTACAGGCATGAGGAGTGAGGCAAAGGTTCAGGGCTGGTATTAGCTTCACGCACAGCATTTCTCATCGAGAGGTATTTCATAGTTTGGATTGCGGGAATTGTTTGGAACGAGCTGTCACTGTTCTAAATTTAATACACGAGCTTTTGTTTTTTTTCCTGTCTTCCACTCTGGCATGTACCTCAAAACTCAGCCTAATTTCAATGACAGTAACTTTTTTTTTTTTCATTTAAACAGAGAAGTTATGTATTGGAGCTCATCCAGGTTTATATTTACTGCAAGAATGAAAGAAAGACTGTGCAGTCATCTTGAAGTGTCTTTTAGCTTGAAATGTTCCTGAGCCATTCTCCCACTGTCTTCTGCTTTGCCTCTCTATTTTTCTTCCTGTCTCTTGCTGTGCCATACACACATACTACACAAGGATGTTTAACAGTTGAGGAGTGCCATGTCTAAAGGGTTCCAGCAGGTTGTTACTGAGGCTGTCAAAAGGCACGAAGACCCACCGCAGAGGTGAGGATGCGTGTGAAATCCCATGAGCCTCTAGCACTGGTCTGAAGCATAATAACATCCTATTTTTCTTTCTGCTTGTATGTTTTTCTCCTCACACATTTTCAAATGTAGTATAAAAGCTAAGGCTTATAACAAGAAAAATATTACCAGATACAGCTGACTGTCTGACTTAAATATTTAAACTTTTTGTTGAAAGTTTAATTGAAGATCCAACCATTAGTTTATTTTTTGTTTAACAAAATCTGTGCTTGACGTGTACAAATAAAAGTCCCTTTTCAAAGCATTCAAATCTTTATTTTGTTCTGTATGAACTGATTTGACTTTAATATCAATGGCAGAAATCTGTAAAAATTCTGTTGTAACAGAAGTAACTCCAAATTGTTTAAAGAACATTTATGTACCCCTTCGCTGTCAGCAATGATTTTTTTACCTTTCAGTGTCTCTGTTCAGCCCAGTGATCATCCAGCTCCACCCCCATAGGAACTTAAAAGGAATTTAAGGAACAAAGGCAACAATAGCCACATTGTGACGTCACTACCTCAAACGGCTTATGGTTTTTATTTGTTTCAATATTAAATGATGTAAACATGTAATGTCACCAAAAATGTAATAACCTCTAGGATGCGCCAAATCCTACCTCTAGGTAAAATTTTCTGCAAATCCTCCTGTAGATTTTTTTTTCCCATGATCTTGCTCACAAACAAACAAATGCACAAGAATGAAAATGTTCTTGGTAGAGGTAATTATAGGGAACATTCACGGTCTGCATTCACATTACAGGCCCGCATTCTTCAATAATGATCACATTTGGTCGTCTTGCAGGAACGCGTTAATAATTACTCGTGACCTGAATCAAGTGTTCATTTGAATGTATCTCACCTCTGAGACGGCACACATGCACCCATTGATGCATCTTTGCATGAGTCACCTGCATCACAAACAACAAGAGAATGTTGTTCAACAAGAGAATGTTGTTTAATGCAACAACTCATGATATTGTAACAAATGTTTGTATGATGTTTCGATCTGGAGAACAACAAACAAAATGTTCACATGCAGATGGTGAACGGCAGATGTTCTACTTGTCATCTCTCCTCTCTGATTGTATCATTCAGACATAACTGCAAAAACCCACATTACCGACTCCAATCGGAGTTTAACAAATCTAATCCATGCATTTACATCCCGCAAAGAAAATGAGTCACATCAGCCATGTAATGTGAACGTAGCTATGGACAATGTTAAAAGACACCAATTTTCACTTTGGTAAGAAAATGGGAAACACGTATTGACGACAAACCACATCCTCGTCCTCCCTCTCCTTGCTTACTTTAAGGCTCTGTAGCATTTCCTCTGCCTATTCCATGAGTCGTAGCAGCACTGTGTATTCAATAACTTCATTTGAATTAAATGTTCCACTGAATGTAAATAAGAAAAACACACTGTAACCGCTCAAAAGGAACAAACCTTTCGAAGAGATTCTGCATATATTTTGCTCCATGAAAGTAGAGACACTTTTCTTTGACTTTATCCCAGTACAGCAGAGATTTTTCCTAGGCTCTGTATTTGGCAGGATACACTGCAAAGCCATCATTGGCACCCCACATAACCTCTCAAACTGATTAGTATTTCACTTCATCGCGTTGTTATTTTATCATACTAAGCTCCTGTCAAACTGCCTCCCATCTGTTTATGGCTGGTGGTGCCAGTTGTAAGCAGGACTCAGACATTGCTGCAGTAATTTGAAATGCAGCAAAACTGACACTTCAATAAAAGCAGATCTCCTGGTTGCCTCCTGGTTGCCTGTGGTCATAAGGAAAATAAAAGAGGTAAGACAGAAAAATGATGCTGAGCTGCTTTCTGGTATTAAGAGGACTTAATACCAGAAAGCAGAGGTGTTTATACTGCCGAATTTATAATCTCCTCCTGAATTGCAAATTTAAGTATTTTTGCTAATTATCATATATGTCTAAAATAATAATCTGGCCTGGGGAAGTGGGGGGGAGCTCCGTGCAGCTGTGTACAACTTAACTCAAAAACCCTGATTTCAACCGCTAACCTCCTAAATAACGTCATGTCGCTGATATGTCAAGCTTAACAGCGGCACTGACCAATTACGCTGTCCAAGCAGTGTAATATTTTTACTCAAGCACGCAGGACTGGTACTAAAACATGTCAGATTTCATTACCAGAACCATCGAGTGACAGAAGTAAGCCACGAGGCTACTTTAACTGAAGTCCTGAGTGAGCTGAAATCACTACGAGCAGATTTTGGAACAAAGTTGGACAACACTGACACCCGACTGACCAACATAGTGAACTCATTGGCAACATTTGAAAATAAAGTAGCAGAAGTACAATAAGGAACCTTCCAGATTGGAGACATTTTTTCAAAATCTATCTCTAACTCTTTTTACTTTGGAGGGACCTTATATTATACCCGGCACGAGATAAATCTACCCAACAAATATAACGCATACACAAACTAGAGAAAACACTGGCCAATTATTTCAAAGATCTACAGTTGATTGAAATTTAGAGAACACTGAATCCAAACAAAGGGAATACGCTGCGATACTACGTATTGATTATTTTTTAATTTCTATGGATCTATTGTCTAATGTTAAAACATGCGGTTATAACAGTATAATAATTAGTGATAATTCAGCAATAGCCATGAAGGTATATTTAGGCAGATTTGAGCTTTTTTCAAGTTGGAAGCTACAAGTTTATTTACTGCAGGGTCCAGGTTTTGTTAAATGTTTGGAAAGTTGTATTGATAAACTATGGCCAGTATAGATTAGGAAGCATTTAAAGCTTATATTAGAAAATCAAATTAAAAAGCCGAGAGTTAAATTTATAACAGCAGCGACCCTAAAAATTACATAATCTATTTATTATTTGATATAATTTTGATAAATGAACAACTGATAATGTTGCGAAAGTCTTATGTTGAATAAACAATCATACTATGATCATGGACATAGTATGATTGTCAGGTAAATTAGCAGGTAAATTAGTGGCATCAATAATAAAGAAAATGCAGGCTGAAAGAACAATTAATAGCATAAACACAAAATCTGGCAAATTAATTTTAGACCCAGCAGAGATAAATAATACTTTTAGACACTTCTATAAATCACTTCATAAATCCGAATATACAGAAGATGAAAAAGTCCAGAATGCCTTTCTTCATAGGTTACAATTTCAGACGATATCAGATGATGAACAAAGAGCACTGGGTAACCCACTACCAACAAAAGTCCTGTGTGATGCTGTAGGGGATTTTAACACCGCGAAAGCACCAGGTACTGACGGGTTACCAATAGAATTCTATACTACTTTTAAAAGACAACTTGTTAGACCACTTCCGGATATGTATGAAGAATTATTTAAAGAAGGAATTCTTCCAGAGTCACTGAGATTTGATATTGTAAACCTATTTCAAACCCAACAAGCATCCATCTGAATGCTCGTCTTACAGACTTAATTGGGATGTGACACGAAAATCCTCTACAAAGCACTCTCTAAAATGTTAGATAGATACCTTCCTAAGTAAATCATTGATGATCAACAGGGCTTTGTACATAAAATAAAATGATATCACACTATTAGAAGATAACTGAATATATCATAAGACAAACAAAATGCAAAAGACACATCAATGCTATCAGTAGACGAATGTCAAGCCTTTGACTGGATGGAATGGAATTATCTTTTTGCTGTACTTGCAAGATATGGATTAGGTGAAACATTTCTTAAATGGATCAAATTGCTATACACAAGCCCCATCGTTGAACTATCAACTCATTCTACTATCTCAAAATCTTTTTGATTACATTGATCCACACAGCAGGGATTCCTCTTGTCCCTGTTCCAACTCACACTGCTAATGGAAGCATTAGCCATGGCCATAAGAGCACATACAGGATTATCAGGTGTTACAATAGGGGGGCTAGATCATCGCATCTCCTTATATGCTGATGATGTTATTTTTTCCTAACAAATATTTAAAAAAGCTTTCCTAACCTTATTAGATCAATTGAAAATTTTGGGCATTTCTCTTGACATAAAGTCAACAATTCAAAGTCAGTATTAATCCCAGCAAATTATGACCCTCTGGTTGACAGAATAAGGGAAGCACTGAGCCTTGGTCCAAGTTACCAATATCGATGATTGGACAAATAAAAAATAATATTTTACCAAAATTCTTATATTATTTTCCAACAATTCCATTGCCACTATCAGGCTTGTTCTATGACAAACTCAATCAAAGATTAAGCCAATTTATTTAGAATGATAGAAATGCTATACTCCATCTTAAACTATTATAGCTACCCTATGAAGAAGGATTTTAGTTGGTACTACATGGTTGGCATACTGACTTCAGCATCATATTATTCCCGTCCAACAGAACAGACTCCAACCTCGGTAAATATCGTGCAAGAGCCTATTAAAAATCTACAAATAAATTTGTTCATGTACTCTTCCGATATCAAGACACCAAAGAAAGATACAAAAAATCCCTTTCTCAAAAATACAATTATGGTTTGGCATGCTGCACACAAACATATAGGTGATAAACGTGCACTATCTCAATTCACCCCCATTTGGGGCAACGACAAGTTTCCACCGGGTAAAGTGATGGGACAGGATGCAGGATATAGGCAATGTGTGGAATGTGGAATATAAAAGATATTCAGAAAACTATGGATCTCGATGTTGATGGAGCCATGCTTTTCCTTGACCAATTATGTAAGAGATACCAAATCCCCCAAAAAACAATTCTTCAAAAGTAATATACTTAAAAAGCTACATGTCATCAAAATTTGAGAAGATAATGAGAATACCGTCGTTATTAACACTAGAAGAAATACCACTTGTAAATTAAGAATGGAAAGAAAACACATTTCCATATATTATAGTATGTTGGTTAAATATATTAATGACTAAACCCTAGATAAATGAAACATTTGGGTAACAGATATACATGAAGACATTGATGAAGCAGATTGGATAATGCGTGTTTAAAGGCACAAAAACAGACCATAAATTCAGGGTTTAATGACTTCAGTAGAAGTGGTTGATGAGAATGTACAGGACCCCTGATAAGCTTCCTCACATTTCTGCTAATATTCCAGATATCTGTAAAAAAATGTTTGGTTGAAAAAGACACTTTGAAAAAGACTTAGGTCTTTTTCAGGCCAGGAGATCTATTGCACTGTGCAGGAAAGGTATGGATCCTCCTACATTAAGGATTTGGGCAAAAGAACTTACGGAATGTTTCGGTCCGGGTAGACTAACATACACTGCAAAAGGCTGGCGGAAAGACATTGTTGAATTATGGGAAACATACATGAGCATGATAAAAAATGGGGATATAAGCTTTACATGAAAAGCAGATTGTGGGTGATGAGGGGGTGAGGGGAAATGATTTGATACAGTCAATCTATGTCTGATATGTGCGGGTTTAAGTGTGTGCGTAATGTGTGTTGTCTATGTGAAATTGGTTCAAAATGTTGTGATCTTTTGTGTGGTGTTATAAAGATTATAAGAAAACAATAAAAGTATTTGGGGGGAAAAAATGATCTTGCCCGGTTTCATCCCTCTTCTTAAGGAGAAAGCTGTTAACACACATTATGCTCACAATAACAAGGACTGTAAAAATAAATAGTTTCATAAAGTTTTTGTAAAATATGTTCTTTTATCTGGGCTGGTTTGGAAACTAAAGTGTGATAACTAGACTCAATGGTGTTTTACTCAACCTTGGTAACTGCCCTCAGATGACTTTTTCCTGTTTGTGTTGTTGCTGTGTTGGCCTTTCGGCCCACTAACTGTCCAAAGTAATACACCTCAGTAGTTGTGAGGGGGATACCATGAAGGTTCGTATAAATCGTTATCTTTCAACGAGGGTGACATTAATACTGATATATAGAGAGTAATATGCTGAAATCAATGATAACTAACTTGCCATTATCATTATTGCATTAAATGTGGTCTTTTGAAACCTAGACTTACAAACACTGGCATAACTGTTCTTCACCAGCATTCATTGCCGAGTTGTTTCAAATAATTCAAAATATATATATATATATCAATATATAAAGATCAATATATAGTCTGACAAAGGTATGGTGCTGAAAACATATTTGTACCACTCCTGGTTTCTTTCGATTTTGTGTCAAACCTAGAAACAAAATCTAAAACAAAACAAAGGTTGAGTTTAAATGATAACAGTATTAATTGAGGCTAAAATGTTATGTATTACCAATTTGTCCGCTTAGAAAGTGTATCCCAACAAACAAACAAACTTCAGCTTATTGGTTACAGCTGGTTTACTACCTGCTACAAACAGAAGAATATATAATGGTTCAAAATGTAAAATGGTTGGCAAATATAAAAAAAAATGTTTCAATGGTGGTTGAAAATGCTCAGCTCAGACTTCATGTCCTGTATCAATGTTCTGGTTAGATTTTAGTGTTTTAATATATATATTAATATAATAAACAGATTGTGATCTCTCCCAATCATAATGGTTTAAACTTGCCTAAAGACACTTTTCTAAAATACCAGCACTTATGGTATTTGATGATTTGGGGATGAAATCAACTATATTTCTGGCTAACTACAACTGGTTAAAAGCCATTCCAAGATGTGTAAACACACACCTTGAATATTATACCTATGGACTTTGTTGTCGTCTGATGTTGTCTCCAGCCACCTGTAACACAATTCAACACACCTGTAACACATGGTAACGCACCTATAACACATGGCAACACACATATAACACATGGTAACACTCCTATAACACATGGCAACACACATGGTAACACATGGTAACACACCTATAACACATGGCAACACACATGGTAACACATGGTAACACACCTGTAACACATGGAGGCCAGTCAACATCACATAACTGTCATTGCATTTTTAAAGCAACACCCACTTGAAATAGGTCCATATGATTACATCATCAGCAATGACAGGCAAAGTGTTTAGTTGTCATTAGTTTTCAAGCGCTAGGAGACAAAAGTTTCACTTTAAATTACTACAGCTTGGACAACTTTAAAAGTGATAAATGTGATTACACTTATGTTGTCTTTTCTATTCCTTTATTTCGCATTCTGATTCACAAACACTAATCATGCAGGTTCATCCTAAATATTTTTCATCATTGACATGGTCTTACCATCCACTGCCATGAATATACTATCATTTTATTGCCTTTTTAATTTAGACTCCTTAGTATAATCTCCTCAGTGCAACCTCTATTTTTTCCGACTTGAAAGGAGCCTCTACGGGAATTATTGTGATAGGGAATGAATGGTTAGCGTCTTTTGAGAGACACATTTCTTGCCACAAGCTATTTTAGAAGTCCCCCATAATGTTATGTCCTAGTCTGACTCCTGGATACTGGTTAAAGTCGTTTTTAATTCTTAATTAATACAACCACATGGACTGGTATTTATAAAAAAAATTCCCGAATTTGGACCATGGACAGCTGTAAGGATCAGTATGTCTGAAACTCAAATGCAAATGCAAATTGACATGTTTCCCAAGTCTAAAAGTTATGTGAGTATGATTGAACTTAGATGGCTTATGAATTTTTTTTCATAAGCCATCTAATCATGAAGTTCAGTGCTAATGTCTGTGATAGGTAAAGTGCATTTCCTGAATGCTTTGCAATTAAAACCACCACGTATTTTTCCAGTTGAACACTTAAATATGAACCGTTTGAAAGGATTTACCTTGAGGCGCAGCATGTCTTTTTAATGGGGCACAAATACAAGATGCAAAACATCATTATATATTTTTTAAAAAATACTCTGCACTGCAATGGTTCAAACATCTCCCTGCTGCACTGCTACACCCACAACCCTCACATGCTGTAGAATAAAAACTGATAGAATAGCTGGAAAGCAGATCAATTGCATGAGATGAAGACCTGAAGTCTGTTTTACCAGTAAGTTTTTTTAGTAACTTAATATGGTGCTGATACTGCTGAGCAGCTTTATATCACTGAATGGGGAAAGAACAACCTGCCACAGCATTAACATAAATCATTTTGTGTTTTTTGGCCATTTTTCTGTCATTTAATGCCACCCATCTCGACCCTTTATGCGATGATGACATGATCAAGTTTATGACTTTAAGAATAAAGTCACCCAACCAGAGATCAAATGTCACATAACAAAAGTCACCTGATTTTTTTCTTCTCAGTGGTTTAACTGGTGAGGCATCTGTGCCTTGTACATGGGAGATTTTCAGAAGATGGCTGTTCTTCCTCCGCCGCAGCACACTCTAAATGCTTTTGAAGTTTATGAATCCTGTGTGTCCACCACCATCAGACAGAAATCATTCTTCTTACTTTCATTTCTTGAGGCCGACTGCACCATCAACGACCTGTGCAGTAAGAAATATTTGCTTTATCGTACTGCTCAGGGAGACAGACCATCTGTGGTGGACATCCTTTGTGCGCTGTTATTATCACCATGTTTCACAGCCTTTGTTTGGAGAAAGTGCTGTTGGGGTTTCACACAATAGCACACTCAAAACTTGCTTGACGTGAAATCTGTGAAGTTTAAGAGTGGACTCTGTGAATCGCTCATAGACGGCAGCATGTCCCTCTCCTGCCAAGTAAGCGCTGAATGCTTGTTCTTGTCATCCCTGACAGATGGCCTTGTGCTGTTTCACAGCCCTTGCAACCATCTCTGGCAGGAGAACCATCTTCAACAGCATGTGATAGATTTAGATCATGCTCTACTATAAAGTACCTTTTTCTTTTATGAAGGACATGGCTAAAGTTCATTTCTCTCAGAGGAGCCAGAGAATGAAGTAAAGATGAAAGTTTATTACAACAGATGATATGTGATAATTAGTCCCTCAGAAAGTCTTTGTCAGTCAGATTTTTCAGAGAGATTGTGATTAAGGAGTGTCTGCCCCGAGCAGCAGCATTGAATGTCCTCCCATGGGGTCTGGATACTGGTGGTTGTGGCTGATTACTCTGCTGAGACTGATCAATGATGACATAGATGGATCTTTGAGGACGGGGGGAGATGGGGAGCTGGAGGCTGTGCTTACCGGCAGGATGAACAAACTAAGCCCACAAAGTCATTCCCGACAGTAAGGGTATATCCCCAAAAGCCCCCAATAACCTGCGTTGTACAATCAATCCCCCTGATTGAAATTTTCAGATGAAATGTTAAGTTAAATCTGAAAAATGGTGTTTTTCATAAAGAGAGCTTCCACTAGTGACTAAAGTATGAACTTCTATATCAATATTTGATATATTCAAGATAGCTCTCCTGGAGCCAATTCAAATTCACCAGAAGAAAGATTAGAAATTTATGGCTGAAATTATGTTATTAATATTATATTAATTATTTGTGAAAAGGCTTCCTCTAGTGGTGAACATATAAACTTAGAGGGAACTAAATTGTACCAACTTTTGAAAAATTTATGGAAAGTTCCCTTAGGGCCATTTCCAGAGTGCATGAACACTTTTGAAGATCCAAACATCCCTTCGCTTGAGTAGGACACAAGCAAAACTAGCACATCTCACATGTCTTGCATGCAAGACAAATCTTGTGTCAGCCTCCATCTGGTCACTATAAAGATCTCTAAAGCAGTCAACGCCTGACTCTCTAACCATTTGATTCCCTAACCATTAAAAGCCACGTGCCGAGATGACCATGTTCTGTGAAGAGATTCTATGTGGGCCTGTGTTGATTATGTATTCACTGACAAGCTACATGGAGCAGCTTTGTTCCTACTGATTCTCAGGTTTTCTGTGGTTTGGAACATTTGATTTTCCTGTGATAATTTCGTTGGATTGGTGTGTTGCTTGTTAACGGGATAAAGTAAGGTCTGATAAGTATTTAGCAAAAATTGTGTCCTTTCTGCTCGTAACTTTAAATCAAATAATACATATTTATTCCATACATGAATTAAATTACATTTTGTAGTGTATAAATAGTTAAAATTTAGAATCGTATATCAAATTAAAAAAAACCAAAGGACAATTCATCATTATTGTAAACATCAACCATCTAATGTAGGTTTATCAAAGATTGTTATCACTTACTATGTTTGGGTTTTGAATTGTAATTTATTGTTCATAGGTAGATCGTTGTGTTGAATTCAAATATCACACATTTGAGGAGTTCTTCAGAACAAACATTTCTTTCCTTTAATGGGAAAAAAACAACTATATGTATCATGTGTGTATGGGAGTATTTCTGGTGTTTCACCCAATCACCTGTTATAGTTGGTCGTAACAGACTGCAATCACTCCGCCCTCCCCTTTTATTGTGCAGAGTGGGACGGTGTCTTGTTCCTTAAAGGTGCTTAAACAAATTCTTGAACAGCAGCAAATCCCATAGTCGTGTTGATTGTAAGATAAATACCTACTTTTTTATCTGTAATTTCTCTGTTTGGACCCATTGTTACCTGTTGTTATTACCCACTGATACATTATAATTACCGTATAATTACTGGATAAATACTTTGTTATTAGGGCACTGTAGAAAGAAAGGTTACCTATGTTTTTTGTGATGTTATTACTTAATTGAATTACTTGTATCTTTGCTCTTGCACCCTCATAGTTAACATTGATGCACCTGGATGCTGAAGTCCTGCATTTAAGATTGGCACAATGGTCACGTAGCTGATGGCTGAAAATGAACACTATTAGAGCATTATTCTTGTGGTGATCAATCCTGTTCCGATCTCCAAATTTTGACCGAGCGAGTGGCTCTAAATTCAAAACCTATTCCAGGTCATCATCTTATTACTATCCATATCCATATTTCTCTGTATACAATGCCATTGTAGTGGTATATTAAGACGTGCATTGGTGCTGGCGTAATCTCAAACCTATAAATAAAAATAGTAAAAAGGTTACTATTGCCCCAAGTGGGTTTTGTTTAACAACACACAGTATCAATTTGCTCAGTAGTCAGAAATCAATAGAGATCAGTTGCAGTCCAGTGGCACCGTTTCCCTGATCACACTTCACTATGAAACACACACACTAGCCACGCTCAGAGTGATCAGGCTTAGTCACGGTGTATTTTTGAGTATGATTGTAATACCATATCATTCAGCTGTGAGGGTGCATTGAGTGGATTGTTTTCTACATTACACGTCTCAATCTGCTTTAATCCAAGGCATTGTGTCTTTTTTATTCTTGGTCAGTGGTCCTGATTCTTTGTCCTACACCCAGCCTTTCTCAAGAGGAAGTAAATGCATACAGTACAGCACCGTGACAACGTGTTTGTAGTGGCATAATCATTGTTTGCATGAACCGAGTTGTCTTTGCTTTCTTGGAATTTCTGCCAGACAACCATTCAGATCTAGCCTTTCAGATTAATGCAGACTCTGATACAGAACTGCACTTTACACAAGACCTAAAATGAGCAATGGAAAACTAAATGTAAAGTTAACAGAAGGCAAGATGAAAAAAGCAAGTTGATGGCTTTCTCATTAATTACTTTCTTTGAAAGCACAGAAACTGTTGTTTGAATCTCCTTGATTATGTCATTTTGTACATTCCTGAAAAACAATAAAATATTACATTTGGCATGCACTTTATTAAAGATTGTGGAAAATAATTTGAAGGCATATTATAGCAGCTTCAATTGCATTAAAAGTAGCTTCAGCTATCCTTTTCACTGCTTGATCAAATGATGAGACTGGAAACGTGAAAAAAGCCGTGTCTTAGTCACCAAGTTATTTCGATGATTCCTTGGAGCCAACTTGGATTGCACTGTCCAACCCTTTCAGGACAAATGTCTCAAAATGTCAGGGAGCACATTGCGTTGCAACGCAGTAAACGAGTATCGATTTCGCCGTGTGAACCTGAATCAGCCTGCTGCGTGTCTGGGAGTCCAACTTAAGATATAGGTCCAAACTTTGGCCTGGAGGAAGAGATATGCAATGTAATGGCTGCACTGTAATAGCAGATGGCTCTTCAAAGTCTAGCTTGCCCACCCAGGCTTGGAAAATGATGTAATCTGCCACATACATGCTTGATCAGTTCAATTATCAGAGAAAACAAACTAAACTAAAAACACTATCCCTCTGCTGTGCATCCAGTTTCTTCTCCCGGGGGACTACAGATGTAGCTGACCATTACAACATCAGGCTGCAGCAAGGTTTAATTGTTGCATGTGTGATTATTTTTGCTCTAATCACTGTTGGGCATTAAAATACACATATACGCTTCAACACATTATCCAAACAAGTGAAACTTATATTATTGTGTCACTGTCTGACTGAATCTAAAGGGGGCCTTTTAACTCCCCTCCGCCCTCGTTTGTCTGATCATACTTTTAAAAATGTCATTATTTGTTTTCCTAGTTTCATCTCTTTCCGTCCCTTGTGTTTACAATACGTCAAAGCAGCAGATTAGAGACTGATTTCCCCAGAGCCCCTATCTTCACACAGGCATATTTTGCCCTTGTAAGCCACTTAAATGATGTTTAACACTCATTAGCCACACACTGCTGTTTCACAAGCTCATTATTTCAGGTGTTTGTAAAAAGTGAAAATACTATTTTATTGAAGGGGCTTTTAAGTTTGCTGTTGATTATAAATATTGCTTTCACTTAGTCTCATACTAATCGTTGTTATATTACATTTTATTTATTTATCGGACTTGTTTGAGGATTTAAATCAGAGATGCTATTTTACATCCATTTTAAAAAAAGGGCATAGCCTTGACCTGCAGAAGAGGTCATCGGGGGAGTAATCAACTAAAACCTGTTGTTCTGCACAGTAATCACTCCTTCTCCACCTGTTCTGATTTGTTTTGAATCCTCCTTCACACATCATTTTCAACTCGATAATTTAACTTCATAGTCCAGTTCGGACCAGGTGGCCTAATTTACCTCATGAAGATAAACTTTGTTGGCACTATTGAGTGTTTTACTTTTTTTTTGCTAGCAAATGTATTTTATAGTTTATGTGTATAAATGGTGTGTGTTTGAATCAGCCAGGGTTGGAAAGTATAAATTTTAACTTGTGGAAAGAAGGCGTTGATTGCTCCACAAGTGCAAAATGATTGTGCACAGTTTGGAGTAGGTGAACGTCATGTTTAAAAACAAATACTGCCTAAATCCATAATGTAAGTTTAGTTCTGCACTTTGTACGTACGTTCTGTCCTATTTAGAAGTGCAACTCAACATTATGAATAAAAAATGCATATTTTAAGAACATGCTTCATCATCATTAAGATTTTCAACGCAAAAAGAGAGATCCTCAGTTTTCTGTCATCTACATTTCTGTAGGGCCATTGTTACTCTTTCTCTTACATTTTGGTATACTTTATATTGCCAGACAACATTTTATATTCCTCACTTAACTAGGACATACTATGTGTTGTCAAAAAAATTGTTTTTTCTTTCAACACAAACACGCACAGATCTGCATATAAACCACCAAAGTGACTTCATGACTGGAAGATGAAAGAGGCATGCTGCTTTACAAAATGGCAGTTCCTCATCTCACCATCAAATTACCCAAATCTACATTGACAAAGACAGTAGGGTATTCTCTTTATTACTTGGGTTTCCATCATGAAGTGATCTTTAATCAACCAACCAACAATTTCTTCCATTTGACAGTTTCACCCGTTTTGCATAAGTCTTTCCCCAAATCTGTCTTTAACTCTATTAACCACTGACGGCTCCGAAAATACTAATTACAACAAATTAGGCAGACTCATCATCAAATATTCTGACTCCAAAAACTATATTCAGAGAAGAAAAGCAATGAATACTGCCCAAGAATGCTTTTCTGTTCATTTACATTCACTTTTCCCTCCATTCTTTATTCTTTCTGGAAGCCCATTCTTCAAATGACGTGTCTTTCATGCTATAGCCTCACCAATCAACAGACCAGAGCCGTGTCGAACATAATCACATTTACTCTTTAAATGTTTGACCTCATATCGACGGACAGACTGACACCTGAGCTACCAAAGGTGCCGCTGACTATCAACATTTTGTTAGTCCTGCACATGGACTGACAGCAGAAAGCATTACTTATCTAGAGTTTAATGCTATGCAGAGTACAATCCCAAAGCTTTGGCTGCACAGAATATGGGAAGCAAAGGTTGTCTGTGATTGTTCTCTCTTACCTTATATTACTGGTTTTCTATCTTTGATGGCCTAGAAGCAAATATTTCATTTAGTAAATGGCTTTATAATAGTTTTATGATGTTCCTATAAATAATCTATAAATTAAGATTTGAGTGATTTTCTATCATGATAGACAGGTGAGCTGTAAAAATCTTCCTTTTCTACTGCTTAGAAATAGGAATGTAAGCTACACATGTACCTGAACTAAATTTTTTTCTTTGTGTCTTTACCCATCCCCTCATCTCTCTCTCCCTACCTACATCCCTTTTTTGCTTGTCTCCCTCTGTCTTTAGAATATGCCAGGACATTACAATGACCTCAAACAGCACAGACCCTGGTTTCTTCCTGACTACCAACACATCAACCCCAGCCGGAGCCTACCCACAATCCATTTCTCTCCACCAAGGAGGAAATGGAGCAGCTGCCTGGTTGGCTTCTCATTTTAATTCCCTGGATGATAATTCCTCTTCCACCAGCAAACTCTTAAACCACACCTCTGAATCAGAAAATGGAAATGGTACAGCAGCCCTTGATCCCTTGGGTGGTCACCCTGTGTGGCAGGTTGTTCTTATTGTCGTGCTGACAGGCATGCTGTCACTGGTCACCATCATTGGCAACATCCTGGTTGTTGTTTCTTTCAAGGTTAATCGCCAGTTAAAAACAGTCAGTAACTACTTCCTTCTGAGCTTGGCAGTGGCTGACCTCATCATAGGTGTCATTTCCATGAACCTTTACACAGCTTACCTTGTGATGGGCTACTGGGCCATGGGTAACTGGGCCTGCGACATGTGGCTTGCTATAGACTATGTAGCCAGTAATGCATCAGTTATGAACTTATTGGTCATCAGTTTTGACCGATTCTTTTCAATCACCAGGCCTCTGACATACCGTGCCAAACGGACCACAAAACGAGCTGCGATCATGATTGGCCTGGCATGGTTTGTCTCTCTTGTTCTGTGGGCCCCAGCCATCCTACTTTGGCAGTATTTTGAGGGGGAAAGGACAGTTCCCTCAGATCAATGCTACATTCAGTTCCTATCACAGCCTACTATAACATTCTGCACTGCCATGGCAGCTTTCTATCTGCCGGTGTCAATAATGATTGCGCTCTATTGGCGCATATACAAGGAGACCCAGAACCGTTCAAAGGAGTTAGCTGGATTGCAGGGTTCAGGGGGGCGTGGTGCAATGGGAGGAAGAAGTGGGAATGGTGCTGGCGGGAGAGCTCGTTTTGTCCATCATACTGGAAGCTCTCGAAGTTGCAGCAGCTATGAGCTATCCAGGTTGTCCCAACAGAAGAGTACTTGTCAAGAGCTCATTGGCCGCTTCCACTGTTGGCCTGGGGTTCGTTCTTGGAAACCTGTAAGTACACGGCAAGGAGAGCGTGATCTAGACCAGAGCAGCAGCGACAGCTGGAATAACAATGACGCTGCCATCTCGCTGGACCACTCTGGATCATCAGAGGATGAGGATTGTGGGGGTCAAGAAATGATTTCACAGAGTCATGCTATTTTCTCCATTGTTCTCAGCCTACCAGGTATAAAGGCTGCTGTCAACTCCCAACTTGCCTCATGTGAAGATCTGGACACAGCCACAGAAGAGGATCCACTGAGGGGAGCAGAGTATAACCAAGACAGCCTATCAACACTCCCCACCGACACCACTGCCACCACTACTCCTGTTGAAGCAATCGGATCGGAAAACAGCTACCATAAACACTTCTGCTCACGCAAGATTCAATCAATGCCTACCATCCAGGCTGACTCTAATCAATGCTCTTCCCCAACTGCTACCAACACTGCTAACAACAGCCACATCCCCGGCCCCACCACTAAATCCCCATCTGCCCCGATGTCCTTCAAAGACGCAGCTATGGCAACGCGCTTCGCAGCCCGAGCTCGGAATCAGATTACCAAGCGGAAGCGCATGTCCTTAGTGAAGGAGAAGAAGGCTGCTCAAACCCTCAGTGCCATCCTCTTAGCTTTCATCATCACATGGACACCTTACAATATCATGGTGTTGATCAATGCCTTCTGCAATGTTTGCATCCCAGAGACCCTGTGGGCAGTAGGTTACTGGCTGTGCTACGTTAACAGTACAGTCAACCCCATGTGCTACGCCCTGTGCAACAAAACTTTCCGTACAACCTTTAAGATGATACTGCTCTGTAACTGGGACCAGACAAAAAGGAGGAAGCAACAGTTCCAGCAGAGGTCGGTGGTCTTCCACAGGAGGATTCCTAGAGAGACGACCTGAGTGAAAGAAAGTTTGGTCAGTTAATAAAAGGATTTATCATAGGACGAGGAACCAGATGAAGAATCCATGCAGTTGTTTCAGTGAAGAAAATTTGCTAAAAGGGTCCTGAAAGAGTTTCTCTACTATGTCAACCACAGCAATATACAATGGTCTTCAAAGTATGCTTTAGAGCTGGTGAATCCATTTAAAAATTTAAAACAAGTTGTGTGTATGCATAAAGGGAGTGTATAAGGTGTGCTCTAGAGCGGAAAGCTTTCCTGTTTCCTCGAAAAACTGTTTACCAATGAGGGAATGAGCTTTGTGGGAAAAAGTGAAAAGGGCTTTAAAATGCATTGCAGGTTTATTATTGAAGTACAATTGACACAAGGGAAAGGACATCTTTATCGCAGGGGGCTGGGGATTCACATTACTTATCATTTCTCTCTGCGGGTAGCTAGAGCTGTAATATACAGAGTGGTTTTGAATTTCAAACAAATCTATGTATCTGTAATACATCACTGAAAGCAAGGGAGAAAAACTTTTACTTCGATCCTCTTGACTGGCATGTGTTTTTATCAAAACGTCTGCACATTGCCTTTCTACATGGATATAGCTTTCCTATTTCTGATGGGCTATTGAAGAAAAACTCGTTTGTCTGTCTCCTAATTTTCAGTCAAGAGAGATGTGTTTTTTTGTGAGAATCATCTTTGATTCTTACAGATTTTGAGCCAGTCTGAAAATAATTCTTCTGAAGAACTGAGTTGTGTATATTCTGTGTGGCACCACAGCCAGTGAACTGCTGTTGTGTTCAGTGTATCGTGGTTTTTATGTTGGAAACAATAGGTACATTTGTTGTGTTCCTGTACCTTTGTTTTTTGTCAAGAGTAATGATTATACAATGATGACATGCAGTTTGTGTAGATTTGATATTTCTGACTTGATGAACAATGATTGGTTGCAAACACAAATATGTCTATTTATGAATATGTGTGCTCTGAATTTACACCTTTTAACTTTCTACAAAATTGTACATCAGAGAAACTCCTTGCAAAAGCCTTCTCGTCCTTGATAAAGTGGAGCATTGCAGCCTCTAGTGGGGATAGACAGACATGTTCAGGCTGTCCCACTGTTCCTGCGCCAGACTCTCATTCTAATAGGAAGAAAAACGGCGAAAGACATTTTCTATTTCTAACCTTATCTTTTTAAAGTTTAATTACATATTTGTTATGCTTGAAGGATTTCATTTCAAAGTTATTAATTAAACTGACTAACAGAAATTGATTTTCTTTCAAATAGAATCAATAATTGTTTTTCATCTAGTTGGCATCAGGTTTTTTCTATAAAGACTGTGCAGCACATACCAAATTAAGACATTATGAAGATTATGAACAACTCTGGCAATAATTTATTTGAATTTGAATTTTAAATGCACGTCATATAATTATTCTTTTTTTTTTTTTAAGACTAGGTTTGCACTTTGTTACCACACCTGATACCTTGCTCAGAATGGTATTAATGTTTAAACATAACACTATATTATGAGAACTAGCATACTGAAGATTATTGGGTACAGTGTTGTATGCATTGGATATATACATAATGGTATGATGTATGTGCTGTAAGAAATAGAGATATAAAATATCCCATGTGTGTCATCGGTGGATATTTTGTCAGCTTTGATCACAATGTGCTGCAATGTCATGATGCATTCTTCATCTAGATATGATAATTTTGTACCTAAATGTTGAGAATGTAAACTTCAAAAATGGTAAACATTTTGTTACATTTCAATTATGCCAATCATATTCATATTTTATCTCAATAAACACAAATGTTTGGACATAAGCTGTTTTATTCAGTGATGGCCCCACGCTTTTACCGACATGCATATCTCATGCGGACCTCAGGGCCGCAGCAGGCAGGTGTTTGATCCAGAAGATGGTTGGGTGGGTGGATCTTTTTCTCTTATATTTTGAAAAATTTCCTGTCATATCTGATGTAAGCAGCACAGAGGATCAGTGTTCAGCTGCTGTGGTCACTGGGTTTGATTACTGGGTTGGGCAAGTTGTGTCTCTGTGGCATGTTCTTCTTCGTACTGTCCCCTGTTGTGACTTCTGAGCAAATAATAATAATAATAATATAATTCTGATGGTACTCCCCACATTGTTATACACAGAAAAACATTGTCAAATGAATTCTGTGCATTTAACCCGTACCTGAGGGAGCAGTGGGCAGACCATGTGAATGGTCCGAGGAGCAAGTGGAGTTTCAGGCTCTTGCTCATGGACCGCTTTGCATTTAGCGTCAAGATCTCAAATCTCCTGGATGTGGGATGACTGCTCTACCTGCTGAGCTAAAGCCTCCCAAATGAAACCATAAAACATATCAGATTTGTCATATCAAACCTTACACTATAGAGCTTAATATGTTCACTGTTTTTTCTTTATACTTTGTCAGTCTGTATAATCTCTAACACACTACCCGCAACCTCTTTGATAAGGATATAACCAACAATTACGTTTTTGCAGTGAATGATTATTTGGAGAGTATTTCATGATATTATATAAAACTAGGCGTTTGCTTTGATCCCACAAAGTAAGTGTATATCTCCAAAAAGTCCCCCAGTCCCCAATCCTCAAATTAAATGTAAAGATATGTCCACAGTATTCTTACTTTTAAAAAAAGCTCCCCCTTTTGAGGAAAGTATGAACTATTAGCTAAAAATGAGTCAAATATGATATAAATAAGATAGAACTCCTCGATAATTGTGCACCAAATTTGTAATAAATAGGATCAATGGTTGAGAAATGATGGTCCGAAATCTTTTGGAGGTAAAGTTGACGCTAATGTCAGAAAACATACAATCTACCTTTCCCAAATTCAATCAAGTTCTTCTTCACACTAAGTTCTATGGGGTTATAAAATTTGGAAATGATCCATGTCATAGTTTTTGAGGTATGTCCGGAAAACAGTATTTTTCAGAAAGAAAAAAAAATCTCCCACAGTGTGTGAAAATGAACTTTTAGTGTGAAATATTATATATATAAGAAAGTTAGGTAGTTAGTTGTTTGATAAACACTGAGTATGGAATGAATTGGACTGACAGTTAGGAAGTTATATCCGAAAACTGTTTTTCGTAAAAATCTCCTTCTAGTGAGTAAAACATGATCTATTTAAGTAAAACAAGATGTATATACAAAAAAAAAAATCTGGAGAATTCCCACTTTTGAGTGAGACTCTCCTTTGACTTAAAACCAACACATGACCACAATTGGTACAATTGGCTTTTGGACTAAATGATCCCTGTTTTTCCTGTCATTTGATGCTCAATTAGATGTTTTAGCTCCTGTAATGATAAAAAGTTGGAGACACTGAGGTAATTTAATTCTCATCTCATAGCAGAATAATATCAGATTATATCATTTATAAGAGGCAGTCAAACATTAAAATAATGATGAATGCTTACAGTTTGTTTCAACCAGCTGTTTTTATACAGATGAATGGAGGTGGTTATGCAACAGAATTGCAGTTAACTAATAAGTGTAATCAGATTATTATGTTATAACTGTGACAGGGCCAGTTGTTTCCCCCTCTTCTTCATGGTATCACTCTCTTAAGAACTGTCTTTGGTTTTCCTTTTTTGTGAGGTCTACCAACAGCATAGGAGGATGCAGCTGAAACTGGTTTGTCAATAGGGTGGGTATATTTTAAATTTGGGGCACCAGAACACATCAATCAAACTCAGAACAAAAATAGGCTTTCTACATGCTTTGTGAGATGGCAGAGACGGACGCTTTGGTTTACCTTCCTGTTAAATGTGATTCCTGCACTACTGTCTCACACATACGGCAGCATTAGCACAGGATAAAAGAGTTTTACCAGAAACTAAGCAAGTAAATCTATTGTTTTGGACCATTACACAGCTCTGTTTGTTCCCAAGACGAGCCCTGATGAAGATAGAGTGGGGACTCTCAGACAGTGCTAATCAGAGATGGCCAAGGAGAGCAGACATGTGATGAGGAAAAGACTAGCTTCATGTGACCCATGGCTAAGGAGTGGCTCAGAGACAAAAACCCATTTGTGCTGTATTCTTAAGTCACTGCTGGTCCAGGGAGAAGGACAAACCAGTCAGGCAAGTAGCTATATATTCATTTATTTTATATATAGCTATAGATATTATAATTTAAGTTAAAAAAAAGATTTCCAAATAATCAAATGATTGACGATTTTGTTTTGTGTTATGATCTCAATTTTGTGCAATCGTATTATGTTTTGTATGACCTTTTTTTTTCTTCTTTTTTACATGTATATAAATAAACTTAAGGTCATTTCAATTCAATGATACATTTATCCATCTTTTTTCCACCATGTCAAATTTTCTTATTTTGGACTGTGCATGTTAGTTATTTGAATCAACCCTTAAAGTGATGATATGAATTGTTCAATAATAAAAATCTTATTTAGATTTTATGTTTGGCCCAAAACAAAAAGAAGTGAGTGTATGAGCTGATAAATTACTGTCAAATATTATACTTTTAAATTTGAACCCTTTCAAGAATCGATTTGATTCATTCCTGTGTAAATTTCTCGCTCAAAAAGTTTGAATTAATTTCTACCGCTTATGTTTGGCTTTTGAAGTGTAAAGACAAACTTTCTGTTTGAGAAAAGAGGGATTACTGTTAAAGCTCAACTTTGTCAGTACCACACCCACAGACAGTCTTCACGAGTGTCTTGATGTTGACACAGACACGCGCATGGAATTAAAGAAACTCATAACTGCAAATGAAAACATTTAAAAGATCAATACTGCACTCTATTTTACTTTTGACGCAGTTTGTGTCACATTTGAACATTTAATCAAAAACATCTTGCACTTTGCACAAGTTTGACACAATTTGGCTGTAGTTAAAGTTTGCTAAATAATTATATTTGGTCCGAAACTCATTATTTCAATTACAGATTAGTCTGCAGACTACTTTCTCAAAGAAGCAATATTTGATTAAATCAGTAAAATTTCAAAATAATTGTGAACAGTGTCCCTTCCCTGAACCCATCAACTGTCCATAACTTATCAACACCAGGTTTATTGTAATAGAAGAAGAAAACCAGCAAATGTGATCATGATTCTTAATCTTGAACAGTTAACCTTGAAGTTTAAGTAATTGGGGTCAACTGTTCGGAGCAACGGGGAATGTCAAAAAGAAGTGAAGAAGCAGGAACGGGCAGGGTGGAGTGGATGGAGAAGGGTGTCAGGAGTTATATGTGACAGCAGAGTAGCGGCAAGGGTGAAGGTAAGGTTTACCAGATGGTAGTGAGACCAGCCCTTCTGTGTGGCTCGGAGACGGCGGCTCTCCCCAAAAGAGAGGAGGCAGAGCTGGACGTGGCAGAGTTGAAGATGTTAACATGTTCTATGGCAGTGAAGAAGATGGACAGGATTAGAAACAAGCACATCAGAGGGACAGCCTGGGTTATATGTCTTAGAGACTAAGTAAGAGAGGCCAGATTGAGATGGTTTGGACACGTGAAAAGGGGGGATAGTGGTTATCATCAATCAATCAATCAATTTTTATTTATTTAGCGCCAATTCACAACAACAGTTGTCTCAAGGTGCTTTCCAGAAAGAGCAGGTCTAGACCAAACTCTTTATATAAAGATCTACAGGACCCAACAAATTCCTCCTTGAGCAGCACTTGGTGACAATGGCGAGAAAAAACTGCCCTTTAACGGGCAGAAACCTCGAGCAGATCCAAGACTCAGGGTGGACGGTCTACTGCTATGACAGGTCGGGTTTGAAAAAAGAGAGAGAGAGAGAGAGAGAGACAGAGAGATAGTGGGAGAGAGAAAGAGAGAGACACGGGTGAGGAGAGATAAATCAGCTAAAATCCACTTTCTTCAACCGCTCCATGGTCGGGCCGCGGCAGCAGCAGGGATCCCAGGCTGATAATAACATTAATATTAACGTAACATTTAGCGATAGCTTATGGGGAAATACATTACAATAATAATAATGAAAAAAACAAAAAATCAGACTTGTGATCAGTGGACATCGAGCAGGTCCACAGCAGCTGATGCAATCACCAACCATGTGATCTTACAGGGCGAGAAAACACAAAGGCTCCAGGGAAGAAGTCAAGTTAGTAACATGCATTAATCCATTAACAGGCATTAATCCATTAACATGAATTAATCCATTAACATGCATTAATCAATTTAAAATACATTAAACCATTTAACGAGCATTAAACTATTTAACATGTATTATTCCAGTAACATGCATTATCCAGTTATATTGGTAGAAGGGTGCTGGAATGGTGCTACCAGGAACGAGAAAAAGGGGAAGACCAAAGAGGCGATTTCTAGATTTGGTCAGAGAGTACATGCAGTTGTTTGGTGTGAAAGAGGAAGATGCAGAGGACAGGGCCGAAGGAAGAATATGAAGAATCTTGAATTTATTTCCTGAATCAATCCACATAGGTGCCTATGGAGATTCACATCATTGAATCTCCATAGGCACCACATCATTTCAAAAAAATTGCAAAGAGAATTTTTGACAACTTTGTAAACATCAATTTTCTTATGTCTCTACTGAGAACAGATTGTCTCTCCTTTATTATTTTGAAGCCAATGAATGTTTATCTGTCTTGTCTTTCCCCATGTTCAGATCATCTCTCCTTTGAAAGGAGCTTAGTGGTCAGAATGCAGACTTTCAAAACAGTGGAGACCCAGGTGCCCTTTCTGAAAGAGAGCTTCTTCACCACCACATTCAAAGGCAGGAGGAAGAGCAGTGTCACCAACATCCTCCGTAAACAGCAGCACTCACTCCTCTATCAACAACACCAGCAACAGTACCGCATTTCAGAGCATCAGCAGCCACATCCTCAGCAAGTCATTCCCCCTTCAGTTGAAAATGGAGCGGGCCAGCACACTCCAGAGCATCAGCTGCTCACCCGCTCAACTAGCAGCCCATTATGCAATATAGCAGATGGGGATGAAAAGGAGGGGCAGAATGACAAGAAGGATCACAGTGTCAGAGAGGCTGTGCAGAGGAGGGGGGGCGAGCGAGGAATGAGTGTTAGCGACCCAGTGGCTGCCAGTGCCAGTCTCCTCCTCCTTTCAGCATCAGCACAGTCGGGGGAGGCAACATCATTCTCACAGCGCCCTTTAACTGTAGTGGGTAGAAAGCAGGGATTAGACAACTCCGAAAGGGCTGTGACCAACAGAGGTGCAGCGGCAGCACAGGATGTCAAGCCTCGACCCCAGCAGCACGGCCTATTAGCAAAGGGTGTCCGCCTGCTCAGGAACATGGGAAACCAGGAAGCAAAGCAGAAGAAGGGTGGAGCAGCAGGTCATGTTGCCGGTGATGGTGATGCTGAGGAGAGGGAAATGGAGAAAAAATCTAAAAAGTCTCACAATAAGATAAGTAAAGGAGGAGGAGAACATAGTGACAAGAAGAGATCTAAGTCAGAGTCGAGGGGATATGTGTTTTCTGGAATCAGGAAGAGTTTATCAAAGTCAAAGGGATTGTTTAAGGATGACATCTTAGAGGATGAGAAATCAAAGTGCCTTGACAAAGCAATGCTCAAGCTTGCTGAAGAGATGGGCATACAATCTGACGTTGAGGGTAACCTTAGCACCTTGACCGAAGACAGTCACCAATCTATGGTTGTTGAGATCAGCCGGAAAACAAGCTCTGAGTCAGATGGTGACCTCTACAGCTTTCACTCAGCAGCAGCTGAAGATGAGGACCTGCTCTATGACATCCAGCAGGCCATGAGAGACCAGTTTGTGGCTAGTGACAGTTTACTGATGGCTGGCCACTTATCTGAAAGCTCAGCCTCTGGGAGCAACAAGGACCCTGAGAAGGTAATATCTCACCAGCTATTTAATATGGATAATGAAGTTTTCTCTTCTCCTATTGATTGTGAAAGTGGACCACAAGACATAAGTTGCGACGGCAACAAATTAGAAACCGAAAGCATTCCCATATCAAGAAATTCATCTGGTCCACTGTCCCTGAGTGACAATGGTGGACTTTCATCAGACCCAGACACAGAGAGAAGCAGTGTCAGCATTTTTCCAAAGACAAGCAGTACATTTAGCTTCCCTGACACTGCAACTACCAGCACCTCATATGAGAGTGCTGAGGAGCCCCAGGATGACCTTGATAGCCCAGTTCTACACCCAAATCAGAGCAAGACCACATGTGTACCAGGTATAAGCTTGGACCCCATGGCAGCTGGGAGAGGACAGATGGGTCCACAAAAGAGTGTGAGCAGCATGGACCTGTCCATGGAGGTGGAAGAGGAAAGTGGGAAAAAGGACTTCCTGTCCCTGAAAAGGCGGAAGAGTAGTTCCAGTTCCAGTAAGATGTCCTCCAGTGTCAAACTCTACCCTCTAATCAACCCGTCCTATGTTAAGACAACCACCAGGCAGCTCACTTCCCCAGTTTGCTCACCCATCGCCAGTCCCAACATTCCGAGGAAAACAGGTATCACTTTTGCTTCAGTGGAATATAGTGGGGGACTGATGCACAAGCAGAGGTCCTGCTCCATTGCAGGTCCCATAAGTTTGTCCACAGACTGGCCCACAGAGCAGTATATACCAGAGAGGGGTTACACAGGAGGGACTTACTGGACACTGGGATCCAAGAGAGTGCATTACACTCGTGGAAGCTCCACTACGACTGTGCCCTACCTGGATGTTTTCTCTGGTGAGTACTGCTCAATACAGATTACTCAGCAATTGTCTCACATGAAACTCAGTCGCATATATGTGATTTGCTGAATCATCAAACCAGTAGGTGCAGAGTCACTCTTGGACTAATTCCTGATTATGGAAAATAACGCACAAATCCATTTCCAGGGTAAATCTACATCTTGGCCATTATTGTGTTGTTTCTGGATGGAACCGTGATGTTGATAATAAACATCAGAGTTCATCAGAGCATATCACATAAATAAGATATGCTCCCAAAAGACCCGGTGATTAATGTTGTGTCCTCACTTTATGGCAAGCGAGAAGGATAGGTATTTCTGTATCTCTTTGTACGATGATGTCAGCAAGGAAATAGAAGTTTGTTAGAATTTAATGAAGTTGGTCGATACAGGAATGTTTGAAAATATAAACAGGAACCAGGAGGTCTGTGCCACAGAAGGTAATAAATGAAGAGAAAACGGAATAAAGAACTAACTAGTCAACTGAGGTATCGAGAAGAATTCTGTACCTGCCCTCAATATGAGGAAAAAATGTGTTTGCATGAATTTACATGTCGGCAAACTCAGATTTAGAATTAAGAATAGGCTTGCTACAAATTTGTCAAGAAAACCCATGAAAAGAAAAAAAAAATAGATTTGGCTCCAGTGCAAGGTGCTATTGATAAACATGTGACATGAGAGAGAATGTGTCAGTTTTTAAAAAGTTGACACATTTGATTTTCAACATTGCCTCCTTGAACATGTATTCAATTGACCTGCAGTCATAGAGGATACACATCCCATCTTTGTAGAAGTCTGCCTCTTGGTCCACAAAAAAGTGGTTTGCAGCAGAAATGACATCATCAGTAGATTCAATATGATGAACCCTGAGCTCTCTCTTAATTATAGGGAGCAGAAAGCAGTCAGAGGGAATTAAATCAGGTAAATAGGGCTGGTGTCCGATCAGTCTAAATCCTCTCTGGTGGATGTAAGCCATCACATCAGTGGACTGGTGAGGGGAAGAACTGTCCTGGGTGAGTGCACTCCTCTTGTCAGCTTCCCACGCTGCAGCTTCTTTATTATCTCCCTTTTGCTATCTCGAGAGAATAGCATTAAGCCCTTGAAACCGTGAGGTAGTCCCTCTGAAACCCAGAATACGAAAGCCATCACCTTGCCGGCGGACATCACCGTCTCTCACTGGAAGTGGTGGATCAAAGTCTCACCCATGGTTACAATTTGCTCCTCAGATATTTCTCACCATTCGCCTAAAAAATGGCAAGATTTTCCCTGGACATTGTGCCTTTGCACAAAAATGTTGACATGGAACATTAAACTTTGCCTATACCCATTCCGGGGATATTCCTTGAAGTGAACTCATCAGCATAAAGTGAAGTGAGCCTTTCCCTAGTGATTAAAACATGAACTAAAAGATATAAATATAATATATCCAAGATCAATATCCTATCTAAATACAACAAATTTAGACTAAACCGGACTAACGGTTAGGAAGTTGTGTCTGAAAAACAGTGTTTTTCATAAAAAGGCTGAGCATAAATCACAATGTCAGAAATATATTTGCAGATATAGGACCACTTAGTGTGGGAAATACACAACTGACCTTTACCAAAATCAACCCAGTTCTTCCTCACACTAAGGTCTATTTGGGTATAAAATTTGAAAAGAAGTACTGAAAATAATTATTTATCCATCACATATCATTTGTGTATGTGCTGGGAATCCTCAATAGACCTTATATGTAATTTGTTTTCTTCCAAGCTGCGTCCTCATTAGAGCTTAAGCTATGATGCCGTGGTATTTTAAAAAGATTAAGATAACTCCAAGGGTTTTGAAATTGAAACTACCAAATTATAGAAATGATTGCATTGGGGAATAAAGCAATGATTTAAAGTACAGTAAGATCATGAAGACGATGAAATGCCTTCTGACATTGTTGTGCCTTTCAAGAGCGGAGCTTCTCTCTGCTGTCTGTGCCTGGACATTGGATAACCAAATCACCACCCTGTCAGAGACACGAGGAAATGTCATCCTCTGATTCCAAAAGAAAAAATGTAGGGGGTTGAGCACACAGGTGCACATACATATGTGGATGCTAATGCCAAGTGACAGTTTTCCAGCAAGACCAAAACAGGCGTTCAGTCATGTGATTCACTGTGCCCAAACCACAGAGGAACATATCCTCTCAATGCCCTTCTAACACCGACACTTGGCCCATCTAACATCTTATAATTGTAACAGAATTTACAGAATTAGCTTACATGACTGCACTCAAATACATGGCGACAAGACCCGGAGTCACGAGTCAGTTTGTTAAATTGCCGCTCTCTGAATAACTTGCTTTAAGATCAAGCCTGTGAAACACAATTTAACATCTGTATTCGTTGTACAGCATGACTGGATCTGTGGATTCTTCTGTATGTTTTCTACCCACCAGTGATGACTTTACTCCTGCTTCAAGAGGAATTATTCTACCTTATCAGGCATCCAGACTTGCTTATTACATTTCGAGATTATGATAAAAAAATTCTTCAATATCATTCACTGCTTATAGTTTACAAATTGTTTATCCCTGTCAGATTACTACAAAGAAACAATTAACTGTTTTTAAAAATTATTTTTTTAAATGAGAATGGGCACATCCTACAACCATACTGTAGGCTATTTAAGCCATTCATTTTGTCTTGCCAAAGAATTTATCATCACTCTCGTCATCATTGTTTTAAAACCACGAAGATTTATGCTGAGATTTTATTCATTGTACTGGCAACTGGTTCTTTAAATATACATTGCATTTTTTAATTGTTTTCATAATTTACCCCATTTCTCACGTCAACCACGTCTCAAATAGGGTGCATAGAGTTGTACGTGTGCCTGTTTAATTATCTAAAACAGATCTCCTTTCAATTCTTAGGCCAAATTATCAATGGGTATCTTTTTTTACAGCAGAAAATAAGTCACACACAATCCAGAATCAAACTTTCTACTGCCTATAGAAAATGGAGCTCTGTTTTTCTCTAAACATGTTTTGCATGCTTCTCTTCTGTGCTTAGGTCGCACTCTGATGGAGTGGCTGTCAGAGCACGCAGGTGATGGGTCGACGGAAGAGGAGGCAGAAAAGATGTGTCACCAAATGCTGGTCCATGGTCTGCTGTGCCCCTTCAGTGACAGCACTACAGAGTTCCGTGGCATAGACTCAGCCGTCTTTAATGTAAGCCCTTTGTATTTACTGTCATATTTGATTCCCAAAAATGGCGGGTTGGCTGTCTCGGATGCTAGGTATAGAGCTGAATCTGATTTGCAGTTGCCTATTTTCAAAATGTCCACCAGCATTGATTTAAAAATACAGTCAAAACCTCAAACAGTATCTGCAGCAGCATAGCTCCAATGTTGTCTTAAATGTATAAAAGTATGTATTTTGACAAGGTCTGGAGGACAAGGGCTTGGTATTTCTCACATTGCAGTTTATTACCAGTTCATTCCCTGGAGAAAAGGAAAGCTGGAAGAAGGAAGCACAAAGAGATTTCAGTCAGCAGCCAGTATGTGCCAGTATAATAAATCAGGCAAAGCTTTTACTTCTGTTTCTGTGTTACTATATTTATTATTAATGCAATTCATCCAGAGGTATTTTATAGTCTGAAGGGCAGACAGGGGCAACGCAAGGTCAAAACTTTTAATCCAGATAATTATCCAGATGTTGTTTGTTTACCTTCATTTCAATCTCAGAATAAAACTGCATTTGTAGGCTTTGTCCTTTTTCTTAAATGATTGGCAGATGGTGGATATCACAAGATAATGATTAGAGAATCTAGATTTGCAGTTATGTTTGAGTAAATCAGTTCCTTTCCCTGATCAGGCCAGAATTACAGTACTAGAGGGAGACCATTGAAAGGGAATGGTAGCATGAAATGTGCTCAATTTGAACTTTTAATATTGTGTCAGGCAGGAAAAAACTACAGCTAGAGTGAAGAATAATTATTTGGCTTTGAATTGATATTATTTTGGTATGGTTTTTAAATTAAGATAGTTAAATTATGATAATTCAACATGTTCCATCATGCTACATGTCATTATATTGACCTAGAATCCATGGCTTTGGATTCCAGTGGGATTAAGATCATCACGATTTTTAGCATCCCGTCCATTATAATATTATAATCTCCACCTTAAGGTGGACAAACCTAAAAACATTACTTGATCTAAATAATGGGTAGATCTCCTTTTGAGATCCATATCCCAGTTTTGTAGATTTAGGATCACCTTCTTCATTTTTGCCAGGCCCAGTTTTGAGATTTAATCCTGCCTTGATAATGCTTTATCATTTTTATTTGCAAACGGTGCAAAAGTGATGCATACAAATATTTCAAGTATCTCTTCTGTACACATAAATCTCTAGTCCCCATCCCTCAACATCCCAACCCATGGCAACCTCCTTATTAGCAGACCTGACAACAACCAACCCTAGGTGTTCCCATGGACTGCTCAGGCTCAGTTCATCAAGAAAGTTGAAACATAATGGTCATCTGTTCATGACCCAAGGAGCTCATTCTTTATTCGGGCTACAGCATCTGACCCCTTTTTTCATTACTTCAGGCAGCTGACAGCTCAAGCACCACAATTTGTTGAAAATATGCCAGTTATTTCTTGGATTAAAATTGTGAAGCGGCAGCCTACTTTGGATTTTTTTATGGCATCTGAAAGACCTCCAAGTAGCAACTAGCTTTGTCTTTCAGTTTGTCGCAGCTGTGAATCGCCACTTAGGAGCAGTGGAGAAGGATTGAATTCAAGCCTCCATCCTAGTAAATATAATCTCATGCCCATCACGTCCGCCTGAGTAATTCTGAATGTCTGAAATATGGATGGATGGATGGATGGATGGATGGATGGATGGATGAATGGATGGATGGATGGATGGATGGATGGATGGATGGATGGATGGATGGACGGACATCCAGGAGGGAGGATCCTTTAACTTTTCCTTTGGCATTACCATGAGATTGTTAGTTTTATATTATAATGAAATACTTAAAAACAAATTGGATGGATGGCCATGATATATTTTCTATGCATTCACTGTGTCTGAAAGGATGAATCCTGATGACTTTGGGATTTCCCCCGTTTTTTTTTTTTTTTTTGCACTACCGTCAGATATTTTCACTTATACAGTGAAATGTCTCCTCCAATGTCTCAAAAAAGTTTTTACAACTGACATTTAATTTCAAAAAATGATGTTATCCTTGTATACTATATTATTCATATAGACAAACTATCTTTCATTTGGCCATTGGTTAATTAATCTAAAATATGTGCAAAATGATTTGCAATCACATCAGTCTCAGGTGAAATCTGGAGTGTTTTGTTATGCCTGCAACTATTTCATTATATAATAACCTGTCAACATTGACAGGGTTAGCTTTAGGATTAATACCATGTTATCATGTCGAACTTTGTTTTGGCACCTCCCTTATAGATTTTTATGTTCATGCATACACATCTGTAAGGGATGTACATTTGGTGCATGCTCAAATGCACATAAAAATGAATATGGAGAACTAGTTAACACAGTACTATAAGCAGGATTACTCACAAAAAAATGATAATTTTTCAAAATTGTTTGGTTCTCCAAAAATGAAAATAGAATACGATGTGACACTATTTATCGCATCTTTTTGTTCTCATACACTCCGCATTCACAATAGGACATACAGTCTGTTCACTTTCTTTTATGTGCACTATACAAATGGACAGGCCGAGATAGCAAACATTTTCAGACATTTCCTCACATGGCTGGATTAATGGAAATCCGCCTGACACTCTCTCTCTCTCTTTCTCACAAACACACACACACACACAAACACACACACACATCCGTGCTTCTGAAGACCATCTGCTGACAATGTTATGCAACAGCTCCACGTGCCTTGGGCTCAGGCTGCTCTTAACTAGCGAAAAACTCACCATGTCAGGATTGGGCAGTATTCTCCTGCAAACGCCCCCCGGCAAACCACCCACCCTACCTCGTGACTTTTTTTCTCCCCACACTCTGCCTACACCCGTTGTTACTTGGCCCAGACCAGAGCCCTATATTATTCAGCTTCACCAAGAATAACCTTTTCTATTGCCGTCAACAGCACAGTTCACATCATTCAGTCCTAAAATAATATTTGGAGAGGATGAGCATGGACCGCTCTACAATTAAATTTTCACCCCTTTTTTGAATTTGTTAGACATGCTGAGTTGATAAATACTACCACTGATGAGTTGCATAGGCGTCATCAGTCTGACATGATCTTGCCTTTTAAGAAACACGCATAGAACGAAAAAGTGGACCTTTGAATCATGAACACAAGTCTTCGCACAAATTGAAGCTGGAGTGGTGAAGCCTGACAAACAAGCTAGGTACATTTGGATATATCCAACTGAGAACTTTCCGAACACTCCCCTTCAGGCCTCCTTTTAAGCCAATCCACATGAGCGCCCTTTGCCTGACAATGCTAACAGCCCAGCAGTTGCAGCTGGGACCTGTGTGTGGGCACCAGCATGATAGTCACTCTCCAGTGCTGTCTTTGTTACTAAATGAGTGAGCCACTGGAGGACAGTGTCACTTTTGCAGGACTTAGTCTTTTGTCTCAGGGGGTAACTGCTCATTGGGTTAGCTTTGAAACTCTTTCTTCTGGCTCAAGCCTGTTAAACAGACATTGACTCTTGAGTGGAACTCTGGCTTGTACAGTGCAATGGGAAAATAAAAAGCAATATAAAAAATACAGACAAAAACTCTCTGCACCAGTTTGTCTTACTTTCCAAGGAAAATTCCCCCTGAATAAGTTAATTTCAGTCAGACAACTCACCTTACCATTGTTTACTAATCTAGGCAAGGATCCCAACATTCCCCGCTGATATATTTACAGCCAGATTTTTTGGAATTGATGAGCCAATATCTTAATCCCCAGCAGCCTCTAGGTGGATGCTGGGGTGGTGTTGTTTCAAAGAGCAGGTAGCAATGCTGATGCAGGACAGTGGCGGCGTGAGCAGAGCAAAGGGGAGACTTTGGAAACTGTTGCAGTTTAAATTCACCCAAATTTGGAAGGTTTGATGGGTAGATAATTGTGAAGGGGGCGGTGAGTCATGTGACTATGCGCTGCTGCTCGAGTTGACTGCTTGAACCAGCTCGCAGGTGTCGCTTCATATGAGGCATGCCTACCTTTTTCTACACAAATCTATAAGGGAGCTCACTTCCACAGGAGCCTGGCGCCCTCTCATGGTAAAAAAAACAGCAAGTTCATCTCTTCCTTTCTCATATCCCCCTGAAGCATACTTTACCTTATTTCACCAAAACTGCTTCATAACTGAGCAAAACATTTACCCACCATCCATGGCCTCCTATATTAATTTTCACATCATCAGATGACTCATATATGCAGGTATATCTATGTTTGATGTTGTGCAGCCATGATCCTTTATTGTGCTATTATTGATATTGCATTTAGCTATTCCTTGTTTAGGGGTCTGTTTGAAGTTGTTATCAGAGGTTATATCTCAGCAATGGCAGCTGTGCTCACCAATCAGCCGTGGCATTATAAAAATCTGCCCCAACCACCTATATCTGCAGCGAGACATTTGCAGCAGTTCCCTTCACTCCTACATGTTGCAAGGTAGGGCCTCCATCAATCAGACTCAGCGGTCCAGCACATCCAATAGATGCTAAATTGGATTGAAATCAGGGGAATTTTAGCGGTGAAGAAAGTGCAGGAGTTCAAGTACTTAGGGTCAACTGTTCAGAGCAACGGGGAGTGTGGAAAAGAGGTGAAGATGCGAGTGCAAGCAAGGTGGAGTGGCTGGAAAATAGTCAGCTGTGACAGAAGAGCAGCATCCAGAGTGAAGGGAAATGTTTGCAAATGGGTAGTTAGAGCAGCTCTGCTGTCTGGCTTAGAGACAACGGCGATGGATGGACAGGATTAGAAAACGAGCACATGATAGAGACAGCCCAGGTTAGACGTTTTCGAGACAAATTAAGAGAAGTCAGACTGGGGTGATTTGGACTTGTGAAAAGGAGAGATGGTGGATATATTGGTAAAAGTATGCTGAAGGTGGGTCTCAAGACAGGAGAAAAAGGGGATCACCAAAGAAGATTCTGGATGTGGTGAGAGGACATGCAGTTGGTTGATTCTATATTGAGAGCTTATGATACGGTTTATTAAAAATATTGAAATTATACCATGCTTCAGATGTGCTCTGCATGTTTATGAAGATACACCCAAGGTTTGTTGGGTTTATCTTTCAGATGTTGAGACTGGATCACAACAAGGCACCATGTTGATTCCTTGACGATTGTGTGCAATTGTGTTCAATTTAAATTCATTTGTGAGCCTTTAAACATTTATAGCCCAGACCTCAGTTATAAAGTTATTCATAGGCCTATATTCTGACCATTTATTGTTCATACTTTAAAAAAAGAGATTTTACTACACCCATAGGCCTTCACTTACTGGACAGCGTAAAACTGACAGGAAACAACATAATATATGCTATATAAGTAAAAAATATCAGTCTCTAAATTCTTCCAAAAAAAATATAGATGCTATATAACACCTTGCCGTACCCCTGAATTAAATATCTTAAATTGTTATAATTATTATCACATTCTGAAATTCCACTGTATATCTGGCGGTATTGGGTGTTCTTGGAGGTGACATCAACAACTCGAGCCTTGATGGAATCGCATCAGAGACACTTAAGAGAAATCTTTTATGAGGGAATCTTTGCTAACCACTTTGCGTCATGACGTCACCAAGGACCTACAAGATAACGTCTATACCGCTGCCGATCAAGGATGTAGAGCTCAATGCAGACATAAACTTTTTTTTTTCTCTTTTCTCCCGTCTTTCTTTTTTTTATTACTAGTGCACGTTACGTGATTTTGTTTTCATTACACCTGTAGCAGGAACCTCCCTTTAGCCTTGAGGGCCAGCCAATTTGGACATTTGTCTGCTTTACATCGTCTTCAACCTTTTTCAGGGTGACTAGTTGTAGTGTCGCTTCCCTCTGCCTTTATTCCCTTCATTCCCCACTTCTTTTTGGGTCCTCCATCCTTCCCCACTACATGGCCCCTGACGTCACCCACGCGGTTAACGGTATGGAGTAGACATCAAAGAAACAGCCAACGCATTGGTGAAGAATACTAACGAACAGCTGCTCCCGCCGCTCGACTGCGCTGCTATGCATTAAGATGCATGGGTTGGAAGCAACTTAAATTAATTAGATTCCTCCTGAGGTACGTTTTGTTTACTCCCTCTCCTACCAATGCCTCACAACTCGTACTTTATAAATGAAATGTATTATTATTATTATTATTATGTTGTTTAAGAAGTCTCAATTCAGAAGATGATTCATTGGATAAGACGTAAACCATTCCATGTCCACCTTCCCTGTGAAGGTGGACATGGAATGGTTTATGCTAGCCTAGGATTTTGAATACATTTTTATTCGGCATGTTGTTGCATATGAATTGTCTTCAGGAGGTCTATCTATTTAACTCCTATTTAATTCATATTTACTCATTAAGTGGCCCTTTTTTTTTTTATGAAAAACACTGTTTTGCAGACATAACTTCGTAAATATTGGTGTTTTTTAGTCCCAATTTGAATATGTGCAAATGAAACAAATCGAAAACATGTATCGTGTACTTATCCTATTTTACTAACTAGGGGGAGCTTGTCTTTGTTTTTACAAAAAAAAATAGTTTCAGTCAGGGGATTGCTTGTACAACGCAGGGGATTGGGGACATTTCGGGTACACATCATTGCTGCTGGGGCGGCAGCGTAAGTTTAGTTTTGATATTCTTCCATCTCATTCTACTTGTGCATAGTTCATCTTTGAGACTTTATTCAAACATCTAAAGGTTGAGCTCATTAAGGAGATTGTGGAATCCATTCACATTTTTATATCTTTCTTACTTTCACAGATATTCATCATTTTCACCATCAAAGATATTAAGTCCCATGTTATAGACAGCAAAATCATCAAGTCAAATGTCATGAAATCACTACGTCTACTACTGGACAGGAAGTTCCTGTAGCTGTATTGGAGCATTAGCCAGAGGGTTTACCTCTAGATCTGTTGTCACTACCATACTTCAACTTCTTTTCGTTTGCCAAAATAAACCGAAACCTTCTGTCCAGGTATACAAGAAAACAAGGTCCACAAAGCTTTAGATGCTAAATAATACTGCTACTTCAGATTTATTTATATATCTATTCTGTCAAATAACATTTAAATTTTTTCCTAGAGCAGTATCAACTGAAATAGAAGGCAGATATTAACATTTGAATGAATGCAGTACATAACCACTGATTGAGTTAAGGCAAAGTGAGAGCATGGTAATATGGAAATGCAAAGTAAAAATCACTTCAGTTTGATGAGAGCAGATTATCAGTTATTGCTCTGTAGTTGGGCTCATAGCTAGAGACACCTAGTCTCATAAAGTGAGATGGCTTTCAGTCAGGCTGGTCCTCTGCTTTGTTTTATTATATACATCTGTGAAAATGCCATCTCACAGACATGAGTAGAGCCAAAGCAGGTTCCCGCTTTCAGTGCTAACGAGGAGAGGAGAATACATGTTTTATTAATGTTTTTATACACAAATCCCCAAAAGTTGCAGTCCCTCTCCCTGGCTGGCATTTCCTGACAGCGGTGGTAAAAATCCAGCACCCAATTTAGTCCTTTAATGTCCTGCTCGACTGTTTGATTGAGCACATTTTGAGTCACATTGTCTCATTGAAAAATGTGTGCAACTTGCTGAACCTCCTTGCTGAGGCCATTTAAAGGTTAAGCAAATGTAACTACTCACTCCAGCTTCAATCAATTGACAGCACTAATCATGTACATCAATAATAACAATAGAATGAAATAAATCATTGCAGCACTTTTCCCCGACTCAACCAACTGCAGGGGCAAGTCTCCACACGCAGCATCAACAACGTCTAGAAAAGATTAATAATCCTACGAAAAGCATCATCACATGGGAAAGATACACAGCTTGGCTAGCAAGTGTCTGTTGGTGAGTCACGCAGTAATGTCTGTGGCAGTCAGGAAACTCAGTCCTCTGGTTTTAAATTGCAATTTGCCTTGCAAAGCAGATGTGCCATCAGCAGTAATCGCTTGATGTTGTCGTCATGCATGTACCGTTTGAACTCAGTGTAGACGTCCTCACCTCTCAGCCTTGCTTTTTTAATGCCGACTTCAACTCCATCGCATTGCTGGAGTGTAACACCCTTATAAGTCCTCGCTACATTTTTTGGCTCGTTCATCATGTGATAAAGTTGACTAAAGTCGATACAGAGCTCATGCCTAATGATGGAAAACGATAATTTTTTTCGGACAAAAGATAATGGCCCAACAGTAAATTTTGAAAACAGAAATTCAGCTAAACTCACAAAAGAGAACTTTTGAGCCCCCCTTTTGTCACGTTAGGAGAGAAAGAACCATGCATAAATCCATGCGTTCTTTGAGACAAAGAATAATCAAAAGGTTTAAAATAAGCTTTTATAGGCTCAGTTTTTTCCTGCTTGACGATTACAGAAAGAGCAGCCACCTGACTCACAACCTCTATTCTGAGTGCATCCTCCTTTGTTTTGTACGCCACATCCAGTACATGTTGAAGATGCTGGGCAGTTGTAAGCTCAATCAGCGAATCCCACTGACTGAGCATTCACTTACTTGTGTTTTTTTATTACTCTCTGAAGGAGCAGCAGCCTTACACATGGGCATCAATTGGTCTACCAGTTACATCTCTCCTGTGGCAAAGATCAGGCGCAGAAAAAGGTTTGAGATTCCCCCTGCATCAGTCATCAGCCAAAGCACCAGTAACTCCACATGCTCAGGTTGGTCACATTCTCTTCACATCTAGGGATATGATGTTTGCTCTGTCAACACCGCTTATTTGGATTTAAGTCTTTGGAACTTCTTGTGCCTGCAGCAAATCAGATTATATTCAAATCTGTTATATTAAAAAAAAAAGGTGTACGAGCATATTAAACCTTATGCAGTTACACTTTGAGGGCATTTTCCGACAACTTAATTTTTCTTTATCGAAGCACATTCTGTCACATCAGAAAAAAAAAAATATTATCATGTTATAACGTATCATTCTTACATTAATACATGATAATTGTCAGGTTTTTACATGATTATTTTCATGTTTTTAAATGATAATTTCAACATTTTTAAATGATTATTTTCACATTGTAGGAAGATATTCCTCCCGTCGTAAGACCATAAATTGGGCAACATTGCTATGACAGGAATTCCTGCTTGAATGAGGAAATGTCTTTACACCATGAATCATTCAATCCTGTTGGGCTGGACAGAAGGATGAGTCCGTCCCTGTGAAGAACATACCTAGTCAGCTACTTACTCAACTACTTTGAGTAAGTAGCTGACTAGCTGACTTGTCTCTATTCATTTGACTGGTGAATTACTAGATATTCCTCTCTTCTTCTTAAATGAGTAGTTTGTTCATAAAATGTATGCTGAATATAGAGAATAGTAAAAAAAAAAAAAAAAGGAAAAAGAAAAACAAATAAAAATTGTGTTTTAGAATTTGTTGTTGAAGTGATGAAGGGAAAAGGGGACATTTATAAATGCATAGTGTGAAACACTTTTTTGACTATACTAAATTTTTTGTCTGTACTAGAAATTCTTATTATTTTCATATATTTGTTTTTTGTTGTTTTTTTTATCTGAGACAATGTGGCATAACATAATAACTTGTGGAATATATTATGGCACATCATTTATGTTATATAAACAACATCAGCTAAATGTCTTACTTGTATGTTTTTCTTTGTCCACCAGATGTCAGGCTTGTCTTGATTTGTTACACTGTGTCAGTGAGACTCCCTGATTCCTGGAGGAGTTAATAAATTAGGAAGGCCATACTGACTAAACATTCTCCTGAAGAATCAACAATGTAACCACAACTGAGAAATGGGCGCTAGCAGACATAGGCCCTCCCCATGTGAGGCCCAACGAGACTCACTGTCTCTGGGGCCAAATCTCTCGCTTTCCTCTCATCCCTGCTCTAACCAGTCTGGAGCCAGAGGTCTGATGAGTTCTAGACATAATGGACTTTTTTTAGCTCCCTTTGGCTCATAGCTCTGTCCTAAGATCCTTCAGTTGTGGGGTGTTTTTTAAAATCTTTTTTTATAAAAGATGGTTTCTGCATGAAAATGTTTTCAAAATGAAACAGAAATTGGGATTTTCAATCTCAACATTACAAGATGGCGTGAACAATCTACATAAAAATAAAGTTTCATTAAAAACAAACGATGTTTCAGTAAGAACAGTGCAAAGCACAACAATGTTGGTTGTTGCGTTTCCATGTATGACATCCAATAAACCAATGTAATCATATTAATTTAAAATGACATTTTATTTGCTGTCAGACAGAATCCATCACTTTGAAGTCAAGTCAGTCATCGTCAGAGGATGAAAGCTCACTCCTCCCTCAGTTGGAGGGGACCGTCGATGACCTGCAGAAGGAGATTGTTTTATTGCAGGAACGGAAGGCCTCCTGCATCACAGAGAAGGATGGAAAGGATAAGGTGGGAGCTGTGGATGCATCTCAAGATAAGGCCACACAGAGGAGAGGAGAAACATTGGAGAAGACGAGCCAAGAGGTATCTGTCCAGACGTCGCCTGTGGAGGAGGGGTTCAAGTTTGACGTGCGTTTGGAAGGAGGATCAGACACGCCGTCGTCCTCTCTTTCCTCATCCATCCTCAAATTTACAGAGAGCTTTGTGTGCACGTGTCAGCAAATGCAACAGAGCAGCACCCATCCAGCTCCCCCACCCCTACCAATATCTGGAGGTATGCCACCTCCTCCACCACCCCCACCTTTACCAGGTTGTGTCGTTCCCCCTCCAACACTACCTCCCCCACCATTCTTTGGAGGTATGCCACATCCTCCACCACCACCACCTGTTTTACCAGGGGGTGTCATTCCTCCTCCCCCACCACCTCCCCCGCCCTTACCCGGACTTGGATATTGTCCACCCCCCCCACCCCCACCTCCTCTTCCTCCAACAGCAGGTATTGGACCTCCACCACCTCCTCCCCCACCTGGATTTGGACCACCACCCCCACCTCCTCCTCCACCACCAGGCATGGGTCCTCCACCTCCCCCCTTACCTGGAACCGGCCCCCCTCCTCCTCCTCCACCCCCAGGCTTTGGGCCTCCACCACCGCCTGGCCCTGTGCCCTCCATGATGGTCCAGGAAGCTGCCCCTGCCAAAGCTGTGATAGAGCCCCCCAAGCCAATGAGACCACTCTACTGGACACGCATACAGTTGCACGATAAAAAGTAAGGATGTTGTCTATTAAGTAAAGATAGATATGGATCATTTGCACAAGGTTTTTTCTCAACAGTAGAGAATTGAGAGGAAGCTTGTCCACTTTAGATAACGATCATCTACCACGTACTATGACAGCAAAAGAGACCCTAGCCTCATGGAAAATTAATGTTATGAAGTTCAGCTATTGTGGGCCTCAGTGAATAGATGTGAACCAGCCTTATTTTATTCTGCAATAAAGCTTGGAAATTAGTAGTTAGCTATACATCCACAAAATCTACATGATTTGCTTTTACAAGCAAAGGATAATAAAGAAAAAATGTTACAATTCGTTGGCTGATGGATTTGACATGTGTATAACAAAAAAAAAACATGACATGGTGAAGTAATAACATAAATTAGACTATAAAAGTGGTGGATTTTGTTCTTATTTTTTTTAAAAATGCATGCTATATTAAAGTTTGTCTGCTTGCACTATGAATAATTCCTCTTTTCCCGACTCCTTAGACTTGTTGACTCTCTGGTGTGGGAGAAAATTGTGGAACCAGCAGTAAACTTTGAAGAATTTGTGGAACTATTCTCTACAAAAGCTGTGAAAGAGAAGAAAAAGCCTTTATCGGACACTATCAGAAAGACCAAAGACAAACAGGTACAGTGTGTTCTACGCTATTCATCTGTTCAGTGCAGTATGTGTAGTATGAGTATATGACTGCATCTGTGTTTATTACTCCACTAAGGAAAGAGGTTATGTTTTCACAAACAAACATACAAACTGCATTGTCTGTTTGTCTGTCTGTTTGTTTGCTTGTTTGTTTGTTTGTGAGCAGGAGTACGGAAAAACTACAGTTTGTGAGCAGGATTACGGAAAAACTACAGGACAGATTTGCATGAAATTTTACCCAGAGGTAGGTTTTGGCATATCCTAGAGGTAGTTGAATTTTGTGAATTTACGTTTTTCGCAGTATTTGAAATGCAGTAAATATAATACGTCGTTTGGAGTAGCAATGACACAATGAGGCTATTGCTGCCTTTGTTCTGATTCCGTTGTTGTCCCTTTGGGGGTGGAGCTGGGGGCTCATTGGGCTGAACAGAGACGTTTTAGTGGAAGTCACAAGAGATTACCGGCTACAGTGTATTTGAGAGATATACTCAGAAGTTCGTTGGAGTTGTCGGTAGAATTAGAGGATGGCAATAACTCATACATTTATAGAGAAATCTGCTGCAATCTTTCCTAAACTTATGGTTCTGCTGTTTTATGGCGGAGGTTTGCACTCTTTGAGTGCCTTTCCAGTTTGTTAATGGAAGCAGCTCTGTGTCTGTTTTCCTGTAGGTAAAGAAGTATGGCACTCTTAGGAACTTTTCCTCTTGTCACTTTCAGTCTTCTGATGTTATATTTCTCTATGCTGCGACTTCCTTTGAGTGACAGGAGGAACCGCTTCAGCCAGACAGTTATTATGTGGTGTGAGCTCTGGCTCCCACACGACTCCCTCATGACCATCTGGTGGCACTCAGCCAATGTCTCGCGTGCGGTTAGGAAACTTCACAACCGTGATGATTCTTGCGAGAGAGAGGGGAAGAGAAAGAGAAGGAGTAGCCTGACATTTTGTGATGTGGTTTCTATCATTGTGCTTTCTTATAGCTAGATTGTTTTCCTTCAATGTCACTCCATCAATCAACAAGTGAAACCTTTTATCTGCAATTTAAAACTGCCCCCAAATAGTCTATTTGCCCAAATAATGTGTCCAACTCACAGATAATGTTGCAATAGGAGGAACATTCCACTGCAGTAATCAAGACCTAGTGGGATGACATGAAATGTTGGTCTCACACACAAGATTTGGTTGGAAAACTTTTTTGTATGATAAATTCAAACATGAATATGTGTTTGAATTGTGTCTGTGTTTGTTTTTATATATGTAGATGTTGTAAATATAAGTGGAGCACTTGAGGTAAATTACTACATAGTTTCTGCTAAAAACATTCATCAAAACAAAATTCTAAAAAAGAAAGAAACTTGATCATTTCCAACTGCTCAAAGTGTTTTTTTTGTTTTTTTTATCAGTTCATGGATTGACTTAATTATGAAACGTCTCCCAATCCTCAGTGCTTTGGAGAATTACATGATGTTGAAGCGGTTCTTAGAGATATATACAGGGAGAATGCAAGATAGGCTCATAATACAGTAGCAAACATCAGATGTTGTCGGGTTGTTTAGCTTTTTTATGTGCAGCGTTCTCTTACCATTGATATCCTTGGTAACTCCAGCAGCTAAGTTTAAGTGGCCGTGTTAAGGATATAAAAGAAAAACTCACCTTGCAGCTTTGATCACATAAGTCAACAACAATGCAAAACAGTAGATAAGCTAATTCAGGTTGCCCTTCAAGGGAGAATCACACTTTCATTCAGGAATGAATTATGTTTCAAAAACACACCTCTGTTTCCACAGCTGAAAGACTATTTGAAGAGGGTTTGCACTGGTAAGTCTAGATTTTTCCACAGCTTTTTACAAGTCAGCAACCACCTCACACAGTCCCTCAGGTTGTGCTTGTTTTCCTTAAGAACGAGACTCAACGGTTGAATGGTTGTTGGTGCAGGTTACTTCATAAATTGCACGTTTTCTCGAAAGCAACTGAGCTGAGGATATTGCATGTCAGTAAGCAGTACTGGCACCAATTTGTAGCCAGCCTTTGACATTTTTCAACTTCATTGGACTGGCCCCAGGGCATGTGTACCTCAGTCTAATCGCCTACTACGTTCTGATACCGCCACTCCTCTGTGTGCTCAGATCAGCTGCTCTGCTGATGAGAGAGGATCTTTCCTCTGAGATCTACCAAAGCCAGTCCTTAGCCAGTTTAAAGGTCTCAGCTGACATCAGCATCTGTAATGAAGAGACTACCACTGATACAAAGTGTCACATGTTAGCCCCACTGTGTATCTGCTCAGAGATTTAAAGGAGGAGCTTTCTGACAGTGCACTGTGCTCCATTTCATATGTGGAGATGTAGTTGTAGTGCATGCAGCCAAATATGGGATAAGAATCTTTTCAATACACTGTAGAGGATCGTGGGCTTAAGTTTTTTGGTGAAAACGACACAAAAAAAGCTCCAAACTGTCCGAGGTTTGGGGTCCGAGTCATGTGTGGATGTTTGGAATATGTGCTTGAAAATCTGTTAAATAATTTGTCAAATTACAAATTGATAGAAAAATTAAGTTTTTGTAAATAGAGTATTCCAGCTATGTGTGTCCAATCCCCTGAGTCCAAAATGAAAGGATAAAATCAAGGCCAATGCAGCCACACACCCACAACTTCTAATCTTTTGCCACTTCTTTTTGTTATTTATTATTCAATAATTAAAGGGATTTTCATGTTAAATGGATGTGAAAGTGTTCTAGTGACTCTTTAGTGACTGTAATATCAGGCAACTTGTGGAGGTAGTAAACTGACTAAACACTTTGAACCTGTTTGTATATTTGGGAGTGTCGGGATCAGCTGTTAAACATGATTAATGACACACTTTTTTGCCAACGACATGAGGCAGCTACTCTACAATAGCTCTCACAGGCTCACGGTAGAAGTGATTCAGAATGATATCTCAAATGGACCCTCCCCTGAAGTTGTGGTTGAGCAGGGAAAATGGCGACAGAAGGGAACTAGTGATATAACTTCCTGTGTGTTTGAGAGGTCTGTGGTCTGTGTGATCTGGTTTAGATGGAGGGGTTCTGTCTGGATCACTGTAGGCTATGTTTCCTGTTCTGAGCCCTCACCACGTTGCTACTAGGCTTATACTTCTGCTTACTCAGACGAGCTGTGGTTTATAACACAAGTTTTTTATTCCATAATTACAGCACTGTCTAGATATTCATCTTCTGGCCTTGACAAAGGAAGCTATTTTTATAAGGCTAGCATTTGTGTGTGGAGTAATCCATAAGACAATCACTTTGACTCAATTATTACACTCATAACCCCGCATTCTGTTATTCCACGAAATGTAATGCAAAAAAACAGTGAAATTCTCTGCACCCATGCCTCTGTTGCCCAGAGGAAAAGGATGAATTGTTAATCATCATAATTCAGCCATACAATATTACAAGTTTCCTAACGTTTGCATGAATGTAAAATTTTCCTTCACAGAAGGAGATTGATGTTGCTGTCGATCATTTCCAGTTATTTCATACGTGTAATTTCCGAATGTGTGTGCGCTCCGGCAATTGTATTTGGAGTATTAGCATCCCTGTTCTCTGTGGCCTCGCCTAATCCAACTGCTCATGTGTCATACTGTGTCATCAATTCTTAGGTGAAGAAGATCTTGAACAGCAAGCGATCACAGGCCGTCGGTATTCTGATGTCCAGCCTACATCTTGACATGAAGGATATTCAAAATGGTATGTGTCATCATTTTTAGTCAATTACATGTGCTCATAGTACTACACAGTATGTCGCTATAGTAAAATAACAAACATGTGGAAAACAATGAAAAATGTAGTTATTTGGCCTGCATATAGTGGTTGGAGTATAGTGGTACACTTTCTGATCTCAATGCACTGAGAAGGGAGTCATTGAGCCAATTAACTGAGGTAGTTGTTAGTAATAAATTGGCTTTATAATCATTATATATAATAACCTTGCAAGGTGTCTGAAATTGCTTACTTTTGTTACCGTCCTTATACCAACATTAACATTAGGTTTCTCAGCATCTCTGTCTGTCACTCTTGCGGTTGTGCATATAGATGTCAAAGGGGGCTTGAGCCTCTGCATTTATCCGTACCTGAGAGAAGGTGCCCTTGTGGGGTGCTATATTCCTCTTTGTCTTTGTAGATTCTTATTCATCCAGGGATATTCCTGTTTGAGCAAAGCGTCCCTGTCAAACAAATATTTATATTGAATATGAATTCAAAGTATCAGGTAGGGAGATTAGACTTTGTCAAGTGCCAATGCCCTCTCTACCCTCCCTCCACGTCTCCTGCACAACAGTGAGCCCACAGTCATTGGCTGTCACTAGTAGTGTGCAGATTCACACTAAAACATCGATGCTTACGATCCCAGCGTTTCTCCTTCTAGAATCGATTTTCAAATTAAATGATTGATATTTAAACTCAGTAATCTGTGGCAAAAGTGTCTTTACTTTCTATTATGGTAGAAGGTAAAGACCCTATCCCTGAAATCTAGAATAAGCCGGAACTACTTCCCATGGCCAAGATTGCTACATTTTTTAACCAATTCAATTTACAATTTGTTGTGTTGGGCATGTTCTTTTGGGTCAATATAGCATAAGCGGAAATATGTTCATACTCATCTACCGTCTCTGTCAGGCGGTTATTTTTTCGCAAATTAAAACATATCGGAGAAATAGGACTGTCAGCACTGACCTCCATGTCAGCGGAAAAAGGTCTTCTGATAGAACTGAAAAGCAGTTGTGTCTTATATGATCGTGTTATTCATTAATTTATCATCATCATGATTAACTATGTGTTGGCCCCATGACGAGCAGGCAACTCGTTCAGGATGTACCCCATGGCAATCAATTTTTAAAGAAAGACAGGAGGATGGTCTTTTTCTTACGATGATGAACAGATCGGGGACTCTAATGGATTTTGATGGATCGTAACGAGGTGTTGATTATTGCTGGCTTCAAATGGATGCTGCTCCTGTGGTGTGAATAATGTACAAATTCAGTTGTCTGGGGGGGTCTGCGCCATTTCTGCATGTACGTTTATGCCCGCCTGCTCGGCGTGAGTCTGTGAGGAAACCCTGTTAAATCATGTTTACATTTATGGTGTTTTTGCTTTCTTGGTGCTGGTCTGTTTTATTGTGGCTGGTTGTTCAATTTAGTAATTGTATAAATGTAATTAATATAAATATATACCTCCTCAAGGCCTATATGTCATATCTTATAGTGATGCAGCATTCTGTCATTCTGTTTTATAGTTGTCCGTCCTTGATTGTTTCAGTGTGTGTGACTGTTCAATCAGTGTATAACAGTGACGGCGTTGAGGTCAGTGGCAGGCGAGACAATGACCCTGTCAGAGTCAGATTTACAAACATATGAATCAACTTGAGTAGCTAAAATTCATCATTTAGTTGACAGCTTGCACACTGACTACTGGTTGTGTTTCATATCTCATATCAGAATTCTCCACTCGAACATATGTAAGGTACATATTTGGCCAAAGAAGAACGCTATATTTGTATCGGCTCAGAGAAGGGTGCCTTTACTCTGCACCTTCATGTGTTCTCAATTTCCCATCACGATTGGCTAAAAAGACTATAGAAATTAGGTAAATGTCAAATGTTATATTTTCTGTTAGAAATAAAGTTTATAATTATTTTGTTTTCAAAATATTTTCAGTTATATACAAACTTTTTTCTTCTTTTCTTTTAAAAAAACGACAAAAATTTTAGGTTCATTTTTAAAATGTTGTAATTAATCGATTATCCTGGGGTGGCTAGGATATAGAATCTTCCGTTTTTTGCGGTCAGAGCGAAACATAAAATAACGGTCTCCTGTAGCATAGATCCGTGGGCTCAGCACACCCCCTTCAGTGCAGCAGAGGTACTGACTGTTGCCTCGTTCTTTTTCATTACGGTTTGTAGTCAGATCAGAATAGCTCAATATGTTATACACATACGCAAAATACATTACCTTTTATATGGAAAGTTTGGACCTATAATAAAGTGTCTAAAACATCACATTGGTGACAAACAGGGGGAAAGCGAATGGCTCAACCCAGTTTTTGAGGGACTGCACAGTCTGAGACGAGGCTCAGCTCATAGCTGCCTCACCTCACGTATCTCCTCTCTATATGGACAGGAAATACGGAAATTCTGCCATTGTGATTATAAAAAATGGATGAAATCATATGTTTGGAATCATACAGAAGATACATTTGTATCACATATCGGTAGAAAAATATAAATATTTATTTTCATTTTTATCATTTTCGTTATTTACTTTTCATGAGCGTCTCATCTGATATAATCATAGACAGCATAAGAAATAGCCGACTTTATATATCTTTTCTGAACAGCTCACGCTTTTGTACAAAGTATTAATGTTGGTTCGTTATCCGCGATACTAGACTGTGTTTTACTTGGTATTGGATTAGGGAAAACCATCAGCGGTATCACACGTCCCAGATACGCGGCACAAAGAAAGTAAGTAACGAAAGAAGTTTCTATCAAAAGAAGGATTGGAATTAACATATTTTATTTCAGAGTTCAAGACTTTTTTTTGTCATGATTTCAGTAAAGCTTCTATATCTTTTAATTATCTCAATAAATTTTTTGCAGGGTTTTTCGGTATTTTCTGTTTTTCCCCGGTATTTTTGCAGCGCTTTGTCCAGTAAAATTAACAAAATGAGTAGGAGAGGAGATCAGCTGCAACCAAATTCTGGGCCTAGAGTGTAGTGTGGAGGGTAGGTGGGTTTGCTTATTTACATAGAGAACAGCCATTTTCAGTTTTGAGTGAAGATTTTTGTTTTTTTGTCAAGTGTTATTTATTTCCATGCCATCAAAATAATTCAAAGGACTTATTGTCATGTGCAACAACAAAGAAATTATTAGTGCAATTGCAAAAAAAAAAAATGTCTTCGCTAGTTCCCTATCCATGCTGCAGTTAGTTATTTCAAGTATATACAAGAATCAAGTAGCATAGAAAACATCCATACTTTGATTCCTTTGTCGTTGAGTGCTCTTGTGATAAATCCCGTGGATACTAAAGACCATTTTCTCTGTGTGAACTGATTATTTTTTAGAAATCTGTTTAGTGTGAGGGTTGTACAAAAAAATCAGGTTAGTCATCATCATTTTGAGAAGTACGCTTTCCTCACTTGAGCCCCTGCCCCCCAAAATGTCTGTACATATTGCTTTTGCTGATGAGTTGTCACCATCCTGTCTGAACAGCTTTTGTAAGGTGAAGTCATTCAGGAGGTGATTTTAATGGGAACAGACCGTTTTCCTGTTTTAGTTACTCTCTGATTGCTCTCCAGTCTTCGCTCATCCATGTGTCTAAACACTTTCCTCATCTCCCAATCCTTTTACAAACCTAGTCCAGCAACTTGAAGCCCTCCTAACAGCATTAATGACAGCTAAGTAGGCTCTATTAGAGTAAATGTGCACCATTTTACACCACTAACAATTCACACTTTGGTTTTCTATGTTCTTGGCTTCAGTGTCTCAAGTGTTTGTAGCATCCTTTCCAGGTCAGTGTGAGGGCAAGAGAAGGCCACGCTCATCAGCACTTTCATTCATCTCCTATGTTTGGACAGTTCTTCTGTTGTAAATAGTTAGCACTGATTGGAAACCTGAATATATCATGAGAGTAACACCAGAGAGAAGTACTTTTTATTCAGCAAAACTATGAGATGTCAACACTAAGTAACCCCATAAAATATTATATATTTACATAGAGATACATTTTCATGGAATGATTATAATGCATTAATACCTTTTTAAAAAAAAAAAAACTGATTTCCAAACCAGATTGGCTGAGGCGTGAGTTATCAAATGCCCTCACTGGTAACTGTAATCCTGAAGTGTACAGGCTTCTGGATGGAAGCAGATGATCCGCTTTGAAGACCCTGAAATGGAACAGCTGAAAGACCAAAGAAGAAGAATTGTTGTGTTAACATTTTTATTAATTTCCCTTAAATTAGCAATGCTATTGTTTTCACATTCCTGAAATGATCTCATGTTGTCTTCTTCCAGCGGAGGTTAAGGATGATTAAAGTATAAAAGAAATGTTTTTTATTTTTTAATTACCCCCTTTGATGTAGTGAATAATTTTTTGGCTTTCTCTTGATTCCAAGATGAAGACCGTGAACATAAAGCCCTCATCATGGAAATACCTCTGGTTTGAAGAAAAAGCAGTCCCTTATTTGATAATTAAGATGGCATCTTTTTTATGACGGCCCCTTCGCCCTGTGAGAAGCCAACACGTTTTTCTATTCCTCACAGCTGTTGCTGTTTGTTGTCAGACTTGGCCGACACTCTGCATGTTTCACAGGACACTTCCGTGCGGTGTCTACTTCCTGTAAGGCTTTGGAACACCAGTCGCAGTATAATATGGTGGTTGGCGGCGCCACACTGGGATTGAATGTGGTGGTTGGGGTAGACCCAGGCATATGGCACTGGCTTTTAGTCATAACAGGCCTGTGTCAGAGTGATGATACGGTTTTCTCTCACATCTTTTAGCCCGTCTCCTATTAAACCAGATAGCCAGACTCTGGTTCTGGCAGTAATGAAAACCAAATGGTTACAAGAGAAAAGTGCTAGAAACAAGGGGTGAAAATCAAAGAGGAGGAAGGGATTTCTCTGTTGGCTCTGGAAGGGGAGAGAGTGAAAGGGGTTGGAAAGTGACAGCAAACAACTTGGAAAGAAGAAGTGGATTTGCCCTTGGGGCACAAGAGCAAAGAGATTTAAAAGGCTACTGAATTACTTAACAAGAGATAAAGCTATATCAGTGGTGAAAGTACGAGACAGAAGTGACTGGAGCAGCAAACAGTCACACAAGTTTTTTTCTTTTCCTTTTTTTTCGACCGACTGTAATTTGTTTAATTTATTGTTCTCAACATCTTCTAGCTTGTAAAGAATCCTGTCCTATTCGAGATTTGATGCAAAGTAACATTGTCATGGCTTGAAATCCATTATTCCAAGTTATTTTATCCCTTTCGACGTAGTATTTTGCGCCGGCGCCACCTCAGCAAATCGGCAGGTGAATAATTTGGACAGTCACATCAAGTATATTTAGGTGTCGAGTGCTTCACAGAGTGATTGTGCATACAGCAACACCTCAGCCTCAACACTGCAGACCCCCGGGCTCTGTTTGTCTTTAAACATTTACTTTTAGAGGATTAATGCTCATGGGCGCCAGGTCCTCGCGCCGAGACAAAAAGGCGACATCAGGAATTCAAACACAGGAGTTCAAACACAGATCTTTGTACCTTTGACAGATTTCTAAGACCTCTGTATTTATGTTTTAGTTTGTGGTTGATGAGAGCTGATATCTATGTAGCTCGCAGCATACAGCACATGCCACCTTATGTGGTCATGCGACCTTCACATCCAGCAAATATTTTTCTATGCCAAAGTTTGTGATTGACGCTTTCAGCCAAACATGTTAAAAGCCTAGAAATGATAAAGGAGCAGGCCTTTTTTTCTGTGGGAGCTTGATTTCTGACTTGTTAATGGTGTTTGTCAAAGGAAGCAGAGAGGTGTCATGACATGCTTGAGTGTTAATATTCACATTAACCATGTCATCCTATCCCTCCACCCACAGCCATCCTAAATATGGACAACACTGTGGTTGATATGGAGACCCTTCAATCCCTTTATAAAATGGTGAGTATAACAACAAACTCATTACTACTTGGAGTAATTATGCCTTTGTGGTTACGGCAGTACAAAACGTCTTCACAGGATTTTTTTTTTTTTTAGCTTTGCACTCTTTGAAGAGATGATTATCAGGGCTCCTTTGGAGAGTGGTTGTAGTAAAGTCAGAATTCCAGTGGAAAAAAGAATAATCCCAAACTGAAATACAATGCAGACTCATATAAATACACAATGTTGGGCAACAAACCCTGTATAATTATACAAAGTAACACCACTGACGGTTCAGGCTGATCTCGAATGCAGCATTTGGTCTGGGAAAACCGTACTGTCTTTTGTTTTCTTTTCCTCTGCGGTTTGCAGTAAAAGTATAATTTTGGAACACTTTGCTTTTGACAAATGATATGATTCATGGTTACGTGTCTCATGCCGCAGGAGTAACAGGTAATCATTTCATTACAGAGCAAATCCTAAGAGCTGACAACAAACTCAGATATCAACAAAACAGCAAAAAAATAACATTCCTCAGTCGTTAGTGCCGTTACATTTTGCAAAACACCAATTAACACATATCAAAATATCTATTCTTGAAGATTATCAAAGCCTCAAATTGTAACAGCAATGTTGTGTGAAAACATTCCATTAAATTAAATTGGTCAATCTTTTGTACAGTCAGTCAGAGATGTCACTTCACAGATTTCACTATGTGGCATTCCTGTTCCATGTTGAACGGGCGAAGTAAAGGAAGTCTGCATTAGATACCATAACAAACAGAGGAGCCACAAACAATCTTGGTATGTGTGCTGTGTGGCGACAGAGTCAGACTTGTGCAGGTCTGTTTGCTGATCTTGATTTGAACAAGCGCCGTTACGTAGTATCATCGTCTTTTCTTCACACTGCGTCTGATCAGCTTCACTTTTTGTTCCTTTTTTCTTGTTTAAGTCAATGATAGTTGAGAAAGCCCAGGGTTAGTGTTCGTGTCCTAGATCCTATTGAAAGCTCTGGTGCCGTTTATCTACACTCGCCAAGTGAAATGAGCAGATTGTTTCATATAATATTAGCATAAAAGAATTACGGAGCTGTCATCACTACTTTATGCTCTGGCCATGAAGGTCTCCTTATGTACAGTAAATACATTATGCATCCGCCGTTACTGATAGGAGCGGTCCAGGCCCTGTTTGAAGTCAGGTCAATAAATAATGGATCATGAAAACGGGCATGTTTTCTACATTTCAACTGTAGTGCAGTTTAAGATGCTGTGAAATTCCTATGAATTGCTTTTTGGCACAACTACACACAAAAGGTCTGGACCTTTGACTGCCAGAGGCATATTAATAATGTTGATCATGGGAATGAGACTGAGGCTTGAGACAAGCTGTATTTTTGAACCAATGTGTCATAACTGAGGATCAAAAGTCTCTCAACCTCTCCTCTCACCCTGGGACTTCAATCCCTCTTCCTCTCTCTCTATCTCTCTCTCTCTCTCCTTCTCCCCCTTATGGCCTAAAGCTATGTTATTGAGTCGCGGAGCCAAATTGTTTCTCTTTTGTATTGCAAGACTCCATCCTGTCTGTGGGTCTCCAGCCCCCTAAACCACAGTTGGCAGCGGAGTTTGCCTGTCTTGAGGAATGCGAGGGGCTTCTAATGGTTAGAGCCTCACTCACTGCGCTAGGAGCATAGTCACTAACTGCTCTCCCTCACTCTCTCCTTCACTCACACACTAACATGCTGGCAAACAAACATTTTGACCCACGCGACTGTGAACATAGTGTACCTGTGTATGCAGACAGAAACACACACAGCGGCAAGGACAGAGTCATTCAGTCTATGAGCCGCAGATTATGGCCACTCCTTTTCTTTGAACAATAAGCCATTGCCGTTAAAGGGGTCACAGTGATAGTGGGACGCTGCTCCCTCCCCTCTAATATCACAAGCCATAATCTGGGCCCAGACTTGTTGTCTGAAGTTCAGAATCCTTTTGGCTGACAGTGGCTGAATGTCATGGAGGTCACTCAGTTCCTCCTACAGAGTTACTAAAAATAATCACTTCATGCTACTTTCTTTTTTAATCTCTCTTAATCTCTCTCTAGATTTTTAAATATATTGGACTTGTTTCTTACATGAAGCAGTGTTTCATTGTGGACGCTGCTCTTTGGCTGTGCCATGTACAAATAATCTGATAAATGTTGTTCCATTGAAAATTGAGTGACATAAATAGTCATTAAGCCCTGCCTGGCTCTGTTTAGCCCTCTACATGAAAACTAACTAATGGATTCCACTTGGCTACTGCTAGAATTCTGGCATGACAAAATTCACCCTGCTTTCCTTTACATTTGATATTCAACATGGGACTGTATTTCTCATGCTATCAACCACAGCAACATGCCCTAGCAATTCAAAGATCAGAAGCTAATGCCTACTTGTCCCCAATTATACCAAACACTGCTGGGCTAGACTGCTGCCCTTTGAAAAGGATCTGCTTTGTATTAAATATATTTACACATGAAAACATCTCAAAAGAAGGCGAAGGAGAGCTTGCACTCGTCGAAAGAAGGCAGCGGTGTGTAGAATACTAATCGGGCCCTCAGCGCGTTTGATGCAGCTGTTTGATGTTTTCCAAGGATCCATGCCGAGGTCAAACCCCACAGAGACAGATGGAGGGAAAAAGACGAAGAGGCCAGACGGCTGACACTTTCAGTGAGATTTGGGCTCTAGACGGACTCAGAGAGAGATTGCACTCTTTGGTTGGGGATGTTTTTTGTTTTTTTTTCATTTGTCTAACTGTGTCAGACAAATTACCATCTATTGTCTTTGCTTCAAGTGAACCATGAGCCACCCCCAGAGCCAAGACTCTGGTAATGATGGGGAATAGAACTAGATGTTGTGATGACTTCATGAAAGATCTGATCAGACGAGTTGATTGGAGATTGCCAGGCGTCCAGGGTAGAGGCAGTGTTATGGTTGACAAAGGTTGAAGAAGTGACGGCTTATTGACAGCCCAGAGAGATCCTGTTTAAAGTTTGACAGTGTACAAATGATTGGCTGAAAGAAAATGTGACAGGTTGTGACTGGATGAAGTGGAGAATGAGCAGGAATGTACCTGCTGGTTAATACAGAGCCCATTTGCCAAGACCCAGTCTTCCAGAGTGTTTTTTGCAAAGCTTTATTAGGTGATAATTCTGCTGCTGTGAATCTTATCACATGATCTGCATCAAAAAACAAGAGTTAATTTCCAGTATTCCCGATCTTTGTTTGTTTTTGTCAGCTTTGTCTCCTATACTACTGGTTGCTAAAAATAATATCTAGTTTGCTGAATTTATAAAAGTTCCATCAGGCTACCATTATAATGTGTCAAGGAAGCCATTCCCAAACTGTCTTAGTGTTTGGAGATGCACATTCAGAGCTGAAATACCAGAAGTGATCTTCCAGCAGAGTGAAGGGAAATTATTTCAAGGTACCTCATATTGTTACCGCAGTAACATTGATGGATCCAAGTGTCCTCAAGTTATTTTCACAGATATTTGTAATTTTCTTCTGTATCTGTTTGGCTATGCTAAATGTAACAATGTCCCATAAGAGACACGCACTCTATGTTTTATTCTACTAATGCCATTCAAATCTAAGAAACCCATGATTGTTTCAAAACAATACAGTTACATCTTTCCTTATGAGCAGTTCAGAGAAGCAGGATTGTGGTTTAATAGCAAAAAGGTAACATCACGAAGTGATCAAACTGAAATCTTGGTTCTCGATTCTGGTCAGCAAAGTAAGTTTTGCTTTTAAGAAATAGAATAATTTGGGTTATTTAATATACTTATTACTAAGTGCCTGTAGGTTTCATCTGCCCATGAGGAATACATTTACGTTTAATTTATATATGCTTTTAAGATATATATATATATATGTCTGTATATTTAAATATATGTATGTGTCTGTTTTCATTGGACAGCAAGCTCAATCTGATGAGATGGATGCCATTAAGAAGCATATCAAATCATCTGAAGGCAAGGCAGATGCCAAGCTACTGGACAAGCCTGAACAGTAAGAGCCAAACCTACATTCTGAACAGACGTCAGTACATGAGCTGTGTTCCTAACCAGATTTGCACTGATGAATAATTGTGTTCATTCATCAGATTTCTGTTCCAGTTATCTCAAATCCCCAACTTCTCTCAACGAGTGTTCTGTATCCTGTTCCGGTCAACTTTCTATGAATGTATCAGCACAGTCATCCGCAAAGTAGAAATTATCCAGAGAGTATGCAAGGTGAGCTACAGCTCGTTTTCTCTGTCACTCAACCTTCATTTAACCCTTATATCTTCATCTCATTTGCATCTGTGTGTTAATACCAGACTCTCCAGAGTGGTGAGTTTGTATCACAGGTGCTTGGACTGGTGCTGGCTTTTGGTAACTTCATGAACGGTGGAAATCGCATTCGAGGACAGGCAGATGGCTTCACCTTGGACATTCTGCCAAAACTGAAGGACGTCAAGAGTTGTGTGAGTTTACGTGCTGCAGGAGTGAAAGCAAACATCTGTCACTCTGCAATAGCAGACTCTCCATTGGGTGTTATTCCCAAGCAAACAGACTGGAAATGTACGTAGAAATTGTGTGAGTAAAGTAAAGGAGATAACCTGCATAATGTATGTGCACAGAAAGACAGCTTTATTCCATCATTGACATTGTCATAGGAAATATGTGGCTGTTGTAAAATTTAGACTAAATGTTGTTGTTTTTTCAGACTTTCAGACAAGTCCAGAACTGAGCGTCCAGTAGCTAGAATGATCCTTCATTGCAGTCAAACTTGAATACCATAGCTGTGGAGGTTTAGAGGAGTGGCCATTCTGTTTACTGTACTTATTTAATATCATAATGGGCTCGGCGTGCCCTTGGCAAAGCCATATAAGGACACAGTGGTTTGTGTTTTTGTGGTGCTGGACTGAGTAAGGTATCCATAAAGAACATCAAACTTTCCACCAACTCTGAGTTATGAAAGCCAGCCCAGCACAGTTGTTTTGTTTTATTGCTCTTCCAATGTCATTATTTATCCTCCACTTCTTATGGCCTTTGTCTCTGTACTTGTTTGCCTCACGCAAATCAAAAGGCCCTGCTCCAAATGATTAAATTAATAAATAAAAGGACTTTATTTTGATATGTTTTTTTTCTTTCTTTCAGGATAACTCCCAGAATCTGTTGTCTTACATTGTTGCTTACTATCTAAGGCACTTTGATGAGGTATGTTTTGTTTCCTGTTTATTTGAATGATTTTTTTCTGTTTTACTCTGATTTTCTTAGAAATCCTTCCAATTCTTCTCTTTTCATCCCCTCTCTAGCCAGAGGATACAATGGCTTATACATTATCAAATTATTTATTTTCTCTTTCCTCAATCTCTGTAGAAACAAATATCTCTCTCCTCCTCTGGCACTCCATTATAATTTTTCTGTCAGTCTTTCACTCTTCATCTCCAACTTTCTCTCTCCTTTGGTCTGCGTTCATTCAGACCTGCAGTCTGTTCATTGGCAAAGCATCCAAAGGAGCACTAGTGTAAATAATTAGCTCCTCCAGATGAGATGAACTCAGTGGAGTGCTGTTTGCCAAAATCAACCTGCATGACGTGGCTCTAGCACTCACAATGGTACTTCTCTACAATAAGTTTAGCGTCCATAATCTGCTGTAGTTTCAGCTGTACTTCATTGGAATATTTGGGGTGCTGATGATTATACTGTAGGTCTCTCGACATATTTATTTCGATCATAGCTGGTGTATACTGAAGGGGCCCTCTCCTATTTGAGAAAGATTGATTTTCACATCCTTGTGAGCATTTATGTATGATTGTGTTTCGTGCTTTACCAGGATGCAGCCAAAGACATGTGGGTCTACCCTCTGCCCGAGCCTCAGGACCTTTTCCAGGCCTCCCAGATTAAGTTTGAGGACCTTCAAAAAGATCTTCGCAAGCTGAGCAAAGACTTAAAAGGTATTGTCACCTATAACAACAAAACCTTTGTACGTTATACTTAGATCAAGCTTCTAAACAATGCCATGCCATAGCCTGTACGTTATGGAAGGTTTCATATGACGCTTTTAATACCAACGCAAATGAAATATTAATTCCCCATTAATCCATGCTTGTACCTCTTAGCACAATAGAAAATAATTGTCCAAAACTTATTAGCTTCGTTCATGTGAAGGTAGTAGAGGCAAACAGAGAGACAGCATCTGTTTATCATACAGACGAGCAAATTAGAAGCACATGTGAGTCAGGATTTGTGGACTCCTGTTGGGCCTGAAGTTCCTTTACTGTCCTGAAATACAGATGAAAACATTGATCTCTCTCACTCACGAGGATCCTTAAGATGATTGATGCGTTGACTGTGTTGGCTAATGACTCACTCCCATATTTATACAAATAGAGTCGATACATCACTATCCACAACTTTACACTACACTTTACTGCTCAGCTTTAATGTAACGAACACCCAGTTAATATTAAGTAATAAAGAAATTCAGGATTTTAATTGAACTTTGAGCAATTATGTTAACCCTCAGTTAATTCTTAACACAAACAACAATTTTATATACATTTTTATATCCTACATAAACCAAACATGTACTTCCTTCAGAGATATTCATGAATGGGTCTTGAAGAGCCAATGAGTTCTGTTACTTCATATCAAAACATCAGGAGAACTGGTGCAAGTTGGATTAGGCTCATCATGCCAAACTAATTGGTTGAGTTCAAAGCGCTTTAATGGATGAAGCAGGTGAGATGGACTCTCTTTCATTTCTGCATCTCAAGTCACTCAACAAAAACTTTCCAAGGACTCAAGTCCCTACAGGCAGTAAAGAAATGATATGTGCAAACATATGTGTGTACATTCTAGTGTTCCTTCTAGCTGGATTGAATATTCCCCCCAAATCTGTATCTGGAACGTTCTCTATCATGCCTTATCTATCTCTGCTGTTAAACCAATCAGGTGCCTGATCTGTATGCCAAATATTGTTCTTCTGCCATAATGAATCTTTATCCTGGTCATTATTTGCAATTCTTAAAGCTGTAGTTGCTCACAGGGAAAATGGATCTGGGTCTGCTTTGAACCCAGTGGCAGTGGCACATGCAGGTCCTACATAAATATATCATCACATGCTATACCTGCAGACTTCTTCATTACATCACAGTGTCAGCTGAGTGCTCTAGCAGACCTTGGCTTCAATGACAGCTCACAGAGGGGGCTTCTGATAGGTAGGCGGTGCCGAAATGGCCTTGGCTGCCTCAAAGGAAATCGGCCAACAGAGGAGTGCTGCAAGATCGTCCTGTACCTTTTTGGTTAAAGCACCATATGGTCCCTGAATTATCGTCTGCCCTGCCCTGCCCCTCCCCTTCCCTTAAGCGTCTCCTTGCCTCCTCAACTTTTAAGGCTTTGAGATGAATTTGTGTTTCCATTATGATTGCTGATCGAGCACAAAAATAAGTTTCCAAAGGGATCAGATTGCATACATTCCTGGTTCTGACACTTATTCAGCATACATTCAGCAGGGATTTGTCAAAGGAGGCTCAATTTGGGTGAAGCATATTGTAGAGATTGTAACTACATAACAAATTAAGGATACAATTATAATCATTATTGTTCCAGAAAACATCAGCCCCCCCTAATCATAATCATCTCTTGTTGTTTCAGCATGCTCAGATGAAACAGAGAAAATTTGCACCTTGTCTTCTGAAGAAAACCTGCAACCCTTTAAGGACAGGATGGCCGGATTCCTTAGTCAAGGTGAGACAACCAATAAAACGTATATCAATCAATCTTTCACTTGGTAATGGATTTTCACTAACATTACTGGTTAAATATGCTGACAAACTGTGTATTCTTCTGAAAAAATGGACTGATCCTCCCGACAAATATTGTTAGATTTGTCATTAGGCACAGGCCTCGTCTTTGCTCACTCTGTTCATTTGGCCGGTAGGTTTATCCATTAACCTGGAATCGCATTTTTGTTGACTAAACAATTGCCAAAAAAGTGTGTTTCAGCTGAAAAATAAACCATGTAATAATCGATTACATTTTGATGAAACAGATCATGTTTTACTAATTTTGGTTTACATCAGACCGTGATTTTAATTGATACAGTAGACATGAGTTTATTGCTCCTTGGTTTTTCAACAATATGTCCTTAAATTAAAACCAATGACAGTTGAAGTCAGAATAACATTAATTATCTGGTTACCATGGCACTTCAAAGTGGCTGAGATATATTGGGCAGGACGTGAGCATTATGTCCTTGAAGTTGATGTGTTTTAATCAGAAAAAAGGGATATAAGAATCTGAGCAACTTTTTTAGAGAAGCTCTGTCCCAACCATATTGTAATTGTTAGAACAGAGGTTTTTGGGTCGAAAACTTTTCCAAGAACCCCTTCATAATCATAACATAGATGAAGCATGTTTTTGTTACTATTTATAGTCTTTGATGTCATTGGAATTATATGTATTGTAGACCTTTTAAAACTTAATCCAGTAATAAAGGCAGATATTTGAAATGAGCAGACTTTCAGTAAGGTTACCATAAACATTAGCCATTGTGAATGTTGTCTGGTGAAAAGATGCATTAATGAAAAAAATTCTCCCAACTGGATCAATCATAGATGTGTTTATGATTTGCTTTCTAAAATTGAGACAACCATTTGTTTATTATTGCATGTTGATGAGAATATTCTATTGTATAGTTTAATTTTGAGGTATTGTTGCTCTGAGGTAGTTTCTTGTAAAGGGCATTTATCAGCCTTTAACTAATTGAAATGTTTTATGGTTTTAGTCTTTTTGCATTGATTATAAATGCCACAAAGATTCCATTTTACAAAATTCAGTGTTTGCATGGTTATTTGTTAGGTGCATCGTGTTTTGAATGGAAGTTGAATTGAGGAAATGAAAATAGGATGAAGAGGAGAATGATTAATGCATGATTAATGGGATGCATGATTAAGTTAGTCCACATTTATTGGATATAACCAACTATGCAATATAAACCACAAGTTCAAACATGTGACTGTATAAAGATAATTGACATGAAAACATAGAACATGAAGGAAGAGCTTCACAGAGGGAAGTTCTTCTGCAGCTAGCGTTTTTGTTCATAGATGAAGAGGTGCCCCTCCAAGGCTTGATACTAATCCTCATCTCCACCGTATCAAGTAATAAGCTCAATTCAGCATATTTTCCGTTATCAATAAAAGAGGCAGAAGAATAAGTGAATATCTGACACACTGAGCAGGAAAGAGCAACCAAGAAGTATGAAGAAGTAGAAGAAGACGCCATTGCTAACCGCTAAGCTAAAGAAGGTAGCAGAACTGAAATTGTATCTAATTAATCGAAATTGATTAAACAGTTTCTAAATACAAGCAATCCATTAGGACTTTAGCAAAACTTAAACGTCAAATTAATTGTTCAACCTGCGGTGAATAAGCAGTGTAATGTAAATCATAAACATAATAGCAGTGATTAGTGAGAGGCATGGAGAAGTTACTTGAACAGGAAATTATGGAACATGCTAACAGGAGCACGTAGAGAAATGACGTCACATCGTTGTGTTCAGGGACCCTCCGCCAACGCTTTAATGCATTTTAATGAAATAGTGCAATTATATAGTTTATAGTCGCTGCGGCTCATGGACCCCCGGGAGTCCGTAGATCCCACTTAGAGAACTGCTGGATTAGGGGAATGGGTCAGAGCATCTCCAGAACTGGAGGTCTTTTGGGTGATCGTATTCTGCCGTGTTTTAATGCCAAACGTTGTCTGATGTTGAACAACTTTCAAACAAGCAACAGGGTCATGGGTGCATAAGGCTCAATGCTAAGCGTAGTAGTATGACAACTAGCCCCGTATCGTCCCATCCCACACTCTAGCTACTTTTTAAACAAATTGCTGAACAAGTTAATGCTGGTTCTGATAGTCAGAACACACAGTGCATGTGTAAACACATGTTAGTAAACACAAGAGCTGTTCTGGTGAAAAGGGGATTTATTCAATGTTAAGCAGGGAGGTGAAAAATGCATCTAAGGTGTGAGGGATTTAAGTCCTCTACACCTGCGGATACATTTCAAGTCCATGTCATGCTGTTTGTGGCAGACATACAGCAAAGACACCAATGTTCACTCTGTGTTATTTCCACTAGAGCGTCTGTGTATTTAGTAACAGCTATTGTTTCAAGTATGTGAGTGTACTTTGATGGATCATGACTGCATTTGGTCGCTGGGTGTTTTATCTTGGATCTCAGACTTATGAAACAGAATATCTTCTCCCTCAAAGAAAGATTCAGGTTTGCTGAAGGTGAACCTGTCATGCAGGCTATTAGATTGACTGCGGCGAACTGACGTGGACGCCAGACAGGCTGGAATAATATTAACTTGTTAGGCACCTAATCCCTCTCACTCAGTATTTTTGACGACATGACATGTTTTCGTCACATCCCTGTCGTGTGATTTCTTTTCCCTGGAGGTAAAGATTTTTCCTTAGTGCCTGTTTTCCTTTCTTTTTCCACTGTCTGCATTCTGGCCTGTTGTAATAACAAAGTTTCTTTCTTGTTCTGTCAGAGAAATGACAGAGGGATTACAAGCAGGCCTCGCCTTCCTGACCTTGTCTCTCTCTACCTCTCATTCGCTCCTAGTTGGAAATCAAATAAACCTTCACAATGAGGTGTTTACTAAGAGGGCTGCTAAAGTGATGATGACAAATTGATTGTAAATGATGAGCACTTCCTCTTCTGCATTCTGACTGAGAGTCTACAAGCATGCTACCATCTCAGTGGTCGCATTTTGAGTTGAATGATAATTTCAAGCGTGCTAGCGTTTCGCTCTCTGAAGGAGCTATCATGCTGACGTTTGGCAGGCACGATGTTTATCATGCCATCTTAACATGTTAGAATGAAGTTCACCCTGAGGGGAACGGGAATATCTGAAGCAAGCCTCCTGGAGATCTATAGTTTATTTCACCAGACATCTCACTCAAAGAAACAAATGTCAACCTTGCTAGATGAACATTTTTGTTGAAAACCGTCTGGAAGATTTTGAGATATTTGGCTGGATAAGTTATTCTTAACCTCCTGGAGATAGTTGTAGGAAAAAATCCAGGTATCAACAAAGACATTAGGGATATGAGTTTTAGGTTTGTCTGTACACACGGTCTGGCAACGCATCAAGTAGTTGCTTACCAACAATAGCATCCTGCTAGCGTACCTATAAATCTCCAGCAGAACTCGTCACTGTTTCTTTGTTTTTTTCATAAACCCCCCCCCCCCCGAAAATATAGTTGTTTGTCCATCATGTCTTCTGCGGCACACTGTTATGCTCCCTCATCTATGATATGAAATCCACTTCAGAGGTGAACGACTTTCAATTATTCAATTATTAAACTATTATACTTTTACCAATGACCTGCCAAATACCATATTTACATGAAGCCTTGCATCTGACCTTTGTTTCATTCCACGGACTGTGACCAATCTTTCTGAAGAACGTGGATTACAGGCATCTCTCGTCCAACTGCTTTTGTATTCAAATGAGAGTGTAATATGGAGCACATGTTCTTCAGCAGTATTGCTCACTGTCCACTTTAAAGAAAGCCTGCAGATGAAAGAATTTCTCCCATTTTCATCTCTCCCCCTCTCTATTCCCCTCTCTCTCTGTATTTGAGAGAAATATGGGTGCTTTCCCTTTGATACAAATTATTAGATTTTTCCTCTGAGAGCAGAATGTAAGCACCGTAACATGGATATGACTAAGAACGCTCAAGACTGGATTTATTGGGTTCCTCATCTGCAGCGGTGAAAAAAAATAACAACAGCCAAATGTCTTATTTTTTGTTATTTATGTAATTTCTAAAAACCCTGGGGTTAAGCTTTTTCTGTCTCCACAGTTCAGACCGCTTTTGTTTATTTTCTGACCATGAAACCGACCACAGAAAAACAATGGAAGCGGACTTGTTGTAGTTGGCTGTTTGGTCTAGCTCCATTTTTCCTGCTCGCTTGACAAATTCTTATGCATGCAGACCTTTGATGGCATCACTGTGTCAGGCAAAAAAGCTCTGGTTCTGTGATGATCTGTTTCTGATGGACATAGAGATTAACTCTCCCTCCTTCCTCTACAAACTACACACTCACACGCATGTCTTTGACATTAAACTGTAACTTTTCATATTTGTATCCGCAAAAAGTCAGGGACATTATTATCCCTAATTAAAGAATTATAGTCATTTTGGAAAAGTTTGGTTGTATATTTCTGACACTAGGGGGAGCTTTATCTCCAAAATTGTCTGGCCATAATTTTTCAACTGTTTGTCCAATTTAGTCCAGATTTGGTGCATATGAATCCACTCGTGGAGGTCAATCTTGTATAAATATTACTAACTAGGGGGAGCTTTTTATGATAGTATGGTTTTTTCGGACATAAATTCCTAGTTTTTCCGACAACACTTCCTAACCATTGCTTCTATTTAATCAAAAGTTTGTACTTATGAATCGACTCAAGGAGATCTATCTTGTATAAATCGGATATAACTCTAGTAGGTTATATTTTACTCACTAGGGCGCTCTTTTTAGAAAACAGTTTTTTGGGACATAACTCAAATAATATTTAATGGATCTTCACATTTTAAACCTAAATAGATCTTTGTCCTGGTAAAAATTGGATTGATTTTGAAAAAGGTCGGTTATATAGTTCTGACACTCTGGAGAGCTTTATCTATGAACCTTTTTAGGCAATCATTTCTCAACCGTTGGTCAAATTTAGTCCAACCTTTGTGCATAAGAATCAAGTCAAAGACAATTTATTTTGTGTACATCGAGCATAAATCGACTCAAGGAGATCTAACTTGTAAATTTCATATTTTACTCGGGTAATTCATATTTTACTCCCTAAAGGGAACTTTCATGAAAAACATTGTTTTCCAGAAATAACTCAAAAACTATGTCATGGATTATTGGCCAATTTCATAGGCACATAGACTTAGTCGAGAAACTGGATTGATTTTGGTAAAGGTCAGTTTTATATTTCGGACACTAGGGGGGACTTCACATTCAAAAGCTTTGGGCCAATAATTATTCAACCTTGGTTCGATTAAATCTAGAATTGGAACATATGCTTTATACTCCAGGAGAACCATTTGGTATACATTATATATTACCCTAATAGTATATATTGTACTCACTAGGGGGAGCTTTTTTAACTATAACACTTTTTTTGGCCATAACCTCCTAATTGTTGTCTTTTTCTTCCAACTTTGGTGAATAGGAATTGACTCAAGGATATCTATCTTGTATATCATATATTACTCTATATTTAATATTTAACTCACAAGGGGTACTTTCATTATGAAAGACGCCGTGTTTCATTCAGGTTTGGTTTCCTTATAAATACAATATTTATCGGTTTATCCATCCTTGCCCGCATTACCAGTGTGTTAGAATATTTAGGTTTCAGTCGATATACAAAGTTTCGAGAGTTCAATTTAGCTGGATCTTCAACCTCTGTGTGAGCGTGAATGCTATAAGATTTGATTTTGGGTCACAGAGTCATTTTGGACCTGGTCTCAATGGATTTGTCTCAAATCTTTAGACGTGGCTCTGGCTTCAATTACACGTTAGCGACCAGATATTCCCAGGATAAGAGCAGAACACAGGTTGGTGCCAGGAAAGATTCCCCGTAACATCTACCGCCCCGTCTGTCAGGGGAAGCCCTGAGGAGGCTATGGGTCATTTCTGATCACTTGGCAGCAACAGTTTACAGATAATTGGCCTTGAAGGGACAGGAGCTGTCGGTGGGAGAGTTTAAAGTTGTAACCTTTTAACACAGAGCAGCCGAATGAAAGAATGGACCAGCAGAAAAAGCACAGCTGCTTTGACTCTGCTGCTGGTACAAAAATAAGCCGTTGGGATCTGAAATTTGACAAGCAGTAACATTTTCCTGAGTAAAGCTGTCACGTTTCTGTGCTTTTCTCATAATTTAGCACACAATGAGTGACCCTGATAGCCTACTGAGATAAACGCTGCGGTCTCCCTGACAAATCTCCAAATGTGTACCTTGGTGTCCAACTTTCTAAGTGTTGGTGCCCCCTCTCTCTGTTTCTCCTTTACTTTGTCACACCTCTCACATGTACACACACAGTCATCTGTCTCCATTTAAAGTACCTCTGCACAAGGAAGCCCTCTGATCTACAGGCCTCATTTGTCAGTTGTGCAGCAGAGGACAATCCGACTTAATAACCTGGTGGCATGGCACTGACCTTGAAGATGACTGTTGATTTAAGTAATGATGACATGGAATCCTCCTAAAATACAAATTGTACGGTGGTGAGATATCTATTTTATGCTGTTACAGGAAATCCTTTACCTGTCTTAATCCCTAATATAATCCTTTGCTTTCCTTTGCAGCCAAATCCGACCTAGAAGCACAACAGAAGCAGCTGGCTGACACTCAGAAGCTGTGAGAGCTTTTCCTATATCTTATTCCAGCTATCTTCCATTTCTCCTTTTTTCTCTATTTTATGTCTCATTTTATTAATTTGAAGGTAAAGGTATCATAGGATCATCTAAAGACAGGTAAAAGTGAGGACATCTACTCTTACTGGTTCCCTCAGTCCCTCCATCATGCCAGGCCTTGAGTAGAAGGGAGGCCCCCTGTGCGATGTCTGGGTTGTTTATCTAAGCAGAGCGAGAATAGACAGCCATGGCTCCAGGCTTCTGTTACTACTGGCTTGGAATGCGTTCCTATAGCACACTCCAAACAAAGAGACCCCAACCTGTCCACCGTATTGATCCACTGCAAATGGCCGCCACACTTCAGCATGCCTTACATCATGCCATGTGTTTTCTTTCTTCCCCTCTTTCCTCACTTGTGCTTACATGCATGAACAGTATTTTAGTTTATATGTACACACATAGAGGCACTATGAAGAAAAGTGACGGCAGAAACTGTTCACAAAACATAGTAGTTGCGTTTAGATGTTGGATATAACCCATCTGAAGAAAAGCGGCAGAACTTTGCAGCTTTGTTAGCATTAATTCCAGTTTGTGTTTATTGTATTCTAAAATGTACAGTTATCGTTGGTTTGTTGTTGTTTCTTTCAACTATTAAATCGGAGAAAATGCATATTTTACACGGATTAATTTACGTAATATGCCTGTTTGCTTTAAGTAGCCAGGTTTCAGAAAACCTGGCATTCTCTCTCGTGTCTCTACAACACGAGATTGTTGTAGAGAGATTGTTGTAGAAAGATTGTTGTAGAAAGATTGTTGTAGAGAGATTGTTGTAGAGAGATTGTTGTAGAGAGATTGTTGTAGAGAGATTGTTGTAGAGAGATTGTTGTAGAGAGATTGTTGTAGAGAGATTGTTGTAGAGAGATTGTTGTAAAGAGATTGTTGTAGAGAGATTGTTGTAGAGAGATTGTTGTAGAGAGATTGTTGTAGAGAGATTGTTGTAGAGCGTTGTACACAACATTAGATTTCTCTAATCTTGTCCTGCAATTGCGTGATAGGTTAGTTTTGAAGAAACGTTTTTTGTTCTCTGTCCGCAGCTTCTTGGATCTGAGCGGGTCCTTTTCAGTTAAACCCAAGGCTGGTGAGAAAGAGGTCTCTCCCAACACTTTCTTCTCCATTTGGCACGAGTTTTCCACTGACTTCAAGGACCAGTGGAAAAAGCAGAATAAGCTGATGTTACAGGAAAGGTGAGAATTTAAATGGAGGACAAGTGTCCTCTTTGAGAATGTGACATTATATTTAATACAGATTCCTTCTTCTGATAGCGTTTGTGTACTAATTGACGTAAAATCTAAATATCAGGGTGTTTTAATTTGTTTAGTTTTGTAAGTTTTTTCCTGTGCTTTTGGGTTTTCCTCTCTAAAATTTTAAAATATTTCCACAAATATTTCCGTCTTCTTATGTTATCTTTGTCTCTTTTTTCCCCCCAGTGCAAGTTCCTGAGCCATTAATAACTTTCAGTACATCTTGTGTTCAGCAAAGATCCTATCAGATTCATTTAAATTCATGAAGGGAAAAGAGGTTAAATGACCCAAGTCTTTGTCCTCAACCCAGTAATGAAAAGAACACATGCAGCATCCAGTTAGCTTCCAGTGGTTTGATGGCTACACAGATACTGCTGCATATGTCAACAAAAAAGCAAATTGGTCCATTATGCCAAATGAAGATTACATTTTGATATATATTTTTAAGAGAAGGCACATGTCACAGGTTCTGCTTGTGCAGTAGGAAAGAGTAAAACTAAATTGAAGGCATTAACTTTTTACATTTTGCTGTCAGCAGTCATCCCATTTTTTTCTCTCCTGGTTTTCCTTTTCAACTCCAGTAGAACTAAGATATTAATCATCACCTGCTCTGCATGGACATGCACACATGCAGCACAGGCTCACGCAAGTGTTGGTTTAAAGTTTTTCACTCACTCAATTCCAACGCACACATCATTTGTCCTTATAAGTGACAACGGAGAAATGGCACGGTGCTGAAAACTACATTGAGTCATTTAATAGTAGGGAGACTGGGATGGAATACCACATGAGCATAGTCGGCGTGGTCCAAGCTGCAATTTATGTACTGCGTCTGATATAATAGTGAATTTCAACAGGCTGAATAAGTTTGTCAAATGATTGACAGGTATCATTTGTCTGTCTTCAGTGTCAAAAAGGCTAAACAGTGCATCAAACAGTCCAGGGAGAAGACAAGCTACAATGTGAAAACCAAACATACCACTGGAATTGTAAGTCTATAAACTTCTTTTTTCTCTATGTTCTCATCCATGGACCCCATTCAGGTCCCCGAGTCACAGACCTCAGAATTTATTCCAGTTTTATATGATAAAGGTAACTCTAGTAACTCTACATGGGTGCCACAAAGATATTCTAGCGACTTCATTAGACTTCTTCATCTGAGGCCTCTTTTACAAATGCGGCATAAGATCAAAAAAAAGGGTTACGCCACTTTTAACGCGATCTTGACGGGAGAATGTGCGGCCAAACTCTGACCCATGCATACATACAGAAACTGGACAAATGGAGAAACTATGACTTGAGTATGAAATGAGAAAACAGTGGTAAATCAATGCTAGAGCGAAATGTGAAATCTTTAGATGATCCGTTCATCAAATACGTGAATAGTGTGAAATCAACGTAAGACGTTCGGACGCGCTGTTTTTATCAATCATAGTAATTTTGTGCGTGTGCACATCCTACATATGTCCATACGCCAGCTTCTGGTGCAAATCCTATGCAGTTTTATGAAAGACGCCCTTGATCACTGGAATCACTGATGGTTGATTGAGTGGGATCTATGGAACAGACAACAAACCTATGCAACAAAGTTGACCAGCGAAGTAAAGTCATGATGTCATTGTTATGTTTTCATATCCAATTTGTTTTCCCTCTATAAATCATGGTGTTGAAATCCTTAACAGGATAAGAGTTTAAATAACATTCCTAGGGCCGGAATTAATAAGATCCCGAATAACAAGTGCTAAATTGCGTGTGCATTCTAACAGATTGCACATTTGGTTTCTGTGTGATCTAGTAAGAATAATGCGTGGATGACAACACGTGCAAACATGGGGGAGGCGGTCCTGTTTAAATCTGGTTTTGACTGCTACTGGTTTCTGCCATGGAGAGTTTAAATGGAGAGCAGAGTGACCATAAATGCAAAACGAAATTTAATGCCATTGAAGTGGGAGTGTTAGTGGAAGAGACAAATTAACATTGTTGAGCTACAGCAAGGAAATGTGAATATTACTAAAGAAGGGGGATTTGGGAGAGTATGTCCGAGGAAGTCAATGCTTTGGGTAACACAAATTACGAGAACATTGCTAGATATAAGAAGAACAAGAAGAAAAAAAGGTTGAATAAACAGGAGGGGGGGCGGGGGAAGACACGCCTCTGACCGCTATAGAGCAGAAAGTGCAGCTCACTTCTTTCGTGAGCAGAGACGAACAAACAGACACACACATTTTTTTCTGGATATATATACTTTATTTACCATATTTTCCGAATCAAAAATAAAAGTGCTTCGGGTGGCAACATTTCGCTGTATATATGTCCTAACGATTCATTTTCCAAGAAAAAGACAAAAATAAGTCCTTTTAATCTGGTGAATGTTCATCAGAAGTTGGGCGATCCCCGCAGCAATCCTCAACGCAGCTCATATCAGCAGGAAACCCTGCAGGGCCTCAAAAGCTCCCAGTTTATGAGAACATTGACAGTGAGTTACTGCAGCATCAGAAAAGTAAGTCTGCTGCTCTTGAAGATGGATTCATCCATTGCGCAGGAGGTGAGAGCTGCGTACTCTGTGGTACCAGCGCCCTGACGCAGCACTCCAATTTAAGTCACACCAGGGAGCTGGTCAGCCCCAGAGGACCACAAGGCAGCTGATCAGCCACAGATGACAACCCGGCAGCTGGTCGGCACTGGATCAGGTCTGACAATGGCCACCAGTGCCCTGGCAAGATCGAAGATACTGTACAGGCAGTTGTGAGGTCTGTCGGTCCCAGTTTTCCCACAACTGAGCCACCAGGGCTGCTACATATAGCAGAGGACATAGACGAGGAGCGCCACCGCCACCCATGTTGCCAGTGGTTATTCTCACCTTCCAAGTCCATGGCATCATGCTCTAACCTGTCATGCTCCAACATACAGCACACAACTACAATCGGGCCAACTTCTTCTGGGCTGCATAGTTATGCTCCACCAATGCGCTCCAAACGACGGAACCCGCTATTCAAAACTATGTCCCTGAGCAATGCTGTGCAAATTATCCCCTTCCTTTCAAATGTATTGAGTACAGACGCAATCATCAGCACCAAAAGTTTTTTTCAGGGTTGATAAATCAAATTTCGTGTGCTGGATTGAACTGGGATTGATTTGTATCGACTCATCCTAGTATTTTCCACACTCAAGCAGAAATGCCCAATATTGCATATTCATTAAGGCATAGGTGCTAAATCGATAACGTATAATATTTTTGCATGTTTGACAGATGCAATCCTCCTCGCACCCTTAGTAGAATGGTGCGAAAATCAATATCAATCAATATTTCTAATATATTGATGACATGAGGTCCCCTTTTCACAAAAAATGTCCTTTGAAAAAAGTACTTTTATACTTTACGTTCCTTTCAAATCCTGTGTTTTATCACATCTTTGATTTAAACGAAAAAGTTCAACCAATACCTCTACTTTTACCAGTCTTTTTTAGCAAGTTACTGTACTTCCTCTTTTAACAATTCTGCACAATCCCCTAAGCTTGTTCCATAAAGCAAGCGTGTCAAGTAAGCTAGGCTTATTCCGGTCATTTAAGCTTAGTTCAAGCTAAGTTTAATGCTGGAAACACGGCCTGCTCAGTCTTAGATGTTGCTGAGTTCCAAAGTCTCTACACCCCGGAGAGAAAGCTTTCGACGGCGTTGCCAGATTATTTGATTTAATTAAACATAATTAATCAAAACATTGGAGGTTTTCATTACATCCCTGACAGATAATTAATTCTACTGCCTACTGACATGAATTAAAAGTCAATGTTTTGTATAATGTTTGCCCTCTAATTGTCTTAAAACGCATTTGCATGTATATAGATCAGCGAAATTACATTCTTTCGCTGGGCCACATGTCTCTGAATCGCCCCCTCCCCTTGCAACTTGGATGTTTCTAAAACACTGGCTTCTACGGGATCATAACAAGATGAGCACTGGTGCTGCCAGGTGTAAATAACTCACTTTTTTTTGACCCAACAGAAAGCAAAGCTGGGACAGAAGTTCTGAAGCAGAGGGTGGAAAATGAGCGGAGTTCGTACATCTGACAATGACTCATCATTCATTTACTTCCAGTGTTTGTTTTCATTTGATTTAGATTAGTTGTTTATTGTGAATTGGTTCCAAGTGAATAATTTTGGAATAAAAAGTTACATCCTTGGAAATATTGTTATTATTAAATGCTGTCTTTGATCTGAGATGATGAATCGGTTAGCGGCAGGTCATGGTGGAGCAACCTCCGGTGGCGTCATCTTGTTTTTAAAGCAACTTCACAAGTTATCCACAGAGACGTTGTATCCTCCTTTTTGGTGAAAAGCACAGAATTTTATGCAGGTGTGGATCACCTAGCAGACAGGAAGTGCCTTATCCGAGTGCTGTAGAACAGAACTTATTTATGAAACACATCTTAAAAGAACATATATAAGCTGAAATACTGTATGATTTCACCAATCGTGTCAGCCTACCTATTAACAGTTAGACATGTGTTCTACAGCCGTCCTCTGCTGTTGTTTAATATATAATGTCTTTTAATCCAAGGAGGCCATGCCTACTCAAATGTCTCAATCTGTTTTACTCTGCTGATTGATCAACCTGCTTTACGTCATGATTGGCCTATCTTTCTGTGTGTGTGTGTGTGTGTGTGTGTGTGTGTGTGTGTGTGTGTGTGTGTGTGTGTGTGTGTGTGTGTGTGTGTGTGTGTGTGTGTATGTGTCTGTGAGTGCGATTGTGTCTGTGTGTTTGTGTCTGTGAGTGTTTTTGTCTCTGTGTGTGGTTGTGTGTGTGTGCGCACATGTGCTTGTGTGCAAACTCCCAAAGAGCAATATGAACATTTAATGTGACATTGTGCAATACCAACTCTATTATGATTGGATGCCCTTGGAAAAAGATATATTTATTGAATAAAAGAAATTACATAATTTTTTTGGAGATTGTTTTCTTTTCATACTTTGTTCAACTGTGATACGAAGTGGCACAAAACTACATGCACTCTAAACACCACTGTTGTTTTATATGAAATAAATTTAATATACTTCTCACATACAAATACATACATAAACACATACACAAAATATATATATCCTGTATATATTGAAATCCTCCTCAGTATGATTTCCTGCATCATCTACTGCATCATACCACCGGCTATATTTGTGGCAAATGTACAGTATGCATTCTGATTGGCAGGTAAGAAGGTCATGGCTCTTCTGATTAATGCATGTTGAAATATTTTCCTTGACATGAACCCGTTTCATTTGGGGCCTCATGGACATTTGGAAGGCTAGTGACAGAGTCAGGCTGAAATGCCCAGGTAGATGTGATCTTTCTGAAAGAACAGGGAGGAAAACATGTTTTAATGTCAAACAGTCGGATCATCTGTCTCCCTTGCACGGCTAATTCAAACAGTCTCTTTCTACACCAGTGGCGTGCCAACAGGGCCGCCAGTCTTTTCTGCCAGTCTTTGTCTCTTGCCATCTTATTGAAGGACAACCCAATATTTGCAGTCGATTTATCATTCGGATGGAAGCTAGTCATTTGGCAAAGTTTCTCAATATCTGTCTCCAATTATGTCATTTCAAAGACCTTTGAAGTCCATCACAGTTTCCCATGGCTGCCTACATCCACAGACATGCAGCGGCACTGTTTGACCCGCTGCACCTTCCGGTGTCTGAATGGGGGCTGCAGGTCGGGGCACTCTAGCTGCACCGTGAGTTGCGTGATGCGATGCGGCCTGCAGAAAGAGCAGGACTGGAATGGCTCTTGGGCCTTGTTGTGGTTTTTTCTTCCGGAGCTCGATGCTTGGCCTCGGTGTTGCCCCTGACCCGAGCTGGGGCCCATGTGGCGGGGGATGTAGAAGGAGTTACATTGGCCGTAGCAAAAACGGTTGACCACGGTGCGGCTGTGGCAGCCTTCCTCGCTGATGGTCTGACGGAGTGGTTGGGTCTTGCACCAGTCTCTGCGCAGGTAGCGGCGCTCTGTGACCACCAATGCCTCCCTGCTGGAGGACAGCACCTCTGGTTTCTGCTTCAACAGTCGATGGTGTCGCTCTGAGGACAGGTTATCTTTGGACTTATGTGCCGATGGGATGGACCCCTGTGGTCTGGGCTTTTTGGTCTCTGCAGTGATGCAGAGCACCCCAGCCAGTATGACCGGGATGGTTATTCTCCACAGCATTCTGGAAACAGACAGAGCCATTTCAATTCCATACATTTCACAATGAGCAGAAATTATGCATTAATACAGAAGCCGGACTCCCACACAAACGCTAAACAGATATTAATATTGCAAATAATTTCAGCAGCGGCGTGAACATGCATTCCTGTCTAACCACCTTTGTAGCCTGGCCTCACAGGCATCATTGTGGAAATGAATCCATCAGCAGGGCCCCCATTTGTCAGCATCCCTGTGTCATTACTTCTATTTGCTTTCCTCTCGGCTAAGCAACTCTTCCAAAAATAAACAAAGCCGTGTCATCAAAGGATAGACTTAAACACCCATAACGAGAAGGGGAAGTTGATTTTATTGGTCCCGTTGTCGGGTAAAATAATTAGGGCTTTGCTTACTTTAGGCATGAACTATGCCGCAAATATGTAAACAGGCATTAGAGAGGCCCATCTGCATGTTATTAGGAAAAGAGTCGGGGAACTCAACAGCGTTGTTTGAGTGCACCTCTCTCCCGGTGAAATATATTTATGTGAACAGATTGAGCTGAGAGTGACCAGCAGTGTCTTCTCTGACTAACTAGCAGCAGACAGATCACAGTCTGGCAAATTATTTCCACAATTTCACTACGGACCATCCGCCCATGTGCATGGTGTCAGTATTGGTGCCAGCACATTTTTGACCATCACTCAAGCATCTTTCCAGCAGATGTTGCTATTGACAAGCATTGCATGACATCAAGTCAGAAATCTTGACAGGGAACCGAACTGCCTCAAGGCCATTGGCTGCTTTTATTCACAGACTCCTCTTTATTGTTCAGATTTGTATGTTCCCTTTCTTCCTTTTCTGGACATGCAGCTCTCTGACATGGAACAAATTACTTTATCGTAATCCACTCTGTTCTTTGCCTCCCTTTTTTTTTCTCTTACTGTCGTTGAGCTGAGTCCAAGCTAAAGGAGCACCGGGCGCTTATATCACCATCCTGGCAGTCTTTGCTCTAAGTTGGACAGCAGCTGTCCATCTAGCTCTAAAAACAACCTTTTTATGTGATATGAAGAGACAATTCAGACGCGGATGCTTTTCCACGTGCATTTATTCTGTTGGATTCCCTTACAACATTAATAGATGTAAACTTAAAAATAAACTTTTTGTATCATCTGGCAAGAAATCTTATTTAAAAACATTTTCTCTTTAATTTCCATCGATTTTATGGAATGATATCCCCATCAGGACAGTAACTGTATCTCAGATGTAGACTTTAGCGACACACACACTCACCGTTTTACAAGCACACCACCCCATTATAAGGTTAAAGACTCTTGCTGAGTGTTACCACAACCTACTGCATCACAGTCATGACCCCTCTCCGTTTTTCGATCAACTTCCTCCTGTGTACAACCTTAATCTTATTTAGCTCTAGCCGCTCTTTCTCATCCCTGCCAACTCTGGTTTCAAATGCATGAGCCGCTGCTCAGAGTTCCTCCACCATCCACTATTAGAGGAGGTGTCCTGTGGCTCTTCTGAACTACAGCCTCTAGAAACCTGGAGGAACTCTGAGGGATGATCTAAACGGCTGTGTACATAAGGCTTGACAAATGGCCTGCACAGTCAACAGCCATGCGCCCTCTTCACTCCAAACGCTGGCTAAGCATGACAGCACCGGCCCGCCAGGCGATCCTCATCCATCTCTGCTGCAGGAAAAACTTTGGTTTAGAGCTAGAAAGGAAATGGGATGAATAGATGGTAAGGTTGGAGACAACGACGTACTGGGGATCAAACCAAACACCACCTTCCCTTCCTAGATAGTTTATGGTTTCCTTTAACATCTGTGGAGCATAAATGTCTCCTCTGTATGACTTTGTCACTCTATCTGTCTGTTTCTGCTCGACGCACAGCACTAAAACCACAGTCTCCCGGAGATGGAGGGAGACTGTGGTTTGGTGTGTAAATGCTGAGACAGAACTGAACCGGATTGCTCCGTCTGCTAAACACTAATATTGTCCACAAACACAGCTTTATGTTTTACACAAACCACAAATGTCGGGGGACATGCTTCACTGAACTGTGGCAGACCCTGGTTCCAAATGTCAGACCTCTAATAAAAGTACAAATACCAGAGACAAATACCAGAGAGAGCGTTCAGGTAGAGACAGGCCTCTTTTATTTATTTATTTTAAACAGCTATTATCATCAGTGGGACATTGTTATGTTTTGTTTTTGAGAATAGCATTTTAATACCATAGCAATGTTTTCGGTCTGGAGAACTTTTTTCCTTCCACCCCGATTCTCAAAGTGAAATGAAAGACACACCAAACCATGAAAATCCAATGTAAGCCCTAAATATATTCATTTTATCGGCACACGGTCGTATAATAATTGAATAAAAGGCATGACGATCCTTTTAAGACTTTCGAACAAGTACATGATGATGCAGTTCCACTAAATGTCTTCCCAGCATGCCTCCTTCAAAGGCAGGTTAAAACAAACAAAACCTGATGCCTCAATTATTGGTGCGTCAGAGAGTCTCTCTCACACAGACTTGTAAGTGCAGTTAATTACAGTAGAACTACATTTAATTCACCGTGCAGCTCAAACCTCAATCACACACGCAGATACACTCACATATGTGACCACACACACACACACACACACACACACACACACACACACACACACACACACACACACACACACACACACACACACGCACACACACACAGACTCCAGCATGCACACAAAAACACACAGGATATAAAGAGAGAGGTAAATGAAATGTTTTCACTTGGAGCCTATTACACTAGGAGGAACCATGTCATTATCTGCATTTGCAGATTCTATTTTCCCAAAGTATGCCGGGCTGTTGGCTCATTAACAGTTGGGACATGGGGGTGGGGGTCGGGGCTCCTTTTGGGGGGCTTCTCTGTGTAAATGTGTCTAATGCCAACAGGGCCAAGAGGCTGCTTTAGGCAGCTTGGGCAACCATTTGTCACCACAATCCATCTTGATAATGACTAGCAGCCCGTATATAATGCCTTCCAAGCTAAGTACTGGCAAGAATGTGAGCCAACTCATTTGCCACAACAACATTAAGTGTTTTAGTGGAGGATGAGGAGCAATTAGGGATACTATGATAGTACAGCATTTCTCATTTCAGATCAGGACCATTACGCCGCAGTGATTAACACCACCTACCATTTGCACTTACAGGGGAATTTGTTACTTTAATTCCCTAACACGGTTTTCTTCCTTAGGTAGTTTTGAGGTTGCTAAAATGACCTAATTTCACACTGGACAGGAAACATTTTTAATGAAGCAATGCTATTTTTATGAGTGCCCGTAAATAGAAATATTCTTGCCAAATAGAGCATCATGTCAGGTCCACATGGTTTCCTCTGAAACCTCATCTCCAAAATGCTTATTATGAATATACTAATAAAATAACAATCATATATATGATGTTTAGCTGCAGACTATGAATTTGAAATAACTGGTGCATCAGTCGGACCCCAAACTATTAATAGGTTCCCTCACAATTTTGTTTTAGAATTTGCCAGACGGCTGAGTTACTCTCCCTTTCTAAGCCACTTCTCACAGTTTAAGCTTCATGTGTTGTAAAGGCTTCTATCAAATAGGAGTTTTACTACCTTTGAAGACTCGCATGAAGTGCTTTCTGTCGCTTAAGAAACCTTAACGTGTCCGCCTGCTAAATCTCCTTTGACATCAGAGAGGATTGTACAAGGTGGTGCAGTCACCAGCGGCGTAAGACGGATCAGAGGGCAAACTCCCTGCCATTCACTGCTCACACACTGCTGGAACACACACAAACACATGCACAGCGTCACACTCTAGCCATAATACACATCAATATACACATGTATTTGTGATGTGTGTTTATTGTATATATATATATATATATATATAAATAGATTGTCATTAGGTGACCCCAGTGAGAATAAAACCCTCACTGCTGGCAGCAATACTAAATATCTGTACAACTACTGCTGGACACATTACATAGTTCTGCTTTGCTTACTCATTCACACTCATTGAGTCACTCCGTCTCACTATCTCAGTCACTCTCCTACTGCTTGGTCTTGCACAGCGGTTTCATGGGCCAACACTAATTTTCTCTCCAAATTGTATGTTCTATGTTCATAATAATGAGCTACAAAGAATGTCCGTAATTTGACCTTCTCATCTCACTTTCATATTACTAACAAAGGAAACTCAGCCAGTGAGGGGGGGTCATTTATGTTTACATATCTTGCCTTAAGATCCCTTGAATGAAATACCATTATTTTGTTAGAATTACTGCATACATCTTTTCATGGCTAACAACATTTTATAAAAGCAAACTGCTGAGAGCGTCATGACAGTGAAGCATAAACTAAGGTTTATGTACCTCTCACCACAGTGCACTGTGTGACAGGAACGTGCCGAGGATGCATTCAAAGGAGGCTCTCCGACTTCAGTGGTCCTTGTGTCCGCTTGCAGGTTCCGGTTTCCATGGCAACACAATCTATAGTATCCTTAGGCTTGTCCTTGTTCTTCTCCCTCCTCCTGACTGAAGTCCTCAAAGTCTGTGAGACGGTTAGATTTCCATCTTCCTCAACAAGTTCTCTTTTTTTTCTTACTTTGTCCCTTCTGCCTGTCAGTGGTAGTATGTCTGTTTTTCAGGTTTAGGAGAGAAACCCGGCTGAAGTTCACAGGGAGCCAATATCTGAGTGCTGTGGAGACTGTCTGTGGTGTGTCTTTCAGAGTGTTTGGCTGACGGTAAAGCCTGCCTTAGTTTGAATCCCCACCACCCCCTTCCCTCCTCAAGACTAGGAGGGTTTATCCTATTGGCCCTGGTCATTGTGTGAATCAGACCAAGCTTCTCTCCTTTTATTTTTACGTCTCTCTCTCCTTGTTTCTGCCTCTTAGTATTTTGCTTTCATGTCTTTCAAAAAAAAAAAAAAAAAAAACTCAGTCCCTACTGATATATCAAAGCGTGTCCCTTCTTTTTCCACTTGTTTTAACTATTACATATTTAGGAAATAAACAACATTTTACCACCACGGATAAATAAGGAAAAGACTGAAAAAAAATAGGAACTTTAAATCATCCACCCTCTACTGATACTGTGACCGCATAGCATTACAAATCACAGCCCCCAACGCATAAAGGTCATAATTCACATTCCTCAATGTAGTTGAAACAATAATGTTTGTCTGTTTTGTGGCTCTTGCTTAATGACCACTGAGCAGAGACTGAAAACCCTGACGGCAACTTCTCCCATCAAAGAGCTGAAACATCAACAGATCCTGCAAAACTGCAGATGGGTGCAGTCAGAACAAGACGCCCTTCAGCAGAACACAGAATGATGACACTTTGGCATGGGAAAACAGTTTCTCTGCGAAGTGCTGTGCTGTATTTTGGTGATGTGTGTCAGGGAGGAGCCGTTTGTTGAGTCAGGAGGTTGAGCCTTGCCTCCCGTCTCAATAATTGAACACCATCTAGTGGTGAAAAGCAGAACTTCACTCTTCAAACCCGAATGTCAGAGACTGTCGACCCTGCAGGATGAATATTGCTCACACTCCATAGCTGAGCCGGCAGATTGTGAGTTCAAAAATAGACAAAATGTGAGCCCAGGCCATAGTAACAGATAGAGGGCCAACTTTAATAATATAAGTAAGTAAAAGTGTCTTTAAATATGGTATAAAAATAAATAAAGGAGAGAATAACAAAGAAGTATGTTTTACATTTTGACAGGAGACTGCATTTTTGGGATTTCTGAATGTGAGTTTAAAAGTGCAATGAAAACCATATGTGCTAGTTATTATTGTGAAATAAAGCAATTCAAAGTAAATAAATGCACAGTTAAAAATCGTCATAATCATAATATATGTATATGTATATATATTGTATATTCATTCTGCACAACATTTCCCATAGCGTGACAAAGAATTTACGACCTCAGATCATGTAAAGCGATGACCGGTTAGATTTATCAATTGCCATTTTTTAATGTACTTTTTTTAATCAGTCTTCTTCTTTTTTTTTTCTCTCTGACATCATTTGTTTAAGCTGGAAGTGACAGAGGAGGAGGGGGCTTTGTTCCAGCAGTTACAATGTAAAGAACCAGAGCAGCGGAGTTGACATTTTTCAGTTTTTCAGTGTCCTCATGAGTCCATGGCTCGCTTCTGAGAACACTGGAATCATATCAGGTACTGTAAGAGGGAGAGAATAAGCGACGACCTCTCCATGTACATGCAACATCCTGTGGACGACAGATGAAGAGACAATCCAGCTCATCGGCCGGCAGAGCCGAGAGCAGATGGACAAACGATGATGATGAAGAGTTGATATGGTCCCCCTCTCCGTGCCCAAGAGAGAGATATGACATTGATTTTAGCGTGTTGGCACATGGCTGGTCAGCCTCTTGGATGCGAGTGATTTCCACTGCACTGGGAGAGGACAGAGGAAGAGGGAGCAAATGGAAAACATCATGAGGTAATTAAGTTTGTGGGAATGAGAGAGAATAAATACATCTATTTTATTTCTTAAATGACAATATGAACAGTTATGTGCACATTTTAGGGACGGGCCACATGTAGTGTAACATTATTCTAGGACGCACATGTGAAGCAACATACATAATTCATCTACAGTAAACAGGAAGCATCACTGACAAACAACGACCATCTAATCATGTACCGCATGCATCATTCTGTGTGGGACATTACCTGGAGACATGAGCCTTCAGAACAAGTTCTTACTTTTCTGCAGACAGGAGAAGGACACATTACATTAAGCTAAATCAGCATCCATACATTTTTACACATTTAAATTCTATTTAGTTATATTGCTAACCCTGCGTTGTATTGTTTGTGGTTATATACTTCACATTGTTTTCTATATTTGATTTGAATATATTTATTTGCTTCAATCAAGCACAATCAGGACTAGCACTTCAAATTGAATTGTTCTTCACAATGGAATGACAATAAACACTTTCTATTGTATTGTGTTGATTTGTATTGTAATGAATTCTATTCTATTCTATTCTATTCAGGTCACACAAAGATTCCACTATGGGAGTTGAGTTGGTGTCAGTTTAGTAGCGAGGTAGATGAGATTTGTACGTCAAACTAGGGAAAGGCATCTGAACTTATATGGTTTCTTATTAAAAAAAACCTTGGTGTAATAGTTTAATCTTCATTACCAGAATCATCAGCAAAGCAGGATCTAAGCAAAATCCATGAAGGTTGAAGCCGAAGCAAATGCACTTCTTCTCTTACTTTTTTTAAAAGTCCAGTTGCTTCAGATTCAACTTTCATGGATTACCAAACAGATCTAAAGTGAACTAAAATACTGGTATATTTGGTGATTTTCAACTATGCATCATGTGTGTTTATAATGGTTTCTACATGAGGTTCTAATCAGCTCTCCCACACAGGCAGCAGACTCATGGCATGTGTTGCAATAATGCTCATTGTCAATAATCTCATTTGACCTGGATTGCACCGGTGCGTTCAGGAACTTTTTACGATACAGGATCCTTCTGCTGGCCCGTTTTGGGCAATATTTTTGCAATAAAACAAACGACAGTATGCAATTTAAATTTCTTTAGCTTGCCAAATCCACTGGGAAAAAAAGCTGATGCAAACCCAATACTTCTAAGTATCTCAGGGAGCCAAACTGACCACACTGAAACTTTAAAAAGACAAGTATTTGAAACTAAAAATATTTTGAGTCAAGCTATACACTCAAGTTTTTTTTGTACCTTCTTCTTGGCCTGTAATAACTCTTGGTAGGCACTGGACCGGATAAAACGACTGTATGAATCACTCTTCATCAATTTGTAGATGTGTTCCTATTGCAAAAGGGTAGAATTTAAACAGAAAAATATTAAAACATATATATATATATATATATATATATATATATATATATATATAGATCCTGCCAGATCTCCTGAAATATATATATATATATATATATTAAAACACAATATCCTATTGAGTATGAAATCTGCTGTTATATGAGCACTATGCAGTTGCAGAATACGAGCAATATTACCATCAGGTATGTACAGCGTAGAATTCCTCATAAACATCTATAGAAATAAGCTACTGATGTGATTTTGCACCTGTGCATCCTCAAAGGCGTAGCGTCCGGGATCTTTGACATTCTGGGTGGTTTTGGCGTAGCTCTTGGAGTCCACGTTAATGGCACTGGGTGCGCCAGGGGCCAGAAACTCCTGCCAGATCTCCTGAACCCGAGTTGGAACTTCTCTGATAGGACGCTTCTTTAGCTCCTGGACTGCTAGCCAGAACCTACAGGTGAAAGGTAAGACCAAAAATTTTTAGAAAGCACATAGCACTATCAATAACAGAGAAACACTCACTACAGTAGTTAGCGATGATAAATGCTAATTATATTCAGCTTCAGTGATTAAAATATTTAGGGACTTAACCTATGCCATTGCTAAACATATTCAAATTGTTTGTTAAAAGTTATCCATATCTTGTATATAAGTGGGTAAGTTTCGTGTAAAACTTGAGAACTTTGTGTACTAGGATGTTACCGGTCAGAGTTCAACTATGTTTCTGGAATCGTCTTACTGCCGCATTAATATCTATATCGGAGTTTAAAGCTGTGGTTGATTAAGAGATTACTTTATGTACTGATTGGTAATCTAATCTACAGCGATCATATTTTATGTTTGTGGCAAACACCATGTTTCTTTGAAAAGTCAGCTTTGCATGAGCTCCAAAAACCAGCCCCTTAATTTGGTGCTGATCTACAGTCCAGATAATCCGTGTGGGTTTTTAAAAATTGACCATATAGCTTAAGCAGTAGGAGAATTTTCTCAAAACATAAATAATCACTTGAATTTATCAGGGGGGAAAAAAATCTGATTTGAAGCTGCCAGATAAAAGCAGAGGAGGATTATAAGGGTCAGATAAGTCATATAAAGTCGTATAAAGTCAAAGAAAATTTCTAAGGATAGTACAAGTACCTCAAATTTGTATTTAATTGTAATTAAGTCAATTTACATAGTTACACCGATCAGCAAAAAGAATAGAACCACCTGCACTAGTGTTGTCAATGTTCCCCTCTAGTTTCTGCCAAACATATTCCACCCATTGACAGGTGATAATATAATGAGATAACAAAAGTTATTCCTTTTGGCAGCAAGCAAGAGATCACTCACTCGAAAAGGGTTGAATCCAGTACCCCCAACATTGGATGAGTGGCGTGGAATAATATTGGAAATATTTAAAATGTAAAAATGAACCTAGACTTTAGGATACAAAACGACAAATTCTATCAAATCCGGAATAAATGGATTGAATATAAAACCCTGACAAAAGCAGACTTTGTATAACCTCATTACTTTACATTCATACATCCCTATGACAAGAATTGTTGGAATGTGAACTTCTTGGTTCTGTTCTTTCCTGTTCAAAAGTGTGTAAATGTAAAGGTGAGTTTCAAAGATCAGAAAACAAGAATTTGGGATGGATTTAAGTATGTATGAGCAAGAAAGTTGTAAGAGGGCAGAAATGGATATGAATGATGGAATGTACTCAGAAAGATGTCAAGGACAGTTGGAGGAAAGATGTACAATAATAAGCTCTTGTATAAAGACACTTCTTAAAGAATAATATAATTAAAAAATGACAAATAAATGTTATCAGTGGTTATAATCTTATGAATGATCAACATATGTGCCAACATGGAAAAAATATTTTTCACAAGTCAGCGGTCGTACTACATCAACAGTAATACGTTTGTAAGATGATATGAAAAATGTAAGTTGGAAGGTTATCATGATTCCCAGAGGAAATTTTACATTTGGTTTGATAAGGACCATCATCTGTGAAGATGTACCTGAGATTCTCTGAGCTGAACTCAGACTCCAGGAACTTGAGGAACTGCTCTCTCCCCACAGGATCTTTAAGGACCTCATCGATGCCAAAAGCCCATCTCTTTACCCTCTGCTGTCCTGGCTCCTTACTGCAGGAGGACATGCAAACATGAGACACATCTTCGATGGATTAAGCATTCAGCTGTTCTACTGTTCCTCTCATGTATCCACCTTGCTTCCAACTCCCAGAGTGTGGTGTCGTCTGAGATCCAGGGGTTGGACGGATCTGGAGGCGTGAGGAAGGGGTCATATTCAATGTACTGCTCTGTGTAGCCCAGCAAACTGTTAAAGGAGGAGAAACAACAGACCACATTTGAATGAAATCAACCTCTATCAGTATCTGAAATGCATTGTGTAATATAATCTGATCAACCAGGGTGAGGTCAAAAAATATTCTGGCCTCGTTAAAAAAAAACAAAAATGAATATATCAAAAAAAAAAGACAGTTATAGGACTTCTGAGAACCATTAGACACTTCTTGCATCACTGAAATCTGTCTCACATATCCTTTACCCTTCTTCAGCATATGGTTGGTGAATGACTACGTAAGTAGCCCACTACTTTCATTTATCTGCAATACATCATGAGAGTTCTGCATGAGTTCTCTGAATTTGATCAGTCAACTTCCTTATCCAATGGTAGCTCATCAGTGAGGGGGTTAGAGGCCAGCAGCAAGAAGAGAAGAAGAGATTATATGACAAACAGCTGCTTGTTGTATGGTTTCATCTCCACCTGGGAATCTTAAAAAACAACTGACTGAGTCACCCACTTCTAGCCAACAAAGGTTGGCTAGAGCAGAGTATTGCAGAGTATTTTATTGACTGGAAAAGTCATCACCACCAATCCGCACTGACGATGATGAAGTAGTGAAATATGCGGCAGTATCAGACTGATACTAGCAGAGATCAGGGAGGATTGCACATTTAGAATATAACTTCCAGGCTTAGCTTTAGACAGGTTAGACAGACGAATAGTTTCAAGTTGTTATTACAATTCCATTACAAGTCAAGATGATTTCCCATTTGGCCTTGATGCACACTGAAGGTTTCATCAAGAACAGGTAGAGAGAGAGTCTGAGGGCCGTTATAGGGATGCATGGTTTCAAATACATTTTAGACCAGAGTGAATAGAAGTGTGAATACTTTGAACAATACTGGAAAGAAGTTGAGAATTCTTGTCTGGTGAAGATATGTTGCATAATGTTTTGGAGTGATGATGACTGGGATGTTTATTTGTAAGAGTGAAATCTTTCATAGTCAAAACTGAAGGTCAGTAAAGTTTGAGGTGGGCTGACCACGTATTTGGACACAGCGATAGAGAACTCATTGCTGAACGAATCTCTCTGATCAGTGGAGGAAATCACAAATAAAAACTTTGTATGCCTTCCATTATCTGCAATCATTAGCACCGATGCTCACTGAGAGCGTTTCACAGACCAAATCATGCCCAAAGGTCATTGGATCCCCTGATTCCACTCTGTGTTAGCTCATTTAAAGGCCCAATAGACAGATCAATAACTAAACCGAACAAAGTCAAAACAAAATCGCTCACCTCTCTGCCACTTTGGACATTTTCAGTCGATGCCTGTCTAATTGCAATTGCCAAAAGGCGATCTGAAACGATAAAAGGGAAGAATCAGCAAACCTCAGTCTCCATTAAATCACAACAAAGTTAGTTTGCAAGTTTGACTGCAAACCTACTGCCAGATGTTTCTTAGCAACTGACTTTTATGTGTGGCTAATAATATTTGTTTTTGTACACATATCTATTTTATCACACATTCTCCAATCAAAAACTGTCCTATAAGCACCATCTGAGGGCTAGTATTTCAAAGTGTTAAACAAAAAACATGTCCTGAAAGACGGTGCGTCTCTTAGAGGTCCAACCTGTTCTTGCAGTTCTTCTGCTGTGGGCTGTTTAGCCTCTGGAGCCGCGGTGTGAGTCGGGCTGTGGGTACGGATATCATTCTGCAGGCCGTACACAGACTGAGACGACAAAAATCAATAAATACACTCATTTAATACCCGTAGTCACCTTACAAGCTTCATCAGTGGGAGGTTGTGGTACCTTTCTGGTTTTGTGGGGGTTTTTCATTCTGGAGGACTTTTTTATGTCGACTTCTGTTGTATTCACACATCCAGGCTGTGAGAAAAGAGTGGGGGAAAAAGATCTGAAAATAAGGAGCTAATTCGCCTTTAATTAAATTCCTTTAGACCCTTCTATTGTCTTGCCCTGTACGATGAAGTTTGAGTCAATCAAACGGACTCTGCTTAGCTTTGATTGTAAAGTGATCGTGAGAAGTCTCCAGGACAATCTGACAGCTGCTGGTTAATGAAACATGGAATGTGCCAATTCTAGCAACAAAAAAAAAAGGGAACCATTGGGGAGTTAGAAAGTCTTTGTGTGCAAACTCTGAATGATTAAACAACTATTCTAATCTGGGTCTGTTCCACAAGAACAAAGCCTGGCTCGACGGTGTCACTGTAAAATTTGAATTAATATTGATTAGCTTGCTCCGAGGATGCATGAATTGAACATAATTTCCAATTAAGCACGGAGCTGCGGCTTTCACAGAAGTACCGCGGACAAAAGCCTGAAGCCTCTGGAGCAAACCAAATGTTAATAGTGAGCGAGTGAGGACGACCACGATAGAAAGCAGCACTGACCCTGATGTGTCTTGACAGGTATTGATGTGGTATATTGTTTGTGTGGAGGAGGAACACGCTACTTTGGATTTACAGCATGTGCAACTCGTTATGCCGTATGTCAGTCAATCAGAAATATGTAGATTATTCGTGAATGGAATATTCTCTCAAGAGGTTGTGACTGGAAGAGTATCAAAACTGTTCTTTGTCACAAAGCCGGACGCATCGTCTCTGTCTGAGGAAAATATAACTGACATACGGTACGCCAGAGAATAAACCATTTACCTCACAAAGTCTGGTCAGGGTAAAATTCCCCTTCTCGCGTTTTTCCATCGACAATCAAGATGGTGATAATAACAGCCAAGGTGACAATGAAGACTTGATCCTTGTTTTCACTCACCACTGGTCTGTGCACGTCCCAGAAAGCCCTTTCCTGGCTGTCAAGAATTTTCCTCTCAATTTTGTCCCTTTTCTTGTCCACTCTGAGGGAGAATAAAGGCGAGTTAAAAACACAGAACTATTACAAGGAAGCCTTAGTTAACAATTAAGTCTGATCGTGTCATGATGAGGGTGTGAGGATACTCTCTAGCGGTGTCTGTGTGTGTGTGTGTGTGTGTGTGTGTGTGTGTGTGTGTGTGTGCTTGTGTGTGTGTGTGTGCTTGTGTGTGTGTGTGTGTGTGTGTGTGTGTGTGTGTGTGTGTGTGTGTGTGTGTGTGTGTGTGTGTGTGTGTGTGTGTGTGTGTGTGTGTGTGTGTGTGTGTGTGTGTGTGTTGTTCTTAAAAAAAAAGAAACTTACTTAGCTTGTGCTTCTGCTTGCATAAAAATGAACTCCCACTTCCGGGCAAAAGCTCTCTGTAGCCTTGCTAAGCTCTCCTGCAATTAAAAAAAAGGAGAAAAAGCTGATTTTGACCCGACGTTGCACAGCTAGAGGCCATCTTTAATGAGTTAAAGACTCCAGCATGCGGAGACAAGGCAGATATCAACAACATCCAAAAATGCTGCCGGGACAATGTGGAAAAAGCGATTCTGCACACATTCATAATAAACAATTAAGTTTATCACTGGGAACATTAAAGGTGTAGTTTGTCAAATCCAGTGGGATATCTTTGAATAAATGGAATATAATGTGATACTGCTATTACATTTCTTTTTAGTGTAAAACCAACTGAAGATAAGAATTGCTTTTTTAAAAGTAGCTTAAAAAGAAACTAAATGTTTTTCATTTAAAAAACGGTAAAATATGACTACTAGCGTAAAACATGATATATCCAAGATAAATCTCCTTGACTTGATTCATATGCAACAGATTTGGACTACCTGGGCCCAACTATTGAGAAATTATGGCGCAAAAACTTTCAGGGACAAAGTTCCCTCTGATGTTGGAATTATGGAACTGACCTCTCCCGTAATCAACCAAGTTCTTCCTCACACTATGTCTATGTAGGTATAAAATTCGGAATTAATCCATGAAATATTTTTTGAGTTATGTCCAGAAGATAATGTTTTCCGACAAACAAACTCCTCCTATTGAGTTAAATATAAACTACTAGAGTAAAATATATTTACCAGATAGATATCCTGGAGAGGATTCATATGCTCCAAATTTGGACTAAATCGGACCAACGTTTGAAGTCAGACGTTGTCAGAAAAATAGTGTTTTTTCGTAAAAATAAAATAAAATATGAACTACCTGACTGACAATTTGACTATACAAGATAGATGTCCTGGAGTCGATTCATGTGCACCAGGTTTGGACTAAATCGGATCATGGGTTGAGACATTATGGGATGACAGTACTGGAGATAAAGCCCCCTCTATTGTTAGAAATATACAACTTTCCCAAAATCTCTCAATTTCTGCAAGTATCAGGTTTATGTGGCTATCAATTATCATTGCTGCATATTGTCTATTACCCCACGGGGGGGGGGGAAGAAGGTACACATCTCCGCTATGTCTGTAAACCAGAGTGCAGAAGAATTAATAATATTTACTTACATGTAAGCTTAGGTCTATAGTTTAACATTCTGTCATACAAAAAAAAGAAGAGCTTTTGATGTAAGTGTAAACACTAAGACAAGCGATAAAGGCGGAGAACAGATATGTGAGGAGGGGAGTGCTGACACTAAAAGGCCTCTTGCACTTACCGCTTCATAGTCTGCAAGCTCCAGACGAGCTTTATTTTGCATTGTTCTTTTGCAGAGGTAAACAGCTGATAGAGAGGGAGAAAGACAAAGAGAGAGAGAGAGAGAGAGAGAGAGAGAGGGAGGAAGAAACAGACATGGTGGTTGTTGGTAAAGACACAGGGATCCCAGCTTAGTTTTTAGCAGCCTTAAGTGGCCCTTGGTTTACTCATTTAATCCTCTCTGCTGCACATTTAAACTGGCCTGCAAATCTCAAAGGTCATTGGCTGTCCATGACGTCTGAGCATCTGTTGCCGCGATGGCTGTGTGAGTGTGAGTACATGTTCCTGACTTTGGATGACTTTCTGTGCTATCACGTCCCTTCATCCCTTTGTTAACTGAACATTAGGTGGAGGCTTCACTGAGGCTTTTTTCACTCCAGCACATCATTCACGTGACTCAGATACACGAACTTCGCGGAACACTTTCAGGATTATCCCCACAGCGAGCACTACCACTCATGCTTTCCTGCAATTCAGATTTGTGGTAAATGGGACTGGTGATAAAAACAGGTTCACAATTGAGAAGGTTGAAGGTTAAATCCCCCAGCTTTGTGTCCTTGTGCAAGATTCATAGCCTGAAATCGACTTTGATGGTTATTCCATCATGGAGCGCTTTGTGAAGAGAATGCTTTATGGCTCCTAATGAGCAGGTTCCTATCTTACAGCTCCTTCCATCAGTGAATGATTGTGGGTGAAGGGATGAAAGTGGCAGGATTTGGTATCCTAGAGAAGTGCTATCCAGAAAACGACTTAATGGTTTGAATGTATCAATCGGAAAATAATGAAATCAACTTTAAAGTGCCCAGGCGCATGCACACAAACAACCTGGTTGATCTTCACCGCAATTAGTCTGCATCAATAGGTGAGTTTACACAGACAGATTCATTCTGAATAGATTTAGAAAAGACACTTAATCAGAAAGACAATGCTGAATGTAAACACTCCTTTCTGCAGCCGTCAACAGTGTTTGGGAATGATCCTTGGTAAGCATTTCCCTGGCGGCGCTAGTCACGTCCACGACAGCGCCCTTTAATGATCTATACCACATCAGAGGGGTTGTTTTAAATGCAAACTCTCAAAAAATCCAGTGGGAAAGTAAGAAATAATGAACTCTACAAACACGTCCAAGAAAAAGTGCCAGGAGACGTGGTAGCGACGCTATGAACAAATCAAAAAGCGCTGAAAAATCTTTGGAGACGTAAATTTTATATTAGTCAAGCTGTGCCAGCTTTTAGGTAGATTTGCGTGTCATCAGCGTAGCAGTGGAAGGACAGGTGTGTGTCCGGGACCTTGAACTTCCAAGGAAAACGTATTCGTTCTGTCAGTGAGGTAGGATTGAAACCAGTTTAGGGCGGTGGCAGTGAGTCCAGTGGTGTGATGTAGGCGGTGTAGGAGTGTTCCATGGTCAACAGTGTCGAAGGCAGCAGACAAATCAAGGAGAATAGAGAGGGAAGGTGAACCAGCATCTGCTGCCATCCGGAGGTCATTTGTGACTCTAAGCAGGGCTGTTTCTGTGCTGTGGGCGGAGCGGAAACCAGACTGAAAGGTTTCAAAGAGGTTGTTGTATTTGAGGTGGTCCTGGAGGTGGGCAGCAACTACTTTTTCCAGAACTTTCGAGAGGAATGGGAGTTTGGAAACTGGCCTGTAATTTGAAAAAAATTCTGGATCGAGAGTAGGTTTTTTGAGGAGTGGTCTGATTATGGCGGCTTTTAGGGCAGATGGAACAAAGCCAGCCTGGAGGGATTGGTTTATTACAGCGGTGATCAGGAGACTGATGGAAGAGAAGTTGGTTTTCAACTTATGCATAAATCCCACGACAATCAACTGGATCAGACCCACTGACCTCACTTTTTATTGAGCATGAAGTAAGCACATAAGGAGCTGGGATAGTTTCCAGCCCCTGTAACATAAGAATGAATGAATCAAAGACCTGACCTTTGACATGAACTGGATCTGAGTTATCAGGAGGATGAGTGTGATGAGGAGTTTCTGCTTTAAACGTTATTGATGATGTTGATCTTAATATTAATGGTGACCAATTTCACATTTTATGTAATAATAAATGAGGTAATTAAAGAGGGGGAAGACCGCTGTGAAAATCCGGGTTTTCAGAATAAAAGCACGTGATGAGGAGTTTCTGCTTTGGGCGTTTAGGATGATTCAGATGTTAACGTAACATTTCTGGTTGAGTTTACCATACAGCACAACCACAATAATAACTTAACATTTGTAAACATCATAACGTTAATCAGAGTCAAACGGATGACTACATCTTTCCTCTCTTCCTCCTCTCTCCAGCACAGAGGAAAACATGAGTTATTATCAGCAGTTTCTTCATTAAAACAATGAGAATAACAGCAAAAACTGCCGACCCTCTGGTGAAACTCTCATCTATTGGTCGTTTAGCACTCGTCACACAGCAGTTGACGGCCTTTCAGATTGATGTGTCGTGCTTGTAAACACCATTTCCAATTAGACCACTGCTCATGTAAACAGTCAATACAGGAATACCCTTTTGGAATGATTTCATTCTGAAAGGAGAAAAGTGTCTGTGTAAACCCACCTTATCAGAGCATAACACTGAAGCAGACCAAATTAAATGAGGTAAGAATAGAGGGAAAACATAAATATATGCTATAAACTACAGATAACATAGGTATCATAAAGCTTTACCACATACCAACCGCACACAAAAACAATTCTAACTGTGGACAAATCAAAAGTGGCGGCCATCATGCGGTTGTTTGGACCAGGCACCTACGGATGTTGCATCATTTGTGTTTCATCAAACTAACATGTTATCACAAATGCAGTGCACTTGCACACTGACTGTAAAACATTATATTCTATGCACTACTCAAATCGTCTGTATCATTATCCTCTTCAATACATACTGCACAAGGGACAAAGTAGGAGTCACACCACAAAAAGGTCTCTCACCATAGTCTGTGTTTTCTGGTTCCCAGCAGTTTGATGGCCAAAAGTATGGAGTCTGAAGAAGAAAACAGGTCATTAAGAGACACAGCTAGAAGAAACAATACATACATGCTCACCACATGATATTTCAAATCAGAGTCTGTGAGGTGTAATGTGAGGTGAGGACGCAGTCACAGCCCAGTATCTGTCACAATAAAACGTTTGTTGTATGATGGGCTTGACACCATTGGTCAGATCCTTCCAGTGAACGCTGACAGCAGGCACCAGCAGAAATTGACCCTCTTCAGGCAGCAATTGATTCATTTTGCTTAGTTAGAAGAAAATAACTGAACTTGTCAGTCGCAGTAATGACATGCAAAGTTATATGTCTTATTTCTCAACAATTGTGGAGCAGAGCAAATCCAAATCACTGGTTTAGCTCTTTTTGACTTTTATGGCACCATTTTTTACATTCCACACATCTCAGGACTTTAACTGCTTGAGCTGAAAAATACTCTTGTGTAGCGTGACTTCGGTGCAGTATCTTCAACAGCCTGGAAGGAGCGCACATGTTTTGTATAAAAATGTCAATGAAGTATATTTCAAACCTAATAAATGTATTTCTTTTCCATGTTCATACATAAATCAAAACCTTGTCCTCAGTGCGTGTAACATGAAGACATGGCTGTTAAAAAAAGTGTTTGAAAATCCCGTTCAAAAAACCTAAAATGTGGTTCGAATAGCTGTTTGACAAGAACCGTGACATAATGGCCTAAAGAGGAATGATGATAAAATGAAAAAAAATCTGATTTATTGGGTTTAGTCAAAAGAAAGTTCCTTTCCACCTTTACCACTATCAAAAAATATCTTAAGACACATTCGTATCGAGGCATGACTATGAAGCCTACCTGAAACCTATAGAAAGTGCCATCGTCTTTGAGCGTGAGGACGTGGTCTGAGATGGGGAAGAAGTATCCATGTGCAGCCATCAGAGTTCCTAGGTGAAGAGCCTCCACTGGAACATTAGAGAAAAAATGTTGATTTACAACATGCCAAATCCTTGCTTTTTTTTCAGAACCATTGCACAATGAGGCAAAAAACTCACAAATCATTCTCACATCTGTCAGCACACTTAAACAAAACAGTGTGTTTTCACTGCAGTAACCGTGGGCAGGAAGGCTTTTTTTCTAAACAGAGAGCATTTTACACAAGCCTGTAACATGTTTCATTAATTTTTCCTCTCAAAATTATTAATCATGAATTCATCAATCTGCATTTCTAGGAAACGAGGCTAATCTGTCTGGTTACTGTGGGTGTATACTGTAAAAAATAAATGATGTAATCATGTCTTCAAGTAGTTACCTTGGTTCAGTCAAATGGTACTAAGGCTCAACTATTATGCTTTATATTTATTTTTGAAAAATATAAGAAAAAATATAAGTATATAATATAGATGAAAAAGAATTGATATTTTCTATGAAGAATGTTCCTATTTCTCTTCATATTTCTTCCTCTTCTTTGGGCACAGCTAGACTAACAACCTGCTGGCTTACCAAAAAAGATATGCAGTTAGCATAGATCTAATAACCCCATAATTATTCTCATTCACACAAAATTTAAGCTAAAAAGAATTTTAAAATGTTTCAAAAGTCTTGTTGCTTCTGATTGAACCATCAAGGATTATCACGACCTGGATGAATGGGAATCTAAACAAACGTTTCGAATCACCTAGTTTTTTCCCAGAAAATGAATACTGACATTTTTCAAACTGTTTAAAGGTAAGATTGATAATACTCTTCTTTAATATTTCTTTTTAACGTACCCTCCCTAAATAAACCACTCTTTATCTAGATTATACGTGGGCTTTACTAAAAGATAAATCTGCTTTGGAATAAACTTTTACCACAAAAAGGAGACTCTCTGATTATCAAAAGTTCCTCATTACACATCCTGAGGAGTCTGATATTTTTTTTTTTATGGTCCCCTTCACTAATTAACGTTATTCACTATTCATCCTGTGGTTAATTGATGCATGACATAATGGCCGGAACAAACCTTATGCCCCGAATGAGGAGCTGCTTCTCAAATAGTCACTGATACCTGTTTTAAAGACAGAAAAGTCTCTGTCCCCACAAACAGCACAGCAGGAGTTCTGCCTGATTAGTTCTACCTTCAGGTACCGAGGCGGAACTCATCAGTCAAATCACCTGGTGATGTGCTCAGTTGGAGAGCAATCCTGCTTCCCTCTGCAGCGCCACAGCAAAGGACTGTGTGTCCCAGATTTATAATCATGAGATAATGAAAACATGTTATCATCTCCAACTGTGTGTCTCATCATTCACCACTTAGTCCGTCCCGTGTTACCCTTCATAAAGTCCACGTCTATTCTACTTGTTCGAGTCTAATGTAGACAATTCCCTGTCAATTCTAACACTATTTTTATTTTATTTTTACCATTAAATGTACTTCATATGCTGTTTCATACAGCAACGTTCACCTCTATTTCACACATTCTGTTATTGATTGTGTTTTGTGTGAAGCCAAGAGGAGGCTAGCACTGAACTGTGAATGGAATCACTATAAAATTAAGAAATGTGCAATCGATCGACGCTGTAGGAGGAAAGTGTATACATGAATAAAATGCATACATAAATCCACACACACACATGCTTAATGTGTGTGTGAGATAAATAATGATAGGCCTTTCCTTTACCACTGAGCTGACTGCGACAGCTTCAAGAGGTCAGGATGTGAGTGTGAGCGTGCACGTATGAGCGACGGGCTCTATATATTAATAAATCATGACTCATAAGTTATTTAAACTGTTTACTAATAAACGACCCCGTCAGTCCTTATCCACTATACCATTTTCTTATTGAGCGACACCGTCCCCCATGATTACATATATAATATATATGTTATATGTTACATTTTGATGCAGTGTTAGGCCATATAAGGGATAAAGATTAATTGCTGCCGGAGAGCCTAAGGGGACAGACCAGGCTTGTGAATATCAACTGCATTTATTCACAACACGTAGAGAAATTCTAGAAGACAAGAAGAAGAAAGAAATCCATTCATCCATAGACCCCTTACTTCATATATATTTGATAATCTAGCTTTCTGAATTTCTATATCAGATGTCCGATGAAAGTGAAGTAATTTACTTTCATGTGTCCTACGTGTCAAGGGTCGTTTTCAATGTGGTGTTGCTTTTGCTAATATAAAGCATCCGAGCACTTTTTCACAGCTGGATTCACTGATTTAAGGAAGGACTTAGATTTGAGGCAGGTGATCACTCAATGACACCCCTTTATAAATCCATGCTTGTCTTTTGAAAAAAAGACTAGCATGTGTACTTCTGTACGCCAGATTAGCAGTGTGCAAAAGGGTGATGTCGGGCAAAAGAAAGAGACCATCTAAATTGCAACGACTCAAGAGGACTCTTGAGTGTAATGAGGGGGAGGTTTAAAGAAGGTAAGAGCCGAAAACCAGGAAAACAAAATCCAGAAGCCCACAACCACTCATGATGTTCAGATGAGCTGAGTGTCTTCCTTTAGAGATCAGTTTCATCACGTTCTGACTAATATTTACTAGAAATCAACTTTAAACACTTAATAACATGAAAGTCTTTTTGACTTTCAATTCATAACTGAGGCCTGAAAGATGGGCTCCAAGAAAAAGTTGTGATCTTTACAATCAAAGTTGACAGGAGAGTTTGCCCATCTGTACTTAAGATCTCATTCATGCATACTCAACATTCTGGAGACAGGAAATTGGTAATGCAGAGAGTGAAGTAGTGAACTGATGCTAAAGTGCATGAGGATGCATCTCACCCTTTAAACTTCACTTAACATTAATTATAGATCCGCATAATCATAAACACTCAATGAAGAAGAGGTATTTGTACGGTATGTGTTTGTGTGCGTGTGTGTGTGTGTGTGTGTGTGCATGTGTGTGTGTGTGTGTGTGTGTGTGTGTGTGTGTGTGTGTGTGTGTGTGTGTGTGTGTGTGTGTGTGTGTGTGTTGATGTGTGTGTGTGTGTTTGAGGTACCATAACTGTCCCATAAACACTTTTCAATAGGAAAAAATACAAACTATAAGCCAAGTCTGCTTAATATTTTCATCAGTGCTGTTTGCCATCATATTCGATAATCATCTAATGAAAATGATCTGACTTTAGTAACCATAGTGACACCTTTTGGACAGATTTCAGAGTAATGTGCACCAATGAATGAAGGAAATGCTTAATTTCAATAGGCCCTCTGCCTCGAAAAACAACAGGCTTTAGAAAAAGGATGAATGGTAATAATGATATGTAATGATCGTAAATGTAATGACAATATGACGACGTTGAACATGAGAACCAACAAAACATCTGAAACTTTTGGGAAGAATTGTGGGGCCAGAATGGCTGAATTGGAAGATAATGATTTCAGCATGTTATGACATTATATTTCCTTATATGTGTCAAGCGTTCAGTGAAAAAGTTCTAAGTCTTTAGTTAACTTGGAGCTCATCTGCCTTTACATAATAAACATGCCGCGCTCACACTGTTAGCCAAATTAATTGCAATTCACTTTGCTTTGACGTAAGTGTCTGCCAGCCCCAAAATAATTTGTTCTGTGCTGAAGTCACACCCGCTTCACCACCACAGGGTAATTTTTAACACGTTTTCTGCCTGCTTGCAGAAAAATATTCCGAAGAGTAAAAATGAAAAACCATCTCAAACAGGAACATCTGTCTGTTGTCATCTTAATACTCTTTGTTGTTATAAAATGGCATTTTTTTGCAGCCATTTTGACCAAGAGTCGTGTATCAGAGCAGCATTTTAAATAATAATAATTGTGAATGAAATGTGTTTACTCAGGCCTAGTTTAGCACTTTAAAGTGATTTTACTGTTTGTTTATTTTTTCCAGTCATTGGTTATTGATCTGTTACAGGAGATGTATTGCAGTGCACAGACACATTATTAATCACAGCACAGTGTGAACATGAGGACAAAAGTAAAATGTCTGACTTCCCTCCAATTTTAACCACACCATAGATACAGGACATGGGGGACAGGCGTGACATGGTGCGGTGCTCCACGGTATGCCAGCAGGGGGTGGCTCCTTGCCCCAACTGCCCCCGATCTTAATCATAGCACCTTAGATATCCAATTACTACATATCCAGCTAAATCGCTGCTTTTCGTGCTGCTTTTCCTGTTCATGTTTGCTCCACTGTATTTTTCCTTGTTCCCCCGATCCCTTTTGTGTCTCTACCTTTCTTACTTTCTTTCTCCCATCCCCCTGATCCCCCTTTCCGGTCCGGTTGCATCATCGACTAATCACACACGCAACTTGAGGAGTATGACAGACTCCTCTTTTGCAGACTAAAATCTGTCAGTCAAGGCAGCCAGATCCTCATTCTGCATGCCGATGCATCTGGACAGGACAGGTTAAAAAAAAAAAAAGTTAAATGTCTGAAACTGTTTTAGAAGTTTGTCCACATAAATAATTTAAAAATCTAATCTAATTGCTTCCTTAGCCATCAATACTACCCCCCTATCACACACATTATATTACTCTTAATGATATCAACATGCTCAACGGACAAATAACTATGGTGTCACAGACACAGACCCTAACGCTTTGTGCGGCTAAGGACAGACTCTAACCCATATCAATGGTGAATGTGAGTAAAATGACATGAAAGTCCTCTGAATTCATACATGCCTGAAGATGCAAAAAGATGAACATTGAGAAGAATTATGTTTCGTAAGCATTCGTTCATTCATTTTCCGCTACCGCATATCCTCTCTTATCCACACTCAAATTCACACTACGGGAAATATAGAGTCAAACATTCAGAGAGACTGCGCGCGGAAACCGGAGTACCCAGAGAGAACACACGTCGACACGGGGAGAAAATGAAAACCCCACACAGAATGGATTGAGATTTGGACCTGGAACCTTCTCGCTGTGAGGTAACTGTGCTACCCACGGCGCACCCGTGCTGCTCCCTACGCATGCACGTGTATGCTTTTACCATTAAATATATACAACAGACAGAGTGGATGGACAAGGATAACCCTGGATTCCCCCTCTGAGTTGAACACGGCTAAAATCCACCAAAACTGGGGTTGGATCAAAGCAGCATCACATCTGAAAACGCACGAAAGAAGTAAAAAAGAAAGCTAAAACAAAGCAACTAAATTCAGCCAGTAACATAGTACATTTGCGACAAAATCGTTAAATTTAAATACAAGATTGTATGTGGTTTTAGCTTAATTTTGCGATGGTTTGAAAACATGGAAAGTAGGAATGTAAGTGTTTTTCAGCAACAGCTTTGATGTTGAATAAATCAACTACAATGATGGCGCCACTCTGCACTTTAAGTCTTTATGAAGGGATTTTTTTTTTCTCCCAAAAATCTTTTGCAGTGATCAAGGAGTACTGGTAGAAAAAAGTGAATCAAAAAGGGTGTATTATGAAAACATTTGAGAACCACTGATGACACACGCATACACTTAAAAACTCAGAAGAGATTGCTTTTTCACTATAACTATACATCACTGTCTTTAGTGGCAACCCATTTGAACCTGTCCGTTTTGTCACAATGAGGGGTTCAGCTAATGATGTGCTAACTGCCTCCAGATATTTGGACTTTATTTCACTGGTATAAAGAAAAGAAAAATGGGAGAAAAAAGAAGAAGAACAACAACAGTATATGTCATAGCTGAAAACCATGAAAAGACAGATCAGGGAAGTATTGAAAACTGTGGACATTTACACCTAGTTAACCGCACACATATGCTCCTCAAAGGCACCATGGTGTTCCTCTTTTCTTCAGCATAGAATAACAGAAACATCTCCATTATCCACAGTAGAATGACGGTCAGAGATCACATAACTCTTGCCAAATCCACAACAGGCCCCTTTAATCAATCCTGATCCAAATTGGACTCATAGCCCTGTCGACAAACGACATCTCTCGCAATGTGAAAGAAAGTGAAAAATCTTGGATATGCAGCTTCAATCAGAGCCATAACAAAATACAATGGGGTCTTGCCTGGCCCAAAACTCATATAAGACAAAACCTCCTTGGCAGAGATAAAAAGGTTGTGCAACATATTATCTGCACTTCTCCTCCCATCTTGAGTCATGAGAAACACCAGCAGGCTTGAAAACACAACTGGCACAAAAAAATGCACCGATGATACCTTCCAATTTATTCCTTAGATCAGCTTTAATTAGGAAGACACTACACCTCCCACTTTTTTCATAGATAAGCAGTTTACAATGTCAAAATATAAAAATTCATAGCTAATGATAATAATAATATAATAAAGCTAATAACGCAACAGTATTTACTTGCAGGTGATTATTGATGAGTATAATATTATTTTCTACCACTAAAAGACAAAAAATTTTGAAAATGAAAATGAAAATGAAAATTCAAAAACAAACATTGCATGTGTTTAGAAGAGCAGTGTCAAGCAATATCTTTCCAACACGTTGATCATTAATCAGTTTAAAAATGATCGACATCTATCATGTCCTATACCTTGATCTTCGATGTCCAGATTCTTGATCATCCACTGTACAATATCAGAACCTAAAAGGAGAGAGAAAACATAAGTATTAGAAATTTCCAACACACTGCGATTTTAAAAAAACAAAAAATGCTTTTGCATATAAATACAAATGAAAGGGAAAACTATTAAAGTCTCTATGCTCCCCATCTCCCGCCGTCATCACAGTAGATACCAAAGCCTCTCACCTGTCACTATGTGGATGGGAAATAGGTGCTAAATCACTAAAATGTTCTTTTGTGATTTTACCTCTGGTCATTTTTATTAATGGATAGTAGAACCCATAAGTATAAATGTCAATAGAGGTAAAATAGCATAATGAAGCACCCATTGTGTAAAAATGACAACAGTATGTCCGGCTCCATCACAGCAGAAGTGTTGCACTTACAGTCATTTCAAAACACACATTGAACATTTGCAACTATCACCTAGAAAAAATAAGATGGTATGGTCTCAGAGATGAAAGAAAATGTATGAAGTGAAACTGATAATACTACAAGGTAGTATAACTATTCATGTAGTTTTTTTGTTTTTTTTCAAAGATGTACTCTCATAAAATCTCTTTGTAAATCAAGTTATGTTTCCAGAGCTGATAAAAAGATGACAGCATGCTCTCTCCTCTGGGCATTTTAACACTCAGACATGTGTGACTTTGGCGCTTTGTCTAAATATAAATATATATTCCAAGTTATAATTACTAACTGTCATACTGACAGTTGTGGGGTTGTTGACAGCCAGAGAAGGCAGACTAAATGAAGTCCTGAGGGAATTCAGTCCCTGACCTTTTCTCAGTGCATTGTGATATATTTTTGCCTGTGTGTGTTATGACTGTCCGTTTCTCTTTAGCTGCAATCTCTTACATTTTTGTACTCCCACAGAAGAGATTTTCCGTGGATTAACATCATTAACACAACCTTTTTCACATTATTAAAGTTGACCTACTTTCTAAGAGGGAGCTTAAATGAGATGTGTAAGGTAATCCTACAACAAGACTCTCCTCCCAATTGATTAAACACAAGCCTGTAGATTGGGCTGTGCATTGTTTATGAGTGTGTGTGTTTGCAAGACCAATCATGTATGCACAACTTGTCAATAATATAAACGGAAGAAAAGCGAGCAATAAGGAAAAAAACCAATAAGTAATATATATATAATTACAGAATGATAACAGCAATAATAGTCCCAGGAAAAAAATGCTGCACAAAATTGTATAGACTAAACATAAACTTGCACAGAATTAGTACCATATTATGATGGAACAAAAAAATATGACATAACTTGTGAGGTTGTAAAAGTCAAGGTTTTATGAATATACCATACCTAGAAACTTAAAAACTATAAAATCTCTATCAAAGGATATACTGGTAGGCAGACAACTCCTTAGCTAACTATGGTTAGAGCGTAGTTCGCACCCTACCATCCAACCTCATCACTCTCTGCAGAAATTTTCCAACATAGAGATTGTATGGGGGAGAGATGGAACCAAGAGGTTCCAGCAGTTCACTCAGTCGCTCCGGTTTATCCTGTACCGGTAATGATCCTGTACTTACTGGTGAGGGCCTTCCAGTTACCGGCCCGAGGCCAGTTTACCTGTTCCCCGTAACAGACACCCCAGTTTACTCGCCTGCACCACCACAACGAGCAACATTTGGCCCGATAGTAACGTAAGTTTCATGATTTTTTATTTTATAATTGATTTAGACAGTGTTAAGTAGTCTCAGTTTTGGTTTTCCATCTTGGGGGGGGTTTGGGGCTTGTCAGGAACCAATTAATATTTAACATAGGCTCTTCAGTTGCTACAGTGCCGGTTCGCTATATAGTCATGCACATGGAACAAATTAACAGCAATTTGGGTTGCCTACTGTATACTGAAATACGATGTTTACTTTTTCGTATTAAAAAGATGAAATCAATTGCTTTTCTAGTCCTACAACTAAATGATCCTATATGGTATTTTTCTGATGGTCAGCAAAGATGAGCTGACTGAAGGAAGCTGATGAAACATAAAAACATAAGAGAAAAAACACACAGAGAAGTACCGTCCGTGTTCAAATGAAATGTGCGGAGCCATTTTGGATCTTTTAACAAGGAAGGGATGTGGCGGATTTGACACATTTTACAAGGAATTTCCAAGGTGTTGTTGACCTCATACACTAGCACCCTTAGCATTCAAAAGGACTGCAAAGCTAGGGTTAAATTAGCACCCTTGCATGCCAACCAACACTGGAAGCATTTAGTTGGCAAAGCCACTTTCACAGACTGAACTAGGAAATAAAAACATGCATAACATGCGAAGACCTACAACCATACAACATAGCGGAGAGCAGGGCTTTAGTAAAATGCTCAGGATATGGAAATTAATGTGTTTCATCAACACAGCTGTACTAGAGCTCAACAGAAGTGTTCAAAAAAATTTAAGTAAAACAGAATGGGTTGCATAAACTGGCAATACATGGATTTAATGGGTAGTGGATTCGTGTGTCATTATAACCACTCATTATCTCACAGTGGAAGGGCAAATTGTCTCATGTTCTCCAAACTAGGACATTGTTTTCATACTTCCCAATTGTCTAAGGGGGTTCAAAAGTACTTTTTTGAGACAAGTTCTATTGTTCAAAATACCTATAATAGTTCAGAAATTCCACGAATTGCCTATAATAGTATCAGTTCAGTTTGCCAGCAAAATTGAATTTGATTGAAGGGAGAAGAAAAAAATTAAAATATTACCCTATTTGATAAAACTTTCCATTGAAAAAAACGTATTCAACAAATGTTGAAAAATCACATCTTACTGGGATTCAAGTATTGTGATGACATCATATCTTGCTCCTCTGGTGTAACACCATTGCTGAGGATGTCACTGAAGCACAAGTGCTGTTATGAGTGAATACATTGGCAAGTAAAGAAGAACATATATTTCTATTCAAACTTGAGGGTCTAAGTCTTGCCTAGGGAAAACATGGTGCTATTGCACTTCGGGGGTGTTTCATGGAGTGGGCTTGGCTGAAACTCTGGGTTGGTTAAGCGAGATGATGGAAATTCAGGGTTTCCCATTTCAGAATGCGGGATAAGTTGAGCTCTGACCCAGTTACAGTGGTAACTCATTCTGTGAACTAACAACGAACCTGCTCGCTGGAAGGTTTACTTCAAGGAAGCCTGAGGCTGTTCGTGACTCCTCCTACTGAAGCTGAAGTAGAGCTGTCATCTAGTCATTTGTCACATTCGTAGATTGACATCATGAAAGGACTGTGAGACACAGTTTGAACTGTCTCTAATGTCTCTCATATCCCAGAAAAGTCTGGGATATGAGGATATTAGGAGAAATGTGATAAACTTCAATGCTGCAGTGGCAGCTTTCCCCTCTCCGGCTCATCCCGGGGGGTGGCGGGGCGGGATCCCAAAGCGTTCTCTGACGACATATCAAATTCCTCCAGTGAGTTCTGTGACCCAGTATTAACTCTCTATTTGACATTCATTTTCAGGTGCTTTTGCATTGCGCCACCCTTCCACCACAATATATAGAGGAAATACGGTAAAACTAGTAGATACATACACTCAGGCAGCAATTCTCTCTAACGCCAGTTTTATCTCCTTCTCTAATTATGCCGTGTTTCTTTTTTTAAAATACATATGCTTTCATGAGCGCTATAAAACTCACTGCTTAATCAGCGTGAAGTATGGCGACCATAGCGTCTTTCACTGGCTGCCCTGGGGAATCACAGTATCTGAGCTCCATTGATGATGGCTTTTTATAGTCTGCGGGAACTCATTCAACTCGGTGTTAACCAACTCCAAGTTGATTGAACCAGTTTCTCATAGCAGGTTTGGTCAAGCCCGAGCTCGGTCACTAACCCAGATTTTTTTAAGCATGATTCTTGAAACACCCTCCCGAGCTGCAGTCCCATCTGTTATGTTTACAGCTTGGCTAGCCGCTCTAGTGAACACAAGAGGCAGTATTCACTGCGGGGAAGATACAGACGGACTAGATCTTTGTTGCAGCCTCAGAGAATGCTGGTTGTTTGCATATAGCTACTATTTTTGTGCCACGTGAGTGCTGTCTTGATAGAGAGAGCATGTATTTTCACAAAAATATAATCATTTTTCATGATGCAGTTTTTGTTTAGAACGGCATATGAAGAGTCAGCTGTAAGACTAAATTCAGCTGTAGAGATGGATTCTATAAGAAGTAGGTGTAACGCAAATGTACAAATATGAGCCATCTGCTCTTACATCCTCCTTGCCAGAAACCTGTGTGGCTGTTCAGCTGTAAAATCATGAATGAATATTAAGTCCCAATGTTATAAATAATGGCTAGCACAAGTAGATGTCGCTTTAGAATCGGCATAAATATAAATCAGCTGCTTTTTAAATGCCCAAAACATTCATCATACAGTAGTTTAACCATCACTAAATCTACAATTTGTCTATCTGTGTCTGGTGTTCATTTGGTGGCGCTCGCTGCCAACCTCTTCTGTGCCTCATCATAACCACCCAAGTTGTTAAAAACTGCTGTTCAGATCCCATAAGCAAAAAGCTCTTACGCAAGCACTTAAAGGTAAATAATCCCGACAAAACTATGGACAATTAATTCACCGGTAGATATTTACAAAATGCTTGCTATTGTAACAGGATGTTCGTGTTGTATTGATCTGTTCAAAAGCCGTATGTAGGCTTTTCATTTAATACTGTAAAGCTGTAAATCTAATACTGCATCACAGTATTTGGTGGATTTTGTATTTTCATCTTCTTCTTTTTTTTTTTTTTAAATAAAATGGCAGTGATGTTGACCTTAGCCCTCTCCATCTCCTCTTACAGAGTATTAGGATACTTATCTATCTTGGGCTGCAAAATACCTTGATCCAATATGGTCATCTTGACACTATGGCACTCTCCAAAGATTCTTTGTGTTTTGTTTGGCATGAGCAGCTCACTCGTGAAATAGTTGTGGATGGAAACCAAGTTGAGGACGAGAAGAGAGGAGAGGAGAGTAGAGGAGAGGAGAGGAGAGGAGAGGAGAGGAGAGGAGAGGAGAGGAGAGGAGAGGAGAGGAGAGGAGAGGAGAGGAGAGGAGAGGAGAGGAAACTGAACAGAGCACACTTAAAACCCTTACCTGAAAAAACACTTGGAATCTTGGTTAGAAAACTTTTTACAGTTCGGATGGGGATGCCATTTTTTTCATCCTGCATGCGTGCTATTACCTCCTCCATCTGGAAAACACAGACAGTGGGGAAGAAGAGGTGGGGAGGAGAGAGTTAGTATGTTTTTGTTAACTAGTGAGAGAGGGTTGATGGAAAGAGGTGAAGATACAGATGGGTTCCTGTGAGGTTCAGCCCTGTCTCCAGGGGGCGAGTGTGAGGTGAGGCGATTAATGACTAGTAAGCACTGCTGTCAGATCTCTGCATCTCATTTGAAAAATCTTTCTTGTCATTACACATCAGTACACATTTGTGTGAAAAGCTACACAAGTGTGTTATGCACTCTTGGCCTGTATTGAGCTGAAGCATTGAGATAGACAGTTAAAACAAAAGCCGGAGACAAATAGTCATGGACAGACACAGAAACAGTTACACACTTCACTGAGACAGAAATGCACCGGGACTTGTCTCAAGGGTCTGGCAGGGCAATGTAAGGCAGCCATGTTTCCAAGAACACACAGAAGGGTGCAAAGCCGGGAGTAGAGCATGACACTGATGTCAGTTGGATCGAATGCCAAAACATTTCCCCAAACTCCTTCTGTTGGTTAAAAATATACACGTTGAAAATAGGCCTTGTAACTGACTGACTGAACTGCAACATAAATAAGACCGGAATAACAAATAAACAAATCCAGCAAGAAAAGGGGATGGCTAATTTCCAATTCTCCGCTTATTTTTCAAGTAAAACGATTCTCTCAAGGTATACATTTTAGTATAGGCAGATAATGATTGGATTTTTACTGGAATGTTAATACTGAAAAGAGGCTCTCATGGGCAGAGGCCTCACTTTTCATTAATGTAAGTGTGGTTTCCTCATATGGTCCTCTCATCAAAATGAAATGGTTTGGCAACAATTTCATTTCCCCCATTAAAGCCAATATATGCAAAATTTTTGCTTTTTGTCACAGTAAGGATGTGGCAGAGTGCAATCCATCTAGCTTTCCTATCTAAGGGACTCTTGATCCTGTAAGTCTTTCAATCAATCAAATACATGTTTACTTCAATTGAATCTTAGAGTCTATTAATAACTTTGCAGTGAACAGAAGCAATAATAATAATATCACGGGAATACGATGTCTGCATCCAGTACAGTGTGTTGCAGCCATGTAGTGGCACAACATAGCTGTCTGTAACAGCTACACTATAAAATTGTTTGTACAATATACAGTAAAAAAAAATAATTGTGAAATTAAATAAAAAAAGGCGAATTCTACTAAAATGTTAGTGTCATAGCAAGTGGAATACACAATTTTAAGCTGGAAATACAGTTTTTGGGGCGCTGTTCCAAGTAGACAGCGGACCAGGGACCTATGTACAGAATCACACAGCAGCAGCCGTCAGTCTTTTTCCCTTATAGTTAAAGCAAATGAATTGAAACTATTTATAGTTATGGACCTTAAAATCAATTGGTTTCAGTTTGTACATGTTTAATGTTGTACATGACTTAGTTTGGAAAAAACTGAATTTATTATGCTGTGCAACAAACATCTCACATAAATCCTATCTAATGACATAACTGCTCTGAACGGCATTCCCTCTGGTTTCCTCTCCACCAAGTTGTCTTTGATCAGAATATGTCCTTTAACATCCACATGAAACAGATTTCTAAGACTGCCTTATTCAACCTGCTTCATTTTAATATAAGGAATAATATTTAAATATATGTTCAAGCTGGATTATTGCAACTCCATATCATCAGGCAATATCAACACCTCTCTACACACTCTCCAGCTGATCAAATCTGCTGCTGCAGGTATACCGACCGGAACCAATATAAGAGATGGTACAGTATGTCTCCTTTATTAGTTCCCTGCATTGGGCCCCCTGCTACAGGTTTGGAGTGCAACTTCACATAATGTGTGGAGCCTCTCGCCACTCCTTACCGGTTTTGTGTTGTGTGCTGGTGTTTAACTGGTCTTTATGGTTTTGGAATGCAATCTTTTTTAGGACCTTACGCATAAACACACGTGTACTGTGTACTGACACAACGGTGTGCTGTCTAACAGGTCGGATAGGTCAGACTTCATTAATCATCCCTCTTGTTTTTTTTCTTCTGTCCTTCATATGACATGCTCATAACTTCAGTTAGGAATGTGTCTTGGAAGAGGTGACAGAATTGGAATCCAGCCTGTTTCATAAAAGAATTTTTGCAGGTGAAAATCATTTTCTGTTGGTAAGAAGAGGACTGATAATAAAACCATTAATTTTATATTTGACTAATCTGGCTCAGTAGTCTGTGTGCCCGTACTGTATTGTAGTGTTATAATGAATGTTGTAGCCAGTCAAATTCCCTTGAGCAAAAATCATCCCAGTTAGAGATGGGAGCCTAATTGACAAAGGTGGGGCACAGGCACATACTATAAAAAAAAAAAAAGAAGAAATAAAACGCTGCTGGGGTAGAATTGAGTTGCCAGCAAGATGAGATGGAAAAATAAATTAAATCAAAATTAGAAGAGTAAAAAAATGTATTAAATAAAGAATAATAATTTCTGAATGTTCTTTTCGCCAGTATGTCTCCTGAATGAACGTGATGCCGATATGTGGATCGTCCACTAAAAAAATATTCTTTTGCATTTGTCTGTTTATTCGCAGTAAAACAACAATGGTTTCACACATAAATATCATTATAAATATGATGTCTGCTATCACTAGAGGGGATTTCTCTCTAGTGATAGCAGTGCTTGCCTGGGGGTCTTAATGGACAATGAAAAACTGATGTTTCATTTTTAATAAGGGGCATTTTACTTATATCATCTCTCTGCAATCATGAACTTTGACTACTTTATTAATATTGAGTTGATAAATGTAGTCATTCACTGACTAATCAAAGACAAGGAGGGTCAAAGGAAAATTGGTGCCTTTCACAGAGAGACGTAACAATTTATTACAGTCTATTGCGCCATCTCCATTTATTGTATCCTTTTAACCTTTTATCTTTTTATCGTGACATTAAAGGGCCAATTGTATACCACCAGTTATAAATTGTATGATTTTCACCATATCTTCCCCTTTTCAAATGAAGGTGTGATTGACGAAACATTAACAGGAGTTGTACATTGTTTTTTTTTGTTTAGCCACCATTTTTCTTTCTTTCTATGCTCACTACATATTTTGGCTGAGTAAAACAAACTAACACACAAGGGAAGTATATCCTACTATTAACACTTTAAGTATCAGAGGTTGAGAGTTTTCTTTCTCCAGCAACACTTTTTGAAGCTAGCAGAGAAGGTGGATTTTTAGGATAACATTTTTCTTTAGAAACTCAGGCATGCCAGAAATAAACAGAAAACTCAAAGATTTGGATGTCATAACAAAATTCAGACTTGTCATCAAAAACGCACACCAAAGAAAACAAAACTGATCCATGTGGCAGCAAATTGTGTGTGTAATGCATATGAAGGCTGTTCAGTTCTCAGAAGCATCCCTCTAAATGAATTCTAATTGTGTTCAAATCCTCCTCATTGTTTAAGTGTCACCCAGAAAGCCAACTGTCTCTCTGAGTCTATGCCTCACTGTCTCTCTGAGAGCGATCTGGCACTGTGAGATACAGAGCAAACAAGGACAGCAGTGCCACTGATCAATACTCCACACACTCTCAGCAGACCCTTACCGCCCACACATGGTAAAATGCCACCAGCCTGAATATTCAGGATCTAACTCTCTTGAAGTCAGGATGCTCTCTGGCTTCATGTTGCGAGGAAGAGAGGAAAGTAATTCCTCACAAGAGAGCGAGAGCCTCTCTCTCTCTCTCTTTCTCCACACCCATCCGCCCACCCAGAGCTGTCTGACTGCGTCTCTGTAGCCTCTTAACTGATAAGGGTGCATGTTTTGCCTGCACAGTGTGAATCATTGAATAATGATGGCTCAGGACTCAGCACATATAAAGTGACTAACAAAACCTCTGGATAGAACTGCACACTGAGCTTCATCGCACGGCTTTGAGCACTTCAAAGACTATCCCTAACAGCACTAAGGGTGCAATCCGAATGTGCTGAACCACCGTTTTAGCAAAAACATTGTCAACCAATACTTTCAAATCAATGCCGGCCTTTTAGATGTATTTTTAGCCTGTTGTAACTGCGTTTACTGGATATCACTAAATTGATGGTCTGTTTCTAAGAAAAGAGCGATAAAGGGGTCATTTAAATGGTAAATGGACTGTACTTATATAGCACTTTTCTAGACCATACCACCAGTCAATGAGCTTTACTCTGTGAGGCAGCATTCACCCATTTACACAAACATTCATACAGTGATGATAAGGGCTGCAATGCAAAAGCGCCATATGCCCATCAGGTGCGGTAACCATTAACGCCATCGTCCGCACACCAATAGAACAGCCATTGGCAGCAACTTGGGGTTCAGTATCTCGCTCAAAGACACTTCATCATGTGGACTGCAGTGGCCGGGGATCATACCACCAACCTTTAGATAAGTGGACTACTGCTCTACCAACTGAGCCACCGTCACCAAATTTAGTGTACAGGTTCTATCTTAGGTTTCTACCTTTAACTAGGAAAGGTATATACATTAACATCATGAAGCCTTGATTTTATTGAGAACTGTTTTTGAGAATTTTTAGTTAGTTAGACGTCAATGTGTGTCTAGGTTGAGTGACAATAAGCACCTATGTGGCCTGAGGGCATTCTGGACTACAATTTCCACAAGAACTGGCCAACTCGGAAAAGAGCAGAAGGCAAACAGATGTATGTTTTACACTTGCACTATTCTCTTTCGTACTGGAACACACATTTCTTCAGGAATCGATCATTTCTATATCAGTGACTTAAGTTTATCAATTGCTACAATGAATAATCCAATATTGAATTGGATTATTTCAAAAGAGTGCAATTACAGTTTAAAATTTGGGGCACATTTAATCAGTTACCACTCAACTGATGGTTTATTGGCACCTCCAAACATTTAAAAAATTGTTTAAGTTGAGTAGTAGAGTTCTTTTGTTTACTTGTTTGCCATGGTTGTTTTGAATTCCTGATACTCTTGTACTACATGAATTTATATTATTTCCACAAAAGTGTCTAACAACTAAAAAATAAAACAGACAAATGAAAGCAGAATTTGCCACCATTCACCCTTTAACAATCTATACCGAAAGTGGTGCCCAACAATGTTTCAATTAATTTCAAGATATTTTTATTGCAAATATCAATTATTAAGACTATTGTATAATATACATTTTTTTGTTAATTATTAACTGGGAAAAAATTTCTGTTTTAATGAAAATAAACATTAATATGATATTAAGTTTGTAACGTTCTGAGACTACAGGGAAATATAGTCATACATTTTGTCTGGTACATGTCTATTTGTATATAATCGCAATAAATACAAATAGTCATGTTTCATTATTTTTTTCATCAAACTTAGGACTCACAATTCCATGGTACAAATAAAAATACACTTTAAATATAGTTACAACAATATATTGTGCAGCAATAGCATAATATAGGAAAATATTGAATGGAATACAGTATGTATGTTCTTCCTCTTTCGGCTGTTCTCTTTAGGGGTCATTACAGCGGATCACTGGTTTCTCACATGTATTCTGTCTTGCTGCAACTGACCTTCATCCCCCTTCTCTCTAGTGCATACCTTCACCTTCACCTCTCCAGGTTTTCTTCCACCTGCTCCCTGCTCACATTATAGATAACAATGTCATCCATGAACATCGTAGTCCACAGAGAGTCCTGTCTGGCCTCATCTGTCAGCCTGCCCATCACCATAGCAAACAAGAAGGGGCCCAGGGCCGATCCTTGATGCAGTCCCACCTCCACTTTAAACCGATCCGTGAGACCTACTGCAAACCTCACCGCCGTAATGCTGCTCTCATATATATCCTGCACAAGTCTAACATACTTCTCTGTCACTCCTGAGTTCCTCACGAAATACCACAGTTCCTGCCATGGCACTTTGTCATTTACTTTCTCTAAATCCAAAATGACACAATGTATCTCATCGGACAGTCTCTATACTTCTCCATCAGCATTGTCATGGCAAAAATTGCATCTGTAGTGCTCTTTCTTAGCATGAAAGCATTCTGTTCTCAAATTGTCCCCACTTTTCTTTATCTAGATCCACTATTCTTTCCCAGATCTTCATCATGTGGCTCATCAGATTCATAACTATGTAGTTGCTACAGCTCTGAACATCACCTGTGTTGTTGAAAATCGACACTGGTACACTTTTCCTTCATTCCTCAGGCATTCTCTCATCCTCCAAGATAGTGTTGAACTATTAAGTAAAACACTCCACTGCTATATCTCCTAGACACTTCCATACCTCCACCAGAATGTAATGAGCACAAACGGCCTTTCCATTCTTCATCCTCTTCAAAGCTGCTCTCACTTCAACAGTACTAATCCTTGGGACTTCTTAATTTAAAATGATCACACCTTCCACCCTCCTTCTCTCTCATTTTTTTTCATTTCAGCTGTTGCCTTACATGGAAGCTTTCACCGAAAGTTTTATAGCATTAACAAGAAAGAGCAATTTCTAAATACGGTCGCCAGCATATATTTCACCCCTAGGCCAAAATAGTTACTCACAATGCAGTTGGAATGGTGGGAGGGTTGGCCTGTTTTTATTTAATTTAGGCTGCAATATGTATGTTAACCACTAGATATCACTGCATTTTACACACTAGACCTTTAATTGGGAGGATGCAACTGACACATCCTTCTGCTCACAAAAATATATGTAAAAAAGTGTCTATTATGTCTACATTATTCATATGGTGTGCAATCAGTCAAAAATATGCACTCAACTCCATTAGTATAATATCAGCGAATAAAAACTTTAATTTAAGGCACTTTGCAGTGTATCTCCATCTAGTCTCTTTATCTTCCAAACTTACTTGAACAGTAATTTTCTCATGGTTGGTCTGTCTGAATTGATTGCTTTACCCTTCAAACCACTCATTGCACCTCATGAACGACAGCAGTGTTTCTACACTTCATCACAAATATAACTGATGTTAATATATTCATATTTAATTTTGCTGCAAGCATACTGACTTTAAACACAGTTGACAGTCAGTCAATCAGATTTTGAATTTTTCTTGTTGAAAGTATTCTTTGATACACCGGGGGATTTAGCTTACCAAGCTCAACGTTAGTATTACATATGAGGAAGGCTGTTCATTTCAATATCCTCTGCCTCTGCAAAATGGTCATTTTCAGCCTTAAAGGAATTAAACTGTATTGGAGAAGTAGGACTAGGTAGCCTAGCTTAGGACTTTATAATGGAACTGAAAGGATGGGGTGTCCTATACGACCGTGTCCTTGAGCTGTTGTTATAGGAAGAAATGAGGATGGACTTCAAATAATGAATAGTTTTGGTGAGTCTAATGGATTTTGATGTATCTTAAATAACTGCTTTTCTTGGTTGTGGCTGCTGTGGTTTAAATTGTTTCCAGCTTGGCTGGACACAAACAACCATTCTATGTTTCAGTCCAGTAATGAACTGGGGTCTCATCCAGGGTATACCCCACCTCTTGCCTAATGTCAGCTGGGATAGGCTCTAGTAGTTACGACTGTAAGAAAACGTTGAATCGTGATTGTGCTTTTTACATTTTATGGCATTTTTGCTTTCTTGGTTGTCATATGAGCAAATGTGACTTGTTGTTGAGATTTAGCTATTTAGTAGCAACAGTGTTATGAGATAAATGCGATAGCTATTTGTGATGCAGCATAATGCCTTTCTGTGTAATAGTGGCACATCATTGATGGTTCGGTGTATGTCTATGCATCTAGTGTATATTCCTTATTGTTGTTGAATTTCATCTTATCCATTTTTTATCCACTAGATAAATGTTATTGTCTCTATGAATATGGACTATTTACATAGTATGATAACACCCTGTAGCTGTTGCTTCACGGTTAAGTTATTGGAGGGCATATTAAGGAATAATAGGTATGTCACACTGATGAACATGTCGTCAATGTTGGGGTGGCAGGGGTGATATGCAATCCACAGCTTTCTTTGATTAATATTATCTACTCCAGTGAGTAGAGAGCACTTAAAAAGCACAAACGTCACTAAAAGCTGAGGAATCAGAAAATAGTTTCCAGTGTGATTTGTATCTGGATCCAATTGCATATTATGGTCAAACATAATAACTTACTTATGCTTGGGCATTTTGATGTACCAATGACCAATAATTATATTCCATGACATTGGCAACATTTTTAAACATGCAATACAGTAAAAAAGTTAAAAACAATTATAGGGAATCCGGACCATACCGAGACCTAACTGAATTTAAGACTTCAATATCCAGAAGAAAACACTATATGGCCTTTCCGCGTAAATCTTGTCCTGTCTATCAAGAGGAAACTAAGGAGGAGCTAATTGCAGTTTCTACCTTTCTATGCCATTGTAAAAACCCCACTGACTGTGCAACTGAGAATATTTGAAGCGCTCATGTTCCTCTTCTCTTACCCCTCTGCCTCCTCTCTCTCACCCCATCTCTCTTGGTCTCATTGCCTGTGCTGTGACAGGTGAATGTTGCAGAACCAGATTCACATTATTACCTTAACATACATTACTAAGGGTATTCTTCCAAACATTTATGCACATTGTAGGGGAATGCATGAATCAACACATGCACAGAGACCAAGAGTTTTTCCCATCAGGGCATGACACACAGGAGACACACTGAATATAAGTCGCATTGCCAGCAGAGAAAATCTGCAAAGGCAGAGAATGACAGAATTTGGAGACCCACATACACACACTACAAATTGTATGAATCTTATGAACAAGCAAGAAGAGAGATTTTTGCATTTAACAAATACTAATAATAGGTGACTTCCAGTCAGAGTCTGTCTTACTTTGCAGTAGAGCTGCATGACTGGAACCTGTGGTAATAAGGCATCACAGATTAACTTGATAATCTAGTTTTTGCAGTTATGTAATCGCGTTTCTTTCTGAACTTCAGCACTTGTCTCCATGAATGAGGCAGACCCTGAGAAGGGGCCTGATGGTGAGTTACTATACTGTAAGCCTGGGCAATTAATCTGAAAATGATCTTAATTTTTATTCAGACGTAAACGCGATCTAATTTCTGACTTAGAACGATTATGAAGCATTTTAATTCATAACAGAAGCTGCAGCTTTAGCTAGTGAGTTGTGTTCCATCTCGCCGGTACTGGCTCTTCGAGAAGGTGACCTTATGGGTATTTTGTATCAGTGACATGGGGGATTACGGGAGTTGAGGTTTGTTGAAATGGATCTAACCACAGTCGTATACTGCAGAACCTCCTTCCTAATAGGAGAGTATTTTTGTGGCTACTTGGAGTCCACCAGTAGAAAGGCTATATATTTATCCTGAATGTTATCCTGGCTATGCTAACCAATGTTAGCGTCCGGGGGGCGAGTGGCTGAAGGGCTTACATAGCGAAGCACAGAGGGAACCAGGAATGGTAGTTTTCTTATCAATACTAAACTCTTGTGAATAGTGACTCAATGTCACTTAGCTTTTCTTCTCCTACCATTTTATTTTTGAAATGTTTGACGAAGACTACTTTTTCTACATGCAGCTACTCGTAGCTGTAAGTAACCATTTAGCCATTTGTTGCCTGCATACATCTACCAGGGTAACACACGGACAGCGAATGGTGATTTTTAATGCCTCATGTTCATAACAAAGTGCAATAGGATGTTAACCAAATGGTAATATAGTGACGAGAATCGTGATCTTAGTTCTAAGTAAAAATTAAGCGATTCTCATCCGCCAGAATCACCTAGCCTCACTACAATGGTTACAAACGTTGCAACACACTTAATTCAATGTCCATAACTTTTGATAAGATAAATATTATGATAATAAAACAATCCAAGGACTGTAAAACATCTGCATTAAAGCCCAGTCACAACTTAATTCTTTATACCATGCTTGAGTGCAACTGTTCCCAAACACTAAGCCGTACACCGACACTGGTGCTACTGGGCTACAAACTGGTATCGGTAACAGGCTGTATTATGATTAGGAAAAAAGGCAGCAACACAAAATATTAAACTCTCATGCCCGCAAACAGTCACACAGAGAAATATGTTGTTGTCATGCAATGAAACGTTGAACTCAATTTGTCACTTCTGGGGAGGATGACATCAATCTTCAAGTTGCAGGGAACAAGCCCAGAGCTCCCACTGACTCAGTGACTCTGATGAGTAAGAAGGATTTTATGTCATGGATGGAATATTTGCTTGCACTTTGTTTAAAGATACCTAAATGTTTTAAAACTCAGCATAAATTTGATTATCCTGTTATAATTCAGTTCAGGGCAATATTAAGCCTTTCCACAGTATAAAAAAGGCTGGGACCCCTGCTACAGGAGGTAAGGGAAAGCCGTTATACACAGAAACCATACTGGTAATAATTTTTCAACTTTCATTATGCACAAACATCATAACATCTGCATCTTCTGTATAATATTATTAAATATTCAACTGATGCTCTTCCACTTCGGTGGTGACCTAGATTTAAGTGATGCAAAGTCAGATTAAAGCTCATCGTTCACAGGGTCATTGAAGGGCTTGACCCTACTGCAAATGACATAGGCAAAATGAGAAGCAGATCCTGGACAAATTACCAGTTAATTTTAGTCAAAACACCTATATTACTGTTGATGTTGAGCCAGAGCACCAAAAGGGAACCAGAAACATGAAACACCTAAGACACCATTTATCTTTGGATTCCACTGCGCCTCTGAGTCTCAGCATTTGATGAATTCAAATAACATTAACAAACGACTTTAATTGGAATATCACCTCTTATATAAGCTCTAAATCTCTGAAAACAGAGTTTTGTTTGTCTTCAATGGGGTAACTTCATTTTTTTTAAATTATCTGGTGACATTAAACATGCTCAAACAAGTGAATGGTGAAAGCAGACTTTTCCAGGTAGTTCAACTGCTCATTTACCACCAAGGTCAAAGGACAGAAGCTGACCAGAGGCATTGATCCTGTACTGGCATTTATTAGACAAAAACAAAAAAAATTTGCTCGAAATAATAAACTTGAAATCAAACCCCATGCTAGGACAACATCCAAATGCAAACAAGCATCAGGTATCAGCACTTAAAATTGACAGACTAAACAAGGTGGAATATACACAAGCACCGCATTACAGGTGCTGCTGCAGTATCTATACTGTAAATCACACCTGCAATAGTGGGACGAGTCGGATCGAATAATAAACAAACTCCACATCCGTGCACTAACATGAAGTTGTGACTGTATACATAGTCAGACAGTCTTTTCTACAAAGGCGCAGTAGAGCATCACTCGGATACTTAAATCAAAATCACCCAGCCGATAGGTGGGGTAAGTAATTCCGCCCATGCTGACAAGGTTGTTGAATAGATGTGATGAATCTTAAGTCTCTGAGTTACCACAGCAACACAGTCTGTGACCACTATCACAAGGACATCTTTGGCAGCCAACCATGCTCATTCATAAGTGAAGGAAGCAAGACGTGGTTGAAGCAACAATGGGGTTGGTGGATAGTGCGTAAATGAGAAAGAGAAAGTTATGGTCAACTTGATAGGTAGAAAAAAAAAGCAGTTTTGTTTTTGTTTCTGGTTTCCTTTTTTGATTAATTTTGGTAATTAAGGCAACACTGCATGTGGTAAAGTATAGTATTATTTAAACGGGATAATTCCATAATATTATTTTGGGCTGTAGCTAAGTTATTTATTTGCTAAAGGGGATTTGTAGCTCCTACCTGCTGTATGATTTAACGGAGAGAAGTTGTGTTAATCATTTTAAGATTATTTTCAATACAGCTGCAGTTTGCCTTTATTAGATTTTTGAATTGTTGATATGCCAATTACTTTCTACAAAGCATCAATATTTGCTATTTGTACTTGAGACCTACTCATACCATCAGTTGACCTTAGGAACAGAGGGAATTCAATTCCCTGCAGTGTGCATAAGTGTTGCACCCTCCTTAACCCAATATTTTCTGGGTTTTTGAAAAAAATGTTCGGTGTTATATATGGGAAAAACTAATACTTAGGAGAGCATAGGAGAAAAGCTGGAAGCTTTTATCTTAGTTTGAGGGAACAGATTTTGTCCTCTATTGGCTTTGCTCTTTTAATCTGAAGAACTGGTCTTATTTATAATTCTATAATCCTATTTTAAATGTTTTTCCCTGTCCAGGTTTTTCACAAATACTGCCTATATAAGCCTCGCTCTCCATGGCATTCATCATAACAGTTCTGTATTTTTGCACATAAACCCAAATGAGGTATCAGTTAAATAAAGCATGACTCTTCTTCTGGGGTGATGGTTGCTCAGTTGGTAGAGCGGTTGTCCACTTATCTGAAGGTCAGTGGTTCAACACCCAGCAACTCCAGTCCACATGTCAAAGAGTCCTTGAGCAAGATACTGAACCCCAAGTTGCTCCCAGCCTCAGCTATTCCATTGGTGTGTCAATAATGGCTCGAATGGTTACCACTCCTGATGAGCATGTGGCGCCTTGCATGGCAGCCTCTGTCATCACTGTATGAATGTTTTTGTAAATGGATGAATGCTGACTCGTGTTGAAAAGCGCTTTGAGTGGTTGCACGGACTAGAAAAGCACTATACAAGTACAGTCCATTTACCATTTTTAAAAAAGCATGTTTTTTGGAATGTGGCTTCAGAGTTTTACACTTAAATCACTTTGCACCGTTATTGTCTTTACTCTTCATTACATGTCATATCTGATTATATTGCATTCTACGAGGTAATAGCAAAATGCTTCTCTACCATTTGTCTCCTCATATTTCCAGCACACCTATAATGCCGTATAAATATATTGGCAGATTTTTTATTAATTATCCATTCTTCTCCTCTTTTACACCACGTATTATCATAAAGGTGTTTTTATAATGTACAAATTGGTGCTGGGGGGTTAGGGTGAGGATCGGTTAATTATTTCCATAATGGAGGAATGTGATTATAAAAAACAGATGGCCCTGTTAGACACTTGCTCACAGCAGCAGCATCAGCAGGAGCAGATGTGTTAGGATGAGGAGGATCTGATAGACGGTGAATGCAGTTGTCTTTCTTACTGCATTCTTTGGTGTTTTCGGATGATTACTAATGGATGTTGTCTGGCATTGTGCTGCCTCGGCTCTTTGAAAAGCTCCTCAAGGTGTGTCCGACAGTCTTTTAATGGTTTGATCTGATTTGTTAATGGATGGAATTGAGATTGATGTCTTTGTCTGCAGGCAAACAATAAAATATTTGATTATGTATGTTTTATTGACTAAAGGTTACCTAAGTATTATGTTGCTCAGTTGTTTACTTCAAGCTCTGATTAAATCATTTTCTGTGATTCTATAATGCATTTCCTTTACATTTTAAATACTTCTATATATTTTTAAGTTCATCAGTCTGTTATGTCCGTTCATAAGATATTCAATTTCTCACCTAATTTTTATTTGGATAAAACTGAATTATTCATTGTTTCAAGTTGTTCCAAGTGCCCAGTGGAGTTTTCACGTAAACAGAAAAAGTTATCTTTACATTTTCTGTCAATGACAAAAAGGATGTTATTCAAAGACAATGTGTTGAACTCATTTCCTTTATAGTCCCTCCTGTACATAAAACCAAGCCTTTTTTTTGCTTTTTTACTTTCTAGCTGTACTGAATTCCCACTGGAGAGCAGCGTTTTGACTGCTTAATGGAGAAGTTGACAGGCCTAAGCCAGAACGACTCTCCAAAAAGTTGAGGTACTTGTTTGGTCCTCACTCGAATCTTTTAATGTGCTCCTTGGTCCTGCCATTTTGTTTCTGTCTGCTAACGAAATAGATATCTGCAAAGAAAGGACTTTGTTTGCATGCATGGGCGTATGTAAGTCAGCATTTCATGTTTCAACGTTTCAACATTTTCATGATAAATGTATCTCACCCAGAATTCAGTCTCTCTTCCCGAAATCAGTCTCAAAACTTGAAGCTCCAAAAACTCTGAATTAAAATATTGTCATTCAAAAATGGATGACCTGGTCTAGAAAATCCACAGCAAAAAAAAACATGAGAGTTGGTATCAGGTGGTTATATATTTCCTTCATGTTCTATGTTTTCTACATACTTGTATTTGTACTGTCACTTGTGTGAACTTGTGGTTTGTTATATTGTCAGTTATAAACTATCAATCAATCATTCATATACCTTTTCTTATCTTCATCCCATTTTCATGTGTTCAACTCATCTTTCATTCAAAATAAGACATACCTAACACATAATCCTGCAAACACTCAATTTGTTAACATGGAAGGTACATGGCATTTACAGTCAATCCAAAAAGACTAAAATCATCACATCCAGTTAAAGGATGATTATCTGCCTTCAGAATGGTAAATCATCAACACATCTATTATTGATCCAGAGTGGAGATCATTATCATCATTCATTTATATTTTCCCCACACAACATTCACACTGGCTAACATCTATGATGACCTTACTGAAAGTCATTTTAGGCTGTTCATTTCAAATACCTGCCTTGGCATTTGAAAGCTTAGCAATAGATTTGGTAACATTGACATCTAAGACTATAAATGGTAGTAAACATTATTATGAAGGGGTCCTTGGTAGATTTTCTCCCCTGTTAGGGGTCCCTGCCCCTAAATTAGCCTGAACCTGTTGCCCCCCCCCCCAAACTTTAGGCGTGGCGGTTACAGAGAAGGCTACAAACACTTGAAACACTTGTCTTTAGATGTGGTTGGATGACTCATCATATGAGACTATTCATTTTGAACTTGATGACACCTTTAGTCCCAAACCATAATTCATCTCTGGTAACATTATTCTGAAGGAGTGATGCAATTTTTTTAATAGATTGTATTTATTAAGCTCTGCTTTCACAGCAAGATTTAGGACGTAATATGACATATATGATTTATGAGGTCTTACTGTTATGTGGGACTTTCTAACATCACCAATAAATGCTTAAATGTGGTGGTGAGGAAAGGAGGACCATCGGACACGACTCTGACCATGGAGGATATCATACAACGATCGTATGATCTATGGTCTTACCTTGAGCAGCTGCTGACAAAAAGCGGAGCTCTTTAAAACGAACACTCTCCTTCATGGTTGCAATAGCAACACGATTCCTGCACAGACACCACGGATTTTTTTCCCACTCTCGCTTCATGGCACATCTCTCATCGTCTTCTTGTGTTTTCTCATTTTACGTAAAGTTTTCTAAGTTGTCCTTGTTCGTGTTACGCTCTGGTTCGAATTGAAAAGGCTGGACAGATGACACTTTTAACTGTTGAATTAGGATAAGCTGTTCAGAAGACAGCGATTGCAGCCATTTCACGTACCTACACAGAATGCATTACAACTTAAACAGCAATGGCGACCTACGATTCAATTATTTTTTTCAAAATTTGTACAAACTACAGGATGTAGAGTAAATTTAATGTCTTATTTACACAGCTGATACCATCAAATATGTTATAAAGCATACAAGTCTTAACAGTCGGGGGACCCTTTAATGCTAATATATAATGGAATTGCCTTATACATGCTAACGGAATTAGAATTGACCACACAACCATAGTCAAACAATAAACAAGTATGTACAAATATATTTGTCAGTTAAACTTGAGAAAGTGTTTGAGTGGTTCGATACACTGCTCTGAATATTTTTGTAATGGTACAAGATAATCTCTGATAATAAGATATTTACCTTTCTCAAGGGACATCATCGGCTCCAGAGAGAACAGATGTCTCCACTGCTTCACATATCTCGCCGACCTCGTATCTGGTCCCAGACATTCTAATAGTCATTTATTAATAATTATTCATTTTGAAATATAAAATAGAGTGAGCGTAAGCAATTTATTTTGAATGTTTATTCATTTGCAAATGGACATTTATTTTCATATTATGTATTTATTTTTATTTATTTAAGTTGAAATAAGGTTTTTTGAGGAGCTGGATAGCTTAGTGGGTTACACTACTGGCTTTGGTCCAGGAAACTGGGGTTCAAATCCCAGTCAAAACTGATCATGGCAGAAATCCAGTGTGGACCGTTAGACAAGGTCCTTAGTACTACCAGCCTACCCAGCCAAATCTAGTGGCAGTCCCAAGCCCAGATAAACAGGAGGGTTGTGTCAGAAAGGGCATCCAACATTAAAAAAAAAAAAAAAAAAAAGCTTTACCAAATCAATATGCAGAACAAACTGAAATACTGTGGCAACCCCCTAAAAAGGAGGAAGATAGAAGATGATTATTCACTTTCAATAAATGTTTATTAGAGAACTCATCGATCACACACTGTGCTCCACCACCCCAAGTAAATTCTCCAACTGTAGGAAACACTAAACTTCCTCTATTTAATTTATTCTGAAAAAATATTTCAGTGTATATTTGGTATATTTCTAGAATGAAAATCAGAGACAAAGGCCAATCATAGTCTATTGAGTGGAAAACATGTTTATTTACAAGGTAAGGTTCGGATTTATGCCGGAGTACAAGGGACAACTATAAGTCTTCGGTTGTACAGTCTAAAATAATCCAAGTAGAATATTTCATCTATATGTAAAATAAAAACGCCATTAAAAGCCTTTCCTGATATATAATACTTGGTTTGGAGCACTCAATCTTTCCACAATTTCCTTACTGACAGTGTAATAATTAAACCTCATTATATTTGTCTGCATTCTCCTGCCCAGCAGCAGAAGCAGCAGATTAAGTTTGTCATCAATTTTGACAGGCAGAAAGAATTAGCCAATTTTGCTGCCATCAGTTACTTGAATCTATATTGGTCTCCTTTGCAGGATTTTAATTAACTTTTTCAGTTTTTTGGAATTACAGAGGCAAAAGGCCACCTCCCTCATCCCGTCCAGACATCATTATCATCTGCAGTGTTTGTTTCCCTCGACACCTCAGCATCTCTCTCCCTGAGGGACCACCCTCTACCTGAGTGACAGAGACGCATTGAATCATGGATTAAAGGTATAGTCAGCCAGCAATGCCTGCTATAAAAGAAAATTTAAAAAGCCACTGATATTTTTCCTTTTTTTCTTTTGTTTTATATTCAGTTTTTATGTAGCTATCGGTCCAAATTCAACAGAAGGTATTTGGCATCTTTGTTTAATTTTAATATTTACCATCAATTTGGATGAATTGCGTAAGTTGTGCCAAACCTTATCGCTTCAGTATTTGCTTCACAATCCATCCTGATGTATCCAACCCACAGGTAAAGAAATTAACACCCACATTAAAGCTGAACTAACCAGTCACTAATGAATTACCCAGTTGCAACACAATCAAAAGCCTCTCTCAGGAGTTGAAGCAACTCAAACGGTGAAAATATTAGACATTTCTGAACGCAAATGTTGCCATGTATCTTACTGAAAAGGATAAGTTCCATTGGGTGCCAAAAACAAACTGCGGATACTGTTTTAAATTAAATGAATATATTGATTGGTACATTATATTTCCTCAATGCGATATTTATATAGCATATGATAGTTAGAGTTCGTAGTATGTACTTCAGTTGCTTTCGGAACTAGAGACATTTGTATTGACAGCTGCAGTAAGAGAAATTGGAGCGATAATAAACAGTATATGCAGTATAGGCCTACAAGCTTTTGTTCCACTAGTGAGTATTCGTAGCTAGATTAATATAGGGCACCACAAAAGTCTGAGACGAGAGCGGTGACCATAGATATAATCAGTATATGTTCTGTACGATGGTCACATGCCACACCGCATGTACTTATATTTGCTCATAAGTTACAAATGGGCCCAGTGCACATTTTCCTACATTCACACCTCTTCTTCCTGCATTCCCTGTGATTTCAGTGTTGACGTTATTGTTTGTATTATTCTCAGCTATATTACAGACAGGTTTGGGGTTCATGTTGGAATAGCACTCCAGGGGCTTATCCTTTATCTTTTACCAGACAGTTTTCTAGACACTGGTTTCTAAATCTACTATAAAATGGCGGTTGAATATTGTTACAGCTAGGTCTTTCTCTCTTTTACAGTCTCCCTCTCATGTTCTTGGTGGGCGGGCAGATGACTAAACCAGGGTTGGCCATGTGCTAGAACATAATCCACTGAAAGTCAATATCCCTCCTGCCCACCTACTATGATTTCATCACTGAAACTGAATGCTAATGAATTTGTTGATGAAGGAAGAAGAAGGCTGAGTTACTTTCAGATGTATTATATGAAAGTTTTCCCAAAAAAAGGAATTGACAGATTATCTAATTGCTAATGTTCGTAAAAAAAAAAAAGAAGGCCTCCCATTAGGCATAAATAGGCAATTAGATTAATCAATTTATAATTTAATTAACGCATAATGAGACTCTGAGATTCTTACTTTATTAGTTGTAATCAGCAGTTGTTGACACTAATGGGATTTGGGGATTTCTACAAGAGAGTTTTAATAACCATGCTTTACTTTTGGTGGTTCTACAGTGCAGTCTGGCCATGGGAATACTATAGTGTTTAATGAAGTCCCCCCCCCATAGTTAATCCTTCATCAAGAGAGTTAGAAATGCCCAAACTGTCTGGCATTACTCTCAAGGAGTCTTATCATTGGGCACCAGAGAGAGCGTTTACTTAGACCAAAAAGAGAAACAAGCTGAAGAGGACAGGGATGAGAGGAATACAGAAAAGGAGATCCAGGGAGGGACACTGGGCATGGAAACAGAGATGCACTGAGAATAGAAATGAAGGAAAGATGCAATCTATTTTTAGGTCACATAACATGAGACAGAGGGGACCAAACTCCCCTTTTCTTCTCTCCATCCCCTCACTTCCTTACATTCCTCCCTGGCACATGAAGACACACAGGACACTTCTGTAAGCCCCTGAATACCAATAAGAAGCTGGATACCGGGAGGCTGACATTCCTCTGTCTTCTCCTGTCTAAGGAACGGGGACAAGACAGCAACGGGCATCTGTCAGGACAAACACACATGCACACTTCAAGGACACAACAGTCACAGTCCCACAAGCTACACTTGAACAATGGAGAAATGAGGATTATGGACCACCGGCTGGAGTGGGGTGACTCAAGAGCTGTTGACTGCTTGACTGCAACTTGATTTGAAAAAAAAGTAACACGTGCCTCGTGCAACAGAGCCACAAAAATCAGAATCAGTCCTTTTGGCGAAATATGGTTTCACATACAAGGAATTAGATTCCAATTTTACATTGTTCCAAATGTATTTGGACGGGTATAGACACAGGACAGCGAGGAAGGACAACAAAAAGAACAAAAAAGTGGAAAGATATTAAGGAATACTAGAGAAATTAACAATGTGCTGTTGTTTTAATGTGTGTACCAAAGTGTTTGGAAATGGGAGTGACGTGTCACAAAGTATTTAAATACCATGAAAATATTCTTATACAGCTATTTTCTCTCATTTTTAACTGAAGTGCGACTATTGCTGAGTTTTACCAGATTTTTTTTTATTTTTTTCATTTCATATTGTAAAACATGAAGAGGAGTTACATGTTTATGTAATATATGTTGTGAAATTACAAATGAAAAAGGGAAATGAATGTTCCTACAAATCTGTCAATCTGATTTATTTCAAAAATGAGGAACAAAATTACCATAAAACCCTGATGAAATAAGTAAACATTACAAATCAATAATAATAATAATATAAGAACAATTTCAGGAAAGGGTTTCATGATTTGATAATTTTGGTTTATTTTATTTAACCCAATATTTTCCCTTCATGGAGAAATGAGGATGGGTTCTTATGGGTTACTGTATTTAAAAAAAAGGAAAACGCTGTCATGTAACTTCAATGTCAGAGATAGATAGATTGAGAAGATAAAAATGTTTCCAATGAGGCCACTGGGGGGAATTAATAGCTCCTACACATACACTTAAGCAGGATAGCTTCATTAATAGAGAATATAGTTAAGCTACAGCATCCTCTCTCACTAGTTCCAATACCAGCTTTTCAATTTAGATACAAGGCTCTTCTGACATTGGAGACAAGTGAAGCTAATATCAACAAATCTGATCAGTCTTTTGCAAGGAATATGAGCAAACCCTTCCAACATTGTCTTAATGCATTGTTAAAACACCCTTGTGTTTTTTTCCACCCTGCTCCACATTAGATAACACATTTTATCTTTAGTTCAGGACAGGCAGCAAGAAAGAGGAAATGATGCTGCCAATATACATGTCTGTAAGATCTATGGTGAGGCGTTATTGGGAGATGAGAAACACTGTTAACACTGTCCAGAAACAGATTTGCAGGCCAAGCAGAGTAGAGATGGGGAACCCGATATCTAGTATGTTCTTATTATCAACGGCGGGGAGAAGTAATATGATTCTTTAAAAGGAAACAATAAACAGTGTAGAAGAAAGAAGAAAACACTAATTCAGGGAAGTCATTTGCACCGAATCACATGAAAATCCTATTTGTACAGACTTTATCTGATTTAAATTCTCAACCTACTTGTTAGTCAATGTGCTTCACTGATGTGTTTTGTTGGATATGGTTAGAGGTTAGAGATGCAGACTACACTTAAGAAAAACCAATCTGCAACAGTTACTGTGATGCAGCAACTTTGGGAACCTGGTACCAGAGAGGCAAGCCCAAGACAATGTAAATAAAATAGAATCCCTGCAGGAAGGCAATAAAGCATTGATTTTTATTCCTTTCCAATATGAAGATTAAAGGTATTTGTATAACACCCATCTCGTTTGCCTGGCCACTCAATGCACCTTGCAACAAAAGCCCATGAAGCAATAACCATTCACGCAATTACCGGCACGCCAATGGAATAGCCAATGACAGACTCTTGAAATTCAGAACTTGCTCAAGGAGACTTCAACATGAAGACTGCCGGGACTACACTGATATTCTGATAACTGGATGGAATACATGGGTATGCATGGTGAAACTGAAATAGGGTGAAAACTCAGAGGCTCCATTTTCTCTGTTTGTCTATGTAAATGTAATAATAATAAAAAAAACAGAAACTTTTTTGACTGTGTCTGATATGTAACAACATGTACGCAACAAATAGATGTAATAACTTAATATTTAACCATGACATGATTCTTTTGAGTGTTTCACTTGATACTTTAATGTTTATTGGAAGAAAAACATCAATTCAAACTATTATTAAGTTAAAGATGGAATTGCTTGGAGTTGCTGCAGCTGATAGCTCCTATATACTTGCGACATTTTGGTTTTAATCTGTGAGCTTTTCAGCCTTACAGATGAAACACTATTTATCCATAAGATAACTACATTAATATACTGAATTGTAAAAGGAGTCACATGGGTTCAGATCAAGATCAGCAGAGAGCTAGGGTTGATCATTGTCCACAGTACTTTTCCCCACCAGCCAGACTGCTCCGTTGAAAGGAGCAATGCTCGCCTAGTTAATATCCTGCTGCAAGAAAATTAAATGGATAAGATGGGACTGGCCAAGCAACAAAAAATTTAACAAATTTCTCCCCACATCTTCACAGGGAACTCATTCCACCACAATATTCCAGATTAAGCTGAATGTACTCAACGGGTGGGGCTGCATTTCGGAGACAACGGAGTACAAAACTGGATTATGTGTTTAGATAACTGATGGGTTGGAACGATCTTTCCATCGATCCAATAATTTGAGAGGGCGGGATACACCCAGCCAGGATGAGTCGTCAGTTCATCACAGGGTCGACAGATAGAGACATACAACTACTCACCCTTAAGGGCAATTTTAGTGTCATGTGTTCGGAAGCCAGAGTTCCCGGTAAGAACCCAGGCAGACACAGGGAGAACAAAGAAACGGCGCACGCAAGTGCCGGCAGAGCAGTTAGCTAACATAGTTAGCATTGACGGCACGACCATTATCAAACGATTATTCACAAATGAACTATTAGTCAGTTAAACTATTTGTCAGTTAAACTTAAAAAAAAGTGTTTGTTATTGAGGGGCTGAGTTCTATCATAATACAAATGATTCAATGCAAAAAATATATATTGTTCAGAAGACATTAATTATAGTGGCTGTTTACAGGAAATCACAACTTTTTTTGGATGTTTTGTTCTGTAGATTGTGAAACATTCAGAGTTTAATACCTCAAATCTACTGAGCACAGTACCTATCAGAGCCATGTAAATACAATGTCAAGAAACATAAATGTGCACAGTTCTGTTTATAATTAAAAGGTAACCAGGGGTCCATAATGTTAACTGACAAGAAAAAAAACTTTTGTAACCAAACATGAAAAATGTGTCACTTTACAGCTACACACAGGTCTTTGTTCTTTTTGTTGTTATTTTATTGCTATTATTATTATTATTATTGCTGAAATGTTAAAGACAAAATTGTCAAAACATGTAAAAATTTCTTTGTTTTGTTTTTCTTTCTAAAGGTCAAATACAACCAATTTTGATAAATGGGTACATAATATCGTCTGAAATCGATCGCAGGCCCCTGAATGAAATCAAATCGTAATCGTATCCTGGCAGACCTTGTGACATCGGCAAATATCGTGTTGTTGTCCACAGAATCGATATAATATCGTATTTTGATGGAACTTGTGATTTACACCCCTAATAAGTACACTGCCAAACAACTGGAGTTGGTCACAAACAATAATTGAGAGGCATTGTGTTCGTATGAGTCTATTCATTGTGTTCTATGTACAGAGTGGTATAGTGCACTAGAGTGCACTGCCAGTTTATTAGGTATACTGTACTAAAACTAATTATTTCTACAATAACAATAACACTACTACAATAAATCCTACCTTCTTGTAGGTTAAAATGCTTCGTTTGATGTTGTTTTGATAACTCTGTATGATAATTTGGCTGAAATGTATTGAGTTATGAAGGTTTCTGCTATTGAGTCTTTACTTAGTGACATAAATGGCAAGGTCAGAAAGTTCTAAGGTAATTATTATTCTATTATCCATACTGGCAGCATTTGATTCTCGTGGTTGACTGACATGTAGTGATTACTATATACTTTGGGTATAATGGAAATTTGTAACTGCATAAAGTGTTTACAAGTTCAACATTAAAATCCTGGCGACAACTACAGTAAATGCTGCCATGTAGGAAATAAGGTACTGCAATGTTGTGTACTTCTAGTATGAAATAGCATAAAATGAAAGTATTTGGTCGGTAAAAATTACACTTTAATTCGGTAATTGCTTAAAAGTGCTGTTTTACCACTTTCAATAATGAAATGTATCAAAGGATTTCAAGCTTCCATGACCTTTACTAAAGTGTGCATGTTTTTAAACAGATGAAATAGCACAAATACACACACAAATACAGTCAACAAACTCATGTTCTGTCAATCTGCAGCTCTGCGAGGCCGCAGGATATGGTTGTTCTTTCAGCAGAAAGATACCATCAGTATGCTAGCAAGGACATCTACCATCAACCATCTCAGTTAGTTAGGATTAGACATGAAGTGCAGCCTTTTTCAATGTGAGTAGTATTCATTTCTCTGGTATATGTTAATAAATCAGAGTACTAAAAAACAATTCACCATATTATGATGCTAGGGGATATATGATTTTACAAATGATATATCTGTATTGTCTATGACCATTGTCTTTATTTCAAATAATTCTCAAAACTCTAACCTTCTTCTTCCATATTGCTAACATTAAACACATTTTTCTCTCAAACATGCATTACACAATATTGGCACCCCTAAGTCCTGCAATTAAAAGATAACAGAAACATATTTTAAGCCCCATTTTATATTTTTAGGTTTCCCTGTTTGAGTAGGAACTCTTAAGTGGTACAATGACTTCCTGTTTTACTGGGGTGTAAATATAAGGTGACACAGGCCTAATTGTCTTTGACTTCTTCTTTGACCTTCTTCACAATAATGAGCAGAGATCACAGCAATGATGTGCAAAGAAAAGTTGTAGAGCTGCACGAACCTGACGATAACTACAAGAAACAGTTGAAAATGTCAAAGTAAGATCAATAATTAAGAAGTTTTTAAGGATTACAGCAACCTAATTGTGCAGGTCAGTTGGATCTTGGGGTCAAAAAGTCTCCCTTACCACAATCAGATGGTAAGGGAGACTATCAAGAAAAAAGGGAGGGAGGGTAGCAAGAAAAAACACCAAGGGGTTTTCCAAACACCACTGGGACTTTCAATGGAACCATGTCATATTGTCAGATGACACCAAATTAGAGCTATGGACAACAAATGTCAAAGATGGGTGTGATGAAACAAGAATGAAAGCCTTGAGAAAAGCCTTTCATACCCACTGACAATTCTGGAGGTGGATGTCTGATGCTGTAAGTCTGTTCTTAACGGTACCATGAACTCCATTAAAATACCTACAGATATTGGATGAAACCCGGACAGCCTCTGCCAGGGAACTTAAAGTGTGCCATGGTTGGACCTCCAAGCAGAAAATCTGACCTAAACCCCCCAGAACATCTGTGGGATGAACCGAAGAGGAGAGTCCACAAGCATGGTCTGTGATTCTCCATGTGTTCTCAAACCTTGCAGAAGGAGACTCAGGTCTGTAATTGCAGCAAAAGTTGGCTGCACATAACATTAAATGCAGCAGGTTGCAATAACTGTTGTACACACATGCTGTACGCCTTGATTCTACCAGGAGCGCCCAAGTGAGCCTGCGCTCCAGTTTTGCTACGTCTTTATCTACACCCGGATGCGTATCGGAAGCGGAGCGTCCACGCCAGCATGCATTGTTTTTGCTGCTTTGCATATTGAAAGCTAGTGAATGTGTTTTTACTGTTGTTCGTATACTTTAGTTGTGCAAAATCACTTCTCACTTTTCACAGTAGGTAATTAGTAGATATATTCACCTTCCACTCCATAAACTCCTGCAACCAACTCCACGCTCTTTCCTTTCTAATGGTGTCCTGGATCTGTGGTGTCAAAGGTGATCTTGTGCTTCTCAACATCCAAAATTAATTTCTCTTCATCTGTGGTGACTTTCTGATCATCTGACTGACCACTGACTTCCTAGCCTTATGAAAATCGAGACGTAATGTTGATGTATACGATCCGGCGTATCGTGTATTTATTTTGAAATCAACCGGTCACATTTATTTTGAAATCTGACCGGATGCTCTATGTCGTTTCTATATTTGACTTCCTGTCTGGTTCGATCTGCTCTGTTGAAATGTCTTCCATCAATAATAGACTAGGTGCATATTTGGAGCAGAGTGTCGAGCCGCTGCCGGGACGCACCGGGGTGCGTCTAGTGGAATCCCACAAATTGTTTTGAATGGCAGCAAACAGGAGCGGCGACTGTTGTGCAGCGGTAACGGGATGCTTCCAGTGAAATCATGCCTTTAGAGAAAAGGTTAAGAATTACGTTATGGTTAATTATGTTACTTGAGTAAAAGGTTAGATTTTTCTAAATTATTTGAATTAAATATCACTATAAACAATAAAGACATTTTTTCCATATCAGTTTTCTTACTCTTTTTTAATAAAGGGCACGGTACAGTAAGTATCTCCTTTGCCACCAATATATAGAAAAGCAGCCTTTTATCATGTTATTTACAGTTGTCTAGACAAGAAAGTCAAACTTTGTATTCGCCTTAATTGGCCATCTTTGCTCAAGACAGATCATTTTCCTCCTCATATCTGACACCCCAAAATATGAAGTTATATGGATATCATGTATGTTCAAAAAAAAAACATCAAGAGTTTGAAATCACAATTTAAAACTCTCTAGTACAGCAATAGAATTATTTCATGATTGTGACGTTCTGTGTCTTCAACATTTTTCCAGCTACTTCACTCAAACATGAATAAAAGAATTTTCTCTCGAAATTTTAGTAGTGATAAAAACAAGCAAAGGAAGCACCAGCGGTAGTTTATGACAAGATGGCACCCAAGGTTTATAAATCAGACAATATTGTGCATGCTAAGCTGAACTAATGGTGGTGAAGCTGTGAGCTTCAGTAGGCTGCAGGTGGAATCTGCTCAGCATAGTTCAACCTGCAAGTGTGTGTGTGTGTGTGTGTGTGTGTGTGTGTGTGTGTGTGTGTGTGTGTGTGTGTGTGTGTGTGTGTGTGTGTGTGTGTGTGTGTGTGTGTGTGTGTGTGTGTGTGTGTGTGTGTGTGTGTGTGTGTGTGTGTTTGTGTGTGTGTGTGTGTGTGTGCGTGTGTGTGTGCGTGTGTGTGTGTGTGTTTGTGTGTGTGTGTACGTGAGTGTCTGTGTGTGTGCGTGCAGGTGTGCAGGTGTGCATGTGTGCTCTTTCCACAATGTTGAGTATTGCATGATTCTCTGCAAAAAGAAAGGCTCCTTCTGTGTGGCATATGAAAATGTACCCTTTTGAACAATTGCTGTTGGACTTTCATTATTTTTATGGAATTGGATTTGTGCAAATGATACTCAGTCATGGCAGGCTAATCACTGAGACATGATTCCGTCTCCACTTGTGGGAGACGGAATCATGTCCCTCTTTGTTGCAAGAGGCAACGAGCTGCACAGGGACAATCATGCCGGCCCTCTCCATTACAGTTACAGTCAATTTGGATGGAAAAAGCCTCATCCACTGGTTGTTTGTTTAGGGAGAGTTCCCAATCACACCATGAGTCATAAGTGAATCCTTTCACACAAGAGGATCGATGACTGCGCTACGGCAGGGTCCAAATACATTCCTCTCCGCTATTTTTTTCTGTGAGAGGATAAAAGCTGACTGGAGTGGCATAAGCTCCGACTAAGGCTCTGATGACTTCAAAAGGAGGTGAGGGATGTGAGAGGAGGGCACAGAGAGACGGAGGTGGATGGATGCTTCACTAGTAAGGAGGGATTGGTAAAAAGAGAGTGGAGTTCACAAGTGTGTCAAGATGAGAGACAAAAAGAGAGTTAGTTAGAGTGATATGAGCAAGTATAAGAGGAACATCAAAGAACCTAGACTGAACAAAAGAGGATACGAGGGTGGGAGGATAGTGTGAGGGAGGAGAGGGGAGCAGAAACAAGAGAGAGTAAAGTATGAACACCTGAGCGAGAGAAGGCCTAAGATGGAAGTCATGAGATGGTGAGAAATGTGTAAATCTAAGCATAGACAGGGAGAGTGGGGGGGGGGGGGAGCAAAATGTTGTTTTGCAAAAACAACTACTCGAGAAGGAGGTAATGGTTAAAGTTGTCTTCAGAGAAGGTAATATATTTTCTAATTCCTATTTACTTTGCAAGGAGTGTGTTTGCAAATATAACTCTGGATTTCGGCAAAAAATTGAGGCTGTAATGAATTATATATTGATTGTTTTGGATAATACCTCCAACACTTAATATTTTCTTCGGCAGAATGCTACAAAGTTTGTACTCATATTTGTAGAGCAATAACATTACTTCTTCATTACATCCATTTCTCGTTTGGGAAAATGCCCAGAGCAAATGCGCGCTGACAGTAGCACAGAAATGCAAAAATTAGAAATAAAATCTTCCTCTGATTTGATTCAACTTTATTCTCAATATGTTGACTTTTTTTCTCAAAATGAAACTTGAAAGAAAAAAGATCTTCCTCCTCTCATTTTGTTTTCTTATGCCTTGCCCTAATACTCCTTCGTACAAGGTGTCTTAGCTCATGTTTCACATAACATTTTACGTTTTTGCTTATCAAAAAGTGCTTTTCATGAACAAAAATTATGTCTGGAGATGCAGGTACAATTTTTATAGATCTGTAATAATAATTATAATACATTTAATTTATAATGCACTTTACATTTGGATGTAAATAATACATCAACATCATACACTGTAATAACTTATATACTGTAAACAGATTTAAGTCAATGCAGGGAGAAAGCTGTTGTAGACCTGATTTAAAGTTCGTTGTGAATGTGACAAGGAATTATCAACAAAATAATGAAATAGGATGTGAAGATATTAGCAAGGGATGCCACTGCAAAATGACCAGTCAACAGGAAACAGGGTTTGTACGATAAACAGACACAAAGTGTGACCCATCAAAGGATAGACTTAGTGGTCAGAGTGTGGAAATGGCCGAGCCATCATTGCAAACAGCAGGGGGTTCATTGATTGGAGAGCTTGCATGGACACAGTTGCGGTGCAGATGATGCAAGTAGAGATGTCGGGGGAGTCAAGAGAGAAGGGACAGCTAACAAACAATGAGGTCAGAAATATATGGTTTGACCAGATGCACTGTAACAGTGCACGGCATAAACAAAAACACAGCAAAGGAATTCAGATGCATCTGTCAACCTGTAGTTCTCTCATTGCAACTTTGGTCCTAACTGCACATCTCAGTCCTTATTAAGGCCATCACACTAGAGACGGCAGGGGATTCATTCACAACTCTGGCAGAGGGTCTCCTGTAATCTTCCTCAAAATGTTCTGCTGGAATTATAGATCAGACTGAAGCAAGATCAGAATCCATCTCTATCTTAATGCCTATGCTTCCTCAGACCCTTATGTAACCCTAACCGACAGAAATAAATACCCCAGCTGGGACAGACTGTATACAGAGAGGAGAGCTCTGAGAAAGGGAGACCTAAGTATCTCTTCACTGTCTTCACGGAGCAGCTTAAAACGAGCATCCACTGTTGTCCATTATTACATTTTTCCGCTGTCAGTTTTCAACGCTCCAACCCAAGGTGAACTATGTTTGGATTTGAAGCATCAAATTAGATCTTTCCATGCATCTATATTTCTAATCATATATTCTAGATGTATAAGATGTGTTCTTCCAGGGAGAACTGAGCCCTTTTGAGAATGGAAATGCTGCTTTGGTTCCTGTCATACACTAGATGTAAATGTTAGATGCTTTCATGTTTAGCCATCATAAGGACCATCATTCAAATAAAGCTATGTACTTAAATATCATTATTGATGCTACCTCTTTGCTAATGCAAAATCGTAGCGTGCTGCTTGAAAATAGTATATCTTATTTTCAGCAGCCACAAATATGTATTTCTAAGCAAAAAATGAGGAGAATGATCTACTTACATAAACATAACACATATTTCTCTATGAATTGTTTTATGAAGACAGACTTAATTGGCTCTTGCTATTATTGGAATATATCAGTTATACATTCCTCTGTGACAAAGAAACAGCGAGGCCAGAAGGATAATCTTATCCCCCGGTATTAAAACAACATATACTAGATAAACCACCATCGAATACAGTGTGTGTCGTGAATGCCAAACCCTCTGATTGCCGTTTAGGTATTGATGTCAGCACATATAGACAAAATGGATTTGTTTAAGAAGCACAAAGCCATAAATGCCTATTTACTAAATGTCTGCCAAACACCCCCACTTTCCCTCAACATTGTGTGCGAAGAAGAACCTGTATGTTTTCATACAGAGAAAGGGAAATCGCCTGGCTGGCAAGCTGACACACAAAGAGCCCTACTTCACACACAAAGATGTCGCTCTGATCTGGCAATTATAGATTATTCCACCTCAACCCACTCTCTCCCCCTTTCTCTCAGTCTTCCTGATCTTCTGATTGAAGACCGAGGGGGACAGTCTGAACGAGAACCCTTCAATCTGCCTCTTAACTGAGAAAAAGCTGAAAATGCTTTCGGTTCCCACTGCTTCATAACTCTTGAACAATGTGGGATGGTTTGGAAATTGTTTCGATAACAGGGCAGGTTCATATAAGGCAGGTTTAACAAATAGATATTACAATGGAGAAAGACTTTAAAATGAAATGATGTCTGCTGAATTTATAGTACTGTGAACCAAGATTCAGGCTGTGAATAATGGCTGCAGTTCTGCATCATCTAACAATGCTGTGCTACTCTTGTTGTTGCAGTTAGGCAAAAGACAGGGACAGTCTTAATTCTGCAAAACGATCTCTTGTACACAAACATATAATCAATTGACAAATCAATAGCATGCACAACTACCTTTGCCCTGTTTGTTATAACTGTTTGTTCATCACTTCATTAATGATTCACACTAAGGGCAAATGGTTCAGTCTCAGTCTCTCATCAACACCTTCTCAAAAGTGTGAAGGACAGAATTCCCTGGAGCTGAAAACAGAGATTGTGAACATAATGAGATGGAAAGCTGGTTGAGAAATAATAAAAAATCTTCCCAGCTCAACCATTATTGCACTGAGAAGGTTCTTTCTGTCATATGTTATATGTAAATGGTAGTTTAGGATTGTTGAGCTCCATTAAATTGTCTGTTCGACATGCTGTCATCCACAATAGCAGGTGTATATCCCTGAAAGGTCCCCAAAACGCTGCATTGTACAAGCAATACCCCTGATTGGACAATGTACGCGAGATAGATCTCTTCGAACGGATTCATGTGCACCAAATTTGGACTAAATCAGATCAATGGTTGAGAAATTATAGCCCAAAAACCTTTTTAAAGATAGGTTTTTGGTTAATTGGGGTATTGTAAATTGAATCATGTAATAGTATTTGGGTTATGTCCAGTCAAAGTATTTTTCATAAAAAAGCTTTAGAGTAAAACATGATTGATCTCCACTAGTCCATTCACATTCATCAAATTTGGACTAAATGGGACCAATGATTAAACAGTTACAGTATGTCCGAAAAACTGTTTTTCTTAAAGAGCTCCATAAAGTGGGTAAAATATCAACTATCAAAGTAAATTGTGATGAATACAAGGTAGATCTCCTCGAGTCTACTCATATTCATCAAATTTGGACTAAATCAGACCAGGGGTTGCGAAATTGTGGCCAAAAACTTTTGGATATAAAGCTCCCCCAGTGTTGAAAATATACAAGCGACCTTTCCCAAAATCAATCCAGTTCATCCTCACACTAAAGTCTATGTGGGTGTAAAATTTGAAAAGGATCCATGAAATTTGAGTTATCGCGCTAACACGAAGAATCCGAAGCGGACCCAGCGGACACGATGATGATTATAAAATATTCCAGACTTTTCGGGAATACAATAAAGGCCTAATGCACCTGTGTTTCATCCTGCCACTTTGTACATACTCAGAGATATACACAGAGATATACACAGAGGGGAATATTTTGTATAAACACAGGATTGAAAATCAAGTAAAGTCAAACTTTATTTATATAGCAGATTGAAAAACAACACAGGGTTCATCAAGGTTCTTTACAAAGTAAAAAGAGTCAACAAGAAAAAAACAAGACGTCATAATATCAGTAAAATCTGTTCAGAAAATAACGAAAGGCAGGATGAGCATCTGACGTTTCGACAACGTTTTACATGTAGCAGCTAACTCAGAGAAAGACAATAAGAACCAAAAATGTTTTAATATTGGAGAAACAGCATGACCTCAAAAAGGTCCTTCCCCATTGAGCAGAGAACCAGATCAGCCACAATGTCCTTGTCCTGGCAGTAAACGCAAGTGCTGCTGTCTATGTCTCTTGCCTTTTCGGCTACAGGAACTCTTTGTATGTATTTAAAATGAAACGCTAGTGTAATGCTGTTCCTCTGTTGCTTTTTTATTCATTTAACATTATTGTAAACAAGCATAGGTGTTGATAAAAAGGTCTCTGTTTCACATTTTTTGGTAGTTTCTACATAAACACTGGATACTGTTTCCCATAGCGAGCTAAATAGAAGTTTAAGTTCTAAGTATGATATCTACTTCACCATTAGGATATGCGATCCAAATCAATTGCTTGGCTATCTTGAATGATATTGATTTGAATTCATTCATTTGGGTCCAGTTAGTTTCCACTTCTGTTCATAATGGAAACGCTTTTAAACATGTCTGCATTCTATGCTACTTGCAAGGGTAAATAGCTACCTAAACATGACATAAATATCTCAATAATTACACTCTACATGAGAATCTATATCCTTTCCTTTTATCATGTTTAATCAAACCCACAGATGGCTTGTAAGCTTGAAAATAATGGCAGACTTGTACATGCTCTTAAATATTGTATATCTTCAGAAGGCGAAACTAATTACTTAAAACGATAGTCTTAAAACATAGTGCAATACAATGTCGGATGTGCCCAAAGGACAACTGAAGAGAAAATAAACATAGAGTACAGGATTAATGACTCTACATGGAGACAGAAGCCAAACTGGATGGTTGAAGAACAATTACTGGATGCGTGACAGCAGTTCAGATTTAAGCAGTGTGGACTGGTGCCTCAGCTGTCAGATACTACACTAAAGAGAAAGATTACACGACAGTGGTTATAATGTATTGGGAAGAATGAAATAATGAAAATGAAAATATTTGTTTTAAAGACTCCTAAAAATTACATTTTAGAAACTATAGGGAACAGTGTTGCAAATGGAATTGTATACATTCACATTATCAGATCCGAAAATTGCTGGAATGAATATTGTTGTGTAGTTTATAGAGCTGTGCAAAAAATCTATTTGATGGAGGCAAGTGAAGGAGAAAAGCCAAACAGCCGTGAACACAGCTGAGGTTTTGAGGATGCTTGTACTTCTACGACGGAACCAGTTTGGAATCTGTGGATTCTGACTTTCTGAGGACAAATGTACCGAAACCATTTATATGATACTATTATTTTTTTTCAATGTAATCAAGTACAATATTGACTCTCTCTCACCGCCAACATAATTGCAAACACTGTGCACATGCTCACACACGGATGTAGGCATAAACAATGCCTTGGCTGGTGAAAGAAGATGATCCCTCCTCATGCTGAGTGGCTATGAACATCACCAGAGCTGTTTTAGGATTGCATGAAAAATTCAGGACTCTCTCTTAGCCACATTTGCCCTACATACAGCACACACACATGCTTACACGTGCATCCCAGCATTATTCATGCTGCACACATGTGAGCAGGAATGAAAGAAAATACACACATAGAGTACAATTTGATTCATTTGATGATATAAGCCCAACATGATTAATGTCAAAGCAGCATAACATCACACTTCACACACTACTCCGTACGGTTAATGTTGACCCGCAGACATGCAGTGCATACCAAATGATTCGTAACACCAAACATTTCTATTGCTGTTTCCTGATAAACCCGGACGAATACTGACATATTAGCACTTAGCATCTGTCTTGGATTCATACAGTATGTATTGAGTGATTGACTTTTCGGGGTCATTTGTATCGAGCGACAATAAAAAGACAGGGAATCATCTGTTTCAACGCTGCGTGTGGATTTACATGTCCAATACTTCTGTACGTGCATACAAGCAATGTGCTCGTGTGCATTGCATTCTTATGAAAAACATACACCCCTACAAGCATCTCAACAGACAGCCAGTCAACACCTGAGCTCACCCATCTATTTCCATTACACATTAATTACAACTGGATGGGTGTTGAGGCCGCAGAGAAAGAACAATGGGTAGAGCAAAAGAATACAGTTATGCTCCTAATGGAAAAACTATCACCTTATACTGCCCTCAACTATGTAATTCCCTCTGCTCATGTTACATAATCCTTACGCTATTACTCACTTGTATAAAGCACATTGTCAATTCTCGAGTACAACCTTGAGGTGGCCACTTCCATGATATCAGAGGAAATGATTCCACTAAAACATGTGATGTTATTGCAAAAGCCACTTCAGAAGCGAAACGGAACATAAGTTCATGTTTCTCTCTTCAGAATTCCCCTAATCTTACTGTGGCTCATTGGGTGTAGGTTGCAACACCTCTGACAAGTCATGTTCATATTACAGGCATTTGGGGCAGCTTTTTTTTTTCTTGTATCTACCTCTCTATAGATAGCACTCTTTCATGTGTACTTTAAGTTATACCAAATCAAGAAGGACAATTTCATCCTTGCTGCCTTCACAGAGTTCAACTTCCCCAACATTCTACAGTGTATCTAGGTCAGTCAGTACACAGAGCCAAGCTGCGGCCGTGTGTGGTCAAGTGTTGATAAGTGAGAATTGAATGATGTATAAAAGCTTCACGGAATCTGGGTCTAGACCGCAAGCCTTATAACAGCATTGTGTGTGACAACATTGTTCAAGGGATACCGCGGCCACTATATTAGTTCCGTCTTGTTCCATTTTGCCTGTGCGTTTCATATTGTTGTGCAGCATAGGGTAAGTCAAACTTCGAGTCTTTCTACCCATATATCTCTCTATCCATCTATCTGTCCATCTATCTTTCCACTGATGCATTTCAATGACTATTAGTCATTCAAAGTTTTACACACGATGGTAAAGTAGGCCAATTCATACTTGATACTACATTTGATATCCAGAGACAAGACAGAACCAAAATAGACAGTAACTTTAGTGTTGTCTGAAGCCCGTTGCCATGCAAACACGATGCTGAATTGATGCGCAGAAGATAAGGCGTACAATAATTATTTTTAGTCAAACACAGGAGAACAAACACTTATCTAAAAAAAAAAATTGCTTCCCAATTTGTACAAAGTAAAAACAGATTTATTGCTGACTGTCAGGTTATATAAGTATAGATATAGGCCTAACTGGTTGTTTGCATACTTGGCAAAGTTCCTTCATAGCACCATCAACAAAGCAGAGTTCATGAATCAATAGTACGAGAGAGGAGGAAAAAACTGATGTAATTGAATCGCTGTAAAGACCTCCAGTCAATATGTGATGCTCTTACACAGGATGCAGCTAGTTTTGCCTCAGCTGCCCCGGCATATTTTGAAACTGAAATTTAACAAGAGATGGTAAAAATATAAATCATAGAAAGAAAAAAACAGACATGTTCATCTCCTTATCCTAATGATTTGGCTAACTTTATGAACATTCTTTTTTCATAAGCCTGCTGTCTTGCCTTGGAAAGATCCGAAAAAATGGGACTTATGAAATATAAATAAGAAGTCCTTTCTCTTGTTTATCCTTTTGTAGTTCAAGCTGCGCAAAGCCTCGTGCAAATTTTGTCCCACACTGGCTGAAAGGTTGCCAAACACACTGGGAGTGTTTTGAAATTACATCAATCTATGATATCATGCAAAGCAGATATTTGTCCTAGTGTGCAGAAGCTATCACTGATGGACCGGGAGCATTTACTGAAGGGTGAAGACATTGAAATGAAGAAATTCACCCAGTGCTTGAATCATTCTTAAGTACAGTAAGATGTGAAAATGATCAGTTCACTGATGCATCTGAGACTGAAATAAAGAAATGGATTGCTCGGGAGTTTGGTACTGTAAATATTTAAAGAATGTTTGCACAATCAGGATAATTAGGCATTGGGTTTTGCATGCAATCACATCACACATACAGTACAGATTAATAAAAGATAAAATTCTATCTAAATAAGATTAGAAAAATTATCCAACAAGGTAACACAATCCATTTACAAAAAGCTTTAAATGGTGTTTCATCTGAAATTTGACTGCTTTTATCCAAGAAGAATAAAAAATCAAAGCCAAATCACTGCACACTAAGGAAAGTGCTAGGCATATATTAACATAAATGTCCTCTAAATGTCAATTTAGAGGAATTAAAGGAACTATAATTAGACCTGAAGTCCCAAAGTAAACAAGTATCTCCCCTGCAGATTATTGTCTCATTAATCTGTTTCATGTTTGGAGCTGTTCTGGACTAAGGTGTCTCGGTAGGTGGGCAACTTCAGTCCCCTCCCTCTCTAAACTCTTCAATGTAGCGACATACTTTACTGTCAAAATACTACAAAACTAGTGTTTGCGAATTGCGAAGATTAGATAAGAACGCTGTGCCTTCCCTTTGGTTAGTTTTTTGTTAATGATAAATTGAAAGTAAATCTTACATGGAAGATGGCAATGGCAATAATGGTAATCTCTTTGAATAATGAGAAGATGTGCACACCTATCTGGGTGTGTCACAGCGCGTACGTGTGTGGTGAGTGTGGGTGATTTCATACATGTCGCTTGTAACAAAAATGTTCCAACTTCTCTGAAAGCCTTTATCAATGGCAACCCTCACAAACACAAACATGTATATATGGATATGTATATATGGATAACAGCTGGTGACTTACCTTCCTGTACACTATCATGTTGGGGGATTCATCCGCTACCCCATTGGTTCCCTGCCCACCACTGTTGGTCTGTGCCATGATCCAGTGAGTAAATCTGCCACCCAGAATGTCAGGTGCTTCTATTGTGCACAGAGAAGAACGAAGATTTGCTCATACAGTGGCAAGGAAATAATGATTTACATAACTTGTGGCCTTGTACATAACTATATAGGCATTTCAAGGTGGAACAGATGTGTAGAGCTCCTGCTCTGCCACAGTGGCGATGCTTCACAAGGTCTTGACAAGGACATATTGTTAGAGAGCCAGATGATTTGGGGGCAAGGCATGGCTACTCCTAAAATATACATTTCTCCATTCAATGAGGCAGAAGTTCAACTTAAAAAGCCATAACTGACACCATGTAGGGCCATTGTCACAAATAGAGGGTGAGAAGTGTGAAAAACCTTTCACTGTTTTTTTATATCATAAGATGCAATGGCAATGCCTGCGTATTATGCATCCGAAGAATGCAGATTGCAAGAAGAGTCGAGGAGGTGAAGATCCGGACCCTGGCAACGGTAATTGCTGTAAAACAAAACACCGTCCCCGGAGGAGGAGGTCGGCTCCTTCACAATACAGCTTAGATCCATTCGGTTATAGCAGCCATAGTTAAGACGTGCTTTGCTTTGCAAATGTAACGAATATCGCATGCATTTTTCACATATATACATAGCTCGCCTTGCGACACCCGCACGACGTCTTAGGGGAGGTCTTGTTTACAGGACTAAATAGCCTGTAGTAAGCAAACCGCTCTTAGCATGCGGACGGCAGCTCAACTGTTTTTCTTCCACACGCCAATGTCCGTTTGAGCACCTTGGACAGCAACTGCAACATGCCCGCGCCCGTTAACGTCTCCTTTCTAATCACGAATAGCGCGTAAATATACGGTCAAACAGAGTAATCCGTAACCGGAGGCGGAGAAGCAGGGAGGGGAGCGCACCTGAAAAAACGCGCAGCCTGTTACTCCTGGATCCCTGCGGCGGTGGAAGCCTGCTCCTTCACGGCAGCGGGTCAACTAGCAAACATAGGATTGCGAGGATTGTTCATTGGCAAAACGAAGACGCAGACATTCAGTGGACACTTGATGTGGCACAGCTCTCCGCCTCTGTCTCGCCTCTCCCCTCTCAAACGCTGCTCTGAAGCAGAGGCGCGCGACCACTGAGCGCTGTGAACGCGCGTCAATCCATGACCAATCGCGGGAAGATAGATTAAACGCGAAACACAAAATGATCACGTTTTGTTTGTTTAGATTCTTTGTATGTAATAATTATCTCAATTTTCCATCATAGGTTAAATAAGGACTCCGTTTCTTCTTCTACTTCTTCTTCTTATGGAAGTTGTTATATGTTATCCATACTTGAGCTCTGATAGAGATTGAGAATTGTTAAAATGTTTTTCCATTGGTATAACATTTTAAAAAAATGCAATATCCCAAAATAATTATACATTTTGTGTCAAAAGCATAGTCATTGGTAGTTATACCCAAATTCTTTCCAAAAAAACTCATTGGGCCATTGTGGGTTGTCCTCCATGACGTGGCAGCTTTGAGAAAATTTATTTTATCAGCAATAATAGCTATAGGCCCGAAACTCAAGGTAATAATATGGCATCCGCAAGACAGAATGCTGAAATGAACACTCAGTGTTCATTTCAGACTGATGTGACTGATTAGCCATAACGTTAATAACAACTGACAGGTGAAATCAGATTAAAAGTTATTATCTCATTTCAAAGGCACTTTTCAGTAGGTGGTATTTGACAGCATGTTACTGTACTCAAAATTGATGAGCTGAAAGCAGGACAAATGGTCAAGAACAATGATTTGAATGACTTTTAATGGCCAAATTGTGATGGTGAGAAGACTTTGTTAGAGTGTTTGCAGTTGTTAGTGCATACCAGTGTGGTCTAAGGAAAGTCAACTGGTGAACCGGCAACAGGGAAATGGACTCACGGATGGATGTGGAGAGGAAGGAAAAGCTTGTGTTGTGAAATCCCTCAAACAAGCCACTTATGCGCCCATTACTGAAATAGATAAAGCTGTTTACAACACACAGAGAGATGTTTTCATGCAAAACATCATCTACACAATATAAGGCAGGTGGTTTTAGTGTGAAGGCTTATTGATGTACATTTCAATCATTGGAATAATTATAGTATCTGTACTTGTCCTGTATATTATTTGGATGATTTACAACACAAGCTGATCAACACCATTGTAGCTGGCAAAACCCATCTGAGCATAGATCACAGTTATACACCCATGCTTTGAATCAATATTGGCAAATAGAAAGCAAACATTGATTGTACAGCTTTACTTTGTACAATTAAATAATTTGATGAAGTAATAAAATTGTCATAAAGTGTAATTTATTATTATGATTTTGAGAGAGCAAAGCTCTTCCCAGTGGAACTGATGGAGCATACAGCTGACACAAAGGCAAGAGTCGAGACAGCAGGTGACGTGGCCAGGTGATGGAGAAAAGGCGGGACTTCGGTCAGGATTGGTAGTACTCTTAGGGTGAATGAGGTCAAAGTGTCACAGTATCACGCAGGGCAAGAAGCAAAGAGCAGGAACAGTTACTATAACAGAATCTGCTGAGTGGCAATGGCAGAGCTGTGTGTACTAAAGATCCCGATTAAGTCAATGTATTGATTATGGTGATGATGTGCAGCAGGTGGCTCCGCCCTGACTTGAGGACACCTACAGACAATCACACACTCACACTGAGAGAGTATGAGTGAGAAGGAGAGCTGCGCCAAGGGAGACAGAAGATTATAATGGATGAGGTTGCAGGAGGAGATGTAGCAGTCTAGCCATCACCAGAATGAAAGGTTATAAATGTGTTATAAATGTGGCATGACATGATGAGAAGACAACTGTCTTTATGCCTATTGCATAAACACAGTTACTCTTTCCTGTACCGAGTCTACATTTATAGGTAGCTAGCAAATCTAGCTCTCTCTTCAGACTTTCTACAGTGGGAGTAAAAAAATCTCCCCTCCTTCTCCCACAGGTACGTGACACTACTTCTCTTTTTTAATAATACAGTGCCACAGTCTGGTAAACATTTTCCTAGGTGTTATCCCTGTTAAGATTGTGAGTAAAACTTCTGATAGGAATTGCCATGTATGTACAAAAGTTATATCATGCCCCTTACTCTCTTAAAGTCAAGAACCAACATGGGTCATTTATAACAAGCAAAGTAATCTAGCATTATCGACAAAGAAACCCTCCATTTAAAGACTGGAATCAATATGTGACCAAGCTAAGATACAAAGATCTGACCTTCACTTTTACTGCAGTATTATATGTGAAATTGATGGTTTAGAGATCCAATCATTCTACCAGAGGTACCTAGGTAGGTATCTGATTGACAGTTGACTCAAGGCCGGCATTTAATCTTTAAAGGTTTATGCATATGTTAAAAGTGAACGCGATCCAAGATTGATGAACAGCTGCTGTTTTGTGTGTTTTGAACTCACTCCATTCCATCCCGACATCTGAGAGATAATCAACATCAACCCTGAGTATCTTCATGAAACAAGATAAACAGTTAACTGTACCTATATGTATGATATTTAATATTTCAATTTATTTTAGCAAAATATAATAAAGATTTGTGATGTAAATTTCATTTTAACTAAATAATTAGTTTTGTGATGCGATAAAACATTTATATTTAACATCTAGATGCAATATTTATATTTATATTTGTAATTTAAACGTTTTATTTAACGATTTAAAAAGAATTTACTTTAAACGCTACCTTTAAATTTAACAAAAAGTTGCTATTAAAATAAGGTTAGGGTGACTGCAGAAAATGCGGTTGTGTCTGAGATTTTTCCATGTTTAGAAAATGCTATTCCTGAAAGAAAAGCGCTGATTCATCGAGCATGTCGTTGTAATCTGTCCACGCGACTGACTATTTACCCTCCACACCCCCCCAAGCACCTGATCCTGTTTCCAGCGTTAGCTCCCCCGAATGTCCTTCCTCTGCATCAACACCTCCCCGGTTCATCCCCACATTCAGACTGTTTTAACACACGGGATTCACCGTCCATGACGCACTTTTAAAGGTTTTAACAAAAACAATCTTCGTTACATAAAATGTAATAGTATGCAATCACCAGCTACTAAATGTAAGCTGGCCCTTTTAAATGTGAGGTCTCTGTCGAACAAAAGCCTCAATATCAATGATTTTATAGCTGATTTTAACCTGGATTTACTCTGTCTCACCGAAACCTGGCAGAAACCCCTGGACTACTTCTCACTAAACCAATCCACACCCTCAGGATTCTCATGCAAGGACAAACCTTGTCTCGAGGGGTGTGGAGGTGGTGTTGCTGCTGTCTGCAGGAAGGACATCAAAACAACCATCATTTCTATCCCTGCCGCTCACTCTTTCGAAACACCTTGAATTCAAACTCTCTGGTCAAACCCCCTATGTCACTGCCATTATCTACCGCCCCCGCAAGCCCATCTCCTCATTTCTCTCTGACTTTTCAGATTTTTTAACCCAGCTATGTGCCATCTCACCTTCCGTTCTGCTCCTGGTTGATTTTAATATCCACATTGACGACACCGACTGCAAATCTGCCACAGAATTCCTGGAACTTCCATACTGCTTCAACTTTACGCAACACGTCAACTTCCCCACTCACAGCCGTGGTCACATCCTAGATCTGGTCTGTTCCACTGGTCTTACAGTACATCAACTCTCCAGCCTCAACCTCAACTTCTCGGACCATTTGGCAATCACCATGGACATCGATATCCCCATCCCCATCCCAAAAGTCAAATGCACAATGACCTTCAGAAATCTCAAGTCTCTCTCCCCCTCCGCTCTCTCAGCCTCGCTTACCCGTAAAATGTTTGCATCCACTCCTATTGTCTGACAATCCCTCCGATCTTGTCAACTACTACAACGACACACTCTTCTCCTATCTCGACCATCTGGCTCCTGTTAAAACCAAAACTGTTTCAATTACACACTCAGCTCCCTGGTACACTCCTGAACTCCTGATGAAATCCTAAACGCGCCAACTGGAAAAACTCTACAAGAAAAACGGATTAACAGTCCATCTTCGAGCCTACACAGACTACCTTCAACAATACAAAGACACTCTCACCAGAGCTCCACCTACTACTCAAACCTAATTTATTCTGGCTCCAACAACCCCAAGGCTCTCTTCTCCACAATAAACAAGCTCATCAAACCCGGAGACAACACCTCCACATCCTTCACCGTCAATAAGTGCAATGCCTTCCTTTCATTTTTCAGAGAAAAATTTACACCATCTACAGCTGCCTCACTACCTTCCCCACCGTCTCTGCTCCGCTGTCCCAAGGCGTCCCCCAAGGCTCGGTGCTCAGTCCTCTTCTATTCATTCTCTACACGCTCCCCCTTGGTAACAGCATACGTCGCCACGGCCTCCACTTCCACTGCTACGCCGACGATGTCCAGCTCTACATCTCCACTAAATCCATCACCACTGCAATTCACTCCACTCTGACCAACTGTCTTACAGAAATCAAATCATGAATGAAAGCCAACTTCCTCAACCTGAACTGCGACAAATCAGACATGATCATCATCGATCCAAAATCCCCCACCAAAAAACTGTCACAACTTCTGTCTCATCGTCAGCAACTCCGCTCTGTCTCCCGTCTCACGCATCCGCAACCTTGGAGTGACTTTCAACAACAACCTCTCCTTCCAACATGTCAACTAAATCACCAAGACTGCTTTCTTCCACCAAAAGAACATAGCTCTCTCCGACCATCCCTTTCCATCTCCGCTGCCGAAACACGGATCCACGCCTTCATTTCGTCCAGAATTCACTACTGCAGCAGCATTCTCTATGGCACATCATCCAAAGTCCTCAATAAACTACAGTACATCCAAAACTCTGCTGCTTGCCTGCTCACCCACTCCTGCAAACGCGATCACATGAACTCTGTCCTCCAGAACCTCCACTGGGTCCCTTGTCCCCCAACGGATCCAACTCAAAATCCTTCTCCTCACTCACAAAGCCCCCCATAACCAGGTCCCCTCCTACCTCACCAATATGCTCCACCATCACACTCCTTCCCCGCAGCCTCCGTTCCTCCGACGCCAATCTACTCTCTCCACCTCTCAGGACTAAGCACCCGACCTGGGGCGACAGAGGCTTTTCCATAGCTGCCCCCTCCATCTGGAACTCTCTTCCCAAAAACATCCGTGACTGCTCCACTCTGTCCACTTTTAAATCTCAAGTCAACACCCACCTTTTTAGAACAGCTTTTAATCTGTGATACATGATTTAATATTGTCTTTTATACATTTTTAATATATTTCTCTTCTAACCTCTAGCAATTGTTTTTTTATTTATGTTGTTTTTAACTTTGAAAATTGCCCTTGAGTACCTTGAAAACCGCTTTATAAATAAAATATATTATTACCATTATTATTAATCTGATGAAAATATCGTAACACAAATCTGCACAAGGGTATTGTTCATCCACATTTGATTTGAAAGTCAGGTGTTAAAGGAGGGTCTTATTTGAGTGACTTTTGAGGTAGCAGATTTTGCAATGCTGGAAGGCAAGGAGCCTACGTACTTTATCCCCCATAGTATTACCCCCATAGTACTTAGGTTGGGATTGTAATAATTGTTCCTCTGCTTTCATGGTAGAGACCAGATCAATATTAATGTATAGGGATAAGTTTACTTTCGATGTAGTTCTATTTCTATTGCAGAGGAGTGTTGACTTTCAAGTTATTCTCTAAGTCTTAGTTTAAACTCACTTTCATGTGTTCAATCAAATTATTTGGCAGCACAAGTAGGCCTTTGTTTCACATCTCGAGCTGTGGGATGAGTCTGGCTAAGCAGTTGGTTAAAAAAAAAGGACTTGATTTGGGTTTGAATCAATATCACGAATGCACTCAGTCAAAACCAACATTAAATAAAGAGGCTTGATCTGATACCGTTATGCTATGGTAAGAGTGTTGGTCAAAGGAGGTATAAGCTTTACGTTTAAAAATAGACTAATCTTTGAAAATTAACCATGAGTTGAAAGAAATAAGAAAATAGCAAAAAGAGCTCCTTGCTAGGAAAAGAAAACCTCCAGAGGTTGACTGTACCATATTGGTCACTGAAGATGGAAAATTCTGGGGCTGGTTTGAACAACTGGGAATGGAAGATTTGTGGGGAAATTAGCATACATGTGAAATTTCCATCAAATATTGAATTCAAGACTGACCATTACAGAGACGGTTAAGAAGAATAAGTCAAAGAAACCAATGAAGTTGAATTGGGTGCATACACTCAGCAAAATATTTTGGATATTAAAACCAAAAGGTTAATTTGTTCATTTTGAAAATATATAAACAACAAGTATGGCAGAACCCTTTATCCCTTAAGCCTCATTGAATAACAATATTTCCCTGCCCGACTTAAGTGAATTATTATGCTATCTCTCTCACAGGTGTCTCTCTGGAAGAAAAACTTCTCCTAAACTTTCCATGAAATAAATTACGGTCTGATGTTACTATTATTCTCGCTCATAGGTATTTGGGCAGTACTCAATAATTTAGTCATCAACTTTCTTCATTAAAACTACCATTGAGGCAGATTTTTCCAAAACATTTCTATGTTTTTGCTCTAGAATAATCTCATAAAGAAAAAAACAATCTGCCAATAGGACAAGTGAAAATTAGCTTTGTAAGATTTTTTTAAATACAAAATAACTGTCATTTTGAAGTATATTTTACAAGTGTTAAGTGTTAAATGTTGGGTTTCCGATTATGCCACTATTTCTTGTATAGTATTAGCTCCGTAAGATTATTTTCTCCCCTCGAAAGTATTTATGTTGTTTGGTTGTATTTAATTTAATTCTAAGTTGTATAATAGTGATACTGTTCTAGATTTAAGACCATTGTGCACTTGAAATAAAATCAGAAAGGGATAGTAAAGGGTTTTAAGATAAAAAATAAAATTATATATATTTATATATATATAATTTTATTTATATATATATATATATATATATATGTGTATGTATAATATGACATTTTATGACATTTAAATCAACAATTAATAAATGCCAAGGTTAGAGAGTTGCAGTTTTTATTCATATGTTGTTATGTTGTTGTTTTATTCACATGAGCAGCAATCATTTTAATTACCCAAATAGCTGTGAGGTTGCTGATGAATTAAACATTTATTTTTTATTTTTTTATTGGATAAGATATTTTACTCAAAATCAACACTTGTATTTTACATTCGGTTTTATGAGACTGTGCCAAAAACTGTCTGTGAAGGTAAGAGAATCAAAGATGAATGTATAAGTAAACAAAAAACCTCTTATTTGCTCAATCTGTCTTTGAAGTTTGCAGCAACCCTTACCCATTTTCATATCTGTGATCATTTACAGATGTGGCTCTTTTGCTGGTAGTGTATGTGTTTATATTTAGATCATTTTTTTTATCCACCCTTGAGAAGAGTCATATATTTGACGCTCTCAAATATATGGACCTACACATTCCTTCCAACAGAACAAAACATGTTTTCAGGTGGTATGCCTGCAGCCACTCTGCAAAGACAGTCACTAACCCAAACTACAATAAATGCTAAAGCTAATAAAGACAATATTTCAACTAATATCCATTTTCAACCCAATGGCTGTATGGTTTTCCTTTTGTCCTCATTATGTGCTAATTAACTTTTAAATCTTCTTTTAAAACTACATTACACTCTGCTGTCATCTTGAACTGAAAGAGTGGCTGATGAGACTTGAGGGAAAAAAATCAAGAATTAATATTCCAATTTTAAGAGGTGGAATGGATAATGGTGCAAAACAGAGCGTACTGTTCAAGTTAAATTGCGTTGTTTGAATAATCGCTACGAGCTAAACTGCATTACTGACGTAAAACCGATTTGGCAGGTGTGCGGCCCCTTTAAGTAGCTCGGCTGAAACTCAAATTCCCACAATACACCAGCATATTTGCTGTCGTTGAAGAAAAACGCGGAAACATAAGAAATAACCAGTTTGTCGAAACAAGTGTTAGCGAGGTGGTCGAAAGTAAACGTAATTTTAGCTGACCGCTGTCAAGGTTAATACCGTAACATCTCTAACTACATCTGGAAGCGTTGCCATGGCTTTGAAAAGAATAGAGAAGGTAAGAATCGCCCATTTGTCTTCTCTTAAGTTATCTTATGTACGTTACTGAAAATGCTAGAGCAACGCGGAAGCGTCGCTGTAACTGTAGCTAACATTCGCCCAGTCATCCACTACGCATTTGTTTATTTCCCGTATGTGGTTAGTTCTTGCTCCATTGTTCTTTATGTACATATACACATTATATGCGATCGAATCAATCACAAGACAGATGGAGATGATGCTACAGAAGTCAGTTAGCTTAGCTCAGAATATATGTACTTCGTAGATAGGTAAAACTGACTTGGCTTTGCTCGATTGCAAGGTGGTTTCCTGACTGATTTCTAACGACGTTTGTTTATGGGTTATCTCACAGAAACATTTGCTTCCTTATCTTACAAACTGTTACCCTCGAGGGCAGTGCTTTAGAAGTACACTTATATTGCAGCCGAATATGTCCATGGCTTCCTTAACTGTTGGTGTCTATTTTATTCAGGAATTAAATGAGTTGCGTAAGGATCCTCCAACATCCTGTTCAGCTGGACCCCAAGGTGATGACTGTAAGTGAGAGAATGCTTGATGACCTACGTTTAGAAAAAAAAAGAAAAAGAGAAGAAACGTTTCAATCCTATAATCTATCATTGTCAGTCGTCCAATATTGCCGTGTGTTGGCTAGATTTAAAATGAACTAAAATATATTATTTTTTCTTTCTTTGTTTTAGATTTTCGCTGGCAGGCGACCATAATGGGACCGGTAAGCCTTTTCCAGATGAGTTTCCTTGATTTTTTTCTTTCCCAAACAAGCCGCTTCTGGAGCTCTGGACAATAGTATTTTATGATGACTTTACACCTCTCGATATAGTATTGAAAGAGCTGTATAGTCAACACAAAACACTATTGTCTGGGGCTCCAGAAGCAGCTTGTTTGTTTAACGAAAAAATTTAAGGAATCTAACCCATTTACTGGAACATTTTCCTTATATACTTAATTGAATCCCCTTGCATCATTTAGACGCACGGGGATGGGGGAACGACTATTATTTCTTAATTTACAAAAAATTAAGTTGAAATTATGACTGCTCTGTCATGACAAATTGTATATTGTCCAACTGCATAAAGTAACAGGCATAGTTTAATAATCTTTTACCCTTCTATTTCAGAATGACAGCCCATATCAAGGAGGAGTATTCTTCCTTTCTGTTCATTTTCCGACTGACTATCCTTTTAAACCACCGAAGGTAAAATTATTTATCTTAGGAGTCGCCTAAGTCAGAAGTAAATTGCCAGTTGTACAGACACTCAGTGGGTTTACATGGACATTCTAATTCTGATTAGATTCGGAAAAGACGCTTTATCGGAACAAAAACACTGAATGTAAACACCCCTTTCCAAATGGAAAGAACCTTTTGGAATAAGATTCATTCTTTTGAAAGGAGGTAGTCTAAGCCCTTTTGGGAAATTCTTTCCGACAGCCAATTGCTGCATGTAAACACCGTTTCGCAAAGCTTTCTTTTTGAGTTGTATCCGCGCATGCCCAGCGTCCGTGACTTAATGCCCCGGCTGAGTTTTTTTCAGCGCCTAGTCACTTTATATATGGCGACTTCAAAACAGTACTAGTCTACATCTGTGAGTTGTTTACTCATCATTATCACCACCTTATAAACGTGAGTGTGGACCATCTGCGCATGTCAGAAATCGTTTCTGATTAGATGAGTCGATGCAAGTAAACACTGGGGCGAAAAACAGGCGACCGAAATTTCAATTCGGAAAGGTTTGATTCGAATAGGAGAAAAGGGTCCCATGTTAACCCATCTAATGTTTCACTGTTTTCCTGCATTTTATAGAGTACATTTATCAATGGTGTGTCATTATTGATTAACTTATTCAATAATGATACATTGAGAATATAAAATAATTTGAGTGTCCTTTAACAGACACCCCAAATTAAGTTTCCACTTTGAAAAAGATATTTATTTTTGTTTCTAACTGCTTTCATTTCAGCTTTCCTTTACAACAAAAATCTATCACCCAAACATAAACCAAAATGGAAACATCTGCCTTGACATTTTGAGGACACAGTGGTCACCTGCGCTTACAATGTCAAAAGGTAATGGAATTCTCTATTTGCATGAATACATTGTATATTTAAGCAGCTTTGCAGAGAATTTAGTTTGTACAACCACGATCAAAACAAGGAATAGTCTGTAAAATTTTTAATAAAATGCTATACAACAATTTGTAAGCAAGCTGTGTATCTTAAATGGCGTCATGGTCATGTAGCGATATCAGTTATAAAATCTTGTTTCACAAGTAATCAAACCTTGCACCATCTTTAGCTCGCTTGTTGCGTCTTTTAGAAATTCCCATTTCTGACCCCATTATGTTTACCGTTTACACTGTTAAGTCTTATTTTGTGCCGCTCAAGTGTTTACGCTTTGACGTGTTCTCCTGGCATCAAATTCAGAATTAGGACATTTGCAAAAGTCAATGATGTTGATGAATTTAACTGTTATGTTGGTTTCAGATTAAAGTTGTGTTTTCAATTATACACATAAGCAATCTCACCGATATTCTCACCAATATGTGACCTGCACGCATTACAAAATGTGAAAATAATTACACAATACAGGATAGTAATTTGATTATTGTGCTTGAACAAACAATGCATCACCACATTTAATTTCATGGGAAAGCACATGTAGACAAGGCTATGGTGGTCCTGCTTGGTAAATACTGATCACCAGAGTTAAAGTATCGAAACTGCTTGATACTATAAGACCAGGTGTAATAAGTCTGATAGCATTTTGCAGTGCTATTATTGAACCCATTAACTCACAACAGCAAATAATAGGGGCTTAACATCAGTATCAACCAAGTTCTCAGATCCACATTTGTAGTTTTGAGTCTGGTTTAAGCTTACTTTGATATCAAAGAAATATAAGCTTGTGTAATTTGGCATTTCTTTTTGATTAAATTATAAAATGGAGACCAAATGCGAAGCTATATTATCTAACGTGCCACACCTTGCGTGAACCAATCCATTGTGTTGTCACTTAATCTGGTTTCTTCTTAATTAATCATTTCCAGACTGAGCGAACAGGGCTGACAAGGCTTTCACCTTAGATAATCCTAAAATCAACCTCTTTGTAAACAGGAAATGTGAAAATGTATTTGATAGAACTAGTGGCTAAAATGTATTTTTTGTTGTTAAAAAGTTACATTTGATATAACTTGCCACCAATGTGCCAGTGACATCTCTTTTTTTCTTTTTTCTAGTTTTATTATCCATATGTTCCTTGCTCTGTGACCCAAATGCAGATGATCCACTTGTTCCGGAAATTGCAACAGTCTACAAAAATAACAGACAACAGTGAGTTCAAAATCTACAGAATTTGGCATTTAGAAAAATTCTAAATTCTCAAATTGAATCCTTCTTCTTCCTTGTTTTTTCTTTTAAGGTACAACCAAATTGCCAAAGAATGGACCGAGAGGTATGCAATGTGAAGACTTGTCTCTGAGCAACTCAGAATAAGACAATACTGTTGGAACAGCTCATCCACACTGACGCTATTTAAGCTGTTTTATTCGGTTTGGGCACTTTCTGTATTCTGACTTTACTTGACTTACTGTATTTTTTCCCCTCAATGTAATTTTTATTATTATTATTATTATTATTATTATTAATGTCCTTATTAGTTGTGGTGGTGGTGAAATGGCCTGATTGCTTTCTTTCTTTCTTTTTTAATACATTGAACATGGCTATACTGATTTTTTTTCACAAAGAAGTCTATTATTTCTTGGCAATATATATGAATAAACTGAATTTCTGATCAGTATTACTGTGGCATAATGTGAATTGTATATTTCTTTCAGCAATATATTAGTTTGGCCCCTTTTTCTGTTATTTTCATGTCCACTAGGTGGTAGTCTTCACTTTTTACAGCAGAATCCCTTACACTGGCTGTTCATGTCCTACATAAGCTGTGCCTGCCTGCATTGCCATCATCCAGTGCGTTTCAGTAAATGTTTATTCATGTGGACAGTAGCTAATGCAGCGTCTTGCCCAAGCAGGGAAAGGAAAATGAAGAGATTTTGTGACTTTCCAACCATCCATTACCATCACCACTGCAGGTTGCAGCACACTTGCTGTGTACTGTTGAAGCTAGATAACACTTGTTAATTGTGCAGTATTGAAGTACTTAATCTCTACAATACTGTATTTATGTGACTTAACCAGGTTACTGTTTTAAATGAGAGCTAGTACATGTCTGACCCTTGACTTCCCAGAAGAAGACATAGTAAAGCCCATTGATAACTGAAATTAAAATATTTGGATAATTACATACCTGACTGCAATAAATGTTTTCCTTAAAACTAAAATTGATGTTAGATAATCTGTTCTTTTAACACCAGCTCATGGTAGTTTTCACTCCAAATGAGCCAGGGGTAACTGATAGATGAGACATTGCTGCACCATGGTTTCATTTTTATTTTAAACAGTGAAGGCCAGTGAGAGTAAGCTGTTTTTTGTAATAACACCATGATAACCTCACATAAAATACCATACATGCAGTACCGAGAGGTTAACTGAAGTATTTGCTCCCCATCTGGCTTCTGGTGTCTAACACCAGGGTGATTTGAATACATTGCAAATACACATTTAAATTTGTAATAATATTATTTGTTATATTTTTAATAAACTCCAGCTGGGACTGTGAAAAATAACAATTTAAGACATATCTAGGCCTGATTAATAATAATACATTTAATTTATAATGCACTTTACATTTGGATCAAATCTCAAAGTGCTAAAACAACCAGAGCTGGTTGTAATCAGGTCAATCAAATGGTCACTTAAATTGAACCTCGTCAGAAGCATGTAGTTGCTCGCAGGGCTCACAACTAGGAACTGCAAGCCACCCTCAATAAAGGTTAGAGTTCATGGTTTCACTATTTAAAAGATATCGGGTAAAAATGGCGTCCGCAGGAGAGTGGCCAGGTGAGCCAGAAGAACATTAAGGCTTGTGAAGGTTTTGTCACAACACAACTTTTCTATGGCCTGATGAGTTGAAACTAACTGTTGCTAAGATAGTCCCCACAAAATCTGTGGTAAACCAAATGCAACAGGCTTAAAATCCTCGAATAAGATGCAAAACAGCAGTTCTGCAAGGAACAGTTTGCCCAAATTCCACCAGAGTAATGGCAGAGACTGATCTTCAGATACCTAAAGCATCTGGCTACAATTCTTGCTACTGAAAGGTGGCACAACCAGCTATTACATTTATGGGAACAAATAGTGCGTCTTATCTTTCTACTATATTCAGGTTGCTTTACTTTGATGTTACATTTTGGTTGACGATCTCAGAGTTAAGTATGGGATACATACAAAAATTAAAAAATCAGGAGCAGATCAAATACTTATTTTTACAAGTCTAAAACATTTCAGTAGGAATGTAAATAATTACAACATCAACACATTTCACAGCAGCGGGCTGTGAAAGAGGACGACAACATGAGCAACAAAGACACGTTGTTGATGAACGCTCAGATGTCAGTTTATAGTTGTTGACGTGAGGTTACCCAAATTTGGACAAAGCAATGGGTATGAGATTATTCATGCATGAAGATGTTAGAACTTCATGAACAACTAGCTGCATCCTGTTGAAGACAAACCACAAGAATATAAAAATTGGGCATGTGAACAGAAACCAATTTGAATTGCCTGATTACCATGGAAAACGTCATCACATCATAACAAGGACATATATCACGCAAAACAGACCATTAAAACCCTACATTTTGTTCTATAGGGGCTTTTTATTGCAAAGACATTACTGAGTGCAATTACCTTTATTAAGATCCGCACACCTACAACATCCATAATCTTTGGTTTGGAGCTCAGATTTGAAACTTTTTTTTCTTGATCTTGGCTTCCATAACCTTTGCTTTGTTTTCTCTTTCCTGTGTAGCTTCCCTATTACCCGCTCTGAGGATGTGTAGTGTTTCCTCTCTAAACCAATAAATTGCTTGAGTGGTGTGACTCAATGACTGACTATTAGCTAGCATGACTTAAATGGCATAGAACTATCATATTCAAGCATCTGCCCCTATGTTCAAACCTTTTTTACTTCCACCTGTTCCCCTTTGTTTGTTGGTTTGTTTGTCACCCAGATTGGGACAAAAGGTTTTGATCAGATCAGACCCCACTGGAAAAATGTTGGATCATGGATTTTGTTTTTATGGGTTTTTTTTTTTATCAACCTTTAATGATCTCAAGGAAGGAGAATGGCTCTCAGTAGAGCTCATACCTCTGCTAAGGCCCAATATCCCCTTCAGCTCAAGTCAAAGCTAGTCCAATACCAAACCCATGGCCATGTGACTATAGTTCGATTAAAAAAAGGTTCTAGCACGCAATGAAAAAGAAAAAGTTCCTATCATGCAATGAAAAAAGAAAAATCCTTGATACGACCCTGACTTTAATGGGGTCTATTTTAAGATGAGATCTATCCTCCTACAAAGTGTAATCAAAAACCATGTTGGTTGTTTGTGTTGACCTCAACTGTGTCACATGAATCAGACATAACTCCCCAGTTCCTGCAAAAAGATTAATCTACTGATTTCTTTCTTGCAAGATGTCCACTGATGTTTGGAGTCCTGGGGCTACGCTCACACTGCAGTGTGTTCACCACAGACTATGTGGAATCGGACCTTTTTTTATTATGATTTGGGCAACTTTCACATGTGGTCCTAAATATGACATTTATCTGATTCTGGATTATGCAACAGCGGTGTAAACAGTCTTCAGAATTCATGTGGCTTTTCTCCCACTGAGTGCGCTCACATTAAATTTTGACAGCAAAACTGGACAAAGTAAAATATGTAGGATTGACAACAATCCAACAATGACAACTAGGAGACATCTCTATGAAAATTTAATGGATAAATTGGAAAATGTTTCAATCAAATTGTGTTTTGCCTTCTTGCCTCTTGAGAGGCCATAGTTGCTTTATTGTAACTATGGAAAAACAAATCCGGAAATGAATGCCACTAATCTTATTCTGTTAATGAGTTGGAATACCATTGACATTTTAAGTTGTTCATCTGCATGCTCGTTGTTAACCCTTAAGAACCCGGACCAATTTCTCCTTTTTATGAAAATGAAGGGCGATATAAGATAGACCAAATGGACTATGTTGGAGTACCTTTCTGAAGTTAATTTTGAGATTCTATCCCATGCCATTTTTATAATAAATCAGTGTCATAGTCATTCTTTTCTCCCTTTTAATGAAGAACAAAGATTTCCCCTTTTTATTTGCAATTCCAAAACATATATCAAAATTTTTTAACATTTCTGATTAGATTGTATGCCATAAAAAACACAAAATCAGTAAAAATGAAGTTATTTTTTCTAATATGAATTGTACAAAATATCACCTCAGAACTACTTTAATGTAATTCATGTTCTGTTGTTAACCCCATTCAGACTGTGTTCATTGAAATAGAAATGGCACGTTTTAATCTGTAAACCCATTAAACATTTATATTTTCATCATTTAAAAGTAATCAATTGTGAATCGATTTTCTGAACTTTATTTCTTTCTAAACTTACTATTAATCACTGTGTCCTCTTCAGGAAGGTTTATGACACGTCGACATTTCACATTATTCCAGATGTTGTATCCATTGTAATGGAAATCAAACATATACGATAAAAAAACCCCAAAAAACACAGTCTCCTTTCTATGTTTGGGGAAGAGTAAATATGATCATATTAAAAATCTTTATTGTTCTATATAAAACTAAACAAACATGTCCGGATGTATGCAAACTTCTAAGTAACATATCCCATCTTCATCTTCATCGTGTCAACACTGTTGTCAAACTCTGCTCACGCGCTCAGATGGATGTGAAAAGCGGAAAAGCATATATGAGATTTTAGAAGAAGAATCCGAATTGTGCCACTTGGCGCTAGAGTGAGAACATAGCCTCTGTGGGAACCCAGGGGGAGTTAGACGCTCAAGAAAGGGTTTCTGGGAGGAGTCCTGCTTTCTGTACTTGCCGGATGACACGTGAAACTTTCCCGAGGAGTTGGTTGGTGTGTCTGCTGTGACCTGTGCGCTGCTCCGTTAACTCGGCAGAAGACCTGGCCTCTGGAGAAAGTTGCTGCGCAGCGCCATGGCTGCCCAGTGCGACACTTTGATAAGCGGATACTTGCAGCAGTCGGATCATGGTTCAAACAGCGAGCGCAGCACAGACTCTCCTCTCCCGGGATCGGAGGAGGACCTCAGCGGACCCCATCCGCTGCCAGATCCGGAGTGGACTGAGGAGAGGTTTCGGGTGGACCGTAAGAAGTTGGAAATCATGTTATTAGGTAAAACAGATATTCAAAGCTAGCGTTGGGTGTAGTGAGGTGTTATTTTTAGATTATATCCTGTCCACGTTTCAACTCATGGATTGTAGGCTGTCATTATTTCCGAGAATTGACAGAGTTGCGGCACTTTGTGTAATTCGGAATGTCTATTTGGACACATAATAACTTATAACTTAAGATTTAAAATGTCCCAAGTTAGGAGGAGGGAAAACGATCTTCAACGTATCATGCGCGTGCGCTTGATGGAATCAATTAAGACATAAGACAAGTCTAGTCAATTGGGAATTCCAATAATTGCCACCTCGCTAAAATGAAAGAAAATTAAATGTCGCTTCCTTGAAGCTCCTAAAAAGGTTACAGTCACACGGGCTAGTGTGAAGCCCAAACAAGTTAAGGAGTAATAATTCAGCGGTCAGGTCCATGAGAGGGTAACCATCAGTGATGCGTTCAAGGTGGTAGTAACAAGCTCGGACCACAAGCTGTCGCTACAATGACTCCCATGGCGTGTGTTTGTTTTTCAACTAAACTGAATTTGACCTGAAAATGCAGTTTTCTTCTTAGCCAAACAGCTGACCCTTAATTACTTTCACTTAATTTTAACCTGATTGAGCTCAAAGTTGATATGTTATTTGGCTTCACACTAGGACATTAGCGACAACATCCATTTAAGAATTACACTAATAACATTCACATATTCACTCTTTTCAAAAAGACAATTTGATTTTTGGCACTTCGTCTGCTATTGCAGCGTGACACATTGTGTTGATTAAAAAATGTATTGTCCGATGATGAACGAATGAAATTAAGAAGTTTAACACATGATGTCAGACTCATAAAGACCGGGCAGGCCAGTCTCTGTGGAGAGGTTTAGGTGATTTATCACAAATTTCAAAACACAAGAATGTGGAATATTAGAAGTACATACGCTGGATTCTTAATCAATACTTCAGGGTGTAGAGTAAGTTAAGTTGAGAATCAGCCAGGAAAGACTACACAATCAAACTGTAATTAAAACAAGCATGACATTAAGTGTGTTCAGATCTCTGATGAGTATAACTGTTTATCTGTATATTCATTATTTATTTGGAATCAAATTTGGTGTCATCTTCAGCCAGCGGCTGGTCTAAAAGTTGATCCTTCTCACAGACGTATGCATGCACACAAGTAGTTCTCCTTGAGACCGTCTTGGTTGCTGCCTCTCTCCTCGGTACATTCCTCAAAGCTCCATGTCATTCCTAACTCTTCCAGGAAAACAAATTTACCAGTGGCTTGTCCAAAATCTGAGTGTCCCGGACATACCCTTAGCCAGGTCTTACGCAAATATGTCCGTTTGTGCATCTATATGTTCCTATACATAATCTATCCATTGCACCATGACTATACAGTTAGTTTGCACTTGTATCCCTGCCAACGTCTTGTTTCCCAATATCCGCATCATGACATCATGTTGACGTTTCTGTATTTGACATTGCAGCTGGGTTGTAGAATAAAAACAGCTGCTGTGTTGTTCTTTCTTCTAGTCAATTGTAAGGTTCAGGTTTAAATACTCCATAATCTCAACTGTGAAACAGCTTGAACCTTTGACTTCTGGGCTTAAGGAAGAATCCTGGATGTCCGGTTGCATCACATGTAGCTTGCTTATCTAGTGGTAGATATTAAAAGCCCCGGCATTTAAGATTATTGCTGCAGTGTTTAGTCTTGATGTGTTTCAACTCTCTGAATCATAGATTCTCATCTCCCCTGTAGTCTTTATCTATAGGTGTAAATTCAAATCCTGGTGAATCGCTCTTATTCTCTCATCCAGTCGACTCAGAGCTTTGTAATTTCTGGCTGTGTTTTGATTGGATGAGCTGTACACTTTGATGTGGTACATCATGTTCAGAATGTGGCTGTTTGGACTACAATGAAATGATTTAATAGGAACTACTGTATATTTGTACTGATTGTTTGACTGTCAGTGACGGTATCTGGCTTCTTATCCCTGGAAAATTAAGCACTCTGGACCCACGGCAAAGAGCCACAGGGATAAATAACGCTGCAGTGTCTCCCTAAACAATCATTTCCCATCATTTAAACAACATTTTTCCACATCCAGATAAAATGTATGGAGAAGCTGGCATTTTCGGAACTAGAGAACTAGATAGGGCTGTGAAATTTCATGACTTAACCATGTGTATGACTCTACCAGAAAAAAGAAAAAGGTTTTAAAATTGGGGGGCTAGCACAAGGATTAAGAGCTGCTTCCTTCTGAACAGGGAACGAGATACCACCATAATACAACAGCCACTACATATCAGGTCGTTACCATATAATTCCCTTTAGATATACATGCACTGTATATACATACTGATGTGGAGCTAGCTATTTATTATGTATGCTTGGAGGTTTTGTTGGGATGCAACAAGGTAACATTGGATGCAGTGTATTGAGCTTGACACTTGTTTGTTTGACAGGTTTCATTCTTCTGCAATGCACTGCTAGACAAGGAGTCTGGTCGGCTTAAATGGCTGAGCTCTGAACTTCTCGTGAAATCTGTGGTCCCAGTGTTTTTCTCTAGCTGCAATTATTTGAAAGATTTCAGGAAATGTACACATCTTCAGAAAATGATTATTGAACCTGTAGAAATAGAGTTGCTCATGGCCAAGTATTATATATGCATGCTAAACATTTTCCTGTCTGAAATAATTATGAAGACAGGCATAGTTTGCACTATACCTGTGCGTTTATGGTCATCTGATTAATAACGCAAAAAGGCTTCCTTAGTTAAGTCAGAGAATATTATTCCCTTAAGTATTTTTCCCTTCATTTTCTACTAATGACTCACCTGCATGTCTCCACACTGAAGCACAACCCTGGGATATACAGTAAACTGCCCTTTCTTTGGATGAGTCGCATTCGGCCTTCTAATTCCATTTGAAGATGGAAATGTTTAGCTGCTGAACAATAACAAATTTACTGTCTCTCACTTTGGCAGGGATGCAGGCTCGTGGACTTAGATCAGTGAATAGCGTGTAAAGTTACAACAAAGTCTAACCCTGACACCCATCTTGATTTACTGTTTTACCGTTGGCACCCCACAATGTAACTCCCGGGTTAAACCTTGGACACCTCTACAGAGACATGAAAGCTTGAGTGATAGTTTTATGTGTACGACAACAGTGTGACTAAACATTTAGATTTTTTTTTTTGCATCCAATAAGAAATTAAGAGACTTGGGGGAAGTGTGGGAAAAATGTAACATTTTCCCCAACCTAGATCATCCAAGTGTTTACATGTCCAATTAGTTTTTCCGTGGGCATTTGAGCCAATATTTCATTCTGAATAAGGGTTGATTTAAAAGGTTAGGTTTCATTGCTCTGACTAGTAATCTTAAGAGTTTTTGGAGCATTGTCTAAGCATAGCATCTCAGCGCGCCAGGGTGTGTGTACACATCATAACGACATGTTTGCTAAGTTACTGCAACAACAACCTGCAATTAGGCTAAATGATTCATTTTCTTCATTGAACTAATTTGTTTTCCTGTTTCTAAACCACAGAGTATAGCTTTGTAGCTTTACCTTTATCTCAGAGGGGAAAACGAAGCATATGGCGATGGGAACATAGGTTTTCAGTCGGTTTTCATCACTCTCTCTACATGATATTATACAGTGGGTAATACTACTTTACCTAATATTTTTCTCATTGCTCTGAATATATTTAAATGTGACCATATATTTAGCATTTTTCCATTTCATTTTGTAGAGAATAATTTCTCCGCTTCCTAGGCCCACGTAATGATGGAAGTGTGTGTGAGGGCCTCATCTTCTTCCTCCTGGGTACTGAGTAAGGCTCACAGACAGGAAGTGAGTGTCCTTTGGGGAATGTGCTGCAGGCTTTTTCTCCTCTCTCTTACGTTCTGCCCCTTTATTGCTCCTTCTTGAGCGTTCAAACACTGCTCTGTTGTTTCAGCTTCCATCAGATCCACTGAGGAGTTGTGGGACATTCCCCGGTCTTTTTCCTAACGCTACATCACAATCTGTACTTAAAATTTCTCACCCTTCTTAACCCAGACAAAGATGCAGTATTCAGAGTTGACTACCATTTTTCATCATGTTGCATTATTATTGCATCGTGATCTCTTTTCAGATTTATTGCTCTGTGTCATGTAATGCCTTTTTAAAGCGGTCCGTATACCGAAGGAAGATGGGGAAGCTGGGAAAATAGAGAGAAACCTTGCTTGAGTGACTTGCTGTTGGAAAATATGAAGTGAAGAAAACAATAGACCCAGCCAGAGAGGAAAATCCCTCTCTGATGTTGAAAAAATGGAGAGGTTGATGAGATTTTCATCTGCCAATGTGACTATTAAACCAGATTCCGGCCGGATTATACGTTCTTTGTGTTAGACTTGTGAATATGCTAAAGAAGCAAATGTTCCTAATTTGGACTTATGGACCACATTTAAAGGAACTACCACTGTCATGAACACAGATGCTTATCTATATTTTTGCAAATTAGAGATAGATTTGATACTGTGGGGAATAGTTTTATAGTTTTCATAGTTTTATGAAATAGCGAGGCACCCCAGTCGTCGATTAATTAACCAAATGAATCTCAGTATGTGTTGATGTTATATACTTTACATTTATTACAAGGACAGGCATTTAAGGAAGACTTGCTACCCCTGCTGACAGACTGCACCTTTAACGATATCAGATTTTCATAGGATGTTATCACTGTGCTTCATTTATTGTTATTACATACTTTTTAAAGAAATGCAAGAAATAAGAAAGCTTTGAAACTAGAAATGAGTACATACAAGTACAGTGTACTTGTATGTTAACCATCAAATTTTATATCACTCTACACGGTGAAACCGACAACAGCTGGAACCCTAGTCTGCTCACTGTTTAAGAGGATAAAGAACACCATGGTACTTCTTAGAGGAGCAGGGGATGACTTAATGTGTAGCAACAATATAATATGAATTAATTAATAATTTTCCTTTACACTTACTTTTCTTAAATTTTTTCACCGTTTACTAAGAGGGTTGGAAAAGTGGCTGCATACATTCTTCTACGTTGGGAACCCTGAAAAACGGCAATGATTCCTTCAGGTCATGTCGATAAGAAACCCTGTATACCCATTTCTGTTGCACCAAACATTTACAGTTCTTTCTTTTGTTCTTTGACAGTTCTTTCCTGGGACAGCAGTAGAAAATTATGCATTAAAAAAAAGCAGATTTTTAAATCATCAAATGTCATTAGATATAAAATAATCATGTCTGTTACGTGTTACGGAGAATTGTTTAACCTGCGTTACCTTTGTAGCCCAAGATTTGATCAGATATCTTCATTGCTAAATCTTCCATAACTGTTGTACTTAATAATAAAATTAAATGGTTACTTAATTTAACTTCTAAAATTAGCGCTTCACTTTTTCAAGATGTTTTTTGCCTGCCTCTCTCTCTATCGCACCCCCACCCCCCCTACTCTCCATTTCTTACAGCTTTTAACCGAACATGCTGATACAATTAAACATTTCTTTTCGACTTTGCTTACGCGTTGAATTCCTTCAACCTGGGCATGAAGTTTTCAGGAGCTGTAATGTAATTGAACCTCAGCCGGTGGAAAAACCTGTAATTCATTACTCAAGAAAATAAAACTTGGAGTCCTATTTCAACAGTCAAAGAGGAGTTGGAGTACTCTGACCCATTTCTAAGCTCATGGAACTGTAAATGGGCTGAAATAAATATGTTTTTCTTCGTCCCTCAAAGCTCTTTTTCTCCAACTCTTTTCAAAGCAGAGATTTACATTCTGTCTGGTTTGCGGTTGCTATTTTAGAAATATTTCTTGGGGGAGGGGCACCGCTGGCTTTTCCTATACGCGTGCGCACTCACCAAACACACACAAATACAAAAGACACACATGCTTTCTCACCACCCAGCCCTTTACCACTCTCCAAGAGCTCTGTGTTTATCTTTGGGGAACCTTGGGTTTTGGTTTGTTGTTCTCCCTCCTCATTCAACAACCAGTCTATCTGCCTTTTCTCCACTTACTGTGATTGGAGATTTTCGTAAGATTACCTTTTTCACCAAATCCTGCACATTGCCCGAATACTCTCCACTTAAACAAAAGGGTGTGTGTGGTTTGGAGGGTGGAGTCAAGAGACAAGGAAAAACTCATTTAGTTAGAATTGCTTCAAGTGCAGAATTTAGAAAGACCCTTACTGGATTGTATCCATAGAGCTAGTCCATTATGAATAGATTCTACTCTGATTGGGCATATCCGTGGAGATGCCTCAGTGGTATCAGGTACAGTGCTTGAGGAAATAACATCCATCAATACAATCATGTACAAATTGTATTGATGGATGTTTAATAGCCTTTAAATTAACCATCAAGATCTTGAAATCTTTTCTAAAACGAACTGGTAACCAGTGAAGAGTGGCTTAACACTGGCATGATATGGTCTTGCCTGAGTGACTATGAGTGTTTGTTTAAACCAGAGCTGCGGCACTCTGGCTTAACCCTGAGTACAAAAAATGTCAGTAATCCAGACGAGATGAAATGAAGGCATAGGTTACCTTCTCCAGATCTGAGCGAGAGTGTAATGACTTCATCTTGGACTTGGTCCTTTAACAACAGTAGTTACTCAAAAGAAAGGTCACTGACAAATATCTCACCAAGGTTTCTGGCTGCGACAGACTTCGGGGGAGCAAAGATAATTATTTCTGACTTCTTCTCATTAAGTTTGAGAAGATTGACATCCAGCACATCATCTCAGATAGACAAGCAGGAAGATAGATGGTTAAGACTGAAATTGAAATCACCCTGTTCACCAGATTATAATGAGACATTGATGTTTGTATCATCGGCATGGAATTGATACAGGATTTCGTATTTGCTAGTTATTTGATGCAGTGGCAGCATGTATGTGATATGCAGCATAGGACCAAGGATGGGGCCTTTGGGGACACCCAAGTTCAGATGGGCCACCGAGGAGGAGGCGTTGCCCATTGCTATAGAGAAAGTCCTGTTTGATAAGTAGGATTTGAACAATTTTGAAGCAGTCCCTCTAATGCCCACCCACCCACTTCAAGCCGTTCCAGTAGGATTGCATGATCTACTGTATCAAAGAGAGAGCTCAGATCCAAAAGAATTAAAACCGAGCAATCGCCAGTATCAGCTGCAAGTAAAAGATCATTAGTCACTTTAGTGAGTGTAGATTCAGCGCTGTGACGTGGACGAAAACCTGATTGAGTGTCCATGACAGACATCAACAAGGCTTGGGTTTTTAAGAAAAGGGTGCACTTCAGCGTGCTTGAAGGAAGAGGGATCACAGCCATAGAACAGAGAGCTATTGATAATAGAACATTGGCCAGCATATTGTCAATGCGACAAGATGACGCCTTCAGTTTGGCCATTATGTCCTTTGAAAGAACAAAGTAAGAGAGTCTGGAAGGTGTCGAGAAGAGGAGAGGAGCTGCAGTGAGGAGGAGGAGGACCATGTAATTTTAAGAGTGCAAGTCTGGGGCCTGTTTAGTGAGACTGACTCCCTATTCTCCCCGAGGGATGTAACACAGAAGATATCAGGCACCAGGAATGTACAGTTTTGTGTAATCACTTGGCAGCATTCACACATGGGGAGAGACGATAACCCAAACAAGATACCAACAACAGTTTGCTAGAGGTCTGCATCCTGGAATGGATAATTCTATTGCAGTGATGATGTCATGTACTTAAAAGTTTTGATCTGAGATCACAACAGCCTTGCATTTGAAATTGTAGTGACAATTAATGAAATAAATGCTTCTCTATTTCCAATTTTTGTAAATTTTCTGAGCCTTGTGACCTTTGGTCAGAGAGTGTGGTTTCTTTAACAGTCTCTCATCTTACACAGAAATCTACATGAGGCATTTAATACATTTAATTGACAGCACATTTGCTTTGAAACCCTGCAGGAGCTGAAAAAAGAGAGGAGCTGCATTGTGATTAGAGGTTGTACTCTTCGGCAAAGAAATGCAATGAAAGGTGTTCTACCTATGATGATTTTAACTTTGTTTACCATGGCTGGAAAAGTCATTGTGGTTTCAAAGCAAATTCTAGTCCATCAGATTTCCATTGTGGGTTAGTTTGCGATGCTCTAAATGTGCTCTTAAAATAAACGTCAATTAGTTACTTAGTTCAATGGCTGCTACTAATAATGTCAAAACACAAGGTTTTTATTTAATAGTCACTCAATATTAAGAGCAGTTGCAATCTGATTCCTCAAGCAAGCCGTTCAAACAAGCTGAAGATGTATTTAGCAGTGATGCTGAACCTGGAAGGAAATGACTTCATTAATTGCTGGTTATTTTCTGTGTTAAGACAGAATAAATATATATTTTGTTGTATTATAGAATTTTCAGTACTTTCTAAGTTAGCCATGCACGAGTGATGTGAAATTTAAGAATCAACGATTAGAGCAAGTGTTCACAGAGTTTTATCACAAAAGCCTCCTTTTGGGCTAAAACAAGTCGTAGGAGGCACATTTGTCTGTCAAAAATATTAAAAACCTCCGTATTTTCATTTAACACAGATAAAAAGGAAGACATTGTGAAAAGCTCTGGATGTTTCTTTGGCAGTGTTGATGAAAGATCACATAAAGCAGACAGCTGCTCGTTCCTTGTGTGTATAAGTTTCCCAACCCTTGCTTGGTGGAGTGGCGACTAGTGTTGTCTTGGAGAAGCAGCCTAAGCATTTCTCTGGCGCTGAATTCCATAGTTTACTTGTGGATCCCGTGAAATGTGTGGCTAAGCAGTTCACAGGGAAATCCCAGTTGTTAGTTTCAATTACATATCAACCTTATTTCTGCCAACTGTCTGCCAGCTGAAAGGTAATACACCTGTAGAAACATCCTGTCTTTTAAGTGATGCTTTCAGGCCTTGACTGAAGAGAACAGCCCCCCCCCTCTCAGTGAATAACAGCACACTTACATGATAAGATGATGGATGATGATAGAAGATATACACGATGCTTCCTATTTTGTCTGACTTAACTTATAAACACGTATTTTGGCTTTAAATGTTGGTCATTTATATGTAGTTACTTAGTGTAACACAGGACAATTTGTCAACCATCAGTGTAGGTGCTGCATCATTTATACTATACTGTACTATATTGGTTAATATAACACCTTTTAATATCTTTGTTCGGAAATGAATCAATAATGTTTTAAGCAAATTGCTTTGCTAGTTCTATTTTATGGCAATAAGTGCATTCTAGAAATGTTTCAATGTTATTGATAATACCATGATAAGTTTCATTCCCAGTCAGGGATTTTAATCAAATCTTCTCGGAAACATTCAGTATTATGATAGGCAGTGCAGTGTTTTTTCCTAGAATTTTCTTTTAGGCTTCATAGCAAGAGGTGATGTACTATACGCGTACGAAACAATTTTGGTTTATCCCCAAAACATAAGATGAAGATGACTCAATAAACTGCATTTACTTCCCAGTACTAGACTTCCCTTCAGAAGTGAAATAGGAGCAATTAGTCAGCAAATGTAAAAAATCTTATATTTAACTACGGTTCCTTGGAAAATAACTAGTTCAAAATAAGAAATAAATACAATAAGTACAAATATCAATTCTGCATGAAATATGATGTTAATGTCAAATGATTGTTAAAAATCTGGTTTGGCTCCAGAGTTTTTGCAAAGTTTTCTTGTCCTTTCCTGTTTCTTCGTTTCTTAGGCTGTGCCATAACTTTTATTGTGCCTAATCGATTGCTTAATTAACCTGAAATGCAAACTTGCTCAACAGTCTCAACATTCATTTCCCCGCCAACGTCAGCTGATTATTAAATAGCATTATGTTCAATCATTATAAATACACTACTGATCATCATTACATCGAAACGCTAAACGTTAGATTGTAATGTACTGATATTTAAAACAAGCGCCAAACACAGCAGTTTTTACTCAAGAAAGTATTGAATATCACAAACCTTCTATAACTTCAGGAATGTTATGAGAAAAGTCGCTGAAGGAAAAACCCAGCGTTTGTACGGTCCAGCCCATCATTACATCACACTGATGCATTTATTGAAATAGTCCTAGATTTGTTTACTACTTGGTGACGGAGCGATGGAGCTTTGTGCGGCCGTGAACATAGAGGGAGACGCTTCTCAGAACACTGCAGAAAACTGCTCAAACGCCAATAATTCTTTTTTGATTTAATTCATATTTGACCACAATTGCCGTATTAATAATGTTTTTTGGCATGTTGCTGGCCCGGCATGGTTCCTCTCTGGCCTGGTGTGGTGTCCCTCCTGGTTACTTCTCTTTGTGTGTGAACATCATATTAAAGTGTATTAGATGTTATAAAGTTTAATGTATGAAAAAGAGATCCCAAAGGAAACATAAAATCTATGTTTTAAGTGATAATATTTTATTGAACTAATAATGTTAACTAATAGCAAATGGGTTTGTGTGGAAAAATGACTTCCCACCTTTGAAAACTAACTGAAAAAAACAAAAAGTACCAAGCTGCGATAATAACTGCAAGTGGACTTAACACACCCAGGCTTGATTACTACCAGCCGTGTTCAGTCAAATCATCTCTTAAATAGTTCATGTTCAGATGAATGCCAAAATCAAAAGAAATTTGAGATTGAACGAGGAAGAAAATTATGGAAATACATTGTTCTGGGAAGGGTTACTATTTCTGAGGCTCTGGGATTCCTCACATCCACAACACACAGTCTCCACAAATGGAGAAAACTTGGAACAATAATGAACCTTCCCAGAAATGGCCCACCTTTAAAAAAAATTCCTCCAAGAGCACGAGAAGGCTTGTTCAGGAAGTCACAAATGATCCAAAGAAAACAACTAAGGAATGGCAGCCCTCTCTCTCCAACCTAAAGAAGGTCAATGTTTGGGTCTCCATAAAAATGGCATCCTTGTAAAAATGGCAAGGCAAAATCCACTTCTGACCCACAAGGTGATTAAGGCTTACCTGTATTTGTATTTTGCCACAACATGCCTTGAGGGTCTTCCGAGATTTTGGGAAAATATATTTTTGACTGACTTTTCAAAAGTTGAACTGTTTGGAAGGCAGTCTGCTGTCACATTGTTATGTACATTATAGAAAGGGTAAAGCATGGAGGTTGCAGGTTTATGTTGTGGGTGTTTTTCTGCTTCAGGACCTGGATGATTTGTGATAAGTGACGGAAACATAAATTCTACTCTCTACCAGAAAATCTTTTGAGAAAGCCAGCTCATCAGTCTGTCCATCAGAGTCCCACGGGTTCGTGCAGGACCAATGATTCAAGCACCAAAGCAAGTCCAGCCCCGAATGGCCCAATAAGAGTAGTATTTGAGTAGTATTTGAGTAGTTTTTGAGTAGTATTTGAGTTGTATTTGAGTAGTATTTGAGTAGTATTTGAGTAGGCTTACCCAAGTGAGGACCTGAAACCCGCCAAGATGGTACCCTGAAGGGAGCAATCAATTCTCACATCCTTTTCCATGTAACTGCATTAAAGCACTTCCGAATGGAACAGTGAACAAATATCCAACCACAGCAATGTCAGAGACTGATGTCCAGTTAATCGACATTTTTTTTGTTGCAGTTTTTGTTATAAAATAGAGTCAATTCAATGTTAAAGTCAGGGGACGGATACTTTTTCATGTTTTTGATTTAAATATCAGTAACCACTTTACCTTAATAAATTAGTTCTTTATATAGCATTTATTCTATATAAATAATTTATTCTGGGGGCTCAGTTTCGACAGTTTTCCTTCAATTATTTGAAAAAGGTTGTGTTTTTTCAGATTGCCTTGCTTTAACACATTTTATTTTACGATCCAAAATAATTACCTTCGCCAAGGAGATTACAGTTTCTCTCTCGTCTGTTTATTTTGTTTGTTTGTGAGCAAGATTACAGAAAAACTAATAAATAGATGGATTTGCATTAAATTTTACCTAGAGTTAGATTTGCCTAGGGGTGATTTATGATGATGTTGCTTGTTTTCAGCATTCAAAATAAAATAAAATGAAATAATCAGCTGTTTGGAGTAGTGATGTCACAATGTGGCCATTGCTTCATTTGATCCATTGCTTTCTTTGATATTTCTTATGGGGTAGAGCTGGGGGCTCAGTGTCGACAGTTTCTTTTTTTGTTTTCTGGCACCCATCTGTAGGGGTGCCAAAGGAAAATGGTACGGTAAGGGTCTGTTGTTTTGGCCCCCTTTATGATGGAAACATAGTGAATTTGGTATGGTAGTAAGGTTGGTATGATTCGGTACAGTACCGAACTGAACCATACCACGCAGTGATAAAACATGCTCAACCAATGAGTTTTTTGTTTTGTGCGTGTATTTTGTGGCTCCCCTAGGCCCTTTTATCTAGGTTGAAAAAATCATGCTCTACTGCTTTCCTTAAATATATGAAGGTTTTTTTTATGTCCTCTCAGACAAGGGGGCTCATCGCCTAGCTTATTTATTAATCTGTTTAATTATAGCACAGGCAGGTGAGCAGAAAGTGAACAGAACCTAAGTAATCCAGATAATTTCTAATCCTATCCAGAGGAAATATAAGTTGTCTAAACCTTCCTCATTTTCATGCCTGCTTGGATTTTTTTTATATTTTTCTTGGAATGTCCAAAGTCTCACCTTGATCCCTCTTGTGATTATTGCCAGTGTAGCGGATTTTGTTTAAGCAACTCTGCAGTTTAGAGATCCAACTGGTGCCTTTAGAAGCTCTTTTTGCTTTTGGTAATCTAAAAAGCTCCTCATCTCATAGACATCCTTTGATATGAAGATGTTACTTCGTAATTCTTGCACTGAGCAAACAGTGGAGTGATCAGGCCTTTCAACTCTTTTTAATATATTGTTTTTAAATAGAATAATAATGGCATATGGAAGTCATACTAGATTTTACAACTCTAGTTTTGCTAATTTCAAGCTGTTTCTTATTAACCTAATCATTAAGCCTGAATAAGGTAGTGCTGAAACCTTATCAAAGAGTGGAAATATTCAAAACGTCTGATCTGCTTCATGAGGGTTGACTCTCTGTTTTCTTGATTCTCGTGTCTGGATTGAAGCCATAATTGTAGAAATCAATGCTGTTTACATTCCCTCCGTGTCAAAACACCGGAATCTCCCCAAAAGTTAGTTTCTCCCCAAAATAATGGATACCAGACCTTGTTCCAGCCGTCAGTGCTGAGTTCTTCTTTCCACTTGCTTCAACTTCGTACTACTTTACATGGATTGACGGTGATTAGATGCATTCCATAATATGCAGTTAATTAGAAGACGCGGGTCTTCTTAACTCTAACCACCATGTTTGTCAGCATGTCAAATTAATAGACAGTGAAGAATACCACTTTGAATTAGTGCTTCAGTATTTGATCCACAATTTCAAAAAAAAGACTTAAGGTCAAACTTGTAGCTTGTGATCTTTTTCTCTGGGGTCTTGTTTAATATTTCAGCTGTGATGCCTTCACAGTCTGGGCGGTGCCGTGAAATCTGTGCCGTACAGGAAGGGAGGAGTAGAGCGTGGTCTTAATGCAATCGGAGCTAAAAGCACACCAATAGACCATTTTAGCTCCTGAGGAACAAATCCAAGAAAGCCTCTTTAATATAAATCAGAGATTTTTGGTGTTGAAAAATAAATGTTAAACTATGGCTGTGCTCTTTCGTCACTTGTCCAACCATTCAGTCCATTTTTCTTCATGAAGGCCTATAATTTATATTGGGCTTTTGCAGTTTGTAATAGTTTTAATAATGGGTCACTTGTTTGTCCAAGCAATGAGGCATGAGATATTCAGTTTTGTGGTAAAATGCCTGTCAGTTCTGTGGGAAATGGACAAAGAGAAATCTGAAATATCATTTATTTTCCTTTATTCATGTGTTGTTGGCAAATCAAATCCAGGAGACAAACAAGCAAACATAAATATTATGAAGAATGTGAATTTTTAAAAACCCTGTATTTTAATTTTTTCTTATTCTTTATTGAAATATTTGCAAGTCAGCAGCTGATTTTTCAATCTCGGATTACAATATGCACTTGAATGCAACAGTAGCTTTAAAAATGATCAGCAGTGATGAAAGAAGACTTGGATCCATTATGTTGCTCTTTTTAAGGAATGGCAGAAGGCAGTACTTGGGTAACATTAGATATCACGGCCTTTTTTTGTTTTCAAATTTTCTATTTATTTTTCAGATTCCACAGTCATCAGTTGACCTAGTTGTCAGTAATGGTATGGCCAGTGATTGATTGAGCTTTGCACCCCTGATATTGTCGTACTACAATTGGCTGTTTTATTTAATGTATTTGTATTTTGTGACACATCTGCTTGCCTACATTACCCACAATACAAAACAATACTTCAGTTTGGGATTCAGATGTGTAATGCTCTTAGCTACTAATATAGCTTTGAGCTACTATCCTCAGAAAGAGATGAGGAGGTTGCAAGAGATGTCCAGAAGGATCGCTGCTCTGTTCTCCAACCAACATGAACACTTGTCAAATGACCTGATTCAAATTACTCCAAGCAGCTCTGTGCACATTACAACAACTTTTTGTGCTATTTTAAATCACTAGATAAGGGTCTGAACCCTTGCAAATACATTTTTAAAATATTATATAGCGAGACTGTTCTTCCAATGTTTATTGTCATGATCAAAAAAATGTGCTAATGTATGTTTTTATCTTTATTTATATCCCAGAAAAGTTGCGGGTATTACGGAATTGTCATAGCCGCCGCGTCCGCCTTTGCTGATTCTTCGGTTGTATGTTTCCAACACTAGGGGGATCCATAATTTCTCTACTGTTGGTCCTAATCAGTCTAGATTTGGTGCATATGAATCGACTCAAACATAAATTTCCTGCGTATATCATATTTTACTCTAATTATTCATATTTTACACATTTCAGAGAGCTTTTTTTTTTTTTTTTACGAAAAACGCTTCATAATCGTTGGTCCAATTTAGTTTCAACTTGTTGAAAGTTAATTGATTCAAGGAGATCTAACTTGTTATATATCATATTTTACTCTAATAGTTCCCCTTTGTGAGTAAAATATTAACTATTTTCTTATGAAACACCCCGTTCTCATATAATTTGAGGGGTTCAGTCAGGAGGTTTACTTGTACAACACAGGGGATTTGGGGTTTTTCAGGGATATAACCTTTGCTTTAGGGGACGACAGCATAGACATAGTCTTTGACAGAAATTTGGCCGTTTTTGTGTCCAATTTTTAATTTGGGATACAAAGACCATTTATGCCTAATTTGCACTTTATGCACTCTGAATAGGTATGTTCAGTTGACTGTCTATTCCATACGGAGGCACACCTGTAAGAGTTGTGTCAGACATTCTTAAAATGTTCCCGAAATTTCTTAGAACAACTAACACTTAATAGGCAGAAATTCATCGAACTGTCTGAGAAAAACCTGCAGCTTTTGAGCTTTTGTCGTCGACATTGAAGTCAACCTCCTTATACATTGGGCCATCTGCCACTGAATAGGACATTGACTGTGCAAAAGTAAGCCGTTTATTCCTCTGACAATACAGACGGCCCCTATGAAATCTATAGGATTTCTGTTTCGTAAGATTAGCCAAGTTGCTATCCTACTGGGCTGCACAAAGCAATGCATTCCTGGAGTCACCACAGATGTTTTTAATAACTTTTTTTCTTAGTGACATACAGTACATGATGATGTCGGCTCACACACTGTTTAAACAACCTTTCAGATGTGATACATATCGCCCCTCCCCCTCTAATAGGAAAACCAAGAATTTAATTTAAAATAGTTTTAATTCCGGTGATTTTAGAGATCTGAATCACTTGCATTTTTTGGACTTATAACACGGTCAAAAGTGAAAAGTATGATGAAAATCATACTCTCTTCTCTCTTCTCGTCTCTTACTGTAACATGGAATAGAGCTAATGTGATGCCTTGCTGTACCTCTGCTCTCACTGCTCAGGGTTCTCCCACAGCCAGTTTACACGCTGCATGTTTGCCAACAGGATGTTTTGCTCTAAGCACATGGCTTATGTTTTCACTCATGTTTCCGTATCAGATTCTTTTCAGACCCCTGCACTCGCATGCTAAAGGTGCAGACACACTGTAATCGTCCATTTACTAGGCTCAAAGCTGAACCCCTATAATAAATTGTTTTAATTGTCTCCTAAATCATATTATTTGGCTTAATTTGGTCTAATTGGATAACGTTAACATCATGGTGAATATGTAAAAATGTACAACAGAAAATTAAGTTATATAAATTGCTCTTTAAAAGGCTGATAGAAGTAAATAAGAAAAAAGAGGGATGTTGTCTGACACGTGTAAAACACTGCTCCTACTACTAAAAGGTGATGCTAAGAAAAAACTTGTTTTTTTTATTAACCATTGTAATAAATTATATTTTTGGTACATTAATTTAACAATTTCTTTATATGTGCATTTATGCTTAGGAGGGAACATCAGATTACAATTCTTTGCAATATAATGTTTATTTGGAAATACATGTTTATCGATAAATGATATTAAATTTCATTATAAAACTATTTAAAGTTACTTGTATTAAAATGCAGTTACGTTGCTGGGGGCTTCCTAATTTTCCAAGTGAATAGAGATGTTTGAAGCGGTATTTGATTGTCCTGAATGGACTGGTTCCAGACTAGTCCGTCTCATTAATATACCACTGACAGAGAAATTACCTTTGGGATATACCGTAGATGGTAAACGAATACTGAGACTGTGGAAAATAATAGTATAGGCTGCTCTTTTACTGTTTTCAGTAGAGAACAGCTTTTTGTTTGTCTTACTTTTGACGAGAAACCCTTGAAGGAAAAAACTAATGGGGCCTTTTATAATCTCTGATAATTTCAGGGCACCTATGAACTGAACACTTGTGTCAGGACTCGGTGTATTTCAGAAAGCAGGTTTAACGAACTCTTGAGTTTAACCCTGAGCTCTCTGTTGTTGAACCGTGAGATGAACTGTTTTTGATTCCAGAACAGCTGATCTGGGTTGGTTCAATAGACTCTGAGTTTGTTCACTCCAAGATAAAATCGACCAAGAGGACAATCCATTGTCATCATCGATGGCGCTTGGATATTGTGATTCATTTTGGCAACGGGTGGGACATTATGGTCACTATACTACACCATTTGAGCTGTGGCTCCATCAGAAAAAGAAAGCAAACTTACGTGGGAGAAAATTGTTGCCTGAGAGAATGTATCTATTAGTTTTACTCTAAAAATTACAGTATCAAAACGTGGTGGAATGATATCGAACAGACTTTTATTTTCATTCACTGGTACTAAGCACAACTGATAGCAGCTGAAAATGAAATACAAATACAGAGTTAATCCTGGGTGGACACTTGCTGGAAGAATTATATACTTCCCTGGGAATGAGCCAGAGAGGGTTGCGGGAAAGAAAACCTCTGGAATATCTTGCATGGGCTGCTGTAAACCAACCCGACCCGAAGAAACTTGATGGATGGCAGATAGGTTCATGACTATACCTCAGTTTGGTTTTAAACATATTCATACTAGTGTTATAATAGTATTATATTATAATCAGTTGTGGCCATTTTATTTCTGTCACTTTAATTCCAAACATACGCTGATATTGTAGAAGAAGTTTCCAAAAAGACTTTGCTCGGTGTGTTATGTTGGACAAAGTCATTCAGATAAATCATGGAATGAAAGCACGTTTAGTCCTGGTCTCAGAGTCCTCTCCTGATGTCAGTCTATTGAAATTACAGACGGACACTTAGCGTCTGACAGTTCACTTTCACGCTCGGTAGGAGGAGTCAGGAAAAAACTAAGTTGCCATGGCAACAGAGTTTAATTTATAAACCCAGAGTTTCTTTAATCTCAGGATTAACAAACTCAGTTTCCACTAAGGCCGTTCTCTAAAAAATCCCCTCCCTGGTCTGTCTCAGAGAGGAGTGTTACCTAAACTATGGAATGTAAACACTTCTTACTATACACCAAGATGACCCTAATATGTATAGTTTTTGTGAATTCAGCAAAGTTTGATGTTTTCATCATCACATGATTAAGGGCTCCGACTAACATTCACTCAATTATCTTGATATATATGATATATCGTGATTTATTTTTATTTATCTTGATTCTTCTATTATGCATCTCCACCAAGGAGGTCATGTTTTTATGTTCTTCTGTGTGTTTATCTGTTTGTGCTGTGAACAAAGCTACGGAAAACCTGATGGACGATTTGGATGAAATTCTACAAGGTGGTTTAATGTTGGTGACGTTATGTATTTCCACCCACTTAAAATGAAATAAGATAAATCGTTTGGAGTAGTGACATCACAATGTGGCTGTTGTGTTTTTGGGGGTGGAGCTTGGGACTCAGTGGGCTGAACAGAGAAGCTGAAGTGGAAGCCGCATGAGATGAGTATTTGAGTGATACTCAAAGAGTCTGTTGGAGTTTGTGGTAGATTTAGAGGCTTACAAAAACTCGGAAATTAATGGAGAAATCTGCATGGACTTTTTTAAACCTGGGTACTGTTGTGTCTCGGCTTGGGTTTGCGACCTCTGTGTGCTTTTTCTAGTTTTTAAGTAATTTCCACGTATAGATTAAGATATTAACAAGCACATTTTCTAGTCCACTTGTCAGATTCTTAAAATTTTGAAAGAAATTCAAATAACTGGTGTATTTACCGCGGTAACTCATGTAAGTAGAAGGAAAATTGAATAATGCATACATCTGCATACAATTAATTGAAATTTTTTTTTTAAAGGTTTTATTAGAATCAGGAAGAATAGGTGTTACTGAAAATATAATTTTAATTGCTGAGGCAACCAGGCTTTTCAAATCATCATTCACCCTGATAGATTACTTCTCTGCTCTCTTCTTTTACTGAAAACATATTGCTTCAGCTATCAGCCACCTGACAAAAATATGAAGTGTGATGAATTCCCTCCACATCAGTCTTTGTACCTTACGGTATGCAATTTTTATTGTATTGTCAGTGTTATCCACAGAAATGCTATAGATTAGGGTTGGGCGATTAATCCTGAGGAGATTGCGATCTCGTTTCAGACGTGTATACAATCTAACTGCTGCTTATGTTACAACGAGCGAGGACTGGGACTATAAGAGCATGGTCTTAACGGTATTTGTTTTTTGTCTCTACTCTAGGGGATTATGGGAGTTTCTAAGTGCTAATTTTATCTTTAGCGAGCCTAAAGCAAGCGCTAAGCTAAATGCTAAGTTAGAAACTCGGTGTAAACCAGGTTGTCTGCTGAGTAGCTGGAGAGCTAACATCACTTAGCACAAGCAGGAACAGGAGTGGTAGTCTCCTAAAATCCTTCTTCATGTCATCTTTTTTCTTCCTACCGATTTATTTCTCTGCTGTTTAAGGACGGTTACTGATCGCTTACACTCGTAACAACATGGAGAAGGTGAGCAAGAGAGTGTAGATACCTGTCCGAAGGGGGCCTCGCGTTCCCTAACGGTCTGGGCCAATTTGTACATGTAAAATTGTTTTTGGATTTAAGTTGGGCTCTGTCAGGTCAGGTATAGCCAAAGTCGAGTTCAGTCATGATAACCAATTCAACATGATTCTTTCAGGATGTCGTCGTGAAAATCCAGTGTAACAGTAGAATAAAAGGGAATTGATCTAATGTCTGGGTCCCTGTTTTGGCCTATGTATCTTCTCAGCATTGCAGGTGTTTCCTTACGTGAGCCCCTGAACGCAGCATGGGCTATGTGGTACTTTTCTAGCAGAAAAATTCTTATGTAGTAGCCGATATCAAATGACTCACAAAGGACTTAAAGAAACACTAAGTTTCGAAGAATTTTGATTTAGTTCTAGATCTATGCATTAGCTAGTGTTAACTATGTCGAACATGGTCAGGTTCCGACACGAAAGCAGAAGGTCTACTGGGTTTGGGCCGGGCTCAATTAGTATTCTCCCGAACTTGGTTGGGCTTGAACATAAATATGCGTCCAGGCCCTGCTTTAGTGCACAGTAAAGCTGTGGGAGTTAACCCTTTAGTGCCCGCCACATCTATCTGTTTTGCCCACAGAGAGCATATGAAGCCTTTTAATTTCTCATGTACATAATTTGATGCAATGTGCAGTAAACTGAAAGTTAAGATCGTCGAGAGAATTGTAATCTCAATTCTAAGCAAAACAATCTCTGATTCTTATTTTAGACTGAATTGCTCAGCCCTTCTCTTTACTAAATGGATCACTCTCATTTCAATCAATAAATGGCTGGAACGTCAAATGAAATCATGAAGGATCTTGAACTTGTTCAAGAGGCATCTAACAATGATTTATAAATGATGTAATGAACATGAACATGTTTCATCCATTTATGTTATTTTTCAATCAGAGTGAAGACAGTTTGAATTTTCTACAACTCTTCCACAATCAGATTATATGATTAAAAGAACCCATAATTGGATGTTTAGTACCTGAATACTTTGACAGTCTGTTTATTTACTGTTGATCTTCTTTTTGTTTTGTAAGTGAAGTATTTCTTGGACATTTTTTAGATGACATTGAGCTGATGCGTCGGTCTTAGGAGCTTAAGAATGATAATGATTAAAAGTTGATAATAAGTGTTGGGAAATATTCTATTATTTCTTTCTTCTGTTTTGAAAACTGGCCATCAGTGTCCGATCTACATTTTTATAAACTATTTCTCTTGCTAATCTCACTAAGAATGCATTAGCAAGTCAATGCAATGTGCTGGTCATGCCTTGATGTACACAAACCTGATGTGAAATGGAGCTGAGCCAAGACAAACCATTCTCCGAGTCTTCATAAACTGTGGCCTGGACTTGTTTACTCTGCAGTCTGTGTCTTAACAAACACCTGTCTAATTACTCAATCGCCAAATGCCTTAATGTCAGGACGAGTTGAAATGTTTTGTATCATGTGATTTTTCATTTTCTATGTTTGTGAATGTTGTGTGGTGGTCGGTCAAGTCATAACAGTGCTATTCAAACCTAGGTTTCACATTATCGCCATATGGAACTTATGCGCTGCCGGCATACGCTTATTAAGTAGAACAGATTTATTTGCATACAATTTCAGCCATATGCGCTGGCTCTTGGAACATTTTTCCTATTGTGACTCATGTTATCTGGACAATATTTAGTGTAGCTGTTCACTGGTCAGACGTCGGGATGAGACATCAGGATGGGATGGCCTTGTGAGACCATTGAAGGCGAGGCGGAGTCTGTCAATACTAATAGAGCTACAGCTGGCACAAGCAAGAGAAGGGTAGAGAAGACACATAGGTTAAACACTTTCTCCAGCCACAACTAAGCGATGTCCAAGGGAAGGTGTTCACAGTATCCATAGCCTGTTATATTGTCAAGCACATCCATCCTTACAGTGTAGCTGAGAATGATGGCTTCCATTACTTGATAAATGCTTTGAAGCAGAGGTACAAGATACCACGTACACAGCGTTTCACTAAGAGACGCCTGCCAGAGTTGTATGAAGTGAAAAGTGTGTGACAGTAACAACTGATTTGTGGATTCCTATGACCATTTGATGGTCACTATGTACCAAATCCTCACAGGTTGGGAGTTAAGGAGTCTTTAATCGTATAGATGTCGCTTTCAACGGGCCACTTTATTGCATCCCTTTGTCAGTGAGATGTTGCACTTACGTTACTACTGTGTTCCTGTACCTCTCTTGAGTCAAATGACTCGGCAGCAGCGCTGACTGTCTTGGGCATATAGTTATCCAGTGTCTAATTGTATTTTTCAGCATCTCCTTTTCTATACCGTAGGTGTCTAATTTACGCCTATTAAAAATGTAATATAAGATTTGTTTTCAAGGCTAGTTGGGACTTTGCAAAATTCATGAATGAATTGTACAAGAACCCAACAAATTTTCATGAAAAGTGCTGGGAGGGTTCGGCATGTGGCTTGGAAAAACCCTTTAGAATTTGGAGTGGATCTGGATAGAGGGCAAGTTAGGAATGTTTCCACTCTTTTGAATATTTGCAACATATGGCTTTTTTTCTTTCTTGTTTTTTTTTTTTTTACCGTTTTTGTCAATTATGGTTAAACTACTTGAAGGACTGCATTGAGAACCCTGGGGCCAAATTACAAATGTAATTTAAATGTTATCTTAAACCAACGTCACAAGATTCTAACGTGTGTGTGTGTATGTATATATATATATATATATATATATATAACACGCTTTATTTCTCCTTGATTTAACTGGTTCATATCCCATAGGTGTGATTGACTTGGAGATACACTGTGATGATTATATGTTCCCTTTTATTTTTTTTGCGTAGTGCATTGACTGAAAAAACAATCTCTACTTCACTAGTTGCTTGACCAACAATCCCATGTCAAACCTCACTCAAAGAATTATCTCTTTGTTTGTGATAAGTTTGCTGTAAATAGTTTGATGAATAAATAAGTGAAATATTTCAACGTTGGCTCATTGTGTTAATCAAAAACTATTGTGCTCCATCCGGATATTAAAACTCCATAATCACCTTTTAGTTATACATTTGATACATGCCATTATGGTTTTATGTAATGTGCAGATGAAAGACAAAGGGACTTTGGTTTTCTTTTAATAACAACAGAATTCTTTCGGTTGCCAACATTGAACTCTATAAACTACATGGGCTTTGCAGTTCCTGACCAAGAATTGCACAGAAAAGGAACAGATCCATCTAAAGACCGGCTGGCTGAAATGCATCATTAAACGTTCCCTTTGTTGCCAAAGGACAGAGGAACATGAGAAATTTCCATCGACAGCCGATATGTATTTTGAATCGACAGAGGTTCCACAGCTAGAAAGACTTGCAGATGTGTTGGACCAACCAAAGGCCTGGTTTCCCTAGGTAGCTGGTCCTCTGGCTAAGTCCAGCTTTACTGTATCAGCTCGGGCAGTTTCCTGGCATTTTCTCCTGCTTGAAAAATTACATTTAAACACCAGGGCTTTCCTTAAGTGTTTATTTTATTTACTCATCATTTTGCAGCTTTACATATACCGTGGTAGCTGAAAGATTATGTTTTTTCTCACAGACAAATATCTAGAAGTGTGAGAGCCTTTTTAAAGAAGTGCAAAATCAGACGCCAGTTGACCCGGTTTTACAACGACAGTAAATTTCAGAGAGCTTTCACTGTATCTATCAATGTTGCACGGAAGCTGTATCTAAATACTGGGATCTCAGAAAATGACAGGGAACATTTTATTCTGCTCCAGTGAATGAAAAGTCTGTAACAACGCCAAAAAACATGAAATGGAGATCCACCATATTCATGCTCAGAGTGAAGATACTGCAAGATTTCCCTGGAGACGAATAATCTGTGTGTGATTTGGCTCTGTTTTAAGGTTACCTGAATATATAAATCTGGCACAGTGTGATTTCATGAATTTATATTCCTTTCTCTGTCTCATTCTAGCGGCCTCTGAAGGGAGAGTCAATGGTGGGGAGGATTTCTTCCAGACGGTAAGTGTGTGTTCTGAACTTTGAGAGCATTTGCTCTGTGTTTGGGTTGTGTTCAAGCCCGCCGAGCAAGACTTTCTCTCTTGGTGTGGAAGCAGATGTCAGGTGCTCCTCCACCAGCTTGTTATTGCAAATGAAAACAAAACAAAAACGAGGGAACAACACTAACACTTACTCACTCCTGAGCTCTGATCCTATAACACAGCTGACACTGTGAACGCTCGGAGCCTTCTGACGTTACATAACAGCACCCTCATCTTTCCTACATTTTTAACTTCAATTATTAGTTTTGATTCTATCAAAAGTTAATCTATTATTCTATTAAATTCACCTATCTTGCAAATAATCATTATTGAGCCTTCATGACGACGTTGTTTTGTTCCATAGCGTTTCTAAAACTAATCCTGACTAGGACTGAACTATATAAATCACTATTTCTAATAACATTATGAAAACCTATATTCATATACCGGTTTATTCAAATACAGTTGAACGTTAAGAAGATGGTGATTGTAATTTCAATGAGTCAAAGAAAAGTCATAAATACAAAAATGTGTTTTATAAGAGTAGACATTATTTTTCCTGTGTATTTGGGAAGACCCAAAACCATTTCAACCATTTCTGGATTTCACTTGAACAAAATATGTTGGTTAAGGTCTCCATGTCACTAAACATGCTCTGATAACTGGAGAAACTGCAAAGCTCAAGTTAAAAGAAAACAGGACAATTTTCGACTTAGCCTCCCTTTTGACTGATTAAAACTTAGATTGCTAAAGTGGACAATTTATAATCCATAATGCTTCTCAATGGAATTGTGGACATTGATGAACGTCATATAAATCATTTTAAATGAAATGGACAAGGCAATAATCAAATTTACAAGCTATAAACAAATGGAGATGTTCTTGTGTACGGGCTATATACATTTAAATATAGATGTATTATTATGTATATATAAATATACACAACACTGACACTGGTTTGATTAAGCAGTGGATAGTTGTCACTGAGGCAATTCATTGGTGCGGGTAGGAAACAACCTCTCCGGTGTCATCTCCCTGAACACTGGCTCCCCTCAGGTCTGCGTCCTGAGGCCGCTAACCCTTCTGATGACACATGACTGCTGTGCCAGGTCTCCCACTAACCACATTGTGAAGTTTGCTGATGGCAATACAGTAGTGGGCTTCATCCAGGATGACAGCGACCTGGCCTACAGAGAGGAGGTGAAAATTCTGGTGGACTGGTGTAAAACCAACAACCTGGCCCTGAATGTCGAGAAAACAAAGGAGATCGCCTTCGAATTCAGGAGGAACCAGCCCAGTCACACACACCTCCTCATTAGTGACACAGCAGTGGATAGAGTCAGCAGCACTAAGTTCCTGGGAGTACAGATAACAGAAACTCTGTCCTGGTGCCACCACACTGGAGCCCACATAAAGAAAGCTCAGCAACGCATGCACTTTCTGCGCAGGATGAGGAGAGCACACCTCCCTTCCCCCATTCTCACCACCTTCTACAGGGGCACTATAGAGAGTATACTGACCAGCAGCATCTCTGTCTGGTCAGGAGCCTACACTACCGCTGACTGGAAGTCCCTGCAAAGGGTGGTGAGGACAGCGGAGAAAATCCTTGGGACTTCACTTCCACCCATCCAGTGCACTGTTACAAAACGCTGCCGGACCATGGCTTGCAACATTAGCAGAGACCCCTCCCATCCCCACCATGGACTGTTCTCACTGTTGGCCACTGGAAAGAGGTTCCGTAGTCTCAGGAGCAGAACAGCCAGGTTAAACAACAGCTTCTTTCTGCAAGCCATAAGACTGCTGAACTCTAAATAACACCCGTCAACCCCCCTTTCATAAACATCCTCCCCCTGACACACTATACCGGACTGCTCCATAAGAATGTTTACATCCCACAAGTGCAAAAATAGTGTTTTATATAGTATTGTATCTATTTATTCTGTATATATATATATATATATATATATATATATATATATTGTTTTTTTTTTAAACTATTTATTGCACTTTTTCACTTGAGTGTACCTGAACATGTTACTGCCGATTTCTTTTTAAGTGTTTTCCGAGCTAATGCCTCGTAATTTCGTTACAATGAGCACGGTATGGTGTAAATTTGAATGACAATAAAAGTCTGTCTAAGTCAAGTCTAGACTTGATGTTTGGCCCTTTTCACAGTGATTTTTATTCTGAATGTTGAGCAGTCGAGGCAGTGACCTTCTTCAATCAAGTTTCCCCTTAGCATTCTCTTTTCTTTTCTTTTTTTTACTTTTTCAGTTTAAAAAAAAAATCTTTTACATTGTTTCTTATTCATTAATTGTTTTTTATATCAGGGAATATCAACTCAATTTGGTTGTGTTGCTGTGAGACGGTAGTGCAATGACAGTAAAGTTTTTTATGTCTTATAAAAATAAAAGCACATTCGAACCCTGTCCTCTTGGATGGCTGGAAATAAGGAACGCCGTCACTACCTTCAACCATGTTTTCCAGTGACACAAAACCCACGTTGCAGTGTTGCTGTGTTACATGCTGCAGCTGCGTCTGGAGACTTTGAACTTTGGTTGATGCTGCACAGTTTGACCCTATTTTCTGTGAGTTTTTCTTAATGTGGTGATAACACTTGGTTCCAGGGATGATTGCACTTTGAAACAGTAATACTACAGTCAGCAATTTCACGTCATTCATCGGTTCAGTAACCACTTCATCTTGTGGCCCAACCCTTCTGATTCCATCCTGACAGTTAATTTCCATACGTGAAGCATCGTTATTAAAGAAACAACTGGGAGATTAGCGGAGACCGTAAATATATTCATCAACTAGAAAACAATTTCTGCTCCATTTGTTCAGTTTGAAGCCCAGGAATGAATCACACGGCTCTGAAAATGAAAGCAACCAACAATCAAAGTTAACTATAAATGTCCATTAATGTTTGACAACAGTTATTTTGCTAGTATCCTGTTTATTATGTGCCTCTCCTTTGATACATTTTTGTTTAAAATTCAGATTTCTGAATATGCTAAACTCTCGATAGTATGTTAATGGTTTGTAATGAAATATATGATAGACAGCGGTTTGTTTTAGCTTCCCTCCTGAGTCAATTTTCCATATTTGGTTTTGAGGTTAGGAAATTGAGTTGAAGTCAAAAGAAGGAGGCAATTTAACTGTCCCTGAAGCAGTTTTCAAAATCAAGTAATACAAACCAGGCGCCTTGAGATTCCCCTCATTGGAATTTTAACAAGGCCTCAAGGTATGCTATAGTTCTGTCTCCACCTCTTTTGGCATGGGTATAAGTGAAATGTATAAGATATCCTGTGTATGTGTCTGCCTCGCTCCACGTTGCTATTCTGACAAAGTCCGGCTGTTGGCATTTTGGATTTGTCATTCATGGCAAGACTCTGGCATAAATGTTGTCACAGCTCATTCAAAGAAACGGTGGTTCTTTAAAGAGGATATATTTTCAATTAGAAATTAGTGTGAAGCTGTTTGGTTTGGCAAGCTTTCAAAGCATAGTCAAGCAGGACTACTAAAGTCATGTTTTTATTGTAGAATTTCCATTTGGATACCTCTGTGTAGTTTCCCCTCCGATAGCGTGATCTCCGCACATGCCCAATTAAAGTCAGGAAAATAAACTCTAAGAGCAACCATGGAACGATATTGTTAAAAGAAAATGGATGAGGTGTGTCAAAGACATTGAAGTAGATGAAAATGGAAACTCTTAGTTGGACTTCTTCCTTCCCCCCTCAAAACACCACTACCACATACACAAATAAATCATTTAATAAATGCTCCCATCCTCATAAGTCTGCTTATGATCATTTTTGATGCGCACACTTTTAATTTTTAGGCTTTTGGAATCATTTTAATTTGCCTCAGAAGCAACGTTTAAAAGTTTTTAAAAAGGTTCAGGGTCTCCCCCTTCTTTCTCTCAAGAACCTGCTGCAGTGGTGTATGAAGCCCTCTTACTCACGGTAAGTGGGCTTCATCAGTAGGATGGACTCCCTTTGAGTTCAACAACGTTTAGTAATATAGTTTCACAGTCCACCCAGTCTTTGAAGTCAATGACAAAGTGGGACCAGAGGACGGTGCCACAACTGGGGAATTAGCCGTTGGCACCTTACCGCTGTTCATATGAGGGGTTCTGCCAACTTCATGTTCCTCATTCATATCGGTCTGTTTTGTTCTCTGCCTCGTGTCCCTCGTGCATCCTTTTCCTTTTTGCCATTATTTCATTCATCTTGCTGTTTTATTAAACTATTGGTGTTCCATTATTTTGCTAACGCTGGATATTGTGCTTGATTGTTAAACAAAAAATGAGTCTCAGTGAGCAGTAAGTGAAAGTTCTGGACCGCGAACGTGTCTAACCATCGGCACAGACCACAGGAACAGTGTAAGAGGAAAGTCTTGGAACAGCAAAAAGCTGAGAAGCACGGCCTTTTGAGCCGATAACTCCGCACCGCATAAGAGCTTGGAGCGGATTTAGGATGAGCGATGCCTTTGAACCCCTGAAGAGTTCATGTCTGATCTCCCTTCCATTTCTCCATCCCAGAGGTTGTGGTTCTGTAAATAATGCCAGGCATGTTGTATAAATGTCAGTGAATTCCGATCAGGGGTATTTTATTTCATTGGGTTTATAGCCGAGAAGAATCTTGTATTTCCCCGAACTAACACAGGGTAAATGGGAACACTACAGATTTCACTACTATTGTTATCAAAACAAATGTATAAATTATTTCTGTTTATTATACAGGTTTAGTTTATAATAGTGTTTAGATTCGACATATTTTCTTGTAGCATTAGCCCTGAAGTCTGATGGTCGCTGCTGGTAATCACTCAGACTGTTAACAAGAACTTGTTTATGGCTGTCTGGTCTCGTGGACCAGGTTGGGTCCATGCTGTTCCCTCAGCCGCTCTCCAAACTTCACTCATAGTCCCTTTTCACTTGTGAACAGCTCACAGTGTCCCACACACAAATACACACGTCCAGCTGAATCAACAGCTGAACCTTTGGAGCACGGCCCTGGAAACACGCCTTTACCATGTCAATTGTCTCTGTTTATATACATGCACAAAGTCACGTGTGTTTAACACGAGCCCTCACAGGACATAGCCTTAATGATGTCTAGTTTGATTTCACATACAGCCCTCCACTCGTCTGCATATACCAGCTGCAGACCTTGAAGATCCAATCATCCTGTTAGGGTTGCGCAGTGGAACAGATCACAGCCCAGGCTCATTCATTAGTCATTTCAGAGCCTTGTGTGCTGAGAGCGGCAGAGATGAAATGTTGGAACTTTTAAGTGTGTACGTAACTTTATTTGTGCAAATTCTTGACCGATTTGAAAGGAATTTGCAAGTCCTTCATAAAAACGAACGTCATCCAGCTTTTAAAATGGTGTGTGGTCTGTCAGAAATCAGTCCCATTTAAAGGACCCTGCCAAGAACAGCAATGCCGGACAGGAAACAGGCCTCTCTGAACAAGGCCCTTTTAGAAATAAAAAGTTGATGAGGTTTAGGCCTTATAATTTGATAATTTCTGGAGAGTATCATTGGACCTACTTCTGATAAGATGTTACTTTTCATTTTTTCATTAATGTTTACTTTGCCAGGCTTTCAACACTTTATTGAACTGAAAATTTTTCTACTTCTTGTAGTTGTCCGTAAATGACTGTCACTTGGTCCCATTGCAAATTCAATTTTTTAATTGGCATTTATATGTGGATGTCTTCCAAATTGCTTTGCTAAGAGGTGACTTGGAAAACATGGCACCCTTTACACAGGCACTGTTAACTCAGAGTTGACCTAAGCGCAGAACTATACAATTCACACTCTTTCTAGACTGATGTATGCCAGCTGTTGTCTACTTCAGCCCTTTTTCCCATCGACTCCTTTAAGCCCTGTGTTAAGTAATTTTCCAGGAGCCCTGCTTCAGAACAGGGCCAGCAATCCCAGCCTAAGTCGTTGTTGGCCCATTTTAGAGTGTGACAGGACGGTGCCATTCCGAATACTTGGGGCTCACATCTCCATCATCTTGAGGTTAAGAAATTTCTTAGAATGCTTTTAACTTTGGGCAAAGTGCCGTGTTAAATGCATTTAGGCCTCTGAAACATAATCCAGAACAGAAATTCTTGCAAGCGTCTGATTTTGAGAACAAAAGATAAAAAAATGTAGATATTGGAAGGAAATACATTTGTTCTGAAGAGTGAAAAAAAAAGGCTCCTTCATTTATGAAAACGTACATTCTTAAAAATGAAGTAATACTGCTTTCCGTTCCCTGAAGCTGAACCCATGGGTGACAAGAGGAAAACATGGCACATGGACATCAGGACAACAGAAGATGCCTGATGTCAATTTTTTGACAGTTGATCTTTTCCTACCATCAATTTTCATTCTGAAATGGGTGCCTGAGGGGATTTTATACTGTTGCTCAAGCACTTTCACTAAATTTGAAAAGCTTTTGTTTTCCATACTTGATAATGCCAAATCTCTTGGTTAAACATTCCAATATATTTGGCATTAGCTTTAGCTCTGATTTGACCTAAAACCATGATGAAAAGTTGTTAATCCTAAGACACCAAATTGATCTCAAATGTGTGACCATATTTTATCAATGCCATAGTCATACGGGCTTCTCATGGCACAGTGCAAGCATATACTTTCTACTTTTCTGTCATCCCTCCGTTTTTCAAAGAAAACAAAATGTTTCTTTTGAAAGCAGCATTTTTAAAAGAAGCATTGGTAAGATGCAATTAAAATGATGAGGGAGGCTTTTCAAGCTCTTCTGCTCCTCCAGAATCCATGATTGTCTGTCAACTAGTGTTTGATGCGCCCTGCTCATGTGACTTTTTCTGTGTGAATTTTTTCACTGCAACTCTGCACCAAGATTTAGACTATAAATACATAAAAAAGTCAAAACGGCTGCACCAGTATGATCGAAGTTTACAATTAACTTAAACTGTTACACCACTGGTATTTATGAATAATATTTTTTTTAAATCTATACCTGATGATAGCAGGGAATGTGACCATTTAGATTAGTTTTGCCCTTGCCTCAGTTTTGTCTGTAATCATGAAAAAAAAAAAAGGCTCATCAAATGTTGGTTTCAGGCTGATTGTATTGCATGTAAAATCATTCTGAGTTAATACCTCGATAATGTTATTGCAGCATTTGTGACTGCCTCGCAAACAACGCTAATAGGAAAGATTCCAGTTGCGCGACATTAATGGCGGATCATTTATATGCTGAATGCTAAAGTTAGATCTATTTTCAGCTTAATCACGTTGATGACACAACTGAAAAATTCCTTACAAAAATAATTGAGTGTGATCATCCGAAGGGAGTTGATTTATTTTGATTGCATAACATGATAATGAAATTCCTTTTAGCTCTGTGATTCATTCAGTTAAACTGGACGTAAACACAGAGGTACTAGCAGGTGAAATCACCAGAATGTCCGAGAGTTTCTCTGCCATTAGATGAAAAATAATAGTCCTTAGAATTATGCAGGTTGGGTAACAAGTCTAAGAGGAGGTATGTAACACAACGTTGATATACGGTTTTGAGAACAACTGTCTTTTGCAATGCTTTTATTGGATTCACCTCATCTGTTTAATGAGGTTTTTGAAAACCTGCTTAATCCTGTTTTGAAGAATAGACAAACTTGCCTGTGAAAGAAGAATTCTTACTTTTCTTTTGAATTAACAATGTAGAGTGCCTAAAACTATCTCCCACCTTGCTTTGGTGAAACAGTGTTGATCAGGTTGTTTAATCTCGCCCTGCTAGAGGCAGAATATAAACCGAGCCACCTTAATCTGTTGCTCCTCTTGCTCTCAGTTTTTATGTTTCATTGTAGGATGTTGTAAAGAATCAATGAGGCTTGAACCATCATGGATTTTTCAGACTAAGTTAAGGCAGTTAAGGCACATATAGGACCGTTCTGAACTATGTACTTAACAGGTGTGTGAGACTGGCAGTGGATAAGCTGTCAGAATGCCAAACAGGCCATGCTGCTTCCACAACAGTACATGGTGGAATTGAAGCACTTCCCTTTTGATTTGTGTGCCTGTTAACCAGGGAATACAAGCTGTAGTTCTCATTATTTGGGAAGGGGGAAAAAAAAAAGTTGAAACTGTTTAGATGATGGAAGTTGTGAAGGGCTGTAGTGAAGCTACTAAACGGATCATTTTAACCTCATTGGGAGTCAAGATGTACCTTAATTCAAACTCTTGCATACTTATTTATTTATAATATGTGGCTCGTTCGTAATCAGAGGCAGTCCTCTGATGTTTTATTAAACAAAGTAAAAAAATGGGCTCAACTGTAATATTGGGAAATATTCTAATTAGCAAGATACCATAAGAGTTTTGCAAAAACAAGACCAGTACACTGAGCTTTTCATTATTCAGAAGGTTTGACAGTTAGTACCCCCTTTTTTTCAATTTTAATAATACCAACCACTCACAGGCACACAGACGGGCAGTTCTCAAGGGGTTTGTTTGTTGGTTAGTAATAAGAAAGCAAACAAGATGAGAGCTTCCTCATGGCTGGAAAGAAGAGGTGGAGGATGATAGATTTTCCCTGACTAAAACTCTCACAGCGTCTTGACCACTTCCTTAGTTTTTCTGTGCTGCCAGCAGTTGGCTTTTTTTCATCAATACAATTTTTCCAGATTTACGATGGCTTGAGTTGTAAAGTGGCTATTGCATGGATTGGTACAGTCATTTTTTCTGTCTACCAAAGCCAAGTTGTTCTCGTCTTTTTGATGGTTTTGCAGATGGAGGATTTGGAGGAGAGACAAAGCAATTACTTAAGCTTACATCAATAACATGCCACATTGGCGCCCCCCCAAATTTTAAATAATCATGTCCCCTGAAACATTCTACAACACCTTAACTACCCCCTGCCCCTCGGATATCACACTTCTACTTCTTTGTCTTTTTGCTGCTCCCTTTTGGGGTCGCCAAAGCGGATCACCCGTTTCCCTTAACAGGTTATTACCCTGGCTAATTGTACCAGTGACGGTATTTGGAAACCCGGGTCCCAACCGATCCAGTTTGGAAATCAGTTTTGTGTCCCGTGTATAGATTTGGCATATGTTTGATGTTGGATGCCCTTTCTGAAACAAACCTCCCCATTTATCCGGGAGTGGGACCGGCACTAGAGGTACATATGCTTGTGACCCATTTGTGGCTGAAGAGTAATCTTCATAAAAACACGGCAAAGAGTCCATATTGACTCTACTACTTCTGTGCAGACCCCTAACCCTTTTTGTACTCATAAATCTGCTGCAAATAAAAACTAAACATGGGCATGCAATTTGTTGTTACAAAATAACCAATAAATCCTCCTGGTTTTACTTGTATTTCCAAAAAAAACAATTATTAATTTACCGTTTTCATACACATTGCAGTTAGAAAAGGAGTTGACAGCAAGAAATATTGAAGTAAATATAATAACTTCAAATTCACTACCAAATTAATATGTTGACCTCTGAAGGTGACGATGATTAGATTTAGGTTTCCATAAAGTGAAAGGAGTTGAATACTAGGGATGGGCATTTTTATCAAAAGTAATATTAGATGGTAAAGTGTCATTAAATATTATTTGAATATTTGTTGCTAAATACTTGCTGGTATAAAACTCATGTCTAGTAATTCATTAAAAATGTGATTATTTTGCATTAAAGGTTCTAATGTTGGAAAGTATGAATGTCGAAATTTCATTCATTTCAATCAGTGATTTGACTGTCGGGAACACAACGCTTTTGCAAGGCATCAAATCCATGTCATGTTTTCAAAAAGGGTTGAGCCCCCATAAAGATCCCATCCAAGAATCACCCCTGAATCATGATGCTGGCTCACAGAGGTTTTTCCCTTTTTCCAATGTGACCCTCTCCACAAGTATAAGGTTGTTTGAACACAAAATCAACGGTGGGAGCACTTGAGTCTTGTTCTACTAACAAATGCAGACCAGAGCTCATGTGTTTTAATGACGGCTGGTTTGGGTTTTATTCCACAAACTAAATGCCATAGCTAAGAGACCCTGCTGTCCAAGATTTAGTTTATATTCATTTGATAACCACAGCACTTCAATGCAGAGTTAACCTTGTTAAATTATCGCTTCCTATTTCGTTGCTTAAGGTGGAAAATGAGACATGAGTTCACCACTTTTGCTGTATCATAAAGTGCTTCAGTCAGGCTGTCAGAGATTCAACTGGCAGTAAGCACTGATAGCGGCGTTTGTGAGTGTGCACACTCGCAGGACACACACACACACACGAGTGGAACACCCAAAGCCGGTGTTGGGGCGGGTGGAAATACAGTCATAGGGCATGAAGTGAATAATTCTCTGTGACAAACAGAAAGAAAACTGCAACTTAGATGTAGTGATTCAGGGTGAGGATTGTTGGACTTTGCATGGCAGAACTCTTCCTGTGTTCCTGCATGCATCAGTCTCTAAAGTCATCATTAGAATTCAAATGTTTTGTTTTTTGTTTTGTTGTACTCCCTTCCTATTTCCTGAAGATTATGAATGCTATTTAATTTGAGAATATAAAATAAAATAAAAATGAAAAATAAAAAGTTTTTCACAAGTTCTCTATAATCATCAAAGTAAATTATAGCAGTAGAAAATGTTTCCCCACACTTCAAGCTAAAATAAAGCCTCATCGGGAAGATATTATACAAAATCAATCAAAGCCTAATGCTGACTAGAGAATAATAGTTTTCATACAGGCGCAGGCCTTACATTTGTAATTCGTCTGAGTTCAGTTGCTGCAAACTGATGTGAGCAGTGGAGTTCAGAGTCTGATGCTTCAAAGCTTGATAGTCATGATTGCCAAGTATAAAGAGTCGAGGTTGGATTCTGTTTGTTTGTCTTGAATTTGCAAATACTGATATCTGTCATAAGCTGATCTTTGCTTCCTTCACTCTGTTCCAGGTCATGGATGAGACCAAAACACAAATAGCCTGGCCATCAAAACTGAAAATCGGAGCCAAGTCCAAAAAAGGTGACTGTTTTTTTTCTATTGAGATTATTCTCAACTTCCGTTACTTTTGCCTTGTGCTGTATTGAGTTTGGTCATGGATGAACCTATAAAATGCTCAAATCCAATTTCAAATGATATTTAACTTCACATGCATCAAAGTTCCTGAACTCAGTTTTCAGGAACTTTTCATGTCCTTCAACATATTTCTTGCAGCCCTTGCATGATGTCTTGTAGAGATCTAATGCTCACCAGTTATTTTGAAGATGTTTGGCTACAAGAGTAACAGCATGCTATAGATGGGGATCTTCCATGAAAAGATAGCCGTTTAGCCTTCCAACTAAGACAGGTTAATGATTATCATCCAATGTTATTCAAGCCTGAAATATGTTCTTTGTAAGGTCACTTACAAGAAAGACAAGAAGAAAAAATGTACACTGCCTTCATTCTTGCAGATTAGTTATAAAGTTGGAAAATATGAGAACTTGCATGTTTCATCTGCATTTGATTACGATTTTTTTTCAGTGGAGGCAGAGGATTTGAGAAAATTTAATCGATCTCTTGTGTTATTGCGCTGATTACCCCTGCAGTCGGTTACCTTTCAAATAATATCACTCTTATTAAAAGATTGTCCAGGAGCCGGTGAGGCAGAGCGTGTGGCGAACAGGTTGAGGAGCATGTGTGGCTGTGCCCACTTTGTTTTCCTCAGAGGATGTGTAAAAAGTGTGTCTTCAAGCCAGATGTGGAATCCAGTGACATTATGTAACTGCTTTGTTCACCCTGTACAGAAATAGTTGAGGAGTTTACATGAGAATCTTGTAAAAAGAATCTTGAGTATCTATGCTTCCCCTCTGGATACTCAATCAATCCTAGCAGTCGACTCACACACAAACAACCATTCCTCAAGTATTAGTTCATTCAAAAAAAACAACTAGGAATGTTGGTTTTGTCTAAGAAGTGAAGATGTTTGAATTCCAACCCATGATTTGTTGCCTCTAAGAATTGTACCTCTTCGGAGGAGGTTCTATTTTCACCCATATTTCTGTTATGATGGTTATAAGTTTAATGAAACACTTATGAAAAGTTAACTTAATTATATCGAGGGATTGGGACGGACCATTATATTTTGGTGTAGACCAGTATCTGGATCCTGGAGGTTTTTTTCATGCTTTGCCTTATTACTCAAAGGCTGGTAAGGGGTTGTCACACGAGACTTAGTGGAAGGATGGGAAATGTAAAAGACAAGAAACCTGTTGGATGTTGATCAACATTGAGATGATTTCCTATGAATTTTGTTTAGCAATACAAGATGGGGCAATTTAGTTATTTTCTCATATTTGCCATGAAAAAAATCCATAAATCACGATGTGAAAATTACAAATATTCACAGTGCTTATCTATGAGTGTGGGCAGTATGACGCAGGATCCAGATTAATCTGCCGGATCGAGTGTGTCATTATTTAGCTGCTTTCTGATAACACATAAAAATTATATGAAATAAAGGGGGGTTTTGAGTAGTCTCTAACAGTTTTAGAAATGTATCCAGATGAGTATGACTTATTTTATGATTGCTGGTGAGGATCCAGATGCGCTGAATGTAAGATGTGTATGGTTTGGTTTGCAGTTTTATGTGGCCATCCTCGTTTTTCTCTGTTGCACAGACTGAGAGGAGCAAAGGAGAAGAATGTTTGATTCTTATGAGCGAATACATCCATAGGAGAAGAGAACTGTTGACTGTCCATGTGTTTCAACAACCTGAAGTCATGAGAGGGACTGAGGTAAAAAGAAAGGGAAATAACGCTAATTACAGAATATTCCTCTCTGGCGTAGATTCTACCGTGGATAAATGAAGGTACAACACCTGCTGGTCAGAGCATTTACAGTAGCTCTCCCCAAAATTATATGAGACAGTGATTTGTATTCAAGTGGTTACTCACTCCTCTAACATTGGATTTAACCACCACAAAACTCTTCCTTCAGTCTGAAAGATATTTTAAGATATTTTAGGTCTCAGTCTCCTAGTTTTATTGGAAATTTTATTTTTACATTTTATACTTTTGTGCAGTCTGGAATCATTTAGACAGCAGGATAGTTGCAGATGTGAAAGGATTTGTTTATTTGTTACCTTTCCCCCATACAGGAACGCACTCCATCAAAACGCCCGTCTATTTCATTTATCACCTGCAGCCAGCTAACTCTGCCAACTGCATAAGTTTGATAAGACCAGTCGTCAGCCTTGGGGCCAAGCAATCATGTGCACACTGTTACAGTTGACAGTTAAGAGATTTAATACTGCAAGGAGCCACGACACACACACATGAGTTAGGTCTGCAACTTCAGAACGGTGCCCCAGATTATGTCTGTTCTTACATACTAATTGTCTGCTTCAGCATATCTGCAGATGTTTTCAATTAGAACACTCAGCCCAAAGCACCTAATTCCCTTCAGTTCATTTGTGTGGTATTTTTTGAATGCAGTACTCAGATGGAAAATTGCTTCAGCTTTGCCAGTTCAGAGCTATGGGTCAAAAGTTTTCTTCTTTGTCAAGTGGAAATGCGTAAAAAGAATAAATAAATTTAAAACAAAAATCATTGCAACTGAAAACACTTGGTGCAGCTGTGAGACCTCTCTTGTTTTTGTTTGCTTTACTAGGTGTTTTGTGTGCCAAATTAAGGTGTTCTTTCTTTTTACTCCACAATCAATCATCAGAAAAAAAGACCATGCCGCACAGTCCATTTCAAGAATGCGGGGGTGCTCTACATCACAACTACAACACTCGTTAGACTGGCTAATGTTTGCCAGATGTGCTGTGCACGTCAGACAGTAGAAGAGCCCTACTCCCTCCAATGGTCATAGTGGGTACTACAGACGGAAGTGGAGGGGTGTGCAGTGTTCACAGCAACAGCTGCCGGAGACTTTAATAGGTCTCTGGCTGCTCTCTCTGCTTTTTTGTTTTCCTTGGTTTTGTTTCGCTGTCTAGGACTACAGCCTGATTTTGTTTGAGTTCTAACCCCTCAAGCCACCTAATTGCTGTTGTTCCTCTCTCCATTGGAATTTGCATATCTATACCAGTGTGTTGAGCATGCCCAGCCCCTCGAGCTCTTTAACAAGATCAGTGCATATTTGCTGGTGCTGGAAAGTTCTCCCTGATGCTTGTGCCCATTAAATGGAGACCTGAACCTCCTTCCAAGGCTGAAAACCAGAGCAGCTGAACCCATGTTCTGCTCCTCTGAGCTCCAGCTCTTTTTAAAAAAATGTTTTCAGTTCCACAGAGAGTATCATTTTTTGGTCTTTAGTGAGTTGCTGGTAAAACCGGGTTTTAACCAATGTTCGGACTATCTTTTCTGTTTAAAGAAGCATGTATGGTCTAATGTAAATCTGATGTAAGAAGGCTCAACTGCAAATCTGAGTTGCTGTAAGTCTTATTATTTTTGTGGGGAGGGGTATTCCTGGAAGGGAGCTTAGTCGACTTCCTGCTGCTCAGCACAGTTAACACAGGGGCAATGGACCATTGGTGTGTAGAACACATGTGCGCGCATTTGAATCTGTGTGTGTGCATTCATGAATTTGTATCACATTTGCATTCTCCAGGGGTCCGGCATGCGGCAGAGCCAGATGTTGCCTTACCCAGCACTATATAGTCTCAAGTATCCATGTTGAATAGTTGAGGTATGGTGTCTGAGTACACAGTTTCATTAGTCTATTAGGGCTTTTACTTGCACAGCCCTCTGTGTGCCCACTGAGTGTTAAAACATTAACATGTCACAGTTTTTGTTTTGTTAACCCCGCAGGGTGGTATGTAGTTTTCTCCTCATGACATAGCATTGGTTCTGAGAGCAGGCACACGTTCTTGTGTGTCTTTGCAGTGAATGAATGACAGAAAGAGCTTCAGAAAATGAGATGATAATCTTCAAGTGACTGTTCTCTCTTTTCTTGAGTCTAGACTGCAGCTCAGCATCTCTGCGGGCTCCACTAACTGATAGATTATCTGACTGTAGTTCAACAGAGCTGCTCCCCCTCCCTCTCTCCGAAAGCAGTGTGTTGGTTAGCGTTTTTAAATGAGACTTAGCAGATATCAAAGCAGCAATTACTTTTCTCCGATGAGCTGTAATTTGTTGAAAAATGCAAATTGCTGTGTCATGTTTGATAAATGGGTTTTTACTGGTTTTGTGTTCTGTTGACCACAGCTCATAACTGACTCGCTCATTCACTCATTAAACACATGTTCTTTCTCCCCCCCATCCCCCACCCGGCAGACCCACATATCAAAGTGTGCGGCAAGAGGGAGAATGTAAGGGAAGCCAAAGACAGAATTATGTCTGTCCTTGACACAAAGGTACAGTATACCTCTTTATCATATTGAGAATGGACTGTCCTCTTTGTTCTCGTGTCTTTTTCTCACCCTTTCCTGGTGATCAGTCGGACTGAGAGTCTGTCACCTCTGCTCTACTGCTGTGAAGGTGACAGATTGTGCTCAGCAGTGTAGTACGGCATAAACGTCGTCAGATATTCACATCTCCAGCTCTGCTGTAGGTTGCACTGTGTGCAATACAGGCTCCGTTGCCATGCCAACATGATCAATCTCCTTGGTGACTGCATCATAGCACCCCCTGGGGGCATTTGGTCGTCCATGCAATCTTTACAGCAACACTCAAATAAGAACATGATTGGCTTAGATTGCAGCTTCTTCCTCATTTTCATTTGACAGTCACAGAAGTAAAATTTACACATATGCATATATTTTCTTCTTAATTCTTTTCTGAACAAATATAGCACTTTAAAGTTTTAAAAAGAGGGGCTTAAAAAAGTTTGTCTGGTCACCCACTTGGGCAAGACCGTTAACAGTTACAGATTATTTGACGGTACTGCTTGTAATTAATACAGTAGAAATGTAATCTTCATTTTCTTTGTTATGAAGTTCCACATGATAAGCAACCTGCCCTAGTCCAGCTATTGTAAGTGATGTTAATCATCATCCACCACTAACTTCTTCTTTTCTATCTTTTCTACTCATTAGAGTAACAGGGTTACTCTGAAGATGGACGTCTCCCACACAGAACATTCCCACGTAATTGGCAAAGGAGGCAACAACATTAAAAGGGTGATGGAGGAAACGGGGTGCCACATCCATTTCCCAGACTCAAATAGGAACAACCAGGCAGAGAAAAGCAACCAGGTTAGTTTGGCTGCAGCGTTGATTTATTGTGAGGGGCGGAGTAGGCTGATTACTTCTTACTACTACTGCTGAGCAGAAAGTCTCATTTTCTATTCTCCATAGCACCATGATTATGATCTGAGTGCGAGTGCTTAGGATTCTGCAGCCTTGATTGATTACTTCCCTGAGTTATTTTCTGTTGATTGGTTTAAGGGTTCAAACAGCTTGGACAGAATTGGTCCAGTTGGATGTTATATTTTGGGGGGGTTTGGGACCAACAAGTGTTTTGGTTGGAAGCACAGGAAGACCAATAGATTTCTTGTGTAATTTCCAATAAAGTGAAGCCCGACGAGATGAGGGAATCACACTGCCAGGTTTTCGATACTTTGCCAGTACTTATAAAATGTACCTGTGTAGGAAAGTACTGGCATATTTATTAATTTATTTCCAATAAACTTTAATTAATCCACTTTAATTTATTTAAAGTGCTGTTTCACAGATTTAGGCTATCACTGTTGAACTGAGTATTGTATACATGCAGTGTGTTGATCATTAATTTTGCCAGCGCATTGAATCTCATAGCCTGTCAACCCCCTCCCATCTTTGATGCAACAAGCATTTGAGGTCTTTTAGACCAGACACTACGAATGCCATATCTGTCTTCTAGCCTCTAAATAATGCTGGCTGCTCCAGTGCCTTTTAGATTTGTATTTTTGCATTGAGGTTGAAGAGCAAATTTCACAAAGTCAGCTTATTTCTCATTTTTCATGGGGCTGGTGGTATTCAGAATAATGGACAGAGCACACTTTAGAAGGACACAATGGGATTTTCAATAGTTTTAATTTTGCAGTTCACGCCTATCAATTCTTCTTCTGATTCACATGTATAGAACTTTACATGTGTATTGTTTGTCTAGAACTAACTGGTGACCAGAGATGAAACAAACTGACATGCTTTATATTTGCTTATACATTTATAAGTGCCCCGAAACACGTACTTTATTTGTTATGGATCCAAGTCACTGCACGGCAAATATTGGTTTTGCCGATGAAAGACAGGTTAAGGGGAGAGGAGAAATGAAATTGAAACTATTTATCACCTTTTTCCTTTTTTTCCCCCATTTTATCTAGCCTAGTGTTCATGGTCGACGATAAAGTTACTTTAATTTTGTTATCCATATTTCATATTTTTTTAATATTTCATATTTTCTAACAGCAGTTTTGGATTTGTGATGACTGTCATGATGTGGTTCAAGATTATAGAATGGAGTTTGTCACCAAAAGGGATTCATTTACATTAAAGGATTTAAGTGTGTCTTTTTATTATGTTTTGTTGGAAATTTTCCATTCAGCATTTAGATTAAGTTCAGCTGGATGCAATGTTCTGAGGCATTGTTTGTCTTGGATTGGGCTGGAAGTGGATAACTGATTTACATGTTTCTTTTTATTGTGAACAGGTGTCCATTGCAGGGCAGCCAGGAGGGGTGGAGGCAGCTCGAGTAAAAATAAGGGTAAGCTGGAATGTGGCCATTGCTCTCCACCCATACACTCTTCCCTGGAGGCTCACAAGCTTGTAGTATTGACAATAATTGAGCATGACGACTGTGGTTGGCATGAATGTTTTAAAATTTACCATTGATTTAATTACTGGCCAGCACTGTTTTACAAATTTAAGATGCAGCCATTCATTTCTATGAGGGAGAGGGGAGTCACATTTGGCCTCTGGTTGCAAATAGACTTGCCTCTTTTTGCTTTGTGCAGAAAGTGCTTTGTCAGATTGAACTTTGATGGATTAAAAACCAGAAAAAGTTTTGGTGGAGTGAGTATTAATCACCCATTCAGAGACTATTGATTGTTTATACACTGTTTTATGGCTGCTTGTCAAAAATTACAAGCAGAGTAGAAGGCAAAGGAAAGTTCCTTGGCTTTGGTGTGTGCAAAAATCCTCATGGAGAGTAATTACAGGAAACAGTGTTATAAAACCCTGTCTAATTTACACATTTGTAGACTACCGCTGAGACACATCAGCTCTTTCAGTTCAACAACCAAGCTTGCACAATTTCTTTGCATAGGTTGTTGTTGCCTGTTAAGTTTGGGTTTGAACGTAGCAGCCACTTTCTATTCCATCAGTCAGAACCAATCCATTCATGTTCCTTCATTAGCGACGTGACTAACCATCTTCACCTCGAATTAGTCAGAAATCCTGTTACCATTTACTTATTTGTTGCATTTTTTTTTTACTCCAAACAGTTACTGACTCGGTAAATTACACATTAGGCACAACATGACCATGTTCCTTACCTAAGTAAGATTCTCCAGAGTCATGGTAGGTAAGTGTGACTTCCAGCCACAGTGTCAACACTTCCTGTAAGTGGCAGGCACCATTCTTAACCTCTTCCCCGATCACTTCCTGTGAGACATTATAAAATACAAGCTTGATCCTCAGCCCCATTGGAAGCCCCATCCAGCCTAATCTCCGTCGTCAGTTTCTGACTGACTAGAAGTCCGAAATCCAGCCTCAGCTCTGTGGGCAGCGGACCCCTATAATCAAGTGAAAACGTTACATCCCTGAGCCGCTGCTGTATTTCAATACCTCCACAGATGTCTACATCGAAACACGTTCCTCCATTTAGGACCGACCAACACTAACAGGGCTGGGTGTCTGTGAGAATGTGACTGAGTGTGTGAAGAGTGTTCAGAATCGGTCAGGACAAGGTCATGCTCAATATGTTTTTGCAGTGTGTATTGGCAAAAGTCTGCATGTATTCTTACCCATACGTCTATGGGCTAAATGGTTATTTTCATACGCAGCCAACTGCATTCCAGTTCACCAATTTTATTTGCTATGGGTACAAAAAATAATAATGAAAACTAAATGTACAATTGTTATAATTCTCTGCATATAATATGAGCTGCAGAGAACCTGAGATTGCTCTGTCCTCCAAAGAATACCAAGTCAGCGGATGACGAGGGTGGACCAAAAGATAGGTTTCCCTCTCAGTCACCATGAAATCAGTCCTTGATATTCATCTCATTCCATGATAAGCAAATCATCATCAATGAAAATCTTCAAATCATAAGCTCATAAATCTTAAAAGTTTACTTCTGTTGTGATCGTTGAACAGATATTTATTTTTATAATATTTTTAACTGCCTGCCAGATTCTCTGACAGGGTTTGAACTGTAATTATTCTAAAATGGTTAGGATATTTTTGAAATGTTCATGTCTTTGGGATTTTTCTCTTCTGACATCACAGAAGCAAGTCTTGTACATGTTTGGCACCGCAGTTTTGGAAAAATATTTTTATCATGCACAATGCATCTTTTGTTTTTTTGGTTTTAATAAGATGTTTCAGCCTATTGTCTTCCACAGTAGCAACATGAGAAAAATCCCTCACCATTTTATATGCAGTGGAATCTGATATTTCTTTCCATCTGCTTAAATCCTTTGTGTTTTTCGTGCCATTTGTAATTGTTCCCGTTAGTGACCGCTAGACTGTGGAAGCACGTTGACTCGCTCTTTCAAGCCCACCAACTTTCATACTCTGCATTTGTGATTATGATGCAATTGATTAAACTAATTGGTGGTTGTACATTTGAATTCATCTTCACTGAAGCCAAAATGTGACCAAACAAACAACACAAAATTGTTTCAGTACAAACTCCCCATGTATATCACCCATTTGTCCTCTCAGTGCTGTCCATGTGTAACACAGGTAGATGTGTCCGGGGAACTAAAAGGTTAACTCCCACAGCTCTACTGCATAATCGACTACCGCTAGTCTATTTACCCTCATTACTCATTGCGGCAAAGTAAACGACTGTAAAAAGGTTTGTTTTTTGCTCAATGCCCTTATAGCTGGTGTTTAAACCCATTAAACACAAACATCACAAACTGCAGTTATAAATATACTTGACCTGGAGTTTTATCATGATGAAATACTTTGTTAGACTCTACATGCAGAACTAATTCAAAATCCCTCCAAACTATCGGCTACCCTTCATGGTTTTCAGTAGTTTTAAACTTTACTGGAAACATGTTTTTGCTTTGTGGTTTAAACTCAGTTACTACACCAGAATGTACCGTGAGAAAAGTAACACATAGCCTATGATGCATTCAGGGGCTCATTCCAATGTCAAGTAGAAAACACATCCAATACTGAAGAGTTACATAGGCCAGGCAAAACACAGACAGTAGATACATGACTTTTATCTGATCTTTACACTGGGTTTTCACTACGATATCTTGAAAGCATCCTGTTAAATTGTTTATCGTGACTGAATCCAACTTTGGCTATCCCTGACGTGACCGAGCCTAACATGAACCCAAAAGCAATTTCTAAATATTTTTCCAAACCTGGCCCAATAATGACATTAAGGAGTTAAGGAGTAATGAGAAACTACCAATCCTCTTTCTTCTTGTGCTACGTGATGTTAGCCCTCCAGCTTCTCAGTATACCTCCTAGTTAGCGTTAGTTCGCAAACTAAGCGTTTAACTTAGGCAAGCTAAAGCTAATTTTAGCACTTAGCAACTCCCTTAATCCCCCACGGTCCATGTACAAAATACCAGGCCATGGTCTTAAAGGTGGTCTCATTTGTTGTGAAATAAGCTGCGGCTAAGCTAGCGAGTTTTGTTTAGCTCACGTAATTCTCCACTGTGCTTGAGAACCATCATACTTCAAAAATGAGATTGTATACGCCAGAAATGAGATCGCGATCTTTTTACGATGAATCAACCAGCCCTACGGGAAAGTATTCATTAAAAGGATTGGCGTGACTAAAATGACTTCAGTTAGAGGTTTTAAACTTTTATGCAGCTCTATAAAACAGAAAATACTCATAACATATACATACACATACAGCACATTCTTTCTATACACATTTTAAATTTATTTATAATATACATCACTTATCTCGAAGGTAACTTCCCTCTCCCGAATCAAGATATGTTGTGTGTCCAAAGAAAGTACAGTTAAAGGTTTCCTTTAAGTACCATTATTTTAAAGTTTTACCATGGCTACCTAATTTTGCCTCATTAATGATAACCAATTTTAACATTATTTTACTTATTTGTACCAGTTTAGATTGAAATGAATGGTTTTGGAACATTTTGAGAATTTTTTATGTGCAATCTTGTTTGATATAAGATGAGAAGATTTAAATCAATATAATCGTTGTCTCTTCTTTAGGAAGCAGATGAAAATAGCTTAGTGTAGCTTAAAGACTGGGCAGTTGGCCTGGCAGTGTCCATTGAAGGAAATAAAATGTACTTCAAGGTTGCTGGTACATGCTAATTAGCTCAATTATTAGCATGTTATATCATGTTTGTCTAATTGATATAAAATAGGAGCAAAAAAGACAAGTTATATATGTAAAAACTGCAAAACTGAACTGGCCTTATGTTCTAAATGCAGATGATGACATTGATCTTTCTATTTAAAAGAAGGTAATAAATAGAAAGTATTTTCATAATATTGAGACACTAGATTTCAAAATGTAAAAGTAAGCAGTGTTTGTTACACTTTTTGACCCCATTACTTTTGAGGTTAGCACTGTTAAAGAGTATATAGATGTGGTCTTGGGTGGCCTTTAAACCACATTCTACCCATCTCTGTCTGGGTTATTTCTTGCCACTGAGCACGAAACACACCCTTTAACATTCACACGTACTAGAGCAGGCTTATATATTTCTGTGTCCTTCTTGGGTGAAGATCTTTTTGGAGTGTGTAATATTTTGTCGCTGACAAAATGTATTCTCTGGGATTTTTAGGCACTTTCAAAGGTGGAGCTTAAAGATAGTTTCAGTTTTCAACATCTCCCACCCTTTTGTCAGGAGAAATTAGTCTCCTTAACGGTACAATTGGAATGAATGTATATGAATATATCTGCCAGATAGTTTAAAAAAAAAAAAAGCTGAAGTCAGCTCCTCCAAAATAATCAGACGACTCTTCATTCAGCGCCTGACTCCTGCTGCCCTTCTTGCCCGTTTCCCTCGGTGCTGACCTAAATATGTGCAGCTCTCTGAGAGCGAGTGCTGAAACGTGATAAAAATGTAAGGCCTACAGCATATGGGATTGATCAGAGCTGCATTTCTTTGGTTAGAGCAATTCATGCTGCTTGCCCTTCACTGGCAGCCAAAACCATAGTGGCGTTCTGCCCAAGAGTCACTGTTTGGATAACTGTGTGTGTGTGAGTGTGTGTGTGGGTGTGTGTTGCATTTATTCTCTTCTTTTATGAGGGTGTGTATTTAAATTCCCCCTGTTCGTCTGCGTGTGGGTGTGTGCTTCTGTGCATCATAAGTGTGTGTATGCATAAAGAGAATTCTTCCTGTCTGCATCCATTTCCCTCAAGTGACTTCTGAGATACAAACGACAACAGAAAATTTTCTGTTGCTGGTCTTATGGTTTAATTCGGCGCCTTGAAGTAAATATATGAGAGTGAATCAGACCAACAATTGACACATTGCAGAACTTTAAAAACCATTGCCTGAATTATTGCATCGTCTTAATGTTTAATTGAATTCCAAAGTGAAGAAGCACCTTATAGCTATTTACTGTAACAAAGGGTGTCCCTGTTTTTCCTGGCACTGCTGACCTCATTTTATATATAATATTACAGGATTTATATGAGTGGATGGATTCCAAGTTTTGCAACCTTTTGCCATAGGAAGAATTGTTATGTCTATGCGGCAATTATCATAAGTCTACACAGTGTAAACAAATTATACTTTACTGTGATTTTACATGGTGTCCAAATGCTCTTCATCAATCTTAATGTCAGCATCGTTTGATGTAAGTTGTTATAATGACCCCTTTTTTCCCTCTTTCCCAATATTCTCAGCAGCAATGGCACCATAATAATGAGCTATCCTACTTAACATGTCTGCGGTAGTGTAGCAGTCGACATGATGAGCTAACAGATGATTTGCTCACCATTTTTTGCCGCATCTTTCTGCTTCTGTCACACTCTATTGCAGGAGTTGCTCCCTCTCGTGCTGTCTTTCGAGCTGCCCGCCATTATGCAGTCTGACCCCAGCTCCCCCACCGTGCAGCACATCTCACAGACGTACAACCTCACAGTCTCCTTCAAGCCTCCGACTCGCCTCTATAGAGCCACAGGTGTGGTTCGCGGCTCACAGAATAATGCCAGCGCCGTCAAGGTAAGGAGGATGACCAATGCGTTTTATTTTGTGTAGATTGCCATTCATCCAGATCATGGCAATCCTCCAAAAAAAGTTGAAGGTGTTACATCTGCCATCTGAGAGTCTTCCTCAGTTCTATCTGACAGGTGGGGAGTATTTAACCTCAGGTGAAGTGTTTTCGTCAGGTCAGAAGTAAGTAGTTGAGCATGCAACACTAAAGTGGGCCATTTGTTATAATTCTCAGGGCGTTTTGATTCAACCTTTGAGGTCTCACTTTCAGTGTTAGACTGCTGGCCACTGCTTTCTGTTCCCCTGTTAATGCATAGAAATTAAATGCTGTGCAGACAATGTAAACAAATCAAACTGAATTGTTAACATTTAACCATTTTTCTGCCTTTACATAGGAAAAGCACCCTAATATTAATTTGAAATCAGCCATAACATTATAACCACTGAAGGGTTAAGTTAGAATACACTGGCACGCATGTCTTTTTTTACCTGATGAAGGGCAGTTCAATTTGAATTAATGAATATTAAAATTTCTACCTTTTAGCTGTAGGTTGAGAGAAAGCTGTTTCTAAAGATGACTACAATGTAATTATTACGTATACTAAATTATATTGATCGTATAGATAAAAAATGTGGGATTTAAGGCCATTACAGTTTCCCAGATCCCAACAACAAATAGTTAATTGTTTTTTTTGTGTCTGGGAGTGGTTCAAATATATTAAAATTACATATACTTGAACTAAAGAAAGATAATAAAGGGATACAGATAATAGATTCAATTTTACTGTTTGAAATCTTGTCAGTAATGTCAGCGTAACGTTTGAGTTACTACCCGCCCTCTTTGCCAGCCACAGACCAAGAAAGCTGCACTTGTTTCAAACCCACCAACACTGTCAGAGTTCCTTTCTTCTCTTTATATAAACTGCCTCATAATAGGAGTAAGAGACAGTTGAAAGATGACTGGTCACTTTAACTGGACAGCAGAAAGGTCAGCTACTCCACTACGGTACCATGAAGTCCAGAAGGCTCTCCTGTTTAATTACTGTTTCAGTTTCTTGCTGTAGTTCCAGTCTGCAGCATTTTATTCATAAGCACACTGCATATGAATCTGCATTTATATCGATAAACATACAAATGCACTTCCTCTGCTGGCATCGAGTTAGAGCTCTTTCTGCCAAAGTGTTTTGTCATCAGCTCAACACCACCTCACTCTTTTATTACTTCTGAGCCACTGTTAACAATGGATAACTTGTTTTACATGTGATAGCAAAAAGCACATATGCATTTATTAATACATACATGTTTGTGTTCTTAAATTTGTATCCGTATTTACATCCATCCGTTACTGTACTGCACACATAGTGGCAGAACTGTGGCTCCATGAGTGTGCGGTAGACCCGATGGGTCATTTGGGATTGGTAAACTTGCCAGATAAATGAATTGGGGATTAGGGGGAAAATATATGCCAAGTCATGTGCTGGTGCTGGACCCTTGGCACACCTTTGAGGATTGCTTTGGATTGTTGTTTTGCTGACCACAGTTGTGAATTCCCTTTGCACACTGGAAATTACTTACTTATTAGGCCAAGTGGTGGCTTGCCGGGACATAGCAGAGGAATGAGACTGTACAAGTGGCCAACAGCTGCAGTGGAAAATACAACAGTTTCCACCAGTTATGGAGAAAACATTGCTATTTTCTCTGGTAAACGCGGATTCTTTCATTAATCAATATTTATGCATTTGTAGTGTTCTGGCTTTGGCTCTGAACGTTTTAACTTTATTGCTTTTTGTTTAATCATTATCTGTCATGTCTTTATGTGGTTTTCTTTTAACAGTTCATTTAGCTACAAGAAATCTGCAGCTTGTGCTCTCCTGCATCCCAAAGAAGTTATTAGTTTAAATACTGTTGTATTTCCATTTTTAAACTGTATACTGTTCACATGAAATTAATGTTGGCATTAAATCTTTGATTAAAAGCTGACTAATTGGTCCAACAATAAATGATTATTTATCGATCATGAATAAAAAAATATGATCAACATTTCTCACATGTGAAGATTTGCTGCCTTTCTCTGTTTTAAATCAGAGTAAACTGGATTTTTTTTTGGGGGGGGGTGGTGGACTGTTAAATGAACCAAGCAAAGCAAGCCATTTATAGACACTTAATTATTGATGGAGGTAGTAATTATTTGGGACCCTTTTGATTAAAATTTTTTTTAGTTGTATTGAAATACCTCAACTACTGGGTGGATGGATGGATTGTAATGAACTTTTTTGGTGGCCTCCATGATGACAAGTAGAGGTACACCGATTAATGGAATGCTTACCTGTATTGGTCAATTAATATAATCAGAAATATATATTACTGGTATCTACAAAACGTGCCTTTAACAGTAGATTACTTTTCCCGGATATATTATTTAATTTTGTTTGATCAGTTAGATTTTTTATGTTGAACTTGATCTAGACTCAGACTTTGATCCATATTTAATATTTCCATATTCAGTACTTGGACTCAACAATGCTAATATCGTAGGATGATAAAAACTATATATCAACTATTTCCTGCTCCAAACTATTTCTATTGTACCTTCATTTGAAAATCTGCAGTTGGTTAACCTCCAGTCCCCGGATAATGTATCTTAAGGAATTGGTGATCTTCTGACTACTGTTGCACAACCATACATCTATTAATTTAATATTAAAACTACCTGCCGTGTGCTTCAACCCAAAATAAATATACAAAATATGAGGAACTAAACGGGGAGCACAAACCTCTTGATCTCATCTGAGGATCAGAAGAGTGATTTGAACTTTTGTGCTCTGAGGAAGGCCCACTTAGGATGAAGGTTAGCACGCATGTTGGCATGACGAGGCCAAAATAAATTGTATAAAATTTAACTGAGTTTAGTCAACTTGCAATGGGATAAAAACTGATTCTTACACTCAGGAAAATCTTGATATGTTCTTAGATTCAGAAATAACTTTGTCGTCTTTGTTTCTGCAGAGGGGAACAGCACTGTTGTTGGAACACCTGGCTGGTAGCCTGGCAAGCACCATCTCAGTCACAACGCACCTTGACATCGCAGCCCAGCACCACCTCTTCATGAAGGGCCGCAACGGCAGCAACATCAAGCACATCACCCAGAGAACGGGAGCTCAGATCCACTTTCCTGACCCCAACAGCCCTCAGAAGAAATCTACAGTCTACATTCAGGGCACCATTGAATCGGTCTGCCTGGCACGACAGTACCTCATGGTGTGTACCTTGTGTTAAGTTTTTTTATTGGCGTCCGTTGGTTGAAAAGAATCCCTTCGAATTACAAAGCTTTGTTTTCGTGGTGAACAGATGGCATTGATGTAGTGTGCGATAGTTATAATGGATGTCGTTGTTAGACTAATATCATCATGGTATGCATGAATGATGTGAGGGGTTGTGGAAGTTGGTAGATGGGGTTCAGGACATAAACCACCATTGCCTTTGAGGGTATTGAATAGTCTTGGGAGACGAATGCTTGGCTTTCCTCACGCTGCTGAAAGGTCCGGTAACACAGCAATCCGGAGCCGATTCAAGGTTAGCCTGTGGGATTTGGAGCCACATGAGTGCATGTGAGATGGACACACAGTTGTAAGACTGTTCTTAATGTCCTGGCTCTACACAGATTACCATCATTGGTGTTAATGGTACTGGTTTGGCTTGCATGCACTGTTGATTTGGGTGGGTCTAAATTTCTGAACCTATTAGTAGTTTAAAGGTCTGCACATTAGTTGAGGAAGCAGGAGGGAGAGCCTCACATTCCAAATTTCTGTTGGTTAAAAATGCTTTGTGGTGATTTTTGCAGAGTTGCCTGACCGCTCAGGCAATCCTTACTGGCTGAATTACTGAGGAATATAATCAGAAGTTTGTTTCAGAGATCTGTAAAAGTAATGACTGTTTAATTATCGTTGACTGAGTGCTTTTGCTGGCCTTAACAGGCCTAACAGTTTTGGCTTACTATTCGGGGATCCATAATGTGGAGCAATGTTTCTGCCGGAGCTGCCTTCTCTTTGTCTGCGGTCACCCATTTGGCCCCAAAGACATTGAGCAAATGCCAAAGTTGTTGCTGTGACTAAACATGACGCTCTCTTCAACAGGACACACAAGATGGAGCCTTTCAATGGCTGTCTGCATAGGAATTTGAAAATCAGTTGATTTATGAGAGAAGTGTAGGAGGGGAGAGGAGAATTATTAAAATAAGGGCAATAGGAGGAGAGACGAGGATGAAGAGGAGTGGAAGAGCTGGTCTGAAAGCATAAGTAGAAAGAGGATAATGGGAGAGTGGAGAGGACTCTTCCTCACATTAGTATTCTGTGAAATTTGGGCTTTTTTCAGCCAGACTGTATTTTATAGCTCAATTCTCAGACACTGTCAAAGCCATCCTTGCTATAAACTCTGGTGCTAATTACACCCCGTCACAATAGGAGCACAATCCACTGCAAAATATAGCTCTCTGTGGCAGTGTGGTGGTGATCGTGCAAAGAGTATTGCTTTAGTGGAGTTCCCAATGCATGGTCTGTTTTGTATGCAGCAGTGAATCTTCTATTTATTTATTGGTATGATTAGTAGTGGTGGGAATCTCCAGAGGTTCCAGGATAAGATATCATCAGAATATTTATGCTAATGATGGTACAGTATCAATGCGATATTGCAATTAAACAACTTCTTTAAAGTTCAAAGTCTGTCCCTGCCCAGGAAAACTTTGTCAACATCTGTTTTATCCATTAAGTTCTTAGTCTTTTCATCACTTCCATTAAATCTATAGTTGCTAAACTGGATCATCAAGCAGAGACGCAGGTCAAAAATAGTAAAATCCTGTCATGACCTCAATCTTGCTGCAACCAATAAATTGAACTGATTGGATTACTGTCCAGTCAAACTTATCCAGATGCCACAATTTGAGCTGCCAATTGACTTTGCTACCCACACAAGGCAAAATTATATGGCACCATCTAGTGGACTTCTAAAATAACTGATTTTATCAATCTAGTAACGAAAAAGTCAAGTCATACTAGTTATCGCCATGATAAAATCTGAATATTTTTGAAATATCCATATTTTGAAATATCTTAATAAAGTGCCTTTTACTTTTTTATTTTTCCTTATTTAACGTATCTTTTACTTATCTTTCTGTCCTACACCAACCTACATTAGTTTGTCGATCTCTGCTCTTGACATGAAACATGATGGATGTTAGTTTGTATGATTGCCGACTCTTGAATCTGAAGTCCATATAAGAATACAATGCCGGCGTACAAAATATTGTGATATTGTGCTGGATTCCCCCCTACCTGTTATGATTAAATTTACAAATTAGGAAAAAATTCCCTATTTTTTTTTTTAAATAGTCTGTAAGTGGGGGACACAGATATTTTAGAATGTACTAACCAGACTTTGAAAGATAATAATCTGCAGCTCACAGAAGAAATGGTTTTGTCTACTCCACAGGGCTGCTTGCCTCTGGTGTTAATGTTCGACATTAAAGAGGATATTGAAGTGGAGCCCCAGTGCATCACGGCTCTCATGGAGCAACTGGATGTCTTCATCAGCATCAAGCCGAAGCCAAAACAGCCCAGCAAGGTTTGACACCCGGTTTTCACTCACACAGCATGGAATTTCTAACTACGCTGATGGAATGAATTGAGTTGGGTAATTGTATTGTTCCTGACATACCTCAAAAATCTTTCGATGGATTCTCCTAGAATTTGGATTCGGTACAGACCATCGTGTTCTCCTAAGGTCCGTGTATCTTTTAATATTTTGATTCTAGTTTCAAGAACTGAAATTGAAAAACAAAAAACAAGTTGTGTATTTATTTTTCATTTTGAGAAACAATAATCAAAATTGAAAAAAAAATGTAATTTTTCTTTTCATGATCAAAGGGGGATGAGAGAATTTTTTTTTAGTGGTTTAACATTAAAGCTGTAAATTGATTACGAAAAAATTAAATTCTGAGAAAACAAATTTTCTAGGGCGGATGTGGTCGTTTAAGACGCCAACAATCGTGGGATCATGAGATCAAGAGAGCACGGCATTGTGGGCCATCAAATCCTCACTTTATTCCTCAACATTGGCACTTTATTTTGTCCGTCATACTTTTTATGGTCTCCTATCCTTAAATAAAATACATGAGCAGCTCTGAAATCAGGTTAATCTTTATTCTTACCGCTGATACACACATTGATCAGCCACAACATTAACGGCGTGTCCCATGATCCATTTAGCTGCAGTCCATCATATCCGAACAATGTTATATGTATCTTTCTGTCTGCAGACTCACAGCAGCTACCAGCAACATACAACATGATCCACCTTGGAACTGATGAGACACCAGTTTTACGAGTTTTATAAAGATCCCAGGTGGAATGGATGGAACACAGCAGCTAAATATCTCTTATGTGGTTAAACGACCCCCACATGAGTGGATTTATCAGATTTCCCACATAAAAGTAGCCTTGGGAATGTTACCTTTCACCCAATAGCAATTGTTTTAATGTTTATTGTGTATTTAAATGAACCAGATACTGGTTCTAAAGTTTTGGCTGATTTAAGGTGAGTATTAGTGGTTATAGCAGTAATAATCAAAAAAAAACTTGATTTCAGAGCTACTTAATCTAATTCCTATTAAAAAAACGTAGAAAGTAGTGCAGAAAGGACCAGTAAGCAGAGCTGAGAATCCACTTCTAACTTCCTTATATCACATATATATAGAAGTATAACATACACTGCTACTCTTGAGGAATGAGGGGAGTATTTGACATTGCACAATGAAGTGCTCATTCTCATGAGGACCACCCTCATTGGTGCACTCGGACATTTCCACATCCACACACAAGAAAAAGAACAAAAATGGCCCCTTTTGTTTTCTACTGATTTCATTTTTTCATAATCAAATTGAAAATCAAGCCATTTTTAAAATGTTTATTTCATCCCTGTTATTTCTCGAAAAGGAAAAGTGCCTTGTTTTTTCAATATCCATTTCTGAAATGAAAAATGAAAGGCCAAAATATTTAGGGACTTCTGAAAAACACATGGTTAGGATGGTGATCCACTGACCGGTTATCATTTCATCTAGCATCACTTTGAAATTTCGGTTAGTTAAAAATATTCCCTTGCTGCCGATATAGCCCTTAGTTTATTCATTTCTTGTTGGGCTTATTATATCTACTGCCAATTGCCAATTACTTTCATGGCATTGAATCAAATGTCAGGTTTTTATTGTCGGCATGTTAATCTTTCGACATTAGCAGTTAGTTTAAGCCACCAAATGCTTGTATAGTTTAAGTGGCTGATAAATCAGATTGTGTGTTCAGGATTGTATGTACTAACATTGATAAATGGCATTAATGTTAATTTTTTGTTCACTACCCTATACCCTAGGGTTTTGCCATGAGTTTCCCTACCATACAAGTAATTACACAAGAACAAATTGGCATAATTATGAAACACATAATTATGTGAATTATTGCTTTTTTTCAATGTAAGCTGACATAGTTATGATGCATGGAAATAATGGACTACCCTTTACGAAATTGAGTTACAACACAGAGATTGTGTTGGAATATTTACAATATATCAGCACTGTTCATATGGTTTATGACAATGAATCATATGAACTTCATATGATTCATATTTTGCTGAGCTATTTCTAATTGCCAGAATGACTATGACCAGGTCAAATAATCATAGATTTAAAAAATAAATAAATACAATAGACAATACAATAGGGTTCCCCAGTGACTCATTACGTTCTAAACGGTGGTCTGAGATTGACTCCAGTCACTCCCACTGTCTCTCCCTGTTCCTGTCAAACATTCAGTTAATATATAACGTTTATTTTAAAATAACAAATACACAATGAGCATTATTAATGAAATGAGTCATCCCTGCCAATAAACCTATACCGCAACTTAAATGAAGTCCCAGGAGGAAACTTAGCCGAACTTCAGACCCTAAGAAAAATACAGCTGCTGCCTTCGTGTTCAAACAGTCCGTCGGACAAGAGGGGAGAAAAAGACTGCCAAGAGACAAATAAGCTGCTGTTCCATCTGAGTTTAACCCTCCATCTAATGTCAAGGCGTGACATTGAGAAAAGTGATAGATTGGCATGTCGTGTTTCATCATTATTTCATAAAATGCTGCGTTAAAAAGAAAAACTGAAATCTTAAACTGAGGGGAATTGTGTCATATTGTGACTTAGAGGAGTTTTGGCAAAGCAACAGCATTCACAGTAGGGAATCTGTCTCCTCTGAATTCAGCACGCCGTGTCTGTTTCACCTGATGGACGGGTGCACTTAATAATATTTGTAATATACCCGAACTACTCCAACCAACAAAGCAAATGTGATCATTTTTATATTACGGTTAAAATCCCGCTGTAAACGGGAGGTACAGCCGTTTGGCTTTTGGTAAATTGAGCCTAAATTAGTGAAATATGCTGTGATTTTCAACCTCTTACCGTCACTTTGATGCACATCTGGTTTGAATTCAAAGCCACATGTTTCTCACAGTCTACTGTCCAACAACACAATATTCAAAATCATATTTCACCAACTGGCTTGGTGCTGGCTCTCTGTTTGAGATGCCCATGTCCAACCCTCAACCTCGGCTCAGTGCCCAAACCAAAACAGGCTTGTAGGGACTGGTGCCGAGGTGCCAAGGTAAATGTTGACCCGGCCCAGATCTTCTTAAGAACCCTTCACTTAAACATTTTAACAAGGTGACAGCAGTAATCCAAAATCCATGGCCTTGGCAGATCCATAAAGGGCTGCCTGTGCGTGTGTGTGTGTGTGTGTGTTGGAAAGATCAATCGTGATCGGAATCCACTTTTCAGAAGCAAAGAGCTGAGATTTGTGCTCATATTTATTTTTATTTGATGTTTATGAAGGGCAGGGTTCCTGATGATATGGAACGAGTGGAAGTGACGCATTGAAACTGATTATTCAGTGTGTCACCCTGTATCATATTAGTCATAGCCTTTTCACTCGTAACCATGGTTTACAATGTGATTGTTTAAGAAACATATTTTGACAAACTTTGCTTTCATTTCTCCCTCTTTTGTTTATCTTTCAAATCTACCCATAAGTCCCCCTTCCTTCCTCCCATTTGTTTATCTCCCACTCATCCTCCCTTTTACTCTCTCTCCCTGGTGCCAACATTCCTTATGCTATCTGTCCATCAACCCTCCCCCGGCTTTTTTCTTCTGACTCTCTCATGTCTTTTTCCTCCTTTTTATTTTTCCTTGTGCTTTCTCAATCCCTCTTCCCTCTCCCTCAACCTCTCAGTCGGTGATAGTGAAGAGCGTCGAGAGGAATGCAGTCAACATGTATGAAGCCCGAAAATTCCTTTTGGGTCTGGAGAGCAACGGGGTGTCGTCCTCCTTACCCTCTGTGACATTGAATCCCACCCCCAACGGCCCGTCCACATCCCTGATCTGCCCCGTTGGCCTGGACATACTGGCCTCAGCTGGTCTGGGGCTGAGCAGTCTTGGTAATGTCAAATTTATAATCTCTTCAGAAAGTGAATTTTATTGATCCTGCTGTTTTTGAATAGCATTTTATCCATGATGGAGAGAAATTATGAATTTGTGAGGAGACATTAGAAGTACCCCACTCCTGTTTTTGCATGAAATGCATTCAATATCTGTGTTGGGGTAATAATCTTTTCATGCATCAATATCATTTCACGTGTGCCAGTCTCACATAAAGAAGACATATGGAGCCAGATCCCCAAAAGCCTGTTATCACCTGCTTAACACATAGCAGTGCACATATTTTTAAAATCAGACTATCTCTCTCAGCATCCACATAAATCACAGCACTGAGTCATGGCCGTGTAATCTCTACGCAAACTTTAAAGGATGAGCTGTATGTATGCAACCAAATGTCATACCTGCATGTAAGCCCTGCCTGTCACAAATCTTTTATCAACCACAGCCGGGAGAAAATAACCTTAATATGAAAGAAGATGCTGCGCTGAATCCGTCATGAGTTGATGAATCACGGTTATCATGATGGATAGTTCCAGTCCTGTGGGAGTTTTTTTCTCTGTAGCGCTGACCTCAACATGATGGGACATGAGTTCAGTTTAGACAGATTTCAGGACTATTTTGTTTCAAAGGTTGACTTTGGATGAATTACAATAGGGGTTATATAATTGGATAATTAAGGATATTAAAGGTTATGGTAATTAGTTTGGATTTGACTTAATCTGTGGGTACACGTTTCTACTCATGTCGCTACATGAGCAGTGTAGCAGTGGCAGACGGAGAAGCAAGCCGGGGAACAAGCTTGGAATAGACTCGTCAATTCCATTTATTTTGGTCATCTGTATCAACAGTAATCTGAAATATATTATTCAGATTTTTTCTTTCCATGAAGAAAATTGGAATTGTTGAATCATATGCACTAGTTATTTGTTCTGAGCTAGAGGGCACTTGGAGAGGGAGCATACCTCTGCCAGGTGAATTTACAAATCCTACTATGACCATGACTTTCCTACTTTACCTCCGATTTACTTAGTATGATGATGATGTTTCACACATAGCCCCTCGCTGGAGGACCTTCCACGCCAGCCAGGATTTTCTTTCTTCAACAAGACAAAAAAACGCTAATTTAAATCATGTGGATACACCTCAAAATCTAGTCATCCTCTCCCCTGTTCTCTACTCATTTCCACACATTATTATTTAAATCCATTCCAAACGTTGAGTTATCCAGATTACAAACACACACACATTTGTAAATTGCACAGATTTCAGAACCTCCTTCGAATCTTGCTGATGGAGGTAAATACATTTTTGGATATTTTTATATATTTTATGTATTTTTTAGCAGAAATGGAGTAGATATATATTGGGCCTATGTAGATGGTAGGTACTTATATTTCTTCTGTAGTTTTGCGAATAAATACAAAATAAATTTTGTATATGTTAAGTCTAGTTAACTTTTACATTTTTGATCACAAAGTTGCTAATCAGTGGCCATAATAATAACCTTTATTATATGTCATTGAGCCCCCACCAAATAATTTTGGAATAAATTAATGTAAAGAACTGGTCACGTAGCCAAAGAGTGTGCATTGAGGTCCCAGCATAGTAAATGTTTTCTTACTTTCTCTTTTAAACGCAGGGGCCGAGGGCTGAAGCTGTGGACGGCCACATCCTGGCCTTTAGTAATTGCTACATGCTTGTCTTCCTCAGATTACAGACCAGTATGCCAAAAAAATCTCTGGCCTTATTCCTGGAGTCAAACTAGCGCCTTGTTAAAGCCACAGACCTGCTTCTTGATGTTTTCATACACTGTCTTTGGGTTAAGATACCAAGTACCACATTGTTGGTGCTCTCAATAACATGGTTTTATTGGGTACGAGGTCACACTAGACATGTTATTTTGCATCCATGACCTTGCTGTCGGGTTGATGACAGTTTGATGGAATTCCAGCGAAATAGCTAAAAGACCAAGATTATTTTCTGAGGGCCTTGTGATTAGGTTGAAAAATGGCTGCGGGCTTGACAGGACCACCTCCGATCCTTTCATTTACCGTTCTCTCCTTGTATTCGACCTTCATTGTTGTTCTGCACAGGTTTCCTCGGAGCAACGGCGCCCCACTCCCTCACCAACTCTGCTGCCCCAAACGTTATCCTCAACAGCCTCAACTCCTCCATGAGCCCCCTGCAGACTCCGGGCCCCAACGTCCCCACACCCTCCACGTCTCTGTGGCCCAGTTCACTCACCAACACCCAAGGTTGGTATTGTGACCTATCCTTTGTATCTGCATTGTTCAAGATGAAAAATATCTCATGCTTGTAGAGCGTTTACAAAAGATTTTAAAAACTCAGAAAACACATATACTGGCAATTTATAGTTTAAGGACAACTCTCTAGTGGTACTCCAGTGGTCTCAGAGGGAGGTGAGTGGCAACTTAAAATCGTGTTAGAATAGAGCATTAATGAAAAACATCGTCCGTTTATGGAGGCAACAGCGACTAGTATAAAAACAATCTATGGTCAAACAGTCATTGGTCAAGTTGCATTGTGGGTATGTGGGAATGTTGTCCAGTCCATAAAACATTGTAAAAAAAGTAGGGAATATAAAATACCTAAATCTATATATCATCTCTGAGCTAGGTAAGATAATAAAAAGTATTAATGATGTGCTTTTACTGCCTATTTTGTATTTTCAGGCTTCTCATCTCAGCTGATGCTGCACCCTGCCACCCAGGCCACCCTGAGTAGCATCCTGCTGTCAAGTGTGCAGGGTTACACACAGAGTACACCATCTCCGCCACCCGGCCTCACACCAATAGACAAGCACACTAATGGGGTCCCTGACTGCACCAAGGGCCCCTGCACTCTAAATGGACATGTCAAGGTTGACCCTTTAAAATGCATCATGCTGCATCACTCGAGATCACAAAGCTTTCTTGTTTAGTTATTTTCTCTTTTATTATATGTGTTTTTCTCCTTTTTCTGAATGTCTCTATGTCTCTGTATGCACGCATGTTTAGCACCCTTCCTCGGTCTACGGAAGGATAGCATCTGCGTCACTTGCAGAAACTGTGTTGAGTCCAGCCCCTTGTGACTCAGTCCAGGAGGCCAGTGGACACAATCCATCAGAACCGCTCTCCAGCAAGTCGAATCCAGATGAAGGTATTCCACTTACTATTGAATAAATTCATACACTCAATGCAATACACATTTGTTACCCCTATATGTGGTTTGTTGCTGAACTACAGTATTTTTTGACATGCGTTGGTTATTTAAACACGGTTGTGATATTGTCTGTTCTTAAAATAACTTCTACTTCAAATGGCTGCACAGATGCAGCCCAGAATGCATGCCTCTGTAAGCTGCTCTACACACTGAAACATGTCAGTGTTTTCAGACCTTTGATATAAAAAGAAGACAATTTAGTGTGCATCCATTTTGAATATATTAGGCCCTAAGGAATACATAAACAAGTGAAGGAAAGTGTGTTTACGGCCTTTTAATGTTGATCTACCATTCAAAATATCAATCATATCATGTTCATAGTTGCAAGTTGATGCATAAGAGAGATAAAACTCCATTGTCCCGGAGCACACATGCAGTCAGGCAGGCAGAGCACCCACATGAATTTCTTTTTCATTCATTTATTTTCTACCTAACCTTGTGGTTCGTCGTATTTTTAACTCAGTTCATTTCCTTATTTGTTTTTGAAATTATGATTGAATGTTTTTTTCCATTATAGCTTGTAATATAGATAGATGATAAATAACTCAAAGAAAACCTGACCACACTCTTGTGAAGGTAATTGCATGCTTTCGGCAGAAGTCTTTTCCTCCTGTGAGTCGGTCATGATAAAGACTTACAATCATGTGATTTGTGTGTGTTTCTAACCTTGGATATGAGATGTTAACATTTCCGATACTGCTGGCATCTCTGCCTCACCAGTGTAACATGAATGTCTATTTAAGCCCCTGCACTTAACAATTTATGGAGCCCCTAAACCCACTCTGAAGAAAATACGTTGTTTGAACATATTTCTATTTCTCTATATCTTCTCTCAAACTCCTACTCCCCCTCACTATGTTTATTTTGTTGGAACGAGACAGATTAACTGCTTGTCTCTCAGCGGTTTAGAAAGGCCCTGATTTCCTCTATGTCTTACACTCGCGGTTTTGCCCTCAAACCTTCACTCTCACGCGTCTCGTTTTTCCCTGGTGTTTTCTGTCCTCCCCCAATGTATTGCATCCCAGCGAGGTTTCCACTCCCTCTCTAATCTCCTCCTTGACTCCCAGAATGTGTTTGGAGTGGCCCGCCCAGTTTGACTCGACTTGAAGCAGGGAGCGCATGAAGATTAGTCAAACATTAAAACCTGGAGAACCTCATTAGACTGGTTGACATATTATTTTAAGCTATGTATTACACCATGTACAGTACGTCCAAATATTCTTGATTTAGACTCATGCACATGCGTTCTTTTACAGACCAGCTTCCTGTCAGGCTGAAAGTAGAGTAGCAGTGAATAATAAAAAACAATGTTATTGCAGCTGCTGTGATTGTAATTAATCCAGGAACACTCTTACCAACCGTCAAACACTCCTTTACATAGTTGCTGCCGAAAATTTGTATGTCAGGTATTTAAAAAAAAGATGGAAGCGTTTCAGTTTCAAGTTGCAATTTTATTGTTTAAGCTTTAACTTGTTTCTGTGTTCTCACTCTTTAAAATAAGTGACTTGACTGAAACACAGAAATTAAAAGAAAATATGCTTGTTTTTGTTTACTTCAGGCTCCGACACATTCGTGGAAGTGGGCATGCCTAGAAGCCCCTCTCACTCAGCCAATGGGAGCGAGCTGAAGCAGATGCTGGCTTCTTGTAAGACCTCATCAGGGAAACGACAGGCTGTGGAGCTCCTGCAAGGCACCAAGAACTCCCATCTACAGTATGTTTGAATCTGGAGATCATTTACAGTTCGTCAGCATCGCCACTGATCATTTACGGCCCCTGCTGCTAGAGTTTGGAAGGCTGTGATTAATTCCTTCACACTGGGACAAAGTGATAGCAGCATGATGGAATTAATCTGTATTCTATGGAATCCATTCAGGCATACAGATAAAACAGTTTTATGTTGTACAAACTATGTAACAACACAAAGTGGCAGAGATGATCGTTTCGTCCCACATGGGGATCTAAAAGTTTGAGTCTGAGCTGTCAAATGGTTTTGGTTACTGAACAATATGATTATTGTAGAAACAAACATGTACACGGTCAACCTCAAAGAGCTGTATATATTAATACATTTTCCTTACTCATGCAGTTCTGACTGTCTCCTCTCGGACGCCGAGTCCAGTTCATCAGACAGTCCTGTCGCAGATAAGAGGGCACCTGGGAGCGAGCGAGCGGCTGAGAGGGCAGCACAGCAGAACGAGAGGGAGAGAATCAGACTCGCTCCACAGGCATCCTTTGCGAACATGCAGGTACACAGAAACACTCACACGCACACATACACACACATTCAAAACGCACACAGCAACACTTTTGGTGGCTTATTTCACTGAGCTATGTCTGTTATGCAATGACATAAATATCTCAATTTTACTTCTTGAACAGAGACAAAGGACAGTGCTAACGGAAAACCCAACCAGAAGATCTTAGCCACAGTGTACATGTACTTTGAGATTTGTTGTGTTTGGTTTCAACTCCATTCTGAAACAATAAACAGTTTTTTCAGGTATCTGGTTACAAACAGTCTCGTATTACATATAAATTTTACAAAAAAATATGTTTTTGAAAAGGGCGGCACAGTGGCGAGGTGGTTAGCGCTGCTGCTTCACAGCTGTAGGTACCTATGCCGGCTTTTCTGTGCGGAAATTTGCATGTTCTCCCTTCGCCTGCGTGGGATCTCTTCGGGAATTCCGGCTTCCTCCCACAGTCCAAAAACATGAAATATAGGTGACACTAAAATTGGCCGCCGGAGTGAGTGTTTGTGTTTGTAAATCTCTAGTGTTAGCCCTGCAAAATAGCGACTTGTCCTGGGTGTACCCCGCCTCTCGCCTGATGTCAGCTAGGATAGGCTCCAGCCCCCCGCAACCCTAAACAGGATAAGTGGTTGATAATGAATGAATGAATTGTTTTGAAAATATGGTTAGCGAAATTTTCATTCATAATTTATCAGTATTTCCTAATTATATCCCAGAAACGTCAGGGACATTACCGAAGCCTAAGATCCTTTGTGTTAACAAAATAATTCAAAAAGGGTATCATTGATCATTCTCAAATTTTATGCTCACATAAACCTTAATGCAGGACAGATGTGGATTGAATTTGGGAAGTATCGAATGCATATTTCTGACACTGGGGGGAGCCTTATCTTCTGATGTTTTTGGTCCATAACTTCCTAATGTTGAAACATCAACCTATATAACCTCATTATTATCATGTTATTACGATATAAATATTACCATATTACCATTTTTGAATCCAACTATCACACTGATAAATACATTTTATTGCTAGCATATTATCAAAGTATTACTGTAGTTTTACTAAATAATGTTACCTCGTTAATTTGTTTCCTCATTATTAACCCTTATTAATGCCCTGTTACATAAATTTCAGTGAAATATTACCCAGATATACTGTTATTACCTAGTTACTACTTTGGTAATTGCATGTTATTAAATATACATTACCTCTTTAGTATCACACTGTTACCCCACTATAACCGTCCTATTAACATGCTGTAATTTCAAGTCCTACCAAGAAGGGTACTAGCTGATATTTGAGATGCTAACTACATTGTAATCATACAAAGCTGGCTGGAAATCTGTGAGGATCTCTTTGAAATAATTTTTTTTCCTGTACTTTCAGGCATTTGATTATGAACAGAAGAAGCTGCTGGCAACCAAAGGTGAGTGATCAGTCGATGCTGTGAGGTCATAAGCAGTGCTTTAATGTAGACATAATTCTAGGGCAAAGTAGGCTTGATTGGTAAAGTGGTTGTCCACTTATCTTACCTGAACTTTGATCCCCAGCATTGCCAGTCTACATGTCGATGTATCCTTGAGCAAGATACTGAACCCCAAGTTGCTCCCAATGGCTGTTCCATTAGTGTGTGAATGATGGCTTGAATGACTACCGCTCTTGATGAGCAGGTGGCGGCTTGCTTGGCTGTCTCTGTCATCACTGTATGAATGTTCATGTAGATGATTGATAGGAAAATTAAATAATTCTATTTGTCCCACTTGTTTCTGAAATCTTTCCTTATGTCTGGGAAATGATGTGCACGACGTTCTGTCTGAAAGACACAAGATAGCCTTACCTGCTAGCTTGGCCTTGAAACTGTAAGCATTAAATGATCCTGCTGGATCTGAGTTACAAGATTCCGGGATGAGATTTGCACCTAGCGTGCTGGGATCTTCTTTGTTACAACAGATCTGTCTGCAATAAACCCATTTTTCTAAGAAAGACAACTGATACTCCTCAAGTTAATTAATTTTCCTCAAATGATCCGAAGACAAGGTTTTTCTTCATCAGTGGGTCAATGCTGATTTTTCTTGTAAATCGCTTTGAGTAGTAGACTAGAAAAGCGCTTTCTAAGTACAGTCCATTTATCATTATATGCCCGAAATGCTGGAGATATTATGGAATCATCCAAAGAAATGTATAAAAATATTTTTCTCCAAAACGTGTGCCACAATTATTGGAACACACTGCATTTAATATTCTGTGTGACAGTAAAAGCTCTGAGCGTCCTTCTGTAGTGCGTGATGAGGTATGAGAACAAATGGAGTAGATCTGAGACATTTCCTCCGAACAGACGAGCATTTTGGACTTTCCCATTTGGCACATCCCACATATGTTTTATGGCGTTCAAGTCAGACAATGGGAGGGCAATGGCAAAACTTTTCTATTTTGTTATCTCTGAACCATTTTTGAAGTTGGAAGGTCCAATCACGGTTGATTTTTCCTGGCAGAGGCTGATAGGTTTTCATCCAACATCTGCTGGTATTTGATGGAGTCCATGGTACCACTTGTTTTAACAAGATGACCATGATCTTTGAAAAGAGCTAAATTTTTTACATTGAGAAAATCTACAGGTGGAGCCAAAAAACATGAGCTAAGTGAACTGCAACAGATAGCAAAAGAATCACTGCACTGATATTTTCAGTGCAGTGACCTGACGATTATGTCTACACCTTAATGTACCAAATGAGCATACTGTGCCCAAAAACACATAGGATTAAAGTTAGGGGTCATTAACCTATCCAATGTGATCTTATGGTCCTGGGGGTTAAAGTAGGAATACTGAACACGAATACCACAGAACTAATGTCTTTGTCGTTTGTACCCATGACCTTTAATTCAAATTATTGTTCAAAATACAAAATATAAAAAAAATAACAATTCCCTCTTAACGCAGAACAAATACTTTTCTCTAAAACATATGTATCTCAAGTATTGCCACCCCTAAGTAAACCTGCAGTGGAAGCAAGTTTCCTGTCCTATTTTATATTTTTAGGCTCACCTGTTTCAGTAGGAACTCTGACATGGGTAACAATGGCCTACTGTTTTACTGGGGCATAAGTATGAGGGGACACTGGCTTAATTCTCTTTGACAATCTTCTCCATGGGAAAAACCAGAGAACAAGGGAATGATGAGCGAAGAAAAGTTGTAGAGCTGCACAAATCTTGCAATGGATACAAGAAAAATCTCTCAATAGTTAAAAATGGTCAGTTTCAATATTTAGATCAATAATAAACATGTTTAAAGAGTCTGGAGATGTTATAAATCAGTCTGGAGGAGGATTTGACTGTAATGTGACCGTAAGCACTGTGAGGAAGATGGTTCAACTGTCAAAAGACTTTTTTGATTTCTGTATTCTCAACGGATTACAAGAGAATTGCAGCAGTCAGTTGAATCTTGGGGTCAGATAGTTTCTCTTACTACTTTAAACGGTACCTACACCAACACAAGCTGTTTGGGAGGGTAGCAAGAAAGAAGCCTCAGCTGTCATCAACACACAAAGTATAGGAACTACAGTTTGCCAAACACCAGTGGGATTTTCAATGGAATGAGGTCATAGTTCAGATAAGACCAAAATTGAACTTTTGGCCACAAACATCTAAAATTGAAAATATCTGAAAATAATATACTCATTATTATCATTATTAAAAATAATAATAATAATAATAGTAAATGCAAGAGTTGTAATGTCTTCTTCCTCTTGCTTCCTTCATTGCTGTTTATAGCTCAGCTGTTCCTCACCCAGTCAGAGATATCCACATTATTGCAAATTGAAGTCTTCCTTTCATTGTAGCCTTTAAATTTACCTTTCCCGTTAGTGCTCCCGATTTCCACAAAGTCATCTAGTTTATGTTTTGTTGAACAGTTTTTGTACTCTGACGGCTTTATTTCGTCCATCAATCACAAGATTATTTCTCCTGCACGGATCATCTATTTGATCCATCTGCTCATAAAACCACTTTGCTGCTGATCCTGATTTCAATTAATTAACCTGCTTACATATTTCCTTTCACTCACTTTGTTGGTGCTTTTGGTATTTATTTTGCATTTTAGTGTCATTTTTAGAACGGTTTTAAAGTCCCCACTAGCTCATGCAGCTCCCCCAACTGTGAGCCACCAGTCTTGTATTTCTTAAATCAAAGCTTATGTGAGGTAAAACTGTAAAATGCTCAGCAGATCTTCACAAGAGCTCCTCTGTTGATCAGGTGGTTCCTTATGTGTCCATCGTTTCATTATCAGGATTGTTACAACGGTAGCAAAAAATGTAATTAAAGAAAACACTCAAAACTGTAACGCCTTAGAAATAAATCACCCATTTAGCTTTATGAATGGTGATATCAAACAAACACTCTACGTGAGAGTGGTAATAATTACAACAAGTGTTACGTCTGTATTCACACAGCTATGCTGAAGAAGCCTGTGGTAACCGAGGTGCGGACACCTACCAACACCTGGAGTGGTCTCGGATTTTCAAAGTCCATGCCAGCTGAGACCATTAAGGAGCTACGGAGAGCCAATCATGTTCCGTACAAGCCCAGCATGAGCACCACCTACGAGGTCAGTTGCACTAAACCTCAGCGATCTCTAATAAATAAGTTCACAATCTTTGGCATTGTCTGCCCTTTTGTTCATATGATAGATTTTATTGTCTTACCATGTGTGGTAGGTCGGTGGATGCTTTTGTAGACTCTATTGAGACCCAGTGTCAGACAGACGTCAGCAAGTATTCAGAACTCCTAGTTAAATGTTTGATTTTTGTGTGAATCCCAGGGTTCCCCGCTGTCCCTGTCTCGAGCCAGCAGCCGGGAAGGTATCGGGAACGGCAGTGACTCCGACAATTGGAGAGAAAGGAACGGCGGCAGCAGTAACGGACTTCCGGGTCATACTGAGTTCCCCTCTGCTGTGAGCAGCCCGAAGAGGAAACAGAACAAATCTGGTCAGTTGAGCATGTTTTATAGTATCCTTGCTACAATGAAAAACAAGCACCAATAAATACAATCAATAACCAGTTTCCAGAAGATCACTTGTGAGAGAGTTTCCCCAGCAAAGACTCAAATATGTTGCTAAGTTCTTGACATTGATAGTGAAATGATTTCATTGAAAGGCTCAATAAAAAAAAAAGGGGTCCCATTTTTTGTGTTTCAAAAGGTTATTACTCTTTTAATGATGACACTGAAGAATACAGATATTCAAGTATATACTCAATAGAACACTTTTACATGCAAATGTGCACACATTCATGCTTATGTTGACTTTCATTCAAGATATAATAATATTTTTATGCTAACCGGCTGCTTAGTGCAGCTTAGCAGTCAAAGTCTTCTGAGCGGTCAGTTGATAATTCTGCTATCTGAAAATTTGCATTATTATCTGTTTTTCATTTTGGCTTTCTTCCATTGATGGACAGCAGCAGAACATTATCTGAGCAGCAGCAACTACATGGACTGCATCTCTTCTGTGACTGGCAGCAATGGCTGCAACCTAAATTCATCTCTGAAAGGCTCGGACCTGCCGGAGTTGTTCAGCAAGCTGGGCTTGGGGAAGTACACGGACGTATTCCAGCAACAAGAGGTAGAGTAGAATGAGATTCTGCTTCTTCTTGTATTATCATATTAAACATTGGGATTGTGGACCTTTCCTGGCTCGCTCCAAAATTACAATGAAATTCCAGCTTTTGGCCCGGGTAGCAGTGAGGTGCTTGGGATGAATATCTGTCGGGCAGTCCAGACCCAAACCTCCGCCGTGCTCTGACTTTTAGCAATTGTTATTGTTCTAATGAGCCAAACTAAGCTGGGGAACCTGGTGAATTATGTCAAACTTCAGTATGTTAGCATGGTCGTTTTCAGTATATTTGCATGACGATTAGCTCAAGGAACAACATTTGGCTTGACTGAAACAATAAAGACTTAAACAATTCTTCTTAATTTTGAAGTACAATAAAGACTTAAACTTCCTTAGTGCAGTACTTTGCACTACTTGCACTGTCAAGTTTCAGAATGCTCCTTACCACAGAATCTACCTTGAAATGTCAAAAAGATGTTAAAGTCTACAACCGCATCAAGCAGCCTGTCGAGTCATTTGGTAAGAAATTGTGTTAAGTTTTTTATTCTGTAAAACTATATTTGAATACTTGGAATCAAAGAAATACTGTTTTTTTCCCCCGGTATTGTGGTATGTGCTGACAGGCAGAGGCCTGTCAGAAAAACCCAGTTTTTGACAAATGGAGTATCATAATTAGAAAAAATTTGGAGCTTGAAATCCTGTCAGAAAAGGGAAAGCTTGATTGTCTGACCTGGTAAACAATTATTAAGTAGTGGTGGGGTCCATGCACTCCCCCCAGTGGTTTCAACTCAGCTGGCGATGGACGGCCACATGGTGCAGGAGTGTCTTCTGAAGATTACGTTCTAATAAAAACATAGTGATGAAGATTATATCCCATTCATTAAAAGAGATGGGCCTAGATTTTACACACTGTACCTTTAAATCTCCATGTTATACTAGACACAGATCAGCTGACACTTTAATGCCAGTTTCTGTTTGTAAGGTTGAGGTACATTGGTGTACATGTAGTAAGAGATTACGGTAGGACAGATGTGACGTTTGTCAACTTTTCTGCAAGTTTGTGGAAATATAAAAAAATAAATAGTATTAAATGTGATATTACAATTCGTTGTGGTATAATTGCAAGTATTAAATTAATAGTCTGATGTTGCTGTTTCCAGATTGACCTGCAAACATTCCTAACTCTAACAGACCAGGATCTGAAGGAACTGGGCATCACCACCTTTGGAGCCCGCAGGAAAATGTTGCTCGCCATCTCAGGTACAAACGAAGAAACACATTTATGGATTATATCTCATTTTTCACGTCCTTCCCTACCATCAACTGTCAATATTGACACATAAAAAAAAGTGTAGCAATATTTACATTAACCTCGTAGAGATGTTTAAGACTGTACTGGTGTGAGTGGTAGGTAGGAAGACATTCCTCACAGATGACGGTATTGGGGATTTTCCCGTGGCTCCAGCTGCATCCCTGATGCTGGGGTGGACGCTGCCCTGCTGTTGCAGTGAATGTGAATGTTGTTGATGTCATGCTTCAATCCTAATATATTTGGATGCTGGAATCGCTGGCATCCAAGTTATTTTTGTAAAAGTTCAGAAATGTCAGAGTAGAGCGGGTGAGAGTGAGAGCAACACGGGGGGAAACGGCAAAGCCAGCGGTCTGATTACTGAGGAAGCAGAGGGATCCAAGCACAACGCGCTGTTCCGAAATAGGAACATGCAAATGTCTGTCTCTTTCAGAGCAGTTGTCTCTCTTCGATGCAATCCAGGTTTAACTTCCTGCCAGCCTGACTGAAAAGAGCTGCTAGAGCGAACTGGCTGACACCAGTGATCCAAATGAAGGTTTATGCTGACAGCTTCAGAACATGGTTGTCGTATGAATAACTCAAGACTGTGATTTTAACATTTTCATAAAAACATTGTCTCCAAACTGCTGTTTAAAACACACAGAGAGCTCTTTTTGATCAATGGATTCTTAAGGGAAATGTCACCATTCCCTTTGGTCGTTTTTATTTCTTTAATTTTGATTTGCTCCAGTGGAAGAAATATTAAAAGCCATGCCTGCGTTTTCTTTGCTACCATTTTTGTTTTTTTACAGAATTAAACAAGAACCGGAGGAAACTATTCGAGCCACCCATCAGGTCCTCCTTCCTTGAAGGGGGAGCGAGCGGCCGTCTCTCCCGTCAGTTTCACACAGACATAGCCAGCATCAGCGGGAGATGGTAGAAACCTCCAGACTGTCAGGTCATCCCAGGACTGTCCATACTGGAGACGTGCCTCCAGTATCTTTCTGTGCCTCAGCAACCTAGGTTCCAGTGGTCACTCACCCTCCTTCACCTTCAGCTGTATTAAGACTGTTCCAAATGTTGTATATATGCCATAGTTTTACCTGAAGTGCCAAAAAACAAAGGAATGTCTCTGATACTCAAGGTTCAGTGTTTGCTCCATTATAAGATAGCCATATTGCCATGTGTCTACCTGGAGCATTATTGTACGCAGGTTGTTGTTCTGGTTCTGAAGAAAGGTACTGTCCAGTATTTCTGTCCACTTTTTGTTCAAGGGAACAGGCAGAATGATTAGTACAACCATTTTACACATTGATACTACCTGCATTTTTACTATGCTGTTGTGTCAGTGGCATGCACTTTAAGAATACTAGATTTTTGCCTGTGGGAGCCCTAATTCCTTACACTAAAATAATAAGAACTATGACTTTTTTATGTAGACTTAAAAGCACAGATGCATTTTGTACTAAATCAAATGCAAAGCACTTAACCAGAGAGATTGGGAACCACCATACGAAGTAGAAAATATGTCAGAATGCCAAAGTGGTGGCTTGATCAGCTTTAATATGCCTACCAAAGGAAAGCATCATGGTTGCCTTTGACTACCTAAGCAATTCAATTGGTGGACATTCCTCAGAGGTCAGTGTTTGTGTCCAACGACAGTCTGTTTGTGTTTCTTTGTATTTCTGGACAAAACAGAAAAAAAAAAATCTAATATTTTGTATTCATTATCCATTATGATTTTATGTTTAGTTTTTATTACCATTTTAAGGGAATTGATGGGATGTTTAACAGTAATCAGTTTACATATGTGTTTTTATACATTCACAAATGAGTTTTCTATGATTTTCTTTTGTAATTCATTAGTATCTTTTTTGTTCTTTTTTTTTTTCTGCCCTTTAATCTGTGGAGCCGTATTATGGCTGTGCCATTCGACCACAGCAGAGGTATGTGGCAGTTAGGCTCAGCTTTATAGGCTTCTCTCTGATTGTGTCACCAGGCATCTTTCTGTGGTTTTCCCTCTCCGTTTGTTTATAGCACTTGGTCTTTGTCTCATCTGTCATTTGTCAGTGTTGGCCTCCCTGTGGCACCATCCAAATGCCCCAAACCTCACAAAGCACCCTCCCATTCTCAGCTAGAACTGCGTGCCAATTTTCTTTGTCATCCTTATTTTGGGTTGTTCAACCAGGAGCAAAGAAAGACCTCGTAACGAAGCATGGCCATTCCTTGGTAGCCAAAAGTGCCAATGCATAAAACAAGTTTTCATCAAGATAATTATTGTTTTGTTCTGACTCTCCAAACAGGAAGTGCACTTCTCAAAGAGCCAGTAGAGACTTCCAGCCTAGTCAGTTTTCACATGAGCATTCCTGCGAGTGACACAAATTCGGAGCAAAAGTCATCAGAGGGAAGATTTAAGATCAAACCAAAAAAGATGGGATTACCTTCTATCAGTTGTGCAATATCCACAAAATGTGTTAAGCATTGTTTAATGAACCGGATTTGTGTTTGCAGCAGCAGTATTTCTGCTCAACGCCTTTGTTCTGTCCTCTTGTGCTGTGATTAGTCTTCGATTTTGAAAAGTTAACATCCTTTTCCAGTAGCTCATCAAGTTTTGCTGACTCACAGGTTATATTTCTAGGATTAAATCCACCAGCAAATTTCATCTTTCAGGATCATCAGCGTTTGGTAATTAATGCAATTGAATGCCTCCTTGTATTTTTTTTTTCTAGGAAAATGTGTTTATATTTGCAGGTAATTGGATACAAAAGCAGAAGGATTTCTCATTCTGGTTTAATTGAGTACAGTATAAAAATCTATACGGTTCTTAGAGTATGTATTTGAGAAACGATCACTGTAGAATACATTAATCCTGACCATTTTCAACCATGAGAGGAAGTAACAGCAGTCCTCCCACAGTCCCAAACAGAAGTCAATTATTTGTCGCCTCCTTTTGATTTGAAATGTTTCGCTTTGAAGTGACTCGTTTATCATGTTCAAACCACTGTCCATCCACCCTCACAGGATTTGTGCGACAGTCAATGTGACTGTCAACTTAAATACACCAAACTAAATAATATTTTGACACGGTTGCTGAAGCCAACCAGGTATTTTTCTCTTTTTTCCCCCCTTTGAAGTCTTAAGAGATATAAAGGGAGAAAGCTAATATAGAAAGGGATTCCTGATCCCAAGCGGAAACCTGGGGCAGTTCGTCCCAACTCATCATGGTACTTCATTGAAGCTGTTTCGCACTGATTCTCCCAGTGTTGTGACTCGTGTTCCTGCCTGGCAGACATTTGTTCTCATCCATAACCTCGTTCAGATGGGTTTGCTCGGAGGGCAGTGGACGTTCTCATCTTATCACGTGAATGTTGTTAAAAAAATATTGATGCATGTTTTTGCAAATTCATTGCGGATTAGTGAAGGGTTTCATCAAGTCGAAACGTTTACTTCCAGCGTGTCTAGTCTAGACTTTGCCCTTGATAGAGTAGCTTCATCTGTTGTATTAGTCATATTGTTCCAAAAGGGATTTGTTTGAAGGAGTCTTTGTACTGCAATCAAATGGTACATTTATAATAAATGTAAACCACTAAGGAAATTATGTAATACATAACTTTTGTAAAAAACAAAACAGAAAAAAAAAAAACTTTACATTTTTACAACCATTGTTTCTGTGTGAGAAAGCTGCAGTTCTGCACAAAGTTTGAGAGAAGAAGTTTTGTATACACAATATGCCATGTTGCCAAGGCTCTGTTCCAAGTGGCCTCTGTTGATGCTATTGTTATTCTAAGTACAGAAATTAACAGGACTTTTTGGAGAAACTGTCAAGCAGGCAAAATAAAATGTTTGTTCAAGTGATATTATGAAGGTAATAAATATATGCAAACAGAGTCTGTTTCGTTCTCTGTCTTCAAAGTCCACGGGCTACATGAGATAGAACCCTGTCTCATCCCATGCAGCATGGTGCCATGCGTGCCTACCCGAGGATTAATCCACATTAACAGGATCTACTAAATCCGACACAATGAATCGGCTGTGAATGATGGGAGAGCCTGCAGACGCAATATACTCTAGACGGTAATGCATGAGATGTTATTAGTTTTGAGATCAGAGTTCTAAACGAGGGCCCATCTGTCCCCCATACTACCATATTGCCTACTGGAGCATATAGATTGGATCATTTTTATATTTGATTTCTTCCCTTTTCCTCTTTTTTTTCAGGCAGTGTCCTTGACATATATGTTACACTTCCTCGGTTCAGATTTAAAAATCATGTTTGAGTGAGGTCGTGGTCACAAACTCAATACTGTCTGCCATTACAGTGGTATTCTTATTTACATTAAGTCCTGATAATGTATTTCATTTAATGGGATCAGCTCAGCTAAAACAGAGGATGAGACAACTGACTGTAGACGCATTGGGCTTACGGAATGTAAGGTTGTTGACAGATTTCTGTGCTGTGCATGGCTTAAAACCAGCACAGATATCTAAAAAACTCATGGGGGCAGTGTTGCAACTTAAAATGACTTTCAGAAAAGTATGCACAACTGTTAAAGCAGCAATGTGTTCAGAGATTATTAAATAGCTTTGCAGAATTGCTGGTTGTTTTGGAGGTTTTTACATGCTTAAATAATACTCATGAGACCAGAGGCATTAAACACGCATTAGTTATGGTTAGTAAACTGTTTACCCTTAATGCAGTGCTAAACAATGTAAATCAGAATGGTTAATATCTCCTGATCTGAGACACTACTGTAAGGTAAACATTAACACAATGTAAATTTCTAGCTGTCATTTGTTATTATATCTCTTATGATTTGTTCACAAAAACCCCTGCGGTAGGTAGAGTGATCAAGTTTTCCACTGCATTTAAGATTAAGCTGCTCACCAGATCTGTTAATGGTTTTGGATCCTTTACTTCAGTTAAGGTTTAAAAAACACATTTACTGAGACTCCAATTCATTTATTCCAAATATTACTTATGTAAAACTATGTTAGTGTTATCCCCAAAACACACATAGTATCAAATTAAAAGTTTATTCAGTAAAACAGTACCTCCCAGTGTTTTACTAGATTATGTTGATTACTATAACTGCTGAAAAAGCAGAACACAAGTATAAAATAAAACAAAAACGAAGAAAAATAAAATAAAACAGAAGTCATGGGACGCCTGATTCACATGCCTGAAAAAAAGATTATTGCGGTTGATCCATCTCATTATTCAAATAAATCAACCATTTCTCGCAATGTTTTTCTCCCCATCCTATTTGGAATCTTACTGAATAGTCTGCTATAGATGATAAAGGCTGAGGTAATCCAACTACTTTTGGATGTTGAAGAACTTTATTTAATACTAAAATACATTTTCTACTTTCAATCCAAGGAGCAGTGACTGCTCCTCAGGAGATCCTCAGTTTTACATCACTCTAAAACTACTTTCACCTGTAAGTGGTTTTATCATCCACGGGAACTGGTATGGTTCCATTTTACCCTTTGAAACAATTTTACATGGATCATTATAGTTTCAGACAAAAGCGATTAAATCACAGTACTCTCTTCGCCTTAGTCGGGTTAATTAAGTGTGGGGCACAGCTGGCTATCACTCTCGGCGTCCAGCATAACTAATTTCAATTTCATCTTCCATTGTGAGAGACTGAGAGTGAAAACTGGCTAAATTGCATTGAATGGAGCACTGGGCCTTTAATTACCAGTCAACCATGCATTCATTCTGCAGCCTGAAGGCCACCAGCAGAGCCCAGAGATTCATGTTTTGTTCTTGTTTTGTTCTCATGGACAGCTTGTCCTGGCAGGAAAAGTGTAAATGAGAGGACGTGCCACCTCTCGATACCTGAATCTTACCCACAGCACAATACGTTTGCAGTGTCTGCTGAGTCTTGTTCATTGTTACAGCCCATCTTTTTCTCTCTTTTTTTGCAATCTGTCTTCTAAGTTCACCACTAAAATTTAAATTAGATAATTAGTATTATTATCAAGTCTATAATTTAATTTAAAATACGTAACTGAATCACTAACAATTGTCTTAATACACTATTTGTCTTCAAATGAAGGAACAAAATAATGTCAGATTTGTGCACCACTAACAAACAAATATTTATTTACTGTTATGATAATTCAAGTTTTATTTTAAGCTAATACTCGGTGGGGTGCGGGAGGTGGGTGTTTTGTAAGAGATTTGAAGAATTTCCAAAGCTTTAATTGTACCTTTTAATGCTTTAGGAGTCCAATCAGTTCTTCAACTGTAAACATTGTTGAAAAACTTAAAGGGAATTACTTCAACCAGTAACCTAAATCAAAATTATTACTTTTTAACTTTACTTTATTACTTCTTTTTTTTTTTTTGGACTTATCATTTAAGTTGTAAATACTTAAAAATGTACTTCAACTGGTAGCACTCGGTTAAATTGAGTTCATCAAACAATTCCCTTTTTAAAATGACAAACTTCACTGTAACAGGAAGAGTTGGCCGAGTATCTGCAGCTCTTGACGCTCACTATCATGCTTTCGGTATGAGATAAGCAGTAAAGTGGCATAATGCTTAGAACTATTCTAGTTTCTTCCAGGTTCTGGGTTCAAATCCACATAGGAACATGGGTCCTGTTTGCATTTTGTCCCCATGTCTGTGTGGTTTCCTCCAGGTGCCCATAGATGCTAATGTGAGCCGGAATCTCTGTGCTGGCCCTGAGACAAACTGTCCTTTGTCCTGGGTTTACACTTCTTCTCACCCAATAGCAGGTCGAAGATGGATAGATGGAAAAAGCCGAAAAAAGGCAAGTGATGAATTTGCAAAGAAAATATGCTGTAAGGATTTTTCAGGATAGAGAGATTTTTTTTTTCTTTTTTTCTTATAGGTTTATTTTCTTAAACAGGGAAACACCAGCCCTGAAGCAGACAGATGAGTTTGTTCCAGCATAATACTTTAAATTGCCTTGCTTTTCTCATTTATGTTTTTATTCCCTGTCCTCACCTTGAGCTCAGTCAGCTGGCTCAGGACATTTGACCTATTCACCTCAGACTTTTCTATTATTCCTCAACTTATGTCTAACTCTCCCGGCTGCTGTCGGCTTTCATTTAAGTGTCTGACTGACATGAACAGCCCCCAGTGCCAGTTCTCATCAGAGTCCAGAGTGTGCCACAGCTTTGGAAACTTCCATAAGATCTCCTGGCCTCATTCAATCCTCATCTGGGAATATTCTGATGCCTGTCTTGAAAAAACAACAATTTCCCTCTTGGAAATGAAGCTATAAGCAGCAGTTGCTCCTGCATAAATATTTGAAACTCAAAGACAAAGCTTTCTTTCACCAATGCTTATCAAAACCTACCAGCGCATTACTTACACTCTATAGAATAAAACATTGCTTTACTTAATTTAGTTTTCCTATAAAAGTAGGAGGAATGAATAAATGGTGGAAAAAGTAGAAAAGTATATCATATACCTTTAAGCATATTTTTCCAAAAGATCTCAATTAAGAGCCACATCATACAGTTAAGATGAATTTCTCAAACTAAGTTATGTTGCATATATTTAAGAGTTATTGCCAGTATTTGGTTCTTTCAGCAGTCATGTAAGGCAAGCAACACCATGTTTCATTTACTGAACACAATTGTGTTGCATGAACGAAACATAGTTATGACTTAACTACAGACTAGTATGTTATTTTAAAATTTCATTATATCATTCATGCAATGAAAATCCCTTGTTTTAATTATCAAAGATGCAACTATTTAGTTCTTTGAACATAAAAATGTCAGGTAATGCAAACAATTAAATCTCAGAGTGTGTTCACTGTAATCTTTGCAACATCTGTGTGTGTAAAAAAAATAAGTTTTGTTTTACAGGTTGTTATTCCTCCACTCTCTGTTATCACGACAACCAGTGGAGAGTTGAGGATGCCAAAATTATCAGGCAAAAAACACTGCAGCACATAACCCTCTGTGTGGTCCTTTGTTTGTCTGTACACACATGCTTCTGTACCCAACAAATAAGTAAGATATAACATGCTAATGAGTGAGTGTTAGAGCTTCTGCTAGGTGGATGTTTTTAACTTTAGACATTAAGGCATGTGAGGAAACTCCTGACTGTAGCTGCATATGATTCATAAAACATCAGAAGTGAACCGACCTCTTCATCGAACGATCTGCGACAAAAAGCCAATGAGCAGATTTCTCTAAATGTCAAACTCTTCATGCAACCTTTTCCTTTATTGTGCTGCCTCTCCGTAACTCATTCAGCCCAGATTTTATTAGCCGATTAAACTGTCTGGGCTTGTTGTTGTATGCTGGCCTACAGAGAATTTTATTATCTGTTAGGTTGTTGTCCAACTACAGAGCAGACAGTGCAGTAGATTTGTTCTGGAATGTATCAACTAAACTGTGATTTCATTGGGAGACCAAGAGAAACAGACGGCCTTTATCAATCAAACCACACTAAAGCAAAGGCCGGAGCTCCCACTGCAAATCAATGACACGATTCATCGGCTTCCCTCACACAAACACACACACACACACACACCAATTGAATCCTGGGGACTTGCTATTGTTTTCTGTTAATGTAAAATATTGAGGCCTTTGTGTTCCAGATATTGGCTCACAGCTGACCTCGTTGATGAGAAGCGATGTGCCGTGACTGCAGGCTGTGTGTCTGTGGGTGAGTGTGTAAGAGACAGAAGATGAAGAAAGCTACGAGCCATTAGTGAGAGAAGGATAGTTTGATTTTGAAATAAATTAATTGTTTATTTGGCCTTTACTCTCTGATTCTTGCTCCATCTATTTCTCCTAACTGTCACTATGTTCGCATGTCCTCTAAGTGCAGCAGAGTTAGAAAATCCGACTGGACTGCCACTATAGGCCACGCTGTGACGGATAGTGGTCGGACTCACACACATCTAGGAAATAACTATGTTCTTTATGATATTCTGAATGATAATAAGATGATGTACGACATCTGACAACACACTAAAGGTAATACAAGAGGTGGCAGGATAGAGAAGAAGGATGCCGGGTGAAGGAGGAGAAGGGGAAGGAGATGAACTTGGCTGGGTGTCTGTTACATGGCAGCTCCCCCGGAAACACTGACACTAACACATGGTGACTCTTGCTGGAAGGGAAAGGGTGTGGGTTCAGAAAGAGAGATGGCAAGAAGGATGGATGGAGGTAAGAACTCTCCAGAATCTGTGAGCTGCATCCCCCACCTCTCCCAGTGCAGATAAGCACAGCAGGCTGATCATTTTAAATGGGAAGGGGGAGGGAGACTGGACGACATGACGATGGCATAGCCCACATAACAATGAGGTTTTTCTTTTATTACTATTTTGGAATCATTTGCCGAGCTTTAGTTCTTTTTTATTTATGTTTTGATCAGTGCCAATATAATTTTAAAGATGTTTATTGTGTAATTATTTAAGAAACTTGTTTTGAGAACGGATTAATTTAAGCTGATTTTGTATATATAAATGCAAATTGTTTAAAGATAAAGACATCTTAGAAAGAAAGATGTACTCTCAAATAATATAGATATCACAGCATGATTACGATAGGCCTATAATTTCCCTACACAGATCATTACAGTTTGAAACTACAGATCATTTCCTGCATCCTCTCCTCAGAAGACTGTGTTTGCAGGAGTGATGAGGACACTGACCTTCACTTTTAATGAGTTGTTTTTCGCCTGGAATTTGAGCTAGACGCAGCATTGACCCCATGCAATCCGAGCATCGAATACATTCTGGGCTTCAGTTGCGCATCTAAAGTTTCCTACTGGATTTGAATGCCACCGTGGTTATGAGTTTACCCAGATTTTGATTTGCCTGTTCCTCATAACCACATTTTTTAGTCCTCAAATGTGCTTCAAAATGATCAGAAACTCATTTACTGCAGGAAAGAAAAGAGAGAGAATTTGTCTCAGCTATAACTTTAGGGTTGATGCTGTGCCACGAGTGGGGTGCCCTTCATCCTATAATTCCACAATCTGGCCTGCAGTGTGGCATTTCCCCCGAAGCTTTTGAAAGAATCACTCAGGGGTCCCATGGGCGCAACTGGCTATATACATATCTATATATATATATATATATATATATATATATATATATATATATATATATATATATGTATATATATATATATATATACATATATATATACATATATATATATACATATATATATATATATATATATATGTATATATATCTATATATATGTATATATATGTATATGTATGTATATGTATATATATATATATATATATACATATATATATATATATATATATATATAGGACCCACCTGGGTTATTGTCTGTCCACATGGAGACCAAATTGGTAAGATTTGGAATTTATCTGTGGCTCACATGGGTCAATTTAATAAATCCCTGGTGGGCTCATTTGAGTTATTGTTCATTTAAAGGACATGAGGGAATGAGTTCAGATGGGATAATACCAATGAGGCATTTGGGTTTAAAAAACTGGTTGGACATAAGCAAACACAGTCAAATGACCTTATTGTTACAAGGAAGCACAGAAATGGATTGGTAGGACTCACTAAATAGGTCCCACACGGGTCCAGCTGGCTCGCCTAAGTTGAGGCAAGGACAGAGATGGTGTAGCATGTTTCCCACTTCCACTTCCAGTTCCACCCCCGCCCGATTCCCAGAGTCATTTTGCATGAAACCCTTTGGACGATTAACATTGAGTCATTATGAAGGAGGTGGACAGTTGCAACTAGATCACATTTTTCAACCCATTTAGTTCTAGGTTGAGAATGAAGAGGGGACAGAACAGCTCTAAGAAAAATAATAATGAATGTGATTGCAAGAGGCTCCAGTGTGACTTGTTAAGCCACAATTTACCCGTGCACATGGCCTCTCATGCTTTGGCAATCATGTTCCTGCATGCGAGCCCGAGATAAGAGGGTGTGGTGGCCTAGTGGAGATACTTACTAACAGCCAAGCGTCATGAAGTATATCTGCACGGGGTTTGCTTTTCTTTGGGTGTCGTTAATGAAGGTGGTCTAGATGATGGGAAAGCAGAGACCGCTCATACATTATGCCGCATTACATGAGCCGACCCCCAACTCATTACTGACTGGTCCACTTGCACCTGCGCTCCTGCAGGAGGGCTACACCTCACCGAGTAAGGACACGAGAGAGGTTGGTTGGAAATAGGACAGGAGGAGTGAGCTGGGTGGACCTCAACCGGAGGGGTAACACCAGGATAATCTGGTTACATAAGAAGACATTGAATTCGAGGAGCGTCTCTGCGCTAATCCGCTCAACTATTCATGTTTAACCGCCCTGCGGCGGAATAGCGCAGCGGACGCGCGCGCACGCACGCACGCACGCTCACACTTGTGGCTCCGAAAGCGCAGGAGCGTCACATGCGTGGAGAGCGTTTGAAATAAGATGTGCTGTGATAGCTCAGAGGCTTACACATTTTTGAAAGAATACCTGCAGCTATGCATCACGTTGCAAACCCGGAGAGTCGGCTCGAGCCGTTGGCGTCCGTGACGATTCCGCTGACGCGCCTCTAGCCCCACCACCCAGCAGACAGAGAGGGGACTGGCTGACTAACAACTCATCTCGATCTCGTTTTCTCTTTCTTTTCTGCCTGGACGGAAGCCCGCAGTTGTGCGACGAAATTTAACGAGATTCAGTCGTTGAGCATCTTCCAGATTTTTGTGCAGAGATGGAGGTTCCAGGTTTGGCGCACAACATCAGCAGCCCGCTAAATCCCTGCGAGGGGATGATCAAGGACCTGAGCTTGGACGCCATACAGTTATGCGAACGAGATGGTAAGAAGAGGTTTTTCACACATAATAACGTGGTGCATTAAGTCTTTATTCTCCATGTCATCGCTGCAAACTGCATGGTTTGTCTGTGTGCGGTGGAATAGCTGAGGTTTTGTTCATGCATGAAAGAGAGAGGGGTTTCTGCACTAAATAAGTATTCATTCTTGCAAATTGAACATGCACCGGCGAGGCAGCGAGGCTGAAAATGGGTGGGTTTCTTTCAGCACCACAGACAGTGACCGGTAATGAGAACTGCCCCTCATCTATTTCTCCTGGAGTCAGATTAATGAAATTATTTTCACCCAGGCATGACATTCTGTTCATTTTCATAAGCAGGAAATGCTTTTAAAAAAAATTTTCTTATATCCCATCATCAATTCATCAATAACTCCCCCTCAGCTTAAATTCCTATATCTTCCAGCTGCGTCCATGCTGGCAGCCTGGGTCTGACTTACAAGAATGGATTCATCCGTTTCTGGATATTTTACCAATAAATACCAGAATCCAATGGGCCCATTGAGAAGTTTGAAGGCAGATATGAGTTACTTTCATGTTTGATTGTGTAGATCAGCAGGTTATCAGCTTCCAGGTTTCTTCCTGATTCCAATATAATGGTGAGGAGGGGTTGGAAAAAGCAAGTCATCACCGGGAGAGAATGAGAGGCTCAAAAATGGCTGCATCCACGTGTGTGCATGGGCAGTGCAGTCCCATACACCCATAGGTGCAGTTTCAAATAAATGACACAATAGGGTCCAGATTACAGTTTTGATTGTAGTGGATGAGACCACACTTTTTCAAAGTAATCATCTGCTTACTTGATTTTTTCTTCATCAACATTCATGTACTGTACAGGAGTCTGGTGGAGTCAGTGTGACTTGAATGACCCCCAGCATCTGATCAGAGCGCAGTCATTCTACCACCTCATCCTTCTAATGTGCACACAGTTAATATCCTCTTAGTGCTTCGCTGGCTGGATTCTAATGCTTTCATTTTAGTGATGGTTTAGTATGCCTGGGATGGAATTTTCTAATGGACTCTGTGCCAGATAAGGGATTTCTGTGCAGCAGGTTTATCAGGGGATTTTCTTTTATGTCACCTTCCTCTTTATTAAGTATCTACCCCGGTGACAGCATTTATGTCCTTTATGCACCCACATGCCCTCTGTTTATGGAGCAACAAACAATAGTTCCAAGAATTGTTAGGACAGATGACAATACACTGTAGATGGTGTAATTGAAGCATGAATATCATCATCTGTGCAGATAAAATATAATATCTTCACACTGTAAAGAAAACTCTTATGTTTGGGAAACAAATAATTGGGGGATGAAGTTTCTGAGTAAAAGTATGTAAAGCGTGTGATTTCTGTGATGTTATTATATCAGTATTTGTGTTGTTTTTACCCCACCCCCATGACTCCAGGTCCATGTCGCTTTCTAAATTTATCTCCAAATCCATTAATATTTAATTGTTTGAGGCTTACATGCTGACACAGCAAACAGAAAAGCTGCAGCTTCAGTAGTCCTTGTTTCTGTGGGAAAAAGCTCTCTCTATGTCTGATAAACACACAGATACACACACACACACACACACACACACACACACACACACACACACACACACACCCACACACACACATACACACACACAATACAAGGGACACAAGTGGTCCCTGTTTGTCCCCTGTGTTTGTGGGTTGTTCTAGCCTTAGTGGTACTGTGATGAACTTGTGACATGAATAAGTAGGAGGTAGAGAAACATGCTTAGAATGATAATTAGATGAAAATGACAGATCTGCCTCACGTGATACGGAAGCTACCGGCTTCCGTCGTGTGCACAAGCCTACACAAGCCTTCATGCAATATGTCAAACAACCTCTGCAAGGCTGACATGGGCTGCCATTTTGATTTTATATCCACAGTACACGCTTCTTAATTTGCAGGAGATAATGAAACACACAACAAGTCCAGTGAAGACTTTGTTCTGTGGCCGCTGACATAATTAAGTTGTGATGATGAATGGATGCCATTTAAGCCACGCCGTGTGGACTCTCTTCGTGTGAAATAAAAGTCTATATTTCAACAGCACCTTTCTCAACAAGTCTATCAGGTGCACGTACAAGTATATTGAAAAATACAATCCATAAATCATGGCATTAAAAACACAGTGCATGCACACAATATCAAAAACAAATAAATGAAATAAAATGCAAGACTAGTAAATTCACTTAGATGAAGAAAAGCCCCCTCGTTGGTGAGAACAGGAAAACAAAAGGCTTACTTTCCGATCCCTTCAAATCTGTGAGTCCATTCCGTCGGTCCATTCACCACGTTGGTCCACACAGGGAGACCAACATGAAGTTGACATTTGTGGGGTTTTCTTCAGTTAAATGTCTCAACTACAATTGGATGGATTTCAATGAGTTCTAGTACAAACCTCCATTCTGAGGATGAACTCTATCATCCGCAGCTACAACCTTTACTTGTTGAAGTACTTTGATTGGCGATATTACTATGGCCTTAGTTGTGTTTACTGCTAATTAGCTTGTTGTCATCCTGGCGTTAGCAGCCGTCTCAAAGCACGCCCGCGTGTCAGCACAGCCTCACAGTGCTGCTGGTGCAGTGGTGCTGCTAGCCAGCCCATGGCTGCATACTCTAGTCTTATGCAGGATGGTACCTCCTGTGGAGACCAGTGGAGCTGATCAATTATATTTCAGCATGGTGCATTAGAAAACTGGCCTCATGATGTACAGCAACATATGAGTAAGCAGGCATTTTGGTATAGGCCAGCGTTCAATGGGAGCAGTTGTTTGTCATGACATTGACAGGAGTTAGGTGGACATATTAGCATCAGATGCATGATGATATATTCAAATGGAGTTTACTGTGTTACACAGCTCAGCGCTTTCTCCGAGAGCGGTTACAAGTCAGTCTAACACTGAAAATCGGCTTCATGTTGATGTCCATGTTGCATGTTTTGGACTCCTACAAAACCTGTGTGAAATTATATTCAATTTTTGTTAAGGAGCTTTTCAGGACATATGCATAAACTATTTCTTGTTATCTTCAGTCCTTTCTCAAGATTATGGCCTTCTTCTGCCTCTGCCTATTCCATCACCATCGCAGGAGAAATCTTTATCTACAGTTTAATAATAGGAATACATTGGATGGAGAATATGAGGCATTTATTGGTTCGGTCATGATTATATGTAGACTCTCGTCAGAAAGCTTTACAAACTGTCATTTACCTGGTTGGACAAGCGGTTGTGGCCATTCTGCCAAAGATTGGTGGATTAGGTTAAGTGCCGGATCCAGAGAGGGTTTTGAGCACCAGCAGTTTTGACCTCTGCCTTTTTACCCCTCTATGTTATCTAGCCCTCCTTTATCATTTGACTAAAAAAAAAAAAATTGCCCACAGCACTGTGGTGTTTGGCATTATCTTAAAATAATCCACAATGTTCAAGGCAACAAATGTTCATTGAAATAATAAGGTCCTCAAGAAATTTACATTACAAAGTGATAAATGCTTCTTTAAGTCACCATTCATAGCAAAATAAGAGCAACCGGGTGACTTAATTTAAATTGCTACAACATCAAATGATGGAAAGCACATGGACATAGTGAAGGAAACATGACAGCTTCAGTGTCATCTCATTGTTTTATAATGGTAAATAGAGGCAAATCTGATGATTGTTCTTAATAATTGAGGTTTAAGACGAATAATGTGACCAGATGTTTCTTTAATAATTGTGAAAAGCCTTGACATATGTACAGACACACTAAGGTAACCCCTTTATAACCACCTCTGCAGGGATATAACAACAGCTTTGTTGTCCCTGAAGGTATTTAACTCATTTGTAGAGATAGGAATTGGTCAATTTTAAACACAGAAAAACATAAACCCTCCTATAAGTTGTGGTATTAGAGTATTTGTGCTTGGTTTATGTTTGTTGGAGACAGACTAACGTGTGAGAGTTGGATCACAGACTGTAGCCTTGATGAACCGGGTATTGTTTATGCTCTCTGTCTGAGTCCAGACTGTGCATTGAGAAGAACCAAAGGCCTGATTTCCAAAGGACTGTGGAAATCCCGGCACTGCGTGTCTTCCATTTCAGATTAAGCACTGCAACTTAAACAGTAGGAGGTTTGTTTGAGTTCCCACTTGTGCAGTCAGAGACAACCAGAGCTTCTTTCATATGCCAAACCTTAAATTCACGATAACACACTTACAAACAGATCTTGAAAAAGAAAAAAATTCAAACCTATTCATGACTAAATTTTGAAATGTGCTAAACCTGATATCCAGAACCTTCAATGGGAGTCCCATAACATTTCACGGTAGTTATTTTTATACAAAGCCCCAGAGTGACTGAATATATATTGTGTAAATTTCTGAAAGGAAAATAAATTCTCTTTTACTGTCACAGGGAATGTGTGCAAACAAATAATTCAGTGTCGTGCCAGGTTGTCCGTACCAAATCCTCCCACAGAGAACTATTAAGACGACCTTACCTATGCATGTGAACATGATTATTATTGATCCTCCTGCATACTACTATGGATGTGGAGTGCTACTCTACATTGTGGCATTTGCCTGCACACTGAGTAGAGGGGGAAAAACCCATTTAGATCAATTGTAACAGGGATTCGTTGATTCAACAGAATATAGGGTTTCCATTTCCACAAGTTTAGTGCTTTTGCAGTTCATTGTCATTTTGAACTGCCTATACATAACTGAGCTGCATAAGCACTGTGTGCTTCTAATCCCCTGAGCAGGGACTCATTCTGCTTGATCATGGTAAGCCTCCTGCACAGCACCATGATTAAGTGCAGTAAGTGCTGGGACAAGTAATTATGACTCAACAAAATGACTGTTAGCTACAGTACAACCCTGCTACATGGATAAAGTAAGGAGTGACACTAGCATATACATTTAAGTCAGAACTGAAGGTTTAGCCCTCCCTCCCAGTTTCACTCTCTCACTTCTTGCGTGAACCCTGAACCCTGCTCGATTTCAGCCCCACCAGTTCTCAGTCTGTCCCAGAGGATTCCCCGCACAGCTTAACACTAGCTCTTATTAAAAAAATGGTGCATTTGCCTGCCGGCATGGTAAACACGCAGCTTATTCAATTCATGTATATACGTATATATATTATATATAACATATATATTCATAAACATATATTCATAAACATATATGTTTCCTTTGATTTATGTCCACCAACTTTCCGCGTTCAGAGCTGGTGTTTTCCTGCTAAAATATTTCTTTGTGCACTGCCAAACCTCGAGAGAGTTGCGTAGGCTGCTTCACTTTGTCAGCATAATGCCTCCATTTGTGGGTTAATTACGGGAGCATTAGAGTAACACAAACTAAATCAGCATGAGTAACAAGGAGACGGAAAAGTAAAGGCCCACATGGGGTCTCCATCCACAGCTATTAAGGAAAACATCAGTGTTGACATAAACAGAGTGGAGGTCAAAAAAGCAGGTTGTTCAGGTTTGGTTTGGGTTTACAGTCATATGATATGCTGAAGGTATCGTAAGGTTATGCAGTATAGGCTATTATAACAATAATGATAATAATTGTTGTCGTTATTACATGATAATAAGTGGTAGTAACACACACATGTTCGTCAAAAGGAATCCTTGGTGATATTTCAATCATTTCTGTGGGTATTTTTCATCCTCATCTCGTGCAGAGGTCAGACAACATTAAATATTAATAATGCATTAACAACATTAACTCTAGAAAGGGGAGGGACAATGTTGACATCATTGCGTGGTTCGTGACAGACTGATTCAGTTCTTTTAAAAGTGGTCCGCTCTGTCGTGTCCTGTGTTGACCCTCGCAGTCCGAGCCAAACTTATCAGATCAGTGGGATTTCTCATTTTTATAATGAGATAGGGTTTAATTGCGGGCAAGCATCAGGATGCGATTTCACAGATCAAATTAGAGAGGTGTCAAAGTCTCCGTCATGGGTGTGAGAGCCAAAGTTCTGCAGTCCGATTATTTTAAACAATATTCACCAAATCTTTGTTTGAATGCACATAACAGCTGGGAGTGTTCATCTGTGGAACATCATATTGTTAATCAGCTAGTAGTGATTGGGAACAAGTAATTACTTATGAAATAATAAATAGGTGGTATTCATGTCTGGTCCACTCTGTTGGGAAAGAACATTATTTGATCTAATGTGAAAATCATTTGAAAAATAAAGAAAAGAAAAGGGCCAAGCCTGATTGAATTATGAGGTCGCTTTCAGCCGTTTTCAGCTGCCAGTAGAGATAAGATACACATTAGATGGAGGAACTATTTTTCTGCCTGTTCCCCCAAGTGATTCAATCTCCAAACGCTCCTCCGTACGACGTTTGTGTGGAGGCGAGATTAGAGAGACCATCAGCCCAATTACAGGATTCCTCCTATATATCTCCCTCTCCTAAGTGATGAGTGGAGATGGATGTTCTATGCTCTGCCGCTTCTGCTATTGTTTACTTGCTATTGAGTCTGGTCATGCTGTGCACTACTCCGGAATTTTGCATACTTGTGTTTTAGACACACTCGTGCTTAGACAGAGAGTGTGTACAGAAAGCACATTGTAGCCATGCCAAGTGGGCGTCTCCCAGTATGTATCAGAGTCTATATTCCCCCTAATTCTACAAAGCTCTCATTCAACCTTGTTTTGACATTTGCATTCGGCCTGAGTATGCCCTTTGACTGGTACGCCTCACAGGGACCTGACTAATTCATGAGATTATGCAGCACAGACAAATGAGCTGATTTGATATAAACCTATGCTGCAAAGTTTCCTGTTTCACTTAAATACCGTGACACTGCAATTTTGATGATCAAAGTTCACACAACAAAGAGCAGAAGAATTGAAAATGTTATATTAAGAGGGTTTTCAAACGGTTGATCTTAAATGGATCAATATTTTGTGAGAAGAGTAGAAAAGAATCAGCAGTGTTTGAAATATTTTATATTGCATATGTTCAGGAAACCAAAGAGGTGTGTGTCTGTATTGCGGGATGATGTGTTTCCATGGCAACATATATGATAGTCTGCGACACAGGCATTTCTTTGTGTGTGTGTGTGTGTGGTGTGTGTGTGTGTGTGTGTGTGTGTGTGTGTGTGTGTGTGTGTGTGTGCGTGCGTGTGTTCTTGTGTGTGTGTGTGTGTGTATGCGTGTGTGTGTGTGTGTGTGTGTGATATGAAGGGTAGTGTACCACTTTGGTGCTGTTGGTGGATTAATTCCTGAGCTGCAGTGTTGCGTCAGGTCTATAGTCAGTAAGGCAGATGAAAACATCAAAATAACAGCTACGCATAGATTTATGAATTAAAAGTGTAATAACACTTAAAATAGATATGCTCCCAGAAAATAACAGATCTAACAGATCTGTATTTTCATTCTTTATTTGGCACTGATGTTATCAACATTGCTCTTTGTTTTGTTTCAAACAATCAGGAAGTAAATCTCAGGATGGCAGCAACCCAGAGATTGAGGAGCTCCCTGTTCCTCAGAACATCAAGATCAGTAACATCACCTGCGACTCCTTCAAGATCTGTTGGGACATGGAGCCACGCAGCAAGGAGCGCATCACGCACTACTTCATTGACCTGAACAAGAAGGAGAACAAAAACTCAAACAAGTTCAAACACAAGGTGAGGCATTTCTCGGCGCAGGCTCACACATTCAAAGTATCTCCCCAGAGAATCCTCTTGTTGTGTGTCACGGATTGGACTTTCGTCAGTGAAGAAATAAATGTGTTAACAATGGGATGTTTTGTTTAGTTTTGGCTCAGGAGCCAAGATTACAAGCATTTCTTTATTTGCAGATCAATTTTATGAATCAACATTGCAACTTTGGTGGTTAGGTTTCAGAACAATATTTTCTGAGCTTGTCTAACTATGAATTTGTACTTGTCAGAACTGGTTTAATGTTATACAGAACGTGTTATTAAAGCACTAAAGCACTAGAATTATTAAATGGATTGAAACCTACCCTAAATCACCAATAAACCAAGCTGAGAATGTTCCCCTCGGGACCTCATTAGTGGAAAATGAAGGCTAAAGCTGAATCAAATCTTCTGTAGCATTTATATTGGCTCACGACAGTTCGCTCACAGTAGTTCCTTCAGAGATAAATACAAACAGCATATTCCGAACAAGAGTTTACAAAACCATTTGAAGTAAATCGAAACTTTGACACTGGCCATATTGACTTTGATTTTCTTTAAATAGACAACTGAGCCAAAACTTTAAAACCACCTGCCTCATATTGTCCATTTGCTGCCAACTCTGTATTCTGTCACCTTTTTATCAGATCAGCCTTAAACTTGTCCAACTTATCTGCTACAGCAGTTCTCCCGTGGTCTCGCTGGCTAATAAATCCCCCAAATGACAAGTGCCATGACTTCACCTGCCAGTGTTTATACATATATATATATATCTATATATATATATATATATATATATATATATATATAGATAGATAGATAGATATATATATATATATATATATATATATATATATATATATATATATATATATAGATAGATAGATAGATAGATATATATATATATATATATATATATATATATATATATATAGATAGATAGATAGATAGATAGATAGATAGATAGATAGATAGATAGATAGATAGATAGATAGATAGATAGATAGATATATATAGATATATATCTATATATATATTTATAACTGATTGTGTAAGTGTTCACAGCTTAACAAAACGCAGAAGAGATTATTGGCATAACTTGAAGAATGTGTCTCATAGCGTCAATGTTAATTAAAGTTAGATCATAGCTAAATGTGTTAGATTAAGTATTATAGAAACAGCAGTTCCAATTTATTCTGGTGCGGCCCAAATGTAGGATTTGAACAAATCTTTGACAAAGATCTTGCAACTACAGGGAATGAAGATTGTGTGAATAATGCCGACTTGAAGAAAAGTTCTGTGTGTGTCTTTCAGGTGTCTCAGAGCGATAAGTCTAAAGTTGTCCGCGTACAATCTAGTAATACTGACAGCACTGTGCTTTTCTTTAAAATAAACTTTCTGACAATGTGGTTTTTATTCAACGTGGGTATTCTCTCCGAGCTCTAACAGTCTACGATCACACACATGGCCCTCTGGGTCTGAGAGTAATCGCACACACAGCAGAGACTGCAGCTCTCCCACTGAATAGTCCCTGATTTGTTCTGATTAACTTAAAGATTCAGTCACTCCACTCCAGTATTTTGATTTGGATGTGCTAAAACAGTGATGGTGGATTAATTGTTGGACTGTTGCTAGGCAGTGGCTCATGGTACAATCAATTGGCTGCTCGGGCCCAGTGCTTGAGAGGAGGGGATCACATCATGTCAAGAATAGTGTGTACATATGAAAAAAAGGAGCATCTACAGGTTTAATCTGCAGTCACTTTAGTTTAAAAGCAGGCATCTGGTGATCTTCCTGACACATTCCTTCCTCCCTCCTTCCATTCAGGATGTTCCCACCAAACTGGTGGCCAAGGCGGTGCCCCTGCCCATGACGGTTCGGGGCCACTGGTTCCTGAGCCCTCGCACTGAATACACCGTAGCAGTCCAGACTGCATCAAAACAGACCGACGGGGACTACGCCATCTCTGAGTGGAGTGAGATCATCGAGTTCTGCACTGCTGGTGCGTAATATGCAGCTGAGTGCCACGATTACACATCTTACAACTTACATCAACGCAACGACCGGGCAATAATGCAGGAGTTTAAGAGAGAAGATAACGAAAGAGGGATGGAGGGAGATGTGAGGGCAAATATTAAATGCAGGCTAATTTATACAGAGTGTATGAAGGATGGATGGAGAGATGGGGGCAGGGATGGGATTTATTTAGAGGATTATAGGGATGTAGGGTAGCTTGGCAGTATATCTCAAGATGCAGAGGTCAATGGGTTCATCATCTCCAGCTACTGGCTTAGAGTGGGGGAGGGGAAAGGGGGAAGTGATGATGGCATGGATGCTGGATTGTAGAATTGATCAAGAGCGACATTTGTGAGAGGAGCGGGAGCTGAAAGAGTCAGAGGGATGAAGATTTAGTCAGAGAAACAGCTGAGTAAAATAATCTTATACCCCCCATGATCTTATACCCCCATCACAGTCACATATGGTACATGCGAGCTGATGAGAACAGCTGATATCTGACAACCCCAGACAACGGCGGCAGGATATTAAAGTTGAGATGTGTTAAAAATGTGAATTTCAGTATGATGTGAGAAATACACTATGGCCAAAGTGTGCAAAGGGAAAGTCTTCCAGAGTGGGAGAACATATAAGTGAAATATAAATTCCAAAATTCATGGCAATCGTTCAATCAATGGGTGAGACATGTCACGCAAAAGTGAACTTAGTTTTCTCCTGCTGTCCTGCTGGCTTGGCAAGAGGAAGATCTGAAATCCGAGTGGAGGGGGTAGTTATGAAACACACTAAAAGAAGTCGTGTGGATGGGAGGAAGGAGAACCCGCGGAAGGAGAAAGCTGTCAGAGCCAACAATGCCTTTATAAAAACCCTCCAGTCATTGTGAAATCCTCAATCTCTGTCAGCTGCATTATCTAACTGCCTCTCCGTCCATCATGGTTTGTGTTTATAGCTGAATTGAAAGCATTTTTCCCAACTTAAAAAAAGCGCTTTACATTAACAGTCAATCTATATAATCACCATTCCTTCAGTTTGTGTGTGTAGTCCAGTTATTGGGTCAAGGTGCTTGTGGAATAATTGTGATGGAAGAAATGTGTGATCATTATAAAAGGCGTTATACACAGTGAATACCTGGTTGACAAACGCCGCTCACACGGTTGTGCTGAGTCACTCAAGGCTATGACTATGAAGGGTTATGGCTGATCAAACATACACAGTTTTTTTGGTCTATATTATTTATATCACAGCCAGCGCATGGACTCTTGTTCTTTGAGAAGCGAATAATTTTATTTCCAGGATGATTTGGATGATTTGTGTTTTGTCTTTTTTTCCAGATTATTCCACAGTGCATCTAAACCAACTGTTGGAAAAAGCCGAGGCAATCACCGGTCGGATGCTTCCTTTTTCGGTCTTCTACAGGAATCAGAATAAAGAGTACTTTGACCATGCCAGGTAGGCATTAATAATCTATCTGTAGTTATTCATTCTTTCTGTGTATCATCTATAGTTGATTGAATTTTTTTTTATAATGTGATGAAATTCACACCATGAGTCTGAAACAGCTGTGCTGTGTGTTCATCTATTTACGTATTTATTTTGTCTTATGTTACTCCACTCTGTCTCTACAATTGTTTTGCTTTTAAAAATACCAGGACTCTTCTGTACTAATGTACATTTTAATTGAACACTTTTGCCACCGTATTTGTTTACTTAATTTTAGTTTAATTCAGTTTAGTTTACTTTAGACAAATAATAATAAGGATGACAAATACTTGGCAAAATATACTCCTAAATATAACATTATACAGAATATACAATGTATGTACTTAAACAGAATTTTTAAAAAAAATAACATTAAAAAAAATAAAATATCATAACAACTGTCGATAAAGAAATTAATGCCAAAACAAAATGTGTGAATAAACGACACATTTGACTATAGTATGTGTTTATACAAATGTATATACATATGTGAATATGTATACATGTATCCCTTGTGAGTGAATAATAATAATAATAATAATAATAATAATAATAATAATAATAATAATAATAATAATAATAATAATAATAATAATAATGATAATACATAAGGAAAGATAATACAAATTCAGATCATACATAGTGAAAGGTAGTTAGAAAAACAGCACTCAAATGCTCTTTAAGAGCCTTTTACTAAACATTTCATAAACTTTTATTAAAAAAACATGTTACTGTTTACCTATAGTCTATTTTCCAGAATAATTTGGTACCTCTAAACTGATGACAAGTTATAATGCTAATTTTAACATGATGAAGCTCTGAGAATGAACGAGAAACTCTGGAATATCCCCTTCACTTGGAAACAATTTGTGAATAAAATTACATATTTGTCAAATATTTATGTCATAAATAGAAGAACAGAATAGAATCTGAAAATTGTTAAATAAAGGAGTAGATGAACTGTGTAAGATTTTTGTGGAGACAGGTAGGAAAAGCTTTCGGCCAAACTTAACTCTGTTATCATTATTGTTGTAAATGACACTGAAATACTATATATACTATTATACTATATATAGTATTTTACTTCTTTCCTTTAGAATCTGGTGCCCTTACTGAACTCTGGACTCTATTACATGATGCTGATATGAGCTGTAAGTTGAGGTTGCATCTTTGACAGGTTACTAGTGGGATAACAACGCTCTGATAGTGATTGTATATTATTGATCCTGAGAATAAAAATGAAAAGACATCGGCCCCACGTATCAGCTCTACATTTTTAAATGTTCTTGCTTCACCTTCATCATACTATGCAATAAATTATTGTGTTTCCTTCTATAGAAATCCGCTAAAAAAAAAATAAATAGAGATTCTGCTGAAGGTTGCAGTTGAACAAACCAAATTTGGTTCAACTAGTTCCATAAATCCAGTTCTTCAAAGTAATGCAGCAACAGATTCTACTCAACAACAATCCAGAGAGTCATCCATCAGGTCTTGCAGTAATATTATTGCCAGACATACGCATGATTGCAACAAAAACATAATTTCATTTCAGGCCATCTGATTTCTTTGCGAAGCGTGGCATTCGTAACTCTGCTAGAAAACAATTCACAATTATTTTGGAATGTGGATGAAAGGCAGAAAAAGCTGTGGAATACTGTTGATGTTAGAGACAGGCAGGATGGATAAGGAATTTCTCCGAAGTCTCCTATATATATAGTTGTATAGTTGTTCACTTACAGTATATCCAGGCGGCTTTTTTTACCAACTTAATTGCCCAGTCTTCCATTAATACTGCTGTGTTTTTTTCTAATGTCAGCTCTCCTTTAATGCAATGTCCCATGCCACACAAAACCCACCGGCTTTGTTCTAAAGCCAACAGCTGAGAGCACCTGTTTTTGGAACTGTGCGAATTGATGAGCCATTTTGCTGCCCATCATCTGCTCTGACGTGCTGAAATGCCTGTGTAAAACTGCGCCATCATGTGGGGAGGAAGAGTACTGACAGTACCGCTTGATGAGATCTCTGCTCTGGTGGGATATATAATAATAATAATAATAATAATACATTTAATTTATAATGCCATAATGACTACAACAAACCATTATTCACGGAGATAATGACATCATTACAAGTCAAGGTGGTATAATTAATTACATTTCATAATTGGAGCATGGGAGCTCATATTTTCTCTACAGAAATGATATGCAGCTGTCACTGAGGCATCCAAAGTTCATTTTATTTGATCACAGTTTGTAACAGTGATAAATAAATTCACTTTTTTTGTGACAAACTTGACTACAGAAACTAGATATGTGCTATATTCTATTCCCTCCATTATGTGTGAGGCCTGAGCCGTATCTCACACTTTTAAAACAAATAAGATGAACATGGGAATCTGAATCGGCTTTGAAAACACAGAGAGTAAATATATACAAGTTCAAGTTATGTGCAGTTGTCAATATATTAGATACAGTGTATGCATGTGTGCATGTATTACAGTAAATATAGTGTGCAGGATTAATATTGAAAATGAAAGTGACAGACAGATCATGATGAAAATATAATCTGTTGTGGAAATAAGTAGATGTCTAAACAGTAACAGCAGTGTTGTTGACCCAATATGTGTGCTTTAAGTGTCCATCAGAGGTCAGTATCTGTTCTTGTGTCTGGCTGGTTTGTCATGCATTGCTCCCTAGCACCTGTCCAGAGGAGACGCTCTCTATTCCCCCATTCTCAACATCCTTCTCCATCACAACCAGCACCTTCACGTCCTCTCTCCCCATATAAATGTACCCTTCTCTCTGCCTTCTTCATGTTCTCCTGCCTGGCAGCTCTACCCTCCACACATGGTCCTCCCAGCATATCCTGTCCTCACGACCTCTAACCTCATCTCCCTCACCTTTTCAACAATCTGTCCAACAAGCACTGCGGCCAACAAGTGTGTTTTTTCTAGACCCTCTCCACCCTTGCCACTCCCGTCGCAAACCTTACATTCTCAGCACCTTCTCCACACTTCCCATTTCCCTACACAGTCGACCCGAAGTACTTGATCTTCTCTACCATCTACTCCTTGCATTCTGAATACACCTCCGTCTTCTCTATCATTCACAACGTGTCTTGTCTTGATTCTGCTGCTCTACATTCCAAAGCATAATTCCATCCCTCCAGCATCAGCTCAACCTGCTGTCCAGTTATGTGAACTGCAAACATCATATTCTGTTGGGATTTTCCCTTACCTCAACCAAGAAAAGACTCAAAGCAGTTCAGTTAACTCCGACTGCTCATCTCAACCCTGTTACACTATTCCCAAATATATTCTGCACCACCTACTTCTTTGCCACTCCACACCTACATTCTACTTATATAATATTCTGAAGATAATTAAACAATGACCACAATACTTTATTATGGTGTAGTAACATGAATTTAGAACTACCCCGTTGTTTTTTGATGATGTATTGGTTTGGGTTTCTGTAGGATACCTGGTTCCTCTCCATTTTCGGTACCCTTGCAGCTCACACCATGAACAAAGTATACAAATTAAACCAAGTACCTATTTCTATCGTTAGAGGGACACAGTAAAAAGATGGTGGACTGTAATTGAAGGGCGGCCTGAAGTTGGGAGATATGTTATGCATTCTGTGTGTGATCTTGAACTGCTTCTTTTTTTTGTTGAATGATTACAGAAATATCATATCCTTTATTTTACCATTTAAATCCTCATTGATATTAAAATTTTATCTCTAAGAAAAACCTTATACTTTATTCAATTATCAGATTGCGTATATCACCCTTAAACAACAAAATATCTATCTTCAAACTGCAGATTTGATTCTATAGAGACTCAATAACTCCAACATGAGCAAGAAGAATGCTTTTAGACAGAAAACTTGATCAGGTCCTGAGACAAAGTTGGTTGCAGTGAGGAATATAAAGAATCTTGACAAACCTTCGGGCATTTCTAAAATCAGCTCAAAGCTTCAATATAGCTGAGTTGGGCACAACACCTGTTTCTGACGTGATTGTGAAGTTGGTAACACCTTCGATATTATATTCACAATCTTTTCTTTGTCTTTTCTTTTCCCAATCTGCAGGGAGGCGCAGGAGAACCGGATGCTGCCGTCAGTGAAGGACAACAGCGGTAGCCATGGCTCACCCATCAGTGGTAAGCTTGAGGGCGTCTTCTGCAGCTGCAACACAGAGTTCAACACAGGCAAGCCTCCACAGGACTCCCCCTACGGCCGCCACCGCTTTGAGGTCCATGCTGACTTGCTTTTCAACCCAAACACCAACCTGTATTTTGGAGACTTCTACTGCATGTACACAGCCTACCACTATGTAATCCTGGTGCTGTCACCAAAGGGCTCCAGTGGTGACGACTTTTGCAAGCAGAGGCTTCCAGTGCTTGACATCTCCAACAACAGTTTCCTCACCTGCACGCTGGATGAAGGGGGGGACGGCAGTCTGACATTTCACCACGCCCAGGACGTCATACTGGAGGTGATCTACACGGAGCCTTTAGACCTGGCGTTGGGAACGGTGGCTGAGATCAGCGGGCATCAGCTGATGAGTTTTTCCACAGTAAATGCCAAGAAGGACCCCAGCTGCAAGATCTGCAACATCAGTGTCGGACGCTAAGAAAGATCATAATGTAGGAGTGGGCGGAGCAGATTGACTGACACACAGGGAGTTCACCTGTACTGATAAGGCAGACTTACACATGCATGAAGCAGCAGATTTAGTAGGCTCTCAGACATGCACACCAACATATCTCTGACACCAATCTGTACTTTCCAGAGATCATAATTCCCAAAGAAGAGTTTAAAAAAACCAAGGTGCACACTATGAAACCTACACTGTTGTCTCATCTTATAAGGGTTACCCGAGAAATATAAAAAAAAGTATACATAAAACTGAGCAGAATAAATCTGGCATCCATCCATCCACCCATCCATCCATCCACCCATCCATCCATCCACCCATCCATCCTGCAAGCGAATCCTGGCGTTATCGCTGAACCCTTTAACTTAACTAACAATTATTGACTGCCTCTTTTCAGTTTTCTGTTGTTTGTTTTCAACAAGCACTCCCATATTCTCTGATTTAGATTTCATGAGCTTTGCCTTGTTATTATTTATATTCTGCAAAAAAAGAAAAAGTGCAAAAGTGTAAGTGACTTACAGTTCATACAAGCATTTTGTTGTGTCTGATTATTTTTGACTATTCCACCTATTAGAGGTGTTTCTAGTAGTTCTATTAGTGGCAGAGACCGGTACTACATTTTCTAGGGCTGCAGCATAAATAGTTGTCTTTGTTTATAACAAAGTTTTTAAAACCAGACATGAAACCGCTGTGGAATCTTAATTGTACTAATGCAAAAGTCTCTAAAATATTTATTCAGAGTCTTGATCACCAAGGAGCATCTTGTTAACCCTTAACTAAAAAAGCATGATTGCAGTTTTGTGCAGCACAAAAAAATGTCAGTACCTCAACCACAGCAACCGTCAGTGCAACAGTTGCCCTTATTTTATGGTAGTTAATGGAAGGAAGGAAAGCAGAACCATGAACTGTGTTTAGTAAAATAAATGTGAAAAAATATTTATTTTTATTGATACATTCATATATCTATATACATCTGTGTGTGTATATATAGAGAAGATTATATAAGCCAGAAGTGCACAACGTCAAAAACTTTGATCATTGTCAACAACTGAATTTAGGCTATGAATTCATTTCATACAGGCAAAATGGGGGTTGATATAAATTTCATGGCTGATATAACTTACACTGCAAACACCAACTTTCACATTTTTTCTACCGAGAGCATGTCATTTGAATTATTATATCCACTATCAAACTCTTAACACATGTCATAGCACAAAAGAGAATGAAGAAAATTGACATGCACAAACATAGAGGATTGTCTCATTGTTTGGATTTACACTTTGTTTTGCCTATAAAGACCTTTTCAAAAAAAGCAGTTTCCACACTAACTATGGACAAACCTGTCAAAAATAATATTTTCGGCACAGAAAAAAGCAAGTAAAAAAAGGGGCCATAATATACATAAAGCACTCTAGTAATATTACTTCTATGTAGCTAACATCAAGTTATTACAGCTTTCCATCCTTGACATAAATTAGTGCTACATAAAAAAAAACAGTGCTACATCACATTCATAATAAGATGCGATATGAAGGACAAGGATAGAGTTTTGGGGGGTAAAAGAACTCTGCAGCTGCCCAGCATTTAATTCAGATTGTCACCAACTTCCATCAGTTCAATTCATGTAAAGTGCATTTACATAATGAGCATGCCATGAATCCAGACTAGACTGAGTCCTGTTACGTTTGATCAAGTCCCACTGTGAGTCAACTCAACTAGTTTTGGTTGAGTCCTGTTGTTTACTAAGCAGGGCCTCCAGTAGACGGAGCTTTGCTTTGAGGTGCTTGTACTGGCAGTACTCCTCTGCCATCGGTCCACGGTCCTCCTTCTGACACACACTGTGTTTAGGGAGGAAAAAAGATGCAAACGAAAGGCAAAACATCAGCAGAATTCAACAACCTGCAGCAGCTTCCATTCCTGGTTGATAGTCCCTATGTTGCCTTACTCCGATAGCTTTGTACAGTGTGTATTGTAAGAACTTAATGTAGTTACTTTGGAGGACTAACATGTAGAGTATACAGGATGTGTACAGTTCAGAGCAAATCCATCTCTTAGTCTCTTTCCTAAGCTCTTTGTGCTGTAATAATGTCAAGTGTGAATTACACTTTCATGCCATTTATTTATTTTATGGATGTTTTTCTTTGTTTTTCACAAGACATTGTTGAAACCAAATGTTCCATGTTTATTAAAAGACACAATAAAAATCAAACGTAAAATTGTCTAGATGTGCAGTATGTTATTGGGGTTTGCAAAATTCACCGTCCAGTTTCAGCGTAGAAGTTGTCCTCAAAGCCTCGGAGGACCTGCTGAAGCCTGCGCTTCTCCAATCGGGCCATCCTGTGGTGATCCAGTAATTCGTGTCTGTGAAGAAGCAAAATAATCATTTAAATTGAAGTTTTTAAAAATGCATACTTGGATCAATAATAGTAATAATAATAACAAATGGTTGACAGCAAAACAAATGATGAAAAAAAACTTTAATGTCTAACAACTGATTCTGGGTTTACTCACACTATAAATGTGCACATTACACAAACACACAGCTAGAACCGTACCTGGAAGCTTCATGCAGTGTTGCCATGGCCATAATCTTTGGTTGGAGACCCTTCGCCTCTTCAAGCGGGGAGACCACGGGTGTTTCAGGAATTTCTGGGGATGACAGAAGCAGCGACTCGTCTGAAGACACACACGTGGGAGACTTCGGCGAGACCAGCTGTAGCCTTGGACTCTGCTGCTTGGGACATTCTTCATCTGAGCCCACCTCTTCATCCTATGTAGACACACACACAAGAGGTATCACCAGTCTGTCTTGGTTTTCAACCAACTCACCTGGTTTTTCAGTTTTAAGCTTCACCACTATCTGTCTTGCCAAAATGTATTTTGTAGGTGAAATGCTCCACTTCAGTTTGGCAGAGCTCAAACATCTGGCCACTAGAGAGCAATGAAATCCCACTCATCTGTTGAAAGCGGTCAGTTTTACCCACACAACGAAAAAGCAGTAGATTTTAGACGTTCTAAGTACAGCCCTGCCATCTATAAGACAAAAATGTAATTTAAGATTCCGTTGTCAGTGTTAGATGTTTACTCACAATGGTTGTGATGACGGTGGCCGCAGTAGAAGAAAAAAGCAGCAGCTTGATCAAGCGGTAGCGATCATAGAAAGGTTTCATCAGAGTCCGCTCCTGCCTGGAAGTCTAGAGGCACATAAACAGACAGAGACACCCTCTTATTATCGGTCGTGATATGTTAATACAAAGAAATAGAAAGCAATGATGTAAGGGGAAAAAGAAAAGAGAATAATATTACAGCTGGGTTATTTAGAAACCCAAAGAGGTAAACACATCCAGGTTGATCTTACTGGTCGTCCGTGCAGACTCTCAAAGTAGAGCAAACACCTCTGCAGGCTGCTCTTCTCCATGCTCATCTGTAAATAGGACATCTCCTGCATATATAAGCACATATATAAGCACAGAAGAAACTGTTAGCAGGTAATCAGTCTTTTCATCTGAGATCAATAATACAGGCAATCAGACCGCCAGTGCAGCACTGGAACGTTTTGGTGTATGCTGAAACCTTTTCTGTAATACCAACCCTAGTGTTGTCAGGAAGGCCAAGCTCTTGTCGTCTCTCCTTCAGTCTGTTGGATATGGTGTTCACCGTTTCCTCCACGTTTGGTTTGTTTGTGTTGCTGTTGTTGTTAAGCTGCCAAAGCTCAATCTCCGTTAGGGCTGCTTCCCTTTGGTCTATGTTGGTCCTGCTTGTTTCAGCTGATGGGTTCAAGCTTCCCAACCCTCTCAGCTCCCAGTCTTCTGATCGCCGCAACTTCAACTCTAAATGATAGAGGTTCAAAAATATATGTTGATCAGGATACAGGGACCCTTATTAAACCAGAGGTTTACAAAGTGCTTTGACAGAAAAGTACAGGCGGCCAAAGAAAACATGCAAGAACATAGGATAATGGACTCTGACAATAAAACACAACAGTAAAAAGCATCAAGAAAAATCAAGGGGAACAATTGAGAGATTAAAAGATGATAAAATATCCATAAATGTCTTTAAAATGCCCCAAAACAGGAAAATACAGTAAAATAAAATAGGAAATAAAAAAGAACAAAATCCAATAAAAACAAATTTAAACAAATGGTAGGCCTCACCTACTAGACCAGTAGCGCTAATACAGTCCATTTACCCTTTACCAGAATCACATGACAAAATCAAACGACATGCCAGTAGACATGAGGGAAGAAGGTGATTGAAATACGTCAGTCTGGTAAGGGTTATAAAGCTCTTTTAAGGCTCCGTCATTCCACAGATCCACAGTGAGACAAATAATCTTAAATGGGACAACTTAGAACAAGTGAACCTTCCCAGAAATGGCAGATCCCCCAAAAATCCATCTATGAAGATTTATTTATCAGCAGGTCACACACAAAAAGAACTGGGAAAGAACTGCAGTCGTCTCTCATCCTGATTAAGGTCAGTTTTCATGGGTAAACTATTTAAAATGTTGTGGGTTCGATGGCACCCTTAGGAGGGATGCGAGTTGAAACCAAAAAAAAAAGAACTTTAAGACTTGTTTTAATTTGTCACAACACACCTTGATGAGCCTCTGAACTTTTGGAAGAATGTTCTTTATCGCCACTACAATCGTTGAGTCCTGTGTTTGCGTGAGTTGTATATAACTGACCTTTCAGCTGATGTCGACTTTTGATAAGCTCCTTCACCAGTCTGGCCACTTCTGGATGTGCTATCTTGTCATTGAAGGCTGGCTGAAATAAATAAAGAACAACCTCACAAACAGAAACCAGTTTCTTAAAAGTGAGTAACTGGAATTCACTTTGGGCTGTTTTTTTATGTCTGGGTTTGTTCTCATTCCAATATTTTTTTCATTCATTAACAAACCTCTCAACCAGCTTTGGTTGTGTAACAAATGTAATGTTTTCAATTCACCAGCAGAGGAGTCATTCACTGGAACATGATGTTTGTTCTTTGTATCCACATCTGTATTTTAGAACTCAACATTCTAAGGCAAGGAAAATAAAAAATCTCTATGATGGCTGATGGCTAAAGGTCAAACTGAGCATCATGCGCGTATTTAGAGGCTTCTCATCTAAACATTTCATTCTTCTAACCTTGTAGTGCTTGTCCTGTTCAAACCGTTCCTCAAAATGCCTGATCCGTTTCCTGAGGCTGTGAATCTGTCTATTGAGAGTTGAGATGGACCCAAGGCCCTCTTCTGTCTCTGTGTGGACATTTTTGCGAGCCCTAGACAGACAGAAAATCATGTTTCTATTTATTTGAACTTTTGTGCATATGGTGCCATAATACTCAAACTGATAACATGCATTCATGCAGATCATTCAATTTGCATCTGCACAGCATTTGAACAGTAAGATTTTCAAAATGCTTATCATGTGAGGTCCATCAGGACAACACGCAGATTAATGTATATTTTTTTCCCTACAGACAGTTTGTGATGAAACAGATGTCTTACATGCGCATGTGCTGTGAGCGTGGTGGAGAAGGGGCTGCCTCAGGGTCAAGGTTGTAGCGCAGGCTAAGACTGAGATTGGGGCAGCGCGGTGAAGGAAGAGGGTTGTCAGTCATCGGAAATCGAGAGAGGAGTGGGCTGGTGTGAGGGCCTGGTGGGCTATGCTGGGAGTCATTTCCTGAGATCGCCTTAGAAAGAGCAGCCGTGGAGAGGACAGGACAGGACGTTGATGAATGAGATGAAAGGCTGTGCGCTGTAAGAGAAGAAGGACAAAAGATGAACTCTTATCGCTATTAAGTACGATCTTTTCTCATTTGTTAGATCATAAATATCATTATTATCTGTGAGAGAAGAAAAGGGAAGAGGGCTAGTTAGGAAAAGGAAAAAAGGCGTAAGGGGCGAAAGAGAGGGAGAAAAATGTTTAAATAACTAAAGAAGGAATAAATACCTATTTCCTATTCTTGTTTTTTGATATGGAGCACTTTCCTTCACAACTATTTTATTTTTCTCTTTCATTTATCTACCATCAGTATTCTTGCTGCTCATTGGTTTTCGACAGTGGAATCTCAGTGGCTGATAATGTCACTGGATTCCTGCCATCTTTAGCCAGAATATAACAGTTACAAATAAGAACGAAACGAAAATGCATCAAATATACATTTGCGTCTAGATATAAAAAAACAACATAACACAGTATCAAATATATACAGAACAGTAAATACAAATTCACAAAGTGACACTCTGCAGTGATGCAACAAATTGCGGATGCAATACTTATACCACACCATGAGTATACTCCGCTAAAAGTTAAAAGTCTGCATCATAAACCCTACTTAAATAAATTCATATTATTATTTTTGGAAAAGAATACTTAAAGTATGAAAGTTAAAGGTTAGCAGAATGACCCTTCTTAGTGTTTTACTACTGTAGTGGATGTCTCCAGATTAATATTACTGCTACATTCATGTGTAGGCCTACGTTACATTTTGCTGTAGTCAATATTACACATAAAAACACACTTAATTCCTCAGATAATCACAAACATTAAAAATAAACACATTTGAAGCTATGTGGTTTTACCTGAGCAGGACAGGACAGGAAAATGTTACCTGAATAGGATTTACTACAGATGTCAGAGAAATGTAGTGGGGAAGAAGTATAATGTAGCATACAATAGAAAAATCAAGCAAAGTGCCTGCAGCTCAAAATATGTACTTCATTACAATCCTGGGGTATATGTTTTTCGCTTACTTAACACCTTTGGATGCGACAGTATCAGTCTTGTACCTTGGTAGTCTCTTATCAATAAAAGACGACCCAAACCAGAGCTGATGAAGCTCATAATTCATTGTCAAGATTTATTTAATCGATTCACGTTAAGAGTCATTTAACAAGAATCACATAAAGGACAACGGCGAGGAAGTTCCTCTGAATCAGAACTAATGATGAATCAGATACTATATTGAAACATTTAGTCTAACAGGGTTATACTTATCGTTTCTAGTGAGACTGTGGAAGATACAGTTAAATGACAGTATTGAGGGGCTTTAGACAACAGATTCCCCTGAAGAAATCATTTCGAATTATTAGCAATGCGCTTTTTGCAACTTCTACATATATTAATTGATCATTTAAATTTCATAAACTTAAATGTTATACCATAATTTAAGCATATCAGCACAAAACCGTCATTAGCTTACCTCGTTGTAATGAGTCAACCTGATCCTGAGTAGATGGTGACGGTGGCAGGTGGAGCAGCAGGTTCTGCTCCGCTGTGGAAAGAGGCTGCTGATGGACAAGTAGGTTATCCTGAGCTTGGGGATCTATTGGTGATGGCAGTGTGCCCCGGTCAGCCTCCAGGGCTTGTAGCTTAAGAGAGGGGCTCTGGAAACAGAAGCAGAACATGGCTTCAAGGATGTGGGCACCAGGGCCAGGAGTAATTAAAAAGATGTGTCAAGAGTTCTCGTGGATGGGATCCTTAGCATTTCACATGTTGCCGAAGAAGTTATTGTCTCTTCTATGAAAAGAAATATTGGGGTACTGAAGTTCCAGAATATTGAATATATGAAAGTTGGTTAGAGAGTTGTTGGAGGAGGCGGTGAGATAAGCAGTTTCCTTGTCGTCCTTTGAAAAGAATGAGTCTGAAATCGAACAGAGCCCCTTGAGAAGGATGTTCCAGGCTAGCTGAGGAAGTATGAACTTTTGTAGGGACGCAAAAAAACAGATGAGTCCTGATAGTAACAGGTATCACAGGTGATGTGGTCTATGTCTCAGAAATGCAACAAAAAAAAAAGTCTTAGCTGTAGCTCCCCTTTAGTCTCTGGGAAACTTGGAACTATTCCAATAAGCAAACATTCAACCAGATAAGATCCCTGCTTCCTTCTTCCAGTCAGTGAATCAAATTCCGATCATGCTTCAGCATCGAGTGATGGAATACTGATGAGCAAAACGATTTAATTCCATTCGTAGGATCGCTGAGATTCCCAGATCACCTGAATCCTTTGATTGTGTGTGTGTAAGCGTGTTTGTAAGCATGTGGGATCCTTGCTCAACGCATATGAGAATCCCTAAATCCACATGATTTTCCTTCTGACCGGCATTCCCAGCACTGCTGCTCCAAAACTGCCTCCACGTTTATTTATCATGAATGCAAGGAGGGGGCGGCAGAAAGCCGCTCCTGCTAGAGTGTGGGTGTGTGCAACGGACGAGAGAGTCAATGTATATGACGTGGCGTTTCCATGGCAACATTGTAAAATTGAGCCAAGGAGACTATTTGATGGAGCAGTGGGGAGTCAGCTATCCGATGGTATGAGCATGCGTGTGTAGGTGTATATGTGAGGAATTCTGATTCTGATAAAAATAGTATAAAATGAAATTGAACTGCCCTCATAACACTCAGCTTAGCTGGAATGTCTGAATACACCAGTTTGGTCGGGGCATTCTCTGTCCTTTGAGAGCTCTGACATCATTCTTTGCATCATGATCATCATCATCAGTATGAGGAGCAGCTGATAAGGGCTCAGCTCCTGCTTTGTCACCCTCCTCGGCTGTTCATTCAAGAAAAAAAAAAGCTGCTTTGCGCGTCACACAGAGGAGGTGGAAGACCGGACGGGAGGGGAGGGAGTGAGGCTGTTATCACTGAAGTAAAACACCCACGGGCAAGCAAGCTCATACATATCAATAGATATACAGGTAACAATAAAGACACATGCACAAACACACACGATCTCCTCCTCCTCCTCCTCCTCCTCCTCCTCCTCCTCCTCCCCCTTTAGCCTAAAGGAACAGTGGGCATCGACAGATGAAGCCTTCCTCCTGAAGCCTACCTACTAAAACATACCAATGTGGGTTACAATGAATGCCATAATGACAGACACTGTATTTCTGTCGTCATGAGACACAGTTGGTTTTTCAATTAATGTTCAAAAACATTTTCTTCAGCGAAGTCAAGATCAATACAAACTGATCAGCCAAGAAATTCTAGCCGCTAGCAGGAAGTCAGAATAACACTGATTATGTCGTTACAATGGCACCTGTCAGTAAATTGGATATATTAGGCAACAGGAGAAAATGCTATCCTTGGATGTGTTAAACGTAAAAAAGATAGCCAAGCGTAAGGATCTGAGTATTTTTGACAGGTCTAGAAAAACTGGGTCAGAGCTTCTCCAGAACTGCGTAGGCAGTGAAGACTAGCCCATAGTGTTGGACCCCAAAGCAGAGCAATTTATGCCACAGGTGAACTGCTGAAAAGGTTCATGCTGGTTCTAATCTAAGGTGACTGAACACACAGGTCATCACAGCGTACTGTGTAAGGGGCTGCGTAGGCACAGACGGGTCAGAGCGTCCATGTTGACCCTTATCAACTGCCAAGAGCGCCTATTATGGGCATCAGAACTGGAGCAATGGAAGAAAGTGGCCTGGTCCCAGTTGTCTAGTCATAACGATTTGGCCCTTGTTATTCGGATACTTATGCTTCTCCAATTTGCTACTGTCACGAGATAATCAATGTAATCTGACTTAATCTATTTGTGGTTATAATGTCTGCCTGTTGCCTGTGCCTGAAATATTCCGAACAGAATGAGCACTAATAAGGCTCACCATAAAAATCACATTTACATAGAAGTGTAAATAAATTCACCTTGTCGAAAGTTCAGAAGTTCTAAAATATAAAACTACTAACTACTTATCATGGATAAGATATAAATAAGATATCACTGAATGATGCAAGAGATGTAGCTAACAGCTTGAGGGAGACACAACCTAATGGTTGAACAGAACACTGTATAAAACAATATAACAACAACAAAACATATAACATATATAACAATATGAAAGACACTTTAAAAAATAAATGAAATAAAAAAGAGAAAGTTAGCGATACACACCGTTGAACAGTCATCTGTGATGGAGGAGGAATGTGCTCTGTTCTTGACCTCCTCTACCTCTTCCTTCTTCCCCTTTGAAGTGGTGGAGAATGGTGGCATCCTGTACTTTGAAATGGTTCTGTTGAAAGAACTTAACTTTTAACTTTAAGAGAATGTGTCCAAACTGTGAACAAATTAATTAAAGGGAAACATTTTTTTTTTTAAATCCTTACTCCTGACTGGTACAATCCACCACCGGTCGCTCTCTCTGGTATTTTTGGGACGGTGTCGTCTGGTGGGGATGCTGCTCCGACCCTGGGTCAGTAGAGCAGGAGGGCACACAGACTGACTCTGTATTTTCACTGCTGTCCACCTGAGCCCTCTGGTCTAGGATCAGCTTCTGAATGTCAGTGCTGACGTCAAAGCCGGTCTGACAAACCTGAGCAGATTTGCCAGGACTATGCAGAGAGAGAGAGAGAAAAGAGAATTGGATAAGTTAGAAAGGGTGAGTTCAAAAAGGAGAAGAAATATTCGCTATATTCTTATTGGATGGATTTTTGACCACACACTCTACAGCCGTTTAACAAAAGAGGAGTAGAACAATGTTGTGGTGTACATAGGCTGGTTGAAAAGAAATTTGTTACACTCAAGGATAATGACTACCGGTCAATGGATTTCTCCTCAACCGGCCCACCCGACGGCAATTTCCATTTATGTTTTATTTTTCGACTTATAAAGCATTAGTAAAGGATTCAGCACTACTTATACAGTTTAATTCACAACATGTTATAAGGACCATTTATAAAGGCGCCATATGAGAAAGTGTTAAGGTGAAAATGGAAACAGGAAGGGGACATAATACATACATTAAAGAATTACTTACATCCGACATAATACATACATTAAAGAATTACTTACATCCGATGCTTAAGTGGAAAGAAAAATTAAAACTATGATGGATCAATTTTGTGTTAGCAGGAATATAGAGTGTGTAAAAGCTCATAATATAATGTCCAACAACGAATCCCTGGAAAACTACTGTCCTCTGCATGAGCCAGTTTAGAAAATAAACACCCAGCAGGTCTTCTATCAGGACTGCTTGATCAAATGCTGTGATATGCCATGCCTCACCAGGCTCTAATGAGCTGCTCCCAGCAAAATAAGGACAACAAGTACAACTGATTTGGTCAAACGTTTGCTTGTTCCGGGGCTGTAACCTGCAGCAGATGGGTCAGTACTTCAGCAGAAAGACAGCGCTGCAGTGAACTTTGCATCGATAACTAGGACAGATGGATAAAATATGCAAGAAAACATTAAGCATCACACTGCAAAGTCCAAATTAGCCCCCGCCCTTTCACATCACAGCGCCCTATCTCTGTGTGGGTTTTATGCATTTTATTGACTTCATGAAAATACATTTCTCTCATGGGACTAAGAACTCACTCACCTATTGAGAACTGTAGGGCCATGGTTTTTGTCACTGATGCTGAAGCAGATGACATAAGAAAACATAATTTGTCAAAACATCTGAACTCACAGGCGTCTTGCATCACATGTGTATGTGAACAGACTGCTGCTAGGAATGAAGGAGCCGAAGACATAAAGAGAGGACGTGCTGGTCAACGACATGAGTGACACCCTGAGGCAGAGAGCTGACCCGTCCCCTTATAACTATTTATGCTTTCACTTGGGCACCTACACAAATACAAAAACACACACGAAAGCCTTATAATTCCAATATTCACACACATAGATATAAAGCAGTAATTTCTTTTCCATATTTGAGGTCAACTATGTCAGTTTTAATAGTGTAATATAGGTGGAAAGAAAAAAAGCTGTTCAACACAAATTGCATACAGCTGCATTTAAAATTAAATATGATAGAATACAACTTTATTGTCATTTTACACTGAATTTCATTTGAAATTCATGGGTAGCTCCAAGTAAAATATTTACTTAGACAGAACAATCAGCTGGACAACATTTGTTTTATGTTATTATAATTGCAGGTTTGAAGAAATACTGTATATATTTATCTTTCAACACTGATATGCAAATCGGAATCATTTTTGAGAAATTGTTAAGTAATTTAATCTGAAGACGCTTTTTTAGCAGTGGAAAAAAGGTTTGGACTATGGAAAAGCAATGCTCCTTAGATTTCACACATTTGATCTTGAAAGACAGGCAGATGAGAAAATGAAGCATTTTACTCATAGCAGGTGAGCAGCTGAATTCTCTGCTCTACATCAACAGGAGCTGTGTGCAAAAATCTAGATGATCCCCAACATGTCGGCTGAAAAAGACAATAATGACCAGTCCGTAAACTGGCACGTGTGGGTGATAATAGTCTGGCCAGTCAGACTTGTGGCTGCCATGCTACAGCTTATAAATATCACTTTGAGCTTCTTGCCTCGTCTGACCTTTAGTGCACAAGGAATTAGGTAGTGTAAGAGCTTGTGCGTTTTTTTTTTTTTTTACAAGTTAACATCTTCATTAACTAATTCAATTGAGGAGAGATCTTCATCAGATCCACAACTTAAGTCTGTTCAAGATGAAATCGAAAAAGTGTTTTATTTCCATTAACTTCAAGGATTAAGATGCAAGATAGTCAACTACACCCGCAGATACACAGGCAGTTATCAAGTGCATGTGAATTTCATTTCGCATGCTGACGGAGGTCAACAAAAAAAAACAGCCAACAATTTTAAAGTTATTTGGAGTCTGCATTGCAACCAGATTTCACAATTTAAATTAGAAAATAGAACAATAGCCTCTGAGTTATGAGTTGATAAGTTTCCCTACAAGCAAATGGCCTTCAGTAAGTAGATTCTGTCTGAGGGCCTAATATGAAATTGTTCCACTGCTCTACTCCTTCAAGAAGCTAAAAGCTGTAATGCCATTTATACTTTATACCATGAGAGTGAAAGGCCAGTCATCTGCACAAGCAACATTTACTGCAGTAGACTGTAGACAGTAGGATCACAGTTTCTGTTGCGAGCCATTTGCCCTAAAATTTGGTTTTTCAGCAACTGGCCACCAGCCATGCTAGAATAACTGACCTGTTTTATAAATCCCTGAATGTGTAGTCATCATAAAGTCTGCCTCTTCTATGTAACATCTGTTAAGTCAGTCTGAACCTTAAAAGCCACTGTCTGATTCCATTGTGACTTCAATGAAATACCATTCAAAGGTTTCTTGAGAAGAAATCAGTGTTATCCATCGAACTTTCTATCTTTCCAACCATCTAAAGGTTGCTAAGGTGATAAAGTTACCTGTTGAATTGAGAATGCATCCATACTGTTTGATGATAATCGCTGGTTGTGGAGGCTGAGCTGGTGTTTCCTTCCACGCCGTCTACTTTACGCTGCTCTGAGTTACAGCCGCTGTGCTTGACCTAGGACAAAGGACAAGACTGTATAACAAAACTCCATAGCTTTTTCTTTTTTGTTCATGATCTGCATTTACTGTATATATGGTTTCTGCAGTGTTCACCAGCATGAATCAAAACCTTTATAAAACCACAAAGAATGTATTTAGTTACAGCTACTATCATGTTCATATTGGTTAAAGACAACAAAAAGCCAAGAGTGAAAAAAGGACTGTCATTATGTATTATGAGTTTGGAATTATTTGTATTTATAAAAGCTTTTTGTCAGCAATTCCCAATAACATCAATAATTACTACCAAAATATTTCTTCTTAAAAACTCAGCCTGAACCCACAGCAGTAGAAAAGAGTCTGAAACAGGTGGCAATTAACTGGAACCGCACAAAAATGATCAAACTGCCTCCTTTATGCGTAATCTAGTGTCGCGGAAATCTCACTTCCAGTTTACAGGTGTATAATGTCTCAGTCTGTCTGTTTATGCTGGGAAACAATAGCCATGGCCTTTGAAATGCAATTCATGATCCTTCCATGACCTTTAGATGGAAATCATATATGAGCTCAAAAACTGGCATACAGTAATATGACCATTAGTTCCAATTCTTCGTCAGATCATGAACTTCAGTCGATGATATATCATTTTTTGTCAAAGGCTAGAAAAAATGTGGTTCACCTCAAAGTGTGAAATAACGGAGAGACTAGGAGGAGGAGGTGAAGAAGAGGCACTTGAGGAGGCCACTGTATGCTCATCCAGATTTGGAAGAAGATCCCTCTGATGCCTGAGAAGACGGAGCAACAGAACATTGCACACACTCTGTTCCTCCAGCATCCTGGGTCCTGCTGGAACACTACAGGAAGAAGAAGTAGGTCACATGCGATACGTGTTTTGTACTTAAAATGATCCCCCGTTGCGTGTGTTTAACAATATAATGTAGAGGAGTTACATTCACAGCAATGAATTGAGATTAATTGCCTGCATTCAATAAAGTATATCAAAGACTGAAGCTCAAGGAAATATTGGGACATGGACAAAAACAATCAGAATGCTGGAATGCTTCACTTTACCATTTGCAGCTTCTAAAATTTAAGAGGCGTGTGCAGCTTCAGGTTATACCACTTACGATACCTTCGTAAGCGGCAACAAAAATAATCTTCATGTGTTTCACTGGAAGTAATTATGTGTGTACTAGCTGATGTTGACCATCCATTTGTTATTTTCAGGTCTTTAGTGACATACACAACGTGGCTGAAGGTTAACCTGGCCAACAGGTATACAGTAGTTGCGTAAGATTACATATCAGACACATAGGGGTGGAGCAGGCTGTGTAGGAACTGAAGGCTGTGTTTTTTTCGTAGAAAGAAAAATACAAAGGCTACTTTGGCAATTGCTGCACAAACAATTCTTAAAATTATTGCAAATTATGAAAAGCTTGGCACAGGTAAAAATATATATATATATTTAAATCCTAGAATTTTACTTTTGCAGCTTCTTCCCTTTTAATTCTCTTTTGCATCCCTTTGCTTCCTCTACTGTTGCTGTCAGAAAACAGAGGACATTGTTTAACCATCTGCAGCTTCCAAAAAAAATCAAGGCCCACCACAGTTTTTTTCCAAGCCTCTGCTTCTGCCTTTATAGCCCCGTAACTAAATGCTTTTCCTTTAGCTTTGATCTAAATCTTCCCCACATACGTAACACTTAAATTCCACTGAAATGCTGTTCAATTTAAGAGAAAACAAAGATGAGGATGACAAAGAAGAGGATGGGAGATGAATGGACTGTGTAACAATTGAAGCAGTGACTGTCACTGGTTTCAAGTGTGCCAGAAACCAAACACAAGTTTATGTTAAATGTGTCTCCTTAGAGATTGCATTTGTTTACAGTGATGGCTGAGCTCTGTAAACAGGACGGGTGAAGCAACTGACAAAATTCTGATGATCTCAGTTAAATCTCTCAGCATTATCAACCACAATCCACACCCATTTCCTTGGTGACACCCCGACTCCACCCCAAACTTAGCATTGCAGCAGCAACTACTGATGAACTGGGCTAGACCCTTAGGGAACCGCACTCCATACAAACTGTTTCCAACACACTATTTCTACACCTGCGGACAAGAGACCCCGAGACTAAACATCCAATAACACATTTATTAAACACTTAATTTTAAATAGCAGCTTTAGAGGAATCTACGCAAAGTATATAAGACAGCAATCTTTCTTTTAAGGTCTATTCAAAGAGGTTCTGGATTTTAAATTCTTTTTAGATGAACAACTTACTGGAATATACAAGGTCCAAAGATGGTTGCAAGATTTTCCACAGGCATGTGGTTTGATTGGCTGTGTGCAGCCACTCTGGACAAGAAGTGAATGAGATAAGACAATATGAGGAGGTTATCATCGGGGAGATGGCAGAGGCCCTCTCTCAGAGAGTGGTTAATCTCCGCTTCGCCTGTGTGACCTGAAAATAAGCAAAGTCATCAAACAGTATTAATTTACACTTGATTCAAATACAGTCCTCTGTTATCTACACCGATCAGTAATAACCATTACAACCATTTACAGGTGAAGTCAGAATAACATTTACTATCTTGTTAAAATAACATCTGTATTTGGGGGAATATTATGAGCAAGTGAATATTATGAGCTTTAAACTGATGTGTTTGAAGCTGCACAAATTAGCTGGCATATGAATCTGAGCGGCTTTGACAAGGGCTAAATTATTATGGCTGGAAGCTAGATTATTATATCAGATCATCTCTAATACTTAAGATTTAGTTAGATTTTCCTGTTCTATGGCTAACCCCTACCAAAGCAGTCTCAGGAAGGACAACTGATGAGCTGACAACAGGGTCCGTGGCCCCCAAGGCTCATTGATGTGTGTGGCAAGGGAAGGCTAACCTGTGGTGTTCGTTCTACAGAGGAACTATTCAGGCACAAATTGCTAAAAGAAATAAATGAACACGTCAGAACACGCAGTGTATCACAAGCCTCAGATTCCTATTATCTAGAGAATAGATTCCTATTACTTTTATGCAAAAAACGGCTAATGGGAATCTTAAACTTACCATATCACCTCAGACGCACATGAAGTAAGATAGTATACAAAAGCAGAAGAAATTATTAATTTTCAAAAAACCTTTTGAATTTAGTAATCTGAAATAGGCATATAGTGGCAGTAGCTGTTGCATATATAATATACATAATAGGAATATAAATAATTATTTGGCTACTTAAAGAAGATTCACTGAATCATGTGATTAAGCAACGTTGAATCCTAAAATGCAGATTTTGGTGTCATAAGAAAAAAAAATGTTGTACTCTATCATGGAAATATAATTACTGGAGAGGAGGAAGCGTAACAAGGCAATGCCCATTTAAGAAATTACATTATAATCTACAGTTGGAGTACCTTCGTCCATGATGTGGATACAAATCTAACATGTCTGTATCCTAATATGAGGTGTTGAATATAAATATATGAACGGGAGTATTGAAAATCTGCTCCCAAAACAAAATGAGATAGATGGATAGACTGATGGATGGAACCCATCTCTGAACCCTCTTCATCATGAGGTAATCACAGCAATTCCAGTCCAACATGATCTCCTAGTACATTCCTTTATACCTGTGAGGCACATAACCAGCTGTTTGCGCTGGGGTTCAGGAACTACAGGGGTGGGCATCTCCCGGAGGAAGAGTTTGAGGAGTGATGCCACTGTGGGGACATCTTGCTCATTCTCCAGGTCCACCTTCTCGCCTCTGTCCCACCGCTGCCTCAACTGCCTCGTACGTACCACTGAGCCACACAGACGAAAGAGTCCTCTGTGCCGCATCCCTGCAACAAGAACACATGTAGAATTAGTCCACACAGGCAGGGGATGTTGGAGTATTGTTTTGGATGGTAGAAAGGGAGATGGAAAGGAATGATGAATAAGCTTGAATGAGATGAGGGCAGCCATGTGTGACTAATGGTTAGCATCTTGCTGTATTGCCTCACAGCAAAAGGGGTCAAATCCACTTATCACTGGGGCCTCTCTGTTTGCATGTTCTCCGTATTTGTGTGGGTTCCGTCTCGATGATCCAGCTTCCTCCCACAGTCCAAAAAAATATGCAATATAGATGAATTGATGACTCTAGAATTTGTGATAGACCTGTAACTTGTAGCTTTGCCCAATGTTAAATAGGATTGGATAAAGAAAATAAAAGTATAGGATGATAAACGTCACAGAACAAGGGCAGCAAGGATGTGTCCACTTTACCGTTGTTATCCAGGAACTCCACCATGTCGCTTAGCACAAGGGGTATTCCGCAGACCATCTGCCCATTTTCTCTCAGTGTTTCCAAGGCAACACCAAAAACACATCTGGTGGTCACTTTAGACTTTGTAACCAGGTTGGGAGAAATTGGCTCAGGGCTTATTTTTGATGGCCTCAAGATTCTCAATGAAGACGCGTCTTTCTGTGAAAAAATAAAGACATCACTCAAGTTGCTTCACCTTTAACTCGCTATAGTCACATTCTTGGATGACCAGATGTGCTGCTCATCTGGTCATCCAAGAACCCTTAAAACCCTTATGTTTTACACTTTTGAGTGATCCGGAAAAGATCAGAACACATGACATGAGGATATTTCATGAAGTTAAGTCAAAGCCCCCAGACACACTTTTTTTACATGATATTTCTATGTAATATTAAGAATCAGCGGCTTTTGTTGGAGGTACTCGAGGACTAACATGAGCTGTTATACGCACTGTAAGAAGATTGGAACTAAACTCTAGCCACAGCATCTTGACTCACACAGAGCGACAGTGAGGCGCTTGCTCCCATTTTCAGCCCACCGAACCGGGACAGCTCTCCATGATTCGGCTTGAATGGCTCGAAGTGTTTTATCCTCCACGACGTGATTTCCCCCCCTCTCGGAAAACTACTGCAGAATCCGGCAAACTAGAGCTTATTGCTACCGCAACTATCACATCCCAACGTCAGGCTTACAGTAAATGAACACTTCTGTTCTTTGAAACGGAGCAACGGTAGCTCACAGGAAATTTGTTTATAAAACTAGTCACGTGTCATGTTTGTAACCATAGCGACTGCTGGTAGGGTTGCCAGGAGTCTGGAAGTAGTTCTTGATCCTCACGAGTGGCTCCCTCTGAGCTGTACAGCAATAGCGCCACCAAGTGGTGGCCAGGAAGCCCGCGCACCACCACACTGCTATTCCCCAAACCATGTATACCAATTAGCCCAAAAATGATAACTACTAACAGGTGAAGTTAGTATAAAACGGATTATCTCCTTATTGTGGATCCTGTCTGTGAGTGGGGTTTCTTCTTTCTCCATCTTCTTTCAGCTTTTCGCTTTAGGACTCGCAAAAGCAGATTATGTCATTCCATCTTGCTTTTTTCCTCTGTATCTTCCTCTGCAACACCAACCAACTGCATGTCCTCAAAAACTTAATCTTTGGAATTCCCCTTTTTCTACTGCCTGGCAGCTCCATCTATCCATCTCCAGCATCCCGCAAACAATATATCCTGCCATCCAAAGGATGGATATTCAGATGGAATAGTCCAAACTATTTCAATCTGTCCTCTCTTACTTTGTCTCCGTGACATCTAACCTGGGCTGTCCCACTGATGTGCTCATTTTAATCCTGTCAATCCTCGCCACTTTCATAGAAAATCTTCGGGTGAACATTATAACCTAAAGTTGCAGTATTGAAAGCAATAAAAATGGGTTCCGGGCAACTTTGACAGGAGCCAAATTCTGATGGCCAAATGAGTTGTTCACAGCTTCTCTGGAACGGCAGGTCTTGTTAGGTGATCCCAGTCTACACTGATTTGTTCCTACCCAGGTGGTCTAGGAAAACCGTTGAACCTATGAGAGGGTCATAGGCGCTTAAACAAAGTGAATGTTATCCCGTGATGTCCAATTCCACAAATAAGCTACTGCTGCACAAATTACTAAAAAGAAGAAAAAAAAGTTCATGCTGGTCCATATTTAAAGGTGTCGGAATGTAACATCTATCACAGAGCTGTTTTGGTGGCAAAAGGGGTACCTACACAATATTATACATGTGGTTATAATGTTAGGGCTGATAAAGTTACCTGAAGAATTAAAAACATTGTTTTGGAGCATTAAGTATATCAGCATACAATTCCATCAATCTTTTACAGTCATATAATTTAATTTTCAATTAGTTTCATTACTAAATCCAGAAAACAAAAGATAAAGATTTCTTCTTTGGGATGAACCATTTTTTCTACCATAGATGATTGTTAGCAAACATTACATGATAATAAACTAGGTTCACAATGTAACAATGTAAAACATGCAAAGTAACTCGGCTACAGAGGTCGTTTTGTTTGTCTGTCAGTAGGTTAAACAAAAACTACCTGATGGATTTTCATTAAACTGCTTGGAAGGTTGAGTGTGTGTCAGAAAAAAGCTTATTACATTTTAGAGTGGATATAAAGTGACGGATCCGGGATTTTCTTTTCCACATTTTTGAAAATTCCATTTTGGGAAATTTTTGGTCAATTCTTCTTAAACGTCTTGATGGACTTGAAATGAATGAAAATGGGTAAAAAAGGACTGGATCAAGATAACGGGGTGGATCGTGTTTTATTTTTTAAAAATATATTATGTTGCTAAGACCCTGAGGTATCTTAATCATCCTAATGGTGTTTGTATTTGTATTAGATCTTCAGTTAAAGTGACAGTTGGGAAGCTCTAGTTTTATGTTTAGATAAGCTAAAGTGGGAATGAATATCTCACACTGAGACGATTCCTTTGGAGTTTTGCTAAAAGTGTGCCTGAAAATGAAAAGTTTGTTAGGATGTTAGCACAGTAGTCATCCAGTCCAGGCTGAACTTTGACATCCCCTAGAAAAAAATTGCTTTAAATTTAAAACTCAGAATATAACACCACGATAAATGATTAACAAACTATGATTATATCTGAATCCAGACAGGTTTTATTGGCACTTTTTTAAATAATAAACTAAAACAGATATATTGACAGATAACTGGCATAAAAAAGAGTGACTAAAGGTGACAGCCATACACACTGTCTGTTTTGATCGGTACTAAGCCTACTGGTACCACATCTGTACTTTGTAAATACCCTCTATAAAAACAAATAACAAACACTTATTTACCCAGATTTAAGCTTCAACCTTTAGTCTGAAACTAGAACTATCAAAAATACATTTACAGAGGTACACTTGACACTCTAGAGATCCTAAATGCCTATTGCAATGCATTCATTACAATGTCCACAATAATCAACATAAAAATATTTTTACAGCTCTGCAGCTGGTTTTGTGTATATAAAAGTCACTAGCACGAATGACTTTACAAATGTATGCAAATGCAAAGGCTAATCACACAATGCACACACACGGCCTGTGCAAGTATACCAGCATGTGTGTGCAGAGATGTACACAGGATCACACGTAACATACAGTACACACAAACATCTAAACACACACACACACACACACACCATGATAGAAAAAAGGACCGGCCTGGATTAAATGAATGCCAGCAGAGATCATGATGGCCACGCCACAAAGAGTAGATCTACTTTTGTGTTGTGAGAGGAGCATACACTATGATCTCTTACGTCTGTTCAGCCAGCATAACTTTATCAAGTTGCAGGGTAAATCAGAAACAGGAGGTACGTGGAATTCAAGCCGGTAAAAAAGTAGCCTATAAATTCAGTGCACTTGAAATCAAATAATAAAAAACAATCAAGGCTTTTATATTCTTCCAACAGGCATTAGGTGTTGACAGGCATTGACTATCATTGATGCTTTGGTAAGATACATAGTGGTGTTATTAGGATAAACATACATATTGAACCGGAACAGGATATAATACTGAATAAAAATGTCTTGCTTAAATTACTATTACCAAAAGACAACTTCATTCTGATCCCTGTATTCTCTGTTCCAGTGGGGTATTTTTGTGCTTTTTAAAGTGGTTTTAAAACCTTGTCACTGTGCTATAACACACTTAATTATTTCATATATGTTTTTTTCCTAGCCGTATCAACAGCACCGTTTCTTTTATCAGCATTACTGTGAAGTGAAAAATATTGGTTTGAATAAAAATGCAATGCAGAATGAACAATATTGTTCAGGTGACCTCATGTCACGGAGCCATGGATCAAAGAAATGTTAGTACCAGGAATGAATAGCTTGAAATTGAGAAATACAGGCTAAGTACTGAGGAAAGGCTTGTATCTCAAAACCTCTGTCAACCATTTGGGTACACTGGAACCAGGCTGCAGGAAAATGTGGGAAAACCCCCCGTCTAGTCAGGGATGTGATTTGGGTCCTTATGGAAAGTTTTCTTTTTCAGGCTACAGAGGCAACTTTGTCGCAGTTGCTGGTGTAAAGGACATCTGGTCTGTCGTTCTCAGAGTGCTTCCTGTTACAGCAGGGAAGGGTGAGTAGAAAGAGAACCAACGCTCCCAGAACCACACAGCTCCCGCTAAAGTAAAATGCCAAGTCATATGACTGTGTCCAATCAAAGAACCAACCTGTAAAGTGAAAGAGAAAAATGGGCAGTTTTAGTACAGTCAGCAGGGATTGCTGGCCAATACAGCAGTCATCAAAATAATGACAAGACATCTCTTTATTGAAATTGACACGCCTTTTACCATGCTTTGTCTGCTGGCCTTTTTAACCCTCTAGAGTCTAAGACCATGCCATTTTGATCATTATGTCTAACCATAACCCTATATGTCTTTGGGTTAAGTGTGCTAAAAGACAGCGTTACACTGCATAAATAACTGCCGGTCGAAAAAATAACAGACGTCAAATATTGTCACGTCAGCGTTATTTAATATGATATATTTGGGCTTCAGGTTTGATTTAATGTCAACGTGACCTCAGACTCTAGATGGTTGAATGTCGCATGAAAAATGAGAATATGTACCTCTTATACATAAACAATAATAATCAGAGTAGTAACACTTACAAATGTAGATAAAGACAAGCCCACTCACCAACAACAGGGGGTCCAAGCATGATGCCAAGTCCACCGAAGAACATGAGGACACCGTAGGCTTGTGTCAGTCTTTCCAAGCCAACAACCGTAGTGGTAATGTAAGTGGTCAGAGACCAGTTTCCAGAGAAGAACCCCAGGATCACAGAAAGGATCTGCAATCCCAAATAACTCTTAGTGATGGGGATTAGGAGCAGGGACAAACCTCCAGCGAACACGGTGAAGGTGTATAGATAGATGCCGTTGATCCACCTGATGTCCACGAGGAAACCTAGTACTAGTTTACCCACACAGGTGGCAATGGCCCCTATTGATACCAGAGGAATAAAACTAACTTCTTCAATGAGTCCTTGACTCTGTGCCACATCTTCAATGAAGAGCACAGGAGGGTATGCCCCCAGACTGAAGAGGAAGACGGCAATACAGAGAGCCACCATGGCTTGGTCCTGCAGGATCTCAAACATGGACTGTATGTACTGGGAGTAAGCCTGCTGCTTCTTCTTGATGACTTTCATGATTGCCAACCCAGACAGATAACTGCCTTTCTCTTTCTCCGTCTGAACAGCCAAGTCCTTGCCATCGATTGTGATGAGCAACTCCTTCACCATTAAAGTTTTCTCTGGAGTGGCTGCGCTGGATCCTGTTGTGATCTGCAGGTCTTCCAATTGGGGCTTCTCGAAAAGCTGCTGCTCTGTGTTACGTTCCAGGGCGGCCTTCTGTTTGAGGTAATACCCTGGCATTTTCAATGGCCTCATGAAGCCAGCACAGGCCATGAGGTTTAGTGCCACAGCTCCAACGATCAGTAGGCAGCCATCCAGTCCGTACAACACGATCAGTTCGTTCTGAGCGGTGGCGTAGATGAATGTTCCAACACTTGTACCTGGTCGGGAAGAGGAAGACAGAAAAGCAGGGTTTGTGTGACAAAGTGACAGCTCTGTGTGAGTAGGGCAGCTTTCGAATGTTGTTTTTATTGTGGAAATGTCATACAATCTTGATGACAACTATAGCCAACAAGTCAGACATGTCAAACTCACGCCCTCAGGCATAACAATTATATCAGGCCCGCGGGACAATATTTCATTTTTATCATAACTGGCCCGCTGGTATACAACACAAACATCACATATACTACAAATCCAAGAATGTTCTGCGATAGCCGACACGTAAATCAATAGCGGCAGCGCTTCTCCCTGCTTCTATGTAGTCCGATATCAGCTTTCATCCGGTCGATCTGATAGACATTAGGCTGATCCTCTGAGGAGATGCTACGGAGAACGGGAGGATATATAGTTGATCAATTTAAAAAAAAACGATAAATAATAAATGTTCTAGTAAGTTGCTTGCGCGTATTAATAAATAGTACGCTCGTTTTCATTAACTGGTGAGGTGCGTTCACGTCTTCCAGCCGTTCAACATGTGTCATTGCTGTTGCGTTATAAACCAGAAAACACGTGAAGTTGCTCACATTTAATGTGAAATACACCGTTAGGCTGCTAGTGTCATAGCATTGAGTTTGACACCCCTGGTCTAAGTGATTGGGTGCCGAGCCATTCCAGTGTTTAAATGTCACATTCATATTTTTTGACAAAGAGTCAAAAAATGTCAGCTTCGACCTGCCTGGCATGGATACAAAGGAGTTTTAGGGCCACCTTGAAAAAAAAAGAAAAAGTATATTATGAGTTAGAAAGTCATAATTCTTACAAGAACAAAGTCTTAATTTTGATAGTAGCGAGAGGGACGTTTTGTAATCTGGGCTATTGTCATCTATTATCTTAGGTTTTGTGCTGTGCCACACACAGACACACGCAGCCTCCGATGCCATCACTGTGTTAATGAAGAAGTCCGATTAGTTTAGGATCACTGTTTAAGATATAAGCCTGCATCTAGATTATATGACGACTTAGTCCTGCGGCATTTCCTGCTCCAAAAAAAAGAGAATTCTTACAAGTCTTTTCGGTTCTTCCTTCGGAACAAACAGTTTTTTTACACAACGTTTTCAAAGTCATTATACTTATATTTATGTTGTCTTTATCTTCCAAAAAATATTCACTAATTATCGATTTGACAAATTAATATTATTATCAAAATACAGCTGGACAAGATGACGACTTTATTTAGAAGAATCCTTTATTAGTCACATACAGCCATACACAGTACAACATAGTGAAATTATTTCTCTGTATTTGACCCATCCCTGAGGGAGCAGTGGGCGGCCCCTGTGAGGTGCCTGGGGAGCTAGGGTCTCAGGGTCTTGCTCAAGGACCCTATGACAAGTAGACCCTGGTGGGATATGAACCGGCTACCTTCTGATTGGGAGACGGCCGCTCTACCCACTGAGCCACAGCTGCCCCATTCATTCGACTTTATGATGGTAAAATTGTGACCCTTATTGACGAATATTATGACTTAAATCTTGTAATCCCAGTTTTTTCATCTAACACTAATACTCCGTAATACTCCGTCATACATTAATGACCAGAGGGAGCAACTCATCAGAAGGATAAAAATCATAATTTTACATTCCTCCCTAGTTTAAAGTTTGATCCAACGGTGGACACACCAGTAACTGCACTTAATAGTGATGTCACAAGAAACTGATCTTTATATCATTGCAGCAAGGTATATTGCTGAGGGACAGCAGACAAATGGCTTTCATGGAATGTTAGATTAGTATTTGAGTTTTATACCGGGAGATAACTTAACTGACTAAAGTCTTTTTTGACTTTAAGATAAACCATCCACCATTCTGTCTAACATAGTTTCAGAGTACACTTCCGAAATGACCAAAACATCACCATCAAAGTTCTGGTTCTCAGCCAAACCCTATCTAGACACCGGTCCAGTCCACACTGACACTTAAGACACTATTCTGCCTAATCTACAGCACATATGTTTACCTCAGCATTTCAAGGCTCCCAGCAGCTCATACATGAAAGAAGTGACTGGTGTGCACCCAGTGAGCTCAGAAGGTGGGTGGCATTACCTGTGGTGACAATGCCGAGGGCAAGGCCACGTCTCTTGTCAAAATATTGACACGTGATTGTCAACGTGGATGCGTAGACCAGACCACAACCCAGGCCTATAAAAGGACAGAGGACAGAGAGAGAGGGCATACGCAATTCAGTTAGCTAAATTGAAAGAAGCTTTTCATTTTGAAAATGAACAGAAACAGAAATTCATGTGCATAGCAAATATCAAGAAAATAAGTTACATACATACTACTTAGAGGCTTTTACCTCTTCCATAGATTAATGTTTTTGCTGGCATGGGTTTGTTTGCTTGTGTCTTTGTCTGTTTGTTGGCACGATTTCTCAGAAAAATATTTGTTTTGGTGCGTGCTTTCATAGATCTGTATAGCCTGTACCAATAACAAAATTCTGATATAATGCATAATGCTTGGACAAATATTGCTCAGGTAAATATTATTATGTGACATTAGCTACTTAGCTAGATCCTGAAGAGGTCTACAATTAGCAAATGATTTCCTTTAATAACAATCTAATGAGAGTACTAATGTCATTGCAAATTTTTTGGGGTATGTTTTAATGGTAAATAACTCATACCATGAGAGTCAAGCTACTGCTGCCTGTAGGTCAAACAATATCACAGGGCACCATGGTGTTGTGTTCATGTCAGTCGATGAACTTCGCAGATGATTGATATATGTTATTTTAATGTAATGAATCTGTTCAGAGGACACACAGCTGTTAGCAAACTGCATGTGCATGTACAGCCATTTAAAAACCTCTCTAATAATAAATAATTGTCCAAAAATATGCATGGCCTCCCCTCTGCACCAGGTAGAAACTTTCTTCTGCACAGGCAGCACTGACTGTGAGGGTTAGACAGGACGGTAGCTATAGGCTGTCAGTTTAAAGGTGATAACAGGTGGTTTCGGGCACACACAGGATCACTGGCGAGGGTGCTGAGGGAATAAAGGTTTCCATTGGGATCAGGCTGTGTTATATTTCTTTCATATCCCTAAAGAAATAACACTACGCAAAAAGACATGGTGCGATGCTCTTACCGAATATCACAGGTTTGCAGGATTCGACAACCATTTATGTTCTGTGGCAGCAGCATTCATTATCTCGTATATTGGGATATAGTCTGCCTCTGACATTGCATAATAGTTGAACCTCACATGAGGCCCGGCTTGTTTCAAATAATTACACAATATGTTACGAGATTCTCTTGTGTTGGACAGATAAGAAGCTTAGTTGACTCCCATGACCAAAGCAACATTAAAAATATTTTCATCTTACACTAATAGGACCAAGGCCTCTACTGAAATGTCCGTTTGACAGTTACATGAACTAAGTCTGGGGGAAATTTTGCGTGAATGAATTCATAGCCTTTTATAAAAAACACAGGAGGATGGCATCCAATTATACTCTCAAGTTTTTCCTTACCGACAACAATCCCATAGGAAAAGATGAGGAATTGGACATTTGGAGCAAAGGCACTGAGCATCAGCCCGCCTGCGACCATTACTCCACTGAAGATAGTCACGGGACGAGCTCCGAAGTTGTCCACGCAGGCACTGCAGACTGGACCTAAGGGAAAAAACACAAAAAGAAAAGCAGGGGCAGAAGAGAGAGACAAAGAGAGTGAGGGATGGAAGACAGAATGGAAGGTTAGTTTGAATAAGGAACAAAAATATTCAAGAAACTCAGGGAAGTGTTGCGATGATTTTCCTAAACGTATTTACTCTGGACAACAAACATGTTTTCTAAGAAAAATAAACCCCATCTCACAAACTCCACCTGAGTTTGACCAAGACTCAGTCACATCATATTAGGTTCAAACTGGCAACCTGTCAGACATGAGCTCACATCACTGAAAACAATCTTGAGTTTACGCAACTCATCTTCAAACTCAAAAGATGTCGCTGTTGTGCAAAGCCGCAACTGTCTCACAACAAGGACACGTGCAGGACTGGACCTGAGACCTCTTTTAAGAAGTTGAGAGCAAGTTGCCATGTTGGATGGAAATTTCAACCCCGCTATTTGTCAATGATCCTGTTTTCTTGGTATAGCCATGGAGCATACTTTTATTTCTTCCCCAGAGACATAACTGAGAGGTTAATGGTGTTGAGAGGCTTTCTGACTTTTTCCTTAGCAGCTCATTCTTACACTTAAGCAAGTGTTAACCATTCTGACAGGCTCTATATTTTTTTTTTGTTCTAGCAAGCATATATACTGAACTTTTTATTCTCTCCTCCTTTTTTTCTTGTTGTATTAAGTAAATATACACAATGTAGCTTATCTTTCCATTGTCATTTCTCCCCATCCATTTATAGAATTAAGGCTGAATTTTTCCACACCTGTCGCCACAGCAAACACATTTAACACGGCAGCTTGTGTTTCCCCTTTGCATGACATTCAATGGTCAGACTTTGAACAATTTGATTTACTGTTCCTGCTGTGTTATCAGTAGTATTTTGTGGCATGATGACTGATAACAGAGGACACTAAGACTGATGTAAAAGTTATGGTATAGTTTGCTTATTAAATCCAAAATGACATTCCTTCATTACAGATGTCGGAAGATATATTATGCATAATTCTATGTAGTGGAATGCGCCAGATTATGTATCAACATAGAATAATTGGATGCTAATTATCATAATCTGAAAGAAAGGGAGACTTTCTTTGAGGACCCCAATCTGAAACATCTAGCTGATGTAAATAAACTGGAATACAGTTTTAATATCGTTCTGGAACCATGTCAATGATAATTAGATTATTACATTGGGTGCTACTCACTGGCTACTAGTCCCACTCCAGCCACAAGGGAGCCCACCCAGGCTGTCATGCCCTTGCCCTCCTGGAAGGCATGCAGCCACTCAGGGTACAGGACGCCCACCGATTGGGGCGATCCATATGCCAGGAGCTGAGCCATGAAGGAAGCTGCCACAATCACCCATCCCCAGCCTCCATCCCGCACTTTAGCAGACTCTGTCATGGTTCTGGTGTTACTGACACCCTCGGACCTGCTACAGCTCTGACACAGGATGGTTTCCTAAGAAAGAGATAAAAACGAATATCAAAGTTTTGGCATACATCAAAGTTATTGCTCAGAAATGATATTGGATCAGACCATTGATAGCTTCCACAATACAAACTTCCACAACACACACTAACACAAAGCCTAGATGTAATGAAGGCTGCTGCAGCACTGGGCCTGGGCTGGCTGGCCAGCTGAGTGAGATTCTCAACACTGACTGATTGTAAGTTAAACAACTTGCTCCTTTTGTTACTGTCTCCATAACCACACCTCGGAAGAGGAGGAGGAGAGAAAAGTCAACTGCTTTGCAGTATACTTTAATCCACCCAAACCCCCCCAACCAATCCAACCCCTGGACCTTTAACCTGCCTGTTGCGTGGTTCAGCTCTGATCCTTATTAGAAAAGCAGTAAAGACTCCTGAACTGACGTTGGTATTTCATGCTGACATTATTTATAAATTAGCCCAACACAACTTTGCGGTTCACTGTAGCAGCATTAAACCCACTTTGGTCACACTTCATGTATGATGAGCCAGAAAAAGTTAGTGACAAGCTCATCAGATGAAGCGCACTTACAGGAACACTGACAGTAAACTGGTTACTTTTTGTTTGATGTCATGAAGGAGACAATCCCTATATGGGCTAATGACTGATCCAAAATGCATCTCCATAATTACAACAACGCGAACAACATTTATCTTATCACACCGTATGACTGGCGTACAATCACAGAGGCGTTGTGCTTAAATTAGTTTCAAACATGCACTCACCTCAGCATCTGCAATAACAGCCGCAGGACCCTGCAGAGCTAAGGGAACTTTCCATGCAGGATGGATTCCCCGTTAAAATCCTGTTTTACAGAATGACCAAAAACGTCATGAAGACACAGCATGCGTCTGTACGTCGCTCTACATCAGCTGGATTCTAACAAGCCCATGTATTAAGACAGCATCCTGCACCAACAATGCGTATTTTCATTCTGCTTTGTACCCGGCGACAAAACCGGTTCAAAGCTGTTCTTGCTGGTCCAGCAGCGGCAGCATCTTGAACGCAGCTTCTGGAAGAAAAACGCGCTGCTGATTGTCGCGCGCCTGGAGCGCTCGGCACGCACCGCGGCGCTCCGCGCACTGATGAGACCGCTGGAGCGCCTTCTCGTGTCACTTCGTGCACTTTTAAACGTGAATGGGGTTTTTTTTATCCAAAGCAACGGGCAGAATGACACACAAGCACAAAACTGATTACCTGAGAGATTTCCGGGTCATTCTCTTTTGAGGAAGAACCTCTTTAATCAAACGGGAGAAAATAAAGTCACAAGTAAGAAATGTATAGAAATATGTACAAAAGATCCGTTTAAACTGAAAGGTTTGAGGTTAAATCTCTAACGAAGCGTGTTTGAATTGATGGGTTTTCTTCTCTGCAGGAACAATGTGAATATTGCCTTCAGTCCAGTCTGAACCGGTTGGTGGATGGCAATAACAAGACCTCACTGCACCAGCAGGGAGCATTGCTCGGAGTCCTCTCCCTGATGTGCAACAGTAAAAGTCATTACGCACCGGCTCCCGAACCGAATTCTACTGGGCCTTGCCAGCTCTAGAAAAAAAATAGGACTTTAATTACACCGTAACGAATGTAAGATTGATAGAGAGACGGCAACATGTAGACAGAATTGGAGCGATCATGAGTTAAATGAGTCTGAAGGGAGTCTGATGACATGAGACGAGATACATTATTGTTGACTGTTCTCTGTTTTTCAGTAATAGGCATCCCCTGCATAAACACAAGGCCTTAAAGAATATATCAGCAACATGTACAGAGGAGATCTACATACAAATATAGAAGCATAATAAATTGTTTGTCATGGTGATGAAATTTAAAGCCATTTACTTTTATTTAATTTTATTATTGTACAATGTGATTTATACAGTCTACATCACCTGTGCATCATCTGTGACAGCTGTGCTATCCACTGCAGCCTAACCATTGTATTGAGATACCCCTTAGTAGAGGTAGTATACGACAGTGTTTTTGTTGTTCTGTAAGGTTTTCCCTTATTGAAATAGATTCTAGTCTAAAAATACTCCACCCCACACATGAAAAGGAAAAGTTCAAAATAGAGCCAGCCTTCAAGGGTGTTGATACATCTGAGCTCAATCATTCATTCATCCATTGACTACCGCTTATCCTGTTCATGGTCACGGGGGGCTGGAGCCTATCCCAGCTAACACCGGGCGAGAGGAGGGTAACACCCTGGACAAGTCGCCAGTTCATCGTAGGGCAGACACATAGACACGTACAACCACACACACTTACGGGCAATTTTGTATCACTAATTCAACTATATCACATGTTTTTGGACTGTGGGAGAAAGCCGGAGTTCCCGGAGAGAACCCACGCAGACACAGGGGGAACATGCACACACCGCACAGAAAGGCCGGTAGACGTAGATGTAGATTTGAAGCCAGTACCTTCTTGCTGTGAGGTAACCGGTTAGCAGCACTAACCAGTGCGCTTGAGTTTGACATTGAGCAAGGGGCTCCTCTACATGTATGAAAAAACACACACATGCAAACAGAATATGAATAAATCCATGCATTGTGGAAGTACAGTACTACAAACACAGGAATATTATAACCACAAATAAGTATGAGGGTCAGGATTCATATATTCATTTACTTTAAGGCAGCTTTGACCACGTTTTTGCTAATGTAGTCAAAGGAACACCAATTTGGGTTTGTTAGAGGGTAATAGCTGTGCTGAATCCGCCATTATATGATAGGTAGCTGCAGCAACTACATATTAGTGGTCCCCAGTTAAACGTATGATATATTCCGAAATGAAAAAAAATAATTAAATGGCCAAAAATAGCAAGTCTTTCCTCAATCTGAAAACACCCACACACACAACAATCAGAGAAAATTTGTCACAGACTAATTTTTGAAAGTGTTTTATCAACTGTAATTTTAGAGGTAAATAAATTATATGAATGCTAACTAATCATTTCAACTGGCACTTCAAATAATGAATCTATATCTCACACACAAAACCAAGCTTCCTATGTATTTTTCTTTCTTTTTCTATATTTTGCATGCATCACGTCATTGTATGTGTCATGTTTGGACATTCAGGAAAGGGTCATGAGAAAAAAAGCATAAAGGTGTCGGCCAATCCAACTGAAATTGCATTCAGAAAAAATACGCTTGGAAAGTTGGGCGGGAACTTTATGCTAATGCATCAGTTATGGATGACAAAATGTTTCTCAGCTCCTCACGGCTCCTGCATAGACTTATGTTCTCTCTTAGGTTTTGTTCATATAGACGAAGAACAGATATCCTCGGCACGGACAATTCAAGTGGTTAGATAACGGAAATTTTGACATTTTTTGTAAAATAGCAAGGTGAGTCTTTAGTTTGGCAGAAGTAGTCGTCTTCCATTGTCCTCGAAAGCCGTCAATCACAGTATTCAACCCAGTTTTAGTGAAATAGTAGAAATTTGGAAAAACCCTTCCCTTGAGCCATGCAGTTATTGAGAAGAGGAGAGTATGACTGTTCTGGTTGTATTGCACATAGAACCGATCTAATGTTATACCAGCCTCCTCTCGATTATGTTATCGTTCTCAGCTTTCCACAGCTGACTGTCAGGTCATCTTGACCTCCTCTCAATTTTCAAAGCCTCCTGCCAAAATATTGGTCCTCCCCAATGCGACGCTCTGGGGTCCTGTGTCTACTATGTAGTTGCTGACACAGCTGCATAATGCCGCCTTGTTCCCATCGCTCTTCAGATAGTTTCTGTCGTTAGGAACATTAGCTCTTCCTGTAATCACATATCGCCATGTGATTGCACCCATTCTCATAACCTCAGGTCAGACACACTGTTCAACCACGTCAGAAGAAAAATCTGGGGATAGGAGTGGAAAAATAGCGACTGTTGAGAGCTGAAAGAAAAGGATAGACATGAAAGATGAAAGGATGCAGAGCACAGTACGAAAGGGGGGGATGGATAGAGCAGACAAGAGGTCAAACTGTTTTTCACGCTGAATGCACCTCAAATTCCTCAGGAACTTTGATACCTTTTCCCATAGCTGAAGTCTGCTGCCTAGGAGGGTCTTACAGAAAAGATTTAGGTGCTGTAATCCCCTTCTGCCGGAAAAATTAAGTGAAAAAAGAACAAGGGAGGCACAGTTATTTGTACTCTCGACTGGCATTACATTGACACGTAGCTCCAGACCAGTTTGAACCAGATGCAGTGCATGTTGGGTACAGTCTGCAGGAATAAAGAGGCGGGTGAGCAGCGAATTACACAGCAGCTATGATGCACTACATTGTAAGCTATTGACAGATCCTAGAATCAATGTTTGGGCTGAATTTCACCAGCTTGCATAAATCAGTCATTAGACCTATTAATGCATTATCATGTGATCTATTTTTATAACCAATCTAAATACAACACTGTGTAAAAAACTCCGATGGGGCCCAGAGCACACAAGGGCCCCTTTTACATCTAATGAAGAAAATAATCTGGATCTGTGCCCTCTTTGCCATAGTGATCCTGAAATTACAGCATCAAGTGTTTTACTGCATAGTTGACCTGAATAATCATTGGCCTATAACTTAGCGGTCTAAATACCATAGACTTGCTTTAAATGCGCCGCTTCTAGGAGTCATTAATGTCCCGAAACCACCATTATTAGACCTCATTGGAATTAATAGGAAATTTACAAACTCTCATCAGATGACCTTCTGAAAATATTTTGTTAGATAATTTAGACTCAGAACCTGCTGAAAAACTGTTCTGCTGGATTTTGCTATCAAACCCCTGAAATAGAGATGTTGTCCCACAATGATCCTTTTTTGGGTACTTAATATTTGCGCCATTTATTAATGTATGTAATATTTCAAATATAACTCATGTCATATAGTGCTATATATTACAACTGAACATAATGTTCCTGGCATAAGCATGATCCTAGTTGCTGTGGACATACAACCATGTCTTTGGTTCATCGTAATCAGTGAAATCATTGTGCAATTCATTTTAAATTTGTGCAATAAAAACATGATGAATGACATCTACTATTCAACGACAGCGGTCAGGGTTGAGCAATAGGTAACCTTGTTAACTCTTCAAGACTTTATAATTGATCCTATTTGTTATGCTCAGTATGATTTATATGGCAAATCTGCACTCATCAAGGAGCTAGTCTTTATTCAACCTTACCATCCAGACTGAAAAACATTGCTGTGGGAAAAGTTTTCATTATTTCTTTATGTGTACAACGGGGATCGGACATAACAATATAACCACTGACAGGTGAAGTCAGAATTACAGCGATTATCTTATTACTATCTCATTACTCTGTGACACCTACATGTCAGTGGGTGTGGTTGATGCATTGGGTAACAAGTGAAGATTATTTTTATTATTTTTTATTACTTATTAAGTGTATGTGTTGGAAGCAGTAAAATGAGCAAACCTGATGATCTGAACGACTGACAATGGGCAGATTGTGACACCTAGAAGACTTGTGCAGGGCATCTCCAGAACTGCAGGTCTTGCTGGGTGTTCCTAATCTGCTGTGCTTCCTAATCCAACAAACGTGGTCTAAGGAAGGACAATCATTGAACCGGTGATAAGGTCACGGGCGCTCGAGGCTCACCAAACCCTAGATTGTGTTGTCCCATCGTACCGAAGTTGAGAAAGATTCAAGATCATTTTTTTCCCGTTCTTTTCCGAATTAAGCTTATCATATTAGAATGAAGAGGTTTTGATGATAAAATGTAAGTCTTCTCTCTGATTTTTCGTTATTAACTAGATAACTGTATTTTCAGTGATTGCCTGATTGATCTCTGAAGGCTCCATGTAATCAGCCTTATATCTAGGCCATATCGGTACAATAGATCTTTATGAAATACTGCTATGCCCATTATTAAATGGTGCACAACAGCAAAGTTCCTAGTAGCCTGTGCAAAGTTGGCAATTACATATTATGATCACAATACCATCTATATAACTGGAAGACGCAAGAAAATGTCAAGAAAAGACCAAAATAAGAAAGGATTAAACTTAACATGTTGGACATTTTGCTTCCATGAAAACCAAGTATGTCAATGACACCTTCACTTGGGATTTTGATTTTTAACATCAATTCAATCTAAAAAAAAAAGACATGTAATACCAACTGGCCTGTGTTAAACTAATAATGGCTAACATGTTATTAACTGGTTATAGCTGGAAGAAAGAACCTCCAGTCCTGATTACTACCAACCCCATCCAATCAACTCATCATTTGTATAGACTATTTTCAGATGCATGCATTTAGCTCATAGATCTCACAAGCCCTCTATGACAATATCTTTAGAGATGAAGAAGGTAATCGAAATAAATCAGTCTGTGAATGGTTACAAAGCTTTTTCAAAGATTCTGAAACACCATCGCTCTGCATTTATACAAATCATATACAAATGGAGAAGACTTGTTACAATAGTAAACTTAGTTTATCTGTGGTTCTTTCTAGAACACAATACATCTAGGTGAAACTCAGAGCTTTTGGGAGAATATGGTATGGACTAATAAGAAAGAGAAGACATGGGTTCCATTACTTCTGGCATTAACAAACATTATTCTACAATAAGATCATTTCCATATGGTCCAGCATGGAAGTGGCAGTATGATGTGAGGAATAGCTGATTCAGGGCCAGGAGGGCTTGCATTAAAGGATGGAAACACCCATTCTGCACTCTATCAGACATTTCTTAAGCACAATGTCAGGTCATCAGCTTGGACTTGAAGCTCAAATGCAATGCAGCAAGACATGATCCTCAGTTTTGGAGTGTAAATCTTGATGCCATTGAAATGATGTGGGAGGACCTGGAAAAGAGTATTTCTGGCTCACAAACCCTCCATTATGGCTTCACCAACGATGATTTGCAAAGAACAGTCATGTTTTTGCGTTTGGTTGCCGTTTTTGCAACCAAAGGGTAGCACAACTACATTTTGTGTTCCGGAGTAAATATTTGTTCCTATGGGTGTTATGATGTTTGAATAATCTTTTTGTTCTTTTGAATATAATTATTATTAAAAAAATTGCATTCTGTTTACTGTTCTATCAGTTATTTCACAGTGATTTTTTGTTTAAAGATTGGACAGAGTTTACAATGAGTTACACCCAAAAACAGAAGAAATAGGAGGAGGGTCAAACATTTTCCCAGCACTGTATGTTTTGGTTTCTCCTTCCCTAGCTGCAGCACTACTCATCAGCCCAATAGTAAACACACACAGTTTTATGTGAGCTGACCTGATAAGCTGACATCTTTTATGATCTTCTGGTTTTCTCTAGTACATTTGTAACACCTGAGAGGAGCGGCCTGCTGTTCTCTTCCGTAAAAAGGCTTGGCAGATGTAAACACACAAAGCCACCCTGCCGTCTGGATAAATGTCTCTCGGTTTGGCCAATTCGCTCCATAGAGCTTCAGAGGGGAAAGTTCACTTTAGCACCCAGCATGGCCACCCTAAGCCTCCTGTCCAGATTCCTGCTTGGATTAGTTCAAATTGCAAGAGTTAAAAGAACAAACTGGTAGAAAGACATAGGATACACTTTAGCTATATCAGAGTTCCCAGCAGGTTTTGGACAAAGATTTACTCTTCTCACTCTTATGATGGAGAATACATCTTGATTTGGGTCTGTTTGAACCGTCTGTATGTGTAAAATGGGCTACAGTTACCTGTAGAAACGTAAAACAAGCCAAAGATCTTGCATAGGATATCATCCATGCCCTCCTCTACTCCAACAGCAGGTTATTGTACGCACGTTACAATGTTATATGATCATAGGTTTGCTTCACGAAAACACCCTGTTCCTCATCCAGTTCAAACCAGTTCAAACCAACGTAGGCCAGCAAAAAAAGGGTTAGACACTGGCACGGAACCCACAGTCAGAAGAGTTGCCTAAGAGGCTTATCATATGATTCAGTTGTTATAAAAGATTAGAACCAGAGACAACAGATTCCATATTTCTACTTCTAGTTTTGGTTGATAACTTCGCCCCTTTAATTTAATCAACTACAGCAAACCAAGCCACATATGATTGTTTTGCACTGCAAACGGTATTTTATTTAGCCGTTATATCATGTTTGATCCTTAAAATGTTTAAGTAAAACATGCGCTAATGGTAAAACATTACTTGCCTAGAAATAACGCTGATTATGGCATTAACAGATACTCTTCTTAATTCCAGATACTCTTCTTAATTCCAATTAAGTTGCCTTGTTTTTTTTCTTCTTGTTGCGTTTATTTCTTCTTTTTATGAATTACTTATTCGCCGTCAGAGGCGGGTGTACACACTACAATGCATTATCAACTTGCGTGGAGCTGAGTGTGTTATTTTATGTTTTTCTTCCTCTTCAAATTATTTGCCTTATTATTTATATTTTTTTCTGTTGACTGAAATATGATAACATTGGCATTCCAATTCTTTACCGACATAAATAGCCATTGTAAAAATTCCTACAGCTTTAAATGTCATTCACTGCTCACCTGTCCTCCATATTTCAAAATCAAATGTCTGCAGACTCTTCATGAGTTAAATGGTTATATGTATATGTTAGCATGCTCAAAAGGTGAATATGGTTATGGTATGTCAGGCATTTCGATGTGTTCACATCTGATTTGGGAGAATCAAGTCTTCTTTTATTGGTTACTTTGGTAAAACTTAAACTGAAACAACATTAGAAGTTTATGAAAACAACACTGTCCTTTGCGGGTATGTGGTTGATAAAATGGCGAACAAAATAGTAATCCAATTCTGGCACTGAAGATTAAAGGCCAGGGAATCAATGTTACCATCATTTGTCTTTTGTGGATCAAGAGTATGTCCTAAATGTTCTGTAATTGGTCCAACTTTTGCGAAGACATTTCAAAACAATACAGCTTTTCTCTGAGGATTAGTCCTCCAATAAAAGAAAAGTGAGTATTGATGTGTATAGATATATTCATCATAAGTGAATGTGAGCAAATAATAAACTCTAAAAAATACATAAAACTGGTGCAATTGAAGAAACAGAATTGAGGTACAAATTTTTCAGGGCCCTTCAATAGACATGTGGGATTTCATGAGATCTGTCCAGTGGTTTTTCTAAGGTGGCGATGGACCACACCCTCATTGCCCACATTCCGTTTGAATGTGAGCAAAATGACATGGAATGTTCAAAAGAAACACTATCGAGATGTTTCTTTTGAAGATGTGGATAGGAAATGCAGTTAACCGGAGGTTTATAATGCCCTTTAACAGATAGATTAAATAGCACTCATTTGCTGCACATGAAAAAGTAGAGCATAATTAATATCGACATAGTTAACTTGTTTAGTCCACTTTAACTAAGAGATAATTTTATCATAAACATATCCTAGAGCGACCTTGAAATTCTACAATGTCTTTCCATTCCGTCATTTAAGTCAGACATTGGAAAGTCATTCATCATTTTAATAAGAAAAGAACATTAAGTCTTAACCCTGTGTATAATTTATAATTGAATTTTTACTTATTTTAATGATATTCTATGTTTATTTATGTTATTTATATATTCTATGTTATTTGTTTATTTAAGGCAAGATTATTTTCCCTTTCCTATTTTTGACTTTGGTGGGACCTCAGGGTGTCCACAATTAAACATTCCAGTTCCACTCGAAAAGATCTGTAAATTTCAATGAGAAGCGTGTGCTTAGTGTGTCCAGAAAAGTGACAATTGAAAACAAATGTTGTCATCTCGAGAGCTTTAATCATACATACAAATTTAGTTCAACAGTACCATTCATTTAGAATGTTTAGCGGTTATGTATATTGAGTGTTAATAGCGTTGCTTTTTTTTCCTCCTCTATTTCAGATGAGGGATATCACCAAGGATGGTTGAAGCTTTCAGATATACACCAGAGAGAAGAGCAGAGAAAAGACAGAGTACATGACTAAGCTGTAACACCACAGACTACATTTTCAACACCTTAAAAGGCGACATTTATCTGTGGTTATGTACCAGTGTCAATCCTCTTCGATGTTTTTTTCCCTTTTCATTTTGATTGAAGACCAGCAAAACAATGAATGCTTTAAGAAACTAAAATAGCTGTGGCGCAAGCTTAATTTGATCAGTGCCCTATGTAGTCGAAGCAGTTTTCTATGACGCTGCCTGTTGACCTAATCAAAGCTGTGGAGGTGAGGTGAGCACGAGTGGAGGACATTACTGCAATCGAGTGTCATATTATAGGCATGACAACAATCAACCACTTCCATCTATCGAGCCATACATCCATCCATTAAGCGAACATCCCATCATAAGACACCACCATCAAACACTGTCTGTGTGCCATTTGTGCTATCTTAGAAGCGCCACAACCATCCTGACCAGCTAAAGTCCCAAGCAAAGAAAAAAAAAAAACATGACTTGTACAAGACAAAAGGTGGAACAGATTATTGGACTACAAATCCCAAAATCAATTATTTTTCAGTTCATCCATTCCATTAAAGAACAGTTAAGTAGTGCCAAAGGTGGAGTTGGCAGGTGACTAGCTTCACTGGGAGTGGGGTGCCATCTTCTTTCTTTCTTTCCCCTGACAAACGTTTGAAGCAGCTTCTGCTGTGGACTTGGTAAAGACTGAGAAACCCGACTTCCAGAGCTGGTAATGATGGAAGCTGCTGTTGCGGTAGCATTGTGGCATTCAATGGGCGCACTCAGCGCAGACAGAGACTGTGTGATGCATTAAGGCTGGGAAGGAGGCTGCTGTGCCGCTGCGTGCTGCGACATAGCTGCCGGGGATGACATGGACTGAACCATGGGCTGAGCTGGTGGGGGAAGTTGAGGCTGAGCCTGCTGGGCCCCTGAGTGCGTGTTGGGAGAGGGTGGGGGTGTTGGACGTTTGAATTTGTCTGGACTGGTGCTTCTTCTTGGGGAGGGCCTCTGTTTGAGAGAGAGAGAGGAAGAAAAAATAAATAATACACCTCGGTGTGTAAAACAAAACTGGACGGTTCCATTTTTCATTAGAGTGTGCGGCAAACTGAGTGTTTCCTATATTTTACAAAGATATTCTCATATGGCTGTTAGTTTACATGTTATTTTTTCAAGTGATACATGCAGGTACATTTGAAATGACAATCAAAAAAAAAAAAAAACGTACGGCAGTAATTCTTGCCTTTTTGCGGTATTTTACTTGTAGCATGCTATCCACTGAGTAAAGTTACTTGTCTAAGTCATGTTGGAAGTCAGTCATTGTGCGATTTGTGCGATTTTTAATGACCTGACATCTGCAATTCAATTCAGAGGCGGAGAAAAATAGAAGAAAAATATTATTGTCTTAACAATTTTAGAAGTCATTCTATTATTTTGGTAATCTGTGGGGAAAAAACAGCACATTTGTAAAGAATAGGGTATCTGTTACCGGGATACTGCTAAAATGTTTGATGAATAACCTAATTTTGAGAAATAAATTAAACTAAATCCAAGAATTATTGGTTCAAATTAGTTTCCTTTGGCAAGATAATGGTTTGCATCCATGTCGAGTGAACGACTTGGAACGTTTAGCCCGTTTTAGTTTGTTGATATGCAGGTCAAACTCTATGGTGTCCAAAGAGCTACGAAAAAATACAGTCGAGAAACAACCGTACAAGTAACAAAAGTGAAAAACAGCCATTACAAAAAATTAAAGGTAACCATTACGCTGATACGGGCAAAACACCTCAATTTCTCACTTTAATTTGACACGAAAATTTTCAAGCAATTTTATGAAGTTAATATAAAATGATTGCTCAGTAATTGGCTGTATTTTAATTACAGGAACTGTAACTTAAATTGGTTCCCTTAGAACTAAATAATTAGGCCCAAGTATATACAATACAAAAACAAATTCTGGTAAAAGCTGGAAAAGATGCTGAAAATGCCCATAATCACCGCTTAAGGAGGTGTTGGTGGATGTTACTTACTGCCACGGCATGAGAGGAGCTTCCGTGAACGTGCAGAGCGGGGGTGTTGTAGTGGGAGATGGCTGCTCTGGAAAGTGTTGCTGGAGGGGTAAACCCAACTGTGTGGCTGCCATATGATAGACCTGTAACAGAGGAAGGATGACAAACATGTACCTTTGTTCCAAATCATTACATTTAACTGTGAATCTAACCACGACTAAAAGCGAATGTGGGGAATTTATGTATAGTTTCCGGGTAACAAAAGAGAGAAAAATTCTTGTGCCCTTGTATCTAAAGTTATCGTACAGACATTAAGGTTGTTATCCAATTACCTGGCTGAGACACAGACTTGAGTTGGTTTAACTATTTTAAATCTTGATCCATGTTTAGCTTACATTCTAGCATCGGAAATTAAATTATGATTTTAGTTTACAAAGCCTATCAATGACACAAATTCATACATTTTATGTACTTTGCCAATATTACTATTGCTCTAAAAAAAACAATAGCTGTCAAGTAACTTAATACAAGTAGAAACTGTCATCAACAAATTAGAACAAAGCAACAAACAGACTTGATTAGACAAAGTAAGTGTGAACTTCTGACGTTTCAATGTCATTTAAAATGGAGATAATTCATCTTGAGTGTCAAACATCTTGCTTTAGATTTAACAGTATATACAGTACATTTTAATTACAGGCTCTGACACAAATATAATGTCAGTAGGTGGGTTTATATGGACAGCCTAATTCCGATTAGATTTGGAAAGTCTAATCGGAAAGAAAATGCTGCATGTAAACAGCCCTTTCAGAACAGAAAGGGGTTCAGAGGAACCTTTCCAAATTAGATTTCATTCCCTTGCAAGGAGTCAAAATCCTTTCGTAAAGCCTTTCCGCTAGCCAGTCGCTGCATCGGAAAGCTTTCTGTTTGAGTTGAATCTGTGCATGCGTAGTGTCCTGACGTAATGCTCCGCTAAGTTCTTTTCTGCGTCACTGTGCATTTTAAATACGGTGACTTCAAATCAGTAGCGGCCTGTATCGGAGAGGGATTTATTCATTGCAACTTTGAAATATTTTAACATTTATGGATGGCTAGATGGCCGAAAAGTCCCTTCTTTGTCATATTCTTCTTCTGGGCGCTTTTTGGTGGTTGGCACCGAACGCACCGAAGCATTATCGCTAGGAAGGGGAATGTGGATCATCTGCGCACGTGTGAAAGCGTTTCCAATTAGTTGGGTCGATGCATGTAAACACCGGGTCGGAAAAGATCACATGTCATGTAAAAAGGCGACCGACATTGAAATTAGGAAAGGTTTAATTTGGAAAGGAGAAGAGTGTCCCATGTAAACCCACCTAGTGATATGACATGAGATGAAAGGTTCTTTTCATAGCTGTGCTGGCCAATCTGGACAGTGATCACCTTAAATGTACCTACCGGGTGATATGGGTCTGCTGGAGCTGGGGGAGGGGGTGTAGGGGATGGGGCTGGACACAGTTCTTGCTCGCAAGCCCTGTGCAGACATTTCATTGAAGTACCTGAGAAAAAAATTTTATCATTTTGATAAAATTTAATAGATATCTAGTCCAAAAAGCAATAAATATAATTTCAAGGCAGCAAAAAGCCAGTTATGTCCGACATCAGTGAGGGTAGTTCATGATAATGTATTAAGATGCAACACAAAATATCTGGAAATGTACTGGAGTGGAAAAAGGTGGAAGAGCCTCGATAAACTGCCCTTGTCATGGACCTGTTGCTACACGAAAGGTTCTGAAGAGGCTGCATTAAACTGAGAATAAAAGGTAAGCCCATCTAGCCAAGTGAATGGTATGTAGTCTAATTAGCATTAATTGGATTAATTAATTAGCATTAGATTACATACTTATAATTTAGGGAGATATAAATTATGATAAAAGGAAACATTTCTTGACTCCAATGTATGAATGACATCAAATTGATCCAGCAGGTGTCGTCTTTGTGGTTGTGGTCACATATAACTTCAATCGACCACCAGAATATAACTACCTCTCTAATATTGTGTAGATCTGGCTTTTGCATCCAAAAAAATGACCTCTGGCCTCTCTCTACAAGACCTCTATATATGTTGTGGAGTTAAGGTCATCTAGCACCAAGGCATTAGCAGCAGAGCCTTTAGGTCCTTCAATTTGAGAGACAGGGGCTCAGTGGATCATGGAATGTCAAGCACATTCCATAGATGCTGGCTCAGCTGAATTGAGATCTATGGAATTTGCAGGCAATGTCAACTCCTTGAGCTTACGTTCGGCAAACCATTTCTAATCTTTGTTTGCAGTGTGGCAGGGCACAGTATCTTGCTGAAGAAGCAACTTTCAAATAAAGTACTATGTCCATGAAGGACATGAAGTTTATGGATGGTGGTAGGTGTCAAAATAACATTCACATGAATGGTAGGACCCAAGGACATTGGACCAACCATCATATTGTCTTGCCATAGTCTATCTCAGCGCCACTTCTCCCGGAGGCAAGCGAGGCAAACACACAAAGTTGTCCACATGCCACAAAAAAACCATGAGACTACATTATTCCACAATGTCGTGGTCCAGGCAATGAGCTGTCCATTGGAGGAAGACAGGGGTCAGCATGGACATTCTGAACAGCCTGCTGCTACACAGCCCCACATGCAGCATCCTGAGTTCTGACACCTTTCTATCAGAGCCAGCATGACCTTTTCAGTGAACTGTACTACAGTATCACTACTGTGCAATCAGGAAAAAAAACAGGCTGGCCTTCCCTCCCCAATGGACAGACAACCGATAACCCTTTCTTAGATCACTTTGGTAGGTGCTAATCACCAGGCAGGAAGGCCCTAGAAGACCTATTGTTTTGGAGATACCCTGACCAAGTTGTCTAGACATCACCATTTGGCCCTTGTCAAAGTCGCAAAGATCTTTACACTTTCCCAGTTTTCCTGCTTCCAATGAACAGATGCTTACTTCCTGCCATTTCAAATGTAAATATATATATATATATATATATATATATATATATGTTTTGTTATTATATGGGAAACTTTCACAACAAACTAGAAGTCCTGTCTTGATTAAAGAAAGGACTGAGAAACCATCTGGGCCCTAAGCTATTGGTACCCAGAGCTATTAGGGTAATGGTTCCCATTAATAAAAAGGATCATAGATAAGGGTTTTCCTTTACAGTTTGTTCCAAGAGAGGAATGCCGCCATTGGTCTTAATGGTTTTGATAGTTTGGCTCTTTTTCAGTTACATCAGGATAACACAGATAAAATGGCGAGAATAGTAGCTTTTGAAGCAATCTTGCAAATTATGTCCTGAATCAAACACTAAACAATAAAAAAAACAAAAAACTGTGATTGTTAAACTTAATGGACACAATTTAGTTACCATGCTAATGATAATGAAAGTCTATAAAACACTAAAAAGCCTGGCGCTTAATAAACACCAATTGCTGTTTGCTGAGGTGGCACATGTTGGCTTTCTTTTCTAGCTCTCCTCTTTTGTTCTTTTATCTTTTCACTCTAACAGGTTTTACTCTCCCCTCATCCAATCAGTCCTGTCAGCAGTCTGAATAGTCAATGGTGCCACATGCCTATCCAGCCACTTTGAAACATCAGACTCCAGCACACAAGCCAAACTATTTATGAAGATAAACCTACCCCATCCACCTCACTCGCTTTGCTGACATGTGACTGCGACTCTGTATTAATTTATTGTGTTGTTTGTGATAATGCTACTGTGTCCCAGTCTTTACCTCTCATCATCCATCTCCAGACTGGATTCACTCTCTGACAGTTGCCTGCAAAGGGCCTCCCTGCGCTCCATTTCTCTCTGTAGCTTTCTCTGCAGCCGGATGTTCTCCTCCCTCATGTGTCGCTCCTCCTCTATGTACTGGGCACGCTTCTCTGTGTCTGGGAGGGTAAACACAACAGTTGAGAAATTGTCAAGCTCACACCAGGGCCACTTCATATCAAAACAACCCACAACTAGTTTCAAATTTGTTTCAATAGCTAAAAAATTAAAATCAAAACAAGAAAAACAAATTAAAAAAAACTGCAGATACAAGACCATAAAACAGAACAACCCCCCCAAAAACATTTATTTATGTGATGGTGTGTTTTTCAGAAGCAAGATATTTTTTTCCAGTACAACTACTCTCTTGCCCCTTCAGTCAGATTAATTCTCAGCTATATTCAACTCCGCTTCTAAGCTCCATCTAGTGGAAAATCTAAGCATAAAACTAAGATAAACTGAGTGACACATACATGTTATGACAATTCTTTCATTTTGAATGACTTCCCCTCTCACTTATGTCTACATGTTTTGGAAATGATCAGAACATACTTGAACCAATTTCTACAGAAACACTTCAACAAGAACACAAATCTTAAAAACACAAGCTATTAACTTAAGACGGTGTTCATTGTCGTGTTGTTATGCTGTACTCGGGACTCCACAATACGTTATTATCATGACAATTAAGACAAATTATAATATTTTATCAGATCAGTCAACGCGTCATACAAAGCTTTAATGAAATAAATGCTGCTGTACCTAAAGAACTAAAACTGTTTGTATTACAGACTAGTCCACCTTTATTGAATGCAATCATCATGGGACCACTGCACTGTTACATTTGTAGAACAATGCAAAAAATGGTTATGGCATCTAAACCCTCATGTTCGAAGACTTCCTACAGTATTTCATACGACATTCCCCCATACCATATCAAGCAAATTCGTCCCAGCCTTCTTTAAATACAAACTAGGCACTCAAATTTGTTTAAAACCGCATTGAACAGACTCCTCCAACAGACAAATTCTTTAACACCATCAGGTGACTTGTAATAGCCATAGATTTTTCACGATATAAAACAATTTACACTACTGAAGAATGTCTTGAACAATAAAATCAGTAAGATGCAAAAATATAGCATAGTGACGATGTTCTTAGAAAGCTGGCTTGCGGGAGTATATATTGGGACAAAGTGACATACACCCTGCCTCTGGCTAAATACTGTATAATGCATACACACTATTCAAAGCCTGAATGGCATGAGGTTGTGTGGCTGTCATGACACATTTGATGAAAATTGTTATTCTATCCATTTAAAAAAGGAGTAAGAAAAAACATTTGACAACGATCATTAAATGGCGCCCTTGAATGCAAATCAGGCACAGATAAAATATCACATCGTATTTCCATAAAGTATTAATGTATATACACCTTATAAAACAAACCAGGGCAGTTTGAGCTTTTTAGCAAAAACAACAAATACAGAAAATATCCCTTTATTCAATTATGGTTATTATTTAATGGAAAAGTTTGCCGTGATGTATATGATAAATCAATTATTGCGCATTATCTGTGAATCTGAATTTTCGACAGGTCTAGACTACTTTGTGTAATATGAGCAATGGTAGATAATGAGGAAGTAAACTGTGTCAGACAATTTTTCTTGGTGTAATGTTGATCGGTTTCATATCCTTAATCAAAACTTTAGGGCATCTGCCCCCTCAAAGCCCAGCCTGTCAAACAGCAAATGACAAGACGAGAGGCCACTTACGCTGCAGCTCTGTGGTGCGCAGGCTTTTCTTAAGCCTCTCTACTTCATTCTTCAAGAACCGGATATGCCGCATCATGTTCTCTGGTGAGTCTATCTCCATGGATATGTCTCTAGGGGAGGGAGGGGCTGATACAGGCTGGTCCAGCTTCTCCTGGAGGATTCTATTTTAGAAAACAAACAAACCACGCTATAAGTAGAATTCATCAACAGTAATGATGAACCTAACAGCAAGATTCATAGCTATGGCATGACTAAACCTGCATGGTGGCACTAAACATTTTATGATTTTCAACTTAAAAGGTTTGGTGTGTAAGATTTAGATAGATACTTTGTTGTCATTGTACATATAAGACACATCTCTCTTATCTGTTTTGTGTACTTTCAGCGGAAATAAAAATGTTTTTTAATGTTTGTTTCGAAAAAGCCATTATGTTGAATCTCCATAGAGAGGGTTCTGTACGGAGGCCGCTTTGATGTTACAGATGGAGGGGGATTTTTGCGTTTTAAGTTGTTACTGTGTTTTTAACAAATGGAGGACGTTACTTATTATTTAGAGTAAGAAAAGCAATGGAGTGCCATACCTTGCCGTCAAAGCAAACATATAGACTCACTAAGGCAGTCCAGAAGATTCAGCTCGGCTGAAAGAATGTCCCCCCCAAGGCAAATTTTACACACCGAGCCTTTAATGGCGATAGTGTAAAACTAAAATGAAGGGATTTGTTCTTTCATATATGTCTAAGTATTAATATAAAGGTGTATAACCTTTATCCATAAAAAGAAGGTTCTAAACATGTCCATAATGTTTAGATACTGAAATAGTTCAACACTCCATACCTTTTTTCAGCCTCCAGCTTGTCCATTCGTTTCCACAGTCTGTTGACAAGGGCCTCTTGTTCCTGCTCTAATGTGTTCTCAAGGTCTATCTTCTCCCGCCTCAACTGCAATAAAGAAGGAAAAGGACAATTTTGGTGATTAAAGATAAAAAAATCTTTGTTGATAAAAAAGATTCATGGGGGTGCATTCAAATACATTGTACTTAAAAACCAGAGGACGTCTATTCCTATGGCAATAAGTGTAGTTCTAAGTAAAATGAAAGTTATTAATATATTGACATGAAGAATTCCAGTGTATAATTAACCAATTTATAGAGTCCTAAATTGGACTGATAAAGAGCTACAGCACAGGCAAAACCAATAAGCCTACGGTCAGCCCTGATTGTACTTTTATTAGAGTGAAGTTTCATTGAAAAACACAAAACATATAACATGTGTGCTCACTTGTTTTGTCCAATAAGCTCTAACGAAGTAGAAGACTAAGATTGAATTTCTACTTTACTTTCTACTTTATCCACATCTTCAACGGAGCATCAAAGAAGGAATAATTGAAGTGTTGACTTGAACCCCTCATAAAAGTCTTTGCCTGTTGTCACATGTGCAACTGTCAACAGCGATAACAAATTCCCTTCAGGAATTCCAGAGACGTTGCGTTAGACAAGTTTGGTAGAGGAGTTCACAAAAACTTAACAGCTAATCCTGCACAAAATGGCTATTTGTATCAAATTTGACGAAATTCCCTACTAGTATTTCTGAAACATAGTGTTCATATTAAAAGTGGAACACATGTATGTTCCACTTTTTAGCACTTTTTAGCACTTTGAGATTTGATCCAAATGTAAAGTCTTCTTAAAGATTAACAGACATCCCGGAAAAACAAAATCTCTGGTCACCGAAAGCATAAAATGATGAATGGGCTCCACCCTCAAAGTAATGGTAATTTTGGAGAGCGCTACCCCCCCAAGAAGGAACTTCCTTTATTGTAGACCCAGCAGGATGCTGGTAGAAAACAAAGAAAACTTTGAAAGGTTCCAGTTGAACAGTGATAACACATACATCCATGAACAGCGGCAGAATAATTAATTCATCACAAAGTGGAAATGGAGGAGGATTGGGACACACGGTTCTGACATTGCCATAGGCCAAAATGTTCTTTCCAGCGAACACTCAGTGAGAATTATTAATGATTGTGCTTTTGATAACTTGTATCAATACAATAACTATATACACAAATTTCAGGTACATGTTATTCCAAAATAGACTGTTAAATATTTTTGGTTTACAACCAGCATACCTGTTCCAGGGTTAGCTGCTTTGAGATGGTTTCATTCTCCATCTTCTTGATCTTTTTCATGAGTTTGTTCACCTGGAACTCTTGCTCCTGCTCCAAGTGTTGCTCTAACTCTGCCTTCTCATGTTGGAGCTAGGACAGATATAGGAAGAGTAGTTCATGGCAATAGAAAAGGAAAGGGATATGGATTAAATGAGAGAGAAGAGATTCAGTGATGTCACATGAAAACTATTTGATGACCACAGTGACCAAAATAACACTGGTGAAAGAGCATTTAGATTACAAAACAGGACATTTCTGTTATAATTCAATTCCATTCATAATACAACTTCCCATTAGAAGAAATTGTGTAAAATAAAGATTAAGCAACCAAAGTAATCAAGTTAGGCAGTTTCACAATACAAAGGAAAGGGTGTGGCCCAGTAATGACTAAAAATGGGATACTGATGTAATGGATTACTTAAATGATTAGTCACAATGGGGAAAGGCATGCACATTCATTCATAGGAAAAGTCTTGAGATGGAAAACTAACCATTCCCAATATTCTATTAGCAGAAATAGGAGCATGATGACTGTTTTGTAGTGTTTTCACTTTCAAAGAATACATTAATACTGGGTAAACCTGTCTCACACCCAGAGCATCCAATCTCCTTACAAGTAACACAATAACTTAAGGAATTGCTTTTATAATGTGCCAATAAACTGTACAGCCATCTGAACATGGACAATATGTTAATGAATGTATATGCTGTTTATAAAAATCATTGCTGAAAGTATTTCCTTTCATTATCTAATGCATCACTAAGATGTCTTAGGCCATAATAAATTCAATTTTGGCATATAATAAGATTTTCAAGTAGAACACCATTACATCAAATTGATAGTATGAAGGTTATAAAGTCTTTTCAATTTCTCAGAATTTATTTACCTGTTGAGGCATTTCAAAAATGTTCAACATATTTTAAAGATTTACAGTGCAGTGGACCACAATGTGGCATTGACTTTCCTAATCACTAGAATGTTTTGTAAAGTCGGCAAATGTCGCATTTCTTATTTTCTTTTGGTCCAGTGCCTGAATTGGTACTAGTTCTTTACATTTCCACAGCTAAAGAAGAGACTTTAAGCCAGAAAAATTTGTGCCAGGGAGGAACTAAAACCTTGCTGGTCTACAAACTAGAACCGGTCATGCCATGGTTGGAGGCGGGATAATCGTGACCAATAAAGTATCGTAGTTTAGATAATAACAACTGAACTGTGACAACTGATGTTAATGACTAAAGGCAAATTTATGGTCAAAGTTAAAGACTGACATGGGCTAACCCTTTTGTCTGTAATCTGTGTTCCTTTCATTTGTATTTGTGCATGTTTTGAGAAAACATGTGGAGAAAATGTTTTCTCAAACACTTAAAAAATAATCACCCAAGGGAAGATAGCAAATTTTAAGAAGTAAACATTGGCAGAGTGGCTTAAGCTAGGGGGAGTGCAGAGCCAGCCATATATATGTATGTTGTCAAGTATGTATGAAGCCCCTGAAGTCCCAAAACAAAGCCAACATAAAATTGACTGAATGAGGCTTTGAGAGAAACACACCAGCTACTTTTTCACTTTGGTGAAAAAGAGGCATCTGCATCTCTAGAGCGTGAGTGTGAGTGTGTGTGCGTGTGTGTGTGTGTATGTGTGATTGCTGGTAGACTGGTTAATTGTTTGTGTTGACCACAATGCAAGAAGGTATATAGAGGCTCTCATAACAAACATATATCTCATAATAAACAATCCCTTTTTACAGCTTAACAGTACACTTAAATACAGTGCAGGCAAAAGGGAGACGTTTGATATTGTTTATTTACATATATTCTCCTCAATGTAATGATATGAAGCTAGTTAAACAATTGGAAAATCCATGAGTCAAAAATCCATCAAAATAATTGAAAATACAGATCAGAAATAATTATCACCTCTGCTAAGGAAGTAATGTGTTTACTTCTGTGCATTTGTCTGTTTACACGCAAAAAAATTAATAAAACCAAAGGCCATTTGGAGTGGTGTCATCTTGTGGCTTCAAGTTCTCTAACCAAGCCGTTTGAAGTGATGATGGAGATATAGCATTTTGAAGTTTTTCCAAGGTATATCTTTGCGCTTGTGCAATACGATGACAGCTAGGATTATTATACTCAGTCAGTTTTCATGAAGAAATGAAAAAAGTGGTGCTAATGAGAAATGCAGCTGGGGGCTTAGTATGCTGAGCAGAGACATTGAAGTGGAAGGCGGAATAGAATGAGGAGACAAAAGGTTCCAGAGTATTCAAGAGATACTCAGAGAGTTTGCTGGAGTTTCAGTAGATTTACAGGCTGGCAATAACTCATACATTAATAGAGTACTCTGGATTACATTTTCTTTAATAAGGTAAACTAATTGATTGTGATCACAATAGTGTCTACCTGTGGTACTGTTGTGTCGTGGCGAAAGTTTACGGTCTCAGACTGCTTTTCCTAGTTTATGTTTTTTCTGGAATGTAGCCACATACACCGGTATTATAAATGGTAATGTTCAGTTCCCCCACTATCAGCTCAAGGCAGAAAAAAATTCCCATGTCTACATGCATAAATGCACATTATGGACCATTTGTCAGCAACTAGGGCTGCAACTATTTAGATCGTAGTTATTATCGTTTCAATAATCGACTGATGTTAATCGGACAATTTTTTCTCCTGGTTGAATAATGGTTAAGTAAAAATGAAAATAAATACACGATTACTAAATGGTTCTTGTTTTGCTATATGATTTTGAATCTAGCTTTAGGTTCTTTTATGCACATGTCAACTGACATAAAACAATAGAGATGAATTCTTCTTTCCTAGAGGTCTTTTAATAAACTTACTGCTTTTATAAAAGACTGTTAAACCAAACAGGTTGCTATACCAACATTGTATTTGCTGTACTGTAATTTAGTTATTTCATGTTGCATCCCATAACTGCTGTTACAAAAGGTAAATAAAATGTATATTATGTATGTAAAAAAATATATAACAAATACAGCAGTTTCTCATGAATGAAATCAAACGTCCATGTAAATTTAGGAAAATAAACAAGGGTAGAAAAGAAAACAGTCAGCGCTTTGTGCATTTTGTAATCAACAACTGCATTAGGCTAAATCGTTTGCAAGTTGGATACAGCCCACAGGCAGAGAGGAGTGCATTCTGCAGGTAGCAACAAACTTTCAGCAGTAATGGAACGTCTCCATGAGCGATGCAATGTGTATGTTTTTGACGTAGGGGCACATTTGTCTATAGTTATTTAGTAGTTATAGTTATTCGTTACTTTTGATGTCATTAACAATCACTACATTTCAAAAGTCCTGTTAGACACAACAAAAGTGCGTGCTCTTTAATATTGAGCTAGCTATCTAGCTTAGTGAGACGAGTCAAAGATGCCAACGTGCCTCCGTGTCAATTGCTCCAGTATCACTTAAGCACTCCACGCCTTGACAGGTCAGCTTTTTAAATCTTGCAGTTTACACCATTTTTTCGCGGTGTTGAGTTAGTAATGCTCCCACACCTTGGAGGTTTTCTGTTGTGATGATTTTGCCGAGCCGCTACTGTCTACTTCCTTTTTATTACGCTGTTTCAAAGGCAGTGTCCAATGACGTCCCCGACTAATCAACTATTAAATTCGCAGACAACTAATTTCTAATAAATTTTTGTCGATGACGTTGATTATTCGTTGCAGACCACATAGATATTTCCCGGGTCCCATTTCTTCACCCATTAACAAAACATTACTCAGTCTAGAGCTAGCCACTTTGAGTCGGAGAGCATGTGTGTGCTGGTCACTCTGCCGTTGATGAAAATAAGAGAACAGGTGGGAAAGAGTAATAGGAGAATAATTTTGAGAAAGCAGTAATTGCAGTTAAGTCATCTTGAGCTAATCCAGGCTTCAGGGAAGTACCAATACAGTTGATAATACACTAGCCGCTGAGCACTCATACATGGGGTTGGGTATATGAAAAACACCCTGCAAGCTCAAGCGAACACGATTGGCAATCTGAAAAGCAGCCACTTTGCATAATTTTGCATACTCAAAAACTTCTCTGTTCAATGGCGATATTTGTCAGCAATAACTCAATAAATTGATTAACATTGTTTGTTAGGCAATACTCTATTGTTTGTTTGTTGATTTTTATTTGACATTTTCCTATAATGTTCATAATACTTACTTGCATGAGTTTCCTTGACAGTTCATTTGTGAGAAATTCCTCTTCTTTTTCATAGTTGACTGCCAAGGTCTCCTTTTCCTTTTGAAGGGCCTGGATCTTCTTGAATAAAGTGTTGCTGATAAATTCTTCCTCCTGCTCTGCTCTTGCTTGCTGCAGATAAAAATGAGACCATAGAAGAGGCAGAATTCAGGAACATTATATTGTCTGCTGTATACACTTAATTTGATTCAATCGTGCAATAAGCACAATCAATCGTTGTTTGCTGCGGTAAAACCAACCAACTGAGGATGAAGCAAAATTGTCCTTAAATGACTCGAGCTGTCGCAGTAACGTTACCAGGTGACTAAAAACGATGAAACGACATGGGGGCACTGAGGAAATGTGCTGGGACAGCTACGGCAGCTTGCATTACAGCGTGATGATACGCCTGCCCTTGTTAGCACCAGTCTCAAATTTTCCATTCTCATTCCTCGCTGACCTTAAAGCTAGACTCTATTCTGTGTGCTGCTAAAATCTGTCAGCTGTCCAAGAGGGGCAATAGAAACTTAAGTTAATCCTTAAACATTTTCCAGAGGTTGGGAAGGGTGCGTTGTGGCTGTACTGCCAACATATGAGTCTGGCGTTTAGCTTAGCTTGCTAGGTTTGGCCTGCATACTTCCCATATATCCAGCAGATCGTTTTCACATTTTATTAAGCTCGGGTGCGTTAACCGAGCTTGAAGGCATATGAAGCACTGGCCCTTGCCAATTCTTCTTCTGAGTCATTTATCATCACTGATTTGACGAATCCTCGTAGGATAAACGTAGTTACAATTTCCGGGGGTGAGTAATCAACTGACCAAGCCGCTAAAATCAGATCGCTAACTTGTATGTATAGTATGTATGAGGCCACCTATGTTGTAACACACGTTTGACCATTAACTGATGTTAGTCAAGATTAATACCACAAGCGAAACAAAGCAAACTAGCCACTGCGGGGCCACAAAGTACACATTAGCCCACTGGCAAAATGAGCAACATAGCAACTAGCTATGTTTTTAAAGCTAGTAGTACACCCGAGTACTGTTCTCAAGGAAACGTAACACATACATATACAATATAAATGTGCTAACGGTCACTAATAAGAACTGATAAAACCACAAAAGGTGTAGCCAACTTGTTGTCATAAGTAGTCGAATATGTGGCGTGGCGTGGGTTTGGTATGTAGCTAGTTAGCTAGCTAACGTTACTCACAATGGTGACGCTAGCTTTACGGAGGTCCCGATTCTCCTCCTGCAGGGCTTTGCACTTGAGTTTGAACGTCTCGAGCTCAATTTTAAGAACTTTATTCTCTTGTTGCAACGAAGCCAGGCGGTTCGTCAGCTCTTCCAAACGAAACTGTGAGATGACTATGCTCGGTTTGCCCGAATTTGAAGCAGAGGACAACATTGGTGTGGCCGAGCTGCTCCCCGCTCCGTCGGTGTCGCTCTCACTCGCACTGTCCGCCATGGTTGTGCGACAGAGTGGAGTGGAGGAGCCGCCAGAGCTGCAGCGTTTGAGCAGCGCAGACCGTAGAACGCTGCGCTGTCTGACCTTGCGCACGTTTGACGGCATAGCGCCACCACCGTTTGGTCTCTAGTACTAAACATTGTATTTTCCGCACATGACACATATTTAATAACTCCATCTAATAGATAGATAGATAGATAGATAGATAGATAGATACTTACTTTAGTTTGTTACTTTTCAGATCGCAAATTTTCATGCACTTCACGTATCTCCAAATGTGTTGATGTCAAAGAAGATTTTTTTTATTAATGGGTTGAGAAAATTCGCCTACTTATAAAATTAAATAAAGGTTTTAAAAATCTTGTATAATCTGTAAAATGTCACAGCCGAAAACAGCCCAATCTTATGAAAAGTTGACTTTTTACATGGTTTTCTACATGTTTTTCAAAGACCAGTTTAGCTTTAAATAGGCTTTACAGTGGCAAATATATAAAAACACACACACACGCACACCTTTATGATAGAAAGTAAGAACAAACTATAAATATACACACGTTTATATGAACGTGTCAATGTGAGGTAGATATAAAGAAGAGTCCAATCTCCATGAATGAAAACTAGGTTAAACGAAAAGCTAGACCTAAGGCTTTTTCCCCTCTGTGCGTTTATTTGATTTAATCTTAGAGAGCCCCATGAGGGCAGTTTTGATGCCAAGGTCAGGCATGGACACCCTTTGATGGAGTCCTTGTTGTTAGCACCAGCAGTGAAGTGCACGCAGCTTCAAGACGCAAAGAGGAGAAATAGTTTTTCAACGGCTTTTTATTATTTTTTCCAAAGTTGTTGTTAATTTCAAATACATGGATTGAAGCAGAATATCCAGTCAGCGTATAGGTAGTCTAGTTTACACACACAAACACATACGTTACAATGCCTTGGTTCATCAAACCTTTCAACCACCACTTGATGACTTGGAAATCCAAACAATGAGTATCCTGCTTTGAAATTTTTTCTTTAACTTTAGCATTTACTGTGGTTCAGGAGGTAGAGTAGGTCTAAAGTGTCCTTGATGATATACTGAGTCTTTAATTAGAGTATGTGCATCTGAATGAGAGGAAGTTTGTATTATGTATCAAAGTGCTATAAAAAACAGTCCATGAATTTCTTATTCAGCACAAATCAGCTATAACCTCATTGGGAACCTTTTTTGATGGCTAAAATATACATACAAGCAGCCCTGAACATTTTTTTCTCAAGGGCAAGCACAAACTCTTAAGAAAGAGCTACTCAGCTGCCATTACATTACTTATGTAGTAAAAACATTAAAAGACACAGAGAAAAAAAACTCCAGAAACAATTGTATTGCAAAATCAGTGCATTTTTATTTTTTTAAATTTTAGATAATATTTTTTTAAAGACGTTTGAAACATTTGTGATGGCATCATTTCTGCTATAGCTTCTAAAAGACCTTGAATAACCAAAGTGCTAGAATAGTTACATTTCAATGGCTTCACTCTGTTAGTAAGAATTGTACATCAAAAATCTGCCCAGGTGAAAACACATATCAAACAAAATTGACAGAATTGATAGTTCAACCATATCAAAGGATCCAATACCCCTGATTGACAAAGTAGTTTAAGGGGATGTGATACAACACCATACCTAACCCTCCACCCACCCAAAAAGTTAGTGTTCATATTCACGTCTCCACAGTAAAGACCTCAGCATACTGAGCCATTGCACCAGTAGAACACCGCACTACATGGGCATCGATTGAAAACCTATAAAAAGATAATTCCTAATGTTTGAAATTGAAATTTTCCAATGAGCTGGTGAAAATAATGCTATCAACACTGCATATACAGACTCTCAAGCCTAAAAAGATCACACTGTTTCAGAGTTAAACACAACTTATTTAATGTTTAAATAATTGTTTTTGACCATCCAGTGTTTTTGTAATACAATATGATATTTAGACCTACAATTAAATAAGGCCTTTATGTGTACTTAATGTGGGTAGGCTTGAAATTAAGGAAGATAAACAACAAATCCAAAATGAAATGCCCCAGTCTTCCTTAAACATCAAAACAGCCATTAAAAACAAGATGGACACACTGCTAAGGTGATTACAGTCTAACAGTGTACAGAGACTCCTAGACCTTATAGCCATTATACACATTACAGTTATAATTTTACAGTGAGCCAGCCTACGAGCATTTACATTCAGATTATTTCATTCTTGTAGCAAAAGCTACCCTCCTCTTTCACATAGACAGACAAGACATCACACCCTCAAGAAGCTATCGACCTTTTTTCGTCATTAATCCGTCATGATAAATGTTTTAATGGGATCCTTTTAAATTCAAAATATAGAAACGGGGACATATGTTAGGGCAATATGAGTACACAGATAAAGGGCTTTCTTTGTCACTTGAATAGTGCTCGCAAACTTGTAAAAATTGTACTTAAAATAATGTGAACAGCATGCAGGAAAATGGAGTAATGATAATGGAATTCTGAAAGGCTGATTTTTATAGGATTAGATGCGATCCCACTTTGGGAATGACTGAAATTTGACTTTCTGGAAAATTTTCCGGTTCAAATCAAACCAGCTTTTTTTCATGTACAAACATTATACCTGCTCTAATAATTAATTACACAAGAACCTGTGAGTTACACTCAAATCTTTAAAAGAGGAACAGTTTCGATACATTTTCGAAAGCACTTGAAAAAGTTACTCTCCTCAGTGCACTCTCAACCAGCAATGTACCCCTTTTTTAAAACTTTTTACATATTGTAATTTTATATACAGAAAAGCTTTTGTGTTAGTTTAAGGTTAAAAAAGAAAGAAAGAAAAATATTCCCTCAAAAATTAAATTGCATCGTGACAACAATGGATTCAAGAAAAACCATAAGGCGAGAGTCGAATCAGAAGAGTCTCATTGGATTTTTTTTGTGTTATTTTGTCTATTTCATTCTTTCCACCCACCCTGTGGGGTGAGCTGTTGTGCCATCTTGGATCACAGTTTGCACCTTTGTGGTTGTCAGTAAGGGAGTCTCCATCGTTTTGACCACAAATGATGCTCCTCAAAAAGCTCACAGTGGACTGATGGCACACATTGTTTTACACAAAACAAGGGACGTAATCTTTCCCCGAGGGTCCAACGCAGTTAGAAACTGAGAAAACTCACAGCCCTTTGATTGACAGGTGAGTTTTTTCATGCTCATGCACAAGTGGAAAGGGTTGACTCCTAACATGAAAAGCTGATAGATGTGGTGTAGACCCTTTCCTGAAGTCCTCACAAAGGAACGTTCCAGCCCTCAGAACACTTATTCCAGGAAACATCTAACTTGGTTCATTTATATCTGTAAGACACATAATAATACAGCACATATTGTAAGATATTTAATGGGACTGTTAACTAACTAAGACTAAATATATGGATTATAATTGCCTGGAATGATGCTGAATAGATACATTTACTGTTATGTAATAATCATACTTTATCTTTAATCGAAATATTATCTGTAAACAATGTAAATGCTCTCACTTATGCTTTTATTCTCACTAAACTTTCAAAATGCTCCATTCCTTCATATGACTAAATGATAGATAGTCCATACTTTTTTACATTGCTCTTGCCAAAGTTCACAGTAGAGCCATATTATTTCCAAATTAGATTTGTAATGATTCAAATAAGGGCGAGCAGCAGCAGGGATTAAAAGTCTGGCCAGTGGAATAACAAACGCTCTTTCCATGGTACAATACTATTGTGAGTTGGGGATTTAGTAGACAAAAACAGGCGATGGAGGATATCAGTTGGGAGATATACTGCTGAGGTGTGTACCATCCCCATTAGCTCTGTTCTCTATTCTCACAGACTCAGGGGAGAAATGCTGCCAGAGGATAAACATAACCAGATATGGGACCGGTCAGCTCTTTGCATTTCTGAGTCTGGATGACATTGTGAAAGAGCAACTCCATGAGGATTAGATCAAAGGAATAATTTGGCATGTTGGAAAATACCAATATTTGCTTTCTTGACAAGAGTTAGACTAGATGATCAATACCACTCTCAAATAAGCAGGTGAGGTACAGAGCTACAGCCAGAAGGCCTTTAATTTAGCATAAAGACTGTAAGAACAGAGGCAGGTTGGTTCTGTCCCGAGTTAAATATACATATACCAGCTGCAGAAATGATTCCCACTGACACAAGTTTCCCTGCTACTGGAAAAAACTCATTTTGTACTGAAGTGGATAGATCATAGGTGAATGTGAACACACTGACATGAAAAGTTTAAATCTGCCTAAAAAAGACACAGAAGAAAGAAAAATTAGGAAGAACCGAATTCTGAGATGCACACATTTAGAGCCTCTTTGTTTAAGGTATACACAAAAAGGTTGTTTTTTTCTTAACTGCCCAGCCTTTCTGTATAGACTGGTGTAATGATTTAATTTGCAGCAATGGTAAACATATTTTGGAACCTTAGGGAGATTCAAGAAAAGCAATAGGGAAAAAATGTGAATAAATGTAGAATATTTATTTATTCCATTGAAGGAGAAAGAGGACTGTGACAAAATATTCGAGTACAAATAATAAAAAGAAGAAACCTTTGTCAGGAGAAGATTTGATTTCATAATTGTAGACGTAATACATATAGTACTGGGTTACTCCAGCTGGACAGTAGATTAGAAACTGGCATGGGGCAGTTGATTATGGTATTAATTAATCAATTATTATGCAGCATAAAGAGCTAAATAAAGAGGATATTTACTATATTGATACACATGGCAAACGGAAATGTACTGTTTAGACAACAGTGAGCGTGCGGACGCTGGCGTACCTGGTGGATCACAATCATGTCTATGAGTGCAGCTTTTTATCCCCTGATCTTCGTTCATCCCGTCGCCTGCTATTCCTTGAGCCACCTCCTTGCTAGATTTCACAAAACATACATAAAAATATTGGTAAGTAGTGCTATTCTCATCTTCTCGTTGGCAGGAAGAAAGTTGCAATCCAACACATAAAACCTGAAACAGCAAGTGGATAGAAACAAGATAAAAACCACGACAATCTGAAACTATAAAACTGTAGGCAAAGCTCAAACGTTAGGAAAATAATAAAAGCCCAAATCCCACACCAAACAGACACCTGGAAGAAGAAAAGATTATATTATTATGGAAAGAGAAACAAGACTTTTTGCTGTGATTCACCGCACAAAGTAAGAGTACTCATTAGCCACACGGTTCAACCCACGACAATATACCATTAAAATACACACAGTTAGGAACAGAGTCTGCATTCCCTTTGTTAAGCAACCGCAGTTAATACAACATGGTATCAAATGCACCAAGCATGCACAATAAATGCAGACTACTATTTGAGAGATAGCGAAGGCAGTTATCCAAAACCAAATGATCTGGTGTTAGCAAAGATACATCTGCAGCTCTGATGGAAAACACGATGACAAAACATTTCTTGGACTTAAAGCTGCAGTCAAACAGCAATCAGATGAAAGTTGAAGTACTTCAATACATAGAGATGTGTTGTCAGTTAGTGAGAGCATTTCTTTCTCAACCTCTTTTACCCAGATTGCCTTGATAACACACTTCAGAAATAAGATTAGTTAGAGAAAGTATATCATCATCACAAATGACAATACCATATAGTGTAATTATTTTGTATCTGGTTACTTCAAAACTTAAGTGCAACAATATAAAGCTTATTCTGAGGGAAATATTGAACATCATGTTTTTATGGGGGTTTCACAAAAAGTTGGTTGAAAAAATGCTATTGATTTTATCATGTAGAATTTTTAAAACGTTTCAAAGCTCTTCATAATGATTTTCCAATATTCTCATTTCTGTACTATACAAACGTTCTTTGTTATTTCAGCCCTGCTTTTTGTTTTATGTCAAAAATATACTCTTTTTAAGATTAAGTATTGACCATTGCAGCTTTAAATCTGACTTGTTGTTAACCATCCACCCATGCTCTTTTCAAACGTATTTATGGGAGTGTCTTCATGCCAACCTCTGACTCATCTCCCAGCAGAGAGGAGCTGAGCTGACGTTCTCTGTGCCACCTGTCACATCCTTGGATTTCTGGTGTAGGAGTAGACACCCGCCGAATAACCTTCCTGATCACCTGGACGAGGTTGAAGGATGTCGAAAAAGGAGGAAAAGATCTGATGTTGTCTGCTTTAACGAAACTCAAGTTTGTTTCTGTGTGATAGGTTGTATTTCGGAGTCAAGTGGGAGATGAATTATACGTTACTTTTCTACTGATCAGGTTACCATCTTGGTCCACATAATGTTCCTCTGTCATAGACTCGCCCGGGATATTCTTTGCTTCTTCCCCCTGCAAGTGTTTGTGGTTAGTGCATGAATAAAGCCTCAATTATGGCAGATTCAAACACGATAAAGAATCCTTCACCAACAGCACACCGAAACAACAACAAAAAGAGGCAGAGCCTGAGGTTAGTCTTTATACATACAATTTAAACATCATGGAATGTGACCCCATGAACTGTGACTGGGTCAGTTGTTATGTACTACAGTTCTACAACAAACATGCATATGAACGGAACAGTGAACCTATCAGTGCACCAAGCAACAGCAATACAGTACACACCAGACTGACCGGCCTGAACTTAACCACACCAAGGATCAGCCCAGCTCCTGCTCAGGGCTTTTAGGGTACCTTCAAAATGAGACGGCGTCTGAAGATTCTGGTGGTTACAGTCTGTTCTTCCTCTGAACCGGAATCTACACTAGCCCGCTGCTGGGGAGGGTATTATAAGGTCATTACACAAACACATGGAAGGAGTCAGGTGGAGAAAGAAGTGCATGTTTAGGCAAGAATGAAAAAGTTGACACATATTGGATGTCCTTTAGTTCCTTGAACTTCAGTGTTTGCTGTGCCAAAAAAGAAAGAGAAACATTGAGGCTTTTGTTTCTATACCTAAGCTTAACCATGTTCAATAAATTCTCCTGCAGTGACAGAATAACATGGCAACATAGTGGATTAGTAGCTACAAATGGACATTTTTTGTTTGGTACTAGTCTTTGTTAATATTACTTGTAATTATACCTGGACTTTTTTCTCTGACATCAGTGCTACCCCTTCTTTTCTGCCATTGGAAGATTCCGAAGAGCCATCCTGAGGTGAGTGCTTTAACTTGCTGCAGTTCTGTTGGGACCTCCCTGATTCTCCCCTTGACGAGGAGGTGATCGAGTCACTCGAGTTTTCTTGGCTGTTGGTTAAGAGATGAATAATTGGGATAGTAGTTTTTGGATATTAATTAGATGAGAAGCAGAATTCTAAATATTTCTGAATATTCACCCAACAGGGACAGCAGTAGATATGAAATTCTGTTTGACGATCTAAGAAATAATATGCTTTACCTTTCCCGTCTGTCAAGCAGGTCTGAGCTAACACTGCGGCCTGGCGTGGGTGGTTCCACATTGACACTGGATGAATCACTGTGCCAACCTGAAAGTGAACACACTTCTTTTTCTGCCTGTTTGACCTGATCAAGAATGTCACCAGTGTCAACACTGGCCATGGTCATCTCTTTGAACCCGTCCTTCACCTCTGAGCCTTCTTCTTTCTTCACCTTTTCAACTAATGCCTCTTGATTGATTTCATTGTGTCCGTCTACCTCCTCCTCTTCCTCATTGGATCCTGAGTCACTGGGCTGGTACTTCCCAAATGCCTCAACCCAAGGATGAGGGGAGAGCTGAGCTTCAGCCTGGTCTCTGGGTGCTTCGTCCCTCTCTGACGTCTCGCAAACATCTTGAACTCTGCCAAACAACCCTTCTTCATCCTTAAACTGCAGTTTTCCATCTGTGCCATCCATCCTGTCACCTTCCTCATCAATTCCATGAGCCTCATGAATGTACTCTTTGATAGTTTCTGCTTCTTTTCTCTTTTCTTTCTCCAAGTCACCCCTAGTTTCTATCAGATTATCCTGCTCCAGGTTCTGCACATTTCTAAAATCCTCCACCTCACAGACTGAGTCATTGTTCCCATCTTGAATAACGATAAGCTGCTCGTTTGTAATATCTTTCTCTTCCTTTGCTGATACATAATTCAGTTGCAGGAACGCATTTTTTTCTTCTGCCAGCATATGGCCATCTTGTGTTACAAACTCACATTTCCTCTTCACATTCTCAATTAAGTCATGCTCTACCCACTTTTCCACAAATCTGTTCCTCTCTTCTACGTCTGCTGTAACAATCTCGGTAACCTTCTCTTTTTCCTCTGTCACTTCCCTTTTACTTGCATTCAAAACCCCATCCTCCTCACCCCCATTTGGGGCACCCATCTGCACTCCTCCACCTTCAATCTGTGCTCTGTCCGGGGATAAAGGGCTTATTGATGATACTGATGACAGTGACGGAGAAGAAGTGGAGTACGCCATGTCAATGCCGAATTCACACATCACAGGGAGGGAGTGTGACATTGGCTTGTGGCGTGGCTCCATTTCTTGAGACCTGTCCTCCTCCTCGCTTAATAGCAGCTCGTCGTTTATCGCAATGTGGGGCTTTCTGACCTTGGATGGTACAGCATGAGGAAGTTCAAAGACTGGGACAAACAGAGCAAGTTCAGAGGGTCTGGGGGGGCTCCTAGGGGGGCTGTCACACTTTCCAATTTCATACTCGATCTTTGGGCTCCAGACTAGTGGATGAGGCTGGAAGGTGGCCGGTAAAGTGGTGTCTGGTTCAGAGTAATGATGGTGTTGGTGGGTGGATAGGGAAGGGTTGGGAGTTATGGGGAGTTCAGACTCCAGGAAGTTGGGTTCAGAGTGCAGTGTGGCTGGGGAATGTAGCTCCGCTAGAATACTCTGATAATCTGTAGGTGACAGGATGACAAATGTACACATACTGGAGCATGCCACAAAATAATGTAAAGCATCACAAACACAAACATCCTAAAACTACACCATAAGACATGGATGATGCAGCGATGCTGAAGCATAAAATATCTATCCAGATAGCAAGAACCTGTTAATGTGATGGTATGGGCAATAGTACGACAGACTAATATCAAAGATGTGCAGTAAAATGCAGAAATACAGACAATTTACTGTCTATCTGAAAGTTCTATGTCCAACATAGATAAGATAATAATAGTGAAATACTGAATTTATATTAGGATGGATAGTAAAATTGACAACAATCAGTAAAATCAATTAGAATTTTGATTGATATTCTGATGTGTTTTGGCATTGCTTTGGTGAGGTAAGACATTTAAAGTGGGACATATTAGACGTGATGAATACAGAGACTTCTGCAACATGCTCACGAGACAGATGAAAGAGGTAATCAGGAAGGAAAGGAAACAAGATAGGGATCAAGGTACGCTAAATTAATATTTCAATTGTGGAAGGGTCAGTGCGAGTTTGAGTGGAAGGCAGAGGGATAGAGGGCACACCAGTAAAATAGCAAGCAGGACAAGGAGACAGGGAGCGGAGAGGAGGGGAGGAAGGACTGGGGCTAGGACAACGTGACCCAGAGGGAGAGAATGGAGGGAGAGCAGACAAGGAGAGAGGGGAGACAGGGCGGGAGCATGAGGGTGAGGAAGATACAGACGAAACAGGTATGGTAATGGTTTCAGATTGGCTCGGGCTTAAAGAAGAGGGCACAAGGGTGAGGTTGTAGGGGGTAGTAGATCCAGACAAAGTGAGGGAGGGGTAGGCAGAGTCTGAAGGGGACGGGACAAACATAGGGGAACATGGAATGGGAGAGTTAGAAGCAGATGGGGAAGGTAGAGGTGTGGTGATGAGGGGGATCGGGGAAGGTGGATCAGGTGAATGTGGGAATGCAGGAGACTGACAAGGAGGAAGGGAGAGGAAGCTGAACTTAGATGGTTCAAATGATGCTGGAGGTGCCAAGTCTTTGAGTGAAATGGAAGATTCGTAACTTTGAGAGCGGCGTTTGGAAAAGTGACAAAAGTGTAATCTTGCAGCGGTTCTGAGGGGACTGGGTGGGGGTGTTGGGGTCAGTGATGGAAAGACAGGGCTCGTTGACTGTAGGATGAAAGCGCATTCTTTGCTTCTGGGAGTTAAAGGGATAATTATGCAAACTATGGGAGAGGAATGATGCAAGTAGAGTTAAGGAAACAAAAAGAGATAACGAGAGATTATTTAATGTGACACATGCTTGCATGACAAGGTAATATTCAAATAACATGACTGAGCCATGTGGGGGGGAGGATGTGCGTGGGGATGGGATGGATAAGGAGACACCACATGTAGAGATAAGCAACACATGACTCTTAATCTTTTTAAGAGCTGTTATGTGCTGTTTTGAGCAGTGGAAACTGCACTGGGAGGCAAGAAGAAGAGGTAGAGGAGGAGGAGGCAGTGTGGTATCACAGATGAGGACAATTTCTCATCTTCCCAAGGAAGGCTCAGAGGAACTGGAGGAGAACTAGGAGAAGCTAAGTTATATAAACACAGGAAAGCCAACTCTACAGGATTATTACCTTTTTACTTAACAGAAAAACATTCAAAGCAAAGGGTAATATGCAGCATGCACTTAGGATGGGAGCTGAGCGGTAGATATTGCTCATTTATGGCAGCTGGATACACTATTGTGATTTGTATATTTAACCTTAGCAGACCTGACCTTATATATATAGAAAAGGTTAAATCACCTTTTAACAGAGGCCAATTCAAGTACATAAAAATGTAATCATGTTATTTAGTACAATGAAATGTAAGAGGATTTGAAATTCAAATTAGAGCTTTTCTATCATTTCAATGGTACTTAAAACTGTAAAACATAAAAGCTAGGAATGTGTGTAGGAGATAGTAGGAGATAATTGTCCAAAACCGATTGCAAATCAACTACTCAGGATCTTTGCTCCACAACTATGTGTAGTTAATGTATGCATTAGCAAAACAAAAGGTAGAGGGAGAGGCAATAGGTCAGCTAGACAGAGCTAAACATTACCATCAGCCGGATCCCGGAAAACAGCGTTATCATCGGCAAAACATCTTGTGCCTGAAATGTTACCATAGTCAAATATTGGGCCCTCCAGTAAAGTCACAATATCCATCCGATTGACTTTGGTCAGCACTGCACTTAAGGCATCAGCTGTGGAAAATACACAAGCACAAAAATAATTTACAAAAGATATAAAATATTGGGAAAGTATAAAAAATGGCATTTTTAGTAAAGGCATGTGACACTGATAAAAAGACAAAAACAGATGACAGAATGATAAAAAGCAGAACAAACAGGGAAGACACTTCAACTAAGATTCGCCACATATGCTCTAAAAAAAAGTGTTCATTATTTTAGTTGGCAAGCAGTAAGTCATCTCTGAAAGTTGATGAACTTTTACTTTTACATTAAGAACAAAAAAGGTACAAACAAGTTGAAAAGGAATGGAAACCAAATAATTGTATTTTCAGTTATAAAAATAGTCTTACTTGTGGCATTTTTCCCCTCTCGACTGACCCATTTCTTGAGAAGCATGAAGCTCTGTGCTGTGAGAGAGTTTGGGTTCTCTAGTCTAATATGGTTGATCTCATCAACTGTGAAGTTCATCTCCCGAGCCAACTCTGTGAAAGGTCAGATAAAAATATTCAACCCTTAATGTATATTTTAAGCTTGTGTTATATTAGGCTTCATTCAAACACACATACTTTCAAATATTCAAATTTCAATATGATAAGACTTTTCTAGAAAAATAAAGGTTCAATATAAAAAATAAATAAAAGGAAATACAAATGCGGAAAATGCATCAACTGTCAAAACACCACAAAGTCCTTCATTCAGCCACACACTGGGAAAAATTTACAATAAAACAATTGCCCGATCGCAAATTACTTTTATCTATTTACTCTTATGGCCTGATAGGCCAATAGCAAAGCCCTTACCTTTGCATCTATTGCCCCGACTCCACTTAATTTCATCCTTTTATCCTCACATTGTGAAATCAAATCGCCAATAATATAGCACCTGTTATGAACTGCTAGATCTCCACCATTTCCTCCCCTTGCTCAGATGCGGGCGTGATAGCCGAAACATTTGCAGGAGTTGGAATAAATAACTTAAATTGGTTAAACTGAGATCAATCTACACCCACGGCTTGTTTTTTGTCGGTGCCACCATTTTTCTGTCTTTCTAAGCATATGTTTTTTTTGTAGGTTGTTCCGTTAGCCTGAAGGTAGCAGTAAATAACAGGTCTTCTGACCAAGGGGGTCAAAGTGAGAATTTTTGGTTAACAGAGACTAAAAGAGTGAGGAACCATTTTTTTCACCTGTCCAACTTAATCCAAGGTGATCAGCAACTATAGCCATGCGCAAATCTGTTCGTTCACAAGGACTTTGGGGACCTGAAAAGATTGAGAAAAATGACTCATCAATAATATTCATATTCTTCTTCTTCCATACAATAAATATAATAGAAAAAGGGACGTACAGAATTGTCCTTTTCTGGCCACTTATTCATCAAAATGAATTAAAAAAAGCAATATCAAAAAGTTTTGTATTACAATGGTTAGAATATTTCTGTAGTAAAGGATTACTTATTCCCTCAGAGTGGCAAGGAAAGGATATTTCACATCATGGGTAACTTAAATATGTTCATTGAATAAGTGATGCTCTATGACTATTTTGTGATATGTATCCTCTAGGCAGGCAGTAACTGTCATGAGAACCACAACAAACAAGGATTAACATGACCCTCAATGACAGACTCCTAGTTCTTAAAATCTAGGGTGGAAAAGATCTATGTTAGAATCTAAGCAGTCAATATGCAAATATGATTTCAATGTTCTTTGGCTTCGTTCTTAGTTACAGAAACTTAACCACCCCATAAAGACAAACAGACTGATAGAACAGGAAGTTGGGAGTTATCAAAAAAAAGGACTGGTTGCGCCAGTGGACCAGCCACTACTACTGGCATGCCCACGCTGGAGATTAACAATGCTAGAAAGCAGGGTACAGAGGAAAGAGAACCTTGCAACAAAGACAATAGAGTACACAGCAAATCAATGTCAAAAAGAAATTTAAATGACAGCTACTGTTCTGAAGAGAATATGTAAAGACACCACAGGCATTCCAGTCAATAAATTATATGATCACAACAATGTCATGCAACTAAATGTGAAGTATATATAAATATATAGATGTATTTTAAACATAGTGTGAAAGTTTTACAAACTAGGCTTGATCTCCGCGATGGGAGGCGTTCGAGACCCTGTGAGTCCCTGACTGCCCTCCTTCACACCAGTCCTCCTACTCCTCCTGCTTCTCTCACTGCCAGAGGCCCTGTCCGTCGTCGCCACCTTTGCCCTTACGGACGCGGCCCCGGCCTCAGCCCTCGAACCTCTACCAGACCTGGATGAGCGGGAGGGCTGGGAGGGCTGGGAAGGCTGGGAGGCGTCCGACAGAGAGGTGCTCCGGGAGGTGCTGTCTTCCTCCGACTGCTCTGTCTGCGTCTTTTTCTCCTCGTCTGAAAGGCGGTCCACCAACTTTAGCGTCTCCCCGCTAATGCCTTCAAAGTATTCAATGGTGCGCTTACAAACCTCACTTGGGTTCTCACGTCTGTCATCCCTACAAGCTCCCTCAGTTTTGACATTACTGACCTGATGTCTGTCCTTCAGGGGCAACCTTGAGGGCAACTGTATGGCTGATCTGTCCGTACCTAATGCCCTTGTTTGCGGTGAGGTAATCCCAACTGAAACCACAGAGCTACCTTTGGCAACAGGGCTGCTCTTTTTAACATCCTTGATTGGTATTCTAGACCTTGGCTCTACTTTGGCTATGGCTGGCTCTCCCCTTTTCCTGACCTCCACAATCATTGGTCGTTTGGACTTCTGTTTGCCAATGGTTGTTCCCTGCGTGTGAAATGTCCACCCTGATGCTTTAATTGGAAGCCTTGACTTAGGCTGCTTCAACTCACTTCCTTCTACGGTTTCAGTTTTTGGCTCAAGCACCTTGTGGCTGTGTTTTACTTCTGCTCTCTCCTCTAAATCCTTAGAGCTCAGTGTTTCTATCCTACTGGCTTTCTGAAGAGTGGGCTCAGAAGACGATTGCAAACTAAACACCACACTACCACACTGAATATAGTTGGCCTGAACACTGGATGACTCAAGGTTGTTGTTGTTGTTGCAGTTTTCTGAAGGGTAATCTCTTCTCTCTAATTCAGTCTCAGTGTGTCTGCTAGATTGTCTTTCTGTACACTGACCCTTTATACTGATGTATTCAGGTACCATCTTAGCCTCTGACATTGCAGCTTTACCATCTATAAGATCCCCCGAGTCTTTTTTCACAGTTATGGAGGCAGCTATGCCCATCTTAATAGGAGTGCGTAATTTGGAATCAACCTTAGAGGCCGTGATTGTGCATGAGGAGGCAGTCTCCGCTATGGCTTCACAGGTGGGAGCGTCAGTGCCAGTGGAACCAGTGTCGCTGCCAGACTGTGCAGGGCTGCATTTGGCTGCTGTTGCTGCTGGTGTTGTTAGTGTGGTGCTGTTGTCTGTGGTGGTATCTATAACGTTCACAGTCCCATCTACTGTGGCCCTCTCCCCTGTTTTGGACTGAGAGGAAATTACCCCCAGTATCTTGCCCCCTCTCCCCTTTTCCCCTGTATTAGGGTCAGAGGAATGCTCACCAATCTGGAAAAACTGAAGCCTCTCTTCAACAAAGTCCCTCTTGCTCATGTCAATAGCCCCACTGCGGGTCATCTCAAACATCTTCCCTTCGTGGAATGGGAAGGGGTTAGGCTCACTAGTTGGTGTGCTCTCATCAGTTGGTGTTCGTGCGGGAGTTGTATCAGGTGTTGTAGCTTGTGATTTGTCCTCCACCGATAAGCCAAATGGCTTTGTGTCCTCATCTTTAGTTCTGGACTCGAAAACTCCATCATTCTCACCATCCTTGGTGGACCAGGGGTCAAATTCCAAGCCTTTGGTGGCAACAGTTTTAAAGGTTGAATTCAGCTCCTCTTCAAGTTGATAGCCAAAATAGTTCTCTCCAACGCCCTGCCTATCTGGATGTCTTCCTTCAAGCGTATAATCCTTTTCATCTCCACTGCTCTTAACTGAAGATGAGCTACTTTTATTTTTTCCATTATCCCTTCCTTCTTCACATTTTTCTTCCTCTATCACTTCAAGCTTTGACTGACTAAATGAGCGGTTGGTTGCTTTTCCATCATTAGACAGACTATAAGTTTTGGGGTCCTCACTCAGTCCGTCATCCTCATCCTGAAGATCGTACCCATCTAAAGAGTCTATTTCAGTTGCGTCTGTGTCATGGGAGAACTCAGCAGTGGTGGCTATGGAGCAATCTGTGATTGACTGGTCATTGCCATTTTGTTCAAAGTCAGCATCCTCCCCTTTTATGACACCATTGATCCCACACTCTTTATTTCCATTTTTTTGGGGTTGTGATCCCTTCTCTCCCTCTTCTGTCATTTTAAATGTGATCTTTTTGACAGGGATAGGATGGAAGACAGACTCATCATCGCTAGAGTCACTATTTTCAGCTCCAGGGGGAACAGGGGATGGAGGCTGGACCCTGATGATTGGCTCGGCTAAAAGGTGCTTATCATGTTCCTCTTGGAGGTTCACCTCAATCATCTCTGTCTCTGTCTTAGAAGGGGCCCGTGAACCCCTTTTCTCAGGGTCCAACTGCTCTGTCTCTAAAGGAGGAGGAGGTGGAAACTCTATATAAGCCACTCTTTTCTCTTTGGGCTTCTGCATCTCTGTATCCTGTTTTTTACTGCGATTCTCTGAAGAACCTGGATTACGCTTTTCCTTCGAGGGCTCCTTGTAGATGAATGTTTTCCCTTCCTCCTCCTCAGACTCCTCTAGGATAGGGCTTGGAATGCAAGGCATGAAGCCTATCACAGAGTCTGGTGTTCTTGAGGTCAAACTCACTTCCTCTGAGCTGGGGGTCCCAGGGGTAACAGGGCTTTTACCAGAACTGTCCATGAAAGTCACTTGTTCAAGGGTGTCATCTCCCGGGCTTCTCTGAGGAGATGGATACTGCTTCTGTTTGACGGTGGAAAATGCACCCCTAGTGTCCTGCACTGTCCTGCTCTCTTGGCTCACTATCTTCTTGTATGCTCCCACCTGTTCCGAGGCTGTTTCTTTCTCATACTGCTTTCCCAACTGGATGCTAACATACACAGGTAAGGGTTTAATATCTTTGAAACTCTCCGTGACAACCACAGGAGTTACTTCATCCAAATACTCTAATTGATCATTATCAATACCATTACACACTACATTTGACCAGCTACAGTCAATTGAATCTGTGGATTTACCTACTGAGAACCCACAAGTAGATTTGTCTGATTCAGACCTACTGTTTAATTGATTTCTAGCTAATGTAGGTAGGTGAGAACCGGCTCTCTCAATTGATTCAACAGTGGCATCTAATTTTGAACTGGAGGATTTGCGATGATCTGAGAAATTAGCGGAATTCCTTACAATAATTTGTGATTCCGAGTTTTTTTTTGGACTATCATTGCTATTTGAACTTTCTCGGACAACAAATTCTGTGTAGATTATTTTCTTGGTAGTTTCTTGTCTTTGGGAATCACTGTTATTGTTATCTTTTGTAGGGTTATGGATTAAAGAATGGGATAGTTTGGGAGATTGGGGTTTACCGATCCCACACGCCTGGCCCTCCCATGTTGTGAATAAACTTTTTTCTTCCTGATCTTTTCTACTGGTCTCATGCTTGGGTGAGAAGTTATTTGATTCGGCATTCAGGAATCTTCTCTGATTTTCTGGACTATATGGTAGTTTTGGAATGCTTGATCCTGCAAAGACTTGATACACAGGTAGCTTACTTTCCTGAAGTTTCCTAATAGGCGGATTTGACTTTTGGCCTTCCTGCGGACTCCCTTCTTGTCTTTGAGCCTCTTGCTCAAACTTTAGCCTTACTGCACTAACTTTGGAAGAGGACATTTGAAAAGGTTTAGGGCCCTCACCTGTGCCTCCATGTGATTTAACATTTTCTTGTTTTCTTGGGTCTGAATCGCTGTACTGCTGCAATACTCTCCTCTCTGGACTGCTAGGTAAGCTCGCACATTTCCTGTCATTGGAGTTGAACCTATCTCTAAGCCTTTCTCTGCTCCACTCTTCCCCACTAGCCCCATTCTTATAAGCGGACCTCTCGGGACTACTGTGTGTAGAACTGGGCCCTGATCGTGATTCTCTGAAGCCTGTTCTGCGAGATTTCTTCTCTGGAGATGAGAGCTCATCATTGAGCTGTTCTGTTTTATCACGAAAGAATTGCGATACCTCACTAAGTTTTTCCTCTGCCTCCTTTACAGTCCGGTCCACTCTGTCCTCATACATATGCTGCTCTCTCTCATTATTCTGCGCGTCATCGGACACACGCATCCATACAGACTGCTTTGGGCTACCAGGTTCAGAAGAATACTGCAAAAGTGTCAGCTTGTCAAATTTATCGTCAACGTTTGCCATTCTTCCAGATTTGTCAAAAACATTTCGAGATGACCTAAAGATATACTCTGTCCTTGGCCTTGCTGATGTACCATCACCGTGACAGCTTCTTTCTGGTGAGTGGAACCGAGACCTATCACTCAGATACTCCTCCGTGTCAGAATGAGACTGGTCAAATTTCTCAGAGCGTAGCATTTTCTCTGCAAAATTGTAAGATTCTCCCCTAAGTTCAGACGATTCATCTTCATTATACTCTACAGATTGCTGACTAAGTAGCTTTAGTGTTTTGTAAGAGTCATCTGCCATGAGTTGGGCTGAACTAGGTCGACTCTCTTCCTCTTGTGACATGGGGGTGTTAACTCTGGGAGAGTCAATGTATACTGGGAGTGATTCCTCAGGTTCGTCCTCTTCCAGTCTATTCCCTGAGTAGTAATACATTTCTTTCTCTGCATGGTTCTTTGTTTCTCTGATGATGACCTCCGTTGGTTCTGTTTTATTGCCTTTTTCAATGTGAACCTCAATTACTCTTTCAACCTTAGGATTGGAGTTGATGTCCTCGAGGACTCTTTGTGATGTTCCCTCATTACCAGACTTGTGTTCAAACAGTCCAACCAGTTCTCTAGAGGGGTCTTTGCCTGACTGAAAAGCTTTCATTATGTCATGCACAGACATAGTTTCCTCACACCTCTCCGTTGCTGATTCTTTGCCAGGGGGTTTATGGTAAACCATCCTGGTAGTCGTGGTAATGTGTGTCTCCTCTTTTACCCTCATTCCATTTCCCATTGGATCTTCGTTAGGACTAACTTTCATTGAATAGCTTTTATTTTGTTCTGGAGGTAATGCAGCTTGACTCAGACGACCTTTAGAATCTGAGTCAATACATCTGGTAGGATGCAAATCCTCCATTGCAGGTTTTAGGTTGTCCTCTGAGGGCTCATAGCTCCTAATGACATGAACAACCTCAGTCCTAGTCTCAGTGATCACTGGGGGCACTGGGATATCCTGAAAAAGGGCCTTAGGGCCCATGCCTTCAGCACTCTGAGGGGCAGAAGGTGTCCTTTCACTTCTGGTCTCAAAGCCACTATCTGAGAGAGGGCTTTTATCCTGTTCATGTGAGATATCATCAGGGGATTCTAGCACATTGTCTACACCAAACAGTGAATCTGCTACTTTACTAATCTCTTTGTCTGAAGGTGAAGAGCGCATGTTTGTTGGAGGCATTTTCAGCTTATGTTCCTGAACTGCTATGGTGGGTTTTAAGACACGTTTCTGCTTCTCCTTGACTTCTCCTTCCCTTTTGCCATCATCAACTTTATGCTTTGAGTCCTGCATTTTGGTAAACGAACTGCTACCAACATCATTAGCCAGATAGTCAACAACTTTTGAGAGATTGAAGTCTCTATCTGGTACTGTTTTTGTTTTCGCCTGAGGAACCACAGTCTCATATCTTGGTGGATAGCTCCAATTGCTTGGTGGTTGTTCAACATGTACTTTGGAGAAGTGTATGTCATCCAAAGATCCTCTAGCAAGGGACACCCTGCCATCCTTCACAGCATCTTTAGTAAGGATTTCGCTAACTTTTACCAAATCTTGTTTTACTTTTTCCACAATCCTATATGGCTCCTCATCCTCTATCTTAGCCTCTTTGGGAGAATCTGACTGAAATCCTTTGTTGGCTGTGGAATTTGGGTCTGTCTGCAAAATGGCTGACATTCTTATCAAGTCCTCTTTCATTTCGGCAACATCCTTCAGAATCTCTTGGCTCGATGACAATGGTGATGGTGTGTTTGATTTCAGGACTGCAGCAAAAAGAGGGGCTTTGACAGGGGAAAGAGTTCTGGCAAAGGTAGACTGCAACTGAGCATTGGACTCAGGGGGCCCAGTCTTCCGCGGGGAAAGAAGAGCAGCAGCTGACTTGGACACCTCAGGTAACTTTTTAAAATGGGGCTCTGGCAGCACATTAATGACAGAGTACACTGGAACAGTGAACGTGCCAGACGTTACAGCAGTGGGAGCATTAGGAGGGGATCTTAGAGATGCGTAAAGGGAGTTAGAGGCTGATGATCTGATGGACTGATATGAGGAAGATGCAGAAGATGACAAAGACTTCAAGGTGCCATAGCCTGCAGAGCAAGAGTTGAATGTTTTTTCAACCTCGTCAAAGGCTGCGTTGACATTTGTAGTTGCTGCATTGGTGGTAGCTTGTATCCTCTCTTGCAGACTACTTGTCGGGAGAGATGTAGGAGACGAAGAGCGGTACTGTGTTGGAGACATAGTTCCATTGATCAGAGCTGCAGCACTCGGAGTGTTATTGGATTTAAGTGTTGCTGAAAGAGAGGAGAAGAGATTTCTTGCTGGGCTAATGGTATCTGAAGCAAAAGAACGTACAGAGGAGAGACCAGGCACTGTTTTTATGGGTGAGGAGGAAGATGCTGTGCCACTAGAGCCTGCCATAATGGTTTTGTATGGCAAAGGTGAACTGAACATACTCAGAGAAGATTTAGGAGAAGTTGGTGGTGTCATGCCTCTCTCAAGAAGAGGGCTCCCTCCCCCTGAAACAGGTACGGGGGAGGTCCTAGCAGACAGTGCAGCCAGTCCTTTCACAGATATAGGATCTGGGACATTTTTACTTGGTGAGGACAGGGGACTGGGTGTTACATGGACTGCGTACGGGACTTGCTGCACTACAGTTTTTATAGGAGAGGAGATGGTTCTGTAAGATCGAATGGGAGAGGCCAAGTCACTAACTGACTTAACAGAGGAAGCGGGTGATCCTGGGATGTTGGTCTTGATAGGGGAGGCAGAGTTGATGGACCAAACAGACTTTAATGGAGAGGCAGACGGCGTATTGGATGATGAGCTGGAGAGGGAGCCAAACCCAGACTTGGCTTGGCCAGGGACGGTGACAGCAACAGGCGCCCACGCCTGATAAGATCTCGTTGAAAAGACAGGTTTGTGAGGGTAGCTAGAAGGCTGTGCTCTCGGCGTGCTTCGATCAGTTGTTTCTTCCACAATAATTTAAACCAAAAGCAATAAAGAATAAATAAAATTCAACATAAAATAATTTGAAATTAAACATAAAAACCAGAAAGAGAAATTTGAGTCAGTCAGAAACAGAATTTCATCACAGAGATGAGTTATCACACAGGACATTTAAGAAGGCCTATCGATCAGGATGATATGAAAAATGATGTACAAAATTCAATGAACAAAATGCACCTAACAAAGACAGAGCATGGACAGAAGAAGAAAAACATTTATATATAGTAGAATTGACAAAAAGATATGACAACCAAAAGTACAATATATTGACTTATGATGTGCTAAATTGATTTGCTTCCTTAGAACAGTGCCTTTTACTGTAGATGTTTAATTTACAAGATTTTATTCTCGCATTTGGTTCAATTCAATACCAGAGATGACCCCACAAGTGTATACCATTTACTTGCTTTTTCATGAATTGTAATAAAATATGAGGTTGCACTTTACAAAAGACTACAAAAAGGACATTAGTTACTCCTGCCTGTTGAGTATGCCTTATGCAAAATTCAAATATTTTGATTTGATCAATTTTTCAGTTTGATGAACTTGGGGAAGACTCAGATAAACATGGCTGGACTATAAAACAAAACACAGGCAGTAGCTTATACTCCTGCTAAACGTCGCTTTCCTGATACGGCAATATAGAAAATGTAGAATGAAATCTGTTTCTAAAATGTGTAACAGTCTGAAAGCAGGGGAAATCAAGTCAATGTAAAGTGCAACCTATTTCCACATTAATGCACAGCCGCACACAATCATAAAGCCAATAAGAGTGAAATGGCCAGTGAAAGAATGAATACAATTAGAACAGTATTTTTTATTTAAAATGAATTGAAAAATGTTGAAATCATGAATGTAAAGACGAACATTGACTCCCAGTTTAACACAAATGTAAAATAACGTAACAGTTGAACAATGAGACCATTTGTCGACATGGGGTGGGTAAGCAAAGCATAACACACAGTACGTCATGCAAATGTTTGATGAATGACAGATGATCAAAAAAGTATGTCAAGCCAATGTATTAAATTATTAACATGTTTTGGTAGATATGTTTCTTTTAAACACTATTGTCATATGAAATACTGTAAATGTCCACTCTTAGGGATTTAGACACTACTGATTAAAAACACATAAATATCTAAAATCAATTAAATTCATGTAAGTAGAAATGGCAAACTCACTCGCTGCTGGGTCAGTCAAATAGCTGTAGCGCTTACGCAAAGCTAAGGATGCAAAGGTATGACGTCGCTCTGGCTTTTCAGTCTGAAACAAACAAAAAAAACAAAAGTTGCTTAAACATAAAATATGGATATTCTGATCTATCAGAATGAGGTCTAAGAATTGATGTTCCCTTGTTAACTTGAAGTTCACATTTTCTTAAAGGTTTTAATGAATCAGCACATACTTTTAGAAGTGACAGAGGGAGGAACTGCAGATGTTTCGTTATGTCTACTCTGGGGATTAGGGGATTGTTTCTCAACATTATTGCAAAATGCAAAAAAATATTGCGAAATAGCAAAAGGGAATATACTGTATGTGTGTATGGCCTACTCAAATAAATGAAATGCTAGGAACATTTTTTATCAGGGGAAATTCTGTATTACATGATTTAGAGTACATGACAAGTCAAAAGCAAAACATTGGAGTTTGGCATAATGAAAATTTTGTGAGCTTGGTGTGTTTATCTTTCACGCAAACCTAAACAAGGTAGTTTGCCTAACCTTAAAGTGAACAAATTATGTCTTCAGTTTTTCCCTTTCATATATAGCTTTATAGTGCACGTAGAACACGTGCAAAGTTGCAAGCCCTACTGAACTGGCGGAGATACCTCATCAGTCATCAATCCTTTAATTCTCTAATTTATTTATGCCACTTTGAAATACAGCCCCAGCAGCCCTAAAGCTTTCCACCTAAGTAACAGTCCTTCCTACGCCGTCCCATTTTACTGTTTGTCAAATGAATAGTCATCATTGGATATGTTTAAAAATGTAGCAAAGTGTTTCAACATTTCAAAGTTTGACAATAGAGGCACCATGGCATTGGCATATATATATTTAGCGAGATGAGGACCAATATAAAGTTCTAAGCTAAGCTTTTAGAACTGGGAACCTGGGCTGCTCTAATATTATTCCAAGCTCAATGATATGTGAATACCATGGACTGCTTTTGAAATTATAGGCTTTTGATTGTATTGATACTAGCTGACCGTGGTGTAGATTAGCTTGCTGAATTAAGCATTAGCATGTTAGCATTTTAGCATTTTTCTTATTTCATGATCAGCCAACACTGATTTTGGCCGATTCCGATCGTTTTTTCTTTAAAGTTTAAAAATCCTAATGAGTGGTGTATTTTAAGGGCTCTTATTTGAATGATTACAGTGGCAGTGAATAGTCTGGTCAGCTTCATGTAATGTGTATTTATGTGTCTGACCTGTTGAAATGAATTTATCCTCCATCCTCCCCGCCTTGTTTCTTAAACCAATTGTATAACATTTCGTAGTGAAAATAAAATGTTGTAAGCCTCGTTCAGTCCATTATATGTTACATGTTGGCTTTGTTCAAAGACGTCAGGGCTTGTGGCTGGCTCTGAGCTCCTGCTAGCTTTAGCCGCACTGCTAATGTTAGCTTCTAAACTTGTTATGATCCCCAGGGGATTCAATTTGAACTGTGTGATTAAGTTTGTTGTGCCGAATTCCTTCTGGATGGTTCCGCCGCAGCTTCTTTTGTTGTCGAATTTTAAAAAACATAAATGACAGCATAGATACGTACAAACAGCGGGCTTGTGGCTGGCTCTGAGCTCCGGCTAGCTTTAGCCGCTCTGCTAACGTTAGCTCCTTAACTTGTTATGATCCTCGGGTTGATTAAATTTGAAGGTTGTGATAACTTTGTTGTGCCGTAAGTCTCCGTGTTGAAAAGATGCCTTATTTAATCCTTACTGGTAAATATCGAGTTTTGTGTTTTTACTTGTTGATGTTTGCAGCCATGGTAGCTCATGCTTGGTGTGCGTGTATGTCTCGTGGGTATTGTTTTTATTTTATCTTGGCACTGCAGTGAATCTGGTTGCTTTCTTTTTATTTAAATAATTTTATTTCATTCATTAGACAAACGTTCATGTATGTTGGTTGACGCATTTTATATAAAAGTAACATAACACACATTGTCACTAGATATAATGTAAATAATCAAACATAGAAACAACACGATCTCTCTTAAATGTTGTTTCGTCATGCAGATGAGAGTTAGTATTCTCCGTTCAACACAAGCGGAGGACACGGGTGAAAAAGGGAAATTCCAAACACAACAAAACAGTTACTAAGCCGAAAAATTATAAGAGTTAGTATTTCATCTTGAGCTGACAAAATTACCATAGTACTGCGTGAAACTCTGATTTAATAATATGATGTTGTCATGGTGATATCCTGTTTAACATGTATGGTGAGGAAGATAGAGATGGAAAAGAAGCCGAGCCATGTGACAGAAAATTTACCCCACTGGATGAGGACAAAAATGAATAAATCCTTGCTGATTAAAAAAACTACCATTTCCACTCATGCACAACAAATGCTCACTTCAGCATTGACATGGCGATGGGAAAAGCGCCTCTAGACTACAGTGCTGTGCAGAGACAAAATATTTGCAATGTGCTTATTTCTTCAGTAAAGCCAACAGAAAGGACGACAAAGAAGAAGCAGTGCCATGTGATGATGAAGAATCCTTTTTACCTCATCATCAGGATCAGATTCCATATCCTGTGTGGTATTCCAAGATGCATTGCAGGAGAGTAGAAAGATGACACAATGGAGAGAGCAGGGTTGTTATAGTGAGCGGGGAGGTGAAAAACAAAATTCAGGGGATGAAAATGGAGCAGCAAAAGCAAATGAAAGCATCAGAAAAGCTCTTTGGCATTAAGTAAAAAAACAGCAAATTAAGAAAAAAAAAGGCAAAATTATTTCAGTTTCTTGTGATCAATCAACACCACAGCAAATAAACAAATCACAATTTTTGCATACTATTCTGTTTTTACCCAGTGAGCCAGGCAACAGCCCAAAGTGCAAAGTGCATGTGGTTGTATGGGTACATTGTGGGGTCTAATGACTGGCACAGGCATTAACGCCAATAAACGACACAAGTAGCAGTAATTTCTGGTCCAAATGGACTTCAACCACTTACAAGTGTAAGGCCACTTTCTGTATTTTAGTTTCATTTATATGAAGGTGACATGATATGTTCTATAACTATTCAAATATGGTTATCTTACCTTCTTGTGGGTTGGCAGTGTGATATTCAAATTACATATAGCAGTCAGTGGGAAGCCTTTTGTGGCTTTTGGCTCTCTCAGGAAGGAGAGGCGGCCACATGGCTCCTGGCCCACATCTCTGACCTACAAGAGACCAGCAAAAAGCCTCCAGTCACATGATGATAATACTAAATTATTTCATGACCAACCCTACTAAATGTCGAGTACATATAATAAAAAGCGTTGAGAGAGTTTGAAAAATATGCATTTTATACCTTGACGTTGAAGGGAAGTCTGTTTTCCTTGAAGGAGTAGAAGTTAAAAACCAACTGCTGCCCACTTTTGGTGAGAGGGGAAAGGCTACCATAGCAATCGACATGGATAGGCTTGCCCTCCAGAACCTACAGATGTCCGGTGACCAATAAAAAATGACACAAATAAAATAGAATCTATTTAACTGCTGGTCAATATGTTTACCTAAAACATTTCTTATTCAGTGCCGTCTTCCTGACTCCGCATGAACACAAACAGCCACCTCAATATCTTTGCTCCGGGCAACTTCCTCAAAGTTCTCCTGCTGCTCAAGGGTCTTGTCCACTTTGTCATCTGTCATGCAGAAGCAGCGTAGCCGAGCCTCAACGACATCATTCATCTTGGCAAATACCACAAATTTGGCCAGATACGGCACGCAGATCAGCTCCCGGTATAACTGAGACGCTAGACTCACCGTCTCAGGAATCTGGTGACAGTCTGCGAGCCAGAACCTGTGCAGGAGAGATTGGAGCCAAGAGAGGAAAGGATGATTTACAACAGATTATATATGAGCAGCACGTTTGAAACATTTCTGTATTATAAATTCCACAGATGATCTGAAAATCTTCAAAATGGATCAAATGAGTTGTTACTCTGAAAGGTGAACCTAAGGCAGCCGTAGTACACTTAGTCACAATCACTCTCCATATGTCCTTTTAACCAAGAAGCAGGTACATTCCACGTTTGACATGACTTCATACAACTGATCCAAATGACTAAGGATTTGTAACGCAGTTAGCGTGCCCAGTCACAGAGAAAAAGGTCTGCCTCATCAATGAGAGTCGGGAGGAGAAGAAAATGATCAAACTAAACCATCACCTATACTCTTAATTTGATTTAAAATCTTAATTGTGGCCTGTTGTGTGGCTGACTCACCTGGCTGACACATTTGTGGTGAAGGAGACACAATCAGTTACAAATGAGAGCGGAGTGGTTCCAGTGATGTCTTCCCACTGGGCAGGAGATGTCCCACCTGTGCGACACAGGGGCCAAAGGAGGAGCTTAATAACATTTCAGTCGATGCAGAGTTCTATCACATTCTCATCCTCTCAAGTCGTTAATTGTTCGCAAGCCCTTTATCAACCAGTACCTTTGAAGCAAAAGTAAGCTTCATGTTTCCAAGGATACTCAGGATGACTTCAAGTTAAATAAGTTGATGAAAAACAACAGTATGTTTGGTGTAACAAAAAAATTCAATACAATCTAAGAATTACTGATTTCATTGCTATGGAAGCCTTTTGGATCAAGATTTCTATCTTGTCAGGTTCTATTTATCTACGGTCTATTCACCTGTGATGCTGCAGAGTAGACGCAGGCAAGGTGCACAGTCGCCTCGGTGGCCGGTGGGATGGCCCTCTGCAGATCGGGGTGGGACGGGGATCGTCATTGTGATAGGTTTGTGGAACTTTCTTCTTCTGGGCTCCACAGTGACAATAGGGCTGAAAGTGGCTCTGTTCCCAAGGACTGCTCTCACCATGTCATCTGGCACAGGTTGGGCCTGAACACAAACACAGGACAACGGAGAAAGAGGCTTGACGTTTGTGCGCTAGTTAAACTTTGGGAAACATTTGGTCATAAATAAAAAAAAGCAAAAATAATTCAGGCATGAATAAATAAGCCAGCATGCAAGTATTTCAACAATAAAGCTGAGTCATGAAACATATTACATTTGAGTTGATCAAAGAGCTCCTGCTGTACCTGCAAGCCAACGCGGATCCTCTTGGTGAGTGCCCCCTGTGGGAACGACGCCTGGACCATGGGCACAGTGCTGCTCGACAGCAAGCCTCCATCTGGACCCATGTGGTCAGACTCCTGCGTGATGCGTGACAGCACAGCAAAATACTGAGGGAAATCTCTGGTGACAATACGGCAAATGCGTTTCTTCTCCAGCTCAGCAGGACTGTCCAGCTCTTTGATATTGAAGCATAAGAACACAAGACAGGAACAATAAATTTGGTTAGTGTCACCACAAAAGAAATCACTGAGCAGGCTCAACAGAATCCCATGTGTCTGGTGTCACCTACGTCACCATTTGACATGTATCCTTGGCTTACAGCTATGTTGTGTCTAATTCACCTTCGGCCACTCACCTGTATTTTGGATAAAAGAAATTGGCTGTGAACAAACTATTGAGTAAGCTTTCATTCACCTTCTTCCATTCCAGTAAGAAGCTCATGGAGGTCTTCTGGCCTGGGGTCAGACTGGTGCTCCTTCCATGTGTCACCATTGTCGCTCCTCAACACAATCAGCTCCCTTTCTTTGCCCCGCATGGCACCAAAATGAGGGATCTCTACAATAACAGGACTGAACCAGAAGACAACATAAGAGAACACAGCCCTGAGGAAATTGCTAAGCCATGGTAACCCGAATGATTATAATTTAGATATAAAAATGGATCCTGATAACAATGCTGAAAACTGCAAGTCATCACCATAGGAAAGAAAAAGTTCAAGCATACCCAAGGAACTGGGCCCCGGCTGGTCCGACTTCAACCATTCGGCTGACAAGCCCCTCTCCCTCCACCATTGGTGGAGGGTAGGCCAGTTTGTGCCTTTTGGCCAGACGACAGGTGATGCGTGTTGGTGCCGTGCACTTTCTGGGAGGGATGATGATGCGCATGCCATTGTGACGGCTGCCTCTCATGGAACCACCGCGGGCATCTACCATGAAGCTGACCAAGAACCTGGGCGATTAAAAACAGCATTAAAGGAGGAAAAAAACAGAACCAGAGAGAGTGAGATGAGCAGAATCCATGTTTAAGCGCGAGGAAGATGATTCCCATGCTTTTATCACCATACACCCACACAGAGAAAGAAAAGGGGAGAAAGTACTAATAAGAAAGAGAAAGTAGAAAGAGGAAAAATAGACACTTTGAGATCTGAAAATTGGCAGTTTTCATCTTCACCTGCCTTGATTTAAAGCATTACCAAGACCTGAAACTAAACAGGGTGCTAATGAATTTGCACAGTTTAGTTTCCAGTTCTGAGGATGAAGGTGAATCTGTTACCAAGATTTCGGTTTCTGTAAATCAGTATTCTGTGATAAAATACTAAACACCTTCACAGATGTTTCACCAAGATAGGGTTAATGTCATTAATACATGTCCCATTCCATTAATGTAATTATGGAAACCGGTGAAAAGAGAGTATGGAATATGGTGCAGGAATAGAATAGTCACTTTTAATATAATGTATGTTTGAAAATGTAATAACGTGATTTATATGCACTGTGAAAGAGAGACGACACACCAATAAAAGAACTCCAAACACAATGACTACACACACTTCTATTATCTAGTCAGAGCAAATGAAATGCCAAAACACACGGATAGGAAGAGAGTAAAAGGAGGAAGGCTAAGAAAGGAAGAAAAAGGGGTGAGAGGGGAGGGAACACAGAGGTGGAGGTGTGAGTGACATCACTGTGGCATGGTGGGTTAAAGCAGCAAACTCAGTCATCACCTGGAGTCATACTGAGGGAGCGGGGAGGAGAAGCTGCAAAACAAACACATGGAGGCAAATGCAGAAGGCAAACCCCCAGAACCTAGTTTTAGTATCAAAGTTTACCAGCCTCTACTGGGATCTGTGATAACTACTGAAAATGAAAAACGGATACAAAGGAAATATAAGACACACTGTTGACAAACTGACAATGAACCAAAAGATGCGTAAATACAAAAATATACACACTGTGTATAAAATTGATTCAAAAATAGGAGTAAACAATTACAATTGCACATGACACAATCCAGGATTACAATCCTGACACCAGCGAAAGGATGCATTGAATTCTGTGGAAAACACAGCACTGTTTACTTAGGGGGGAGGGAGGGGGGCACTTCTGCAGTATTTCCTGGACTTATGGGACGATATGAGAGCTTTGGAGGATTAATAGTGCATTGCGTTGCTGCATTATCATACGTGCACTAGCACTGCAGACATCCCACAACCCTGAACCTCTTCTGCAGGGTTGTTCAATTTTGACTCTTAGTGGGAAAGCAGAAACAATACATGGCTGTGTGTGGAAATCAGATAAGAAATGTGATTTCTGCAGTGGATGTACAAGAAGCCTATGTTTCTCGGGGCGTGTTGAGTCTATGCAGTCTATGAATGCTGGTATAATAAATTTCAAGGGAACGGATTAGAGAGTACAGGGGTTCTTACCCAGAGTGAATAGGACTGGACACAGTGTTGTGGCTGTGGTCCACGGTGTCTGGAGTCCAGCTGTAGCGCCGCATACACTCTGAGCTATAGTCACTGGTCACAGCCAGGTGCTGGAAGATGAGGGTTCAAAGACAAAGGTGAAGAAAAGAGAGAGAGAGAGAGAGTGATCAGTTGTAACAGCAGTCAAAATGGAGATCGACATAGATGAGAGAATGAAGAAGGTGACGGAGGATAATATGGAAAAGATAAAGACGGATGAAGTTAATAACATTTAACGAGTAAAAATCAAGTAAAGAAGAGACAACTATGTACAATATATCAGAGTAAATGTGCTACAACTCCATTAGGGCTTCACAGGAGTCATTTGTGAATAAGTGAACACTGAATCATGGGAACTGATGAAGCAGTATGACCCTTCACTCAACACAGAAGAGAATGGCATGGGTCCAAAACAAACACAAAGACCAAAACTCAGGAAAAATAGAAGCTGTACCTCTGACAAAAAGTGATAAATGTGAAGAATGCATCAAACATCCATGAACACGTCATACCTTATTAAGTGGGTCAACCAAGTAGGAAATGTCTTTACAGACACTCTGAAGCTTAGGGGAGAAATGAGAATTCAGGCATCACACTAGGGGCACTGTCTGGTCAAGAAAGCTGAATTTATAGCTCATGCTTTTTTCTTTTAACCACCGGATCCAGCTGGGACCACGGAGAAAATGATCTCATCTCTGTGATAAAATCTAACAATTTAGGGCATGTGAATAAAACCACCGAGGATTTTAGCTTGAAACATCACATATCCTACGTGAATATTATTTGGCGTCATGTCTTTTTAAAATCAAATAGAATTTTAACAAAAAAAAGGCCCTTTGGGAGTCAAATACATTTAATATGTTTTAAAATAAGTGCTTGTTTTAGCCATGTTTGAGATTTGGAAGGTGTAAATACATTTTTTAGGTTTTATTACTGGTATTGCTTATTCAGAGTGAAAGGTTACGATTTGGCTCCTGAGCCCTGAAGCAAGTAGGCGAGGCGATCTCTGCAGAACATTGTCAACTATAAGAGGAGCATAAGGAAGGCTTCACTACCAATCAGCTTTAGGTAAAGTCGAAGTCAAATGTCAAGTGTAACATACACTAAGCGCTTTGGCAAAAGAAACTACGTCATGTGCACTTTTCTTGTAACGACCTTAACGTAAGACGGGTAAAGCTATCCTGAGCCCTGCTTTAAATCCCGCCATCCTAGTTTTCACCTGGCCATCGATAGAAAGACAGCTGACGATAGAGCTCTCATAAACAGTTTAAACAGAAAAGAAAAAGGATACAGAGTGAGCAGAGAACTAGCAGAGAAAACAGATATAACAAGGACGGCAACTCATGGATCATACCGTGTCCTTTGTGGGGGCCAGTATCTCCTCGATCATCATGCTGTCTCGTGCGAAGGAGCTCCGATTGAGAGTGTTGGACCTATCCGAACTGAAGGAGCGGAGGCTAAATGTTACCACGCAACCCAGTGCCGCGGGCAACAACAAGTGATGGGCAGGGAAACCCAACATAAAACAAAAAGCAAGGAATCCATTATTAGATGCAACTTCCAGGGAACAAGTTTTTTTTACTTAATTGACAGAGAAAGTCAAAAAGTGATATTTGAAAAATAGAAAGAAGTGGAAGAGCCCGCAGTTTAGCAAGGATCAGATTCTGCGGGAAGTTATTCAGGGATGGAAATGAGAGTGAGGTCAGTTTGTTTGCAGTAAGAGATAGGCAGAGAGAAAACGCTTTCAGAAGTTATGATCCATCTCTATAAAAAGTTGCGGTTGATGTGCATCATGAAGAAGGATGTAACCAAATGTGTGACTATATACAGTCCACGGATCTTTATTTGACGGCAGCGGAAATAAGTATTAATCCAAAGTGTTTCAAACTGTGACTAGAGAACGAGCATGACTTTATTCTAAGATTAGAATTAAGTGAAGAAAGCAGCTAAGAGAAAAATACTTAAGAACTTTCTTTTATCCATCTTACTGCATTCTGCTTTATTGGGATGTGTTTTGGTGGCGTGTCCATATTTTTGGGTTCACACAGGCCCAGTGAAGGGTGAGGCCTTCAGGTGCTGTTCTGCTACAAGAATATGATTGGTAATGAACAGGCCAAATGTCTTTATTAACGCATAATCGCTCGAAATATGTGCACTTTGTGTGTTAAGGCACGTAGTTCACCCGCATAATTAATTTGTTCTCCTTTATATTGTGTTGTACATGGGGCTTGCACAGATAAAGTTTATCATTCCGTACCTCATTTTGTCAGTGTGTGACAGTGTGTATGTGTGTATCGGTGTGGCCTGCGTGTGGATGCAGACAGGGGGGGAGACCGGATGAGAAAAAAACTGGCAGAAAATGCAGAGCTCAGCATGTTTGAGTGGGCACACTATTCAAACACTGAGAGAAGCCCTTTATTCTGCACAGGGAGCCTACACCGCCATCGAAGTTACCAGGCAACTTTGTGTGGCCTGAATAGACACCCGGACATAGCAGCACTGTGCTGCAGCGAGCCCACCCCTTGTGCACTCCTAAATCGACATTTTCCTATCTCCTCCTCCTCCTCTCCTCTCCTGGCATGTATCCTTCTCTATTTCATGCCGTGTTTCCTTCCATCCCTGCTTCACTCGTCCTTTCTGATCAGCAGAAATGCTATGACTCCTCCATCTAACTGCAGAACTTTTTTTCTGTCCTACATGTATATACCATCAAAACTATGTTTTTAAGGAGGCATCTTTGCAGAATAAAAAAGATAACTGTTTGAATCCTTTTGTGTCCCTGTGAGTTTTGAGTATCTGCATGTTATGAACATCTACGCTTTATAGCTTAGGGGGATTTCTATTCCAGAGTTTACTTTCCATCTCTGTAAACCATGATTTCATAGTAATGCTGGGAAATCTCCAATCACTAATAGTGGATAAAAATGGAGGATTCGTGAATATAAGTTGCATGTTTGATCCCTGGAAGTTACACAAATTACAAAAAGTTAAAGGGAATTATTGCAAAAAAAAACTGAAACGGAACAGTTTCAGAAAAGAAAAATCTGCAGACTTTATATTTCTTATTTTTGTCATTTATGGCATGATTGCCTCTCTTCCACACCTGCATCAAAAGAACATTTGCAGATATGATGAATTAATTAGTTTCTTAGTCAGATGAGAAATGAAATGAGTGGTGATCGGCTAAAATGGATCTCTAAATACAATACATGACACCAACATAGTGACAAATATGCTACCAAAAACGGTAGCAACACTAGATGACAACAATATACAATGGATGACACTTAGTTTGGGTTAGCAAAGTTATAGGTGCGGGATGAGATTAAAAAGTGGTTTTAATGAGGGAAACCATTCACAGCTAATGTTGGCTGCTACTACTCCATCGATTACTCTTTCCTTACCTGATTCTAGGGCTAGAATGAGGGAGAGGATGCAGGAAAACAAGGAAAAGAACAAAATAGAAGAGTGAACAGCAAAGCATTTGGAAGATTTTTAAGCAAATGACACTGATGCTGTGCGTCTGCATGGATTTATGCAGCTGCTTGCAGATTTTCATAGTGTTGATGCTTGTGTATGTGCAGCCTAGTCAAAAAGAGAACAATGAAATGCTGATACAGAAAGGTAAGGAAAAGGAAAGAGCTTTATCGCACACATATTAATTGATCAATAATATCAATAATATGAGAGAATTCCGTCAATCACATCCCTGAAAAGATCTGTGCAATGCACTTATACTTCATATTATGCAATAACGGATATGCAGCATTTACAATTGGGGCAAACAAAAAGTATAACTACACTAACTTATCTATGGTACTCATTTTGTAGTAGTGCAACCCCGATTCCCAAATGTTGCCTTGCTTTCTTAGATAGACTGTGATAATTTCCAAATAAGTTTTGCATTCAGTTCAATTGAAAACAGTACAAACACAACATACTTAAAGCGGAGCCTCATCAACTTCATTTATTTTGTAAATGTACACCAAAAGAGCTGCTCAGAGAGCTTTGGGCATCCATGCCCATGTATGCTGGTTCACAGTTGTCCCACCTTAGCACAATTTACTAAGTACTAACCACTGCTGACTGGGAAGACACGACCTGAGCTGCAGTTCTGCAGAAGATCTGACCCAGTCCCATAGCCATCAGAATCTGTCCCTTATCAATGTCGCTCAGATTCTTAGGCCAGTTTTCCTGCCACATTGAATTACTGTCACCTTTGACCTTCAGGAAGTACTGCGTTAAAAAAACAACATCACTGCATGAAGCATTTTCCTACATGGATTCTGGAACATTTGTTGTCAGCTAACACTATTGCCAACTGCATCTACATATGCAAGTTAACACTCTGTCATGTGAAGTATAAGCCTCAAACTTCTGTGGAACCGAGCTCAGCTTAGACGTACTAACATTAAGTGGAAAAGCGTTATTTGATCTGACAGTCCACCTATATAGCAGTTTCAAGCATTAATTGAAGTCAAGTCTTTAAGTCTAAAGGGGAAATGGACCACCAAGATAATTACCAGTACTAAGCCGGCATATGTGATGGTATGGGTAACTTACACATCAGTGAAAGCAGCATTAATGCTGAAAGGTACTGGAACGAAATATGCGGCCTTCCAGACAGCATCTTTTTCAGGAATGTCTCGCTTAGTCTAGCCTGACAATGAAAGCCCATTCTGTCATCTTAAAAAAAGCGTGGTTGGAGATAAATATACTGGCCTGCCTGAAGTCAAGACCTACACTAAGTATGACATAAGACAACTCCGAATGAATTCACATATCAAGCAAGAATTCCACGTTTAAAGAGTTCAGAGTGGTTTAAAAAAAAGATAACGTCACACACTGCCATTGTCCCAATACATCAAATTCAGAGTGAGCATTTCTTTATAACGTACAATCAAGTTTATCACTATGGAACTAGATATCTTGTGTTTGTACCGCATTCATTTGGAAGTAGCTTAAAAGAGTTGCCTTCTGTGTTTTATCCTGTATTTATCACATTATTTTATGTATTAAGTCCCAACATTCTTGGAATTAGGTATGTAAACAAAACGCAGGTTGAGCAAGTAGCAGAGAATTCAAACCTTCATTGGTGGTCACCAAATTTTCCATTTTATTCTTATTATTGTTACCATTTTAATCCTCCGCTGGAAAACTTTTTGCAATATCAACATGTGAGGCCCAGCAAACAAAGCTTGCATGAGGGGAGTCTCTCCATCTAATTCATTGTTTCCCTTGTTTGTTGTGTTCTGCTGAGGTAAGCAGCCTCCTGTCACAATTAGCGCAGTTGTTTTTATCAAACCAACCATCACAGTCCATCTGCCATCTGTTAGTGAGGCTACAATACAATCCAGAGCTCCACAGCACCTGTCCTGTGTGCTGCTGATGGGCTTTCCCTCGAACCTGCCAGATTTCCACAACACTATTTGACACTCCACTATTTGAAAGTCTGAGCCAGATCCTGGTGTGCAGCTGTTCAATCATAGGATATCAAAGTTCAAAGATATAGCTTATATTACTAGCCTGGACTAATTGTAATCTTTATTGGGCCTTGAATGAGGCCACACAGAACGCTGAATCATTTTGTGAGGATTGCAACTTTCCAGCAGCTTTCTCTGGCACTTCCGATTATTAGGTATGTGTGTTGGAGGGGTTGCACATTATCTAATCGGTTTTAGTGAAACGGATACTAAAAAATGTGGAAAAACTGTATATTACCGCAGAAATGGCATCATTAAATATCGGTGCAAATGCAAATGATGGCACACACAGATAAACATAATCTAGCCCCAGTGTTCAGGTTTGACAGCATTGCACCACCTCAGTGCATCAGTGCTTTTCATATCATCTAATAAAAAAGGCAGGTGCTTACCTGGCCGACCGGGCTCCTATGCTGAAACCCATGTACCCCTCCTGAGGGAGGGAGTCATCCCCTAGCTCCTTGAGGTCCTGGGGCCGCAGGTATTTATCCGTGTCCCCCGTCATGGCATCCTCACCTGGTGGAGGTGAAAGTGAAAAGATGAAACCCTCCGGTTACCCTCAGATGACAGTCCAGGTAAGAGATGTTGATGCAGCAGCACAGGAAGAACAAACAAGCTCTCCCTGGAACCATCCAATTTCTCAGCTGATAATGGTACTACATGAGGCCTTGGATGATTTGTCAACACCACACACCTCCAACACTTCACAGCAACTGCATAGCCCCCTGCAACTTTTCTGTTTGCCTATTTACCGGACTGTGACAGAACATGGCAACAGTCATCGGGGCAGATGCTTGCTGTTGTTAAAGAAGTTAAAGTGATGATGTCAGAGTAAATGTCATCAAATGTAACAATAAAAAAAACACTTTGCGGTATATCTGGACCTCCGATCCGACTCCAAAGACAGCACAAAACTGAGAGTTACTAGGCAACAGAGCCAAAGCACAATCATCAGAGAATAGAAAGCGCAGAACTGCACCTCGATCAGCGGACCGGTGGACGATGACGCGCCGGTCAACGAAGCCTGCGGAGCGGCTGCAGTGTTTCCCCTTCTCCCTCATGTTCGACTCTGTCCTGCCTGCAATACTCTGCTCCTTCACCGCAGCCCCTCCCCCTGCCTCCAACACTGCCGCACTCCGATCACACACCAGCACCAGCGTCAAGTTAGATGACGTCCCAGAATTAGTTTCCGGTTAACGGTTTCAAAATAAGACCACATGTGACGGATTTTCAAACCTTACCTATGACAACTAAAACATTCTATTCAGCAGTCACATGACCAAATTAACGCTCCACAAAGCTATATGCTTAAACCAAGCAAAGGAATAGGAATTTGAACATTTATATTTATTTTGGGTCATATTTTGCTCACACATGGGGCCACAATTAAAATAGTCATCATTAAGACTATCTGTATAAATGTGTAGCAACTCTTTTGGAATCTATGCCTCAAGATATAAAGTCTTCCAGATAAATCAAGGTTTGAAATCATTAAAAGAAAATTTAATTCATGGCTAAATTATATTTGTAGTCAATTTCTTCAGTAATTTTCGTCATTTCATCTTTATGCTCTCTGGTTCGCTTTTCTGAAATACTCTCCCACGGTTATAATACGCTGCTCATAAAATAGAATTTGTCAATATATATTGAGACAGTCAACACATTGTAATGTGTTTCCTGTTTTGTTTTATTGCTTGCTGAAAAAAAGTCAAAATGGGAGTTGTCCAGGCACAGAGTAGAGTCTGGATGCTTCCATGCACCTTTGTTCTAAAACACTGACACAGAAAAACAGACAATGCCTGCAGCAAACATAATGTCTATTTCAAAGTGTCTACACCTCTTAGCTGTTAGTTCTCATTTTGATTTTTAATTTATCTTATTAGATTATAATGCCTTTCACAGGGCTATATCTCAGAAATGCCATGGACTTTTGATATAAAGTCCATCTTCTCTTCAAGCTCTGTATTATTAATATTTTTTATGTAAAAGGTAATCCCATCTATTTATTTTTCAGGTATCTTTCTTTTTCCTTTTTTACATTTTTTTTTTTTACAATGTTCAGTTATTTCAAGCTGTCGTCATTATTAATGATAACATTGTAATTGTAATTTGTAGTTAGCATTAATATTATAAGTTATTTCTAAAATGGTAGGCGATAATAAAAAAAAGAGTATGGATTGTATTATTATCATTGTGTACGGTGCAGAGTGCAATGGTATACACTGTTGACAAACAACAAACAAGTTCAGGGTTCAAATCCGGCTGAGGACTTACTTTGCTGGGCAGAGTTTGATTGTTTTCCCATGTTTGCATGGGTTCCCTTCGGACGACTCAGCTTATTCCCACAGTCCAAAATGAAATATATGTGAATTGTTGACTTTAAACTGCCTGTAGCTGAGAATATGGATATGACGAGCATTTTTTTCCCCTGTTTTGACCATGCAATGAACTAGGAGACTTGTCCAGTGTGCACCCTGTCTCTAGCCCAGTATTGTTTGCTTACAGAAAATGGATGTATGGATTGTCAGTATTACTATTATTATTAGTAGTATTAGTAGTAGTAGAAGTAGTAGTGAAAGCTGTTGTTGTAGTATTAGTAGTGGTCGTACTAGCGATATACAAAATAACTTAATAATAGCAGTAGTATGGCATACATTTATTCTCATTCTCATTCTTATTCCCGTTATCATTAATTTACTCGCGTGACTTATTATTTGTTAAACATGCCTCCCTTTTTCGTAAATCCATTGTAAACTTTTGTTGTTTAAAAACTTCTTTGTAGAGCAATTTGAATTTCATGGATATTACTTTAAGGCTGCACTATAAAAAATAGCTTGATTATTTATTTCATAGATTAATTGACTGTCTACTCTATGTTAACAATTTGTCCAATTTCAAAAGTTACGTTATCAATCCAAGAAGAAAGAAATCATAATATAACGCTTGGAAATGCATGACGCCATTAAAAGATCATTTCCAGGGCTTTTAATTTGATGCTAAAAACATCACCTAACTTCCTGTTTCTTTAAGCTGTCTGTCTCACTTTACAAAAACTGGAAAACATCGACTCACCTCTGCTGTAGTAGTGTGGCACCGTCCCACTTAAGCTCAGATAGCCCCAATAAAACCACACGCACCAGCATGAAGTCACAGTTGAACATTTCCGGCACAATGGACCTTCATGGCCACAGACACGCCCTCTTCTAGGCCTCTCAAACGACAACAATCAAAATTAAAACAGTCATGTTGACAGAATCCAGGCAGTGAGTCACCAACCAACCCCAACTGGCAAACGTTCACAAAACCCTTTGAAAGAGTATTCAAAAGTACAGAAACAGAGTTACTTCCTCTGATGATCACAACACTCACCTTTTCCCAAAGAAGCCATACCGCAGAGGCGTTCTTATATTTCTATTTCACTAAATCTCCACTTATCGTTCATGGGATGAAAGAGTAAATCCACTGAAAAATACACCGAAAAAAAACAATAGAGTGATCCATTTATAGATAAGGGTGCTGATGGAAAAATCTTCTTTTAACTCCTCCGCCGTGCGCTTTACAGTTTTTTTTTCTCCGCAAAAAAAAGCGGAGCATTGAAGACAGAACTTTTGCGTCTCCGCGCTGTAGAGCAGTAGAAATAGTTCAGTGAAACGAGTGCATGTCCCAGCCTCCTAATACTGGTGGTTCACTCCGGGGTTAATTCTGTCCTACTAGCGGCTCAAAAAGCTCATCTCTCTGGATTTAAACCGCATCCACCAACAAACTGCAGGAATCAACAGCGGAGCCGTGAGAGCGGCTCCCGCGGTCAGATAACAGCAAGTGCCTGGGAACTTCACCAGAAGAGAAAAGCCCTCAGATCACTCCTCCTTCTCGATGGGGTAAGTCATCGAGGGAGTCTGGCTGCAAGTCAAATTAGGAAGAGATGACAAAACAACCGCAACAGGCACCACTTTTCAACTTAAAAACAAACCACATTCCGACAACTGGGCAACTTTTGTTGGTTTCACTTACAAATGTTGTGTCGTGACACCAACAACTATCCTCGGAGAACAATGCTGTCCGACAGGAGTTATCAGAGAGTTCAATTATTCTCTAAATGTGGTACAGAAAGCAAAAAGGCAGCAAAAAAAAAAGATTCAAAACAGTATATCACCACTCCAGACACAGTGAATTACCCTAAATCAAATATGTAGGATACATATTTGATTTAAAAACAGATGTAGGCTACTCAAAGGTGCTAAACAAACACCTTTCTTTTTATAAGGAAGCTCTGGCAACCACAACCGCCAGTGAGTTATACAGAATTGATTTTAAGAGTGTAGAGAACAGGAGTGACACATGCACACTCTCCAACCTGCAGCTTAATAGGATTGGCTTCCCTCACAGGACACACACAGCTGAGTGAAGTCGGTCGGGCGCTGTGACAAAGTGAATATCAAGGCTGTGGAGCAGACCTACAATGCTGATGAACTATGCACTGTATAAAGAGTTTATGTAGAAGACCTAAAGACACTCATGCTCTTTATTCATAATTCTGCTTTGGTACTAATCAGTCACTGAATCCTAAATCTGCCAATGACAATCTGCATCATATGGCTAGAGTGGGTGAAAAAACCTTCATCATCTGACAAGTGTGTGTTTGCAGCTTATGAAGTCCAGCTGTATCGCCTCTCACAGAGACTCCCCCGCCTGCGGCTGTTCCCTGAGCAGCTACCCGAGAACAAGCTCATCAATTTTACAGGCCGGTTGGTTCTGTGGTTCCAAAACAAATGACAGAAGACTGGCTGATTCAAGTCTGCCGCCAACACAAGGTGACCTGTACGGTTAACTTGGCAATCCTCTTTTGATCGGCAGAGCTACAGCAGATATTATCTTACTAGATATGATGTTATCAATTAAATGTAATTTATTGAGGTCCGTGTAGCAAAACAAGATTATTTAATTGCATGTAAAGTATAAAGGTCTCATAGTTTTTCATAACGGCGTCTCATACAAAGAGATTGTAGTTCAGAACAGTCATAAATTCTAATGAGGAGATTCATTTAGCATGAAACTTCTGCTGTGAGAGAGGTTAAAGTTAACAGATGGTTTTACAAGATGCTGAGAAAATAACATCAGCAATTTCCATGTGTGTGCAGAAACAGGACACTCAAACCTCAGAGAGAATTCAACCAGATATGAAGCTACAACAGTTCATAAATCAGTGTGTGCTGATAGATTTATTGGACAAGATTGAAAAAGGTCACACATGAATAATACATAAAATAGAAAAGCACGTATGAATATCATATCAGCTCGGTCTGACCCTCCTATAGATGAGAAACATCAATGCTATAATCACCAATGCACAATGCATCCAACCGCATGCTTATTAAAGGGCATATCCGCACAATTCTACATGAGTGGACAGTGTGAGGGGTGTGATGTTCAGTGAGTGTATGGAGATGTTCTAGTATGGAGCATATAGCAAAGCCATATAGCTGCATTGCAAAAGCTTGACGGTTACCTCATCAGCGAGACAGGTGAGTTCTGCTGAAGTGTGTTAAACGAAAGCCACAAACAACAATGGACTCAACCTAGTAACAAATACCTTCATCAACATCTGAAAAAGTCTCCTCAGTGAGAAACTCTGTCACACTCGCCTGGACTGTGTGATTTGAACACACACACGAAAACACACAGTGGAGCAAGCATGTTGAATAAACCGGCATCACATTGCACAGGTATATGGAAATCATGCCGTGCCATGATATCGGTATCATTTTTAAAAAATAAAATCAAAGCAACTCTTTATATGCATCAATGAACTACATTTTAGAGGTTTTAGAGGTTATTACATAATTCTTGACATACCTTCATCATCCGACATGTCGAGGTACTCGTTGATGGTTTCTGGGACGTTGATTTTGTGTTTCTCCGAAGCACTCTGAAATTGTGAAAAGGACTTTAACAAAAGAACTACCCAGTTTTGCAAAAGCAATTTATGTTCCTGAAAAATATTTATTAGTACAATTGTGCTCCCGGATATTGTTAAATTATCCAATGATGCCACAAATGCTTAAAGTTCTTACGACTTAATGCTGATCATTAATAACTTTGACACTGACTTTAAAAAAAAAAAAGGATGATAATTATCACAAAGAGGGTCATGCTACCATTTGCTCTAATAATTAAACCAGGAAGTATATCATGAGGGTTAACCATTTTAAAGTCTTACATCACCTGAAAGTATAAATATTCTTTGTTCTTTGTTCTAAAAAAAGTCTTGTGTTTACCATCCAAGTTAAATATGGCCTTCACATCTCATATATTTCCTAATACGGGCGTTAAACTGTATCTTAGCCATAGTCTGTAACAGTCATAAGTAATAATACTGTTCATTTAAAGGCCATTTTACCACACCTGACTGATCACTAAAGGTCCTACAGGCTGCAGGTATAGCTTCAATAGAGAAATAAAACAGCACCAGATGATTCTGCATGATGAGTCATAGATTAATCACACAAAGGTACGCAGAACCAACCTTGATCTTAAGGTACTGCATTCATTGTCAACACACTTTGTTGCTGATTGTGCAGGATTCCCATTGACACCTCTGTCATCTATTCACTCACTGTCACCATCTTTCTTACTCCTCTCACCTTGGAATCCATCCACTGCCTGTCTTTCTTTTCTACCTTGACATCCTCCGCTCTTTCCCTCCCTTCTCTCCAGACACGTGTGTGGATCAGGTTGTTCTTGGTGACCTGGGCTATTTGAGGAGAGATCTTAAGCTCTAACATAAGCCCTCTCTCTCTCTCTCTCTCTCTGTCTCTCTGTCTGTCTGTCTGTCTCTCTCTCTCTCTCTCTCTCTAATCAGGATAACTTTGCATGTGTGACACAGCAAGACTCAACTGACTTACTTACTGGCTCGTTTGCAGGACCCACACAGAGACTCCACTATCAGTGTAGTGAACTATAAAATCAGGGGAGCCTATTATAATCCTCATAAAACTTAAATCAGTTTGGAATTCCCTTTCATTCTGCATATTTGGGCTGAGGTTGCAGCTGGCCAAGAGGGCTATTCCAGATATCCCTCCTTCCAGCACTGCTCTCCAGCTCATCCTGGGGGATCCTGTGGCATTCTCAGGCCAGACAACATATAGCACCCCTCTAGTGAGTTCTGCGTATACCCTGGGGTCTCAGTTTGAAAAACCTGATGATAAATAACATGATCTTTAAGGCTAGCCGGCCTATGAAGGGAGCTAATTTTAGAATATAATGCAGTCATTATAACTAAAACTTCCGACAAGACGAGGGTGACAATATCACCCTTTCTCCTTTTCTCATTCAACCTCCCTCTGTCACCAATCAACTCAGAAATACCCTGATAATTGAACCACCACCTCAAAATTCAATCACCTACACAGAACTCAATAGGGGAGCCTAACCCCTTTAACTCCTGATTGTGTCAAGTTCTCCCGATCTCACCTCCAACATGACGTCTATCAACCGTCATTCAATGGACCCCCATTCATCCTCCAACAATCCCATCAAACATGAACGTGATAAAATCATCCCATCCGACATTCAGCTCATCCCATCATCCAAAATTTTATAGCCATTCCAAATCATGTACTTCTATACATACAATGGTGTGGCATTTGTTAGTGATTGGGTAGTGGGATAGATATCTCTGCATTAAACTACTTTTGACTGTATAATATGTTGAGGGAGAGCCAGTGTCTCACCATGGCAGTGAGGTTTTCATCCGTCATGGGCCTCAAAGTGTCCACCACAGATATGTATCCAAGGCGATTGGCGATGGATAGGGCAGTGTTCCCATTCTGACCAGGAAGAATAGTCATTCACAGGTGGTTCACGGAAAGCACAGATAAAAGCGTTATATTTACCTTAATCATACCACATATTTCAGTGTGTGTGTGTGTTTGTAAACTGACCGTGGTGAGTTCATTGGCAGAAGCCCCATTTTGAAGCAACATGTTGATGATGTGTGTGTGTCCCTGCTGAGCTGCCTGGTGTAAAGGACTATACCCGTTCTAGACAGACAGACATAAACATGGTGATGGGAATATATGAAACGTCACAATATATGTATATAAAAGTGTGTTTAAAGCTGGATCCACACTAAATCAGCAAAACAAGACTGTCGATGTGTGAAGATATGTGTGTGTGTAGGTAGGTGCCTTCCTACCTTGGTTTTGCTGTTCACTGTGGCATGGTTCTGAAGCAGGAAGTTTACCGTTTTTGCATTGCCATAGTGACAGGCAACATGCAGTGGGGTGTAACCCATCTACATGAAGAAAAAGTAAATGGAGGAGTTACCGATTCAATTTTGTCCCAATTCCAACACAAAATCCAGACTACAATCTACAGACACTTTTAGTACTTTGTAGAGACACCTTGTGCCACTATAATCTGCTGGACGCATGATGTAAAGCCAAACCTCAGATTCTTATGAATCCCATTCATTGTGGGCAAATGGCCAAATGTCCGTGTATGTGCCGAGGAGTGGGAATGAATATACTGAAAAGGTTTCAGCTAATACAACTAAATAGAGAATGCAATGCGGCAGTTGGCCTCTGTTAGAGCGAGAGACACTTGGAATGACTCAGGCAATGGTGGCCGATACAAGATGTCCAATTAACACAGTTGTTTTGTGGTCATTAATTACTCTCTCTCCCTTGTCTAGATGAGCGTGCAGGACGTGTGGCGGCTGATGGAGACACTCCATGTCTAAGCAGGAGAGCTAAGAAGCTTAAGCAGTGAAATTATTTCTCTTGGGAGGGCTTAAATTAAGAAAGTCTGCAGTTTGTAATCATCTGTGCTGTGACTCAGTAGAACTCTTATAGGGAGCAGCAGCATGTAGCATCAGAAAAGCTAAAGTAAAATAAAATTTTACTCAGTAAACCTCCTGAACTACGACAAAAGATTTTTCTAGAGACCTTCATCTGTACGTATTATGTATTTACGGAGTCCATAGATGTGTGCGTGATATAGGAGAAGCTTTACCTTTGTTTGTGCGTCGATATCAGCCCCATGATTTAGAAGAACTTCTGCAACATTGACCTTGTCCTCTTGAGCTGCTAAGTGAAGTGGTGAAAGCCCGCTCTATATGTGCGTGACAGACACACACACATATTAATATTTGTGAACACATAAAGAAATTGGTTGCGATGGGAGTTCTTTGGGATTTGGATGCTTCTGTTTTTCTACTTTGATGAGAGTGACTCGGTACCTTATTACACATGTTGACGTTGGCGCTCTTGGCCAGCAGCAGCGACACCAAGTCCACGCTGCCTTCCTGAGCAGCCAGGTGAATAGGACTGATGCCTAGCCGAGTCACAGCGTTGGTGTCAGCACCGTACTCTAGCAGCGTGGTCCCAATATCCATCTGATTCTTTTTGGCAGCAATGTGGAGGGGCGTATAGCCATTCTGAGACAAGAAAGAAAATGCAGTTGTTAAGAGATAGGAGTGAGAGATTGCCATTTCAGTTTAATCAATCTTAAATGATTAAAAGATGAGGTGAGTGTGGACAAGAGAAAAAGTCACAACATTTTCTAGAGTCTGTGTGTCAGTTCTATCATTCAGTCGTTTGCCGGGGAAAAAGAAAATTATTTTGAACTTGTGAGTTTCTTACAAATTGTCCACATTTGAATCAAATATTATTTATTTGATTATTTGCAGACTTATTTCAAAATCAGTATTGTTGTTTCATAAAGATACTCCGTGATCAGACATTAATTGCATTCCTCTGCCTTATTATTTTTGTCTGCATGCAAACATACTACACAACTCTTCTAGCTCAGATCAGTTCTAGTAACGACTGACCCCTTTCCAAAAACAATTTAGAGCAAGCCAAAAAAAATGAAATACCCAGCTAAATGAAAGGTACTAAAATAAAACTGAGAGAATGTGAGGACGGGAGGCCTAACCAAAAGTGTGGGAGGGAGGCAGGAAGATTGGGGGAATAAATAAAGACTGATAAAGAAAAAGGGGGAGGGAGCAAGCGGGAGATGGAGCGACAGACAAAAAATGGAGACATGCCAGATTAATTTAGGAACATAAGCTTAGGTCTCCACTTGTAGGAACTCTGTTAGAAATGATGTTGCAGCCAAACACATTTCCTGCCATATTTAGGAATTCCTGCACATTCTGTTCAATCTTGTTCTATGGTTTTTGCAGACTCTGAAGAAACTGACACAACCTGACCATATATCACTGGCCATGTGTGTTTTTTTAGTGTTCGTAACATTCCTTAAGAGCTTTGTTGATTTTCTTCCAGCATAGAATTTACGGTTTTGGTAATGTATTCACTAGAGGGAAGATGACTCTACGCTGCTCTCATATTACTCACTGGTAGCTCCTGAAACAGTTGTCACATCCTTTAGATGTAATTACATGATAATAAGTAAGCTATCTTCCAAAAATGACAAAAAAAACTCTAAATGTGTGTAATATGTGATGGATCACAATAAAGATAGTAGATGGGATACTTCAAATGTAATCAGGCACCTGATACGCCCTGGATAGGAGCATACAGGTCAACTGATGTCAACTGTTATGGACCTGTCTTAGAGATTCTCAGACTTTTAAAGGCATGCGGTCATTCAGTAGATTTATCACAGGAAAGACGGGAGCAATCTGTCTTGTTAAAAGAGGCAAATCTTTGTCATATAAACATGATCATTCGTGGTTTAATGTTTGGATTGGCTCGCATGCATGACCAGGGTTTGAATTTAGTAGGGGTCTACTTAATGTTTAAGGATCAAATTACTTCTTGTTATCTTTAGGCTATAATTCAAACTGATGAGGTTGACATGCATATAGATGAGATGTGTGATTATGTGAAACTTAATGCTGGTAATTATGGATGGTGCACAGCCATGTTTCACTCAGAATTTGCTGTCTAACATTAGCTTGCTATTAGCTTTATAGCTAATGCAGATAACTGGATTAGATTGAGTTTTCTGAACAATTAGAAAAGATGAATATTTGTTGGCTTACCACTCTTGCATGCATAGTATATTGGCTGGAGTTTGCTTAATGGACTCCTCCTGCTCTTTCATTCCCTTTTTCTCAGCTGGATTTCCTTTCTTTTCTATATAACTCACTCTGCACAGAGTGTTTTGTTAGAGTGATTGATGTCAGATTCTTCAGCTGTGCATTTTTCATCTTGCCTGTTGGTGCCTGGGGAACTGCCTTTCCCCCAACTCTACTCCTCGCTGTATTGTCACATTGTGTAACCTTCTTCTCTGCTTTCACACGGTCTTTCCTCTATATTTATTTCATACCTCCAGCAAAAACTTGAACGTGTGTGAGGCACTATTAAAAATATTTGTTAAATCAGGAACTAATCAATGTGGATAATGCATGCTAGTGATAGAGGAGTCATGATACTACAGTGCATGCATTGAATTCCTTAGATATTGTCATGTTGTGCTGTAAGCAGACTGTATGGCGTGCAGGTGGTGATAGAAGGTAAATAAGAGTGGGAGTCCTGAAAAAATATGATCGTAAGGATTTCTGACATGACATATAAAACATATTTAATGGTTTGAGATGGCGTTGAGGCCACAATCCAGTTGACTACAATGTAGAAAGAGTGTTTATGTGTGTGGGGATACCTTGGCGGCAGCATGTGGGGAAGCTCCCTGATCCAGCAGCAGCAGTGCCACTCTCTGATTATCGTAGTGTGCAGCTACATGCAGTGGAGTTAGCCCGCTCTACAACACCCACACACACACACACACACAGACACACACACCCACACACACACACACACACACAGAAGCATGTAACACAGCATCACATTAGAAGATCATCAACCACACAAACACAAACACAGTAAGTAGGAAGAAGGAACAAAAGCAGCAGAATAAATAAATGAAGAGATGAAAAAAGATGAGCATCAAGCTGACTGTAGGTAGTTAGCAACAACATCATGCTGAAATACAGAAGAAGCTATGATATCATCAAAGAGACGTATATATTATTAGGTATTGCTGCTTCATGAAATATCCTTTCTCTTGTCTTTCAAATGGTTTAAGCAGGATAGATTTTCATTGTGATACCAGAACTTTTAAGAATGTTACCGACCAATATAGCAATTCGAGCCCATAATATGTTTGATTGTCAGATTCTGAATGGACAAGAAATCAAATGTATTTATTTCCATAAAATCCTCAATCTTTACAAAGTTGGTGTTTGCATTACCCATTGCGAGATTGTGATGAGTCAATACCTATACCTCAGAAAGGTAGCCTCAAGAAGATCTAAGAAGCAAAATTTTGACTTCAGTAACATCATTTGAAGCAATTTATGAGAGTCAAGCAGCTCTCTCTAGAGACAGAAAAGAGTTTATGCATTTTTCCCTCACACATATAATAATAAAACCCAAGATGACAAAATCGGTGGAATTTCCCTGTAGCCTTCAACATGAAGAGCTTTCACTCGACAGCAACGAGGACAGGTTTTTGTATAACAGCGGAAGGAGGAGTAGCAGCATTTAAGTGCAAGCAGCAGCACCAGCATGTTGTTGTTATTGTCTTAAATTAAAACTCGCCTGCAGACTCAACAACCAGTACTTAATTACCAGGATTTTGACTTTGATGTCCCATATACTTAGAAAAAAGGTGAAAATGTGCCCACATCTCATGAGCTTTTGCAACAGATTCTTAGTAAATATGAAGAAACCAAATAATTATTGCGTTACCTCCTTTTCCAGAGTGAAAATTAATGTAATTAAACTGCATTAAGTATTATGTTAAGGGTCAATTTGACCCATTTCAGTTTTTGTGTTGACCAAAGTACTGGTTATCCTTTCTTTTTCTTCATGAAATTTTGTGACTTTTCCTCATCTAGGGTCATGAACTGGTGTGTAAAATCTGGAGACTTTGATGTGTAGTGGAATGTCTGTGCAGAGTTTGTATACAAATATGATGTTGCGGGTCATTTTGACCCGGACACTTTTATGTGGGTAAGTAGCTGTTCAGATCCAAAATAAACATGTCTCTTTGATGTACTTTATTTTGATTGCCTCTGAATAGCCATTCAGACCCAGGTGTGTGTAGAGGAGGAACTTTCTCTCCCTTGTCCTTGTCACTTTTCTCATGTCATCTCTTTGACAACACACCAAAAATGAGCTCCAGAAGGTTTACAGCTGAAGAAGCTGTATCACAGCTTTTGAACTGGGATAGTGATGCAGAGGAAGAGATTTCAGAGACAGAGGATATTTCAGAGACCGAGGACAATGTTATTGATGATCCGGATTGTCAATTTTCCTACGATGAGGAGGATTCAGAGGACGAGTCTGCCGTTGTCTCTCCATCAGATGGAAACCAAGGAATGCAGCAATCATCATCCACAGAGGGGACATGGGCATCTAAAGATGGTAATGTAAAATGGTCAACATCACCACACCAAAGCCGAAGCGAACTGTCATCTTCCAATGTCATCAAAATGACTCCAGGTCCTACAAGATTTGCTGTCACACGAGTTGATGATATTCAATCAGCATTTCAGCTCTTCATAGCCCCACCAATAGAGAGGATTATACTGGAAATGACCAACTTGGAGGGAAGGCGTGTATTTCAAGGGAAATGGAATCCACTGGATCAGACTGACTTGCATGCTTACATTGGAATTCTGGTATTAGCTGGAGTGTACAGGTCAAAAGGAGAAGCAACTGCAAGTCTATGGAATGAAGAGAATGGAAGGCCAATCTTTCGAGCAACAATGTCTCTGGAGACATTTCACATGATATCTCGTGTGATCAGATTTGACAACCGCGACACCAGAGCTGGTCGACGTGAAAGAGACAAACTAGCTGCGATCAGAGATGTATGGGATAAATGGGTTGAAATTCTACCTTTGTTGTACAATCCTGGTCCCCATGTTACTGTAGATGAGCGCCTTGTTCCATTCAGGGGACGCTGTCCTTTCCGACAGAACATGCCCAACAAGCCTGCTAAGTATGGCATCAAAATATGGGCAGCCTGTGATGCAAAATCTAGCTATGCATGGAATATGCAAGTGTACACTGGAAAGCTACCTGGAGGAGCATCTGAGAAGAATCAGGGGATGCGTGTGGTGCTGGAGATGAGTGAAGGGCTGCAAGGTCATAACATCACATGTGACAACTTCTTTACATCCTACCGCCTTGGAGATGAACTTCAGAAGAGAAAGCTGACTATGTTGGGAACAGTAAGAAAAAATAAGCCAGAACTTCCCAGTGAAATTCTGAAGATGCAGGGCAGACCTCTGCATTCCTCAATATTTGTTTTCACTGAGAAAGCAACAGTTGTTTCATACTGCCCAAAGAGAAACAAGAATGTTCTTGTAATGAGCACAATGCACACAGATGCATCTCTGAGCTCAAGAGACGACATGAAGCCGCAAATGATCCTGGACTACAACTCCACCAATGGAGGAGTTGACAATCTGGACAAAGTCACAGCAACATACAGCTGCCAGCGCAAGACTGCCCGTTGGCCCTTGGTGATTTTCTTCAACATTGTGGATGTGTCTGCTTACAATGCTTATGTCCTGTGGATTGAAATCAACCAGCAATGGAATGCCGGCAAATTGTACCGACGTCGGCTTTTCCTGGAAGAACTCGGCAAAGCACTCGTCACTCCCAAGATCCAGAGGCGAGACAGGCCAGCTCGATCCCCAGCAGCTGCAGCTATCATTGAAAAGGTCAAGCTCAGGTCATCCAACCAATCTGCAATGGATCCAGTGGACACAGGTGTAAAGAAACGGAAAAGATGCCAGGTCTGTCCCTCCCGAGAGGACAGTAAAACAAGTACCTCTTGTGTGAAATGCAAGAATTACATCTGCAGAAAGCACACAGTTACATTCTGTCCACCATGTGGAGAACATTGAAAATCTGAGAAAATGGGGCAAGTTAAATGAAAAAAAAAAGTGTTCGTGAAGAGGAAAGAAATTAAATAAATAGTTCTTAAATATAGTGTTGGAATTAAAAATGTATTGTATGTCTCTTTTCTAAATGTTTATACAATCGAAAATAAAGTTGTTATTGGTTTAACCTGGTTTTTTGACTGTTTTGAGTGGATTGACACAGTACGGGTCAAAATGACACGCAACATAATCAACGTAATTTTTTTCCAACATAATACAAGGGTTAAAAACTCATTTAACTTTGTTTTCAGACTTGGCGTTACAATGAGATTGATTTTATCGCGGCCACCAGGCAGTATGGAAGCCTCATTATCATACCTGATAGCCATTATGCTAAATGCTCTCAGATGGTTGCACACACACCCACACACAAACACGCCCACACACAAACTTCTGTAACCAGCACTCCTCGTCACAAGCACCCCATGTCCAGCTGCAGCTTGGAGAATGTAACTTCAGAAGTTCTGTTTACTCTCTCGGGGACAGCTTGGATAAGGGTAAATGAAAGGCAGAATGATAAATGGCAACAGTGTCTGAATGACTTTGTTATTTATTATTTAGTGGCCAGAAAAGTTGAAAGTCTGCTTTTGCAGTAAAATATCTTTAGGGTAGTTCAGCAGCTGCAAAGCAGATGTGTGACATATAAATATGTTTTGTATTCTGTTTTTATCAGGTTATCTTTAAAATAATCATACCAATACTCCTCAGTGTCCTAATGAATTCTTTAGAATTAATTTAATTATAAAAAAATATTTTTTTTTTACTCTCCTACAATCTTTGATTCTTTTTTTCATCTCCTGCATAACATTAAAAATAGTTCATTTGCCTGGAAGTAATGTCCCTGCTTGCACAACAGCCCTCTCCTTTAAAAAAAACATAGAAAAAAAACCACCTTTCCGGCAGCATCGGGCGCAGCGCTCTTCTGTAGTAGGAGACTGGTCACCTCCATCTTGCCATACTTTGCTGCCACATGCAGAGGGCTGAACCCTTTCTGCTGAAAGCAAAATAAGATATATCATCAAAAGGCAATGAAATAAGAGAGGAACTGGAGGAAAGATAAAAATGATGAAAGAGAGGAGGAGGAGGAGGCGGTTATTTAAAACAGGAAGTAAATATTTGCTCCATTTGAGGTCAGCTTGTGCTGGCCTGAGAGTAGTGTGTCTCTGTAACAGCAAAGATGAAACATGTGATCACATCGACATTTTTTTTCTTCACTCCCTTTTGAAAATTATGTTATTATCAGTTCTTTCAAAGTCATCACATTACAGGGTGTCACCCTAAAGTTAAAATATTACCCTGTGGAATATTACATTTATAATATAACAGCACCATCAACAAAATGTCTGTAGTTCAACATCATTAAAATGTCTTTGAAGTAAGTAAAACAATATTTGTGATACTATCAATTCGCTAATGAATGGCATGAGAATGACTGATGGCTTATGAATATTACCTGTGCAGGACTAATTAAATGCAACACATGGACATTAGGTAGGCTATGTGATGTCCTGAGAGACTCATCCCTTACTTCCTCATTCATTCCAGATCTATAAATGTCTTTGGTATAACATCATTTTTTTAATCTTGGCTTCCCTTCTATGTGTATGTGAAGATATTTAAAGACATTAGGTCATATTTTCCAGCGGGATATGGGACTCACACATATTACCATTCTGTGTTCTGAAACAAAGAAGACAGAAGGTTGAAAGAGAAGTGGCACCGTGGGATTTACCCTTCATTAATCTGAAGGTCACCTTCAGAGAGAGCCCTCAGCGACACATCACACATAAGCAACAACTATTCCCATCCATTCTACTCCACATCTCTCCCTGACCTTCATTTGTACAATTAGTCATACATGAAGCCGTCACCACCCCCAAAACTGATTTAAAAAAAAGAAAAAGAGAGTTATTTATAGTTATTACACTAATTACCACATTACTACCACTGACTTAAAGGCGAACACTGTAACATGGATGTGACTTGACCACATAAGAGAAATGAACATAGCTGATGGTGGCAAAGAATGAATCATGTCATCGTCTCATATGGGTAAAGACTTTATTATTATAATTATTTTTGAGCAACAACAAACTAACAAATCATCTTGAAAAGACGAGCATATGACTATTTAAGTTGCTTGGCTCTGAAGATGTGTTAGTCTTTTGATTGTATATGATGTCATGCTTCAGAAATAGAGGGATCAAGTTCTGCTATTTCATATAGTTAAATGGGATCCTGCACCAAACCCACCTTAGTCGAGGAGGAGAGTGAGGCTCCGTTCTCCAGCAGCATGGCAGCAACATCTTGGTGTCCTTCTCGGGCAGCCAGGTGAAGTGGGGTGTAGCCTGAGGTGGTGGCAGCATTGGCAGAGGCGCTGCACTGCAGAAGTTGCTGGACTATTTCAACTTTCCCCAGTCGACTTGAGATGTGCAAAGCTGTCTGGTCATCCTGTGCAAAAGAAAAAAAACGAGAATTATTTCATTATTTCTCATTGTGATCTAGATGTGGTGGACAGCATTGCAGGGTTTAAGTGTGTGATTTGGCGGTATCATGAGAATAGAGGATATCTCCATAATCCACTGGGGACGGTATGTTGGAATGTCTAATGTCTTTTTTTTCTTTTATTGAAGAAGAAACAGGCTTGATTATGCTATGAAAGTGTTCTTCTTTCTGACAGTGTCTGACAATGAAGCTCAGTGTTCTAACCTTAGATTTGGTCTCCACCTTGGCTCCGTTTTTGAGCAGATATCGGACAACATCTGCCTGACCAGCCCTGGCTGCCATATGCAGAGCTGTTTCACCTCGCTGTAAGACACACGGATGGTGATAAAGTGATAAAAACAAATCCACTTTCTACTTGTAACAGTACATCATAAACTATCCACTCACTACATTGGTCGTGTTGGGTGACGCTCCGTGACGTGTCAGTGCATGTACAATGTTCTCATGACCCATGAAGGCTGCCACATGGATGGGTGTAAGGCCTGACTGTAGAGATTGAAATTATATCATAAACATGATTGCAGTTAAGTCCAAACAGAGGAAAACATTTAAAGTGAAGGCACAGGTCTTGGAAGGTTAAATCCAGAAGAGAAGAGTCAAGGTTGTCCAGTAGAGGAGTACCTCCGTGACAGCCTGGATAGATGCTCCATGTTTCAGCAACAGCTCCATCACTTTTACCCTGTTCTTCTTGCAGGCGATGTGGAGTGGAGTGAAGCCATTCTACACACAGATAGAGAGAAAGAAAGTCTCAGAGTAAAGATCTTACTTAAGAAAAGTGGGAAAAGTCTTCACACTATAAGACATCTGACTGTGGCTGCTTGTATGAGAGTAAAATGGGGAAGCAACATTTCTGCCAGGAACTGAATGGGTGGTCCAGAAAAATGTCATCGAACCACAAGGGTATCCTTGTTCCCTTCCTTCTCATTGCTGATGGTTCGAATGTCTTTTAATCCCTCGCTGCTGGTTTAAAATCTAAGCTTCAGAAGCTTTGAATGACATTTTTTTGAAATCGCCCTATGAATTTGTTCTTATATTTGCTCTTATAGATCCATGTTTGTCACTTTCTTGAGAGCTCTTTGCTCCTATGTATCACCTATTCTTATTCTGCTTTCAATCAAGCACACATCACACTGGCTGACTCATTTTATGATATGAGTTATTCTGTAACCAAAATGTACACAATGCAATTGTGTAGGAGAGAGTGAATACTTACAAAAATACTGTTCAGAAACCAGACACTTACAATATACAAATGAGTCTATTATCGGCTTTTTCATGTTACCCTTCTGGTTATATATATATATATATAACCATATAATATATTATATATGATTGAAACTTCATTTATCTCTTTATACTGGCTTTACTGTTTATTTTCTATATGCTGCTTACTCCCTGATGAGGAACCTCACTTAATGTGAGAGAAGTCATTTTGCTGAAAGTGGAAAGCACTCAGAGAAGCGCACACCTCTTCCAAAGGTATTGTGATGAAAACCTGAACAATGTTGATCACATTGCTCATAGCAGTGGAACATTATGAATGGTCAATACCTGGATGTTTTTTATTTTATGCATCTCTGCTATTAAAATCAATATCAAGTTTATATGAATATTCTGTCCCTGTATTTAGGTTTTTCTATGTATTTTTTTATTTGATGCATTTAATTTCTTTGTTGTTGAGCATTTTGAGCTATATATATATATTGTATGAAAGTGTTGGACAAATTAAGTTTATTGTTATTATAACTATAACTAAGTCCAATAAAAAAAACTAATCCAGGTTGTCACCTGGATCTACTTCAAAATGTTATAAACTGATGTAACTTTTTGGGATATTTTGAGCACAAATAAACATAGGAGTCACAAAAACCCTTCCACTTCTTGTTGGGAGAGGTACGTTCTATATTATTTATTGGATGCTGTTATCCTACACAAACCCTGTTCCTCTCACTCTGTCTACCCTTTCATCCTTACCAGAGCCTTGGCATTGGGGTTGGCCTTCTTGTCCACGATGAGCTTTGCCACCTTGTAGTGACCGCAGTGGGCAGCGACATGGAGTGCAGTTAGGTAGTCATTAGTGACGTCATCCACCGGTACGTCATGCTGGAGTAGGAGCTGGACGCAGTTCAAGTGGTCCCCCTGAGTGGCCATGTGCAGTGGTGACAGACCGTTCTTTAGTGGGAAGAGAGTGGGGGAGAAAGAGAGTGGGGGAGAAAGAGAGTGGGGGATAGAGAGAGCCAGGACAAAGACAGAGAGAGAGAGAGAGAGAGGAAAAAAAAGACAAACACAAGCAGACAGACACGTAGACAGATGGATAAACAGATACAGTAAGTTAGGGCGTGGCCAATGGGCTGCACAGTGAGACTGAAGTTGCTTAGAAGGTTACAGAAGCATTGTTATAACGAGGTCACTACAACAATGTCTACTTTATTACACTGGTCGTCCCATGCGGTCCCAAACTGTAGGGCTACGCAGGGGGAGAGGCTGTTCTGGAAAGGTTGCACACACGTTATGGAGACGATGCAACAACGCTACAGCAGCAAGTAGGGGCCTGCTGCCTGATTGGATAATAGACTGCAAAAACACTTCTATTATATAACAGCACTAAATGAGTTGTGACCTTTACTGTACTACTCTAAGATAGACAGAATCTTTTGCATTGATCATCCCAGTAGCTACCTTGGTTTTGGACAGGAAAGGCGCTCCTCGGTCTAGTAGGATTTCTACGACCTGCTCGTGGCCGCTCCTCGCCCCACAATGAAGTGGTGTCAGCCCATCCTGGGATAGAAACAATAGAGAAAAAGTGTCAATGGGAGATTAAAATATTTTCTCTCTCATTTCTATAAATGCTTAAATTCCTTGTTTAATAATAAAATAAACAAACAGTTCTGGCACAGGTCTGATGTGATTTGTAGTATTATTGCATTGTTAGGACTCAAAACCTGGGGTAGTAACGGCGATGCACAAGGAAAGATGACAGAATAACTGCCTTTGATTCCCAACCAAAGTCTTGACATTTTAGATTAACTGATAAGGAGATCTATTTATACTAGGTGATATGCAGCGTTTTCACATTTGAGGCAGATGATAATATTCTGATGAAGCAAAGTGCAAAATTAAGTCTATCTGATTCTGAAAGTCAATATGATATAGCCTCGTGAGCCATTTCTGAAGCTCTCTTAGTTGAGTCCCCAATCTTACCTTGGTCTTTGTATCAATTCTGGACCCTCTGTCCAGCAATAACTTGACCATGTTGCTGTTACCCCTTTTTGACGCCACGTGAAGTGGTGTGATTTCATTCTGGGAAAAAAGGAAGTAGGTGGTAAGATTTATCTTAAAGTTAAATGCAATGACTTGACATAAAAATGTATGATCTTATAGCTTTATGTCTAATCGTCAAGACCATGAAGAAAAAAAAGCTCTTCTCTCCTTATCAGTGATAATGTATTTACAAGTAAACATTTTCATAAAAGCTTCACTATTTAGCATGTGACCTGCAAATAGTGTCACACTGCTGTGTAAACATCAACGCCCCTTTGCAGCCTCACCGCTCTAATTGCGAGGCACTGCTAACATAATTTAGTTCATGTCTATTGTGGAAACAAAGCTATTTTAATGGCACCCTAGCTTTAATTACTATATAACTATAGACAAATTGTTCTTCTTCCTTCGAAACGTCTAATAATCAACATCTCTCTCATGACCTTACATTTATGAAAATACCTGAGGTTGACTTTAAACATCCTTCTTTTTTAACCCAAATCTCCTGTGCCTTAAAAAACACATGATAAATTGCCCTTTCTAGATTTAAAAGTAGTTTTTGAATGAAAAGTTCCTACTGAAGGAGTAATGTTTCGAAGGCTTTGTTCTGATTGCCTGTCCAAATCGAAGATTGTTACATCCAGACTGTGTCCGGGCAGCAGTCACAATCACAAAATCACATTTTTTGCTAATTGGATCTAGACCACATTTTGATAAGCCTTGATCCAACATTCAACAGAAGCTTCTATGTTTGGATATAATGCACGCTCATATTCCATTTTTTATTAGCTTTTTTTCTTTTACAGCTGATGGTGTAATGGAGAACGTTGAGCAACATGTTTTTACTGATCCCTTCTGATGTTGGGGATTTTGGTTTTGCTGGGTTTTTCCTCTCTTGCATTAGCAGCATCACCTTCACTAGGCCACGTCAACAAAGAGTGATATTTTTTGCACACATCTCTAAGGGCCCTCCGTTGGGGTTCTTACCTTCATAAAACAAGAAAATTGCAGTATAGCTAAAAGTTACTAAAAGACTTTGGTATGCAGAAAATCTATAAATGATGGAGTGCAATGAATATAACTCAGTCTATTTCACTTCAGGAAAATTCCATGCACAAATAATAAAATCATTGACTGAAGTGAATTTAACAGGTTCAGTTTCAGAATTTAGTATAGTTCATGCTTATTGGGCTTAGCTAATTGTCCCTGTTTCATCTCTTCCTGGGATCATAAACAGAAAGGAGATATTTGTTCACACCTCTGTTTCTTTTTGTCCTACTGCAAAACATATGATGGGAAAAAACCCTCTGGAGATTGATGGATAGTTCTATAAGTCACCATGGAAATTAACCTATGGCACTGTTTTACATCAATGTAGAGTCTTTGTTCAATTGCATGTAGCAGTAGTCTAGCTTGTTTACCTAGAATCATTGCTATACACCTCCCAAACAGCAGAGGGCAGAATAAACTCACCCGAGCCATGAAGTCCACAGCAGCCCCTCTGTTCAGCAGAAGCGTGGCCACGTTAATGTTGCCATAGTGTGCCGCAATGTGGAGGGGGGTGAAACCACTCTGAGGGATGGAGAAAGCCATACAACACACACATGCAAATGGATAACACACATCAGATTACAAAAAGATGAACCCCGCCACATGTTCAATTCAGTACAGACCGTGGGATTTATAGTAAGCTACGCTGGGCTTTGGTTGAAATGCGGTCCATCAGACAAGGGCCACTCTACTGAACAATGCTACATTAAAAACCTGAATTTCCTCACAGAAGCAGAAAAAGTCCATTTGTTGAAGCATCAAATATGGGACCCATGGTATGCTGAGGCTAAACATTCAGTATACCAGATAGGTTTCTATGTGCTTTCACGTTATTGTGGTGTAACTTATTCCACCATTACCTCAACGATGTATAGTTAGAATAAACATTTCTGACTTAAGAGTGTTGATAAAAAAGCCCAGGGTTACAGGCTCTATTTAGAGATATTTACTGCTAATCTACAGTATATCCTCTCATTTACAGCATCCAGATTCCTCTTCGGTATAAAATTAATCCATGTCTATTAATTAACATCTTGGATGAAAGTAATTTCCCCCGATTTAGTGAGACACAGCTATCAAAGGAGCAGAGGGACACCGGAAACAATCTGTCCAATGAGTGAATGAGTCTCACATTAACCCACTTAAACACTGAAATCCCAACTTGAAACATCCTATTAACCACAGAAGAGTATGTGTGTCACACATCCAAACTGATGACATCTGGTGCCACAGAAAGCCCACAAAAGCACTACGAGAATCAAATCAAACATTTTAAAATTGAAATCAATAATATAAGAAAGGATACAAAAAAAGGTTTTCGAGGTCAATCAGTGGGCATACAGAAGCTAAACCCCGATTGGCTGCAACAACATTCTATCATCTTGCATTAGAATGCTGTGCAAATTTGTTTACCACGATGCAGGAGCCTAAGAATAACAAAGCCATTCCAATCAATCCAGATAGCAGGCCAGCCTGGCTTTGGTGTCAGGAGGGACATTCGTTACAATAGAAGCAGCATTAGGTAGCGTGTTCCTTTGGGCCCATGCAAAATGCTGTTTCAGATAGTGCGGATTAGAAGAACCGATATCTGTTGGGCTAGTAAAGGTAAAGTAAGGTAGGGTGTCTGTTGCAGGAAAGTCGGGCTCCTTTATAGCTGAAAGGGATTTTGGTTGCCATGCAGGTTATGGACAAACCGCTTCCTTAACCATTTATCATGCTTACACAGGATATCGTGGTAATCAATTTCATGGAGGGACTGGACACACCGAGATGACATGTTGTCAGCAGTCACAAAAAAATTGTCAAAAATAATAACCATAGGTTAAACTTTGGACACCATGAAACAATTAGAATCAAGGAAAACCTTGATACCCAAGCCTCCAGCCTCAGGACCTCCTCATGAAGCATGCGCAATAACATCGGTCCTAAATGAATGGAGAGGTGGGAAGGAAGATGAGATTGGCTTGGAATTGGACAGGGGAAGTGACAAAGGGCTGCAGAAACACCACTGCATCATGTCAGGGGTTCTGATGTGTCGGTTGTTGTTTTTTGTTGAATGGGCTTCTATCTATGAGCTGCGATGCAGACACTAGGTAATGTACAGTGTAGACATGTACCTCTGTTGTTCTATTCACCATCATCTACAGAGTAAGCCAAGAGAGGAGAAAATTGGCAGTTAGAGAGCAAAAAACAGAAGAGGGCTTTCACTGATGGGAAGCGGGGGAGCAGGGATGGAGGGGAAGGAGATCAGCAAAAAATAATAAAATCAGGGTCGTTATCTAAGGTTTGGATGGAGAGGAATTTTTGTAATATGAAGAGTTTGCGCAAAAAATAAATAAACATGTGTTCCTTTCCCTTTCTGCCAAATAGATCCTCAAAAGAAAATTAAACCAACAAAAGAAGGCGCAAAAAGGATAGCAGAAAAAACTAATATATAAATAACAAAGTAAAAATGAAGCCATCAAAGAATCAAAGGTATTAGCAATCCAATACTCCCGTCGTCGACCATCAGCGTGGTCACTCACCTTGGACTCAACATCCGCGTTGTGGTCATTCTGAAGGAGCAGGGCCGCGGCCTTGGTGTCGTCCTTGCGTGCAGCGATGTGCAGGGCGGGCAGGCGTACCTTGCCCTTTGTATCGTTCTCCAGAAGCAAGGAGACCACCTGGTCATGGCCCTGCTGGAGGGCAACCGCAAGAGGGGTGAAGCCATCCTGCATGTAAGGGGAGAGAGAAGTAACTGAACAGTATGTTTTACAAAAGCACACACATCATGAGCAAACTCAATTCACAAAAACAACAACAATAAAAGAAACAACACGATAACAAGCAAAGAAATGTACTCTCAAAAACACAACTTGTGCCTATCAAACACTCAGTATATCAATAAAACATCAATCTTCAAAAATAAATACAGAATGTTTAAAAATGAAAAAAGAAAATTTCCGATGAAGACAAAAAAACTCTGAAGTAACTTCTGACACAATCTGTCCAACTATATTCTGTATTTTTTTTTCGCACAGCACTTCAACCTCTAAAAGAGTAGGTGGCTTTATGGGTCAATTTAAATGAGAGGTTGATTCTCTGTCAGTCAAAGACTCATTTCAACAGAAAGCAGCCAGAACCAGCTGTTGCTGTTTGTAATTCAACAAATCAGATCAAAGTATTATGATGTGGATGTACATAAAACCAATAAGCAGCTGCAGTGGCAGAGTCAGCCTGAACAATGTTACAATTGTCCAAGCAGGATTTTGATGACTTATATCATGAAGTTTAAATACCTTCTATAGAAGAGGAGAACCAGATCAGTGTCATTAGACCTACTTAAAGTCGCGTCGGCATTGGCTGAAATGAATCAGATGAACTTCAGTCAGAAAGTAGCGGTAACTGCTGCAACAGCTGCTGCATTTGTCTGATCAATTCTTCGATGCATAAAAAGTGGCAAAAAAGAGTTTTAAAAACCGCCTTCAGTCTGGTACTGTCAAAAAAAGAAAAGAAAAAAAAGCACTTTGATAGTCTTTATAGGTTAGCTTTGTTAATAATTATTTTTTTCTGAATTTATTGGATCATTTGTAAAACAAAATGTATGAGTTTGTTGATGTTTGTATTTGCAGTACTCTGTGTTTGTTATAGAATTGTAGTGCCTTTGTTTTGGCAATATATTACCTCCATATACTGAAATGTATTACTGATGAGAGCTGATCTGTCATGTGGTGGATGACTAGATGGATAACATGAGCCTGTTTCACGGATAAAGAAAGGAAAGACTGTTGCTTTGAATGCAAGATTTTCCTTCTGTTTACAAATACAAATCCTCTTAGTCCTAAAAATTACATAAAAGCTGATTTCCTTACACACAGTACAGAATTAGTTACAATATCCAAAAATGTCATTTTGAGATGATGGAAACATAATGGCAATACTAATGTTAAATAATTCAGAATCAAGACATCAAACTGAAAAAAATGTGCTGTAACAATATTTTTCGGATTCTGCAAAAGAGGTTATCTTCTATCTATCTTTCAACATGCATCTGCTCGTTTGTTTTTTAAGATGGGGATGTTTTTAAATGTTTCTGTCCAATATGCATAAACCACTGAAGGAACAACCATGGAACTTGTTTGAAAGATGTGGAAGGTGTCAAGGAAAAAACTAAACAATACTGAAGTGGATCCAGAGAGATTTTTGAGATGTCACTCCTTTTAACTTTAACTGAGAAGGTTTTTTCCAATCACGCAAAAAGTAAAAAAGACATTCTTAGGTTTAAAAAAGGAGTTTAATTAGGATTAGTGTGTATTTGTCGGTGCTTGGTGGGGGTATATGTTCTACTGAATTTTTTCGGTTAACTTTGACATTGTAATTTTTAATTTTAAGTCAGCGAATACCTTTTGATTAAAACCAGAAGTTGCCGTTTTATTTCGACCTTACCACCACGGTCAATATTCTATATTCAGTTATAACCTATAAACTGTGTAACCTGCTTTGAGTATCGATGCGGGTAAATTGTGACCTATTAGTCCATGTTTCACACAGGTGTTGAGGGTACGTCACATTTCCAAGCCTCATAACCATTTAGGACAATATCAGCTGCATGATGAGAGGAAGGGGTGAGAAATGGTCACATCAGAAACGTCAAACAGTGAATTTCATCTGCAAGACTGGATTCTTTGTGCACAGAACTGTTTGTGTTCATTTATGTGCATGATATCACGTTTTATGATTGCTTGAATACTGTTTGGGTTTGAATACTTTCTGCACATACGCACATACATATATATGTCCAAAGAAATGATTCTATGTGCATGTGTTGGCATGTCCTAAAAGGACATGCCACACATCTTCCAGACAGCCTATACATGTAAAGCAAAGGGCTAAACCAGTGGGTGGTGTTCTGGCTGAGGTTTTCCATTACCCCCATGAGCTCTTTATCTTTGAACGTGCACGTGCTTGGCATGTATAGGAATGGGGACTCGTACGAATATGTGCGTTGGTTTAGCATCCCGAACAATGTCAATCGGAGCATTAACACCTGCAACAGCCAAGAAGAAGAGGTAGCGACAGGAACGACCTCCTCTGTGACCCACTCAAGGTCATTCTGCCTCCCCCACCATACACTAACAGTTAATGAACCTATGCCTTGTTCCTCATGATGATATGGGGCAGAAGGGAGGACAGGATGGGGGAAGGGGGTAGGCAGAGAGGGACGATGTAAAGACAAGAGAAATAGACAGAGGAAAATGTGCGATAGACAGGAGAATAACGAGACACAGAGAAAACAAAGCAAAGGAAGGATGGAGAAAAAAAACCGATGGCGTCACGTCGATAAATGCAGGACATAATCAGAAGAGAGGACATGTAGATGGTTAATACAACATATATAACAGAGTAAGTGCATGGAAAAATACCGTAATGGTTTGAGGGGTGGACTAAGGATTGGCACACAATTTATAATTACACATAGACCAGTACATTACCTCAGTGGCTATACTCTGGCTGGCGCTGTTCTCCAGAAGGAACCGCACCACCTCAAGGTGATTCTCCTGGGCAGCCATGTAGAGAGGAGTGAAGCCATTCTGCACAAAAGATGGACAAAAAGCACAATAAGTTAACATTTTTAACAATAAATTACACCAAAAGTTTTGCAAGACAGGCTATTTTTGATTAAATTATAACACTTATACCATCGAACGATATCAGAGATATTATATGAGCGACAGCTTATCAAAACAAAAAGGTCAAACTGTCGCAAACAAATGTTCAGGTAAAGTCTGTGAGACCGTTGATTCTGTAAGCAAGGACTTCATGTATGTGTTTGTGCTGAGTATATCCCACCTGAGATTGTGAATTGACATTGGCTCCATTATTGACCAGCTCTTTGACGACATCCGTTTGACCGGCCAGCGATGCGATGTGCAGAGCAGTGTTTCCTTTCTGGATTACATGGAACAACCAGAGGAATGTGTGTTAAGATCTGCTCCACCTGTTCCACCAAATTGCTTGTGTGTGTGTGTGCGTGTGTGAGTGAGTGCGTGTGTTTGTGGCTGTTACTATTGTCTGTATCTCAGTACCAATGTACCCCAGTGAAAGCTCTCCCATCAAACACATATTTATATCACTGGTGTTCCACCTCTGGCATCCCCCTGCCTGCACCCCCAACAACGTGTGACTTCCGATGCCTAACGCCCCACACGTCAGTTATCCTCTATTGAGCCTCTGCCGTATATAAGATTACAGGGGGTCTTACTAGCCTGTATGGGTCCTTGGAGCCTGTCTGCTTCACTGTGACATCGGACTGTAAAAGCGCTGAAATAAAATACTGATATCTTTCACGTGTGCTGTTCATATATTGAAGCAAGAGAATCGGATATATTTGCCTCCTAAGACACTACGCAGATTGATTAACAGAAAGGCAACATAGCTATATATAATATATATAAGATAGCTTTGTTATCTACTAAATCTAATACATTAAGACTAGTTTCTACTTGGTTTTAATAATCCTAATCTTATAAATGAAATGTTCTATCTCACTCATTATGCTTTATCAGAGGCAGATGGCCTACTCTACAGTTGAACTGAAATTAATATTTGTTTGTTACCATACAAGTTTTACTGCATGTACTTCATACCGTTTGCTTTGGAAAACTGCACAAATTGTACTATCTGAGCCTTTAAAAGCAAATATATGCATATAAATGCATAAGCATTGTTGACACTGAATGAACTAATACATCAGTCTAACTTAACGCAAACCTGTGCAATGGCCTGGCTGTATGTTACATTATTAAAGCTGACATCATTCAGTCCTTCTTTTGAAAAGTATTAATTCAACCACTCACCTGCATTTTTTCCCCTCTAGTATCTGCATTTGCAAAACAATATCCGGGCTTTTAGATGGTTTGTCAAAAATAGCTGATCATATTACTCTCAATGTATTACACCCAGAATTCAGTCAGAGATTCAGGTGTGTTATGCTGGCAGCTGCTAAAGTAGCTTCATACCATTAGCTGATTCAGAGATGAAGAGCGAGATAAAGACTGTCAGGTAAGTTCACGTAGTTCTACCTTGTCATCACAACACTCCATTCGTTTTTTGCCAAGCTCTTCCCTATTTAGCCAAAATAGGCTTCACAAGCCTTTACTACATATGCGGAAGCACTGCTTGTGAGGAGCTTTGGCGGTATTGGTTAAAAACTGAAAAAGTCATCGGGCAAGTCTTGACAAGCACTGACCAATTGGTACATGATGTAAAATGCAAGACCCTGTTCACTTGGAAAAACACTGCTACTGAACACGATACAGTCAGCAGTCAAATTTTCCCAAACTGCATTTGGTGAAACAAATTAGTAGTAAATAAAACAAAATGTCTAGCAAACAGCCCAAAAATAATGAATGTGATTAAATGGTGACTCATACCAACCAAAGTGCACAACGGCATGGCCACAGTACTTCTGGCCTGTGGCCATCCAACTCTTCAACTCCCCGCTCTGATATACACTTAAAATAACCAGAGTCAATAGACCTTATCATTAATAACCTGCTTACACTTTAAAATGCAAATCTTGACTCTTTTTCATATGGACACGCTGCTTGCACTAAAATAATAGTATAATAATATTAGTACTATATTCTTATATTCTAATAATATAGTCTTGCATTCCTATATTGTTATATATATTTATAAATATCTATATCTCTTTTTATATATTGTTTTTCTTATTTCTTATGCATGCACTTACATTCTAACAGTTTTTTAAGGAGAATCTGTAGCGAACAAATGTCCCACAGGGATCCATTAAGTATTTCTGATTCTGATTCTGATGTGTTAAGATCTTAAATAAATCCCCCAACATCCCTGGGGTCACAATAAGATAGGCTTTCATTGGGGAGACAGGCTCCATCTTGAATATTTCATAATTTCCTGTGTTTACATCAGCGCTAGGCACTTGGCCTTTGGCAGAGAGGTTGAGTGAGTGCCTTCTGCTCTCAAATCCGGATCATAGTTTCAATATCTCTCCTTCTCAACTCCTTTTAGTATCAGGTGAAGATGCTATAAAAGAAGGAATTACCCTGATGTGTCTTACTGGCTGATTTTGCCTACCTTATTCTTTGTTACATACAGTGCCGACTAATACATTCTGCTGTTATTATACTGAGCTCCTTCAGCTTCATTGTCTTGTTTAATGCTCCTACTACTTTCCTATTTTCAGCCTTACCCTGAAGGATGATTAATAATTTATCCAATAGGCAAACCTTATTAAACACTGCACACCTACTTAAGTCACACTTAAGCTTAGGGCTCTCAAATCCTTTAGAGCAACCATGATTTGTGCTAAACCGAATACAGTCCTCTTTAACATCAGCTCGGTGATGATCTGGGCTTACCTTTGTGGCTGCATCCACAGCAGCTTCAAGCTTCAGCAGCTCAGCAACAACCTCTACATGCCCCTCCTTGGAGGCTAGATGGAGAGCATTCAGACCATTCTGAGAGAGAAACATATTTAGAGGAGTTGGTGCATCATAAATAGAATAATACTATGAGTTAAATGTTTAATTGGGCTTAATTAATTGCTTAAGATTACTAAATGCTTCATCTAGACGACAATCTTGCTTGTCCTGTTCAACCTCCTCCCCTGCGCCCACAATTTTAGATTCAGCTGAGGCAGCAGTAGGTTGGTAGGATGTTAATGTGTGTAGAAAGCAAATTCATACCCAAAGGCAGACATACACAAATGAGAATATCTCGTAAAACATACCTGATTGCAAATATTAATCTCAACCCCAGATTTGAGGTAGTCAAGGACCTTCTCAATGTTCCCTGCCCGGGCGGCTCGCAGGTAACTAGCATTACTGTCAGACTGGAGAGGACATGGGTGAAAGAGAGGCAGAATAGAGGGAGAGAGAAAAGAGATGTGGTGAATATCTCAAGTCAGACTTACATAAAATAAGGAACATGGGCAAAAACAGAACAAAACACTGTACCAAATAGAAGGCTGTCATACTCTCCAGTTCAAAAAGCCTCACAACAAGGAAAAATCAAGCTATTCTAAAGAGCAAAGGAAATCAACAATTCCAACAATCATCGCCATCCTCCATCATCCATCACCTCCTGCTGGGCTGTTATTCCAGCTTTGTTAAATCCAAATGATTCGTATTCCCAATGGCATGAAGTTCAATGACTGGTTGGTCCCTAGAGCTGTGGCAGGGACCTCCTCCTTTGCACAAAAGTCTCTTCCTTTCCACTAGGATTATCTTTGGGGCTTTGCAGACCAAAATAAAATGATGAGACAAGCATGTTTTTGACCCTGTAACAAATGTGAGGTGAACATGTACGCGTCGGTGCATGATAAAACTTTGCAAAAGGTATCACTGCTGCAGTTTTGCGGTGAGCATTTTTTGATACGTGCCTCAGAATTATCAAAAGCCCCATCTTGCTATAATTCAGCATTGTGACCAGAGACACTTAGAATAAACACAGGAAATGCCAAATGCTAGAAGTGGTTATCCAACATTTACCCTCAACTTCCCCCTCCACTGTGATTTTCCAGAAATAACTCAAACGCACAGGGATCTGACCCAAAGCCAAAGTGTGAGTGAACCAGACATCCAGTGTCAGATTCTTCCACGGACAGCCTGTATGAAACTATAAGTGGAAAATATTTGTGTCTGTGTTTGTACATGAGTACATAAACAAAATAATGGCAGATGAAGCAGTGTTAACTGGAAAACAAGTCATTTCCTGATTACGAGAAATAAACAAGATCACTTCAGCAAATCAATAAACATTTAGAAACATTTTCGTCCCTATTCTGTAGCCCTAACCCCCTGACGGCCCCCGGACAATGAATGATACTGGGAAAAGACGTAATACAACAACCTGGTCTACTAGCAGAGTTAGCATGAGCCATGGATCAAGATTATGTTTTTTAAAAGCTTCATTAAGACTGAGATATTTTTAGGAAATCAAGAATAGCAGCTTAAAAAAACAATGGTTAATGCTGACACTGATGCATTTCTATAAGAAGTAGGCAGCAGTTTGCAAACACTCAAACATCAAGTGGAGCAGCTTGGACCTTTTGTCCAACTGAAAAATCATTAAGAGGTTGGTGTGGCTATTCCAACTTCAGCAGAGAATCAAAACTCCTTAAATTGGCTGAATTACCAAAAGAACTACAACACCAAGGAAGCACTGTTAGCCTCTCAGCAAGAGGGTTCAGGGTCCAAATACACCTGGGAACCTGAGGCCTCTCTGTGTTGAGTTTGAATGCTCTCCCAGTGTTTGTGTGGCTGTAGGTCATCAATAAAGGATATATTGTTATTAATATTATTAGAATCAAGCACCACCCTGTGGTTGGGTATCGAAGGGCTCCTACCAGTTAGCCTCAGTCAAACAACCCTTCGATCAAACTGCATGCAGTTAAATAGATTTAGCTCATAAAGAAGAATGGATAAACCAATGGTAACCAACTTAATGTCATTATGATGACGATATGTGCATAATTTGTCATATTCTCTGATGATGTATATTATGGATGGTGAGACCAGTCACTCACATCTGTATCGCAATATCTTGTTATTTTTTGGGCTAATGTACATTTTGCCATAGTAGAATTTACTTGAATATCTTTAAAATTCATATTAATACAGGGCCGAGTTTGTCTATAAGAGAGTTGAACTCTGCTGAACATTTTTGGTGACAAAGAACAATTGTGGTACTTTTTTATGCCTGAGGTGGGAAACTGAGTTGTAGTTTGCTATAAAACGTAGTGATCAGAAATATGATTTTATTTTTTTGTGTGTGTTCTGATATCTGATTTAGCTTTTTTTTTGTGTGCAAGTAGAGGGACTTTGATCATTAATGAAAAGTGCTCTATAAATAAGTTGTATTATTGTTATAATAATAATAATTATTAGTATAACATATGTTGCACATGCAGAATTTGTATTCAGGAGAAGACCATATTGCCTACATATAACAAAAAATAATACATATTTTCTCTTGTTTAAGGATCCATTTGATCAATTCCAGAATAAACTGGGGAAGTATATTTATTACCTTTATAATAACTGCTCTAGACATAAAACAATATAGTACATTGTGCATAGAAGTAGTATGCAGTATGAAATCTAAAGATTACACCAAGGCAGATGGTGTGGAGACTCGTGAGGTTTTAATTCTGCAGCTCATTCATTTTTATTTCTGCTGCGTCTCCCGGTCGTATCACTGCTGTGATAGTGTCGGTGGAAAGAAGCTCTTTAGATGTTTGAAGACTGATATCCTAAGGCTGACAGACTCTGATCATGTCAGCTAAGCACTCCACACCAAACAGAAATGCAAACAGCATTATTAGCAGTACGGCAGTACATACATGTCAAACATAGGCAAAATAGATACAGATCAGCACACACACACATGCTGATGTCTTTGCTGTGCAGACTCTGGGTGAACCAATCGAGCTTGGAAAAGGAGAGCCAGACCAGCAGAGGTCAGTTTTAACCCCCTCCCTCCTTACATCACAAAAACAGACAGACCTCCACAAGCATAAAGCCAGAGGCTTCCATAGGTAAGCCACAACACTCACGGATACCTGAGAGCCTCTGCCCATCATTCGCCATAAATCTCTCTCACTGTCACACGGCAAAATTCCCTCACACTGCCTAGTTCCTCGTAGTATGCTGATTTCTCACATCCTCTGAAGATTAAATATAGGAAAATTATTGATGGATTAATGCCTCTCTTTCCATTGTCAGTGTGGCCGTACTGGAAAAAGGGTTAGTCATTACTGCTTTAGGAAATATGGACGCTATGGATGATATTGGCAACCTAGTGAATAGTTGTCTATCCCAGGAATCTACACATTAGAGCCTCCTCAGATTGCAGGAGTTTCTCTTTCTCTTTACACACAGCATAGGACAACCGATAGTGGCGGCTGATGTTATAAAAACAGCTTGAAACAGAAAAAGACAATAGCTGATCAAACCAGTATAACCAGTGTGTTTGGGTTCAGTTACTGTAGCTGATCAAAGTCGGAGGTATCAAATCAATCAGATACTGAAATAATGAGAGGAACCAGAGTTGAAGGTGCCCAAGAGGGATCCAGTGTTTGTTGTGCCAGAGAGATGATGAGTTCTACCATGCAAAAAGAATCTACCGATATAACCCACGCAGAACAGGCTTGTAAATACAAACTAAATGAAAGCGCTGCTGGTCATTTTAATATTTAAGGGTTTTTGGTAATTTATTTCTCAGACAATAACTGCTGCTTGATGTGAGTCTAGAGGAGAGTAAAACAGTGGCAGGCAGTGTAATTTACACGTTAACGCCTTCAGTGCTATCCTCCAACTTTTAAACCTCCCTAGAATAATGTCACCATGACACTATGGCAGGATGCTGCATCACAAACAGAAAGTAAACCTAATACCATTAGGTTTATATCACATTACATGGTGGTGTCAAAATCAATCAGTCATTAGGGACTGTCAAATGTTATTTTTCTTGGCTTATATTGGTGGAGTCACCTCCATATAATATAATTTTGTACATGGAATGTGTGCTCATAATGTGAAATAATAATATAATAGGGCAACTGTCTATTATTGGCTTCAGACAACTTTTACCAGACACATTGGGACAAATGTCACCACTGTTCATGGAAGTCTCTCAAAACAAACTAACTTCTAACTTCTTATAGCTTATACACCAGTCCAACCTCTTCTCTGCACAGTCTACTTTGGGGCCTAATCTGACACATTGTTGTCAGATTTCTCCTCTAGTCTTGCTTTGAACTGCTGCTTTGAACTTCTCTAAAAACTATTGCTAAGCTTGTTAAACACTGATAACGCTGACATTGAGTAACATATACTGTCACAGTGGAAATAGATTTTTTTCTGCTCTCTTTACGGTTTTTCTCAATGCACGTTGGGGTGCTGCTTTTCAATGTACATTCTGACGTTTCTGTATTTCTCATGCTTCCTGGGGGTAGTCAAAACAAGATGTAAAAAAACCCACCATTGATGTGCTTTGATGTGACAAAAGTACAATATTCATTCTGCTTTTGCTTTGTTTCTTGTTTATGCAAAACATTTGACTCTTTAAGGTCTAAATGCTGACTTAATTATCTTCATTAGCATAAACAAGACTTTGTATTAAAGCAGTTGCTGGTAATGGCCGAGTATTAAGAGGGAACCAAAACAGGTTCACGATAGAGGCTTAAACACTGAGCTGAAGACAAGAGCACGAAACCTGAGCTAGTATGCTACCTCCACTGAGTATTGTTATAGTGTTAAAATTGTAGCATTGTTTTGTATTAGTAGTTGTTGTTTTTTCTTGTTGTTTTTCCCTTAATATCCTTCCTTTTCATCCTATTTATGTCCTAGTTCTATTTATTCTGCACAATGACAAAATAAGATACTTATGTCTTATGAAATTTGCTATAAAGCTCCACAGAGCCGAACTCAGGTGATAATTGCCTTCGGAATAATATGGCATTTGCATTATCTTGCGATCTCAAGTATCATCTTTTGACGTTAATACTATTGTGAAAATATTGATTAAAGCTGCTTCTGGACACTGGTGAGTGATTCCCTTTAGGTGCAACAAACAAGCTCTGAATACATGCTTTCCTACTTCTACGACGAAAAGGTCAACATTTTTGGTTATAGATGTATTTGTTGTGTTGCTGAATGTTAAAGACAAAACGGATGCCACTCTCATGCTAAAAATGATAATGGGTATAAGAGACAGTTTGTGGGATCAGACAACACAGCCTTGCCTTCGTTCTAAGTAGACATCTATGAGCCTAGGGCGTCCATGACCCCCCACACTGGTTTACCAGTTGTTCTTTCTTAGACCACTTTGATAGGTGCTTACCACTGCAAACCAGAAACACTCATCAAGACCTGCAGTTCTGGAGAAGCTTTGACCCAGTCATCTAGCCATCACGATTGACCCTCGTACTAGTCAATCGGATCCTTCCTGCTCCCAACCAATCTTCCCACACTTCAGGACAAAATCTTTACTTGCTGCCTGACGTATCCCGCTCACTGACAGGAACCACTGTGATGAGATCACCATCCTGAGTTCACCGGTCAGTGGTTACAATGTTATGGCTGTGTATCCCTTTGTCGATTGCATATCTTAAAAATATTAGTAGACATACTGATATTTCACAAAATTTCAAACTATTTCTTGAAAAGAGAAAAAGTATCCCTCTGGCAAAATAACTTAAACAAGCCCCTACTGTAAGTACACTGAAATAAAGTGGCAGGTTAATTAACTTTCTAGTTATCTGACATGCTGATTTGTGTAGAAAAAACACCTTGTCTTAATAATGGGATTGCCTTGCAGAAAAATATGAATGATTCATCAACCTTTGAAACAGTGAAAAGCCTCTCTTACAGCTAATATGAAATCAGAATACTTGTGGATATGCACAAAATAAAACTCAAAAAATATTTGAGATAAATAACAATGTGAGGATTAATCATTTACTCACTTGTGTTAGGAAGACAGTACCCTCTTGCACAATCATCCTGACCTCAGAGTGACCAGTCAGGCATCTACAGTCAGTCAGTCAGTCAGTAAATCAGTTCTTTCCTTAACTTTTCCCACATCCACTCCACTCAAAAAAGTGAGGTAACAAAAATATGAATTAAAGCGCAGCAACAAATGCAAGCACTGGAGGAAATGGACACTGCCGTTTCTTCCACTGTCTGGTTGATGCTCTTCACGCCAAAAGAAGAAGTGAATATTGGGGGTAAAGAAGAGGGGAGGTGGGGTTATCTATCTTTCTTGTGGCGAGCAAACAAAGCACTGAGCATCTCCCCGTCTTTCACACAACAGAAGGGACACGCCAAATCCCCTCTGCAGCCTCTCGCACTTTCCGTCCCTTCTGTCTCTCAGTTTCTCTCTCTCTCTCTCCTTTTAATGTAACAGCCAGCATAAATACCTGCTGCCTGACAGATTATGACCCCTGCCCCAGAAAGCAACATAGAGTTGGGAGGGTGCAGGAAGAGTACCCAGGCTTACCATAATAGCTGAGGTATCTCCTTCCCTCTCCTCCTCCTTCCTCTTCTTCTTCACCTTCATTTACTATGAGGGGCCGAATCTCGATATCCAAGGTTGGGGGAGCGATCAGGGAGAGGGGTCAAACTGAAAATAGCAGCTGAAACAAAATACTTTAGCTTAAATGATTCAACTGGGATATGTCAACCCCTTTCCTCTCCCGTCTCTTGTTATCCCACCCACTCTCCCACCATCCCTCCCACTTATTCTCTCTGGTTCATTCTCCCAGCCTCCCTCAGTCTCTGCCAGCATGCTGCTCTTTATTGTCATTCTGCTTATCAGCTTTTTCCTCCTAACAAAGCCGAGCATGGATGGGTGTGTGAGTTATACATGTCCAGGCTTGGTTTGTTCTAAGGGATTGCATGAAATCATGCAGGAGGGAATCAAGCCATGATGATCGCATGTGCACCTACTAAAGGAGCGTTAAAAAATAAAAACAGCACACAATAACACCAGATGCTATTTTGGGGCAAGTGGACCAGTGGGAGCCCCCACCCAACAGTCAGTGGGGACACTCAACAGGGGATTAGGGGCTTTTTCTTTGGTATTAGGGACACCCTCTGCCCTCCCACCTCTCACCCACCAGCAGACAGACCCTACTGCTGTCAGCGGAGTGGGAGCTGGGGGCGATAATCGCAACCCCACGGATTTTTACCCTTAAATCCTGCTCGTGCAGCTCCAGTGCAGGAATATGGCAGTCAGGTGCTTTCAGGGAATCTGATCACTATCTGCACAAGCAGAAAGGAGAAGACAGGGGAGGTGAGATTTTAAATGCAGCGTGACTATCAGACCCACCTTACATGTTTGATCTTAGGTTATTACACATGTGGGTGGTAGGTAGTCTTATCTATTCTTGGGAGGCCACCAGCAACTGTAATTTCTTCTTGAACCGTTTTTTAAATTTTATTTTAAAGGGAACACAGCTACATTTTCCATAATTTTTGATTGGACTTCTGGTTCCTACTATGAGGGAAAAGTCTGCTTAGGGGTCAAAAAATATGTACCATTGAGGTCATAAGGAAAATTAACTGGGTTTCATATTACAAAGAATAACTACTCTGCAAAATTAATTCTATTTTTGATGTGTGCTTTGTCTATAATGTTGTGGTTGGTTTGCTTGTTTTATGATTTCTTATTTATTACTTATCTTTTTCTTAATGTTAAATGAAACACTTTTTCTTGAATCACTTTGAGTCTTTGTAAAACTCATTGTAACCTTGTAACCTTTCAGGAAGATGCTCTATTAATAAAGCTATGCTTTTTTTTACATGGCTTAATTTTCTTTTTAGTTTAGTTGCTTTCTTATTGACATGATAGGATAACAGAATAGAAATGTGTAAATGATCATTTCTGGGGAAATTATTGCTAATAAATACTTTGCAGTTGTTTAGTAAAGTTACTCTCAATAGTTGTGCAAACAATGTTGTGGTCATTAACCTACAGGATGTGAACTTTCCTATTGGTACATTAGTAGATGGTCATTCTTTCCTTCTGCTATGATTTCCATAAAAACAACGATTCATTAGTATCCCACCCATAAATGTTATTTATAGCAGGGATGCAGCAGCTCTGGCAATGCTGCCTGCAATCAGCATTCTGCAAACAGAATAGATATAGTCACATGCAGCCAACCATCTCTCAACCAACCTGTCACTGTTCCAGAGGAACGTCACCGTGGCATTATCAACTCTCAGATGGGCGATCAAAAGAGTAAGAGAACCTGAAGGGAAGAGAGTGAAAGAGTGGTGTACGTGAGAGTGGAAAGAGGGAGTGACAGATGCTCTGGAACAGAGGAGGGATGTTGACCATGTGACTGGTGGATCACAGGCCTCTCACGCTATCACATCCTCTTAGCCAGGGTTATAATGACTACCGGAGGAGTTCAGAAGAGAATGGAAAATGATCTCTTTTGACACAGTTGTACTCGCATACAGAGACAGAGAAAAACCATCACTCTTATAATAGCCGCTGTCAACGATAACAAACAGAACCTTTGTTGTGGCTGTAGTTATTCACAGTATATATTACATGTTGTAGTTATGTATTCATTTGCATAATTGAGCAGAGAACATTCAAATAATGTAAAAACCATAAAGTAATACTACATGATGCATTATCTGCAAATCAAGTGAGCTGAGGTAAGGAGGTCTAGATATATATTGCCGATTGGTCTGGATTAAGGTGAGTCAAGGAAAACTAGTGTCACCTAATGGAGCTATGCAATGTCACCTCCAAGTCTGAACGTCTCTGTTAATCGGATATAGCCTAAATAATGTTCAATTTCTTGCGTTTTGAATATAACCCTCATATGCTATTATTCTACTGGGTTCTTAAAGCAAAATTAGGAATGCATACAAACTTTTCACCAGTACTGTAGGTCACATTGTGGTCTGTGGTTGATGAAAATGGAATCAGTGTTCCTAGTTTGCGGAATCTACAGCGGAATACAAGTGATCTTGAACCTTTCTCACCTTTCTTTCAATTTATCCTAATATTATTTATGTTATATACATTGGAAAATAGCTTGTAATAGCTTGTAACTGTGTGAGTTTATAAAATTTTAACCGCAATATATATAAAATTTAGAATATTAAATAATATTTAGGATAAAAAGTAAATTAAAACAATGATTTAAATAGAGAAATTATTAAACATCAAAAAATAATATATTTAACTATTTCCAACCTAGAGCTATGTACATCAGTATGCACATGTAATACCAAGGAATAGCAATTATCAACATTGTAGTATTTATCGGAAGTATTTTTATGCATGTCTTATCACACCCAACCCTAGCAATAATACGATTCTTACATACAAATAGCTCTGGGCTAGTACAAATGTCTCCCAACTGGCTTTCCTTTTTTGGTTTCACAAATAGGCGAGAGAGCGCAACCCTCTCATAAGAGCTGTGAAATACTGTCCTCATTCTGGAAAGTATCCCCAATAGCTGTAGAGAACATACCACACACACCCATCAAACTGATATTTACTGCTCCTGCTGCGTGGAGCTGACTCAAGGGCACAGCTCCATTCTGTCACCTGGGACATGAAACCAAGGGGGTGGAGGAAGGAGCAGGGGGAGTGGGGGAGGGTGCAGAGACTAAGGTTAGAAAGGAGAGAGAAAGGAGAGAATGTGGAGTGGAAGATGAAGGAACATGTGTAAGCCACTTAATCAGAGCAAGTGAACGAGCAAACCACGGAGCAAGGGTGAGTGTGGGTAATGTATGCTCAGATTCATTTACTTTTCTAATTACTTTATTAGAAAAGTTAAATAACTTTTTAATGCATAAATACAAAGTTATTAACATCTTTACTAATGCTGCACACAGGAAGTCTCGGATCTGTTCGCCGTTGAAGACCATGGACAAAAACGCTGACTCTGATGGTGGGAGAACTTGAATGTTGCATTGGATTTCATCTTACTAACTCGTCAGCTGTAAATGTGAAATCAACACCTCAACTAGTGCACCGAGCTGGATCAATAGGTGTTCTGCCATAAAGTCACCCTAAAAGGGCTCGAGGCGAGCAAAGGTGAGACTATGAAAAACACACCAGAGGACAGGGAGGAGTAAACGGATGGCGGAGGGGATAGATAGGCGTTAGAGGACTTTTTAAAAAATGGAGGGAGAAAAGAGTAAGGAGTATGAGAGCCAATGTGTGCCTTTGCATGTGAGACGGAAACTGAAGAAAAGATCAGGATTGGAAGATGGCAACTGGGGCAAAGACTGTGTCAGAAAATAGGCCAGGGTGTTAATGACAAACAGCGACAAGAGGCACATGATATAATAAAGTTTATTAAACCTGGTGCAAAGGTAGAGAGCTAAAATGCAGACTCGTCCTCTCTCTCTCTGTTGCCTTTGCCAGTGTTTGCTGCAGGTCAGTTTGACCTGCAGCAAACTCTGGTGGGGAGTCTCTGCATGACAACTAGAACTGTGCACAACTTGTTGGTTTGTTAAATCATAGTTTAACATCTGAGATACTAATTAAGTGTTGACTTAAGACTTTAGGACCAGTGGAGATATATGGGGAGACAATCCTTATCAGTTAGGTGAAATCCGTACATATTTATAAAGTACTTCAAGGATAACAAAAGCATGGGGTTTTTAATTTTTGGTTTCACTCACATTGAATAAAGTGCAAGAAGAAATAACTGGATATTTTTGATTCTTCTGCTGATCTAGAATTGAAAAAAAACAAAAGATTAATCTTAGTATACATGCACTGATTCAATCTTTGTCACGTTAATGTTTTTCTGATTAGAGGCACTTCTCTCTATCCTTCTCTTTTTGCTTTACTGCAGTTTTATACGTTTTGATTTTGTCTGAATGTTTTTGCTTTTGCTTTTATCATTAGAGATCTCATTGTCAATAAATTTGAATGATTCAGTTAAAAAAAACGTTGCGCTCCATAGACAAGCCAAGACAATGAGCTGGAAGACGCCAAAACGTCCTGAGGGGGAGTTGTGTGGAGAAAACACTCTGCGTGTGTCATTACAATTGAACTTGACATGACCATGTGTACATTTCTTTTATGTTCCCAAGCACAAAGCTACAAAGTTTATAACACATTAAATATATATTTTTCCAAATAGGTCTCTGGGTTACCACTGGCCTTTATTTTAATAGTCCATAGCACAAATGGCTGAGATACGAAACGGACCTCAACATGACGAGCTCAGAGTTGAGTCAAAGAGAAGTCTATATACTTCATAAAATAAAATAAAATCTTAAACTGTCACCTTTTTCACGAAAGCAGCAGTTCTCCTTTGTGAGTTTCCATTCAAAGGAATGAGACATAAAGATGCAAATGGCCAGCCAGCTGATGGAATGAAATGGCTCTTCACAATAATAAGAGTCAATCTTGTGTGAACAGCCGATATCATACACAGGCTGCTGGAGCTGACACTCAGATGACTTCTACTATAAATGGGGCTATATGGGGGAGGCGATATGTGACACATAATGAATTTCAATGATTGTGTGGAAAAAAGTGTGACGAAGAAGAAGGCTGATATTGCAAAAATAAGTATCACCAAGTTTCCCAATCCCAAATTTCAGTAACTCTAGTCCCACATTTTCCTCTATTCCAGCTTTTATTCGTCTATATAGACACAAATTACCCTCAGCACGAGAAAACAGATCTGTCACAATTAATTTAATCACAAGATTGACTTGCCACTGATCCAGAGACGAATAAACAGAATAAGATGGAGCTGTTCCAAGAAAGTAATCCACTACTTTCAAATAACTTTCTTTGAAACTGTGATTTATACATACATAAATGGCTAAAACAAGTATGCAAAGGTGCTTCATTGAAGCATTTCAACTGAAGAGATCCTTAAATAATGATTATCACTCTGTTCCTGACCTCAATATATTAACGTCAGCCTTCATTGGAAAAGATGTAGTAGTGGAAGAAGGACAGACGTGAAAAATATTGACAATGTTATCATTTTCTCTCTACCCTCTTCCACTTTTCCACCTTTTCCTCCACCATCCTCCACTTATCTTCATCAAATCTTTACTATTTCAACATGTGTTCCCATTCCATTCATCTTTACTCTAGCCTTGCAATGCGCATTTTTAACAGCCTGATTCCATTAAATCTATGCACAAAGCATGTAAAAACATTTTATCCTCTTTCTTCTTTTTTGTCCTCTCTTTTTTTTCTAGTCTTTTCGCATATCCTAATTGATCATCATCCATGCAGCAGGACCACACCTGGGCTATAAGTGGATGCAGTTTGGAAGACACTGGGAGATTAAATTTCCAATTTTTCCAGTTAACCTTTTTCCCTTCCAACTTCTCTGTGTTGGGAAACTTCTGCCACTGACTGTTTGAGGCCTACTTAAGGCGTGTCTTAATCTATCTTTTAACACCAGTCATTGAGTATTGACTGGTGTTAAAGAACCACTAGGTTAACTAACACAATTTAAGTCAGTATACTTTAGATGATGCTGTCTGTTTTTGTGCATAGATCTGCCATGGATAGATATACATTTAGCCCAGTGCAGCCAGTGCGTATTGTGCATTTATTTGCATAAGAAAAATGCTTTAAAATGTTATAAAATGCTCTTTTAGCTACCCATAAAAGTAGAAAGAGCTCTGTTATCATGGAGCTGAATGAAATGCAGAGTGACGGTTTTGGGTTGATCTTTGGCAGGCAGAGAGCACCAGACCAGACCAGACCATGAGCCATCTGTCCCCCATGAACCTCCTCAGTCTAAACACAGCTTGTTCACGCACGCATACGCGCACACACACAAGCACACCCAGGTAAATAAAAACACAACCCAAACTAAATGTACGCACACGCAAACACACAGAGAGAAAACGATGACACAGTAAACATGTTAAAACTCGGCGGCAGTACTCTCGTCCTTCAAGATCAGCCCTTTTATTCGAGTCCAAGCAGAACAAATTCTCCATCCAGACATGGATGACGTTTGAGAGAGTAGAGGAAAATGTGTGAAGAGGAAAAAAAGGGAGACCCACTCAGAGAGTATGAGAGTGATGGGGGATTTACATTTATCCAGTGACCAACATGCTCATCTTTCCTTATGCCTATTAAATATGTCCACCCCCTGCCACAAATACGGATTATCACACATTACAGCCTCCTATAGTGGGCCGACCGTCTTTCAGATTCTGGCATTTTGTTTAAGCAAACAGAAGGCCATTAGATGGAACAGACAGCTACACTTCGGGCAGAATTCAGCAAACGGTTGTTGAAAGGGAAGGCCAAGTCGTTGTTTTTGCTAGCAATATCTCAAAGGACAAACAACAAAAATGGCAGAATCTCGATAGATAGTGAATCTGAATTCAGAAAAAAAATTGGCAACAATCAGATTAAATTGAATTCCGTCTGTCATGGGAAAGCAGCAAAAGATTCAGCAGCATTGGGTCCCTTATTGTAATAATTGCGCCATAAATAAACAACAAAATTGTTCCCTGAGGTCATGAGAGTGGCAGGGGTCAACTCAGGTCAAGCATGACCGGAAAACAGATTACAATATACCGAAGGGGACAATAGAGGAGTGGAGTCAGTTTGTCTGCTTGGAGAAACTCATTTGGAATAATAACACCAGCCGTTGTCCATGCAACAATCCTTGACCCTACGATATGAGCTGGAATGAGTATGAAAGTCATATCATATGACATTTAGAGAAAAACTGAAAGAAAAAAGTAAAAAACTTTCACCATTGCCATCTCTGAGGCTGTCTGTACCAGTTGGCGTTTTTGCAGGACGTTAGACATGGAAATCGATAAGGGGAGGAGGAAAGGATCCAGATAGTCTCCCTCTTCTCCCCCCTGGATTAGCTTCGGTCATTTCTCTTGAGCATGGATCTGATCCATTTGTGTACAGTCAATAACATATACTTCATGCCTTAAAAGACATATTACCGCACATTGATCACACAACATATGATGGATATTTGTCAAACCAGCTGGAGCATTTTTTTTAAGGGGACATCTGTTCCGATTTGTATATTTAGATTTAGAGTTTGTATCTGCCAAACGAGATGCCAGATGATGATGAAGTTTAGTGGGTCTGTGCAAAAGTGCAATTATGAGATAATTTGTTAAATAGTTTACTACATTGCATTTATATCTGGATTCAAATATGAGTTTACCAAAAGAAGCAGAGCAGAGGGGAACTGGGCTTTGTTCAAAGATCTAAATCAATTTACTCTAACCTACGAAGTTCAGCAATTAACACATTATATCTAAGTTTTCTGAATCTGTACAAAGAATATTATAATTTCACTGGGAGGTAAAGTGCTCGAGTATGTCTTGGCTTTTAAGACTCTCTATAATGTATCCAGTATCTGGATGAGAACTTTGTGATGCACTGTGGTTTGTACATCATTGTGTAACTGGCAGAGTAAGTAAAGGGAACAACCAATAAATGACTGCTGGCAGTTAGAAGACTGTCCTTAATAGAAAACCTTTTTTTTCATGGGTGGCAGCACTTTCATGGGCCGAACTAGTAAGCAAATGCTGTGGCTATAAACTAAAGTCTTTGACGGACATCCTCATGGACGTTCCCCTGCCCTTCTGTTAGTATGTGTGTTGGTTTAGGTGACCCTCTTACCTCCTACGTCCATCCATCACATAAAGCCAGAGCTGAATTCTCATCACTGCTATAGCCAAATGTGCTCTAACAAACTCAAAACACAAACACTGACACACACAGTACGCAGACATGAGCACAGATTTTTTGCAGATATACACACTGACTTTGCACACACACACACTTACAGACACTAATTTTGTCTACTGTGGTACATTTAAGTGTCAAGGTTGCAGCTGATAGAAAGACTAATGACCTATAATAAGACACAACCTTGACTGATGGATACAGTCAGGTTAGCTTTGCTGTAGCAGCGAAAGGGAGATGCACACACACATTCACACAACCAAGCACATGCACATGCACATGTACACACACACACAGACACATACATAGTGCTATATTATCTGCTGAGCAACATTGTTCTGTGTCAGCAGCTTTAGTCCTCACTCTGGTGGAGTTTGATCCGCTTGCCTGGTTTTTATTTTATTATTTTTACTTTGTGATATTTTTCAGCCATGTCGTCTCATCTCTCCTTGTTGCACTAAGATTCTTTGTATTGTACTTTTTTTGTTCTGAACTCTGAGTAGAAGAGGTGTCCAAAGAAAAAATGTCAAAATGTAAATTTTGAATAAAACAGAAAAATCTTTATCGGAGAGAACAGAAATGATTTCCCATGCTAAATACCGTGGTCTATAGTAAGTCAAACAATCAAGTCGTAACATTATAACCACCAGCCTAATATTGTGTAGACCTCCCTTTGGCCACCAAACAATGTCTGACCTTCTGTAGGTGTGCTGGGTAAAGTTGTGAGGTGGGGACTCCTTGGATTAGACTTGTTTGTCCAGGACATCACACATGTACTTTGGATTAAGATTTTTGGGGAATTTGGAGGACAAGTAAAACCAGCAAAACATTGCCTAAGCCAATGCATTACCTCCATTGGATGACCAACCACCTAAGGTGCATCCTGGTATCATCTTTCCCAGCTAAGTGAGACACACACATACGGCAATGTACATGATGGACTTCTCTCATTGCTCCATAATCCCTTTCTGATGATGATGTTCCCAGAGGCTATGAACAGGGGATAGCATGGGTACTCTGACATGTGTGTGGCTATGCAACCCCATTCTCAAGCAAGCTGCACTGCTATTGTAACTCTTCTGTAGGATCAGACATCAAATAGCCTTCCCTCCCCACACTTATTAACTATCCTTGGGCACACGTAACCCAGTCAGTAATCCAGCATGTGTACTTCCTTGGACCACTTTGGTAGGCCCTAATCACTGCAGACCCATTTCATGTGACCTGAACCAAAAAGGTTCACTTGCTGAATAATAAATGCCACCCAGTGACAGGTTACCATTGTAACAAGATGATCACTGCTATTCGTTCCACCAGTCAGTGGTTATAATATTATGGCAGATCTTTGGATTGTCTCTACCCACACACTGAACTCACCTTGAAGTGAGTCATCCATATAATCTAAATATGCACACACATGCCAATAGCTTTGATAAAGACACACGCACAGACATATACAGCAATCTCACTTGTGATATATGCACATATTCATACGTGCATAAACGCGGTCATTCCCACACATTCCTTCAGCCAACTGCATCATGGTGGTTCACTACACCAGTAGGAAAATGGCCTGTGACTGACTCATAAAAAAGCAGGGATCATGGTGACTTTCAAGGGAACGGTTAACTCTCAGTCCTGCCGATGAATCATAAAGGAATATTTGCTGCCACACTATTCGATTCACTGAATTAAGGCTTTTAAATCCATGAAAAATCAATTCCGTCGTAAGACAAAAGCAAAACAGTTATAGCCAAATAATTAATCCTTTTTGTTTTACCTGAATCCACTCCAAAATGAAAAGGTACTTCCCTTCCACATCCCAAACTATTCTACCAAATTTCATGAAAATATGTTGTGAAGTTTTTGTGTAATCCCACTGTTACACACACAAACCCACACACAGACCGTGAAGATAACCCCCTTGAGAGGGACCGTTTAACGATACAAACGTCACAATGACCCTGTGGGTAGAAGAAGATGCACAGCTTTTCTGTTGCTTTCTATTGTGTCATTTCTGCTGAGTTAGAACACCTCTTCCAATTGGTCATCTCTGCAACTTGCATGTTTCTGTTTGTGTGTGTGTTTTTGTTTTTTTTCCTGAAGGCAAGAGTAGCAAGTTGGCTGTCAGGAAAGAACGTCCCAGAAACATTAGAAGTGCAGTTTGTAGGTGCCAAGATGGCTGACACTCAGTTGACAGCATAAAAATCAGCAACACACACATACAAGTCAATACACATGTGCGCGCTCACACACAAAGTGACAGCAAATAAGTCAGCAGCAAAAATAACAACCTGACTAATATAGCTGCGTCTCGGTCATCAGATTAAACCGTCATAGTGACAGCCAGCAAAGTGAGCAATTAGAACTTTGTGCGGAGTGAGAGGATGATGGAGGGGCCGCTTTTTGACGCTCTTTCCCTACAGCAGCCAGTGGGTTTAAATTTTTGTGGTTTTAGAACATAACTGACAAAAGCGCTCTTTTTGTTTTCCTTGCCAGAATCAAACTACCTGGATGTGCTGAATGTAGAAATGTTATGAATTACCTCACCACAGGGTAGGAATTACACCACGCCAAAATAGCCAGTGCCATGGACGACCCAAGGTAAGATCCGGATGTCCTTTCAACCACACGACTTGTTTGACAGGTCTTGAATTAGAAGTTTTTTCATCAATCAAAACACTTTTCCAACAGTCTGTGTCGCCATTCTGGATGCAAATCAGCAGAGTTCTGCCATTAACATTAAAACAGCTAAACAGCTAATTTTGGGAGATTTTTTGAAGTTGTTGGTTGATTAAGAGTCTGGCAATAACTCAGACATTAATGGAGAAATTTGCATGAATTTTTACTGTTGTGCCTTGGCGGAGGTTTGCACTCTCTGAGTGCTTTTCCCAGTTGTTGTTTTGTATTGTTTTGACTTCATACTATGTAAATATCACTGACTGTGATAACATATTTTGAGACCTATGTTTTGAATAGACGATCTCTAAAAGGATTCCATTTTTCAAAGTTCAGAGCGGAATTGCCCTAAAAATTATTGAACCCGTCAGACCCCGTTGAGAATTCAATTGAAAAACAGTCCAAAACACTATTATGCATCCGAACTGCATTATAAGATCAGTATCAGGTCTAACTAGAGTACAGAATGAAAAATACATTTGAATAAAAAAGGGTCAAAAAAACAGATAATGAGTGATGTTGCAACTCTTTATGTGTTATTACTCACTTCCCTCTTGATTTATGCGGAAATACGGATAAGAGTTATTCTCGGGTTTGCAGATAGAAAGTCAGGAGTGTCTCTTATTGGATTCCTCCTCAAAAACCCCTAAAACATCCAGTGTATGATAGTCAATATACAGACATGCATCATCAAGTGGGCCAACTAAATGTGGATGTTCAATATTAAACGTGACGCAGTTTGTAAGGCAAACAGAAGACAAAGAAAGCGGAACAATAATAATAGTTAAGATAATATGCAAACTATGTGTTCAGTGAGGGAATAACATAAAAATACAATGACTCACTTCTATGTGTGACAACAGAATCATATGTTGTTAACGTCTGAAGAGCTGATACAGCAAAAAAGAGGAGTGTGAACTACAAATAAAAACATTATACAATGATAAAGGGCAATGATGATAAATACATGTTAACATTTGTGAAGCAAGGACCTCATACTCTATATATTAAAATATTAACTTTAACAATTTTCTGTCAATCAACCAATCGATTAATTGAAGTATCATTTAATGCCTTGAAAAAAAGCAACATTGAAAATGCTTTGCAATAAAATCCCACGTCACACCTTCAATTGACTGTTTTCACCCAGGGTTTAGATTTAGATTTATTGTCCCAGATGGATATTTGTTTCCACAGTCAGTACACTTAGCAACATATAGATACACACATAGCCACATACAAATATAGGCAGTAAAAAAAGTCTCAAATGAATGCTTTCATCATCCCAACTCACAACAGTGTCATCGAGGTAGTTTGTTCAGGACTGCTATTGCAGAGGGGACAAAACTCCTGCTGAAACGAGCTCTTCTCCATTTGAGAGTCCTGTATCTCTGGCCAGATGGAAGTAATGTGAAGTGTTGATTGAGGGAGTGATCAGTGTCATTTGCTATTGTAAGTTCTACTCGTGTGACAGCTCTGAGGTTCGTATCTGAGAGAACTTTTCAGAGAAGCATATGGTATAAGTCACAACTGTCCATTTGTTTAGCCTCATCCATGAACCTAAAAAATATCACAATTTTGCAAAGAAACCGCCTGCATCTGGAATATGCTCTCTTTATCTGATTTAGGAATTTATTTTATTTGTTGATTTGACTGGGAAAGCACACAGCCTCCCAGCCGCGCCAGTTAGCTATGAGCAAATTTACGTCTGTAGTCCGTGGGAAGGAGACAAAGAGAACATCACTGTCAAGACAGAAGACTGATCTGTAGTATGGTTTTCATTATTTAGGTATGTTTATCATTATTTAGTATTTCCTTCTGCTTTGGTCATATTTCTTTCAACGATGTCTTTGTGTGTTTTATAAAATACACCAACAGAGTCCGAGCATGATCGTAAAAGCTGAATTTGAATAATTCAGCATGGAACAGTAAGCCAACATAATGCTTTGCTTCTATTTTGGGTCTCCAAAAAAAACTGCAAATAAACAGGAGAAATGCAGCCAAATCCTTCAGTGTTATGTGTCTGTTTATCTAAAGGTCTATTTTTCCAGTGATCTGACACATAGCAAACCAGATTAAAAGAATACCAATCGCACCTTGAAGCAACAATCAACCTTTCCCCATCGGCTGGCATTTTATTGAATTACTGCATTGGGCACAAGCTAGCTTTAAAGACGTCCACTGTTAGCCTGTACGAGACAAAAGTGTTTATTTCTCTGGTTGTTTTACCTCTTATATACTACACGTACACCAAAGGGTGATACACTAACAAAAACACAAACACAATTGCCAACAGTCTTTATTTCAATAAACACTGTTTATTGAAATAAAGACTGCAGTCTATTTCAATAAAATAGACTGCAACCTTTTCACACTAAATTACCTCCTGTAAGGTGCGACCGAGTCTTTCCCTGAGGGACGAAAGCAAAAATGCAGTTTTTATGTTGTGACGAAGTAGTATTAAAAGACAAGTGCAGTAACAGTCTATTAAATGGACATTGCAGGAGGTTTAATGTGCTGTACTTATGGTATATATATTAGGAGAGAACAAATACAGCATTTGAGAATCATGACAGTTTAATCCATTACAACGAGAAAAAAAGAGTTATAAGGCGAAGTTACGGGTAGTTTGGATGAAGTCTGCACAAGTCACAGCGTTTCTGTTTGTTTGAAGCAATGTTTGAAGCATTTTCGGATAAATGTGTGCATCCATGTTGGGGAGTTGGGAGAGGGGGATGGTTTGGGTGAATATTTTTTCTCTAATCAATCTGGGCATTTTTCTGTTCCCAAGGGAACCCAGCCCCCCCACCCTATCCCTTCATCGTCAAACTTCCTCCCCCCTTTTGCTCTCCTTCTCTCCGTACTTCCCTCTCCCTTCCCCCATGTGAGAGAGCCAACCATGAGGAGGTGTGATTACCACTGATCTGTCCTAACACAGTCCATTTCCTCCTCTCTTGCTTTTGCGCTCCACAAGGCCATAACCACATGCTCATACCCTTGCCTGGGGAAAGAGTTTTTTTCTCTTTTGCTAGGAGATTGGATCCAAAGCTGTCGACGATCATAGTATCTATAAAACCAGACTTGTGATATTACACAAATGTCAATATAACTATTGCAGCCTGCAAAACAAAATTTTGTGCTTTCAACGTTGCTTCATACAGCCCATCGAGCCGAACTAGAAAATTGACAGCTGACACATAACTGACGGATGATTATAGTTATTGCTGCACATGATGGTGAAATGGCAGGTGGTTAAGTGGAGGACAGAGAGACGGTGCTGCGTTGGAGGTGGGGGCAAGCAAAAAGAAAGTAATTAACAGGCTGTACAGGAGTGAGTCCCAAGGGTCAACACAGTGGTGTGTGCTATGTGTGTGTTTGTGTGTGTGTTAGAATCAGAGCAAGACATCACCATTTCAATTGGCTAATCTTTATCTGTGAGTGTGTGAGGGGCACCTGCCACACATGAATAGATAAACACACACCCACATGCACCCGTGTCTGTGACACACCATTTGGCACATTGCAGATCTGATGAAAGAGGTCTGATGTTGATGCAGAAATAAGGGATTAATGGGTGAAGAAGGAGTGGGGGCGTTGTCTCGCTCCACATACGCACATACTGCTGTTTCAGTGGACAGCAGTGAATGTGCTAGTTTTGACTGACCTTAAGTCAGACATAGAAGCAGTAGGTAGTTGTATGCCTTTAAAGTACCATTGGTTAGAGGGGGGAGTTACACGTTAAGTGTAATATTTAACCTCTTGGAAGTCTTCCTCCAATTTTACCATTCAAATAGTCACTAGAATCAGCTGCGGTCATGGTTTCTCTTCTTGCTATTGTTTCTTTCTAAATAATGTTTTCAGAATGTCACCCTCTTGATTTTCTTTCTTCTCCTTCAAACCCACTCCCGTTGGCTTCTTATTCTCTTTCTGTTCCTTCCCTATCAAGGCTTAGCTCCCTTATCTTCTCTTTTTTTCTATTCTTCTGTCCTTAACTACACGCCCCCTTACATTTCATTCAGCTGTATAATCACATCAATAAGCAGCATTACTGTATGCGTGATTTTGTGTGAGTAATTTCACAGTAAACTGCTTTAACTCCACTTTAATCCTTTTATGTGTCGCTCAAAAGCATCAGAGGTGAGTTGGTCCTATTTTAACATGATGGAAATGTGAATCCATATCCTAGATTTTGGTACAAGTTGGTATCATTCCCGTTGCATGAAAGCAGAGCAAGAACGTTTCTCTCCAGTGAATCTCTAACTAATTTAACTATAATCCTGCACTACAGGACTTATGATGTTAGTCTTTATTTCCAGAAAGTGAAAAAAAAATGCCATCCAATATCCTGCTGAAAGAACCTTTTACCCACAGCATTGGCAGTTATGTTTCTGAAAACGAAAGAAATGAAACACGTCACTTGTGTTGCCTTAACGTATAACTTGGATTTCAGTTACTGTCCAGAATAAAAACCATATATCTCCATATTAACAGGTTCCCAGATGAGAATTGAATACCCTTTTTCTATAAAAGATAATAGATAACAGAACCAGCACTATGGAATGGAAATGAAAATATGACATAGTTACGCATTAGAGCGAATGGCAGATGCCGACTACTTTCAAATGACCTTTAGACTTACAATCGTTATCCCTCCTTTCCCACCAATCTAATATTCTCCATAGCTTCACTCTCTTTTCTCTCTCAGACGCAAACTCTCTCTCTAATAGTCTTTGTCGCTACCTCACTCATTCCATCTCACTCTTCCGCCTTTCAGCTCATCACTCTTTCAATGCATAAATACAAACCCACATAGACGTTAGTGAGCGCCCACATGAATGGAAAAGGTTGCAAAAATGTGGCGCTGAATTCAATTTAAATCCTCTGCTGTAGAAAAATTGACTGACTCTCAGTTACACCAGACGAGTGACCACGACTTGACAACACAGATTCTTTCCCCCAGTTGTAGGAAAACACATGCACAGGATTTCCGGGAACGAAGGCTCCCGAAGAAATCCCATCACCATACACACACATACACACTCACGCACACAATCCATCCCCCACCAGTAGCGTTCAGTGAGGACCCTTGAAGTGGTCGATCAATAATTACAACAATCCTTATTACATGCTCTCATTTCCCTCTAGAGACTAAAGCTAATGTAGAACAATAGCAGCAGCAGGGTGAGGATGCTTTGTTGTCCACTGAAGAATCCTACATGATTCAGGCAATTAGTGGGAAATGAAGTGGACTGGACATTACTTTTATTATATATGATGGGATGCAGCTACATAACTTGCATCGTAAAGATTTACAAAGTTTCCATTCCTCTTGGATCTAAAGCTGTATCTAGAAAGACATTTTTTAAAATTTGGATCAAGTACTGGCATAGCAGTCACATTTCCTGTTGTTCATCAGCATGCTTTTTCAGGCACAGGTGTTACTGATCAATTGTTTCTTAGTAGATTAATCCAATCCAGCGCCACTCAACTACAAAACACTTGATATTATAAAGCATTTTATAATGACTAATCATAAACAAATGAAAAAAGATCTGCCAAAAAAGGGACCATGTTTCTTGTTATGTTATTAATACTGGCATTGTTATTATTTTGTTTTAAAATATTTTCATCACATATCTGAGCCGTTTAAATTACAGATTGAGTTTGAAAGATCTCTCAATGCTGTCAATGATATGGACATAACAATAACAAATGACAATAACACTAACCAACACACACAGACACACATAAATGCAATGCCTCAAATTACACACTGAAGGAAAATAAATTGGTTAGTTTGATATTGACATGTGTGATCATATATACCATTGCTGACACATCACACATTATAATTACAATCAGTCAGATGTTTTAATAATCCACTAAGCATGGCTGGAACTGCAACAAATGATTCATATGAAATGATTCAATCCTCCAAATTGGTTCTGAGCATGTGCAACCCAGCAGACATGAAAGTGAGGGTAGACAACTCGCTTTGTTAGCTACTCATCTTAAGCTTTGGGGAAAAACAATGATTCGGACTGTCTATCGGCATATGTGTGAGATACATATAAAAACATGAATGGTGGGAAATAGAAGGTTGCTTCTGGGTTGGATTTGGCCTGTAGACCATCAGTTGAATAAGCTGGACCTACTTTGGCTATATTACACAAATTATATTTCCATTGAGTACATAAATTTGCAATTATCATCATTTCAATCAATCACCAACTAGCTCCCATAAAATAAGGAGCTTTCCAGCCTCCTAAAAATAATGCTCACCGGCCATCCAGATGGTGGCCATCTTGATGGTGAAAATATTTTGTAATACAGGAAGGATTTCATAATGCCAATGCAATTAGCTGAGGCGTGCATGAGTGCCAAATTCATTAACTTCCATATTTTATGGGTTGGTGGGGACGGGAGGAGGTGACGGAGTAAGTGGGGGGAGGGAAGAGGTTAGCAACATGGAGCCAGCTTTGTTTCAGCCAAACCAAGAATTGAGTGGGCAGAAATGAAACAGAAAAATATAGAAGAGAGATTTATTAGAATATTTCTTCTGTCCCCTACTGCCTGCTAGCCTACAACTTGTTGACTTGCTTCCCCATTGCTTACATTTCCTCTCAGGGTCGGCAGATTCTTGCCTTTACAAGGGGCTTGCTCTGAAGGAGCCATGGGGCTGCAGTCCAATTTCAACATTGCTACTTGCCTCCTAGCTGTCATCTCAAAGTCTTGCTTTAGATTCACTACTGTGATCCCGATTCAGACCCCTAAAGAACAGCAATGATGGAGATAAATGGTGATGGAATTCCCCACTGATGAGTGGGACTTGCCATTGATCTTGGGAATTTATAATGAAGTGGATAGGATTTTGCTGCATCCGTTGTACTTTCCAGACTCCAAAAGAAGGAAAACCTTATAGCCCACACACTCAAGACACAGGTGACAGAGCTGGGTAAACTGAAACACCATCAGATCCAAATTTAGGATAAGTCAGTGAAATAAAAAGGTAGGCCATATAACCCATATAATGCCTCTGAGAGAAACAATATGTGTTGTACCAGCACTCATTCTCTGTAACAGAACGATGAACTAAACTGTGTCATAGCAGTACGAAGACAATGCTTTGCTTAGCAGGGAATCCATCGGGGGCTCCTGGCTTGGGATCTTGTTACTTGAAGTAAAGCAACCACACAAATTCATATAACAGCGTAACAGGGGTTTCCTAATCAGCTGTTCATTTTGTTTATTGAGTTTTCATTGACTTCCTCTCAGGTGTGCTCTTATTCTCGGTCACTCTGGTTTATATCCCTCTATTCCCATGTTGCTAATAGTGCTTCATCTCCCTCTGTGCTGCTTTCTTTCAACCCACACTCCAATCACGGGCATCTGTGGGAGGAGGGATTCCTCCCCCAGACACTCTGAAATACACTAGGCTGGCACTAATAAAAGCAGCCAACTTCAATTGGAAGTATTCTTCATCTCTCTCACTAATTCAGAGTGTAGCATTTCACACCGTTAAAACCTCGAAAAAATAATGGAAGAAAAATGTGACTTACATGGCAGGTGCACTACCCTCAACTCACCTCATCACACACAATGCAATGTATCAAATTCTATAAGTTGCTTTTGCAAAACTGATAAGGAATATTAGTCCAAAGTAGATAATTAGTTGGCGTAAGGAACTGGTGAACAAGTGGCCAATGAGCACAACTAAGGTTTCAGTGGACTACAGATTATGCCATATTCTATATTCTGATTTTACGCAAACAAGAAACAATGCCGACACCTTTTTCCTTCCAAATGGAAACAATCAGTGAGAACTCTTGAAGTTACCGGCAGGACTATTAATAAATCAACTAAACCTTAATAACGACACCCCAATTGTTTTTATAAAATGTTCCTGGTAAACCGCTGCACAAAGGGGAGAATTTTCACAACATTTTGCAGCAGTGCATGAAATACACACTTAAACACCTTGTGAGTGACTAATGTAAGAACAATACAAATGGGAAGACAAGCCTCTCTGCATGTGTTTTATGGAGTTTTGACAACCGTAGCAGTTTAGCAACAAGAAAGGAATTCTAGGCTGATGGAGAGAAACTGACAATGGACTTAATATGAAGTGTGTCCGTCATTTTGTGTTGTTTATAGGACTTGATAAGAGAACTTGAAGTTGCAGACTGTGCCTTTCTGCATGTGTCACTCTTCAGTCATGAGTATATGACTATGACACCTCTCTTTTTTTTCCTAGTGCATATTGCTGCACACAGTTTGAAGGCCACCAACATGAGCAAGGGCAGCCAAGGAATAAAACCACCGAAATAAATACAGGAGAAAAACAAAGTACTGGGGACAGTGCATTATTTTCAAAGGTACAGCGTGAGCCAAGAAAGCAGAGCTAAAGAAAAACAACGAGTAGCGCCCAAGAGAGATGAATGAACAGAGATAAAAGGAGCCAATGGAGACACAGACAAACCAAATGGGATGAAGAATGAAATAAAGACAAAGTACCTAACGATAGAGAGAAAAGTGTGAGGGCAGAAGGATGGTCTTAATGCACACAGAGGTGAGAAGAGAAAGTTTATTAAGCTCATGGATGGTTCACAATCCAATCAATACCTCTCCTCTCTTATTTGAAACATGACTTGCCATAAGGACTTCAAAATGAAGATCCAAATCTCAGACTCATGTAATTCACACACACATAGACACAAACACAAGGGAGAAGGTAATGTGCACCTATAAGTGTGTACACACATCTAAATCATAATTGACTCCATAGTGAAGTATATCCATTAAGACACTTGACCTTTTTTTCTTTCTTATTTGAGGTTGGAAAGGGTTTGGCAATGATTGCTAGCAACGTGTCTATGCTCAGGTCAAATAACATACCCAGCAGCATAATTCAAGACCAGCCGTCCGTGGGCACAATGTCTACCAAATGCCAATGTTACTGAGAAGACCAGTGACCGTCTCTAAACATACAGTACGCAAATATACATTGATGCTTCATCTAAATACTAATATCTTAATTCATAGGACTGGAATAAATAACTGCAGATGGAAGTAAAGTTTTTTTCCATTGGGAGTAGCTATAATAATGAGCTCAGGTCTACAGCACCAGTTTCTCCAGCCATTCTGACCAAAGTAAGAAGATGACATGTAAGAGGAAGGACAGGAGAGAGACGTGCCCACGTGCATTTCAGTTCCTCCTCCATCATAGGAAAAGCTTTGTTATTAATAAATCAGTTGTGCATGCATTATAAATGGATGTCTGTACATCCAAGCTTGCACAAAAACACACACACAAAACCAACTATAGCACTTGTATATTTCCAAAACCATGATCAGATGAGGAGAGCGAGAGAAGAGCTTATGCATCTGCCTGGGTGTCCCATTTTATAACATGTGTTACTATCTACATAACCTCACACTTTCTGCATGTCTCAGCGTTCATCTAATTTGGTATAAAACCCATATCTAGGTTGAATTAAGTTTATGAACGAAGCATGGATGGCTTAACAGGATGATTAAAATCACTGACCACCTTATGCATCATTAAAACAAAGATGTGCAAATATAAAGAAAAACCCCATTTGATGTCATTTTAATAAAGCCTTACAATATTAGGAAATAATGAGAGTCAAAATATTATGTGTGTCCGTCTAGTTAATCAAGAGGTTGACAACTAATCGTTACACACAAGCATTTAAGATTATTTTTTACCATGAGCTATCACACACACACACAAACATATGCAAACACTCCAGAGGCATACCAACAGAATACACACAGGCTCCCTCCACATATTCAGTATACAAGGTCACAAATGCTTCTAAAAAGGCACTTAAGACAAATGTGTCTTGATTTATGTGCAGATATGAGCATGCACATGAAAATATGTGTTAGGAAGCAACCTCAAAACACATTGGAGAATTTAGCCAGGCTGAGGGAGATGAAGAGATGCATATATGCACAAATACAAACAGTGTCTCGCTCCGATGATGCTAGCAGAGTGGAGCCAATGAAGCCACCAGCCAGCTAGAAAGCAAGCCCTCATCTGTTACCTTTCTTTTTTGTTCCCGGGACGTTGCTCTCCTGCTCTTCCTCCGTTTCTCCTTCTCGTCCTCTAATGCATTCACATCCACTTCCCCCCGATTCTTCTTCAGTTGGGAGGCCGCGTGAGCCATGATAGGTAATAAGGAAAAATATGAAGAAGCACCACACACTACACACGCGTGCCTCACCTGAAATCCTAGAGAAGTTCTTTGACTGTTATTGACAAAACTGGGATCTCAGAGGAAAAAATCGGGGTAGAAAAGGAAAGAGGGGGAAAGGGAAAAAAATGCCTTCCTTGAAAAGGAGAATGGAGAAGAGTAGGGTTTCTTTTATGAATGTTTGTATATCCTGTGTGTCCTTTCTTGAGGTTGTTGCTCTGATCTGCTCTCTCTCTCTGTTTTACGAGTGATAGAAAGTAAGAAGAGAAGAGACAGCAACACAGCAGCTTCTTCTCATCTCCTCTTCATCCTTCTCCCTGTTGTGTGGCATCCACTTGCAGTATGAGAGGAGTTCATCCAGGAGAGGTGAGGACAAACCAGATGGAAAGAAAAGAGACACGAGCATCACGGCACAGAGGTGGAGGGAGGGAGGAGAGAGGGAGAGAGAGAGAGAGAATGAGAGAGAGAGAGAGAGAATGGAGTTGGAGGGAGGGAGGGTACAATGGATGGTTACTACAGCAACGATCCTCTGTTTCAATACATCCTCCTAAATGTTTCTCTCTTTCTTTCTTATTCTCTCTGATTTTTTCTCCACAGCTTTACCTTGCCTTACACGCCGGCGTGCAGATGTGTGTGAGGGTGTGTGAAAAGGTGTAAGTGCATTAATAAAGCGAAGGCACCGCCTAGCAAAGGAATGGAAATTGTGACAGGAAGTGTTTATATGAGTGCGTGTGTGTGTCCATGTTTATGTGTTTTTATACCAGCTATATGCAATCACAAACACATCCACACGTAGCTAACCTGACTAACCTCGTCACTGGCCTCCATCAATCTCTGCATCTGTGTCCTGTCCCATGTTTTTGCCGTGATCATTGGGAGGGTGTTTAGCCCAGTTGCCTAGCTCATTTTGATGGCTATTAGTTGATTCTGATAGCAATTTTGGCTGATCCATCCGAATTTCTCAATGAACTCTCTTCCGTCCCAATGTTTGAAAACTTCCATCGCCTCGTGATCAAAAGCTTTTATGCTAATGGTGTAAAAAAACACCACTGCTTGGATGCCCCATGCACCCGGACCACCCAGTCGACAGTAGGACTGCTAGCTGCCAGCTGTATGGATAACAGAGATAGCTAAAAAATGGCAGCTATGGTTAGCAGCAGCTAAAATGTGACTGTTGGGCAAGTTCCCCACAATGCCTCTGTGTGAAAATATGTATGACCAGACAATCCACTGACCAAAACATGTCCAAACACACACATAATAAAACATTTTATGATATACAATATAATCGATTTTCTATTGTTTCAAACTGACAGTGTGCTTGAGATATTCATGTGCTCATACCTTATAAGGAAGAAGTGAATGCATTAAAAAAATGACACCCATCAAGTATGCAAGCCAGGCAGCTACTAAATGAATAAATTAATCTTAAAAGTGCAGAAGCAAATGCCTTTTTTCTCTGATTTATGGGCTTCCCTAACCGTACTGTGGTCATCCCACCATCTGGGATCATTGACATAGTGATGGAGAGGTCATATAGGACTGGGGTAGCTTTTGTTTCACCAAATCACATGGGTCTTTGTTGAGGACTGAGGGACAGAGGAGAACAAGGTGGTGGAGGGAGAGACAGGAAATTAAGACCTACACAAACATGGGGAAAGACAACAAAGGCTTCTGTGACTGAGAAGAAAAAAGAAGCCTTATTCAGGATGCCCTTCCCTTCAGCCGCATTCATGTCAGACATGGCAGCGTGGAGACAGATAGACCAAACAGCGGCCATCTTTGCATTTTCTTTCTCTGCCTGACTATCTGTCAGGCATCAATGAGCCAGCTGGGGTCCTCCCAATACCATGAGAATGCCTGAACGCATGCCTGTCTGCTTTCCACAAAATCTTCTGTATTTGTTCAAGGCTCTACCTGCACATATGGGCTAAAAAAGAACCATATGGGGGGAACGCTGAAAAAGAGATGAGATGGAGGGTCACTGCCGCAAAAGCTAGAGGAAAACAATTCTCCAGGGACAGAAGACAGCTTTAGCTGGTGGACACCAGTCATGTAACGACATGAGCATGAAATTCCCTTTTATCTTCCTCAAATATATTCATCGTCCCCGATCTATTTTTTCTTTATATTCGTCCTCAAACAACAGCCACTACCATGAAAGGGGAGAATAAAGCTGACTTAAAACCCCCATCATGCATCAGGGGTGTGACATTATGCCAAATTATCATGCGGTTGCTAGGCGAGGGCCAATGGGGTTGCTTCAGGGAGAGAAGGATGAAAGGATAAGGAGCGTGGAGAGGTAAGAGGAGGGATTGGGAAGGCGTGGACCAGGGAATGGGTACATGTGTGCAAGTATATGCATACATAAGTTAGCATATAAGGCCAATAAATACATCTGAGAGGAGACACGAAATGACTGCATTCGAATGTGGAATATAGAATATATTAGAATATAGAGAATATAATACAAAATCCTGAGCAAAAATTAGCCTTTACTAGCCTTATCAAATATGATTTTCTTTTAAGGTAGTACAACCCAATCCTAGAGTTTCCTATAAGATTTCAAACACTGGCATTTTGTAGGCAAAATTAAACCACAAATACTACAATAGAGCAGATTTGGCTGGTTCCAGCGAACGAAAGAAGTGTCCGTATTTGGAGATTTTCCATGGTTCTCCAGGCTCAATGCCACTCACACACAACCACAGCCCAGGAGCGATTGCTACAACCATCATTCACATACATCATTAGAAATTGCTAGTGGTATTTGTCGTTAGCTCATAATATATTTCATTTATTACATTCTTATATACTGTATAATGTACATTATTTTATTTAAGCTATTTAAAATAATATTATTTGACTGTGTATTTATGCATACCACATTGGAAAGGATAACTTTTTTAATCCTCACATATCTCCGGAGTTCCCTGGGTCCATTTTAACCAGGTATTTCCATTGACTGCGGTGTCTTGCTTTCTCCTGAGTCTGTAAAGCCGACGGCTGAAACTCCCATGGGTGCAACGGACCCAATAACTGCATCAGTTTCATTGACATTTTTGACCTCCATGATCACAACAGTGTGTCTCCCCAACACCAACAAAAACAAGCAGAGAAAAGACAGCATCTGGATGACTGAAGCTGGATAGGTCACTGAGCTACCGAATAACCAACTCTCAGAAAATTACAAAAACAATTCTAACTCTAAGCAATATAGGGGTTTTGACATTTTTTATGAATCTGGGAAGAAGAACCCTAGCGACCAACTTTCAATTCAAAGTCTCTGTGAGACTACGTGAACCAAATGTGGCTCCTAATCATCATTGTTTGCTTCTCATCCACACCACAAAAGACAGTCATCATGCTGCCTCTTCATCCATGCATGGGGATGGACAATGTCACAAAATGCTGTGTGTAATATCCGTTTTTATCATTTGAAAAAGGTAAAATAACAACTAGTGTTTCATCTATGGCTCAGCTGATCTGTCATTATTCTTTGTGATCTGCTGCACTCTAGTGTTGAATAGCAGCTGCAATTTATTGTAAAAGTGCACAGATGGCTCTGTGCAAAACAAAAAAGAAGGTGATTTTATACCTTACATTATTAAACAGCACCAGATTAAGAACTGAATTCGGCAAACATTACCTCAGAAGTCCATGTTTGTGTTTTTTTTTTGTTTATAGCTATTAGCTTTTGCTTTTGCTAAATAAAGCTCACCAAATACAGTTTAAAGCAAATGTTTGTTTATTTAAAGCTTTCTTTATTTTTTATTTTTTCAATGTATTTAATGTATTTCTTTAAAGTGTTATTAGTCTCTTATCAGCAATATAGTCAGTGCATATTTCAGGTCTACAGTATAAACAAAAATACAAATAGGTTCTTATTATTTGGTCTACACTGAAAAAATCCCTATTTCATTGCAGTAAAACTAATTTATATATAAAATAATTATCAAATAATTTAAAAACTTGGCCCTTTTCCTGGATTGCTTGGAAAATCACCAGTTCCGTTAATCTATATCTATATTTTTCAGATGTAAAATTTTGTCTTCTGCCTCTCTGCTTATGGATTTCACATCAGATTTACCGGATCTCATTGCAGATCCAGCTTGGTTTCTCTCCTCATGTCTTAGAACAGCTGAATGATTGTACTTTTCTATTGAATGAGAGCAGACCAGTGAAAATGATCTTTTCCATCTCTCTGCTTATACCCAAGGGTGAGGAAACCTTTTGGGGAATGCCTTAAGGAAGAGGAAAACAATGGAAAAAAAAAATAAAACTATGAAAGGTCCAAGGTCTTTTGGGAAATCGAACCCACACAGAGAAGGCTCCATACGCCACCTACAACCGGCCTAAAGGCTAATGCATCGACATATAGGGAAGGAGAAGGTTCTGGATGGAAGAAGGAATGAAATATTTTATCGAAAACCAAAGTATATTAAAAGAATACTTTGATTAATTTGCCTACAAAAAGAAAGCAGAGGGGGAAAGGTGAGAGGTGGGCCGAACAATATGACCAAAAAAAAAAATCAGATATAGATTAAAACAAATCACTCATCAAGGATCTTATATTTAGTTCGCTGGCAGCTTCACTCTGCCAGTGTGTGAAAAATGTTTGCAGTATTAAGGCCACAGTTGGAAAAAGTTGTTTTGGTGAGATTTATTTTTACTTCACAATGTGAACTCTATTTTTCATACCCCTGCTCCCCATTATCCATATTACTCTAATGCTTTCCCTTCAGATGAGCAATATGTGGCATGAGGCCTGTGCTTTAACCCAGTTAGCCTCCACTAACCTACCTAAATGTGTGTCACGACCAAGTGTTCCCTTTCAAACTAGAACAAAATGTCCTTACATAGTTTCCCCACTGAGGGGCAGACAGACATTCCCAGAAGAGGTGAGCCGCCCATAGGTGGGGTTTTAAAAAGCTGATTTATAGGGAAATATGATTTTTGCAAGCACTCAATCGGTCAGTCTGTTTTTCTTTTTTTAATGTCTGGTTCCTTCACCGGCTAAAAGAAAAGGTCAGAGAATGAGATGCAGATAGTTAATAAACTGTGTCATACAGGACACATTGTGTCATACCTCTAAATGAACTGTCAACAGAGAACCACTTTCTGCTTCGGAAAATGGGGTTACATTGCAAACCCTAATAGCCCTAACAAAGAAACCACGTTGTTACCAAACACTACAGGAAGCTTTAGAAAAAATGTGCTTCATGCAACAGTAACAGAGTAGAAAATCCATAGCCCAGGATAAACCCGCCGAGGCCGGTTGGATTAACACATTTTGAAATGGATTTATATTTTATGACACCAGTGGAGGTGATGGGCGCCCCAAACCAATGAGACAGGCCTCCAGGTTTGAACCACCTTTTCCATTAGCTTTATTTTCAATAAAAGTAGTGGTATTTACAACCACTAAATAAAAGAACACAAGAAGTTTCACTTGACTTGACACAATGAGAAATGACCAGACAAACTGTTGTCATACATGTTGTCCTTATTACCGTTTCCACATGCCCCCAACGGTGTGGAATAATCCAAGGTTTTGACAAGCGATGGTGCTGAAATATAATCAAAACATTTGAATGGTATAAAGCTTTTCTGGCAATGCTTCCGGACTATTCAGACAGATTCATTGGTAGATCCAAATAAGAACAAAACCAAACACACTAGGCTGTTGGTGTAGGACTTCCGTTTCTCAATGGGGAGTAAATTTCTTGGATGACACAAATGGTGGTCTGACGGCGGTGGCTTTGCAGTGGGGGAAGCGATTCCTCTTCTGTTTCATACAGAGATGAAAGCAGAAGAATAAGCAATTTCACGGTCTGTTGACAACAGTAATACACAGCCATGCACAATCAAACCAAGTTTGTTCCCATTCATAGGCGGCTTTAACGCTGCATACCAAATGGCAATGAGTCATTTCACTAATGCCCAACACAGCTCAGCATTATGTTGTACAAAAGAGCAGGAAAACCAAGTTATCTGGATCCTAGGGGTATTTTATACCTCCCGAGCAATTGTTTGAAAGTGATGCAAAGTTCCAAACTATATTGTGACATTGTATTGTGACGAAATAATTGTGCACCTATGCAACTCTCCTGTGCATTAAATGTGTCTCTTAATTCAATATATTGTGAGGAAGTCCAATTAAAGCGCGTTCTTGAGGAAATGGAAAGAATGACTGTGTTTGCAGCTCAGGAAAAAAACTTCTATTTGGTCATTAATAAAACACAGTTTCCTGTTAGCAACCATTAGGAGTTGTCTTGAGTGGTTTTTAACTGAAACCATTAAATAAAATAAAAAAGACTGTGGTGTTGACTTTTATTTCCCGAATCTAATGGGAGAGCAATGGATTCACAAAAACAAGAAGATGGGGGTGTGGTTCATTGAGAGAAGCATCTTAACTGATGATGAGAAACAATAAAGAGAAAGAAAGGTGAATTATAAATGTTAAGAACTGAAGATGGAATTAATACCAGGCGACAGATCCAGAATGTAAAACAATTGTCAGAAAACTGCTCTGTAAAATGTACTTAATACATGTTGGGTTATTGTGTTGTTTATAATTATTATTTCCACTTAAGTATTATTCATTTTAGACTACATTTATGTGAACTCCAGGAACCCTGCGCTATGTATTTTATATTTTCTTAAGTGGACCTTGAAACTGCCTGAAATAATCTGATGCCACCAAAGTTTACAAAATGTATGATTCCTTTAGATCATACAATTAATAAACACGTTTGTGTAAGTGGGGAAACTTTCAAAATGTGCATTTTAACATTAAAAAAACTGTACTAAAATGGCTGGAGTGTTCCTTAGCATGTGGTTCAAAACTATTGGCCTCGCTTTCTCTTAAAACTGGGCATTTGTTCACAAGGAAAGACCTATGTTGTTTAATAAAATCATAAATTAAACTGCATTTTGAAATACTATAATGATGGCAGTGTTTTGGTAACCTCTGCAACTTTCGTATTTGCAAAATAACAAAAAGGAATGGTTCTGCAAGACTGCTCTTTTCAGCAAACCTGGGAAGCCGTTGCATGCATGTACGTACAGGCTATTTATTTGTGTGTAACTGTCTATGAGAAGCTGTGCAAACTTCAGCAAGGAATCTTAGCCACGTGACGTTACGACAAAGTGTCAAAGTGCAAGGGTGCGTGAATCGCTGTGTGTTTGTCAGTCCACCAGATCTGGTTACTGGAATTGCAGGAGCGGTGACTTTGTGAAGTCTTGATACTTGCCCTTAGCTTCTGGCCAGATGAATATCCTCCACAGTGTCGGTTTTCCCATCATGATTGGATCATAGAGATATGCCAAGACGCCCTCTGCCTAGGGATTCCTGCTCGCTCCCACACAATATCCATGGCCCTAATCAAACCATCATCAGACACAACCGCCCACCACACACACACACATACACACACACGCATACTCTCAGAGCGACCACCTGAAAACACTAGCTGTTCCCAGAGAACCCAGAGTCTTCAAAGACTTTGACCCAAACTTCATCTCTGACACTATTTTTTTCACTAATGAATGACGACCTGCCTGAGAATACCTGTGCGTATGCAGTACCTCATTTCCTCATTTCTTTCTTTTACGTTATTCATTATAAGTGAGTGTACATGATTTAATCACTTATATGTGATTAAATCACTTGTGAGGGATTCATAATTGAACAAGTGAAGCCAATGTTAAGTTTCAATGAATATTAGGTTTTACACTGGGATATATATGTCAGAGCAACGCTACACAAATCAAAGCCAGACAACCAGCTGTTAGATCAATCAAACTTGCTCTATTTTTACCAATCCCCTTAAAGCACGGTGGCATATACTATAAATACTCCTTCCCACACTATCTGTACAGGTTTCTCAATGCTTTCAGTAACATTTTTTTTTTTTAATCATTTCTTACAAGTGAAATATCCACATCAGGTTTAGTCCAGCACAGATCATTTTTATGAATTTTATTTACACCTCTCTGTAATCATACAGATACTGGCCCATAATGGTAACAGTTAAGTTGTTTGATCACACACAGGCCTCATTTTCAAGCGCTGGAAAACAGAGATCCAGTGATGGACACAGGTGCTGGCCAACCACACAGCTGTTGTGTAGTAGAGTCTTGTAAGTGAAATGTGGCACTACTTTTAAATCAGTACATTCCAACTCTGACATAATGCCAGAAGTCTAAAACGCTCTCTAATACGATGACTGGAAATGAAAAAGCATGTAAATGCTGCCGTGTACTGTAGTTATAACTGAATAAAAATCAGCTATATGCGTTTTCTCGGTGAGTACAAACACATTGTGGTGAACGAACACTGTAAACTACACATGCAAGCAGACATACTGTAACAGACAAACAGAATTTGACTCTTATGCTTATGCTCTTGCACCTTAGCAATAGCCTCATACTGTATATCCACTCCCTGGGTTGTTTGGATGTTAAGTACAGTGTCGCCCAACATAGAGGTGTTCCAAATGCCACGTACTGCCCCTGAATGGTCCACTCAGACAACTAGAAAAAGAAAGTCTCATACGTTAGCATGCGGCGTCACAAAGATTTTGATCATTAATATTATGTAACATTGTGTTGTACTAGGGTTTGCAGTTTCAAGTATGTCAGAATTTTCTCACCCTTTAAAAACTTTAATGGCCTTTTTTACCTGTTTGGTCAAGCACATTTTGAGCCACTATTTCTTTTTTCTGAAATGTGTGTCACTTGACTGAACCGGTTAGAGCCTCTAATCTACTGCCAAATTGAGGTACGTTATGCGAAAGAGAAAAAAATGGGGGTGCATATTAAAGTATTTGAGGATTACTGTATAGAACTATGTAATTTTATACAACCCACAAAAAAAAAAAAAATCTAAAAATGCCTTACCAAAGAGTTGATTATTTTGCATGACAAAATTCCTGATAAATCTTTTTTATCTAAAAACATTGTCAATCAAACAATCTGTCAATTTATTGTAAATTAAGACCATCCAAGTTAAAAAAAATACCCAAAAGAAATACAATATGTAAGAATAAATGATTCCATTGAGTTCTTTTGATGAAGACATTTATATGCCATGCAGCTTCATCATGTTACATGCAAGAATCTGTTACCGTTATCAAGGGATCACGACACGAGCACAATTGGACCAAAACGACAACGCAGTGTTGGTGCAGTATAAGCTAAAGTTCATCCATTCAGCAGCTTTTATCATAATAGGTTAACCCACTACCACTGGTGTAAAAGAGGAAGGATAGCAACAGTTAATGTCCAGCTCAATTGTTTGGTTGAGCTCATATTGAGTCACTATGGATATGCATGTACATGCTAAACAGTAAAGGACCAAGGATGGATCCCTTATTGTCCCTACATACAACCCCTCATAAACTAACACTCTCCGTTGACCAGAAACTCATTCATAGTCAAAGTAGTTATGAGGTTCATAAATCTAGCCCTGAAAACATCATTTAGATATCATGTAGCTTCAAAACCAAAACCAATAACATTCTGCAAGATAAGTCCCACGCTGCAAACATCGGAAGCTGGGTATCACTCTATCACTGAAAGCAATAAGTACAGAAAGAATAAGACAGGAAGAGAGTGAACTTATCGCTGCTATCCCCCACAAAACCATTAGGAAGCCAGATGATGCCAAAACAGATAAGCAATATCTAATGGTCCGTTCTCTCTTTCTCTACTACTGATCTCACCCCACCATACCCTTCCCCGCTGCTCCTTCTCGACACCTGAGGCCCCAAATTCCACATCAATGGAAATTTTCGAAAATGTTACTCCAGTTGACAGTCTGAGTTATAGGAGAGCATGGGAAGTATAGCTGCAAAGACCGTACAACTACATACACACTATCCTCCATCAGCCCATTGTTCGTCGTCCCTATACGAAGACGGTCACCCAGCTCTTGCAAAATCTATCTGTCCATGTATCCATCTTTCTGTCTCCAAAGACACTTTTCCTCAATTCCTTCATATTGGATCTTGACCTTCTTGTATTAAGATCACAACCTGTCAAGGTGATCAGTCAGCGACCAGGATGGGCTGACTGATTACCTTAGTTCACAATATTCTATCAATCTCTGCCATGTGTATACATGTATATGTGCATATATATGTGTATATGTATGCATATAAACTGCTCAAAAGTAGTAGTCATCCTGGTACCTAAAAGCAGTCAGGGTATAGTTGGCTAGCCCTTGGAGGTCAGTGAAACCATCCAAGGATCTGTCCCCCCAGACCATCACTGACCCACCACCAAACTGGTCCTGCTGGATGATGATACAGCAGCATTTAATTCTCCGCAGCATTTCCAGACTCTGTCACGCCTGCCCTGCCACATTTCAACCTGCTCTCATCTGTGAAGAGAATGTGGCACCAATGGAGAACGTGCCAATTCTGCTGTTCTCTCGTGAACACCAATGGAGCTCCACGGTGCCGGGCTGTGAGCTCAGGTCCCAGTAGAGAATGTCGTGCCCTCATTCCTCCCTCATGCAGTATGTTGCTGACAGTTTTGTCAGAAACATCACACTAGTAGCCCACTGAAGCGCATTTTGTTGGATCTGGCGGTGCCCCTCCTGTTCCTCTTCACACTGAGGAGCAGATATCAGTCTGGCTACTGGGTTGTTGTCCTACTATGGACCTTTCACGCTCTCCTCGTGTAACGGCCTGTCTCTTAGCATCTCCTGCGTGCGCTTTGACTGCTGGGAGACACAGCAAACGATCTTACAGCTGCATGCAGGGTTAAGCCTTCCTGGAGGAGCTGAACCACCTGTGCAGCATCAGTGGGCCTCTTGTCATAACTAGTGACAAAGACACCAACAGAACTCAAATCTATAAAGAGTCAGTCAGAGAAGATAAGTAGAGAGAAATGGATTGTGGCAACCACCTGCAAAACCATTCCCTTTTTGAGGGTTGTTATGCTTTTGCCTCTCCATTGCATCTGTTTTCACTTTCATTTGCACCAAAACAGGTGAAACTGACTTCCTAAATGGACAGATTGATACCCCTGAAGTTTAACTGGCCCGGTGTCATACTGCGATGATGAAGTGTTCTCTTAATTTTTTTGAGCAGTGTCAATCTATATACATATATATATATACACACATACGCACATAAACACATAAAATGTATTTGTACGTACACAAGCTAGCCTTCGCACACCTTTGCTGAACCTGAATTGCACTGTTGCAGTTTCACCTGTTGTTGCTTCAACAACTTTGTGAGGAACTAGCCAGTGCTGATTTGGAAGACCCAACATGACCTGTAGTTTAGGGGATTTTCTGACCAAATCACCTGACATTTAATATTTGGCCCTAATCAAAGTTGTTCATGCTTTTCCATTTCTCCTGCTTCCAACATATCATTCGGAGGACACGTGTGTTATTGTAATAACAATAACACATGTTATTGTGTTATTGTGTTATAGTAACCCACATGTGTTATTGTAATGAAAAAACTGATGTTATTCTGACTTCACAGTCTGCTATGAGCTTTAGCCAAAGTTAGAATTTTAACACACTTGCAATAGAAATACTAATAGGCAAATTTTTAGCGGGTATGACAAATATGATTTCTGATTGTGTAAACATGATAATATTTGTCAAGTAACAATAAAAACAAAACACAACTAATGTTAAATGGAATATTATATTTTATTGACATAAACCTAAAAAAGTTCTTGACAAATTTTTATACACTTAATTGATTAAAATTTAGTGCATCATGGGAACATGAAGGCATTTATAAACCGTTACAGCACTCACAATATATATATTGGCCATTGTATATTTCATGTTGAATCAATGGGTCATCAAAACCCGCAGGTTTCAAGCAGTGGGGAAAGAAAGTTATCATATGAAATTCTGGAGATGTGGTGGACAGAAATATATATCAACATAGCAACATTATCATCTTTAGCACTATGTTATTAAGATGGTTAAAATGAAAGTGAAAGAGACATAGTTTTGTTGGTCAGATCAAGTATTACACTAGTCTTTTACTTCATTAGTTTAAAAGTGCAGTGACAAAAGACAGCCACATGGAACAAAACTTATTTGACGTCAAATTAATTTAAACGTATCCCGCTTGCACATTAATAGGTTATCAGGGAATTTTAATGACAGCAGCCACAGACCTGTTAGTTTAGCATCAGCCAGTGGCTATACCATAAATAGTTGTTCAAATTGGATATCGCTGACAAATAAATACATTCGTGTCACTGTGCTTTTGAACTCACCATTTCAAGTCCCTGCTTCATCAGTTAATCCTTACCATCACTGACATTGTCCACGAAGTGCAAAAAAGGGAAAGCATATGGAAGGCAATGAACCGGCTAAAGACGATGGCAGCAGGGGTTACAGGCACTTAATCAGACGAGCTATAATCTAGTTAGGAGATCAACCAATTAGCCTCTCGGTACTGAAAAGGAGGACACAGCCCCACGGACAATAGACTGGGTCAGAAGCCATTTGGTAAGAGAACAACATATGGAATAGAAATTCTAAATTATTGTCATAATTCAGATTAAAATGCAGCCTAAGTGTAAAGGAGGAGCATTAGGATGTTGCTGCCGGTGGGAATTTCTGCTGGAATAATTAGCAAAGAAAATTAATAAATGATTGTTGTTGTTTTTTCTGCAACATTGAAGTCGTCTAGGAGTAACAATGTTTGTTTGCCTTAATTTGCTTGAGTTAATTAAAGTAAAGGCACAGGATATGGGTTTGAATTAGTACAACCACCTGTTCTTTGTAATTAGCAATGTCAAGGAAATAGCACCATTTCAAAGCGTCTGGCTGTGAATAAGAGCTATTAAAGGTAAGTGGTGACGGCTGGCAGCACAAATGATAAAGCCAGTGACCACGGGAGGGCTTGAGGGTGCTCCACACTTCTTCGGTCTCCATGGAAACAAGGACAGGACCATTCAGGGGCAAAGGAGGTGCAAATAGACCATCACAAGAGTGAGAGAAATATGTGTCTTGTTACTGGCATTTCACTGACTCTAGTCCAGATGAGGTCAAAACATCTATTATCAAAGTGTTGCTTGCATAATCCATTTTCAGAATAAATAGGTCATCTCAGTGGAGCCTGATGCCTTCTGTCTTTCAATGTATGTCATGCAGACAAGTCTCCAGCAAGAAATAACATGTCAGACACCACTGTTTTTTGGTAAATACTGTAGGAGTTGTGTTACCAGACATTTTAAACCACATTCAAAGACATAACAAAATTAAACCACATACAGACACACATCCTTCACATACACCCCACAACAAACACACAAACATACACACGCACACACACACACACACGCACACACACACACACACACACACACACACACACACACACACACACACACACACACACACACACACACACACACACACACACACACACACACACACACACACACACACACACACACACACACACATTATTAGGCTTTTGTTGTGGGCCGGCTCAAGATGCCTAATGGCTTAAGTGGTGTGCAAGTAGAGCCACTAGACATAGGAACCAGCATAAAATACAAATTTCCAGAACAGCTTTATGAAGTTCACATGAGAACTTATACACATTTGTTATAGTGTGATGGTCTGACATGCAAAGATAAGAACATTTTATGAGCAGTCTGACTGTTTTTTGACTGTTTTTTGTTCTGGTTTGTCAGTATGAAGAGAATGATGGGAGCTTTGATGTTGAGATGCCAGTGTGTAGAGATTGTAGTGTTGTGTGTAAGTGGAGTGTGTTAATTGGCTTCTGAGTCAAAAAACTTCCCTCCTTTAGATTATCAGAGTTCATTCCTGTCATTCCAAAGTGACATTGAGGAAGTAAACTCTAGAGAGAAGAAAAAAAGAAAGAATTTAGAGCCAGCGAGGTGAAAAAAATATTAGCTGGTGGATGATGTTTTTCGGGGGGTTTTGTACTGAGCAGGAGATTGGAAACATGAAGGTGGTTAGATTTGCCTCTGCTTTTGTAAAAGAAGCCAGTGCAGATAGAGGGATGGAAGAAAAGATTGTCTGCAGGAAGTTTTTTTCAGTCTCATAAAGTAATATATCATGTGTGACTAGAATATCTTGTTGCTCAAAATAGATAATTGTAAGTCCCTTTGCTTTCAGACATCAACAATATCACAGGAAGACAGCATCATCTGGGCCTTTGGGCCACAGGCTGTCAGCTTTATTCTTCTCCTTTTGTTCATGCATAACATTTAAAGCCTTGAAAAAATGTTTAGAGACAGACAGCTAAAAGAGGGAGGAATTCTCGAATAACAAATGCATTTCATGACATTTTGTCCACCAGGAACCGAGAAACCAGGTTTCAGTCAGTTGCTGCACGATCTCTGGATTTTTTTTCCTGCCTCTAGCACTTTTACAAACTCTCAAATCATCACTCTTGGAAATGTTGAGGTTGTGTGATGACTCGTCTTTAAAAGTCTTGTCTGATGCATATTATTATGAGAACAGTTGCCTCACAGTAAAAGATCCTGGGTTCAAATCCTTTCTGCATGTGCTCCATTCAAAAACTGTAATTTAGGTGAATTTGAGACTCTAAAATGCCTACCGGTGAGTATATGATGTAGTTTAATGTAAATGGTTGTTTGTGTTTGTGTATCATTGTGTCCCTGGTAACATACGCCCAGCATCTGCTGGTATAGGGTCAAACCCCTTGCAACCACGCACAAATTAAGAGGGCAACTTTGTGTTTTAGCCTTAAATTCCTGATGTTTACTGTGATTTATCAGACCCAAATTGTTAAAGCTAGTAAGTTGCTGATTTAAAAATGGGGCAGGAGTCTCGTTAACTTCAACTTCCTACATCCACCACACTTTCAGCCAAATCTCATTATCTCTCAGCACATTACGCAGTCCAAGGCCTATGGGGTCGATACTAATGTCGTCTTTAACCAATTCTTATTGTGACTGAGCAGGTGACGCAGACATTAGCTTCGAATGTCAGATGAAAAATAGTAATTTGATATACTTGCCATATCATTATTACATTAATGCAATGCAAGATTTTGCAATAAAATTAATAGATAAATTAGCATGAAATTACAGCAATAATGTCTTTTTTGGATACTGCTGTGCCTTGGTGGAGATTTGCGCTCTATGAGTTCTTTCTAGCTTAGTATTTCTGTAGTTTTTGATGCTGATCTCTTCCTATCCATTTTATGTAACAACATCCTGTGCAAATGTGTTTTAGAGAGCTGTGATGTTTTTTTCTTTACATAATTTTTTGCTCACCCTTGGAGGATTCAGGTAATGTGCACGCATCACTAAATCCTTTATGTGTTCATGTTGGATGCATTCTTTCCTTTAACAGTGTTTTGTATTGTTCTCGCATGTGATATTCAGGGATGTCCACATTGTCGTTTCTACTTCTTTTGAGCAATTGGCGATGGATGATCAATCAAAAAGGTCTCCCAAATGGCAAATTGCGGCTTGGTTTATTCTCTGTGAATCAACTAGGCTCCCTGAGCCATAACTATGAAAGCAATACTGGCCCACATGGTGCTTGACAGAAATAAGATCTCAGCTTTGATTTATTCATAACACAAGTGGGTAAAGATTTAGACCTGCTCTCCCCTTCCGGAGCTCCCTCTTTCCTCAGCTGACGCACACACTCATATCACCTTATCATGTTTTCTGCTGCAACCCACCATTATGCCCATGAGCCACCTACCTAATTTCAACCTACTCATAATAATCAAATCATCAACAGTTGGAAGCCATCTATTGTTTTTTTTTTAACCTTTGAATTTATTGAATCTCGGCTGCATGGTCACATAAAGATTGTTAAAGTGCTTAAGGGAGCAGTTGACTTATGTTCAATAGGTTGAAAGGACCATTTCAATGGAATTAATAGAATTATAAGCATAGTAACGTATCTGATGGAAGACTGATTCCTGTGAAGCCTTTTTTTATGATGTCAAAAGTTATTCCCTTTACAAAGAACACGCAGGACCAGAGGGGATCTTGTTAGCAGATTCACAACTTAACAGACAGAGGTTGTCACATTGTGCGCGCATTGTCAACGTCCACATGTTAGGAGAGACCCTGTAGCCAACCCAACACACATCAGCCTTTATCCCTTTATAGACCCTTGAGGGCACCCTACTACATACACATGGACATACAAAATGAAAGCATAACTGAATTGGAACATTTAATAGAAAGGCTGTATCAATATGGGAAATAAATGTCTATGATGTCCCTGCGCAACTTCAATATGTCTAATAAAAGCCTCAGGCAATGCTAAATCTGTAGCGTCTTTAAAGCGCCAAGTATACAACAACAGTTTTTGCACTATACAGTAACCCATGGTTGTGGTGGGGCCAATCATTCACATGATAAAATCATTTTGGGGACCTTAAAAAACAAACCCTTCAAAATAGTATTATAGAATGTAGTTTTTTGAGAATGTCACCATTACTGTCACCGTTTAAACTATTAAAACTTAATTCTTGTAATTCCATTTTTAGCCTAAAGGCCACACACTGCAGCAATTACAAAAACAATGGCCAACTAATCAACCAAAATTTTTAATTTTTAATGACGCTTTTTTGATACGAGTGCACAATAATTATTTTTCAGCAATTTTGTCAAATGAGCAGTGATCTTCTTTAAGATCCAGAATGAAAACTCTTTTCAGAAATTTTCTTTTGGTTTTTGGACAAACCATTTTTTTAGTCAGTCGGTCAGTCGATACATGTATACCATAACCATTTTCATGGTAGTCTGTCTAATATCTTGTGCATAATTGATAAATAATTTCAAAAAAGATTTTTATTAAAACAGAACTTTTTGCCATAATTTAATTCCACTCCAAAATGTTATGGGTTTTCTTTGCTACAAACCCAACCCTTCACCAAGTTTAATTAAAACCTTCAAGTGTTTTTGTGGTCCTGATGACAGATAAACAAAGAAACAAACCTTTTAACTACCAAAGATGGTAGTTAAAAGGAAAACATGGTAAAAGGAACACCGTGGAGTAGTAAATAAATGCCAGTACCACAGAATCTTGACGGAAAAAAAACTTCTTTTAAAAAATGTCGATATGATTGTGAACATTTACCGTTGAGCACACCCATGGAGCAGTATTGATCTGAAGCCAACTTTATGTCAAGTTCCTCAAAAACAGCTGCCTGTCGCCTGGAGAAATCACTAACCAAACGTGACATGCTGCTGCTTGACAAAGAATTTTAGATCAAATGCCTTTTATTATACTCAACTTAACTCAACTCAACTTTATTTGTAAGCACATTTAAAAAACAACAGAGTTGTCCAAACTGCTGTACAGTCAATAACAACCTAGACACCTGATTAAAACACAATGTTACATCAAATAAAAGTAGTAAGACCAGAAAGAATTAAAAGTCCAACAACTCATCCTGGATTATAAGCCAAGGAATGAAAATGAGTCTTAAGGTGAGATTTAAAAACAGACAGAGTGGGGGCTGACCTCACATGAGGGGGCAACTCATTCCCCAGTTTTGGGGCTGCAACAGAGAAAGCTCTGTCGCCCCTCATTTTGATTTAGGGACGACCAGAGACAACTGGTCAGCTGACCTCAGTGACCTCGACGGAGTGTAAGTCTTTAAGAGGTCAGAAATGTACGTGGGTGCCGACCCATTTAAGGATTTAAAAACAAACAATAAAACCTTAAAATGCATCCTTAAACGTGCTGTTAGCCAGTGACGAGAGGCCAGAATGGGGGAGATGTGCTCTTGCTTGTCTGAGCCTGCTAAAAGCCGAGCGGCGGTAGTTTGAACCAACTGTAGACGTGAGGCGGATGTCTGGCTCACGCCAGTGCATTACAGTAGTCCAGGCAGGTTGTAATAAAAGCATGACTAAGCTTTTTTAAATCTTTAAGGACTAAAAAAGGTCTTAACCTTAGCAAAAAGCCTCAACTGATACAAAATGGATTTAATCACAGAGTTTATCTGTTTGTCAAGTTTAAAATAACTTTTCATTTTGACGCCAAGGTTTGACATATGGCTGCAGGGAACCCAAGTCCAAAGCAGAGGTATCGATGATACCACTAGGTCCAAACACTATGACTTCCGTTTTGCTGTCATTAAAATGTAAGAAGTTAAGGGCTATCCGGCTTTGATGTCCTTCAGGTACTCCAACAACAAATATACAGAACTTGCATCATTTCTTTTCAGTGGTAGGTATATTTGCGAGTCATCTGCATAGAAATGGTAAGAGATGCCATTTTTCCTTAAAATCAACCCTAAATGGAGCAAATATAATGAAAAAAGAATCGGCCCAAGAATGGAACCCTGGGGGACCCCACATGGAAGAGGGGCCATAAACGAGACACAGTCACCCAGGCTAACAGAAAAGCTTCTCCCTGACAGATAAGACCTGAACCACTGTAAGGCTGTGCCTCTGATACCCACACAGTGCTCCAGGCGAGAGATGAGAATGTTGTAGTCCACTGTGTCAAAAGCAGCTGTAAGATCTAAAAGCATTAAAACTGCGAAATCACCAGAGTCTGTGGTTAATAAAAGGTCATTAAAAACTCTTAAAAATGCAGATTATGTTCTGTTCAGGGCTTTAAAAACCCAACTGGAAGACCTCAAGAATGCCCTGGTTGTTTAAAAAAGACTGTAATTGAACAAGGGGATATTATAGAATCGTCATCACCATTGCATCCTCCGCTGCAGATCCTTTGTGTTAACGCGATTACCCAAAAACTCCTTCATGGATCATTTTCAAATTTTATTGATTTTGGGAAAGGTCCGTTGTATATTTCTGACACTAGCTAAAGCTTTATTTCCAAATGTTTTCAGGCAAGAAAATCAGAAATATTGGTCCCATTTTGTCCAATTCAGTGCAAATGGATTGATTCTAGGAGACCCTTTCTCCTGAACCATTAAAATATGGTTTACACCATATTTTAATCTGATCAGTTCAGATTTTACACACTACGGGGAACTCTTTTACTGAAAAATCCCCCTGAGTCCAACGGGGGGATTGCTTGTGCAATGCATTGGGCTAAGGCTTATTGGGGGGAAAAAACGTTACTCTTGGAGACGACAGCTTAGGTCTAGTGAGACACAAAATAAGAAAACGTTTGGGGAAAGGATAGTGTCACCCTCATTTATCCTTAGGAACCTCAAAAAGGATTGTGAAAGCTGTTCCAATGGTATCCAGCTGTTTAATTTAATGGGCCATTACATCACTACTGCTTGTACTACGGAAATCATAAATGGAGAAATAACTTCTAGGAATCTGTGTTCCTGAGCGAAGCATACGATTTGGAAAATGACGAAGCACATATAACCACTTCTGGCTCCTCATTAAAGTCAATGACGTGGGGAGAGGATGGTGGAGAGAAGAGAAGATGTAGTGAGAGGTGCTCTGACAGTTTCCAATGATTGAGTTTCACAGGTCATTGCTGATTTAATTTTACTTGTAGAAACATTAAACATAGCAGTTGTCTCAGAAAGAGTCTGCAGGCAAATGTTGGCCTAGATAAATCGGAATTTTACGTAACTCAGACGAGTATGGGATATTATCAAATCACACATTGGTCTGTCTGCAACTAAAATTGAGTTATCAATATCAAACAAATCCAATTTGTCTGGCTCCTCCATTCTGTGACTATGAAGGACGCAGGAATGTAAGGAGCGGTGACAGAGAAATGAGGTTAAGTTTTTGTTCTTGAACTGAAACCTGACAAATGTGATAGTTTCAGTTCAGCGGCACAGAGATGATTTCTGGGTTATGTAATACCTTATAAAGAGGTGTGGAGTATCCAGTGACAGTGATGGTACTGGTCACCGAAGCCCCTGGAATGTTGATCTCATGCGTGCCTGTATGGGTTTATTTCAGGGTCTACATGTGAGAATGATCTTACAGACATTCATACTCTCCTACAACTCATCTCCCATTCTTTGCTCTTTAAAATTGTGGTAAACGGGAGCGGTTGGGTAGTTCAGGCAGAAGCAACTGTCAACAGAGTAAATAAAGTATGGTGGATATGAGGGAATCTAAAAAAGACCCTCACAAAACTACCCAGGTTGAAAGAGTGTGACTATCTGCTTCAGATTTGACTACTGATTGATAACAACATTTGACTATCCTTTTCTAAGGATAGACTCATTTTATCCTTAGAAAAGGAAAGTGGAGAGCATTAAACCTGTGAGGCTGTTTTGTTGATTAGGTCCGTCTCTTTTTCTGTGGTCTGAGTGTACTTGTGTGGTTCTGCCTTCAAGAGCCATATACTTCCAGACTAAAGCCTGCTCATGCATATAAATGTCTGCGTTTATCTGGCACAATAGATGCCACGGGCTTGAACACTGATTTTTGAGTAAACCAACAAGTTATCAGCAGATCTGTCAAGTAACGGTCAGTCAGTCAAGCAGTAAGATAAACATTCAGAGTGGACAGGTTAGAGCCGGGATAGGCTCCAAAAGTCTGGACAGCATTTTATTCCTGTTCCAAAAGCCCAAACAAAAGCTGCCATCCGAGGGAGTAGCAATATCATGTGGAAAAAAGTTGGTATTCCTCCCATGCACTTATGGAAGTGTGTGTAAAGATCGAAAAAAGAAAGCGTAGATATTCTGACCCTCCAAATTGATCCTTTCTACAGTCATCCAGACATTGAAAAAAGGGCATGAATGTCAGACTGTCCATTTTGAAGACAAAAAAGGAGATTTCTGAAGCAGTTTGACCATTTGACATGCTGTTCCCTTAAACCTCCCCTATACAGCTGGTTAGGGATCATGGGATTAGACCAATGCTGTGACAGAGAATAAAATGACTTCTTCTTCATACGTCTTTCCCCTCTTCCCTCTCACCAACTCCAGCCCTACTCTCAAACTCACACCTCACTCAAATTTCTTCAGGCAGTCTTTTCCCCCCTCACTAGATCACGTCCTCCTATGATGTACATATCTCTCTCTCCCCTTGCTCTTCATCTTCTTTTTCCCCTGACCCCTTTCGTGTTCCATCCCCCAGTGGAGAGAGAGGAAAAGGGATAGTCCATGGCTGGAGCTCTCAGAGACTGATCTCTGTGGCCTCTTCCCAGTGAGTGAAGCTGGGCCCAAGTTCTGCGAGGAACGCTCACCTCCTCAAACACAGATCTACACCGAAATGGCAGGAATACACCCACCCACCCACACACATGCATGCATACATTTATAGAGTTTCTGAGAGAACACACATGGCCACTTACTCACACCTCCGCACTCTCAAACGGCACATGTCCGTTTGGATGAACAGCTTTATGTAAGTCATCACATTTCTATGCTGCATCCAGTGTACAGAAGGCTGCAGACACAAGGAATGTAATGTGTTGTTGTCATTACCTTTTAGCGTCACCAAGGCAGTTATGCTTTCATCTCTGTTGTTTGTCGAACTGACATTTTTGGTCGGTTGTTTGGTTTGTTATTTAGCAAGAATGCGCAAAAAGTGCTTTTCGTGAAACCTGGTGGATCAGAAAAAGGGGAGGATTGTGAATTAGGGGGATTTATGGGTTTATTCAGTTATCTTGAATCTGCAAAAAGCAGACAATTCTTAGATATCTTGCACAAATATACGTTTTAGCGCCACTTTGCTCACAAAACAACAAGAATCTATTGTCATTTATGATGTGTATGCTGCAGCAGTATATCCGACATTCTAGTTATGCTCAATACGAGTGTCAGGTCAAATGTTATCAGGGCGCTCTACCTCCTCATTGCTCCATGTTTGCCCTCTACACTCATTTTGTTTTGTCAAACACAGATCTTGCAATTCTTTTATTGTTGTCAAATCACATGATTCTTAGATTTGCATGTCATGACATCACATCCTGTTTTTGCGCTTCAGTCCAGGCTTTAGTCATATTTCAGATGAACCACACCACAGTTTCTTTCTTTCTTTCTTTCTTTAAGGTGGCCTTTGTCTGTTTATGTGTTTGTTGGGGACCAGGGATTGAATTAAGAGAACTATCATGTCAATTTCAATTTCTTTGAATTAGACGAAAATTGAGAAGTGTGAATGTAGCTCGCAGTTCGAACAGCAATGTGTTTAAGAATACTTTTTTAATTCCTCAGGAAATAATGTATGGATCTTGATGAATAAATGTTTCACATTTTCAAGCTCAGTGTCTTTGAGTTTGTATAATTTTTCTATATTCAGGAAAAAATCAAGCTCCACCAGATTAAGATATATGTTGTCATATGGGGTAGTCTCCCATGTAATTGTTAGTTACTCATTGTATGACTGTCATTGTAGTTTATGTTTATGTTATGTTTAGTTTATGTTTAGTTTATGTTTATGTTTTTGTTAACTGCTGTTTACTATATTTTCTGTAGTAGCACATCCATTTATCTACTGACTCTCTCTCCCATCAGCCCTTAAAGCATAACATACCCCTCTTAAGGATTTGTTCGTTGCCAAGTCCATTAGCCAAATCTGAAAAACAAAAGCAGGATTTGCTTGCTCTCGCTCTTGACTATAGTCTCCCTACACACAAACACTTCACATATATATCAGCACATTCACAAGTGCCATGTTGTTATCTGGGGGATGTGATGTGCCATTTCTCTTTGAAAGCACTGTCAGAGATATTTCACCATTCCCTCAGACACAGATCTCTCTCTCTCTCTCTCTCCCTCTCTCTCCCTCTGTCAATCTCTCTCTCTCTCTCTCTCTTTCTCCCTCTCTCAATCTCTCTCTCTCTCTCTCTCGCTCTCTCTCTCTCTCTCTCTCTCTCTCTCTCTCTCTCTCTCTCTCTCTCTCTCTCTCAACAACACAGCTGCTTAAACCTTGCAGTATGTCTGTCTCATTAGCAGCAAGACAGTTCAGGCAACATGAAAGAAAGATTTAGTATACAGCCGGGTTAAATGTAATATGTCCGTTGTAATAATTTATACATACGTTTTTTCCTGCAAAAAAATATAGCAACAAGAAGACACAATATTATGTTGGTTTACAGTGGAGGGGGGACATCCAGGTACACTCACTGTGAAAACATCTGGTCAGTAGCACATCTCGGCTGTCCCCATCCATTAGCATTTTTTCATGGTGGGCAAAATTGCTGATAGGTAGATGAGTGGGTCCAATCATCTCCAAATAGTAGGTCTAAGGTGTTACCAATCAACAGGGGTTAGTATCTACACATGTGGTTTAAGGGGGGACAACTTGTGAAGCAGCAACAGGGTCATCAGCACTCACATCTCATTGATGTGTGAGGGAAGTGAAGGACATGTTGTCTGATCCCACAGAGGAGCTACTGTAGCTGGAAAAGTTCATTCTGGTTCTGATAGAAAGGTGTCAGAAAACACAGTTCATCACAGAGCTGTTTTGACAGCAAAGTGACCCTACCAATAAGTGGCAGGTGGTTTTAATGTTATGGCTTTTTGGTGTATAAGTCCCCAGCGTCTTTTTCTATGGCATGCATATTTCCCTCCCCTACTTCTTTATTTTGTGCAATAAAACTATTCTATGCCCTATTTATAGAGATAAAACTAGAGAGACTACATGGTTGTACTCACCTGTCTGCTTGTTATATAAGCCTCATTATATATATCTAACATATATATCTTATATCCATATATCTGTACATCAAATTCTTATCAGTAGGCATTTGGAGAGACATCAAAGTTGTGCAGAAATTCACCCAAATCAGTCACAAATTCACATGCAGCCAATGCCAGACCTAAATACACATCACACACTGATAAATAACATCCAGAAAGATGAACAATGTTGTTCCTATTGGTGATTTATGAGTCTCGTCTTAATCTGTATAAGTCTAGGACCTTGAGTCAAAAGATGTTCGATTGCATCCTTGAGCTTCCCCCCTGTCATATCAGCAGGTTCATGAAATATATATTTCTGTTCTAGCCACCAGGTTCAACAGTCCACCCCCTCTTCACTCTCCTCTCCATCCATCGCCTGCTCTCACCCTCGACATCTCTGCTCACTGCAGTTGCCATGGCAACAATCATTAACACATCTGGCACAGTCATTTGGCACGCACATGCGCATAGAGTGACATTTACGCACACAAACAAACAACACACGTATGTGAAAAGAATTGATATGCATGGCTTTGCTGCTGTGTTTTCAGGGTCATGGCTGCAGTCTGGAGCTCGTGTGGAGGAGATAATGGGCCGAGGATTTGGGGAAAAAGTGCAACAAAGGAGAACTTTGGGGCTCAGTGATAATTCTATTCATGCACTATATTTTACCCAACCTTCCCTCATTTTAATCCATTTCCAAATGGATTGAATATGAATAAGAAATGAATCTTCAAAATCTGGGGACATTCAAAAAAGATATCAAGAATTCCATTAAAAACGTGAGAAAAGCCTGACATAATTTTAATTTGTGCATGATACCAATATGGATATTTACAGTAAGCGTTAAAAAAAAGTCTTCGGATGCGGGTTGGCCAATGATTTTGTCTTTTTTTTAACATAAAATAAACATTAAAAATAAATTAATGTTTGAATGGTTTGTTAATTATGATAGAAATATGTATTAGGTGGAGCATTTTACATTTGAAAGTTCAACTTTTCTTTGGCTTCTACTAAACAAACTATACAATGAAGAAAAAATTGTTTTAATATATTTAAAACTTGTTTGATTCTATTTGCTGACAGTACTAGCCTGCCACACCTGTTGGTCTGGTTTCCTTTTCATATTTTGGTTCCAATAGGCCAGCCACCATGACATATATTCCGTTACATATTTTTCTATGTATGAAATTCACAATATTTGTATTTCTGTCTTTTTAAAGATTTGTTTGTCATTCATATTGTTCAACTATTCTGTTCAAGATTTATTTTACATCAGTTCTCTCTCAAGGCAAAAAGGTTAAATTTGCTCGTATTGATTTCTACAGGCCTTACATCCCTAAATGTGCGACTTTCCTTTGTGACGTTTCACTACTGACGTCATGGATCTACCATCTCGTCTCTTGAGGAATCCGACAGACAGCTTTTCACTGATGGTGACACATCACAGTAGCCATAAAATATTAAAAGAATACATTTCCTTCTCAATAACAGATTCACTCATCCTTGTAAGGCGTACAGTGGGTTGCTGCGGCTGTAACAGGTTGGATTTCCCCAGTCATTTTGTGAAATCCACATGTCAAGGGCTTCAGCCTCATAAAAAGCTCATATGGCCCATGTGTCAGCTTTTGTGCATGCGTGTGATTTTTTTAACACTTCATCAGTGGCTTCAAGAATCAGAACAGATTGACCTAAGCTAGCCACAATGGCTACAGTGAGAGACACAGGAGGCACACATTAGTAATCCTTATGACAAAAACAGAGACACTCAGGGTGCTTAACTGTGGACCTCAACCTCATAATCCCATTTACACAGACACATGTGACCGCAGGCGCGCGCACACCCACACACACATATCTACATTCCTCTCCATATGTCATAACATGTTTCATCGGCTTTAAACACCATCAATTCCGTAACAACAAAGAAAACCAAAAACAAGTCAGCTATGCATGTAATATGAACGTTAAACACACACACACAGCTATGGAGGAGTTTGACAGGACAACAGCAGCCTGTGCAGTGTGTACATTCTGCGCTCCCCCCTCCCAAAAAAACCCCTGAGGACATCCCCATGCCTCCCATTACACCATTCCCTCTCTCTCTCTCCACTGTACATACCACTGCTCCCCCAGCCAATCACCCACAGCAAAACAACCGGACCAACCAGTCGCAGCGTGAAGATTATAATGACAGATGACTGACAGATAGCATTTCAATGGGCTTCGGTAGCATTTCAGGTGAGGCTGAGCAAATATTTTCTCACTTGTCAGAGTAAATGTGGAATAATATGGAAACATCGGAGAGAAAAAAAAACCAGGTGTAAAGGCGGTACAAAATAAACTGACCCTTATATAATACAGGCTGAGTCAGTCTTCTGCTATGTCAATCAAGACTCAATGATCAAACAAAAATATCGTTTAAAATACCTTAAAACATGGGCAAACATATCAAAAGTCACTTTGAAAGTAATTAATAAATCTCACCATATCCACAAAGCTCTTACCTCCCTAACACGGAGAAAAAAATCTTTGCATAAGCAAAGCAACAACTGAGCAAAATGAAACACACAAAGAAAAAGAAACGCTTCACACCTTTTTGCCTTTCTTCTTCCGATGAGTTGCTTTCCCACCCGCTGCTTTCTCCTTAGGATCCTCATTCATGGTCGGAGATCACCCCCTGTTCCACCACTCTCCTCACTTTCCTGTTTAATCCAGCATGTAGGAGCTTGTGGGGTGGAGAGGCTTCAGCTGTATCTTCACTGGTGAAACATTGTCACAGAAATGTCCATGTAGTAGCAGTGAAGGAAGGATTGTTCCATTCAGAGTGGTTGTACGGGTGAAGAGAGGAGAGACTGGGAGGACTGTGCTGATGCTCTGTCTCCTCCTCCTCCTTCTCCTCTCCTCTTCCTCTCCACGTTCACAAACAGACACTCACACACACTTAGAAGCAAGCCGGAGGTCCACTCCCACTTGCTGTCGTTGCCCTGCACAACTTGCAACTCTCTCCAGTGCACTCAGATGCAGGGCGTGGAAGCAGGAGCAGAGTGGAGAGATAGGGAAGATGAGGTGGGGAACACGTGTATGATCAAGGAAAAAAGAAAATTGAGATAGTGAAAGAGTGTGTTCCTGGCTGTGTGTGATGCTGCCTTCATTGGAGACACACCCAAAAGATAATGAGGCACACAAATAAGATTTTCCAAAAAGGTGTAACTGCGGAGACAAAAGATGTGCAAAAGATCCCCACAGTTTGCCAGCTGGATAAGTTCTGCTGTTGCTTTCTGCACAGAAGGGATAGGAGATGAGACTCCTCACTCCTCTGACAGGCCGATAGAGAGACCAAGCGAGGGGGTGGATCATTAACACGGTGCATCAGGTCCTTCCAGAAAAGGAAGTCTCGGCACTAGCCTCTGCCAGCAGGATCAACTTACTTGAAACTGTAACAGAAAGGAGAAGCACCCAGCACTTACTGGATGACTGACCGGATTGATTGTGTTGAGGTGTGTGTCTAAAAGTGTGTGTGTGTCCTTGAGAGAGAGAGAAACAGGCGGGCATAGGGTGAAGAGAAAGAGAAGGTTAATCATATCCAAACCTTGTCCATCAAATAACCATCAAAATACCCGTGTGACGTTCCAACAGACAGAGAGAAACCGAAAAGACAGAAGGACAACGCCCTCTCAGCTACAACAAGCCACTGCTCTCCATTAATGAAATATCTAGCTAATGAGGCAGGAGGAGAAACTATGAATTAGGGAGAAGGGGAGAAAATTAGAACAAAAAGCCCCAGGTGACGTAGAGGGATAAGAGGGAGAGGTGGGTTGCGTTGAGGGTGAGAAACAGACAAGAGAATGACAGAGACTGAAAAATAAATATTCATTTGTCTGATTCATTGTTATCACATGTGATATCATTGAAGCAGACAAATCAAGGGAGCATGGAGAGGAAGAAATAAAACATGAGGAGCATGCAGAGGCGTGGAACGCAGAGCTTTACTGTTACAGCCTTCCAGACAACAGGATCTTTATTCTGGGGGAAATGTTGTCGTTGAGCACAGCCCTTCTCTCGCACCGGTCGTGCAACATCACTGCAACAAAGATCCCTCTCTACATCGCCTTTGGTTGTTTATCCTCAACACATCAACGGTGACAATACCGCTTCAGTGTGAGATTAAGTCTCTATCCTTTACTCTCCGTAACCTTCACATAGAAGACATAATAGTCCCACCTATAACATACTGTGAAAGAGGGTCTCATCCCTCCCTGCTTCTTACTCCTGACAATCTGAACAGGATCACCAGTACCATGCTGGTGACGCCTCTCCAGACAAAACAGATTCAAAGATGAAAAGCGATAATGCTTGAACTCCACAAATCTTAAAACAAATAAGTGGTGTGTTTTATACAACCTACTGCCTTTTTACTATGTGATGCATGGAGATGGCCCATTTACCAGGCTAACATTGACCAAATTCACTGCATTGACAAACTCGCCACTTTGTTCTATTGGCCAATATTAACCTGTTAAATATGATCTAAAATATGGTGCAGATTCTAAAGTGGCTCATGTGCAAATTAACAGCATCATTTTGCTCCCAAAATTGCTGTAAAAGTGGTGTCAAACCTTTGTAAACTTATATTTTATCACATTTGCAGCAAAAATTTATGAGCTTAGTTTTTTTTACATGCCTACAAAAAATATATTAAATATACTGTCTATATATTTAATCTAAAAATATAATTTTTACATGTGAATATTGAATTAAAATGTAAATGTTATGACTTAAAGTTTGATCTAAATAAACTATATCTAACTGTTAAATCTGAAGGTGTATCACAAAACAAAAATATTTAGGCACTTAAAAGTGAATAAAAGCTTGATGAAGAGAGACAGATCTATCCATGGTGAACCTGCCTGTCAGTTGAGTTATTCCACCTGGAGTGGGTCACTGCTGTGACTTACTTCGGTCAAATCTCAACATCAGTATGTTCGCTGATCGGACTTTAACTGGAAATTATGGAAGGTTCGTTTTAGTGAGGGTCCAAACACTGCAGACACTGAAATGATCCTTCCGATGTTTTCATATAAATATAGAATATTAGAGTCATATCATATCCAAACTTATTGCTGGACATGATTATATTGACAGGCGACAGACTGAGAAATACATAAACATTTGCATTACACATTTAAATATAGCATTTACATTTAGTTTCATCATTTTCATTTTGAATATTAAAATTTGGATTTTAATATTTAGATTTAATATCTAATATTTGGACATATTATTTTACATATTTTTCCTAAGAAAGTAAATATGATTAACTACATAAATATTGCCGTAAATGGGGTATACAAAAAGGGTGACTTAAAAGATTTCACACCGATGTTATAATGTTTATTATAACAGTAGTAGTCCATTAGTTTGAAGTTGCTGCCTATGGTTCCCTTAATTCCCTGCATATATGTTTATGTAAACAGTATTATTTTCATCTGCAATAGTTCGCTCGTTATTATACGGTGATTTGTAGTCACTGCTTTTTCTACTTCTAATACAATTTATTTTTACATTTCCAATTTTCTATTTTCATACTTAGTTGTATTTTTGTCAGTGTAATTTGAGAGCAATCTCTGGTACAAGAATTTCCTTTGGGATCAATAATGTAATCTTATTTTATGTTAAGTTACAGGTTTAATGTGTCGACAGCTGCTCAGAAGGTTGAGTGGTCGTCCAATTATGTGAAGGTGGGTGGTTCGATCCCTCCAACCTCCAGCCTACATGTTGAAGTATCCTTGAACTCCAAGTTGCTCCCAATAACTCTTCCATTGGTGTGTGAATGATGGCATGTGTGCTTACCGCTCCTGATGAACAGGTGGCGCCTTACATGGCGAATTTGTGAAATGCCAAATCGAAAAATTTTGTTCGTATTCTTGAATGCCCCAGTTCACCAAACGCCAGTCTGCAGTGATCCACAACTAAGTGAGTTGATTGTTTGAGGCACAGCCTTTTTTTTCTGACATTTCTCTAATGTATGTCAATTGTTCCAAAAATGTTGCAGCGAGAAGATTTCCTTATATTGCTAAGCTAATGCTAGCAAGAAACTAACCCTGCTGCGGCCGGTTTGGTTGAAGCAATGCTATTTATTATTTTATTTTTTTTATCTTTCAATGTACGTTTTGTGTTTATAGTGTTCTGTGAGACGCTATGGAGGGCTTACGGTCTACGATTTTTTTTTCCAGGTACATGTTTTAGTTGTATTTCTATTACATATATATATATATATATATATATATATATATATATATATATATATATATATATATATACATATATATATTAAATGACTAAGGAAATAAATTATTAAATAGGTCAATGTGCCATGATCCACAATGTGTGTAGATTTTGTTTTACTGCTAGATGATTTTGGAGAGCTCACCGCCTATTTTTTGCAAGGATAATAAATGGCTAGTGGCGCCAAACTGAGACTGAATGGGAACCAAAACACATGAGATTACAGAACCGCTGCATTTAAATAAATGTTTTGATGAGTGATAAGGAAACTTATTTAGCCCCTCTTAAACAGAATCCACAGGTGGATGATGGCATGGTGGGGGCACACAGAGCAACAGCCGCATTGACAGGCGGAGGGAGAGGAGGGAAACTGTTTCAATAACCCGCCAGATTGGGAGGGTTTGTTAGATGATGATTGAAGAGAATGAGATGTGTTGTTTGTATGCATGCACACAGGAGTTCAGCATAGGCTCTCTGCCTAAGGTAGCATGCAGGCTTCACTCCATTTTGGTGGCAAAATATGATGGATATTTAAATGAATGTCCGACATATCATTATTACATTTGTAAAACCATAAAATGTTCACCATCAGTGTGAGTGAGGTTCAAAGATTTCTGGAAGAATCGAGTTAACTGGCAACCGGTTTAACTCTAACCTCGCTTTAGCTTGCATGGTCCATAAATGTTACTAGAAGGTTGATTTCACAGGGAAATTGGAAACATGCTGTAGTGAGGACCACTCCAGTGTGTAACCACACCCTGGAGGATTTACTTGTTCAAATATTTATCTATCTTTTACTTAAGGTCCTTTGACATATTCTTTCCTTTTTCAACAACATTGCTGCCAAAAGACACAACCAGAAACTACAAAAAGGATTATTTCCACATGATAACTGGGTACATTTTTGTAAATTGGTCTATAGCAAACAGGTACCCTCTCATCAGTGAAGGACAACGGTGGGTGTGTGATGCATTTGCTACAGTTTAGTTTACCTTCCCCTCACCACTGGCTTTGCTTTTACTTGGGAACAAACACTATTTTGCTTCCATTACTCAGCCCTCTTAGTGGCACAATCCTAATATCACACCACTGTTGCATCCACAAACCCGTCAGCACAAGGGGACAAGAAAGATATGTAGATAGTAATCTGACTGATGGATAGAAAATCTTCTGTCAGTGTATGTATGTCTGGGCGTGGCTGCATATACTTGACTCCCAGTATGTCTTTTCCTTGACGGAATGTGCCCATCTGTCCCCAACTAATTATTAATTACTGATAATTGAATTTCAGAGCATAAAATATAGATATAAAGAATGAGGAAATGGAGGAATTATTTGTTCATGTAAAAAAGATGATTCAAATGGAAAAAAATAAGTGTTAATAAATGAAAAGATAGTCTTATTCAAAATACTATGGGCATTAACTGAGGATGGTTTAAACTATACGTACCCAAGAACACATTAAGCAACTACACATGCTCTAGATTTATCATCAAACAAGCCGTGTCCTTGTGACAAGGGCCAGACAATGTCATGAGATCAGACTGCATTCATTCGGCTGCATTTACATTTGCCATTATTGTGACTTTGATCATCCCAACGCTGTCAGAGACATGAAGGGATGCACAGAAATTTAATTTAGCTCAGTCTGCTTTCAGGGCTCTGAAGCCAGACATGAATGGTGGTCAACATTTGGTTCAGGACATGTACCGTACAAAATAGTAGTTGTAGAATCTGGTCATAGATACAACCTTTAACACATATTATTCCACGCATGTTCAAAATGTCAAGCCTAATACACCCTAACAGGGGGCAACACTAACAGGGGGCCTGCACTGAAATGGCTGAGCATTTGGTAATTTTAATGTAAATCTGTTAGGAAATCTCCTCCAAAACTCTAATGCATACATGTCAGCTACCCAGGCTGCCAGGAAAGCCACCCTATAAACCTGCACGGTAGTGAGGTTGAGACTAAAACTCCCTGATCAATGTGCTGTATGCTGCAGGCATATAGAACCCGACAGACAACTCTACAGGGGGTTTCCCTATCTAGCTCACGATGGGAGGGGTGCCATTGAAATCAAGCATTCATCACTTGATGAATCCCCCCCCATAAAAACAAGCATCCAGTGAATCATAACAAGTAAAGAATCAATTCAATGGCAGGTTTAGTGCGCAAATTAACAGCGGATGTAACTACCATCTCAGTTCAATTCACATTTTGAATTTGGCTGGTATGTTTATCTGCAATCAATAAAGGCTGAAAAGGTAGTTAGTACCTCGTCAGTTTGCTTATGGCTGCAACTTTGGTTTTATTACAGGGATATATAGAAAGAATCCAAAGTCAGGCTTTACCATGCATATTTGTAAAACTACATATACAATTTAAGCCCAGTATGATTATACCAGCATTCTAAAAGTAACCTGCTTGGTTATCTTAGAAACCTACTGCAGGGCCTGCGATAATAATAATAATAATACATTTTATTTATAATGCACTTTACATTTGGATCAAATCTCAAAGTGCTAAGGTAATCTGATGAAAACACAGTTTAATTTGTGGTGCTAATGCTGTGAACTTCTGAGTCAAGATAGGATAAACATATTCCAACTGAAATCATTATGGGTGTTTTTTACAGTGCAGGAATTTATAAGGAATACCATGGCAACGTTTACACAACGTTCATAACGTCAAATATAAAAAGGAACTGCAATGAGCAGGACCCGAAGCTAAAACAAAAAACGGTTAATAGTTTTGTTAAGTAAGTACAAGACACTCTGTTTCCTATAGCCTTGGATAAGAGGTCGTGTTAGGGTCATTATTTATTTATAGTTTTCACAATGTTGATTACTTTTTATTTTAAGTCATATCATTGCACGAACCGGAAGTTAAGTTAAGCCAACACGGCAGATAAAAATATCATCAAATTGTTGTGTGTTATATCTGTTTGTCCACTAAATGAAGTATTATCTATTTGTATATGTTTTCCCATAGAAAACACGTGTGTTTGCAGTGGGTTCTCCCCTGTTGGCCACAGTACAAAACAAATAGGGGGCAATAGGGGGTGATCCTGGCCCCATAACATTTTAGTTATAAGTTCACTGAACGGAACGGAAATCTTGGTAGATGGAAAAATCTGTAATGCACAAAATACAATTTACAACATTTAGAACTCACCACAGACACAGAACATGAGTAGCACATTTGTATTGCATATGTAATCGTGAAGCATAGTATATTCTAATTACTGTATACATGAGGCGACCCCCCCCCAATTTTCTGACTTCGATTTCTCCATCTGTGGGACTGTATTGCACTTAGTCCCTTCCTGGCAGTCAACTAATCCACTCTACAAATATTGCAAAGTCTGTACAAACACATTATCCCTGAAAAAATAAACATGAAACTTTCATTGGCAGAGGCACATACTTCTTTCTAATAATAATAACAACACATTTAACTTATAACGCACTTTACATTCAGATCAAATCTGCAAGTGCTAAATCCTGCAGTGTTCATAAAAATCCATACCACTGTAGTGTGTTACTCCTGGCCCCAACCATTCCCGTCACAACTGTTTATTGTGATAATTAATGTACCATGCAATGCAAACATGGCTATAGTGTCGGCTATTGATTTTTCCATTTTGATATTTCTCTTGAGGCCTCCTGCACTTTTTCAGTTGGGGTGCAAACGCAGGGGCTTTTCACATGTCTATGCAAATATGTGCAATGTATGCACTTACAAATATCACTAATCAACTTCATGTGCATTAGTGGGAGAACAAGTTAAAGACAGAAGGCGCTCATTGGAAGGTCCAAATTGATATTACTCCTGATTTTATTTAAAAGCATTGAGGCTCAAAATATTCCATGTGATGCAAAACTCGATCTACTTATTGTAGTTTAAAATACAGTTACATAAATAACTATTAATAAGTAATTACATTTTCTTAATGATTAAATACATTATTATTGATAATTATAAATAATTAAATAGAAAAAATCTAAGTTTCCTTTTGCTTTGAAATAATACTTATTCTTTACCATCAGATTGCATCTTTAAACATATGTATTCCACAGTATCGCCCAGATATAAAGGGGATTAGCACTACACGCATTTTGATATTGTTTCTTTAAATTATGGGAAAAAATCAAGAAATTTGCTCAAACAAATTTTCAGCGTTACAGACTAAATTGTCAACATACTGGTGGAAAACAATGTTGGCAGTCACGAAAGTATGATCTTATAATTGTTGACTCATGGAATGACTCAACGAGACAGCATGTGTGTCAGAGCAATTCAACGATAGCTTATCCTAGTGACTAAGCACACAGAGCCATTACCTACCATTACAGCTTGACATCACTTTGTTTGAAGCAACATGAAATCCCATTTACTTTTGGCTTAAATGGGAATTCATGGATCAGGATGGCATTACCAGAAGATGGAGAGGAGGAGTTCAAAGAGTGTCTAACCAAAGGCAGCACTACTAAGTGAATCAGAGTGCAAAAACAATGTGGTCCTTGCCAAGTGGCAACCACAAGGTGATTTAACTGAAAGGTCAAAATAACAACCCGATATGTGTCATCTATGATTATTGTGGTGGAGCGCTCTGATGTTTTTATGTAAACATAATTATGAAACACTTTCTCTTTGAATAACTCCTGGTCAGGTATTATAATGAATAAATCTGCATTTTTATATTCATTAAAATGGAATTTGTTCCTCACTGAGGCAATGCAACTACATTGCAATGGCGTCATGTTGAGAAACACGATTATGCTGGAAGCCTGTTACACCTCCAACCTAAACGTCAATCATTGGTTAAAATCATCGTAAGTGATTCTGCTACGTTATCTCCCTTAGCAAACAATATGTTAAAGGAGTTCCTGTGCTGTGCAAAGCCCTGTGCACTTGCAAGAGAGGAGGATGGAAAGACATCAAAGCCCTTTTCACAAATAAATCCACCTCAGGTGATTTACAATTCAATGAAATGATACTTGTTATGCTGAAAATTACTTCAAAGAAAAACACTAATCTTTAGACCTGTGCTGTCGTCCACGACAGCAAGGGTATATCCCCGAAAAGTCCCCAATCACCTCCATTGTACAAACTGTCCCCTGATTGAACTCCTCCAATAAATGTGTTAACTTATTTCCACAGTATTTTTTATTTTTAAAAAAGCTAGTAAGTTAGTAAAATATCAACAATTGATAAAAAATATGGGTAATACATATCAGTAATGATACAAGATAGAACTTCTTTATCAGGCTAAAAAGTTAGCAGGAAGAGAGGAAGCTAGATGAAAAATAGATCCTGATATTTTATGATTGTGTGCAGTGGGTTAGCGATGATGAGTTTGCGGTGGTATTTGCTCTAGTCAGTACAGTGTGACATTGTTTTGCAAACATTGCAAGTTATTCTGCAAACACCCACTGTGAGCCGAGTAAGAAGAACAGGAAAAACACCCCTTATTCCTGTTTGAAGTGTTGGAACATGTATTATTCCAAGTTGGTAATCCCTCAAGGTCAACTGGTAGCCACACCAGATAAATGTAGCAAATTGTATTACAAATAAGTAGCAGTTTGTGGCGAGTTATTTGATAGATTGTTTGCCAGCGGTAAAGGATAGTATTAGAGTTTAAATTTTCCATCATCTGATATAAAAAGTTTACATTTCAGAATTACAATTTTATTTATATGATATGAACACAGCATTAGTTATTTTTTCTACAGACAAGAAATAACAAACTTTATGTACCTCTGTTTGTCTTAGAAGCAAGTCCTGAACATTCTGATCATTAAACTGCCACTCTCTCTTTTTATAGCTTTCATTAGCTCCTCTAATGTTTCCTTTTTCACCACAGACATTCTGACTGACACCTCTGTCTATATTTACTCTTATTATCAAAATGCTATCAATAGTTTTGTTACTTTTGTGGAGAAGTGGCAACATCCACTGCTTATCAGCACATGCAAAAAAACAAACAACGGAAAACAGAGTGAACCAAAAAAATCTCTTTTGTGGGAAACAGCCTTTCTTAACTTCAAATTATTCCTTGCTCAAAGCTTTCGCTGTCAGAAGTTCAATGTCTTTAATAAAGTTCCTTGCCTATGAATTGCATCACAACTTTTAACTTTGCAGCAACTATGAAAATCACAAATATTCCTACTCCTTTAAATGAGATTTTCTGATAGAATAACACTGTCAGATACTGGAGTAATACTGAAGCAGCGACCAGCAGACACGCTGATGAGAGTAAAAGGCTAACCATGTTAGCTAACTGATTAGCCATCTTGGAAGATGTCCATCCTCTTCATGCTGTTTTCACAGAACAGAATAATAGTCCTACTAATCTGAAACTGTATAAATCTATTCACTAATCATGATGATGCAGTCACAACCTGCATAATATATTTAGTGCAAAAAGGTTCGGGTTAGAGTGAGTTCACGTTTCCTCAATCTCTGAATCTCCTTGTGGATAAAGTTTGACTGTATAGACAAAGATGAATGGACTCAGTTGAAGAAATGCTCATTTAGCTTCATGAAAATCTTTGCTCCAGTCTTGCTATTCATTTCTGACATAAGGGAACCCTGTGGTGGAGTGCAGTCTTTTTTGTTTTGTACACAGTATTACAATGACCGAATGATGAACTACACCAACCAGTAGCTCCATCTTCATACCCAACTGAGCAGCCTCATCCCCTCGTGTCTCATGAACAGCCACAACTCATTTTAAGTAATGACCAATTGTCTGCCCCCTCCTGACACTCCTCCCACCCCAAAGATGTGGCCTTAATTTTACTAAAGTGGCTCAGAGTAGTTTAAAAAAAAGAAAATAGAGATGCATTGGGGTACAAAAGCTGTTCATTCTAGCAGTGCATATTCATCATCACTTTCATCACTACAACCATGCGAACTGCAACTGCAATCACGAGACATTTCTATATTCACGATAACTAGAGGTCAAGCACAGGATGGGACCCTGCCTTCATGTGAGACAGGGTTGTTGAATGTTTATTTGATTTTCTGTATTTTCCTCTTTATTCTGTGAGTTGAATTCTAGTAAGAAGAAATGCGTCGCACCAACTTCTTCTTGCAACTTGTACTGTCAGTAAATGTTGAAAATGGCCTTTACTTCTCTTTCTCCTCAGATTTGTCCAGCCACTCATTTATCCTTTGACTGTATCGAGGCTATCGGGAAATCAATCAGCCTTCGTTATAAGGGTAGCATGTTGCCTCTTTCTCTGTAACTCTCTGACACCCATGCAAGTAAAAACGAACACACAGTGTAACACATGGCTGATATCAGCACTGCTGTTCTGCCAGCAACATCATCACTCTCCTTCCCGCCCTTGTCTCCATGGAGACAAGCTTCCAGAGCCGGCTGGTTCCAGTCTGTTGTGAATCAGCACAGACTAAAAAAAGAAGGAGTGGGGGGGCTACTTGTGTTTAAACATGACTATAAGAACAGTGGAGCTCTCTGTAGTCAACACTCTGAGGTGATCAGAGTGTCCGACTGATACTGAATGCAGATGTGGAAAGGTATTGTGAACATACTGATGAAGATGTCTATATATAATTATAGAATATCACTTTAATCAGGCGGTGGTATTGCCCTATTTTAATTTTCATGCACATTCAATTACACAGTATGCACTCATGTCATTCAACCAAACAATGGCATAAAATAAAATGCAGTAAGTGAAGCTTGTGTATTGGCTTTGCCAACTTGACTAACCACTGATTCATCATATTCACCATACGCGCACCCTGGACACCATCATCATCATCATTAGGTGAGGGGCTCCAATGCATTTATCAAAAGAATAATGTCTTACTGGTGTGTTCTTGTTTGAAAATCAACACTAGGAGTCTGCTCAATTTTGATTGTTTCATCGCTTCCTGATTGAACAGGAACTGAAAAGACTTTGACAACGATAATCCAGACGGGCATCAGTTCATCATTTATAAGAAAACTAAATATTTGATTACCTCTTAGCTGCCGTTAGAGAGCAGAACAACGGTGGTTTTCCTTCAACCTGTTCCCAGCTCAGAATCAGGAATGTGTCTGTTTACCATAGAGCAGTGAGTTAGTATCATCACTCAACAGTACCTACCCATTGCCGAGTTCGGGACAGAAATGCGGTCTACACAATTACGTATAAGCAGATACTTTATTCTACACATAACTTATTTCACAAGTCATTATGTGACAGAATATAGAATGAAAACGAGAAAGCTCAACCCTATGGACCGGTTCAAACTGATGCATTGTCTTTTTTATGACATTCTATCATTTTTTATCTCCTTATCTCTTTATTTTTTCATTATTCTTCACTGATGGTACACTAGTTAACAAAAATTTCTCCAGAGACCCACTTTTGTTCCCTGCAACGGTCACAACCAGCATAACAACCAGCTGAATGGAATTGAGAATTTTGACAGATTTCTGGAATTGTGACTCTTGTATGTGTAAGAACTAGTTCTCTGACCAAACCCAGAGAGTAGACGGGCTGAATACTTTTGACTAGACTTGAATAGAATAACAAGTCCATGAATAAAAACCAGGATGCCCATTAAGCACTTCTTAGGGCGCAGATTGAGGAGAAAAACATGAAGAACAACGTCATGACAAGGAGGACTGTAAAGGAAATGTAATACATATATATATTTTTTCTTTAAATAACTCTTTTCTTGTTTGTTTTATCAGGAGAATATGTCTCACTCTGTGTTAGTGTTGCAGAAAGAAAACCAGAATCTAAGTCACCATGATAAATGACCCAGCAGCTGGGCACTATCACAGCCAGGACAATGTCGGAAGCATTTAGTGAAGTTGGTTTCAGACCGGATGTAATGGATCTGCTGGAGCTTGTGTGGGTGCGTGTGAGTTAAGTTCAGTTAGAGGAGCAGTGGAAGAGAAAGCTTTCATCGGCTTAACACTTTCACCTTAGCAGGAACTCTGAATAGGTACGTTGTGTTCATCACAATTATTAACTGAAACAAACATACACACAGTACTCAGATGCATAAAAATAACACATCCGTGCACAAAGCATGTATTCATGCCATACCACGTGTGTACAATTACACAGGAAATGAAGCTCATAAAAGGTCAGAGGACACTGAGAAATTCTTGGAAGTGTGCTGGATGCTATACAGAGCAGGCGTGCACTGTTGGGAAGACCAGGCACATATTTGGGACTCCCCAAGGAAAGTGGGAAAGAGGACCCCCAAACAGCTCATCATAGGGACCCATTTTATAGTGACAACTAAATGAACATACTAGGAACGCAATTCTAGCACTTTGAGATTTGATCCAAATGAAAAGTGCATTATAAATTAAATGTATTATTATTATTATTAATATTAAGCACCCTGCCAAGACCAAAACCCAGGTAAACAGAGTACGTCTCTAGAAGCAGTATGACAGCTGGATATTAAAAGTTTGGATGCCTTTCTCCTGGAAGAACAAACTGTGGATGTACAGCGATTAGCCATAATATTAATACCCCCTGTCTCATACTGCTCCCAAAATAGCTCTGCAATGTATAGCGTGTGCTGGCACCTCTCAATCAAAAACGGCAATAACCTTTTCAGCGTGAGCCACTGTGCTACTGGAGGTCTTCTGTCGGCTCTGGTAAAAAGCCAGCCTCTGGTCCCAAAGTGTATCAATGAACCTTGGGTGCCTGTGACATTGTTGCCGGTTCAACAGTTGTTCTTCCGTAGATCCCTTTGGCAGTTACCAACCACTGCAGACAGGAACACCCAAAAAGACCTTCAGTTATGGAGGCGTTCCAGGATAGAAGGTTCTAGGAATGCCACCCATACAGTAATAGAATCGTAAAAACAATTGATTGTTTATGGAAGCTATTTCACATAGAAAATATTTTCACCTTAATCAATGTTACTGCGATGGTCTAAGATGTAAGTTTGATTTGTGTATGAAATATCAAATCGGCGGATAACTTTGAATTAGTGTTTTTTTTGGTTACTTCTTCACCAAAAAAGCAACGTCTAATAACTTTGTTTTGCAATGATCTTAATTTTTGCACACCTCTTTAAATAAATCTCATCCTGTTCTCAGCACAAACAGATGTGATGATGAAACCAGTTTCATAACATGCAGGTGGTTAAGTGGAATAACAACTCCTCTCCGAAGCTTTCATCATTTGTAGACGTGAGGATGGACTTATTCTTTGGGTAAATTATGACCGACTGTTGAGCGTTGGCATTTAACTGATTACAGAGTCGGAGTGGAATGCTTTTTTTGATTGTGCACCCTTTGACGAAGCCGAAACAAAGAAGTTTCACATGGAGCCTGCACACCATGTGAAATGCCAAACCCCTGAAAGGCCTTAAGGTTAATGCATTTTTCAACATCATTAAATAGTTCTCCTCAAAATGAGTGGGGCATAACGTCAGAGGAGTTTTCTGCTATGAGAGCAAGAACTCAAGAATGTGGTGCATGTTCAGTTTAGCACAAGCAGGTACACGCAATATTTTCAACGAGACAATAACGTGGGAGTGTCAAAGAGACGGACAGGCTGTGACTGTCTGTGGGAACCCAGCAAAGAAATTGTGTCAATATCTGAAAGGACACTAACTTGAAAATTACTCTGTGGGTTGCATTTGGCATTCATGCCTCTCATAGCCATGGGCTCAGCAGTGAGGAAGAAAAGCAGCATTGTTACGAATTATTTCGATAAATCTGACATTTTCACTGTCAGACATTCAAAGTCACAGTGAGAACGTCAATGGGCTATTCTGGTTTTCAATCCCTTTATCAATATCAGGAATACCTCAGCATGTTTCTGCATAAAGGCAATCCCTGAGGGCACTCTGCTGTGCTTCTAATGTTTTTTTTTTTTAAGCATTAGTGTACAGGAGGCATACAAATGATATTGCAGAGACATGATGGAAACAGGAGGGAGGCTGTGATATGGGGTCCCCATGGCAACCACACAAAACGGCATGCACTCTCCATGGCAACAGAACTGGCGATGGAGTAGAGCAGCATCAGAGATGGTGCTGGCCTCTGGCTATTCGAAGCGATGGATGTGTGCTTGTGTCACAGCACTGACTCCCAGTGAAACACAAACAATTTTATTCTGTTAAGAAATACTTATGCTGACATCCAAACACCTTTTATAGTAACTATTTATTGAATAGAATATATGAATGCAAATGACAAGATATGATAAAATTGGTGAGCTTACAGGTGTCGACAAGTGAATTTTGTTACCTCTGAGCAGAACCGGGCTAAGTGGTTTCATTTATTTTGTGCTCTGCTAAGCTGACAGCTACAAAAGTGCTAGCAATTCATTCACTGAGTGTATAACATAAATCTTTACAATAAGCATTACCTTGGCATTCTTTTCCATTCTGACCTGAGACACAGACACTACACTTCAATTAAACCCTGGCCCAGGAGCTATGAGGATATATTAAAGAGTTCCTCTCAAAAAGGACAAACCTGCAAGAGAAGAAACAGACAGTCATCACTCTATGTCTGCACAGTAGGAGTAAGTCATGATATACAGTCCAGTAGGCCTTGGTTAGTAGAGCCACAGATGTCACCCATAAGGTCAGTCTGACAAACCTGCTGATGCTTCGAGATTATAATCGGCTGCAAACAGCAATAGCTTCCCTGACAGGCAGAGAGGAACCCCTTAAACATATGTCATCATGCTGTTACGGTTGCACCTACAAGTCTTATTACACAGCAGTGTGGATAAGAAAGATGTGTGAAAGATATGCTCGCTCACATTAAGTCAAAAGGTTCCATCACCGGTGGACTTCTTTTAACTAATGCTCCAAAAAAAAATCGAAATCATTGAAAACAGACAATACGTGATTGATATTGCACATTAAGATGGGTCGGACCAAAAAATCTAATTAGGCTAAATGTCTAAAATTTTTTTCTTTTGAATTGAACAAAAATAGAAACACAGACACTGATCACTCTGGTTTAAGCTGCTTTCACCAGCCATTAGAAGTTGCACCGCTTGACTGGGTTCAACCTCATCTGAGGGTGGAGAGAAGTGTGTCACTGAAATCAGGAGACATCAAATTCTCATACGTCCTCTGTGTTTCACTGAATAGCTGGCAAAATACAAAATCCTTGAAGAAAAGACATGCAAAATTTCTTCATTGATATTCTTCTACCCCGGAGCAAGACTGTCTGCTGGAGCAGTCTGCTTCATGGAATAATGGAGCGGGTGGGTGTGGCAGAGAGCTGTCTGGAAAACAAGACCACAGACCTGACTCAATGTCTCCATCTAATGATGAAATGGGACTTAACAGTAACAGACTGGTGTTTCACGTGGAGACAGTAGTTATGAATATGTCGTTTTTAAAGATATTGACAAAATCAGAGCACAGCACAAGTATGCATTTTTGTCTTATTTCTATTTTATGTTATTTCTTCTAAGAAATTTAAACTTCTAAGAAATTTAAACCATTGGAAACATGCAACCCTTTAAATCGCACCAGTTTCATCCATTTCCTTTTAACCCATTAAGGCTAAAAAATATATGCTAAAGAGGTAGCTACACACATAACATGCATAATAAGTTGAATATACTAACCTGAATAAAATAGAGAAGTTTCTGGATGGGTCTCTCAGTAGATGAGTTTACATGCCATGTCTGTGCTCCTCACACTCCTCAAGAAGTAGGAGTGTGTTTGGGCGTGAGACACAAAATACAAACATATGAGATGTTCAGCGAGCAAGCCAGGGCAAGAGAATCCTGCAGGTCGGCATTATAGCCTACTGCCCTCAGCCTGCTCAGGTGAGCAGCATCTCTCATCAGGCCTCAGCTCCAGCCGTCAGGTGTTTGGGAAGGCACAACCAACAAGGGGGAGAATAGAGGTTGATCCCAAGGCTGTCACACCACACACATTCACAGCACATTAACATTTGTAGAATGCACAAAGCAACATTTCTTATTCTTGCTTTCGATTCAATTATTGACTTAAATTTAGATACAAGAAATCTCCAACAAGGGCCTCATCCTGGCAATGATAAAAGGTAGACTGAAGAATGCCAAGCAATATCCTGCTGTTTTATCTACTCCCGAGTCTGACAGATATCAAGAGGACAAGATTGAAGTAAAATAATTCAATCTCTTTCCAGTTATTTCTGAATTTGGGTATAGACAATGATTTCAAACGTTTTGTGGCTTGAGTTAAATATAGTTGCCTATTTTTAACACCTCATCAAAAGAAAACCTTCTATGATGATGGGTGAATATTTCTTCTCCTTGAAGACATCTCACATTGTTTAAACAAATATCAAAGTAATAAAGGTAGAAATATCAAATATTGACCACAGAAGAATCCAAAAAACAAACCTCTTCCCTTTTATTTCTATCCCTTTTGTGAAATCATGCTCTAGAATCAAGCAAAGCATATCATAAGTCTGGTTTATATGGTATGAACACTTGAAATATTAGTGCAATAAATTCTCTATTAGAATAACGACAAACTGTACTTTTGTACTTTCTAATCAAGTTAGATTTTCTCCATTAATTCTGTCTAGTTTTCATTTAACTTTTAGATTAACTAGACTTGGCATGGAAATGTGGGATGAAGGTATTACATTAGAGAAAAACAAGTCAACATTAACACAAATGGTGTGTGATAACCAATACACAAATCAGCCATAGCATTAAAACTTAGATACCAACTACTGCAGAGCGGAACTATAACAGGTTAAGATGTCAGTTGATGCTCTTACCTATATAGCCGTACCAATTGGGCTCCTGCTAAAGTAGCTCAGCTTACTCTTACCCATTTCCCTGCTTCCCTACACAACAACTTTGGAGACATGTTTATTTAATACGGAATATATCTCGCCTAGCGACTGCTTCCATTGTAACAAAATAATAAAAGCTATACAGACTTCACTTAACATTGGTTACAGTGTCACGGCTGATCATTTTAAGGCTAAACATTGCAGTTTTCCATATTCAAAACCTCCTACGTGACACAAGTAATTCAGTCACCAAGTTGATTTATTCCATGGGTCAAACAGGATTTGTTGAACGTCACCAGAAGGTTGTCTATGCAAACAGTTTCTCATCACACCCACATACTGTTATATCACTCAAGAAATACAGACAGGCAAATAACAGACTCGTCTCAGCGATCATATTTTACCAATGTTATTATTATGCACAAAATATAAAACTATCATCTGTCAGACATTAATACATAGTGGCTGTAATATTACGTGTCACGTATAAAAGATTTTCATGTTTATATACATTGATTAGTTCCTATGCAGTGCATGGTCTCCATAATTTTATTTTGTCATGATATTGCATAATAAATAAACTCTGCATTTTAAGACTTGTGATGAAAAAAAAAGACTCAAAATTAGCTAAAAACCAAATCAATAAAACCTAGACAAGTGTGTCTAGAAAAAAAGGAACTGGGTCTGAGGCATAACAACCATGAGTGTTTATCTGTTAGAGCACTCAAGTTTATACCTCTTATGTCATTAACAGATCCTGAGGTAACCTATCCAACCCATATCCTGACTAATACCTCTGTCTGTCATCAACAATGTGGTGGTAGAATTTCAAATGGTCCAGGACAAAAAAAAGGTGGAAATTTGGCAGTTGCTGTCTGTCAGGCTACTTAACTGAAACATCTCCGACAGGAAAGGATTGAGCCCTGCTACTTCCACACCAACATAAATACATAACCTTGTCACAAAACCATGTTAAGTTATAGTATTTATAGACACTACTCATACATTCTGAAGTTGAACTCATGACCTTTGCATCTCTTTATGGAGTTAAAAATAACCGTCTGCCATGTGCTGCATTGCTGTTTTCTCAGCGAGGAACAGAAGAGCGGAACGACTTACATCCTTAACAGATGTCTCACTTAAGGAGACCTGGCTCATCACAATCTTCTTTGATCCATCGTCTAAATAATGCACATTTTTCTCCCCAGAGTCTAAGATATTGGTCACATAATAGCCATTTTGGAAGCCCGGTGGTTCAATTTGGTAAAGCTCACATTGCTATTAGATGATATCCGTGAAGAGGGTGCGTGGAATCTCTTAACTAGTGTGCTTCGATATCAATTCTGTCATTAAGAAATAACTCACTTCATATTTCCTCCAATGGACTCTGGTGTACTGGCTAGAAAGATCTGACCTGTTTGGTTCATGTGTATTTTTCCAAAAGGCAACACCTTGTAGTTGAGAGAGAGGTCTAAATTGTCTGCACTGAGCAAAGACACCTGTTTCCCACGACGACAATCATCCAAACGCCATGACGCACACGTCTCCCACTATGCGCTTTACACTTCGTCATAAATCAGCCTGCTATCAGGCTCAGTTCATGTTGGTCAGTCCAACACTGCCACCTCAGGGAGCTGTAACACAGCCTCCAGAAAATCTGAACATACTGTATTTCTGCATCTTTCACAGTCTGTCATTCTCAAGAATTTTCATTCGGTTTTGGTTTTTACTCCTCTGCTTTGGCTGCTGGTTTTCCTGCTTTCTCTCTCCATCTGTCCTCCTTCACCTTTGAGCTCTCTCTCTTTCTCTCAGTGCTGCAAGAGGAAGTTGGTTGCCATGTTGATATCGTTGTTTGAAGCTCTGAGGGCCTCAAGGGCATCAATTCTGGAAAATCCCATTTCCACTAACAGCGAAACCTGAGACAAAAGACAAAAATAAAAAAACATCAGTGGAGTTACATCATCTGAGACAGCAGCAGCAGAAAAATCATCATCTCTCAATCATCCATAATGGTGCCCAGTATATATACGATATAGTTGGTCCAAAGAATATGTTTTAGTAAACCCAGGATAGTATGAAAATTCAATAAAATAAATGAAAATATCTAGAACTTGCACTGGTAGTGCAAGTTCTAGCACTGGTAGAACTTGCACTGGTAGTGCGATTTAAGAAAAAAAGGTGTTCGGATACCTTTTTTTCTTAAAAACCTGTATGGCAGTTCATCTACAACTAGAACTGAACTGGTGGTTCACTAGCAGTGAAGATGGTACTGGTACTTTTCTCAGAGCTGGTACAGCACTGGTATTTCATTTGATATCAAGTGCAAAATGTTCTTTGTAATCCAATGCAATACGTTTGAATATTTTGAAACAAAGTTCACCTTGCATCTCAGGTGAAGCATAGGACAGTTTCAGCTAGCCACAGTTTTTCTGATCCGTCAACCATCTACCACTTAGATTTGATGAGTAAGCCTGCTCGCACATTCTGCCAAACCATCATCCATTAAAGTGGAGAGTGCCAACATTTCTGATGTACAATAGCAGGTCAATGGTTAGTTTTGTGTAGGATGGAATATGGAGAAGAAAAAAAAACTCATATTCATTTTTATCCATCAAATATTTGATACCTTCCCTGCTAAAATTTGAGATAATTTAAGACCTTGAATAGAACGAACTACAGTTAAGGAATTTTTAAGGCATTTCAAAGATCTGTGTGTACCCGTTTGGGAAACAAATTGTTAACAAAACAAAAGATTTAGATCACACAGACGAACACTCACCTGCTCCTCAGCGACAGAAGAGTTGTCCAATAGTGGTGGCTGTGTGGCTGGGGCTGTCTGAGACTGGGGGCTGGGCTGCATTGGGGGCTGGTTCTGTCCTCTGTGTCTCAGGTTGGGGAACAATCTGGTCCACAACCCAGCCTATACAAAAAAGAAGGCACATGATCTTTTTTGTACGTACTTGGTAGATTGGTAAAAATTGGGCATCTTATGTTTGAAGTTAACAAAGTTCTGGCATTGATTGGGTATTTGGTGGTTGGATGTGGGAGGGAATAAAAATGTATATATACCTGTTGCTGGTGCCTGTTGTTTCTCCTGGGTTCATTGTATTGGGCCAATAGCAGCTGTTGGTCCAGGAGGTCCATCCTTTGCTGCCTCTGGATGTCCAGAGTAGCACCCATTCCGATGGGCATCTCCTTGTCCGACAGGGAGCCTGATGACCACAACGGGTAACAACATATTAATAAGCAAATCAAAAATAATCTGTAAACCAATAGGCAAGGAGTAACAAAGAAAATCTGTTTTCAAAAAAGATTATTCTGGTTCGTAACAGGTTTCCGTATATGCTTCTCTGGATTATGAGGAGAATATATATTTTCAATATCATTCCACCATGTAACAGTTCGATTCCTTCCTTTAAAAGCTCTGTGTGATGGAAATGCTGTGTTATACATCATGCCTCCTTAGCGTGCAGAATCCCGTCTCACTATTTAAAAGACACGCCAGAGTGTTCTTCGTTCAGTGTAAAAAAGCGTCTTAAAGAAATGTATTTGTTGTGATGCTGTTGAAGGATGTCTGTATAAAAAGACCTGAACTGATAAAAAGAAATTCATCTGAAATATATGATCAGCAGAGAAAAAAAAAGTGATATCATTCATATTCAAATGCTTTAAGTCTACCGATAATATTATAACTCTTCAATAATGAAAAGAAGTAACCGCTCTTTGTCAGGCCCTGGAACACGGTTGGACTCACTTGAGAAGAGTGGCTCCAGAATGTACCTTACGATATGAGATACACTGACGGGAACAAAGAGAAGTTTCTGCAACCAGAGAACGTGGTAGTAAAGTCCTCCTGTGATCTGGAAGATATATGCATGTGGTTATAGAGTGCTGACATCACAGACCAGGTATTAAGCATTACTCATATGAACTCAGCGCAATGATACAGAGAATTACCACAAAACTCTGCATTTCTTTTTCAAGTAACAGTACGCTAACTTTATACTCTAAAATTGACTGGGAGAATCTGGCCACCCACCAGTCCACTGATTGCAAGGAGCCACATGAAGGGGCTGGAAGTCAAGAGCTGGACCAGAGTAAAACAGAGGAAGACATGAGAAAAACAATGATTAGACTAATGGCAGTGCTGCTCTATTCAAGAATTCCTGAACAGTAAAACATTAAGCAAACAAACCAGATATAAATACAATTTCCTCCAGAATTATTGGCGTCCTTTAATAAAATGAGCAAAATTAGATGCAAAAATATATTCAAATTCTTTCATTCAAATTATTTTCTGAAATCTAATCTTAAACTCAAGTAACTAAATTTAATTACATTCTTAATAAAGAGCATAAAAAGCCATCCATAGCATGTGCCACAATTATTGGTAAACCCTACATTTAATATTTTGCCCTCAGTCTCCTTCTGTAGTGTGTTGAGGTTTGAGAACACATTGACAGGGATCTAATACATAAACTACAAACAAAAATCCTTTATATTCTGAGGTCGATGCTTGTGGGGTTTAGGTCAGGTAACTGGTATTGCCATGGCTAGATTTATTTATTTTATAATCACTGAACCCTTTTTGAGGTGTGCCTCTGATCTTTGTTGCCAAAAAGGCTTGACTTTTGATCTATTTTTGACCTTGTTCCCATGTTAATGACAGCATAGTTCTCTTGTCAGCGTGTGTGTGTTTAAGTGCCATATGATGGTGGTTAGGGAGGCTTTCTGATCCTTAGATTCAAATGACCTCTGCAATTCTCAAGCTTTAAGCCTTAGGAGTCTTTTGCCAGTCGAACCATCCTACTCAGTATGGGGTCAGTTTGCAGACACATCCAATTCCAGACTGATTTATGATATCTCCAGTCTCTTTAAACTTCTCAATTATTGATCTAACTGTTGAAACAGACATTTTTAACTGCTGAAAGATTTTCTGATCCACTGCTAGATTGAGCAGCGCTGCAACTTTTCTTCACACATCATTGCTGTGTTCTCTAGTCTTTGGTAGTGTCAAGAGAATTGGGTCATGGAAGTCATTTCTCACCATTTAATCCGGTGATCCATATTAATTGAAAGAGACTTAAATTGACCAAATCTTAATCAGAAGTATTATGACAAATTATTCATACAGTATGAAATTAACTACACCAAAGACATCTTACAGAATTCAGAACAAACCAATTGTATAGAAAAAAATAGGCAAAGTTGTATCTCTGGTGTCTATCACAAGCCCATTTATTATAGATTTAGATATTGTCTCACAGTCCAGATATAATCATACCACGGGCCAGATGTGGACCAAAGGCTTCGGGTTTCACATTTGAATAGTGTTCCTTCTCAAAAAGGTCTACTTAAAAATATAAAATAAGTACCGGAGATATTCTGCAGTTGCCTTTGAATAACAGGATTTACTAGGGGTGCCAAAAATTGTGGCACATGTGTTCTAGACAAAAAAATACTTGTTGTATGTTAAGAATGTAATTTGTATTTTAATTACGTTAACTGAGTTAAGGGTTAGATTTTTGTGAATAATGCGAATTAACATCATGGTTACAGACAATAAAGATACATCTAATTTTTGTTGAGTATTGCCAGTTATTCTGGAGGGTACTGCATGTCCCCAAACCAGCAGGAGACAGGCCTACCTGCAAGCCTACTATGTAGACCAAAGACTTGTTGGTGATGTGGATTTGGCCAAGGACTTGTGTGACCGGGATCCTAGGGATCAGTAGGTAGAAAGGCACGAATAGAGCGAACATTGGAGCGAGGCTGTCGAGGAGGACAGAGGATAAAGTCAAGAGGATGGAGATGACAGGAAAAGAGACAAAACTTAATCAAAAACAAACATTTTGAAATAATCTTACTTAAAAAGAATGACACTATCCAGCTTCATACAAATCAGTGACTTCTTTGTTCACTATATATTAACAACATTAATTTATCAATAAATTTCAAGCAGACCTAGTAATATTTCAGACAGTCTGGGAAAGTCAATGTTGGGACTGGGGAGGTAGGATTTTAACTACTTTACGACGCCATAGAATAATGGATAGTGGAAAAAAAGACTATTCAAGGTTTAAATTGTGATATGTGGATATTTTCGCATGTATGAACATTTCTTTAAAACATCATAGTGGTGCTTATGTTGGGGCTTGTTTAATGACCAAATTTAGTCTATGGGGATTAATAATGTTTCTATCAATTTCCCTATACTTCTACCTGAACTTAATGAACAAGATTTTTAATACAGGAATCGAAATGAATGGAAAAGTAAAAAAGCTTTCCCCTTGTCAGAGATTCAGCACATGCCCTAATGACGACAGGTAGGAGCTGTGGATACTCACAGTCCTGCTGACAGTTCCTCCACCTCATAGTCAAACAGAAGTTGGAAAGCCTGGGACAGCAGGAAGTCCAGCGGGGCAGAAAGACACCAAGTGCCAAACAGGAAGGACTGGGAGGAAGTAACGCATTACATGTGATATATGATTGAAACACCAAGAAATCGGAAATCTTCTCAGTACTAGTCCCTAGTGCATAGGCGTCAGCCTGCTACAGCCGCTCCCGCTTCTGATACTTTTCTTACCTGTTCACTTTGGTATTTAAGCTGCTATTGCCTTTAGGGTCACATGAAACTCATTGGCGCTTTCTGATTAACAATTATTCTGTATTTCATTTTTCCCCTTATATAGTTTTTTTGTTATTCCTAGTATCCATGGTTTGATACTATTTTAGTTTTATTATCCAGTTTCTGTTCATTTTTTATTTCCTTATTTTGTTTTTCTATTTGTTATTTAGGACTTGGTGAATCCAATATCTTTTTGTGAATCACTTTGGTTTGCAATTCTTGTATGAAAAAGAAGTGATATAAAAATGATTATCAATTACAATTACATTTACTGATGCTGGTTACGAGCAAAGTTACTGTCAACCTAATGCTATATTAGGAGGCTGTTATTCCTTGACCCTTAAAGATTGAGTAGATATACATGGGAGCCTCAGACGGATTTTGATTTAAATTCATACTTTAAATCCAGTTACAAAAGATCTTCATCCATTCCTTTTGTTACTGCCGACGAGGAGGATGTGTTTTCACTCATGTCCATTTCTTGTTTGGTTGATTTGTCAGCAGGGTTTCACAAAAACTACAAAAAGGTTTTCCTTGAAACTTAGAGGAAGGTAAGGTCTAATTGGGACCAGTAGTTGAGAAATGTTGGCATGAAATTCTTGTAAATGTAGCTCCTCCTAGTAATAGAATTATGGAACTGACCTGTCCCGTAATCAGTCCAGTTCTTCCTAGCACTAAAGTCCATTCATGCAGGTAAAAAAAAAATCAGAAAATGATCCATGAAATACTTTTTGAGTTATCACTTTTTACATGAAAGACCTGTGGCAGACGCAGCGTTGACGATTCCATAACTCATTCCATCCCTGCCTTTTCAGGGATATAATTTAAGAAATGCTTGATTTTCTTTTTTTACTCTGATTTCTGTATTCAATGGGAGTAGTGTGTGTTGTAGATAATGGTACACAGAGATACATTTTGAATAAGGTTTTATGAATTAAAGCAGATTGTAGGGTCTCAATTGATGTATGTGCTCTAGTGCTATTGTAATTTATCAAACTGTAGAAGAAATAAATCTTCACCGCATTAAATCCATCCGGGAAATCTGATTCAACTAAGAGTGTACGCCCATTTATTAGATTTGTTTCCTGTGTATGTGCTTATTATTTCATCCTTCGGAGATTTTGTACTTACAGAAAACTTCCTGGTACCGAACCTCCTTTCAAAGATTCTGAAGTTGTAGATGAGCAGGCTGCTACAGAAGGCATCCTTCACGTCCAGACAAACCAGCCTGCCACATATAAACCTCCACAGCTGCAGCACAAATGATACCACAGTTAAACAATCACACATCACATCTAACACACAGCAGCAACATTAGGAATTTCTGTCATTGTGTCTTTCACAAATAACAGCAAATACATAGCAAGAACAATCTCACATCTCAGACCCATTAATTATAGTAAAATCTCCATTCCGATTCAAAATAATTTAAAGAAAAGTTTGACAAACTAAAGTTAGGTCGAGCTGAACTTAGTAGCTTCAAAACTGTCTTTCATGCCTTAGGGCCAATGATGACAAAGATTCAACACTATAGCACCAGCTCAAAGTTCATTCTCTGGTAGTGATCCTGAAGGGCGGCTGTATGTCAGTGGGTAAAGTAACCGTCTCCCAATCAGATGATTGGCAGGTTCAAGTCCCTGCTCGAAAGGGATGGGTTAAAGTTGTACAATTTTGCTTCATTGTACATTGATTCATTCATTGATTGTACGTGACACTCATACAAGTTATGATGCAGTAATTCATGGAAAAGGAGCCCCAACCAAGTACTGAGTGTATATACAAGAAACTACTTTTCAGAAGACCGACATTTCTGTTTCAAAAAAACTTTTTTTTTTTTACTGGTCTTATGTAATATTCTTTCATTCAATCATTCATTCATTATCAACCACTTATTCTGTTCAGGGTTACAGGGGGACTGGAGCCTATCCCAGCTGACATCGGGCGAGAGTGGGGGTAAGCCCTGCACAAGTCGCCAGTTCATCGCAGGTAATTAGTAATATTCTAATTTTCTGAAATACTGAATTTTGGGTTCTCATAAGCTGTAAGCCATAATCATCAAGATTAAAACAAATAAAGGATTAAAATATTTATCTTTGGGGGTAATAATCCACAATATACATACGAGTTTCACTTTTTAAATTGAATTACTGAAATTAATGAACTTTTCCACCATACTGTAATTAATTGAGATGCACCTGTAGTGCAGTTGTACCGGAGTAACCAATGTGTGTATTTTTATAGGCAGACATACCTGGTGTTGCTGTGTGACAGCTTGTAGGTTGTACTCGAACAGTTGTTGGTACTGTGGCGGCAGCAGGATGAGCATCACGGTCAGAACATTCAGAACGAGCAGGAGGCCTTTACACAGAGGAGCCTTGTCTGGCACACAAGCATACACAAGGTGGTATAAGTCCAAACTCTCATCTCCTCCTCACTTACTTCACACAAACTCAGGAGAAACCGTAATAGCAAACTTACAATGAGACCTTAAAATAAATGAAAAGGCCGAATAATATAGTAGGTTGTTTATTACGTCATCCATTGAAAGCACTAACTGATGTTTTTACTGCCTCAAGTAATTGAATGACAGGGTGTGCTACCTTCAGCTAAGCTAGCTGTCACCGTCCAAACGGATAACAGAGGCGGTGGGAAGGGCTACGGTAGCCCGCCCGTCATTTAACGGAGGAGACGGGATACTTACAGAGGCCCCGGGAGCCGGTGATGGTAAACATTGTCGCCAAGGGACGTAGGGAAGCGGACGAAGGCGGTAACTCTAAGACACCGGGATACAGTTGATGAGACGATCCATAATGTAACTGATAAGTAGGCAGGAAGTTGAAAGTAAACTCATGTACAGAAGCCCGGTATGCCCATAATTGTCGTTTCGCGTTCTACAAAAAAAATATAGAAAAATACGATGGATTGACCGACAGAGAGCGCTGTTGCTCCGTATTGAGGAGAAATAGGGCTGAAATATTTTTTATGGCAAGCTTTTGTTTTCTTGCAAATGTAATAGTTAAACCCAAACATAAAGAAAATGCACTTCTCTAAAAATTTTAATTAAGTTATGTAAATTATTATAATTTTTACTCAAATGAAAATAAATCAAATGGCAGATCTTTCACATAAGAACACAAATGTTGTCTTTGTATTTGCAATTCCACAACATATATCAAAATGTTAACTTTTTCTGATGAGGTTTTAACCACAAGCTATATTTTCCTAACTTGCTTACATATTTTCTCCAAATTGTTGGTCACAATGGGTTTAAAATTGTTAGATGGATAACATCTCAGCTTTTAGCCAGCTGAAAATGAGAACTCCAAGAATGAATGAGTTAAATCGTCGATATAGCTGTGTAAGGAGTAATTAGATGGATTTTGACACTTGAACCAATATGGTTTATTTGGGGTTAAAAACAACAACAAGAGTTAAACAACAACAGGGTTGGCACTATACTTAAATTGAAACAGTAGAAGCTTGAGTAGCCAGAACTATAATCTAATGTGCAAATTCTTTCTTTACATACCTTTGACAAATTTTTTTTGAAGACATAAAAATATTGGAATGCAAATTCAGTTATATAGGGCTAATTTGCCACTCTTACTACTACTAATACACTTGCTTTTACTAATACAACTTCTAAAATAAAAATAAATAGGTAGTTTAGGTAAAGTTAAAAGGAAAACGTTGAGAGCAGAGCAACTACTTCATGCAAACCTAAAAAAATTGTAACAACATTCTCCCAGTACACCACAGCAGTGTCCTCTCCATCTGTGACTACTATAAAGTCCGTAACCCCGAGTTAGAAACCACGATCTAACAAATGCCGCTGGGATGTACAGTCTTCCTCACAAGCATTTGAACAGGGATGCTGTAGCCAGATCATCTTTTTATAATAAAAAAAAAAAAGACAGTCTCCTTTCCCATAACGCCTGCTGTTCACTTAGGCCCCTCTCAGCCCCCGGAGAACTGGTATAATAATGTTTCATCTTCAGCCTTTGCATCTATGACCATTTGGTTAGTGAGTATATGTGTTTCTGAGTTTATGAATATATGCATAAAGCAGCAAACATGGAGTGCTTGATATCTTGAAGCCATGCGGTCTGTTTTTCTGAAAGAGTGATAACAGTGTTAATTATCCTTGGTCCTTTTAGCAGGATATGGCTGTACAAAGTCCAAATTAATGACTTTTTCTTTTGGTGCTCTGGCCTCATGCATATCGTGTCATATTTTGTCAAGGTCCAGACTTCCTTGCAAGGGCTAGGCTTTATCTTATACTACAAGCTGCAAATTTAATTCACATCAGACTATGTGAACACCATCAGGCCTGCGGTTGGGCCTCAGCCAGTTGGTCAAATGTTATGTGCAAGTACATCTGAAAATATATGGTGAACAGCTGTCTAATAGTGTTGCATATCCCCATCATCAACAGATGCAATAGCATGTTAGTTCCCATTGGTTTGTTCCCACCCATTAGGTCTATTTGGCTGCCAGTGGTCAGATGTGACTGTAAAGCAGAGCTCAGGAACAGCTTGCTAATTGTGTTTCAGACCTTCTCTGTCACTGATGTAGGAGTGAGGTCTAAAAGGTTGCTTTGCCCCTGTTCTCAATCAAAGATAATCAGATTAAACAGCACAAAGATGTTGTATGTATGTGTGTTTGTGTGTGCTTACCAATAAAACGACTCCAGATTTGGAGACAGCCTTGACTCCTGCTGTTTGCTTTGTTCATTAAGAGATGATGAGCAGATGGTTTGCTGGTCTGTTGTGCAGTACACATATGCAGGAGAACACACATGCATGCTCAATCCTGTCACCTTAGCTTTATACTCCATTTGTCTTCTTCATTACACTTCCCTTGGCAGGAAAATGCTACTCTGTGAAATGTGTGGGATTTGTGTCTATATGTTTGTGTGTGTGTATGTGTGTGTGTGTGTGTGTGTGTGTTTGGAAGAGAGAGACATCCCTGAAATAAGTCAAAAACCTTTTCAGTCAAGGCAAGTCTCTCAGGTGGTCATCTGAAAAGCTGATGACCCATTCACACATTCATTTCTTTGTGAATCATCGCTTTTCACGTGTCAGCCACTCTGTATTAGGAAAAAAGAATGCTTGCAACAGAGCTATTGTTTCCGTCCTGCACAACAGCTTATCTGCCTGTGTTCAGGAAAAGGCACACTGCACATTAAGACAAGGTAAAATGAGCAAAATCTGTCATACTGCATAGACTCTTTGGAACAATGGAAATGGATTAAGAACAATGTGTAATACAATACTTAGGACTTTTGAAAACTTAATACTTCTAGCTAACTAGGATGCGGAGCAACTAATGTATGGCCTAGAGGAAAAAATCTGCATAAGATATTTCACACAGCATTTATGAGCCTTAACCCCTTATATAATTAATTCAACACTCATCCTTAAGCTTGCCGCATGAGGAACTCTTATTGTGAATAGGCACAACTGATTTTTAAAAAGCTTTCAATTGTCTCTTGAAAGTATGCATGTATATTTTTAAATTTTTTGAATTTGCCTAAAATAATAAAATTATTGACTGATAATTGCTGGACTTAATTCCCCAAAGGGTCACAAAATATTAATCATTATTTTAATCAGACATACTTCCGTACTGAAATACCAACATTTGCGTTTTTCACACAATAAAAATAAAAATATTATATTGTCTGCCATTTGTTTTCTTTCTCTACAAATGTATCCAAAATGTGCTTTGAGCTATGTATTTACCAATTTTTAGCAAAATATGCAAACACATAGACAAAGTGCATTGTCATTATATATAATTTTCGGGGAACTTATATTTATAAGTCAATTTTTGGAGAGTGAATATCAATGTCACCCCCCCCCCCCCCCCCCCCCCCCCACCCCTCATGTAAGTATAGATATATACTAACAGTCTCAATGTTTAACTGATCGCACAACTCTTATTCATTTTTCACAAGTAGACTATAATGTCATCCATTTCAGATTGATTCGATCACCTATATATGTGAAACTAATATAAGTATATATTTACATGGAAAACAATGACATGAATGAAGCAATCATCTGGGAAATAAAGAAAGAAGCACTGACACAAATTCATAAAAAGGATTTGTATTGTCTGTATTGTCAAACTGCACTACTGCATAACATACACAATACAAGTCATGTACTGACTGTACAACATGCCATTTTGTTTTTTTAATAGTAATAACAAAAATGATGGCTATATATATGTACACAACTCTGTTACAAGTTATATTAATCACTTGTTTCCAGATACACAGCACTGACAAAAAACAACAATGGTCATCTTCATCTAGGAATCTAAAAAACCTCGATTGAAGGAAATACAGCCGAACACGTCATCGGAATAAAGCACTCTTCCTGCTGCAGGCAAGATTGTGTGATAAATTTAATAAATTAAACAAGAGCGTGACAGAGAATTTCTAATGTCTTCCTTGAAATGTAGGGGAGTCCTGTTGGTGAGGTTGAGATCTCCGGACAACTGAGAAGGCCTGTTGTAAGTATTTCTGCTAAAAGGAGGAACCTTCACTCCATCCGTCCATCTATCCATTCATTTTACATCTTGCTTTCAGTACATCCCAGTGGTTGGCAAGAACACTTTTCCCTCTGAAATCAACAGAGAAATATAGATTAATTAAATCCAGCAAACATTTTAAACAATTAAACTCTTTATTGAAGTAACTTGGATTGAATTTAAACAAATGTGTTACCGTAGACCACATAAAGTGCAACAGAAGGGAAAATGTATCATGCATAAATAGTGAACAAGGTCCTATATAATGCTGACCAAATCATTAATAAAAGATCATTATTAAGGCTCAGTTGAAAGTGTTTTTCAGCCCCGATCCCTGTTTTTGGCGATAAAACTTCCTGGTACAAAGGAATCACATCCTGCCCTGCTGTCTGACAGACAATTCCCGTTTAAATGATTTATTACTGTGTGTTAATTATGCAAATGATGTCCAAACAAACTTGTCATGGGGACAATTAAGACAGCCGTTAATTAGTGGCCAGTTCTCTTCTTGCTTCACTGACATTCAATTAAAAATTGCCTTTGAACAAGCACAGTGTCTGGTACGGCGTTCCTGGCATGGCGTAGAGCAGAGGTGGGCTGGAACTTTGCACTCATTTGATGAGGCCAGACTACAGATCGTGGCCATTTCTTTCCTGTCAGTTTTTGTTTTGCCTGATTTTTTCATTAATCTATCCTGGGGAAGACAATAATATTGGCAAATAAATATATTAAATGTTCGTCTCCATTAAAGCGGTAGTCCTGGGGAACTGCCTCGAGCTTCATTTGACTTTGCTTCATTTCTCTGGAGGAGTCGCCCGGTAAAATCTTTGAAACTCTTCCAGTAGACCGGTCAGCTAAGCATCAAAAGCTCTGAGTTGGTGAAATAATGAAAACGCTTGTTCTACCTGAGCTGGTTATAGTAAAATAAAACCCCAGAAACAGGTATCGGTAGATACCGATGAGATTCAACATTATAACCAGTGTCAGGTGGACTCAGAATAATGTTTATTATCTCGTCACGATGGAACCTGTCAGTGGGTGGGATATATTAGTAAGCGAGAACACATTTGTCCTCGAAGTTATGGGTTTGAAGCAAGAAAAATGGGCAACTTTGGGGATGTGGAAAGGCTTTGACAAGAGACAAATTTTGATGGCTACACAACTGGATCAGAAAATCTCCAAAACTGCAAATCTGTCTGGGTGTTTCTGGTCTGCATTCATAAGTACCTACTAAAGTGGTCTAGGGAAGGAACCGGTCAAGTTGTGACAGGAAAGAAATTCAATCCGAAAAACCTTATTTAGGGCTTTCATAAGTTTTTAAAAGATTACAGGCTCATTTCACTGAGACCAGCTCCAGAACCTGGGTTATACATCGGAAAATGTCTTAGGAGCAACAAGAAAGAAACATCATTTCAAAGCTCTGCAGTACAATCACATTTCCTTTGAACTTGTTGAGAGATTGTTTTGGTAGTGACTGCGCTTTTCTACTTCAGAGTTTTCTGTGGAATGACAGCACAAAGACTCCAATATTACTACTGGTTAGATTAAGAGGTTTGTTTCTGAACAGCTGCATACTAAGGAAGCAGTAATCCTCATGCCTGCACCTTGTGCTGTTGCCTTGGTGTCCAGCCTGTTGCCATCGTGGTTGCCCCCGTCCACTGCCTGGGTCACAGATACTGTGTGAGGAGGGGTTGACGATGATTGATGGCCTGTAGTTTGGTCATTTATTAATAAAGACGCTTAATTAGAGGCAAAAGAACAGGGCAAGGGTAAGAAGCACTGAAGGCTCTGTGACATTCAAGATGAAAAAGAGATACATATTGCTGTACTATGATAAAGTAGAAAAAACACATTTCTTCATAAAAAAGGTTTGTGTGTCTGTACCTGTGTGAGAGCTGGCAGTGTGAAGCAGGCTGTACTCTGCCTGATCACGGAGTTTGACCTCCTCCTCCAAGGCCTCCTGTAGTCTTCTCTTATTTCTCTTTTCCTTCTTCAGGCGCTTCTGGATAAGAACTGAGTAGAGTAGAAAAGGGAGGAGGAGGGGGAAGGAAGGGAAAGATAACAAAGCATCCATCAGATTTCTCTACTATCCCTGATATTATATATTTCATGTCATTTGAATTTATTGATGGAGGAATCTGTTTCTGCATAGTCTCCCTGTTTCTTGACCTTCCTTCATCTTCATCTACACATTTGAAGAACTTGAGGGTATTGTGGGTTTCGAGTGTTTGTTATTTTGTTATGATTTGAATGTGATAACAATTTTGGAGTTTGTGATGCAACAATCCTGTTTGCCTTCTCCTCCACAAACCATCCCCTGCATCAGATCAACATTACATGACTGGCTGGTCAGAGTCTGAATTTTACAGTCACTTTCCAGGATTCCAGTCTTTCATTGACATTTGTTTACAATGTGCTGTATACCAATCAGTCACTTTAATTAAACTCTGCAGTATTAGGAGTAGTGTCCAATAGGTGCCCTCACTTCTACGTCTTATTTTAAGTGAGGTCCTGCCAGCTCAAAAAGAGATTAGGCCACCACTTAGGCGTAAAAATGGCAGTGGAATTTCAACATTGTGTGAAAAATAATACAATAATTAATAATATTAGTGATCGATTGCCAACTAGAATAATTTCTGAAGAAAAAAACTCTAAAAAACTCTCTTTAATCCTGCCTGACGGTTCACATTGCTGTTTCTGTTAAGTCCACTGGAGCATTTCCCTCCTGAGATGTTGCATGTGTGATGATGCGTAAATGTGTTGTAGCCTACCTCTGTTTTTATGCTCCATGCTTAGCTGTCTCTCCAGAGTCTCTCTGAGCTCTCTCTCTCGGACGAGCTCCAGCTTCAGCTCCGTCCTCTCCAGCTGGTCCTGCTTCTCCTGGGCTCGGGCATTCTCTATGGCAACCCTCAGTAGACCCTGCTTGGAGACACACAGGTGCACATCAACAGGTTATCATTCTGAATGAAAGCCATGCAAACGTCTCTGAGGGTACCCTGACTTTACCGAATCATATGAGCTGAACTGAATTTTCTAGGTCTTTAACAGAGGTGGTGTTTTTGTAAACTTTAAATTTTAAAAAAATAATTAAGAAACCAATAAAAATGAGCCACTGTTAATATAAAATATAGAATGTAAACCCCCCCTCCTGTACCAAAAAAAAAAAATGACTGACGTTGTTTTTTCCTCTGGCACTGGTAGTCTGTTATTTCACTCAGGTGTATAATTCCTGGATTTACTCAGGCAGAAAAATCAATATGATTTCTTTTTCATATTAGGGTCAGATGAGGTTGAAATTAGTTTTTCACTGTGAAAACCCAGCAGGTGAGTTCTTTCTTCCATTGTGACTCTGCTATAACAAAGACATGTAGAATCTGAGAAGCAGGTCAGCACACGCCCATTCCAATTACAGTCTATACTAAATGTGTGTTTCATCTGCTCTTTAACATTTCAGGAAATCCCAAAGAGTGGATCATCTCCCTTCCTATTCATCTCAGAGCATAATAATAATAAAGCCCTGGCAGATCCTCACCTGGATGTTCGTGAGAAGGGTCTCTATGGACGACAGACCTTCCGGAAAGATGAAGGGAGTGTGGTGGAGACCTGCTGGGAACCTCTGTCCTGCAGGGTAAGATACCCTCTCACAGATCTCCCTGCCGGATTGGGGTTTCTGGTAGACTTGTCTATCACAACTCTCCCTTGTCGTGTGAGAAACCAAGGTTTTGTTATCTGGAGGGCAGAGAGATATGTTGATGTTTAGTATGTAATCCCAATGGTTATATGATTATAAAACTTCATTATATTCTTTCTATATTTGTTTTGCTTTCAAAAGTATTAAAAATATATTCTGTGATCAAATTAAGTATTCTCTAGGTAGCTATAGCCTGATAAAGCGGACTCCTCTGTGATTAAGTTCAACGGCTGTCCATAAATTGTCATATAATTAAAATACATCCAGGAAATACACTGTAGCATTGAGTATCATATTCATTGATTAACCTGAACAGTTTTGATTTTCCCACCAACACCATTCTGCCATTCACGTTCATTCCTGTTGAGTAATTGTCTGTCAAGAAATACTTGTTTGCAGTGTTCTAAGAATCTGAAGAAAAAGATGGGCTTCAGGATGAAAGTCACAGACAGTAGGGAAGTATTGGCAGACGGAATTAGGTGATGTTTGCATTATTCTTTAAGATTTACTTAATTTTTAGCCAATGTAATGCCTTACATTGGATGAATGCCAATGTAAGGCATTTATCTCTCACAATGCCTTACATTGCGAGAGACAAGGCATTGAAATATTTTTTCATAACAGGTATGCTGATTTGTACCCCAATCAGCCATAACATTAATGCCCATGCCAAATATGTTGGCCCTGCTTCTTGCTACCAAAAGAGCTATGTGATTATTGGTGATCTGACACCATTTAGAACTGGCATGTCCTTTTTCATTAATTAGTTTTACAGTAGCTCTTCTGCAGAGCTGCGGACCACGATCACCCAACAAGACCTGCAGTTTCCGATACGCTCACATTTTAACCCTTGCCAAAGTTGCTCAGATTTTTATGCAAAATGATCACTTGATGTCTATTAAATTCCACCCTTTGACAGTTGCCTTTAAAATACACAATAATAATAATAATAAAAATGATAATGATAATAATACTCAGTGTTATTATGACTTCATTATGTCAGTCTGTCTGTTTGGTTGACAGGTTGGTTATGGTTGATCAGTGTAAATTGAGGTTGCAGGGCTATGTGTGAGACTGAATCAGGCTTAAGGAAGTAAATGGGACTAATGGGCCTTGGCAGAGATATTTGCTGTACTGAGTGCCATTCTAGTTCCCTGCTGTACACCACGATGCATAATCTTTCCTGTTTTAAATTTTGTTTACAAGCATCCAGGTGTCAAGTTAATTTTAAAGGGTCTACATGTTACCAATGTTAAGAGCAATTGTTATATATTTGTTAGCTTACTGGCATACTTATTCAATTTACTATAAAGATATCAGACCAAACAGTGAATATGTGTTTACTCTAAATACTCTAATGTAAGTGTAGTCATACAGAGAAGTCCAGGATGGGGGTTTTGAAAATGTGCTTACCCTTTATTAGATGGCACTCTGTGTACTAATAATGCACCACAGCTTGACATCTCCTATAAAGACAGCTAAGAATCTGCATTATGGATGACCATCTGTTTGTAAACCTGAGAACTGTGTGTTCTCAATTCGTGACAGTGGGGGAGATGAAGATTAGCCATTTTCGGCTTTTTTTCACCCCACATCAGGCAGTTGTTCACCCTATGCGCTTACTGTCATCTGAACAACTGAGAAGGTCCTGGGAGGCCGGCGGTTATTGAAGCAGAGAAGAGTGCGAACGTGTGATGTGATATCTGGCACTTTTCTCTGTCTGTGACAAATGACGGTGTTTTCTCCACTTAGCTGACCACAGCATCTTCTGCTCCAAATCCACCCACCTCCCCTACTTTGCCTCGGCCTCATGTCTTGGCAACTGTCACATTTAAGGTGTTTCACAGATGAGAGGCAATACTCCCCCTTCCCCACTCCACTTTCTCCCTCTTTCTTGCTAAAAGCATCGCTCTGTAGAGAAGGGTAATTAGCAGGTGCTGGAGAGCTCAGCAGAGGGCATCCAACTACACTCCCGTGGCTCACATACAGACACACACACACATTCTTTGCTGCTAAAGTGCACAGTCAGCAGCGTGGACTCCCCAGGCTCCTTCAATGTGACTGATCCTTTATTGAGTTACTGTTTTACGCCTACTTTACCTCAAACTAACACACAGGTTTGGCATAAATACACACACACACGCACACACACACATGGCTGCCAGCTCGTTTGATCATTTACCCATCTCCCTAACCAAGGTCACTGTCTATTTTTCTCTATTCTCCCAACTTTCTCTCTTTTCTCTCTTATTCCTCTTCTAGCCGTCCCCAGGGCTAATGAACTTCACCACGTGAAGACTGCCAGTCAGCGGAAGCGAACAGGAGGGAGGAAGGAAGAGAACAAGGAAGACAGAAAGAGAATAAAATTCTGCTGATGTTTGGTTAATGGGAGAGAGGTGTCAGGGATGGCCTCTGATCTTAGCTGCATGGATACGTTGTTCAAAGACCACCGAAACAGCACACACAGCCAAAACTGACTCACACACCCACACACAAACACACACAGACACACTTTGAGATTATCATACAATAGATTGATAGAATGACAGGGTTGAAGTGCACTTTGAAGCTCTGCTCAATCCATGATAAACCTATCCTGTGGTGTTTTAGGTCAAATACAAAAGCCTGCACTCCAGCAAATGTACATGTGTTTCATTTGCATGTAGAAAAATCAATTGGGAATCAATTGCATAAATGCGGTGTGTGTGATGCGTGGCATTCACGTCGTTGGTGCCATCACTGCTTTGTCAATACGTTCACAGATACCTGACAGCATCTGAATCTTTACTTCGGAGGCCTTTGTGATTTTTAGATTCGATTACTGAATAATGTGATTGAGTATTAGAATACGTTTCCATGGGAACATACACACACATACAAACTCTCAGCGTTTCTCTCCCTCCCTCACTGTGGATTTCTGCTGACTGTTTGTCCTTGAGCAGTCCTCATTAAGCTAATGCTAACCTCCCTGACAGAGAGAACCAAACAACTGACGTTGCAGCGCCGTGGCAACACCGGCCCTAACGACAGGGAGGCGGTCGTTATGCAGATGAGGTCCAGCTGAGAGCGCGGGAGGCCGCCTGGCTCGTTAGGCCGCGGCCCGTCAAATGGCTCGCTAATGTAACACTGCTTCCTGGTCTAATGGAGCCCTGTTTTGCAGAACTATTTGTCTTTGCTCTCCGCAGGAAGCCAGGGAGGCGACCAACAGCGAGGAAACGAAGAGGACAGGAGAAGTTGTAAGACTGTGAATGCTTAGTGACCTGTTACTGGGATATTTCTCTCCGGTCAACCTTTTAGAAACCATTTTTATTTCAAAATAGACAGTGTCAAAAAAAACATCATATTGTTGCCGTACAGAATGATGACATAGACTGATTGACTGGATGGAAGCTCAGTAGTCGTTCTACTGCAATGACTGATTTTATTTAGAGGCGATTCATTTGTCTGAGAAATAATCATTACTCATTAGTAATCGTTGAATGATTAATGACTACAAGAACAAATTCTCAGACTGGAGCAAATCCTTGACCTTTGAGGTGAAGTTGACATTGTTATCATTCAATAAATGCATGTAACGTCAGAACAGTCATGAGAAATGCTAAGTAGAATTTGTCTTTTTTTTTTTTTTAAAGAGAAGAGGTCTATACAAGATAATGCTGACCCAGCCATATATGTAAATAAACATAGTGTTTCTTACCTATGTCATTTTGGGCCCTCTTGTTCTCCTTGCAGGTCTCCCCTGAGGAAACATCTGTCTCTCGGGACCCCTGCGCCAAACCAGGAGAATGTCCCAACAGATTGTGACTTGATGTCAGCCCGTTGTCAAGGGGATCTGCAAGGATAATATAAAGACGGCAAAATAGTAAATCATTCATTCTTCATGTAAATATAGCTAAAGCATCTGGCTGGTGAGAATCATTTTCACACTCTTTTGGACAATCCTGCAGGTAGATACGTACATGTAGTTTCTGCAGTACGCTCTGAGTATGACGGTGAACTGGACACACTGCTGCTGTGATTCGATGACATCTGACCTTCTTCCACAGAGGGAGAAGGGGAGGGACTGTCACACATTCGCTCCTATCAAACCATAAAGGAATAAATCCAGAATAAAATAAGTTGAAAATGATATTAAACACTTTAGTTCATATATATCCACAAATACGTACAATAAAGAAAATTATAAAAACAGGAAACAAACTTTATTTTGGCAGCATATTTCCATATAAAGCAAGAGACCAAAAACTTAAAACTTTAAAACTGAGGAAATTCAGAGAATGTCTGGCAAATTAACTGTGAACGATTTTGTATGCATATTCATCCTATTTTCATACAAAATATAAACTTGCATGGTATAATAATTGAGACCAGATTTAAAAAAAAAAAAGAATTTAATTCAATTTTTAACATTTACTGAGTATGGCTGCCTGCTGACCTTGTGGGGTCGGTCATAGTACATCAACAAATCCCCTCTGGTCAAAAGAATATGAAATTGCTTTGCAGGTAAATGAATTACATAGTAAGGTATTTTTGGGGTATTTTTTACAGGAAAATGTGCCACTCATTTAAGTAATAAGCTTCATTATCTTTGGAATTGACCCAAGTATACAGTTGCCGGTATCAAAGGCTACTTCCTGTGACTAACAAGGATGTTGTGCAAAACTTTGTGAGGACATATAATATTACATTTCTGCCAATAAATGATTTTCCCTAACCTTATTCAATCAGTGTCATGAGCGAAACAACTGAAAAAGAAGAGTACTTTGAGGCAGTGACCAACTTGGCTAAGAGGGTTAGAGTTTTTGTCTACATACAGGATATCTCAAAATGTATAAATAGAAATGGAAGCAGCCTTAAGCCAAGGAAAAACTGATTACATTCTGGTAGTGATCCAGAACTTGGATATCCACCAGTAGACAATTACCTCTATTTAGCCATAACAATTGGATGACAGAGAGGCAAAGGCCTCATTCTAAATCTGTACATTATGACTACAGTCGACGAAAGATTAAAAAAAACAACTGGGGGAGATCTTTAGTTTAAATATGCTATTTTGAAACAACGCTTCTATATAATGAACATTTTAATTGTAATGCATGACTTTCCGAGTTTCACATGGACTGGTGGTCAGATCCACCGGTCTTTCAGTTCACCTTAATGACGGAGGTGGGAGCCCTAGTAGGGGGCTTGGCATGGAGGTGTGCCACATTGGCCATACTGGCAAGTGTGCTCAGTCGGTTCATCTGGCCAATAGCCATGGAAACAGAGGCTGGTGCCAGGCTGGCAGGGATTAGAGGATGTGACATCATCATGAAGGGCAACTGATCCAGAACTGGTGTGAGGACACAGAATCAAAAAGAATAAAATAGAGACATATCAATGGACAGAGAAGAAATTTGAGTCTGTTGTATCTCATAGATAGGAAAGGTCAAGATAGCAGCTCATTCTATAGCCCATAAAAACTGCACTAAAATGCACAACACGAAAAGAGTTTCATCTCAGGCCTTTTTCATTTTTGCTTCACAGTTGTGTTCATCCATCACAACTTAAAGGCCTTCCTTTTCTAAGTGTTGTGGTGTGAACTGAGATGAAAACAGCGTTTCTGACACTGGACAATGATATCATTCACCTGTGATGTCAATATTATTATCATTATTATATATTTTATTGGGTGACTGCTCTGCTTCTAAACTTTGTGTAGATGTATACGTCAACGGATGTTTAATGTGTAACCATAGGAGCACTGGAGAGTAAAAGGAAAAGAAGGGGGGAAAAAAGGAGGAAAACATTACAACACAAAGATTTATAGGCTGTAATGGCCTTAATATGTATTTGTGACGCTTTACATATGAGTGACACCAAATTGAAAAAAAATCAGCTCCTTTGGAATTAAGCCGGCAAACTTTTGTTTTAATGCCCCGGTGTTCTTGACGACAATCCAACACAGTTTCAGTGGTTCAAACCAAACTCCTATTATCTCGACCAATCTGTTGTTCGCACTCCTCTCTTCAACACAAGTGTCCGCTATCTTAAAAGAAAATCCTTCCTCTCAACAGCACCCTAGTGGGTTGTAGCAGTCCGTCTATTCATGAAACAAACAATCCTGTTGGGGGAGAAAATGACATAAATATTTATCATTTAATAAAAGGAAAAACAAAAACAAAAGAAACACAGGGAGGAAGTGAAACAAAAGAAGCTGATGGCAGTCCTGGTGCTGGGCCAGCAAAGCACGCTGGGTAATTATAAACACAAAGGAAAAAATCTTGGATTCTACTCTGCACAATTATCAAAAATAATGGAATGAGTGTATGGAAACAAAAAAAGGCCATCCAAAGGGGATAAATGTAATAGAACAATAAATGAAGGGAAATAACAAGAAAAAAAAAAAAACAAGAAAGAGAGAAAAGTAAAAGGCAAACTAAGTAATAATGAGCAAGGTGTTGACTTTTTTGAGTCAGGCTGGCTGGACATATGTGCAGTGCTTTGTGCTTTGGCACATTAGTCTCTCACTTGCCCAGAGCAGAAACCAATCCAAACAAAAGATCTGTCTGAATGGAGCTAAATAACCAGATGCTCCAACAATCAGCGAGCAGCCAACACCAAAGAAGCCTTGGTTAGAAACCAGCTCTCTGCTTTTTGTCACCCCCCCTATCCCATAATTTCATTTACACTCTCATTCTCTCCTTTTTCTTACCTCTGCTTTTTCCAGGTCTTCTCTCTGTCTCTGCCCTACCATCACTCTCTCTTATGTTTCATTATAAAACATCAAAAGTCAAAGTTCCTATCTAATGTTTATCCAAACAAGCCATTACTGTAAACAAACAGTTACTGTAAATTTCCCAGAAGATCTTGTTAAATGCAGAAATGGCTGCTCCCTGTTCTTCCCCAGCCCATAAGGTGTCAAACTCAGTATTTGTGTATGTGTGTGTAATCTGAGATTGCCTTTGTAGTGGTTAAGGCTCTGGTAGGGGCCCATCCTTCCCATAAGGCCGTGGGTGGCAGTATGGAAAAACACATTGTGCTTAAGTATGTTCTGTGTGTTTCTGTGTGTGTTTCCATTTGACTCTATCATTAACAGTGATTAAGCTTTACAGGTTTATAATGGGTGGTGGTAACCATGCCACCTAACTGCACACAGATGCAGACACTCATAACTGAGAATATACAATGGTAAACAATTCTTAAGTCTTTGAGTGTTTACACATAGGAGTAAAACATATAGTTGTACAGAAAACACACATTTATAATATACACCATATACTGGTGGCCTGCAACACATTTTTGTCTCATTTTAATCAAACATGGAAAAGCTCTTCTTTTCTTCTCCTAAAGCTGTGTATTATGTGTGACATAAGTATGTATGACCCTGCATGATAGATGGAGTGTTCCATATTGGTCTCCATATCCCCTGTCATCTGTGTAAAACACTGATGTCACTTTGACCTGTCAATAACAGCAGGGGCGGTGTGTCCCATTTGTCTGAGTGTGTGCAGGTATTTGTTTTTGTGTGTGCATCCATTCCGCGATTGATTGTCCAGCATTTGTCGTTTGCATTCAGGATAGTGAATTAGAGAGAAGACTATTGATTTGTCTTCAGCCTCTCATCTTATTCATCTCTCTATCATCCCGGTGTGTGTGCTTGTCCACTAGTGTGCCACATGCAGCTGCTGTTCCCCTTCCCTGCAGAGCCAGGAATGGGGTGCATGTATGACGGAAATTCATATGACTAAAATAATACTTATATTATATTTTATTATGTATAAATTTAGTAGTCAAAACTGTTTTCAGTTGCAAAAGGGGAGATTCCACCGCTTTCCAAGAGCACAATGACTTTACTATAAATGAGAAGAAATCTTTCTTCCAGTAAATCATGAGGTTATGTTACTTAGAATGAAAATCCAACACTATGGTGAGCATGAGTAATAGAGATTGTTTGGGTCCACATGGTGTTTGATGTGATGAGTAAGATTGGCTTGTTATTCACTGGCAACATTATGAGGTTACGGAGAAGATGAGCAACTGTGTTTATGAGGATGTGTTTCCTTGATCCTCTTGAATTACACATGTCTGCAAACACAGAGCTGAAGTAAATGTTAATCCTTAGAGGCATTTATTGTGATCGAGGAGTAAAATAAGGACAAAAAAATTACTGATTAAAAAAAAAGTCTTTTTCTAGGTTTGAATTCGATGGCTTGGGCTACCCGATAAACTCAACTATTTCTGATTGCAGCTGATGAACTGATTCATTTCTGCAGTAGTTTATTTTTCATTCCCCGTCTCTCAGCAGAAACGCACAGACAGTAGAGGTGATGTCACGCCCTGATGTTAATCAGCTTGGTTTAGCTGCAGTTAGTTTGACTTGGCATTACAGAATTGGACAAAAATCAACCACTTGACGTTTTAAAGTATATGAGCATCAGAATAATTAAACATTTCAAATGAAGGTATTTACCTTCAGTTAAGGTAGTTACTTTCATAACATTTTAGTTTTCAATTAATTGTGATACAAATAACAGGGATCTTTTTTTTTTTAATTCAAACATAATAGTATCAGTCTTATCACATTCTAATGATAAAATACACCTTATGAAGATGAGACTTTTTATTTAACATTGTCACATCTGTATTTCAAATATCTATTTCAGACTTTCGTCTTAAATTTTCTATAATTACTAATTTACCAGACAGACTCAAGGTTCAGTGAATTTGGTGAGGTAGTAGATCCACAAAAATTTGTTTGATTTATGTATCAGCAGTTTTGACTGCACCATATTTTCTGTACATTTGACAAATCTCCTCCTCCAAATCACCCCTTCATTATAATTTGACTTAAAATGACATTGTGCTCTCAGTGGTTTGGTGTTCTCGATGAAATGGGCCACACTGTTCTTCTCAGTAGAACCTCATTAAAACGTATCTCACACTCTAAATAGTCAGAGTCCGATTCTCCGCAATCATGTCCGAATACAAACAACCATATGATGTCATTACTAAGTCAGACATTTCAGTTGTTCAAATCAATGGAGCTAATTATGGAATATGATCACAGTAACCTCAAATAACTGGGATTATATGATTACGTAATAACTATGACAGGCCTGCATACAGGATGTGTGTGGACGGGACTCACCCAGTCCTGGGTTGTGGTCACCGTTCTCTCCGTTTGGCCTGCAATGTTGTTGGTTGCTGTTGAAACTGGCAATAGCTTCCAGCTTCATTTTCTTGGCCAGGGCAGACAGATCTGAGAGAGACAGATATAGAGAGTAAGAAAAAGGAAATGAAGGAAAGAAAGAAAGAATCAATAAGAGGTAGATCAATGGTCCCTGTGGAGGATTAGAGAAGCAGCTAGGCAAAAGGTTGTCATTGGAAGACAGAGGCCAGCCATTCATTCTGACTGCATCGCTGCACTGGCCATTGACTCTGCCAGGGAATCGGCAATGATACAAACAAGCCGAGAAATCCATCTCTCCCACACAAGGTCATTACCTCCTACAGCACATAAGACAACACCCAGCGGTGGCAGAAGCTCCAACTTTTAGGTATAAATTGCTTCATTATCAGTATGAGTAAAAAGCTTTAATGGTGGTTGTACACTTCTGTATAATATGAAATGGAGAGTGAGGAAATTTGGCAGGAGGGTTGAGCGGAATTTTAATTTGTGTCTCAAACCTCAGAAGTTTGCTTGACCCATGGAGAAACCTCTAACACTGTTCTTATGCCGCAGAAATTAAATATCTCTCACGCTAATACTGACAAACATGGTGAATTATTAAAGTTGGAAAAACCACGCAACTGTGCAAACACCACTGAGGGAATGCAAACAAAGCGTAAGTCTTAATTTCCTGATCTTGGATACTACGAAGCATTAGCAAAAAACTGCTGCCGAGTGCTTTTTAATGCTCATTTTATGTGAACAGTCAGTGTGTCGGAGACTACCACAACAAATTGTTCCCCTTCTTCTCATCTTCTCTCCTCTTCCCTGCACTCCTCCCTTCCTTTCTCCTTACTTTACCTTTTCAAATGTCAGCATCACAGCAGGACATAAGCCACCGTGTTGCTCGTATGTGTGTGTGAAAGCAAAAGGGTGGGAGAGAGACTAAGGAGGATCACATCAAAGATTTCCCTTGCCTTTAACGTTCAAATGTCCTCCTTCTCTGTCTCTTTCTCCCCTCTCATGTGTCCAGTTCTAATCAGTAGCACTGACATTGCCACTGTGCCCTCTCCTTTGGTGGAAAAAGACACTTTCCCCACCGAGCAAGATGCTCTTCAACACTTGAGGCATACACAACAGACACATATATACACACACTCAAGCACCTTTGAACAGTAAGAGGAAGCGGCGCAAACAGAAAATGGCTTCTTTTGAGGTGGGGAATGAAAAGATCAGGTTTCAGTGAAGAGCACAAAGCCAAGGGCAACTTTGAGAGCGGCAAGGTGCCAACAATTACTTTTCTCCCTTTCTCTGTGCTGCATACAAACACACACACACACACACATAGAAACACACCACACTAGGGACTCAAGCACACGACTGTTTGCAACAAGATGAAGCAGTGCTGTGGCCTTTGGCAGACAGATTATGGTATTTATCTAAAGACTTTCCCTTATTAATATTAGACTTTTTTCACTTGCGGCTATACTTTTACACACATTATCCTAAAACGCAATACACATATTTATACCCGATGTAGTTTAAGTTCTTAAAGAGTTCAGTAGCCTTTGGTTCGCCCCACTTCGCCGACAACTCGAGAAGAAAGACCAACTTGCAATCTATGAGCTGTCTGCATGTCAAGATTATGTTTGATAATTCATTAGATAGCATAAAGCTCACCTCCCAGATCCCTGCCCCCTCATTCTATCAATAATGGGTCAAATCTGGCATTATTGATACACGCATCCTATATTAATTCCGTTTAAGGATCTTGTTATTTCTTTAATATGATGGAATATAACAGCTGGTTGCCGGATTATTACTTTTTTTTATTTTATTTGTCTGGAAGAGAAGTAAATTTTAAGCTCTTCTGGGGACTGAAGAAATCTTGGAATCAAATTAAGAAATTCTGATGTGACTAAAATTCTGAAAAATTACAAACCTTTGCCTTGTGAAAAGATTATGATAAAGTGGGATTAAGAGGTTTTGCAGAAGCTTTCCCATTGGGATGGGCTATAATTGATTTCTACGGATATCCATTATTCTCAATTGCTGAAACTGCTACAAACATATGCACATATTTTTTTCTTGTACCATGAAGACCCACTGGGAGATACACACAAATAATACTTTTGAAAAGTTACAAATTTTCTGAGCAAAATTGGAAAACTACATGTACAGCAGTTTTTATAGTTTGCGATCGGTCCAGGGAATCAGCATAAATGTTCAATTTGGGCTACAGCTCAATTTAAAGAATATATCAGCTGATATATGATAACATATTAATATTATCAGGCATCCCTACTCTGTACTTTGTATTTATCCGCTGTACAAAATATACTAACAGGTGCATTGGTGAGATTTGGGGATGTTTTTTTTAATTTAATTTCCACCTTTCAATCTGAACTACACTTAAAAAATTAACCAAATACAAACACTTAAATTAAATCATCATTATCATTATATAAATGTGTATGTAGTCACTAAAATATTTTTTTAATCATTTTATTCTGTAGTTTATTCTGACAAATTTCTTTTTAATATCTTCAAACTTTTACATTTTGCACTGAAATACCCTACATGCAATAACGACTGCATTTTTTATCCACGTTTTATTTATATTTCAACTTTCCCATTTCCATTTTCTTTTCATACAAGTTTAAGTTTGAAAAAAAGCATCAGGTTCTGATCTATGGCAAATTATTCTATTATTAAAATAGGAAACATAATAACAGCATTAAAACACAAAAAGAAGAAAAGTTGTACAAAAAATCACTGGTTTTGGCTTTTATAATCATATTTCTATTGTTATTACATTTCAATGTTTCACCATATAGCACTAATTTATTATGTCTGTGTGCATGTGTAATTATGTTTCTACATTATATGTGTGCTCATGGGTATATGGGGAACTGTATGTAAGTGTTGAGAACTGGGTGGGCACCTGCAGGAGGCATGATCCCAGCATGCATCAGACCGCTATGGGACAGCATGTGGTGAGTCCCGCCTTCTGTCAAACTCTGCAGCCGCTTGGGCGGTCGTCCAGGTCTCGAACTGCAGGCAGAAAACACAAGGTAACATTAGTCATTAGACAGTGTAATAAGTTATTCCCTCAGTTTAGTAGATGGGTGGCCAGGTTTAAGAAACTGCAGTTCAGTCTGTAAAACTCTGATCCTGCTGAAGTATCAACAAGCAAAACACGAAAACCTGACCGGTTCCAGGAAGGCTGCTGTACAGCAAATTTGTCCTCCCTGTGGATACGAGCAAGCAAATAAGGAGTTTCCCTATGGCATCAATAAAGTACCTCATTACTGTTTAGCTTACTCATTCATTTGTTTGCTTATTAAATGTGTTTGCATGCCTCGGTCTCTATCTACCCTTTCCTCGTTTGGTCCTTCATTCACTTTGTCCTGCAACGTCACCAATCTCCCCACTAAAGACTGTGACTACAACCAGATTCACATGGTTTAATTGAGACAGGCATGCTCAATCAATCCTGGAAGAAGTACGTTAAAAGCTGTCAGACATCACTTTGGCTCTGACTAAACGGTGTGAATTTCCTGACAGGGGAAATGACATGGGCCACATCAGGCTTAATGACAGCCGCAGCAGCTCAACTCATTCATACCAGCCTGACATTGGATAACATGAGTTTGTGGGCAATTGTGCACGTGTCTGTGAAGTGTGTGTTTCTGTGAGTGTCCAATGTTAAATAAAGATGGAGGGGGGGAATAAGGAGTGAGTGAGGGCAAACGAGAGAAAATGAACAATAAAGATGATAAAGGAGATGTAGGCAAAGGTGAAGAGATGTAAAGTGAGAGACGGGTGAGACCGAGAGTGAGAAAAGGTGGGAAAGAGTGAAAAGAGAGGGCGAGATAGACTAGCAGCAACTTCCTAGCGTGGGGTGTCTTTGAGCAGATTTTAATTAGAATCTAATCCAGCCGTCATTAAAGCCCCATAAACGAAGCTGTCAGTCAGGAGATTAATGGCGCCTAATTTGCATATTGCATATAATTCATCAATTACCCAGCAGAAAGGACCAATCCCCTGTTGACACACCCACTTGCTGAGAAGGGGGGAGATGGAGAGAGACAAAAAAGACAGAGAGAGAGATCATGTAGTCACAAACTGTGGGAGAAAACAGGTAGCTTGTGTGTGTGTTCGTGTGTGTTTGTGTGTGTGTGTGTGTGTGTGTGTGTGTATGAAGTGTTCAAAGGTTAATTTGATGAGCCGATGAGCTCCACAGTTCCTGCCCTCAGTTTTAATGAGTTGTTATTATTGTCTCTTATTATGGGCCCAGACCGACTGGGATGTGACAGCTGATATCAAATAAAACACACACACACACACAGAGGCACAGTGAGAGACACACATTCAGGTAGACATACATATATTCGCACACACAACCTGACAGACAGACAGCAGGATCATCCACACGGGGTAAAGTTGTGAATGTTTCTCCGTGTGTGCATGCAGGTGTGCATTAACATCATACACAACATTTTTGTGATGCATGTAGAACAACATACTGTGTTCAACAAAAGCAGGAAATATATTTTTAGGTCTCGAGTTTGAAAATACAACACAGTTCCATTGCAACTGATGTTGAAACACTGCAAATGAAAACACACACACACACACACACACACACACACAGTCAAAAGCCAATGGGGGGGAAATAAAACACATCGAGACCAAAGACTGCGGTTGGGTTTTACTGCAGCCACTTCCCTTTCCCTTACTACTGTTTATTTGCACACACTAATTAATGGCTTCTGTGTGTGTGTGTGTGTGTGTGTGTGTGTGTGTGTGTGTGTGTGTGTGTGTGTGTGTGTGTGTGTGTGTGTGTGTGCGTGCGTGCGTGTGTTTGTGCGTGTGTGTGTGCTTGAGAGTGTGTTTGTGTATATTGGTGAAGGGTGGGTGTGCCTTTGTATGTGTTGCACTTAAAAAGCATTACAAACTGCAACCTAATTTTGTGTTTAGCCTGCAAGTGCGTTGATACATCAAAGTGACCCATAGAGGGAGGTCTGTGTGTGTGTGTGTGTTTGTGTGTGTTTTGAGTCTATGTGTGAGGTTGGAGAGCATCAGTTCCCTGTGGTAGGATTAATGAAAAAGCCTTTCATGGAAAAGTCATCAAGCTGAGGGGATGGAATGAGGGAGAGGAGGGGGAAGAGAGAAAACAGTGCATTGTGTGTGTGTAAGTGAATGTGTGTAAGGTGGGTGTAGAGGAGGGGGTGTATGGCTTATGACCTCTTTGTCTCAAACTTTAATTAAAATCTCACCCAGACGTCCTGCCTCATGCCAATGCACTGACCACACACACACACACACACAAAAACACACACACACACACAAACACACAAACACACACACACACACACACAGACAAACACTTTTTAAAACACTATACTACGTACATTGAGTTCGGCTCTCCGAGCTTTGTGTGTGTATGTGTGTGCGTGTACTACCTGAAACATGAAACAACAAACATAACATAAAAAGATGACAGATTTCCCTTTTCCTCCCTCACACACAAACATACACACACACACACACACACACAACCACAGATGGGAAAGCCAAAAGTAATGAAAGAAGAGGAAGTGTTACAGTCAAAACAGTGGAATAGCTACCGGCTTGAAGGGACTGGGGTGCTGATAGGTAACAGCTGTATGTGTTTAGGTGAGTTTGTACAGAGGGAAAAAGAGAAGTAGCCCAAACAAGATTTCGTTTGGAATATATTAGCGGTGGTTTACAGCTCCCATGTTCCCAATTCTTCCATCTGTGTTTATCACACGGGTTTGTATTCGCTGTCACGGCCCAGTTTGATATATAATATTGCCGTCACCGAAGACTTATGTTGCTGCTTTGAGATGGCAGGCAAAGATTGATGTTGTGATCTTCCTCTCAAATTGAGGGCTGGAAAAAGCTTTATGCGCCGTTGTCGTTGGGAAAGCTGTGATGATGTCATGAAAGAGGGCGGCAGGACAACGCACACAGGACGTTTGATGATGGCAAGAATTGGATCTCTAAACCGATACCGCCTTGCATACCTCTCTCGCATTCCAGGGTCAAGATGATGTCAAGACTGTGTGTGTGTGTGAGTGCTTGTGTGTGCGTGTGCACAACGTGTCTACTCACTTAAAACCTGTCATAATGGAATACATGGAGGCCCCCTCTATCTCATCGTGCTCTTCTTTATAAAACATCAAAAGAGTGCGGAGGTTAAAGTTCAGCTAATCAGCCCCCCACCCCCACCCCCACACTCACCCACACACATACACACAGCTCGCCTCACCTCTCCCCTTCTTTAAAACTCTGCTGACTTTGACAGTGAATTATGGTATGGTGGGGCTTTGCTTATGGGAGTCACTTTCCCACACACACACACACTCGGACTCACAATCACTCACACAAACACACACAATAGGCTAACCTCTGCCACAGAGAGCAGGTTTTGGTTTTATACTGCAGGTCACTCATTATTTAATTTTCCTTAAAAATGGACTTCCTGGTTGCAAGAACGGCAAAGAAACAGGAGAACATTTGTGAACGTACCCCTTAAAAGATTAATTTACTAAAATTATAGAAAAACCTACTTTCCATTTCATCTCTTCTGGTAAGAAGCCATGGGCAATGGTTGAGTGAAGGTGAATGGAATTTTCTTTTTAGTTCTGACACCGCAAGAAAATTATTTTGCCGCAAGACAATGGATAATTAACAAAACGCTATGTTTTCATGTCCCTCAATTCATTATATGAAGTTCTTGAGTAGACGTAGGTCCTCTGAAACGTCAGTTATGTGTATGCGTTCTGTTGTCCAGAGCTGAATGGACACTGCTCCTGAACATCCTTAACGATATGTTCAATGCTTTCATTACGACAAACCAAATTCAAATCACCTCCACAAAAGTAGCCCCGATACTTTAATGACAGCAAACAAAACTGTATGCATGAAAGATATCAAGTGCCAAATCTATAACATCTGTGGAATCATGTATTTCTTTTAGAAAGCCTTTTATTAATCCTCACACATGGTTTTAGTGCTAACCTTTCTTAATAATTTTTGCTATTTATTTTTGTTTACAGGGCTCTATCCTGATATGTATAATCCTGTTTTAACTGTGTAAAGCGCTTTAAAACTCTGCTGTTAAAACACTGAGAATTATTGTATTCACAAATAATATTATTAGTAGTGGTAATAGTATTGTTATTGCTAATAATACTCCTACTAATCATCATCATCATCATAATCACAATCATCATAATGATCATGGAAATAATCTAAACCATTAAGTAGCACTGGTTATGAAACTGTTACCCTCATCTTGTGCTACTGAACCAGTGTTTTTTTGTAACAGATTTTCAAACGGCCAAAAACAGAAACCAAGTATTATTGTAATTTTGATGAAAAGTGACCAGTGGCCCTGTAACTCTCTATGTTACGCTTGTTAATACTGTATTTTTGCGCTCTGCATGAATGCACATACAGTATATATAAACAATATGTGCGCGTTCACACACACACATGCACACACATACAATTTGACCTGGGTGAGCTGTTTGATGTGTGTTTCTAACAGAGAATGAAACTGTTCCTTTGTGAGGGAAGAAGAAAGAAAGGGAAAGGGACCGAGAATCAGGTTGCCTCCTACACATCATGTTCCCTCTGTGGAACTAATGTCATTTAGCAGCAAAGCCAGCAAACACACAGGAGGGACCATGTGAGTTTGTGTGTTAGGAGACGACAGAGTGACATAGTGTGTGTGTGTGCGTGTGTGTGTGTGTGTGTGTGTGTGTGTGTGTGTGTGTGTGTGTGTGTGTGTGTGTGTGTGTGTGTGTGTGTGTGTGTGTGTGTGTGTGTGTGTGCCCGCACGCCACCTATGCATGAATTATAACCAGGGTTTGACTGAGGGTGAAGTCATGGTTTGATGAATCAGCGGTCAGGGCAAAAGAAAGACAGAAAGAAGGGAGGGAAAGAGTGCATGTGTGAACATATAACACCTGTAAGACACTGTGACAAAAAGGAAACAGAATTAAAAAAAAAAAAGACAATAGGAAGGCATTATTGTAACCTTAGGTTGGACAAAACCTGGTTTTAGTCAACTAATTCATTAATAAAAGAACACAATCTAAAGGAATTCTGTTAGTCATGCCAAACTATCAACCAGGCTGTTATTTCTCATCGGGCATATCTGACTGCACTGGACTGGATAATAATTTGCGATAGCTATCTTAATCAGTAACAAATCCTCACTGAGGCCTGACCCCATGAGGGGGCAACAACATCATATTCTTGATGATGTTCTTGAAATTTTGTAACTTAAGGGCTCAGTCAGGCAAGCCTTCCTCCTTTGGCCATTCCATGTCCCAGTTTTTACTGGATCTTGCTCCCTCCCTCCAAAAGGGATTTTAATCTTGGAGACCAAAGATATTTAGGTTTAATATTTCAGATAAAGACTCCTGGACTATGTTTTCAGGATTTCCGTCGAGTGATGTATCCATTGCTCATTAACACAAAGCTCTTTGAAATTTTTTTGTGCATAATTAGAAATTGCGGAGGTTGGGTATCTTTCAGTAGGTGCAGAACAATGTTCCCATTAACACTTGACACAAAAGAAATCCCTATGCAGCCAGAAGACGCATCAGGATTTTTTTGTGGTTGGGCCTGAAATGCTTAAGCACAGGTGTTCATCCATATACATGGAGCTGGAAGCTGATTCTCACAATAGTTTGTTTCAGGTTCTGCTCAACAAGTCTGAGTTTGTATACAAAGATAACACCTGGTATTAAAATCAAAATACAACGCAAACATAAAGGAGAGCACCTGAATGATTGGTCTTACCCCGATGAAACGTTTAAAGATTTTTCTGTCTCTACACCAACATCTTAACACATCCTCCATCAATTTAATGGTAAATGAAAATTGGATCATGCACCAAAAGGCAGGGATCAACTATTAAACAATATTATTTCCCACGAACTAAGGATAATTCACACTCCTCTGATTTGAAACCCATGTTGTTATAAATATAACATCCGAACAATAGCTGAATGAGGCACCAGGAAGCCACAAATCCCCGCTAATTTAGCTGCTTTATCCCAACATCTCTGTGCTGCATTGGATTGATGACCCATGTAGCTGGTCACCATCAGAGTTCTGCAAAACAGCTAATTTACATAATCACATCATAAATACCGAGAATTCATTTAATCATCTCCTATGTTCTGATGCTCAAGGCTAAAGAGTGTTGATATGATAAGACAGCGAGTTATTAAGGGAGGAGAGAGAGGGAGAGAGCGCAAAGGGATCAGGGAATGAGTGAGTGAGCTTGTCCTGATTTAAGCTGCCGCTTGGGGCCAAATGAAAATTAATTAATTTCTGTGAAGAATCAATTTCTCAGAATGACAGTGTCAGATTCAATGTGGGCATGCGTGTGTGTGTCAGAGACAGAAATACACTGTAAATGTGTGTGCTAGAAGAGAGAGAGAGAGAGAGAGAGAGAGAGAAAGAGAGAGAAAGAGAGAGATTATAGCCTATGATAACATGACAAACTTTAAGAGTGTTTCTTGAGATTACTAAACTTCATTATCATCACCGCCATCATCACCATCACAGCGTTTATCATCCGTTTAATGGTAAGTAGCAGTCTGGCAGCTATAATGCTGTAAATAAACATGGTTAATTGGTTCTCTAATAAAACAGTATAATACTTCCACTACCTGCAAAATCAAATCCTATTTATAAATTTTTTTAAATGTTGGAACATTTCATTAAGTCACAGGGCCATATGTTAAACAGCGACTTCAAATTTTGATTAAGATGTGCAGTTAAAAGTGCAAAGTTAAACTCTTCTGGAAGTATGGAAATAAATCCCAACATAAAAAATATGGCTGCAAACTAATTTATTAGTACTAAATGTATATGTTTAATTGCATGTGGATGTTTTGCTGGTGGAGACTGATAAAAGATCTCGCCAAAAAGTCTTTAAAATAATACACGTTGACCTTCCTTCTAAAAGTCCACCTGCTGCACCCTCCTGTAGGAGCCCTACTTCTAGGGGGTCACGCTGTCACCCCCTCCCTCTACTCTCATCCCCCACACCTGCCTCACCTGGCGTTGGTACAGTCGTTGTAGAGCGTCTCGAAGTCCTGTCTGGAGATGAGTTTGCACCGGTTCACCCCGGGCTGTATTGCCCCGAGCCCCCGCAGCACCCGGACCTGCTCCACGTTGCAGACCACCGGGGAAATGTCCAGCCGCTTCAGCTTGGTGTAGACGGTGTGGAGCCCACCGACGAGGTGCTTCAGGAAAACGTCGAAAGCTTGCGGGAGGCAGATGAGCTCCGTGTCTTTAACTGTGAACGAGGCCAACTTGGCTCCTTTCACCTCCACCAGTTTACACTCGTTGTTTTGCGGGTTGCTCTCCACCGGAGACGGAGTGGCGTAGACTGGCTTAGCGCTGCCGGTTACTCCGCTCTTTAACGGGGTCCCGTTCGATAGTAAGAGGTCCGTCCTGAAGTGGTGAAGCAGCGACGGGTGCACCAGCGGAGGAGCCGGGGAGGAGGCGGTGGAGGTGGCCGCAGGTGGCGGAGAGTTCGTAGCCGGAGAGACGGAGCTCGGCGCCGCCGGGTGCGGGAGAGGAGCGGCGGGAAGCAGAGCTGGAGCAGCCGAAGTTGCCATAGTAGTCATGTCCGAGGTTCAGAGAGAAAAGTAAAAAGTTCAATTTAAGAAAAGTGAGTTAGTTGCTTTGCTGGACGGGACGTGCTCATTGATTGTGTTGAGGTGTGGACGACTGGGATGAAATGAGAGGAGAGGAGAGGAGAGGAGACAGAGTCGGCGCGTAGGAACACAGATCACATAGTTGAGTCAGAATGAGAAGAGAGGAGGCTTGTCTCCGCGCTGGAGATGCTCCTGTCACATTATCATAAAGGGGCGGAGCCTGGACCTGTTCTCGGGGAGACGGGCATAGAGGGGGAGAGAGGAGAGGTTGAGAGCAGATATTAGCCTACAGAAACTTTGGATATTCCTATTTATCAACCACTAAACAAAAGAAGATTTGATATGAATGCTTTGGATGAGGCTCCTTGTGTCTGCAGAACACTGAAAAAATAACTCTGAGAACGAACTCTTAAAAATGATGGGAAAACATTTTCACATGATTAAATGGCTTTCTTTCGGTATTAAGCAAACTATGTTGGTCTGACTTAATATAATGGGGTCGAGTCATCGTAACTTATTAGGGTTGATTCCACTCATTTATGTGGATTTGGTAGAACTTACAATTAATTAAACTTAGTTCCTTGAATTAGTTCAAACAAAATTATTAGAGTTGATTTGACTTGGTTCCTTTGGTTAATTCCAACTTAATTTATTTGTTTAAAGAATACCTGTTGATTGCAAATATTGTGGACAGTCAGTCATTCCTTCATTAACCGTTATCTATCATCCGGAATAATTTTAAGTTTCAATACAGCTTGCATCAAGGGTGGACATAAATCAAGACTTCAAAAACTTAATTTTATCAGTTCATGCCATCTTGATCTCTTGAAAATTCAATTGTTGAATTTCTCACAACTTATTCATGATGTAGTCAGGTTTATCTATTTCTTTTTTTTTAATTTAGTTTATTTAGTCTGTCTTCTTTTTTCTTCCTATATAACATCACAATACCACTATAGTCTCCTCATATTACTTATCATGTAAGACATAATTTATTACTATTTTATGATAAAAATGTATGTGGTTATTTTTGCTCTATGTCTATAGGTAGATAAGATCTTTATTTTTATCATTATTCAGTGTACAACGAAATTACGATGGTCAGAAGTAAGGTCAGTCCTGAGCCACCATTATGGGCCAACCTGACCCGATTCCTACCACACATGTTTTTGATGGTGGGAGGAAACCGGAGCACCCGGAGGAAACCCATACAAGCCCAGAGATAATATACTTAACACAGAAAGCACCTGGGATGGACCGGGGTTCGAACCCGAGTCCTTCTTGCTTTGAGGTGCGGTGCTAACCACTGCTAACCATTGCACCAGGCTATCCATATCCTATGTATATGGATAGCCAACCATCTATTTTAAACATGAAAAAGTAGGTTGATTTATATAAAAACAAAAATAAAAGTAAAAAAATGATAGCACATCCAGAACATCCAAATGGTTTGACATCCAGAAACCCTAACACTAAGTAATTCATTATTTATTTTTGACTCCCAGTGTCACATTATTAATCGATCCATCATTTTTTATTTATATAGTAATTTTCAGTTTCATTTCAAACATAAAAAAGTAAAACTTTATATATGATAAAAAGCATTTGCCCTCTATCGCCCACATAGATAGCAAGAAATGGAGCAAAGTAAGAAACTATAAAAACATGATGTACAACAAAACGATTTTAAAACAATTCCCCCTAAACCCCACCCTGAATCACACTTCACCATCCTCATCCTTACACCAGGCAAAAACAATAATGGGACTTTTGAACTATAAAAGCAGGAACTTAAGGGAGGAAACTCTATCATAAATCGTCCAAAATGCAAATGCAATGAAGGAACGCCTAAGGCAGTAAAAATAATGAAAATATTAAAACAAAAAAGACTACTATAAAAAATAAAAATAATATAAACTGACTAAAATACCTAAACATAACACATGAAATGATAAAAACTGAAAACATGTAAACAAATAGATTTCCAACTAAACAGTAAATAATATTGTACATTATAGAAATGTCATTCATATATTGATATATTGATATATTGATCTTTATGTCCAATACAAAGAAGAGTTTAAATAACACATACTTTTATAGAAAAAAGGTTCTCTCTTTTTATTTTAGATATTTTTTTTAGATATTTAGATATTTTTGAGGTAAATTAACATGTATAGGGAATTATATGGAAAAGCCTTAAATCGCTTATATGTCCATGCTGAATTTCCCTCCAAACACAGTAAACCCAAGTAATTCCAGGTTCTTTATGTTTTACTTTACTCCTGTCAGTTGCCATAATTATGTCATTATAGACAAGTCAAATCAATTTTATTGACATAGTTGCAAATCACAACAAAAGTCATGGCACTTTTCAAAAGAGATAGTCGAGACTACACCAACCCACATTACAATGTGGGTTGGTGTAGTGGGTTGGTTACAAGTGTGGCAGTGTCTTTATCACTGCCACACTTGGTGGCAGTGATAAAGACAAACTGCTTCTGTACTTGTGTTTGTACTCTTAATATTGTGGTTAAATCGTGACATCTGAATTTGAATCAGGGACCCAGAAAGAGCCAAATCAGCAATGAGAGACTGCATAAAGGCTCTTAAGGGAGGAAGGTGGGCAATAACCTTGACTTGACAAAGTGACCCCTTTGCCTGTCCCCTCTACTGCTTCCTCCAGTCCGGTCTACACACAGAGACTCACACACTCACCTGCGCACACACTTCCATCATTTACATATGGAGCTTGCAGTCTTTTCAAAGTGGCTTTCACGGAACATTGTGCTGATAATGATCTTGGTCGTGAGGGAGAGAGAGACACAGATCTCCAGAGACCATCTCACCATAAGACAAGAGGAGAGAGGATAAAACTCTGACTGTACTCCAACTCAAAGGACTTTGACACTCTTTTCCTCACAACCCCCCTCTCTCCAATAAGCTCTCTTGTGTTTTTTAATTGGCAGAAATTAATCTTTAGGATGTAGATGGTAGATTTACATTCATTAAAAGTCAAGAGAGGAAGCCAGGCTTGATGCTAATCAAATCTGCTTAATTATGCTTAACATGAGTATCTCCAGGGTAAGAGAGAGAGATAGCTAGCGCAAACTTTTTACTTTTTGCCTTTGATAACTCCTGCTGAGTCTGGCCTTTTCCTTGCCAGAAAGAAATGCCATGACTACCTTTCTCCAGCTGTAGAAAATAAACAGATGAAGCCATCACTTTTAAATGAGTTGATTTATGCCTCAAATTCCACCCTGTAAATCGTAGAAATCTTAATTTTTAACATCCATGGACAATGATTTGCAACTCTAAAGTTTGTGGAATCCAATAATAGTAATTTGGTGTTAAAAACGATATGATCATGTCATCCTAAATAAATTAATATAACATTATGATAGGGTTTGTTTAGTTTTCATCCATTCTTGATCTAATAACCAGTCATAGTGTTTATTAGAAGACCAGCGTGTTACTTTAGGTTTCAGGATGGGAGGGGTCTTTGTCTCACAACAGGAAAGCTCATATTTCTAATTTCTCTAGCAGTTATTGCGCTTTAACTCCCATGAAATGGAACAACTGATGTTTTTGGAAAAATCAAACACTAACTGAATTATAAAAACACACAGTACCAGAGGAGAGAAGTAAAGATATACTTCAACTGGGTAATATTTAAGGGGAATTCCTCCAATTTTACAGCTCAAAGTCTGTTAACCAGTTTTGAATATGACAAGTCGGAAAATTTAAAGAGAAATCTGGAGGTACAGAATTAGAAATGACTATCCCATATCTGCATAGGCTTCAGTGACTTGAGGCAACCACTGTTAACAACAGACTTACAGTAAATACCAGATTGAATCAGTAGTTGAGTGGCATTTTGTGTCGTGCAGGCTCCATTTTTATTACAAGAAAAATTAATTGAACTGAAAAAAAATTTCTACATCTTCTGCCTTGTTCTCATCCAGGGCCTGAGTGTTATAGGAGCACTGGATTTTTTGAGTAGTACTCTTTGAAGTTGCATGCTTTAGGTTATCATATAATATGCAGATTCTGCCCTCACATTTTTTCATATCCTCTATATTTCATGAAATTGATTATCATTTACCCGATTCATTAAATTGCATCTTAATGTACCTCAATTTGAGAATAGGTGACAGTTGTTTTGATTTTGATATCAGTTAGACTTTGTGATTAAATTGAAGAGATACGGGGAAACAAATGTCAGACACGGAGAAAGTCGTCCTCCTTGACCAAGGTTCCTGTCGGAGATTTGAATCAAGTTTTTTATTGTCTGAGAAAGTCAAAAACAACTACCTGAAATAAACTACATCTAGGCACAGTTTTCCTATTTTAATAAATACAAAGTTTTTTTATCTTTTCCCTTCATCATGAGCCAAAGAGACAAAGATGATGTTCATGTTGTGTTGCTGTGCGAAAGCCAGGCTCTGGTCCTTTCCACATGTCTGTCTTGGCCAGTGAGCAGAAGCATGAGGAAAGTGTGTAGGTGGTCAGATCATCCGATGAAGTCTAAATACCACTCAATCTGTTCTCATTAGATGAGTAAAACATACAAATCACTTTGCCGCTATAAAGAATGCCCAAGGGTCCTGGTTAAGTGTGTGTGTGCCTTTGGTTGTATATGTGGTTGTGCGTGAGAGATGGAGGAGGTGACAGAAGGATGTTTTGGCATTTGTGTCTGCAGAGGAGATCTGAAATGCCACCACCATCATTGCTGCTTAATTCTTAGAAACACTCTTAATCCGAACAGACAATCTATTCCGACAGCCACTGTTATGATTCAAATCAACTTAGGGTGAAGTGTTTGTGTGTATGCGTGTGGGTGTGTGTGTTTTGGTGCTTGTGAGTGAGAGAGTATGGCATTGTGTTTTGGTATGTGATTAGGCATCTGTGTGCGAGCTAATCTTTGTGTGTGTGTTTGTGTGTGTATATATGTGTGTGTGTGACCAAGATATCACACATCCATTCCACATTCTCCTATGATAATGTGGATTGATTATGGATATGATAATGAGAGGCCGGCGCGGCGTCGCGACCTTCACAAGGTCTAATTGAAACAAGCGTTGGTCCTCCGAAGCACTTATCAAGTCACACAGCACATCATTAATCACGGAGAATACAAGCTGTCACTGTCACACACACATGCACGTGCAAACACACATGCACACACACACACTTTTTATTTTTCTATTTTTCTACCATAAACACAGACACATGTTCACGCTCCTGTCTTTTTCTTTCTCTCTTATTGTCTTTCACACACAGCCATGCAAACACACATATGCACACACCCATAATGCAAGCTGTCACTACAATATGCCTGGTATTGTCTTCTTTTAAGAAGAGTGGACAGCTAATCCACCCTCCATCTCCATTTTCTACTTTAAAAAGTTAAAGAAAAAACAAGCTGTTGGGGTTAAAAAAAGAGAGAGAGATGGGATGTTAAAACAATTCCAGAAATTTGAACAGCTGTTAACTTCACCTGAAATTGATTTAACTCAAGTTGTTTTAATACCTGCTTTTATTAGAAGTCAATTTAACAACAAAATGTGATCCAAATAACTGATTCACGCGGCATATGGTGCCTATATGTTCAACACAATGTATTCAATACTAGATGAACGCCTCAGTGAGCCACTCAAATAAACTAATAAGCCCAATTTCATATTAGTCATTACATAGTCCAACACACAAAATTCCAATCTGATAAAAAAAAGGTGTTTTCATTATCATTAAAACACAAGGGAGTTTGCATGCACAGTGCTGATGGCATCACAACTTTGTTAATTGTTATTCAATGAACTGCCTTTGTTAATTAAGCCAATTAATATCTTCAAACAAGCAGGGAAATATAACATTATTATGCATCTATGCAAGAGATAGCTAATTACAACTGTAAATCAATCAATTCTACATTAATCAGTTTGGAAAAAGTCCAAAAACAACAAAGTCACCAAAAGACTTTGGAAGTTTCTTTAAACATATTTTGATTGCCCATGCCATTATCCTGTCTAATGATTGTTAACGATCCTTTAAAGAGTTTATTATCTAATTTTCCTTCTATGATTTTAATTGGGATCTAAACAGTATAATCTTATGGTGTAAAAGAGTGGCTTGTATTTAATCAAGGGTGGTGTGTCGGAGTAAGCGCTAACAAGGTCATAGAACTCCACTTGGGGAACATACAGTCAGTGAAGCTTCACGTTGAGGAAGGAGGTTGAACAGGCAGGTGTGATCTTCTCAGAAATATTAATGAATCTGGGATTTTACTGCCACAGTACGGACTTGTGGTCTCTTCGGGATATAAATTGCTCAACAATTGGCTCACAGGACATTAAGAATATGCTACTCTGTAGTTAAATATTTTGTTGAGGTGTATTATTGTCAGCGGTACTCAATTTCTTTAAGTAATATAAAACTGTGTCCTAAATACCGACTAATCAAACCTATATGCCATCAGATGGTTAAATGTATTGCAGTGAACAATATGTCCAATTATGTTATAGGATTTTTTTTGTATGATATTAATCAGCTGAATAATTATAGCTGTCAGATAAATGTAGTAAAAACACAGTTTGATAGTGGTTCAGTTCCGTCTGATAGTGGAAGTGGAATAAAGTTGAACTTCTCACTAAGGAAAATATTTTTTCTTCATTAAATACAATAATTAATTAATCTGCATTGGTGACACATTGTTAAATTAGAATATAACTTCTTATTTTTAACTTTAAACTACAAAGACTGTTGTCTCCTGCCTCAGCCTCTACTGATAATCTATGCTAATAAAAAGGTCCTACAGATTTTTAAAATAACATTACAATGGGAAGAACCCATCTGATCTCTAAAGATTTCTTAAAACATTATTGTAATCCTGAAATTGTCAACAACAAAGTGTTATTTGTGCAGGGAGGCCCTTAAACCTACCTGTTTATGGCAAATGGTAATTAGACACCTAAACATAAGTGCACGCATAGATCTTTTTTTTCTTGAAGCCTGCTTCCAACAAGGCTAGTTGTTTTCAAAAGACAATATGTTTGTAATTTGGCTTTGCGCAAACATCAACAGACCATCATTCCCTATGCATAAGGAACTTCTAATCAGTCCAGTCTAATTATCTTTGTAATATCAAATGCAAAGATGCGGAGAGAAATTGCAACACATGGATTTCTCACTTTCATTTTTAAATGACTCTGCCCTCATTTATCAGAAAAAGGATCTATAGCCGGGATAATTATCAGACCTACAGACATAAACACCTTTAGAAGTTCTGATGTGAGGACCTGCCTAGCCTCTGGAGTTTATACAGTCTTGTGACCTGACCAGTGCCCTAGTTGAACACCTCTTAGATGTTTATGCATATATGGATGTTAATCTCTCAGACAGGAGGACTTTGGGATTTGTGAATATTTTATTTAACAGAGATCAAAGTAACTGGCTGGATCAGTAGAAACCCTTCAAACACATTAAACAGTGAGCAATGCATCCTGAATCCAACGCCTACAGTAGCCAATCAAGCCGTGCATAACTCTTTACCTTTGTAAAAGAAAATAATTCTCCCTCCATCAACATCTCAGTCAGCTCAACCTCCGCAGAGGCCAGGGGTTGTTTAGGCTGTTGTCCTATCAAGAAGAGCTGCTGCTCAGGATCTGTATGCTTCTCATTCTCGGCTAAGTCATGCTGGTTTGGGGGAACAGAGGAGATACTGTGTTAAGAGATCAAAGTAGGAGAACAGAGATTTAGACTCGCAGACTGTCAGTCAAGATGGCGAGACAAAGCAGGGGAAGACAGAAATGCTTACATACACACACTATCCTGCTCCCTTGCTAGCTTCCTCTGTAATGTGCCTGTGAGGGGTGAGACATTGTTGTCAAAAGGCTTAGGGGCTACTCATTTGTAGACATTTAGGGCGCTGCATGAACACCTCAGCTCACAAACACGAAAGGACATGAACATTCAAAACATACCGATTCAAGACATTACAGGGCCTCTAGTCTGTATATTGGCCTGTGGAGGAATGTTATGTGCTCTCAGCATTTTCCCCTGTCTTGAAGATGAATAGAGCTATTTTCAGACGGTGGAGAAACAACATAACACTCTGTAGGGTTAGACACATGATGTAGGATCTTCATTTCTGGATGATCAATGTCATGTTTTTGTCCAGTTTGCAATATATCTCAAATACTTTCTATGAAAGAAGTATCTACAAGGAAGGGAGCAAAATTCAGTTCAACAGGACATCCTGTTCTAAACAAAGACCCTTTTTAATGTCATCGTGTGTACATATGGTTGAATCATTGTGAAATGTTAGACCACGAACATGGCTTCCATCACCTTGTGTGACAGGAAAATGAATTGATTCCCTTGTAAACTTTGAAGACAGCAGAGAAACAAATTATGTTCAAGACCATAACATATAATTACAGCATTTAAAAGATTTAAGTGATACATTTTTTTTAATGATTAACCTCATAAAATCTCAATTGTCTTACTGGAAAAAGGAAAATCAGGAATAAGGAGAAGGAAAAAATGCAGAATTTAGTACAATTGATGTAAATCCATACCTCAGATTAAAATAAAATAGACATAACACCACCTTGTGGCAGACCACAGCATCATTTTAATCCAACTTTATTTCATTATTTATGGTTACACAGGCAATACAAACTGAAAAATGAATTATGCCTTAAAAAACAATAAACACTATAGACAATGCACATCCTAAAATAAGCATCAAAGGTGCACAGTAGTTGACTTTCAGAAATAATAAGCTCTTGACATTAAGACCGGATGTCAATACTGTTTCCTCTCTGAAATGTACAAATGGATTTACAAAAAACTTAAATGTGAGGCAGGATGGTTGACCGTGACTTCATGTCTGGAGAAGACATGTCTCTAGGACGTAGGACTTGATGCCTCAACGAGAAAACTCATCAGATAAAGCACAGTCCAGGAGCAGTCATCAGCGAAACACAGGAGACGGAGTACCAGCACACAAACACATATGAGGGTACATTTCAGCGCCAAGAATGGGGGCTGAAGGTTGCATACTGAGAAGAGGAAGCGTCTTTTTCAATTAGTGCAGTTTTCAGAGGCCTGAAAGATTAAATGAATATAATATAGCAGTTAGACATAAACACGATTGAGTATGTGATAAATATACAGTGTATTTCTCTTTTAACTGCGTGTTCCATGAGTGGTCTATTACTATGTGCAGGATAAACCAATTTCTTTTAATCAGTTGACTCAATAGTAATTGAAATGTTTGTTATGAGATTCAGTCATTCATTATCTGTAATCCCCAATCCTGTTCAAGGTATTTGATAGTGGAGTCTATCCCGGCTGACATTGAGCGAGGAGGGGCACACCCAGGACGAGTTGTCAGTTCATCGCAGGGCTGACACACAGATACTTAGAATTATAAACCCAATATCGTGTGTGTATATATATATATATATATATATATCGTATATATATATATATATCGTGTATATATATATATATATGTATATATATATGTATATATATATGTATATATATATATATATATATATGTATATATATATGTATATATATATATATATATATATATATATATATATATGTATATATATACTCATAGAATGCATTTGATATAGTGCAACATAAAAGAGATAAATAATAATATCAGGTTTTGGAAAGATATTGGGATATGTGTCCACAATGATATATATGTAAATTTCATGTTGTGTAATATTACGAATGAATAATAAGAAAACATGATTATTAATAACAAACTAGAAAAAAAAACTAACTACATTTAGGGGATTGGAAGTGGTATAAGGGCATCGTTTTATTTTAATTTGTTTAAATTTACAAATACTTAATAAATGAAGATATCCCATTAGTGAAGAGATCAGAAAAATCTATTATTGCTGTAAATTAATATCAAATATTGCTCAAAATGGCATAACACACCCATGGATACTAAAGGGAAGGACACGTTTCAATAAATGGCATCTCAAAATATTGACGTTAGTCTATACTACCAAATACCCTGCCACCAGGAACACTAATGCCATACCTCATTTTGAATCTTAGTACATATCCCGCATGCTATGCCAAAGCGGAGATGAAAGTAAAATCTTCAGGATTCCTAGTTTTTGTTATGACACTACAATGGTTTTTAGTGCTGGTTTAAAACTGACACCCATGGCGCTTCACATGGGCTGCCCACTGATACCTCAGCAATGGGTCAAATGCAGATAATTAATTTACAAATCTTCTCCTGCACGTTTGTAACAATGTGACAAATAAATATTTATTATTATTATAATATAGATATATGTAATAATATTATTTTTTTTTGTATTATATATATATATGAATAAGCGTAGAAATGATTGGTGGAATAATTGTTAAGTGGATCAACAGATAAAAGATTGAAAGTTACACAAACTATTGTAATCATTTATTGAAAAAAATCTAACATTTCACAACCCCCCCCCCCGGTTACCACTTATAAATATCACAAGATATTTTTTTCCTGCATTTTCTCTGTGATAATCCTTATATTTTGTGGATCTTCGTCATTTGACCATGAGGCAGATAGTTTAAGGCACCATCGTATTTAAGTCTGGTTCTTTTGATTTTCGATTTCAATTGATTTCGTAAAATAGTTGATCAATGGTTAAGTATGTTTGCAATAGAGCTGAGACTGGACCCATGACTTAATCATTCCTTGAGAAACATTAGACAAAAAGATAAGGCAAGGCAGTCTGTTTAATAATAATAAATAATAATACATTTAATTTATAATGCACTGTACCTTGAGGGACTCAGAAGCTTTTCGCAGTTCTTTGATTACTAAAGACAATGCTTCTGGATTGATGCCCTGCTCACACAGTCTCACACATATGGACAGAGACTCCCTGTCCAAACCAGTGTTCAGCAACCTGGAGATCTCCATCAGCACTGTGTGGAATAAAAAATATCAGGTTACTTTAGCTGGATACATTTTCTAGTGACAATAGGGTTTATGCAGGTTTATAATAAGTTAAGACCTTTTGGAGACCGGAAATTAAATCGAACATGTATTTCATGCCCATACTAGCAAATATGTATGCAGATATGTGGGAACATGGTATTGAAATTTATTCACAGAACTGTGTGTGCACTATACGTGCTATAGACTTTGTTGGCTAGAAAATAGAAATTGAGCAACAAACATTATATAACGTATCTGCGAGTTAATTTTATATTTGAAGATGTTAAGAATTAAGCAATTACCGTCCATCGTCTCCCGGACTGAGTTAAGGTTTGCATTTGCTGCACTTGCCATGGCCAAAATGAAAGTTAGCCAACACTTACTGAACCTCTTCGGTGGCTAACAAATAAGAACTGAAGAGGTCTCCGAAACAAGATAACGTTACTGCAAAACTTCAAACAAATTGTATTTAATTGTAATCATTTTAGTTACATATTAAACTATAAAATAAGCATTATTTATAGGGCGATAGGGTTAGCACATAACTAACTTAACAATGAAACACAACAACAGCGGAAGCGGAAGTGACGATAAAGATGTCGTCATTGATTGGCTGCCAAGAACATCCTGCAGCCTTTCTATTGGCTAGCCGGCCCTGTGGGAGAAATTGAAATAAACGTTTGAACCCTGACGATCCTTGGTGTAGATGGTCGGCTGATTCTTCAATGACGATTGTTCTAACCTTTATCCTGGCTCATTAACAATTGTAAGTACTTAAAACAAAACCTACTTTGCTGATATTTAAATGCACGTCCCATTTTTAAATAAAGTAGCGTGTTAAGGCAGGACACGAGAAACGAAACGATATAAGGTTTGGTTTCTTCGAAAGCTAGTTATCGCTGTTCAAAAATATAATATTGCAAACTAAAACATTGATTTACTGTGCAACAAAAGAAAGTCTGGTCGTGTTGGTTGTTCCTTTGTGAAATACTTGAATTTTCTTGTCTTTATGCTGATTGTATGCTTCGTTGTTGTCAGTTGCGATGGGGGACCATGTTGAGGTAACGTTACAGATCACTCCAGAGACTCCAGGCAGGCCTTCCATCAGAAATCCTTTTGAGAGTCCCAATGACTACCACCACCTTCGTGAAGCTCTGGTACCAAGCCCCTCTGTCTTCAAGTCAAAACCTTGTAAAGCTGTAAGTGTCACACACCCATCAACCCAAATCATTTAGATATACTATACACAGGTGGTAAGAGTAGACACAGTCATTGGAATTAGAATTACTAGTGTTCAGGCTAGGTGTTCAGGTTGTGCAAACCTTATTGAACCCCATACATATTAACATAACAATTCTTCTTCCGGCTGTTCCTTTTAGAGGTTGCCACGGCAGATCATCTGTTTCCATCTTGCCTTGTCCTCTGCATCTTCCTCAGTTACACCAACCAACTGTATGTTCTCTCTGACCACATGTAGAAACCTCCTCTTTGGTCATCCCCATTTTCTCTTGCCTGGCAGCCCCATCTCCAGCTTCCTTCCAACAATAGATCCTCTATTCTTCCTTTTTTTATGTCCCAACCATCTCAATCTGGCCTCTCTTACGTTGTCTCCATACCTCTTACCCGGGCTGTCCCTCTGACGTGCTTCTTCTAATCCTGTCAACCTCGTCACTCCTGAAGAACTGACCTCATCTGTCATCCTTTCCATAACCATAACAAACAAGAAGGGGCTCAGAGCTGATCCTTGATGCAGTCCCACCTCCAACTTGAATCTGTCCGTGACAAATACTGCACACCTCAAAGTTGTCATGCTGCTCTCATACATATCCTGTACAACTCTAACATACTTTTCTATCGCCTCCAGACTTCCTCTTGCAATACCACACTTCCCCCCTCGGCACTCTGTCGTACGCTTTCTCTTAAGTCCAAAAAGACACAATGCTACTCTTTCTGGCTTTCTTTAAACTGCTCAATTAGAATTCTCAAAGCAAGCATCACATCTGTAGTGCTCTTTCTTGGCATGAAACCATACTGCTGCTCCCACGTTGTCACCTCAACCTAGTTTACACCACTCGTCTTCATTGTGTGGCTCATCAGCTTCATACCGCTTTAGCTGCTACAGCTATGAACATCACCTGTGGTCTTGGGAATTGGCACCATTAAACTATTTCTCCATTCCTCAGGCATCCTCTCACTGTCAAAAATAATGTTGAATAATCTAGTTAAATACTCCACTACCCTCTCTCCTAGACAACTCTATACTTCCACTGGCATGTCATCAGGACCAACCGCCTTTCCATTCTTCATTCACTTCAAAGCTGCTCTCACTTCAACCTCACTCGTTTTTGGGACTTCCTGATTTACAATTCTCACAATTCTTACAATTCTCACACCTTCCATCCTTCTCTCTCTCCTTTTCTTCATTCATTAGCTCACCAAAGTACTCTTCCCATATTGCCTTCAAACTGTTCTTACTTGTAAGAACATTTCCATCCCTATCCTTAATCTAACCTACTGTACATCTTTTCCATCTCGATCTCTATGCCTCGCCGATTGGTTCAAGTCCTTTTCTCCTTCTTTAGTGTCCAATCTCTCATACAACTCGTTAAACCTCTCGTTTAGCCTTTGCCAGCTCGCTCTTCGCTTTATTATTACGTCTCCTGTCTTTGTACTCCTGCCTTATTTCTTCATCTCTTTTGCTATCCCACTTCTTCGCTAACATTCTCCTACTCATACTCTCCTGAACCTCTTCATTCCACCACTAAGTCTACTTATTTTCTTTCCTCTGCCTAGATGACACAGCAAGCACCCTCCTACATATCCCTTATCGCATTTGCTATAGTTGCCCGGTCATACTGCAGTCTCTCACTACCACCAAAAACCTGTTTCAACTCCTCCCTGAAGTTCACACATTATTCTCCCCGCCACAGCTTCCACCGTTTGATCCTATGCTCTTTTCCTCTTTTGCACCACCAGAGCCATCCTACATTCTACCATTCTATGCTTTCTGGCTACGTACTTCCGTGACACCACCTTGCGGTTTCCAATTTCTTTCAAATGGTATCTTCTGCATAGGCTGTAGTCCACCTGCGTGCTCCTACCTCCACTCTTATCCACCCTGTTATCTTCTCTCTTCTTGAAGTACGTATTGACCACTGCTATTTCCTTCCTTTTCACAAAATCTACCACCATCTGTCCCTCCTCATTCCTGTCCTTAACACCATACCTGCCCATCACCTCCTCGTCTTCCCTTCAACAACATGTTCATTGAAGTCTGCAACCCCCCCCCGGAAATACCTTCCATCACTACATCCAACTAACTCAAGAATTTATCTTTCTCTTCCTACTCACAACTGACTTGTGGGTCATAAGCGCTGACAACGTTCATTATCACACCTCCAATTTCTATATTCATACCGATCGCTCTATCTGACACTCTCTTCACCTCTCGATCACTCTCTTGGACACACAATACATAAAAATAACATATGGCTAATCTAAGTAACAAGCCTGTTTTGAAATTGTAAGGATTAGTTATGTCTGGTTTTTATGCCAAAATGTAGAGAATCAAAGAAAAGAGCTGTCAGAAAATAGTATAAGTATATATATATATAGATATATATAGCCTTTTATTTATGTCCTCATCTGTCTCCTGCAGACTCCTCCAAAGTTTGACTGGTCTATTGAAGAAATGGCCAGTCTTCGCCCAGTACATATAGACCTAGAGGAAATCCAGCGACAGTCTTTTTTACTTAGCCAGACAAGGTAAATACTATCCACACTCATCAAAGTAGTCATACTTATAATGGTATTGTTGTACTTAGCCGTCATGATGTATTGAATTTGGATTGCAAATAAAGGGGTGAGAGAAAATGTATTGATCAACTTTCATTGTGCAAAACATCTAGGATGGATTCTGAAATTGAGGAAAAGTGTCAGAATGCTATTGAGCAGGTATGGAATTCTATTGAAATCGAATCATGCGTAAAAATAATACAGAAGTTAATAGATGTTTAATCTTTAGTTTCATTCTCTGATTTTATAATTTTTCTGCTTTTCAATTAAGTTTTTCACCAAAGGAACCATTGTGCCTTCTCCATGGGCAGCAGCAGACACCCGGAAAAGTCTACAGCTCTTTACAAAAAGTAACTTGCTTCCTAATTATTTTTAATTCCTTATAGTATTTTATAGCCATATTTTCCCCTGTAATTCAGTGTTGTTCTGATGTTTTTTAAATAAAAAAAAAAGATTATTTAAGATCTTTCCGTTCATATTAATATATTGTGTCTCTGTGCCCTTGTAGGCTCTGACATGATTGTAGAAGAGCCGGAAACAATCACAGGTTGGTGTGTTATTTTGGTTGGTGTGAAATTACTCTGCAACCAGTTTTCCATTTCTTGCTCGCTCCATTACAATTTAGTAACTTGTTTCATTAATCCCTTGTTAAACAGTTGCTTGTCAGACGACCCTTTCGTTACCTTTGACATTTGATTTGGAAAAAGTTCTAGGTGAGGCTATAATAAATACTATTTCACTCAAATTAGGATGTCTTCGATATCCCATCAAATCTCCATAAATGCCTGTTTTTTCCCCCTCCCTCTACTCAGGGGAATATTACAACCAAGATGAAGTGTGTGATGCTGTGCAGGAGAGTCTCAGTTCTTCCTCCTTGAGGCGAAAACTCTTCCTTGATGGCCAGGGAAGTTACAGTGGTTCTGATAGTTCCAGCCCACCAAGCCCAGAGAGAAGCCATGCCAGGCAGCAGAGGCCTCCTCTTAACCAAGAAGTGGGAGCTGTTGGAGGGCTGGAAACTATGTCACCGATCTTTTCCTCCCCTTTGTTGTGTGGTGTGTTGACTCAGACGCCTTCTACGGTGAGTGAAGATGCAATTTAAATTTTTGCACAATATGTGTTAGATCACATGATTATTTTGATAGTATCACAATTGTGTTTGTGACATTTGACTCTTTCAAGTGTCAGGTGGTGCATCTTTTAAGTTTGAGACTGCTTTATTTAATGTAATCTTGAAGGTGAAATATTGTATTTGCATTTTCTTAACAAATAGGGTCAGTTCTCATCCAGTCCCATCCAGAATGGCTGCTTCCGGGACTGTAGCCTTGGCAGCATTACCGGCCCTCTGTTCCCTGATAGGTCGTCTCCTGCTTGCTTTGTCTCGCCCACAGTCTCTCCTATTATTGCACATATGGTTTGCACACCTACAGGCTCAGGTAATTTATACCTTTTTTTATAATAAAGTAATAAAGTAGACAGATTTTTACCTCCGAATTAACCATTTGATTTAAAACAAAACGCCATGGTGATAGTGTTTCAAAAAGTTTCTCTTAAAACCTGACATTGACTCTTTTGTCTTTCCTTAGCTGAGAGGCATCATCCAAGCAATTTGACCCCACTTGGTGTTCCTCTAGACGTAGATGTCACTTCCAGCAATGAGAGCCCATTTGTTGAGGGTTGTTCTCCCATTCGTAGTTGCTCTCCACATCAGCTGTGTTGCTACAATGAGCTTCTGCACAACACCAGACCAAAGACCCGGCCTAGAGTTCGTTCACGGGTGGGACCCCTACCCCTCATCTCCCCATTCCTAAACCCTAGGCTCCAAGACTATCCGCGGGCTGAGGAACAACATCCGTCTACCTCATTTTCCTCTTTTTCTATTCCCTCAATGGAGATGGATCCATCTTCGCCCATGGCCTGCAAAGCACACCCTGGTGATACTGAGAATGTTAGCCTGGATCCTGTGAAACCTATGAAAATGGAGGAAGACAAAGGGACGGGTCTAGAGGGCAGATTGGACGATGAAGAGGAGAGTAGAGAGTCCTTGGGACAATTCACCAGCTCTCGTATGGCAAATATGTCGGCAACGGAAAGCTCTCACATGTTTGTATCTCTTCTGACAGAAGGGAGCAGCATACGCTACGATTCCAGCATGCAGGTGGGTGTGAGGCAGAACTAAGAGCTACTTTGTTGTTTTTGTTCTTCACTGCATTTCCATATGATAATGATTGGCTGATGGAATATTTTTATGGATTTTTGCATGGGTTCAGGTGGACAGTGGGTATAGCACTACCTCAGCATGCACTGCTAGTCTTATAGATGGCCTCAACTCCGACAGTCACAGCTCAAACATAGCTGAGGAAGCCATGCGACAATCGAAAGTAAAGGTACATTTAACCCTCTACACCAGCACAGGCTTTTAGAAACCAGACATTCCGTTTGTAGATGCTTTAACATCAGAACTTTTCAAAATAAATTAATTGCTATGTGCTTTAGACTTAACTGATATTATTGTGCATGCTGCATTGGTATTACTTTTTTCATTGTCATCTTTTGACATTGTCTTCTTATTTTCCCAGGTCTTTTATCATCACCACTGAACTGTTAAATGGATGCAAGAAAGGGACACCTCATCCACATGAAGCAACGTTTTGAGTTACCACTACGCTTGAATCATTTATGGGAAATTAATTTGGTTAGGGTAAAAAGGGGTTAATGTTATATTAAGTATGAAGAGAACTGATGGGTGTCACATGTGGTTATTTAAAGGTTGTAAGTTTAAGCTTACTGACTGGAAGCAAATGCTCTGCCAAAATCTTTTATCACAGATTAGAGAGAAGACTAGCTCAGAGCATAGTCCCGCTGTAAGACACTGTAAATTGTCGTATTTCTAAATCAACTGTTTTCGGGTTTTTTGACCCAGTATTGTGGAGTCAAATGGGGTGAAAAAATGCCTAATTTGTATCAATGTTTTGCACAATAGTAATATCATTGAATGCTGTGTTGGTGCTGATGCGATCATTTCAATCTTATCAGGTGCTAATAGACATTGGCTTTCAAGTAACACCAGGCTTGTACTGTAGCTGTTTTTGTAAAACTTTTATAATGATGTTTTTATGTGACCTTTCCTTTTATTGTAACCTTTGCTATAATCAAGGTTAAATTTGAATATTTTTTTGATACTTTTCCTTATAAAGACAGTATAATGCCACTCCCCTTATAAAAGCTGAGCCAATTACGATTTATCTAGCATGGGCTGGATTATGGCATTAAATTAACTTGAATACTTGACTTGATGTTCATTTGGGTTTATTTTGGATATTGAAATAAGACATATTTTCAAAATCGAGCTTAAATATATTATCATTAATATAGTATATGTATATTATACCTAGTGCAATTGTTTAAATTTCCTTATTCATTGATACAAAATTCACATATCTGTTCAATTGTCAATTTCACCAAAAATCTCAATTTCAGATTTTAAATGATCAACAATATACTTAGACATAATTTCTAAAGAATAGGATTTATATGGACAGATTAAATAACTGAATGTAGCACTTTAAAATCCTTCACTTTTCCTTCAAAGGGTACAGTGCGATATGCATGTTTAATATAATTAATCTGCTAGCAAAACCAAATATTTTGAGACTTTTGTAGAAAATGCACATTCCAAGTATGTTTTGTGAAACCAAAGCCATATAATTCCAACATGAACTATTCACAGGTAAAAGCAGTGCTAACAAAATGACTGGTTTTATTTTCAGTTTATTTAAAAGGTTTAAAGGCTGAAATGGTCATACTCTTGTTCACTCGGCAAAAATAACTTGATCAACTTTTCTGGAATTTAGTTTTTGTTACCTGTATCAGTGGGTCTTCAGTGTTAGAATCATGTGACTTATTTCTGTGCAAGTACTTCCAATGTGTAAAGGATGTATTCATGCTGTTTCAACCAAACAACTAGATGGGTAAAATCATTTTAATGATGGATGGACAGATGATATCTGCTACACTAACATTTGACTAGATCCTCTATTTTTATAACTTTCAGTAGTAGATTCCTGTGTCGTAAAAATTTTAAATAAGTGTGATGCATATGAGTTTGAAGCCATGTAAATGCCTTGAACATTTATTAACATGGATAGCCTTCCCCCAAATATTTTTTTCCCCTCATTGCACAGCAGAGTCCAAACTGTTTATTTATAGCCTTAAACATCTTGATCTAGATGATTTGCTGGTGGATCTCTTGAATAACTTTGCAGAAAGTATTCTGTGTCATTGATCCATTTTTGGTTTCTTGGCATGCGGTTCATCATCTGGGGCTGCAACACTCACACCAGGAATCTAAAACAAAGGAAAGAAAGTGGCATCAAACCACATACCAACAACACTGAGTACAATAAAACTATTTGCTGCTTCGCCTAACCTAAACAAGATATTACCATCTCAATGAAATCTGATATGAAAAACTAAATCTGAAGCACCAAAAAGAAGAGGAACAACTTTATATAAAAATTCATAAGAAGGAACTTATTGTATAAAGGGCAAACCAGATGGTCATTTTAGTAGGTCCTTACCACAGGCTCAATCAGAGCCATACGGATCTTCTGATGTTGAATGTTGGTGTCATCTAGGCTGATGGTGACCTTCACTTTGTCAAATATGCAAAATGTGTGCTGTTCTACCTTAAGAAAGGGACCCTAAACACACAGAAGAGATCTATTTAATCACAGTCCACTGAAACAGTTAATGTTGATTTAGCAATCTGTGAAAAATAACTTGTTTATACCTCTCCATCAAAAACAAGGTTTGGAGTTGCTTTGTCTTTGCTGCCAAAGAAGACCGTTCCCTCCAGGCCAAACTTTGGGATGAGTACAATTATTGCGTTTTTCCTCACAAACAGAACATATCCCTCTTCATTCAGTATACGTCGGCTCTTAAAGAACAACTGGAGAGAGAACACAATCAGAATCATTATTGGCCATGTATGTGCAAACAAGGAATTTTACTCCGGTTAACTTTCTAATAAACATTCATTACAAACGATTAAACAATCATTTGTATTAAGAGAAGTTGCTTTGAGTTATGTAGTATGACGTAATCTGTTCCATTCTATTTTGAGGCAAACAAAAGTTTAAGGTGTTATAAATCAACATTATTCTGATTAGATCATTCAAAAATGTTTATCATGAACTGTATGATCTAAAGTTCATAGACATTAAATTCAATGAGTTCACCTGTGTGTGGAAGGCCACCGATGCACGTTGAGCATACTGGGACATTTTATGTCTGTAGTTGAGGTTGTTGCAGAGGGCTGACTGCTTGTGTTTGTCCATTAACTCTGGGTAGGTGGTGTCTGCACCGATGGCCACTGCCAGCAGTCGATGTACTATAATATCTGCATACCTGTGCAGGAGGGAAGATAAACGGCATGAAGGAAGGGAGGAGGCAGAGGTTAAGATAGGAGTATGGGCCTTTCCCGAAGGCCTTGCAGAAGGGACTTAAACCATAAGGACGCCGCTGAAGAACTAAACAGTTGACAACTGATGTTAAATTGCAGAGAAGAACAATAAAATGTGTAAAACATTGTCATACCTCCTAATAGGTGATGTGAAGTGTGTATAAATGGGTGACGCAAGGCCGTAGTGGTGGAAATCGCTGTCCATGCCAGAACAAAAATAGACAGCCTGCATCATGCAGCGAGTGGCCAAGATTCGCAGAAGCGTGTTAAAGTATGGGAAACCATCAACTTTGGCTATGTCAAGGGAGTCAGCCAGTGCCTTGGCTGAATCTGTGTGGATCTCCACGTCCTGAAAGGAATAGGGAACATAACTATTTAGAATAGAAACCAAAAACATGTTATCTTTATGCATATTTTTTTTGTTTTATCTGGGGTAGAAGTTGTGTTTAACCAGTAGCATTTGTAACCCATGGCATCCTTGTGGTTGGGATTGGAACTATTGTGTAGAAGCTCAACTTGTTTGTAAAGACATTAAATTAGATTGATACTTAACATCCACAGGATGTATTATGAGAGCTCACAACTTAGTTAGTATTCCAGCAGAGAAGCTGAAGCAGTTATATAATGCAACAGATAATTGAGTAAAATAGTTACCTTAAACAAGCAATCAACAAAATATTTTGCATGAATAAGGTTAAGTATAATATAAACAGAACAGTTATCTAAAAATAAAGGATAAATGGTTCAAATGTTGATGAAAAATGATGGGTACTTGAGTTGGTCTGAAAGGGCAACATATGTGAATCTGCCAATGATGGCCTAACTTCACTTTTGTTCTTCACTATTTTCCCGCTTTTACGTCTCCATTTGCAGCATTTGTGACATTGGCCACTAGCCTTTGCTCATATGAATATAATGTTAAAAAGTTTGATATGAGAATTCACCCTTAAATGTTGGTGTAGCTTTTTGAACCACTGAATAAATATGCAATGATTCCAGTGTCGGAACCATTCTTCAATATGATTGAGCTCAAATTTGAGATATATTATTCCCCTGTTGCGCTTATTGAATGACATCCTCCATTCATAATGAGAAAAAATTATTAAATCATCTCAATAAATAAGCATAACACTTGAAAATCAATCATCTCCACTAACCTTGGACTTGGCTGCCTTGAGGAGGATGTCGTAGTTAGATGGAGGCGGAGCTGGATGTTTCCTCAGCATTGCACAGTCTGAAAATTCATCATAAATCTTCTGCGCAACTGAAATATTGGCCAGCAACATGAACTCTTCAACCATGGAGTTTGTCTCCCTATAGGGCAAAAGAAAAGTTTGTTTACAAATGCGAAAAACTCACAGTGGAGAAACATTTGAAATGTGCTGGAAAAGTGTTTTGGACATGATTCTGTAGAATACTTTTTACTTTTGAATTTACTTACATGAGTTCTTTAGTCTGGAGATCAATTGGATCATGGGTCTCACTGTCAATGTGGAAACGGACCTCCAAGGATGACAGTGTCAACGCCCTTAAGGGGTATCAGATGTAACACAAAACACAAGTGTAAATACGCAATGGTTATGATCCACTATACAGGTTGTTTATTCTACTGTTATTCATATTATCATTTCTTGCCCAAATAATTCTGATTTATGGTTCAAGTTTTCAGTCATCTGAAATGCATGTGTTCTGATTTTAAAGGCAACTGATATGATGTGTAGATCAATAAAAACTTAAGCCCAGATAATCAAAATGCACCATCCTATATTAAGGATATATAATCATATGTTTGTTCTAACTTCCAGTCCTTACCCTTTCTCTATCCTCCGTCTCTTGAGAATCTTGGCTAATTTGTTGAGACCTCGTAGGTTCTTGGTAATGTCATCATGTTTGGTGGCATCATCAATCCTCATTTGGGCCTCGGCATACGTCAAAGATGCCTGAACCAGAGCAAAAGGTAGAGAGGAGAAAATAATAGTATTAGGTGTCTGATAAATAAGATAATATATAAGATAAATAAAAAGAAGAGGTGGTGGTATTATTAGTGCTGTAGATATCATTTCTGTCAGCTTTTAGTGTTGGTACTCAACCTTAGAGTTAATTGTGCTTTTTGTGAAGCGGGTCTTTAGAATTTCAGCATTATAGTTCATCTCCCAGATGCATGAGAAAGCCATCCTAGCAGAAAAGAAAATATATTAAACAAAGACAAATTTGACAGAATTCCGATCACATCAGTTGGACCAGCAACGTCTCTGAGCATTGATAATTCTGATTATTGTTTTATTGAGAGTGTGTGTATGTATATCTAGTCCTCACCGGTCCACATTGGAGCGTAGAGAACAAAGATTGGAACTGAGTAGTTCAGGGACCATATCTATCCTCTGATTGAAACAAAAAGTGAAAACAAACAAACAAGAACACATTAAAATTAAGATACAAAATATCAGTCTCCAAAATCACCTCTAGATTTAAAATTTTAATGGAAAGCATATTATTATTCATAGTAAGCAAAGATCTCTCTCCCATGGACCTAGCCTGATTTAAAGAATATATGTATTTTCCGGCTGTATACTATGTATTTCTTGTGAATTAAAAAATTATGAATAATGAAGTGAAAGCACACATTATTATATAGAAGTTGCTGTCTGCCCAATAATGGTGAACCTTTAACCAAAAATATCCAAGTCAAATGTCTGAAAGCACAGAATAAGTTTCAAATAGTCTAATAAATCCTAAACTGATAATCTTTAATTGCAAACAACCTGTTACAAATATGATAAAAATCACATGGCTTATTGAGTATTTTGTTTTGGATTTATCATTTAAAGTCATTGATGTTGTAAAAACACATGTTATGATGATAGTGTATTTGCTTTTTTCTTACTTTGCCACACAGGTAGACAGTAGTGCCCCTGTTTGCCGCCTCTCTGTCCAAAGCGTTGCCAGGTCTGATGAAGTGACTGACATCAGCAATATGAACACCAACCTACAAAAAACCAAGAACATAATGAATGAAAACACACACACAAATTGTGTGTCATGGTTGCAGGTTCACAATATGTGTACCTCAAGGTTTCCGTTGTCCAGTTCTCGGCAGTGCAGGGCGTCGTCTATGTCGGTACATCCTGGAGGGTCCACACTACAAACTGCCAGATGCCTCAGGTCCTCTCTCCTCACCATGTCCTTTGCCAAATACATCCAGTTTAATATAGACACAGAGCTAGTGTGCATTAAATGAATAGTGATAGATTGTGATTAATCCACTTCTAAGCAATCAACAAAACAGAGACTGCAATACTGCGTGGTGTTTAGCAGGAAAAAGAGCCATTACTTCTGGTGTGATGGCCCATGGCATCTTGGGTAGAAAACTGAGCACAGACTGAGAGAAGGCCTGATGGGGAACGTCATGCTCTAGTAGCAACACCTCCTGTTCTGTGTCCTTTTCCCCTGCACAGCCCAGACTGCGTACAAAGTGACCCTAACAGAGATGTAAAATATGACTTATCACAATGTACAGATTCGGATATTTATTAGATGCTTTGATGGAAACACGTGACTTGCTAAAAATGTAGAAATACAATTACATTACCTGTCAGACATGGGCAAGTGGCATCGTATACCCTTCCACAGTGGGATATCAAAGTTTAATTTTTGGAGAAGTTGCAGAGGTTCCTACTCACATTTGGGTATCTGGAGTGTTTGGGCCAGCCATCGATAGCCACGATGATCCTCTGGCCTACCAGTGTGGATGCCTGACGTGTTTCGATACGAATGCGAGGGATACGACGGTCTGCTGGGGTGAAAAGATGCCGGGTTGACTGAAAAAGAAATGTATTGAGTGAATTTAAAATTCATACAGATTTTAAGGACAGCCTCCAGTTGTCAAGCTAAATGAAACTGCCGTTTTATTTAAATTAAATAGCAGTCGATACTTACTTCTTTGATCTGGGAGATGTTGAGCATGCCACAGAAAGGCCTCCAGTTCCTTTTAATGATTCCAACTACTTTCGCTGTTGGCTTCAGTGCTGCTTCGGCTGCAGATATCTTCAACTGTTCAGACACAAAGGAGCATGGACATAATTAATATTCAGTTTCTGCAAAGGCTAAATGGGGGTTTTCGTTTATCATTTATTACAGCACAGCATCCAGATACTGTGCATACACACCAATAAAAAGCTTGCTCAATTCTATTCCTATTTTAAGAGGGGATGCAACATGCTTCTTTCTCCAAGATCTAACAGAGACAAAGACATTCTTTCATTCTCCGTAACCACTTATCCTTGTTCAGGGTTGTGAGGGCTAGAGCCTAGCCAATGTTCAAATTCACCATTTTCTCCTCCTCATCTTCTTCTTCAGCGTTATCATCCTTCGCTGCACCTTCATCCTGCAGCACAACTGAAGAGGGGGCCACCCACTGATTCTTTGGCAATAGTTGAACGGCCACCACGTCCTGGTACACTGCTCTGTTGAGGTTCTGAAGACCCTGTATGAGAACCTGGCAGCAGACCAAAAGGAATATTACTGAGTTTTAAACACAATTCAAATAATTTGAAGTACTTTGTGTAACTGGAAATGTAAATCTCAATAAAACATTATAAACCCTAATCTAAACACAGATGAGTTGGAAGATCTTTACACTTCCTGCATGTGAGATAAATGTTCAGAACTTCAAACACTTCAAAATTCCATATCCACAACCAAAGTGCACACACACCTCTGTACTGTCGTCTCCCTCTCCCTGGACGAAGACCGTGGCCTCCAAATAGTTGTCCCTGCTGGCCCTAAAGGTGCCCTGGAGGAAGGAGCCACTCTTAATTCCTGCTTGGATCCTGGAGAGAGGGAGGTGCTCTGGGAATAACACTTTACTGCTAGTGATCTCACTCTGAGGGAGGAAAGAACATGGAGTCACTAAAAAGAGAAAATAGTTTCCTACTGCTGGGCAGGAAGAAAAAACAAGGATATAAACAGGACATACATAAACAAATTACAGATAAAGTCCCTCTTACCCCTAAATATTTTAATATGTAAATACAAGTTGCACAAAATGTTTACCTTGTCATCACTTGACAAAGCCAGGCGATCCACAAGCTCTGGGTTTGCAATCAGACTCTTGATATATTCTTCACCTAGAATGTAAGTGAATAAATGTCTTATTAAAAAGTTGGTAAATCCACAGTTATCTGGTTCTGTATCAAATTTTAAAGGGTTCTTGTCTGTACCATGTCCCAACCTTCAATCCATCCAATAGTTTTTGGAAAACCCTTCTATCAAACATACCAACCAACAAACTAAAGAGAGAGGGTGAAAACTTAGCCTCCTTAGCAGAAGTAAGAATGCCTTTATCCAACAAATTATTATGAGTAGGGAGCTTCTACTTGTTAAAAAAAGAAATGGTGATTGAATCAGGATCTGTGTCTCAAGATAATATTGTTCACCAGAGAAAGATTACTTACATTTGTAAACATTTAGGCCGCTCTCCTCTGCCTTCTGCTTGTTCCCATGGTCATTAGTGAGGAGGACCAACCGGAGACCATCTGCCTCAGACCCACACGTCTTCAGGTGCTGGCTGTACCATTTTGCGGCCACACGGATTGCACGGTCATTACGGTCATTTGCACTCTCCCCCGGTTCCCGTTCAATAAATGTTTCTCTTGAAGCATGAATGAGTAACAAGCATAAGACATAAGTAGTTTAATAACGAGGTCTTTGGTGAGGCGGAATTTAACTTAATGAGTAATTACTATTCTTCATATCCATATAACTATCAATTAAAGCAAGATGCTGTGACGCAGTAAGAAAAAAAACACAGTTGTGATTCATACCGGTGGTGTTCATTGGTAAAGGTGTAGAAATGTTTTTCTTTCTCGTGTAGGATATCCTTCAGGCGTTTATAGATGGGTGCACTACGATGGCGTAGCTCTTGCAGTACAGTCTGAAGGATGATGACATTACGAATCACTGGATCTTCCAACACATCAATCTGTGGGGCACAGAAACATTGTAAACATCAGATTTGAGAAAATAAGAGCAGTACAGAATCATGTAATAAAGGATTGAAATAATGACTTATTTCTACCTAAATTTAGATTAAACCTCCAAGTCTACAACTGGGTTACAGACCAATTAGAAAGTTTGAAATTTAGCTGTCTCAGAAGGAAAACATTTTCATTAATATAACCAGAAGACTTGTTATTCATCTAAATTAACTCAGACATCAATGAGTTGGTTAGCCCGGTTAATCCCAGAAACTAAAAGATGTCATGATACTTTATTATCACTATAAATGGGACGAACTAAGTTGGACTTTCTTACAAGTCTGTATGGAAAATAAAATGCCACGATGTCTAGCAGTCACAACATTACACTTCTTGGAAAGTACATTAACTTGTTGATCAAGTTAAATTAGTTATTCTGGGGAATGTCGTATGCTTTTTACCTGATGTAGCACCACATTCGTGTCAGGGATCAAGTAATGTGGATAAGAGCACAGGTTACTCTCAATACACGCATCTTTCTGAAGCACCGTGGATTCCTGTTTGCACTCGGCGCAAACTTCACTTCCGCACCAAATATCCTCTCTCAGGTAATGCTCGCGCACAATTTTCATCACCCCACCAGACCGGGTCTTCTTAACGAATGTTTTAGATTTCAACATGATGACAATAACGGCCTTAAGAGTTTATAACTGAATCGGCCGCCAACCCATGTGTAATCTAACTCGCTAGATTTACAAAAAGAATGTGGGTTGACAGAACTTTTCCGGAGTTTGCCAAACATGTGAAGTCGTATTTCAGAAATCCGTCGTCAATTGTGTATTTATCTTTGTACAAGTCTGTATTTAAACCTACATATGATTAGAATCCACTACATACACATTGTGACACAATAACAAATTTTGTAAAATAAAGTCAGTTATTATTTTTTGTCGGCCATCTAATTCTACGATAAAGAAACAAGAAAATAATAAGGAAGAATAGAGGGTTCAAAAGAAGCGCTTGACAAAACTACATCGCCATCTTTGCTTAAGAAGAGGTAATGCACGATGTTAACACTGTAACAAACTGCACACTATGGACGGCGTTGGTGTGCCCAAAAATTACTGTAGGAGCGCTGTAAGTAAGGGCACTCAATATATTTGGTAGAGTCAAACTGTAGGCGGTTAGCAGGACTCTCGGAGCGGGACACTTGAAAATAAAAACAATTCCATGTGAGCCCTGATCAGCCCACAACCTTAAAACAGCGTTGGCTTTTCTTGTTGTGTTCTCGACTATAACTACTTTAGCAGTCATTTTTTTTAACAATAAATTAAAGTTACCTGTTGTTGAATTCAACTACAGTCAGATACCTACTCGCCTTGCTTGACAACGTTAGCTTGCAGAAAGGGTCACATAACAAACTACAACAAAGTCGAAGATCGAAACAACACATAATGCCTCCTAAGAATCAACAACCAAAGCCGAGGGCAGGCAATGTCTCGAGCTCCATGGAGTCAGAGGACATCAGTCTGGAGACAACCATACCCACCACCGAGGACCTATCTTCGTCCGACGAGCAGCGGGACGGATCCCAGAGGGTAACCCGCCAGCTAATCGAGAGGAAAGAGCTGTTACAGAACATCGAGCTTATGAGGATCGAGCTCTCTCAGAAAAAAATGACAATCGACACCATGAAGGCCGATCACATGTCCAAGGTAGAAAGGAAGGGATGTTGCCAAAGCGTGGATAAATTATATTATCCAAAAAACATACATGTCAACATTATGGGCTCTTAGAACAATGCTGCTTTCCATTCGTATCTTTGTTGCAGGTCTGTGACTTTTCCATTCATCCTTTTTTTCTGTCAGACTGATGAGCTGGAGGAGAGGTTGCATGATGCTCTACACCAGAAAGAGATTTTGACTTTGAAACTCGACAGTCAGCTGAAACTAGCTGAAGAAGAAAATAGGTATGGAAAAGGACCAAAGAAATCTGCAGTTGGAAGACTGGCATATGCCAGCCCCATTGTCAGTGTAATTGTTGATTTTTCTGCTTTTTTATCAGATAATTTTTTACATTGTTGTGAATTGGTACAAAAATCATGAAGTCATCATCTACATCCCCAGGAAGTTAAAAAAGTTGAATAAATATGGAACCAGAGGAAAATTGAGAGAATTTTTTTCAAAATTATACTTGATGACCACCGCTCAGATAACTTTTTTATTCTTAAGAGTGTTCTAGAGACTTACAGCCATGAAGGGTTTTGGTTCACCAAATTTAAAACAAATCCCACAGAAACTTCCTTAAGAAACACTCCTAGAAGAAGAAGACAGAGAAAAACATCAGGAAATCTGCAGAAGGGATATGCATAGAACCATAAAATATGTTTAACAAGTATAAGTTTACCTGTGTTACCTACCTCATCATTCAGGAGGCAGCAGGCTCTGCAGAAGAGAGAGATGGAAACCATCCTGCTCAGACAGCATCATGTAGAGGAGACCGACCGACAGCTGTGTGAGAATGTTCGAGAGCTGCGGAGATCTCTGAGGGATCTGGAAATCTCTCAGGACAGGTACCAGGAGCTCAGTGTCCTCCCTGATGACAAAATCTCTATACAGGATTATGTAGCTGTAAGTAACCTGTAAATTTCATAATATTTGAATAAAAACTACGTATTTACACATTATTAAAAAATGTGTGATGGACTTACAGGAAGGAGTTATTCTACGTTATACATTAAACATCGAAAAAACTGACCGTGTGTTTAGATGCGTTTCTATGAAGTGGGGACGTTTCTGCGGGCTCAGGTGACTGAGCTCAGTGCAAAGAAAGACAGTTTGACTGAGGAACTGGCTACACACAGAACCCAGATGAAGACTTTGATTGAGGTACAACCCGCCCACCCACACGCAAACATACGTACTCTTATGTATTATAATATTCGACATATTCTATTTCCATATTTTGTTAATTTTTTTAATGTCTGCAGATTGTATAGTTAACTCGCTGAACTTATTTGTGCAGCATATCCTTAAGGTATTGTATATAACCTTTTCATGTGTTTTTCAAATCTAAACAAAAAACACATTCCCAGAATGATTGAAATAAATCGGCTCTACAATATTCTTCTTTATAAAATAAATATTGTTATACCTGTACACCTTATCTACAAAGCATAAATACATAATATTGGCAGAAGGGAAATTATCTCCAGGAAAAAGAAACTGGTATTGGGACCCTTATCCCTCCAACACATCAATACATGCTTCATTGGTCTCCTTTGCACATACATGTAATGCATGTTTAGTTGCCTTCTTGTTATTTATTGCATTTACTTTTCACAGTTGAGAACAGCCATTCGAAACTAACATTCCTCATGGCTTTAATGAGATATTAAGCATAGACATGGAGAATACAGAAAGGAAAACAAGGTTTGGTTGCCTGTGTGTTTGATGTTCTGTTATTTCTAGATGGCTTTTTCAAAACCAACAGTACTCAAAATGAGAATGTCAGTTATTATCAAATAATATTAATTTAATCTATTCAGTGGCCCAAGTAATGAAGTATCATGCTGATGACAGGGTCAGAATTTGGCTAAAAATATAAATCTAAGTGCAGATGAAATATTGTCATAAAGAACAATATCTCAAGAAATATTTTTATAGAAACCTTGAGGTTCTTTGAGGCTATGCATAAATTGAATCCCACAGATCATCTAGATCAGGAGTACTCAAAACTAAAATGACAAGATGACCAGTAATCAACCTTCCTTCCCAGACGTCAGAGACTGAGGTCTGGGGCATCTAGCCATAACTCCTGGTAGTAGTCATATAAAAGATAAAAATAAAAAAATGTATTAAAAAAAAATTAAAAGTGCAACCCCCAAGATCTGAACTTGGTTTGCCTGGTTAAGAGTCGTTTATAACCTTTAAATGAGAAAACATTAGTAATAGGTTTAAAATAGGCATATTGTTGAACTACGCCACTGCGGTCGTCACTGACGTTGGGGAATATCCCCTAAAAGCTCCTAATCCTCTGGGTTGTACGAGCAATTCCTCTGATTGAACTCCACATATTAAATGTATAGCTATGCCAGAAAAACAATGTTTTTGTATAATAAATTTCCATTAGTCTGCAAAATATTAACTATGGGAGTAAAATATGATTTTAAAAAATAGATCGATTCATATGCACCAAATTTTGACTAAATGTGACCAACGGTTGAGAAATTGTTGCCCGAAAAACTTTTGGAGATAGAGCTCCCCCTAAAATCTGAAATATACAACCGACCTTTCCCAAAACAAATACAGTTTTATTTTTGCATTAATGTCTATGTGGGTATAACATTTGATTACGATCCATGAAATAGTTTTAGAGTTACCATGTTAAAATGAATGTGCATGGCAGCGATAGCAATTCCTTAATATCCCCAACTTTATGCCTCCTGACATTTAGATGTTCAGGAGGCATGGATCTCCATGTCTATTTATATGATGTGTCTTCATGACTTTATTTAATCTAAGTCTTCTGTTCTCTGCTTCCACAGAGCTATGAGGAGGAGCGACGGATACGCACTGAACTTGAGCTCAGGAGTCAGAGGTTGACCCTTGAACTGGCTGATACCAAACAGCAGATCCAAGAAGGAGACTTTCGCAGAGACAATTACCCACACATCAAACGGTGTGTGTGTGTGTGTGTGTGTGTGTGTGTGTGTGTGTGTGTGTTTTTTGGAGAGATTAAAACACTGTAGATCGGATAGGTTTTGTGGAGGGATTCAGTCTGTTGTCTTTGGCTGCATTGAAGGCTACAGAAAAGCTTTATAGGTTTTAGGCTTTGAACAGAGGTCCAGTTTATTTCACCAAAACAATATACTGAAATAAACTTTTCTCTGCTGTCCATCCGAGAGCAGCCCTCTGAATTAGAAAATATATTACTAATTCATTGTGATAATTTATTATTTAATTTGCTGTTTTAAGACCAGATTGTTCTTTCAGAATGATCTTTCAGCTGATGACTTGAGTAGCTATATTAACTGGACTGACTATCGTAAGAAATTTGTTCCCTTTTGGGGAATTGTGTTTTTTAAAATTAATCCTATTTTCCGCGCTAAATTTCAACTTTGGATATGTCAGTTCAAATGTATGTTAACCTTTACATTGTCGTTAATAGTGAGCGTGACAACTTTGAAACAGAACTGAAGGACTTAAAGCGGAGATTTGAGACACTGGACTTGACTCACACTTCACTTACCAGAGAAAGGAACACACTCAGCAAAGAGGTGCTTCAAACACACCCAAACATCCACACACACATCCAAACACACTGCCTTTATAATACACAGCATTTAATTTTTCTGTTCTTGACCTCCAGATGGCAACATTGCAGCAGTCAGTGACTCTCCTGCAGAAGGACAAGGAGTTCATTCACAGGCAGAACACTGAGCTTAGTGTCCGCTGTGCACATGAAGAAGATCGACTGGAGAGGCTGCAGGTGCAAACAGCTGATCAGCCATGAGGCTTATCTTTTAGAAAAAACATTAAGTTGTCATCCAAATTTGTTTCACTTCTTGTGTCTGTGGTTCAGGTACAATTAGAAGATACCAAGAAGGCTAGAGAGGACTGCTATGAAAAATATGTGGCATCCAGGTTTGGCTCTTTCACACCTGTTGATGACTGCCAATATTACTGTGGGTTGTTTTTTTTGCTAATGTGTCATTACTCTGTTTTTTTTAATTATATTTTTTCCATTGCAGAGACCACTATAAGTTAGAGTACGAGTCCAAGTTGAGGGAAGAGTTGGAGAATATCAGGCAGAAAACCGGTCAGGAGATAGACAACCTACAGAGAACCTCCAGGGAGATGTATGAGAGGGAGAACAGGTGTCTTTTTTTTATATATCACTCCAGAAACTGTAAGGTGGAAAAACTGAACAAACCAATGACCACTATTCAAACCAGTAGAAGCTGCAGCCAAACTCTATGTTAACACATCATTAACAATTATTATTTATCTAATCAAAATCAAGAAACATTAAAAAATTTGTGATCATATATTTCTCTAATAGCTTCGAATGCTATGGTGGTAATTACAGCAATATGTTATTTTCATAACATTTTATAAAATATAGTTTTAATATTATAATTGCATATTAAATGTGCAAATATATAAATGTATATATATATTATGAATAATATATATATATATTTACCTTCCTATTATAAGACTATATATATTACATATCAGAGTATATGGGTATATGTCCTACACATTCCCATTACAATTACCTGTTACAACCTTATTATTATATTAAATAATACTATTTTCAGTTAAGTTATGTAATGGTAGTGTTTGTAACAGTTTATTATTAATTCTATCTTAGCTGTTACTGCTTCACTTATCACACTCCTCACACCAAACACATCACACGTGCCTTTGTATTTTTGTCTCCGTTTGCTGTTGGGTATTGTGTTTGTTTCTTTATTTGTTATCACACTTCCATTATAAAAAAAAGTATCTTATCATTTTGAAGAGAGGAAGAGATATATAAATAAACAGAAATACCGGCATAACTTATCCTACTATGGTTCTGATTCTTTGGTACATGCATTTAGGACATCTTTTTACTGTGTGTGTCTGTTTGTGTGTTTGTGTGTGTGTGTGTGCGTGTGTGTGTACGTATTTGACCAGGAACTTGCGTGAAGCCAGAGACAATGCTGCACTGGAGAAGGACAGAGCAGTGGCCACTGAGAGAGACATTCAGTCCCGATATGACCAACTGCTGGAACAGTAAGTTTTACCATCCATCACACACTTAAAAGATATGAGCGTCAAAATATAGTAATAGAAATTAGAGAAGAATACCAAAAGGGTAATAAAATAGACAAAATTGAAATAGATGGAAAAAAAATTGAATATTGACAAAATGTGTGTGTGTTAATATGAATAAAGTGCCTCTAGAGTGCAATTCACTACATTGTACAGTCCATGCTACATGTTAGGACATGCTGTGTTGTGCAGGGCAGCATGACCATATGGAATTAAGTTAATAAAGTGCATAATTGTGTCCAGTGCATGTAATATTAGTGGAGGTAGAGATGGGTAACAGCCAAGAATTGTACATTTTGATGGCTGCAGGGAGAAATGAGCTGCGGGAACGTCAGAGTAGCAGGAGGGGATGCTGCTCACTGTGTCCCCAATGTCTGGCTCTTCACCGAATTCAGTTTGAATTCCAAGATTGAGCTGGCCTTCCTGATATTCTTGTTCAGTCTGGTATTATCTTTTTCTGTGATGCTGCGGCACCAGCAAACCACAGACTGTTTTCTATTAAGACAAACTTAGAAATGGGATCTTGTGTCTTGCACATGAATCGCGAATGTGCCACAGTATAATCCGTATGTGACTTAACACTCAACTTTTCACATATTTTGTGTATGAAGATAAGCGAAATTGTGAGACATCACAACAACCTTTAAACTTAGTTTGCTTCATGTTGAATTCAGCTTTAGTTTTTGTTTGGCAAAAATACTGCTGTTTTCCTGTTCCACCTGTGCCTGGGTCTAAAGGTTCAGCCCCAAACCAACATCATCAGCAGAGCTTACCGTTCCAACTCCTTTCTCCTCGCTATGTGTTGTACAGTAACCCTCAGCATAGAAAGTTTCTGTTCCACATCTACTGTCCATATTTAACATACTCCATTTCCCTCATCCACATGAGCTCTGTAGACGAGTCAGCTGAAAACCGGTATGCATTAAACCAAGCATATTGTCTTGTTGCTAGAACGATAAAAAAAAAGTGAAAATATTTCTCTTAAATAAACTGACTGTTGAATGGTGTGAGCTAGTAAACAATATACAACAACACTTTTATGAGCGCTTACAACTGTTTTTAAAAAAATATATAAATCTTTTCTCTTCACAAAATGTTCTTGCTAATGTTCTGTTTGTCTCTGGTATTATGTCATCAGTGGTGTGTGGCATGATAGAGCATTATAATAATCAGCACCATGTTCGACATGTCCTGCTTCTGGATGCCGTGTTATGCATAGTTAAGGAATTTCCCCTCAGGGCGATTGCTGAACTGTCAAAAAAAGTCAGGCCAGTTGGTCCTGTTTTTGCAGACCTATTTCATAAGTGTGGGCTCGTTGCGTGGAGGATCGTGCGATAATTCATGACGTTTTCTAAATTTGTGCATTATTATAATGTAAGGCTGCTGTCCTCTGTATTTTCCTGTAAACTATTATCTTGAACTTGCTCTCATTTTGATGTTTGAACTAATAGGCTTTTGTTAGTGAAAGTTCTGAATACAGCAGGACTGTGTTGAACGTGGTTTGCTTGTTACTAAAGATCACATGAATGCTTTGCTCTAACGGAAGGGCAAGAAGGTCACATTGCAAGTCAGAGTTCACTGAAGGTCACTTTAGTACCAACTGGTGTTGCTGGCCTGGCTGCCGGCCTCTCGGGAGTAAAATATTTTCAGAGCAGGTTGAATGCAAAGTGAAAGACTGGAATCTCTACTGCTGAAGAAAACGAATGAGGAAAAATATTTCACTTGTTTTTACAGCAACTCTTTCTAAGTTCATGAAAAGGGACTAAGTGAGCTTTTTTATATATATTTGTATTTATCTTTATATATGTAGTTTGGAATTGTATTCTGGTTTATTTTTTATATAATGTTTATGTTGCCTTTTTTAAATGTTTTGTTCACAAGGCCACATGTGCTGATACAGCTCAAGGTTACATGACCCATCTCGGTATAGTATGGAAAAGTGTCTGGAGGTCATGGCCTTTTACGTAGTTCAAAATCTGGTCTGCAAATTATGTAAGATATAGAACCGGTCAAAAGTGTAGACACTTGTTCCTTTTTTCAAGTGAATTATAAACAGTAGAACACTATATTATGAGCCATAGTGCTCACATTGATGCTCACACTCACATTCATACATATGAACATACAAGCCTGCATTTTTTCTTATTGGAATACTGATTAACTCAACTGTTTTGCATTCAGTCGTAACATTATAAGCATTGACAATTGAAGTGAATAGCATTTGTTATCTCATTTCAAAGGCATCTATCATATGAGGGGATATATTGGGCATCAAGTGAACATTTTGCCCTTGAAGTTGATGTGTTGGAGGCAGGAAAAATGGCCACGCTTAAGTATCCAAGTGACTTTGACAAGGACCAAATTGTGACTGCTAGATGACTGGGTTACAGCATCTCCAAAACTTCAGATCTTGTTGGGTGTTCCCACTCTGCAATGGTTAGTACCTTCCAAAATGGTCTAAGGAGGTAAAAAGAAAAATCACCCAAGTCTCGTTGTGGTGTGGATGGAGCGAATTGTTGCTGCATAATGAATTGTTTGTCAGCAGACTGGTTAGAATAGCTTTACCATCTCCTCTGCAAGGTGCTTAAGACAGGTAAATCCGCATCAGAACTGGATCACAGAGCAGTGGAAGAAGCTGGCCTGCGCTGAGGAATCACATTTTCAATTAAATCATGTGGACCAACAGGTGCATGTGTGTACTTGACCCGGTGAAGAGATGGTAGCAGGATGCACTATAGGAAGACTGCAATCTGAGGCAATCTGAGGTTCTAGATGTCGACTTGGCCTCTAAAGTCCCATGTTCTTTTTCCAATTGAGTAACTGGGATATACTGGAGAAACAGGAGTAAAAAGTTATGTAGAAAAATAGAAAAATAATTTCTGCAGCAGTTTGTTGATTAAATGGTGAGACATTCAATAGAAAATTAAGTTACAGCTGCAAGACAAATGTGTTTCCACAATACAGCTTCATTTACATTATTTTTATTTCGTATTTTAAATGTTTACAGTATCGATGGGGAAACAGACACAAACAGCAGCAGCAGTCCTGATCTGGGATTCTTCTACATGCCTACATTCATTTCTCTAGATCCAAACCACCAGCTGTTGGTGTTTCCATTCACACACACAAACTTACACACACACACACACCCACACACACAGATACTTCACTCTCGCTTGCACTCCCTGACTGCTGTGATCACATTCCCTATCTGTGTCGTATCGCAAGCCATCAAAAACAGATGCTAGCCACAAGCCCTTAACCCCTAACCCCACGCATGCCCCTATTTTTGGGGCAAAGAATGAGGTGGACAAACTAGAAACGGCGTTGGATGATTGTATCAGGGAGGGTCAGATGGAGACTCTTTCTACTGGAAAATTCCTTACTGGCATTGATTCTGAGTATACTTTTTCAGACCCTCTTCGAATAAATTTTTCAATGGGAACATCCCCCACTCCCGTCATTCAGGTGTTCTTACTAACTTCGGTTTGTAAATATTGCTGTTAAAGATAATAATTAAAATAACACCAAAAGAACATACCTACACCCACGCTGTCGTTTTGCTTCTGAAATGTTGTTTCCAAATAATAGAAAAAATGTCAACCAAGAGTAATGGTCGGTCACTGTGAGCACACAGCTCAGGCCCGCGCTCCAAGGATGATGAAATCCTTTCGGGCCAGCTGTAATCGAGAGTTATTAATATTATCCAAACAACCTCCGTGTCTTACAGTCCGTATGTGTGTGTGTGTGTTTCTGTGCTAAAACGTATCTGAATGACAGTACAGGAAACCATTGTCCATCCTTGTTTGACTTTTAGAGCCGCACCAAATGATTGCTTTCAATTAATCAATTCATTTTTTTTTTCTTTAAAATATATTGAACAACATCGTTTACATTTACCAGGACAAAGCGCTCTTTTTCTATTGTTTTTTTAATCAAATGATACTCAATATAGAAAATTCTTGTATTTGGAAACACAGTTTGGAAGGATTGATAAGATAAGATAAACCTTTATTAGTCCCACAAAGGGTAAATTGCAGGGATGGATAAATGACTCATAGATAACATATTCAAAATTTTTGAAATGTCCCGTGTAATTCCATACAGAGTTCCTGTGGGGTCTTAAAATGTGATCATCTGAATTTTAGGTTTTAAAAATTCTAAAGTATGTTGTCCACTTAAATATACACTACTCAAAAAATAAAGGGATTACTCAATTCACTCACTGTAATTTGCTGGGAACAAAATAACGTAGGAACGTTCAATGGAAACCAAAATTAACCCATAGAGGACTAAATCAGAATCATACTCAAAACCAGCGTGGGAAAATTAGATCCCAGGCGGATCCAACTTTTGTGAATTTCCTCAATAAAACTCATAATGTTGGTCAGTAGTGTGTATGTTCTCTATGTGCCTGTATGCACTCCCTAAAACGTCTGGGCATGATCCTGGTGAGACGACGGATGGTCACCTGTCGGATTTCCCTCCAGACCTGGATCGGATTCAGCTTTTGGGAACAGGCGGGCCAGCCAATAGCATCAATTGGCTTTCGTCATCCAGGAACCACTGAAACACTCCAGCCACATGAGGCTGGGTATTGTCATGCACCAGATCTGACAATATCCAGCCCTGAGCTGACAATACCCAATTGGCCTGCATGGTGTCGGGCTGTGAGCACAGGCCCCGACGTGTGGACGTGGGGGACTCATGCCACCCTCTAGGAGTCTGTTTCTGTCAGTTTGGGCAGAAACATGCACACGAGTGGCCTGCTGGAGGTAATTTTGTAGGGCATTGGCAGTGCTCCTCCTGTTTCACCTTGCACAGAGGAGCAGATAGCGGTCCTGCTGCTGGGTTGTTGCCCTCCAACGGCCCTCCTCCACCACTCCTGGTATACTAGCTTGTCTCCCAGTATCTCTCCCTCTTGACCCTGTGCTGGGGGACACCGCAAACCCCCTGGCCACGGCATTTTGGGACGTGCCATCCTGCAAGAGTTGCAATACCTGAGCAACTTCCCCTTGGCTGCAGATACGGCCTCATGCTACCACTAGTAGCGAGGGCATTAGAAAAATGGAAAACTAGCCACAAATCACCCAGAAAGGATGAGGAAAAGGAAATGGTCTGTGTCCACCCCCTGCAAAACCATTCATTAATAAGGGCCGTCTCGGCAATTGCCTGTCCTCTCCACCTGTTGTCTGTCTCATTTGCACACCAGCAGATGAAATTGATTCACGATCATTATTGCTTCCTGGCTGAACAGGTTGATATCCCGGAGGTGTGATTGACTTGGAGTTATACTGTGATGATCATGTGTTCCCTTTATTTTTTGAGTAGTGTATTTAGGTAGGTCATCAATCTGTAAATGTTCAATTAATGGTACTTATAAAGCTAAAGAGAAAAGCAAGTTTTTTTTTGGCGTCACAACAGCGTATCGTTTCATTTTGCATATTGATTTGGCATAGGTTTTTATGTCGGATGCCCTTCCTGAAACAACATCCCCAAGCCCAGATGAACGGGAGGCACTAGATGTGGCTTGGTAGGCTGGCAGCCCTAAGGACCTTGCCTAACGGTCTACGCTGGATTTCCCCCTTGACCTCTTTTGAGTGGGATTCAAATCCCAGTCTCCTGCATCAAAGCCATTGGTCTAACCCAATTTTTCTTCTTTTCTATCACATCTTTTGTACACACAGTCCTGTGAGTAAATTACTTCGATGTAATTGTAACTTTGATATCCCTTCAGATGTTATTTGTCAATATGGGCATGAAATAGGACTTAAATTCAAGTCTTGAGTTCAACTTGCAGAAACATGCAGAAACTCTGCTCTAACTACTATTATCGTGATTATCCACCTATTATGTTCGTCATTGTGAGTGAGTTTGCTCATCCACATCCACCTTTGTGTGAAGGATTTGACAGTGAACTGCAGAACTGTGTCATCATCCTCTGTAAAATATATTGTGTGTGAAAGATCAAACAAGACCCAACATTACATGTGTTTATTGAAATGATTTAAGACTTTGCATTCCTGCTGGGTGACTCATTGTAGCATTCTTGCTGCCAGGCTGTTAAATGCCACAAAGCACTTAAACACAAAAACTCAATATAAATATTGTTAATTGCACAAGACACAACACGTCAAACCACCTGGCATGCATGAACTCAACCAGGAGCCCTGAACGGACTTTATCCTCTGTATCAAATGCAGCTGCTTAATTATCTTTAAATATCCATCTAACCTGTTTGTGTCAAAAAACATGATGTCACATAATGATTTACATTAAGTGAGCTGTTGTTGGTGTTTAGGCCTGCCATGATAACTATGTTTTTCACTTAATGTACACATCCTGTCTTATTTAGATAATCAACTAATCATCAACCTAGTGATGTATTTACTTCACCGTAACAATTTTTGCTGACTTGATGTTGCCAGATGTGTGCATGCCAAAGAGAAAAATTCTAAAAGGTCATTCTTGCATTTAAAGTATTATTTTACACTATAATGCATCATTATTTGTATTATCTTATATTAGAGCCATAAAAATGCTATTATAGGTTTTGGTGTTTGTAAAAAATATTTGTGGGACAATATATCGTAGAGCTTAACTTGTTATCATGCCATTTTTCTTTATGTCTAAAATCTATGCAGATTTCGTCAGCTCCAGCTTGGTACTGACAGTCGGGTAGCAGAGCTGTCCAATCGGGCCAAGCTGCATGCCTTCGAAGCCGAACATTCGCAGATGGTCAAGGAAGAGACAGCTAAGGCCCTGGCCCAGTGCCAGGTGGAGTGTGAGAAACAGCAGAAGAAACTGGAGGTACTCTAAGCATGAAGAGAGAAAGGATAAGATGTCGTACTAGGATTATATTTGCATGACATGGTGTTAGTTTTTTTTTTGGCAGTCATGTTTTGATTTCAGCCAATTAACACCCCTCCTTGGTTTCAAGTCTAGACAGCCTAACGATCAAACAGGTAAACGACTAAGTAGATGTGAAAAAAACTTGTGAGATAACACACTTGAGCTGTGCCTTTAACAGATGCAGAAATCCCACGTTGCGTCATTACCAGCCTGACAACAATATGCAATAATCAATTTATCTAGAAAAGAAATAGAAAATCACCTTCAACATTTGTTATTGTGAATCTCAAGGCATGATCATTTCTTGTAGCTCAGCGGCTTAGATTTCTTGAGTGTCTCTCTGAGTGTTTCTTAAATGGAAATCAGAAGGTTTTGTACAATACCTTATTAATGCCGTAAAAGAAATAGGAATTCAGCTAATTCATAAATGCTTAAAAACAAAGTTTCTCAGTTTATCTCCACGATGCTTAAAAAATAATGGTGCATCTGCAGGAATATGTCTATCCTGCTTTCTTATCTCTGTCCACTCTTGTACACCCGTTTATAAAGAAGTTAATTGGGTGCAGTTCACCTGTATTTATCCTTGTCCTGTTTTCCAGAAAGACATTCCCTGTGTAATTGGGTATTATGCGTGATGGAGCTAAGAAAGAAGAATATCTTTCTCTATTTAAATATACAGTTAATGAAATGCTAATGACAAAAGTTCTCTCCTTTGATTTGTTCCTCCTATTGGTTTAAAACTAGCATTGGATAAGAGTAATTCCAGTTTTTTCTTACATTTTCTTGGCTTTTGTCACACTTTGTGAATGTTTCTTTTTCTATAACGATGGATATGATACAATTAATTAGTTTAGTTTTTTTTTTGCCATGGCCGCATCTTGGAAAGACCAACAAAAGCTTTGTTGAGTTTCAGATTAATATTTATCCAAAATGAAACATGAGATATATCTTTAAATTTTATAATTTTGTTTGCTGGGTTGATTGTTTTGGCAATACATTGTATTGTGAAGCTTACAACATGCACAGAATATAATTAATAGTTAATGATACAAATAATAATATTTAAGTATTTTTCGTCCCAATCCTACAAAGTGGTTAATGCAATATTCATTCATTCATTCATTCATTATCTACACGTTATCCATTTCAGGGTCACGGGGGGCTCTAGCCTATCCCAGCTAACCTCAGACGAGAGGCAGGGTACAACATGGACAAGTCGCCAGTTCATCGCAGGGCAGACACATAGAGACATACAACTACACACTTACACTCACTCCTACGGGCAATTTTATGTCCCCAATTCACCTATATCACATGTTTTTCGACTGTGGGAGAAAGCCGGAGTTCCCGGAGAGAACCCACGCAGACACACGGGGAACATCAAAACTCCAAAAATTAGTTTCTCTGTGGAATCGGACCACATAGGCTGTAGCAGGAGCACCTGTATTGTTCCTTTGATTACTTCGGTAGTTTGTAACCTTTTTTGCCTCTGAATACCCAATAAGACCTGGAGTTTTGGAGATGCTCTGAGCCTCTGTCGAAGTTGCTCAGATATTTATGCTTGCTAATTTTTCCCGGTTCCAATAAATCAACATATAGGACAAAATGTACTCTTGCTGCCTAATATGTTGCATTCACTGACAGAAGTCCTTTTTACAATATAATTACTGTTATTTTGACTTCACCTGTCAGAGGTTTTAATGTTCCGGTTCTTCAGTTAGATCTGTTATTTTTCATCTGGCCTCCACAGGAATAATTGCTGACAGGTCTATCGTTTTTGGGTTGTATCTCTAACTACTTTCTCTATATCTCTCTTATCCTACTGTTTTAGCTCCTAACCCAAGAGTTTTACAGGCTGCAAACATCATCAGAGAAGCGGACAGCAGAGCTGCAGGCTCAGAATGCTGAGCAAGCGTCTCGACTGGAGACATATGAAAAGCTTGAGCAAGAGTTGGACCAAGTCACTATGCAGGCTGCTGAAAGTGAGTACCAAACTTTGGCTCTCTAGTGCCTGTTACATAACAGAAAATATTGTAATGTCAAAGTATTAAAAAAACAACTAATAATTCATGAGGTTCAAAGGGAGTGTGTGATAAAGTTGAGGGACAGCGCCATATTGGATTAAGTTCAACATCGAGGGAAGAATCGGTAATTGTTTTGGATTGACCTGTGACAGTGATAAGGACAGCACTTTTGGGAAAAAATACATTTTCGTGTAAGCAGGACACGTAAAAAACAATTACACTTTCTCATATTGCTTCATAATGTCCTAAAGAGGTATAGCGTGTTTTTATGTGTTGTATTAAGCTTACTTATTTGTTGGCAGTTGAGAATGAAGAGGAGGCAGAGAGAATTCTTTTCTCATATGGCTACGGTGCCAATGTCCCCACCACAGCCAAAAGAAGACTGAAACAGAGGTACAGTAAATGATACACTCAACTTTTCAAAGAAGATGCACATTGTGAGGTTTATTACTAAGCAAAAAAGTAATTTTTGTCTTATTGTCATAGTATGTGTCCTCTTTCCTGAATATAAATTGTATGTGCAACACTAAATAGCAGGCGGATATTTCATGCAAATCTCACATTGAACCTCCTGACTTTTACTTTATACATCAGTACATCATTAGAATGGTAAATATTAACCATTTGAGGTCCTCACCATTTGTATCAAATTACTTAATTCTGTTTGGCATAAATGAATACTATGAATTGAATAGGACTTTCTCAATAGCCGTGGTTAACACCTTCTCCTTTGTGGCCCCCTTGACATATATTGTAGTGTCCCCCAGGGCTCTATCCTTGGCCCTTACTGTTCAGCATTTACAAGCTGCCGCTGGGTTATATTATAAACAGGTTCAATCAAGTGGCACACATTTTTCAATAAGCTATATGGACTCAAAATGAGTTCAACCAAGCAGCTGAGCAGGTAATTAAAAGGTTAATGTTGAGGCTGAACAGTCTGGGTGGTTTTCCTTAGTATGGAGTCTATGTATCTATATTGAAAATTAGGAATGCTTGTACTACCTCATGAAATTTTATCAGCATGTTTTGGAGGTTTTTTAACATTTACGGTTGAAGAACCACTAAGGCAATATTTCTGTGTAGATTTCTCATTCATCCAGGTCATAGTAAGCCTCGTCATTGGGTAACAAGTTAGCAGTTGACCACACATCACCAATGTAGGTGGATTGGGGTGGTTAGGATTCTTTAGAGAAACCTTGGTCTTGATTATCTGTCTCTCTTTGTATCAAACACGTAATGGAGTTAGATTTGTGACACCACACCAGTCAATTATAACTGAAGAAACTTCTTGGATGAGAGGTGAAACGTCTTCATGCCTAAACTGAAGCCCAGGGCTTCAGATTCAATTTACAAGGACCAGCCCCTGAGGTTTTTTATGAAATCAAACCCTGTTTTTAGATATATTTCTAGTGAGTCCAGTGCTGGACTCAACCTGCCTACATCTTCTGATACTAAATAATAGTGCAATGTGTTATTCAGTACAATTTCATTACATTGATATCATCTTCACTGATTACGATTAGCCTTCTTTGCAACTTATAAGAGCGGCTTCACACTAAAAACCTTAAATCAGGGAAACACATTGACTTTAAAAGCCAGAGACAATAGTTAGTGTTGACTGTGATAGCTAATCAAACTGTATCAGCAAGACACAACAGAAGTCATTTTGGCATTTTTACACTTGGATAATTACATTTATTTTGCAAGGACGTAATGGAACCATAAACAACAGTCAAATTGAGCTAATGATGAAAGATTGCTGGTGAGGAGCTGTGCAGTTTCAGTACGGTAACTGACTGAAGTGTTGTTTGGAAATGTTGTGCTGTTAGAAGCTTCATATCAAATCATGTTTGCTGTTACTTTTTACATACTACTTTATTAACTACATTATATATTTCTGTTGGAGTACCTACTCAAATAGTGTTCACTATATGAAACCACACTTTCATACTCACCAAGTCATTACCAAATTGAAATATGCATGTGAAGTCAAAACATAGATTTCTTCCAATTACAGAAATATTACAGAAAGATGAATGTAAATAACATGGAATCAAACACTAGTGTTAACTTGTTTTGGGTGTCATGTTTTTGTGAACACGATGCAGCGTTAACCTGGCCCGCAGGGTACTGCAGCTGGAGAGGCAGAACACGTCATTAAGGAGAGAACTGGACAGATACAAGTCAGAGTCAGGACAGATATCTGAAGAGGTAAACACACACACAGGTTTATGCCACCCTGAGGAAAACCATTAATGGAATTCAGTTTAATGTAATGTAATTCTTTTTTTACTTTTTCTTTTCAATCAAGCTCTTCAAGTTGGTACCTGTAGACACCTGATCACATATCTCTCACACCAACTCAGAGCATATCCAAGCAATATTTTTTAATTTCAACTGGCTTTTGTCTCTGATGACATAACTGATTATTTTTTGCATAGACACGCTGGATGGCTCCCCTCTCATTCCAATCTCCCATCATTTCATGAATGTCTGCTGTCAATGTCATTTGGTAAAAACATATTTCAACATCTTCTTAAAGACAGACAGCTGTCACTTCAAATAGAATTTGTCACTCTGAAAAATGAGAAACAAAACAAATTAATTGAGGTGCTATTGCATTGGTCTCACTTGTATCGTCAAACACATTTAGGGCTTATTGATAAAAAACTTGTGTGGTTTTTCTTTAGTTTTTTTCTTCAAACTTTCTGTCCCTCAGCGTCTTTGAGTCTACATTTAAAGCAGTGTTTGGAACCTGAAAGGTTGTTGGAGCGTAGACACAGCATCTTTTATATGAGAAGATCGGGTCTTAGGGCCTTTCACCTTCGTTGACACAGTGGGAAACAATGCCAAAAACCGTGACGGCCATGCTCTTCACTCTTCCAAAGGCTCACCTCACCAATCATCAAGGCTTTTGTTGAGTTTGGAACGCTGTGTGTGTGTGTGTGTGTGTGCAACACTTAGACTTTAGTATTGGGTGGGCGTATTGTGTCCGTGCGGGACTCTCTGTGAATCATGCTCTCATGTTAGAAATCCTCCAGTAAATTTTGAAACTATGAGAAAGGCTCTAGCTTGCTTGTTTCCCCCACTTCTAATATCAAGAAGAAAGATTGTGCCATGCCAGGTTCTGTAGATTTATGACTAAATGAGCCGGCTATTTAACTGTCACTTCTGATTGATAGGCTTGTTTAGATTTTTTTGATATTTCAAGTATGAAAAGAAGTATGAAAGGAACTAGTAAAATATGATACTTGCAGTACAAGAATAACAAGCACAGTTAGCACAGTACATATAGACTCTTGTATACGCGATCATCAACATGCTATGGAGGTTTACTGCCGATGATTACAAGTCAAGACAATTGACATTGTTTGTTAAAATTGTTCATCTTTAATTAAAATGCACTACTGTTCTTAATAAAAAGGAAATAAATTAGATATGTCTTCAAAATAACTTGTATTTATGGGGATCCAAGTCACCCTGATGATATCAGTGAAACAGTAAAATCTTGACTTTGGTTAATGATTAAAGAGTCATTCACAAATAATGACAGAATTCCAATACATAATAATATTAAACACGTGTAGTCTGTTTATAAGTATAAATAATCCTTAACTGCTAACATTAGCATTTACAGGTGAATGAACACCAAGGACACACATTTAGCTTTTGCAGTTGTATCAGGTGAACCAATGTCAATATGATTCCGAGGTGAACTTGTCGACAGTAACCACAAATTTATCCAGACATTGTATAGACAAAGTAATTGTTTATATAATTTTTCAACATGTACAAATGTGTGTCGCTCCTCAGTTGTTGGCAGCCAACCAGCTATTACAGCAGACGCAGCAACCCTATAGCTACCTGATTGAGACGGTGAGACAAAGGGATGCCCAAATCAGTATGATGAAGGAGCGCATCACCTCTCTTGAAATCGATGTCAGGTACGTATACAGATCATACACTCACAGAAGGAACGGAGATTTGTGAAGGCTGTTAGGTTTTTCATTTTGCTTGCAAAAAAGGATTTCTGTTAGTTTGTTGTGTTGCATTTTTTGTGTTTTGTAATTTACTCTTCGTGGCAGCGCGCCATACCTCTCCACCCTTGTGCACTTGTGCTTGATCCCTGTTTACCTTTTGTTTTCTTCAGGTCTTGTCATAATTAATCAGTCGGTGTGCAAACCTGCATTTGTGCATGAGTTTGTCTATGCCCAATAATTTGAGGGTTTCTCGTCAGTACAGTCTGGCACTGGCCCAAATTCCCCTCAGACATTTGAAAACTGACAGACTGCAGGTTTTCTCTTGCTCCTCACCACTATTGTGAGATCCCATGAGTGTCCTTGCCTAACGAACCATCTCAAACCTGCTCATTTGACAGATATTGTCAGTTGTTCTGTGGTTAAGCAGCCTAATCTGTCCAAAAGCAGACAACAGCTCACAGGAGATTCTCACTGTTAGTGCATAAAGTCTCTTTGCATTATGTGTTAGGAGTATTCAAATATTGTTTGCTGATTTTCAGAATTCACCCAGCTCCGGACTCGTACTATAGACCCTCCAGTTTACTTTTTTTTTCAAAACCAACAAAACAAAGAATTCCCGTTGCTACAAGCTGCTACTTGCTTGGATGTTTCAAAGTCCCCGGAATGATATAAGCATAACAATGTGTTATTTAAGAAAAGGGTGAAATGCATTTAATTATTTAGTATGATTTAAATATTTCTTGGCTCTTCGCTTTTCTCCCTTAAAATTCAAATTAAGAATATGTTTCCACTATTACTTTATACACCAATAATCAGAACGCTATCTTAAATTGCATCTATCATTTACAACATAAATACCATTTTCTGGATCCATTGTTGCTGCTAATTTGTGTACGTGAACAATTCTGCAACAATACTGGAGATTTTCTGTTGAACTAATATAAAAGACACATCCAAACATTTTAATGTCACAACATTACATTGCCATAATGTGGGTGTAAGATACATCAATCGCCACAACCTTAGAACTGTTAACTGGTTTTAATGTTGTGGCTGATCGGTTTTATATGAATATATTTCCGCTCTTTTATGTGTATATTAATATCTTGTTTTGCCATAATACATTTACCAGTGAATCACAGAACATGTTCAATAACTTGTACATGACCTCATCAGTGCAATCAGTAACTAGTGTACAATATTTAATTTATAACTCATAGTAATTCTTAAATTTTTTCCCATCTGTCTGAATGTATATTTATGGTTTGTGGCAAGATTGGTAAAAAACATTTTGTTATAAATGCATGCATCTTGATCATGCAACAGGTTTTTTGGTATCTTCGATTGCACGTGTGACCTGCACCAGCCCTCTTTCAGACCAGCCTATTAAGCTTTAATCGGAACTAATACCTATTTCAACAAAAAGGGCGTGATCCGCCTTACGTGAAACAGAGACGAGTCAAGAGAAACAAAGAAGGGACAACAGGCAGTAAGATTGACGAGCAGTGCAGTGGTTTATGTTCCATGCCCAGTCAGCCCAGAGGATATAGTGTCCTGAGACCTTAACACAGATTGGTGAGTTGACCCCAAGCACTGGTCCAGCAGCCAATGGTGACCCAAATCAAAACTGAAGATCAGGTCATAGTAGATGCTAGTGTGTTGGGTCAGGATATTCCAGTAAGACTCGCATCAGTGCACAGGGACCCCTCTAGAGTCCAGCAGAGGCCAGATAGTTTAGCCCAAGCAATTTGAACAACCGGGGTGCAGAGCCCACAGCACCACAGCCACAGGTGCCAGGTGCAATGAACAGGCCCACAGCCCAGGATGCGTCCCAACCAGCACTGCCGGAGCAGCCAGGCACACCCCACTATATAAAATCAAAACCCACCACCTGGGTGTTTGTGTAATTTCATCTGAATATGTTCATCAAGTTCCCTATCCCCCAACACAGTGTTGAAAAAAACACTGTACAGGAAAAACTAATTGAGTTTTCTTTTGTTTCTTCCAATTCATTTTATTTTTGGCATAACCCCAGCTCTTTGAGGACAGAACGGACCGCTCTGCAGCAGGCAAAGAACAACATGGCTGCCGATCTGGAGCGACTCCTCAATCATCGCGAGGTACACGTGATGATAATGTTCACTGTTAGATGTTGGCTATGTAAGAAATTCCTTGTTTTAGTTGTGAAAGTCACACCTAATGTCTTCAGTTCTATTCCAATATGCTGAAGTTTCAGAACCAGGAAATTTTTTGCTTTGTTATCCCTTCGAAATAAAGATTTATTACTAAAACCAGTTTGTTGGAGTAGATTTGACAATATATGATTGTTGCTGTTAATGCTGTACTTGCTAATCTATGCTTCAGTGAAATCACTTATTCAACCACTTATGCCTCTTCATCACTTTTCAAACTATATCAAAAAATAGAACATTTGTATTGTGACTGCAACTATTATAATAATAATAATAATAATAATAATAATACATTTAATTTATTAACTTAATTAATATATTTATTTAGTTTTTGGTCTATAAAAGAACATTTTAAATAAATGTCTTGAAAAGGGTTGAGTGGATTATTAGAAATTTGCATTTAATTTAATATTTATCATCATAACACATTTCCAATTAAATCACTAATGATTTCAGCTATATTTGTTTTGCCTCTGCCTCACAGACTAGCTGTAGCTTCAGGCATTCATTTTATGTGTTGTTCATCCATACGTCCTATCCCAGTGATTCTAAAGTCTCTTGAATGCCTGCATGGAATTGACTTGAACTTTGGCAGAAATGAACTTGGACTCCAGGATAAACTTATTCAATTTCAGTGGATAGGCATCATTGAGATACCGTCTCAAAACTGGGTTTTTGCCCTTACTCAAGAACCCATCTTAATAATGACAGTTATTTAAAAAAATGTCTAATTAAAATGAGGAAGTTATGACTTTTTATTTCCTTAATGTCAATTTCACCGTGACATTAGGATGTCCTACTGGCCATTACTGAACACCATTGAGGAACAGACGGCGAGATTTGGTCCAAAATTTTCATTTTGTCCGATACTGAAATGGTCACATATATCCATGAGGCAGGAGTGTAGTTTACTTGAAAATAGAGGAGAGGATGAATTGATTAAGACAGTAGCAGAGTGACTGCTAATATAAACGATAAAACCTTTTAAAGCACACCAAACAAGATATTGCACTGTGTTGCACACTTCTTTCAAGATTGTTTGTGCGTCACCCCAAAGCAGCCGTTTGCTATATGAAGTATGTGCCCTGTCATGGACAGCTGTTCCTCCGCCTGGCTGTTTGAGATGCCACAAGGGTGCGTGTGGGTTTTTGTGTGCATGTGTATGCTTGTGCGTGTGTGGGACACGCCAAGGCTCATGTCCTCAGGGGTGATAAATAGAACCGTGAAATGGCTAAGAATCCTTGCCCTGCTGCCACCCCTGTCGACCCTTGAGCTTGTTAAACTTCTTGTAAGTCGTCACAGAGTTGGACTAATTCGGCTGTGTAGGAATGTGGTTCAGAGAAAACTTGTCACCAGGAGGGAAACATAAAAATGTCTTGAAATGTTAAATTTCAAACAAAATGTTTTGCAAAAGAGGATCCCCTTAGAATGGTTTTCAGTGATGTAATTCAGTCATAGCTAGTTATTCAGTGAAGTATTCGATTTTTTTGGACACTGTTCTCCCACTTATTTCCCATAAGGATTCCTGTTTGTTGTTTTACCCAGCATTTCAAATCCCTGATTTTATGATTCTACAGGAGTTGGCAGTGATGAAGCAGGTCCTGATTGGCATGCAGTCAAGGCAAGGAGAGACTCCATTGGAAACGGATAAAGCTGGTATCAGGACCTCTAGTACAGGAAAGCTGCATTCCAAGCTTATAAACAGGACCACATGCGAAGAGTCGCCAAACAAACCCAGGCCCACTGTGTTTGTAAGTGTCTGAACTGGTTACACTTCTATGTGAGTCACACTGCCTGAACCTGCCTGTACAGACATGGTTCAGACAATGGAGCAGGAGAAGTTGTCAGGAGATGATTAATAGAATTTGTTTGTCATTTAGTTTCATTTAAGATTTTTACTGCAGCCAACTGGGCCAAGGTATGCTCTATCAGAATATCCATTATTTGTGTGAAAGCTAAATAGGTGAGAATAGTTCAAGAATCCAACAAGATTTCCTGCTTACATAGTTTTCTAATCATTATTTTTCGTCTCATTTGTTTACAGACCAATAAAGAAGCTCCTGGTTGGGACCAAATGCTGAAGCAGAAACCCAAATGAACCATTATTCATGATTTATTACTGATTTTTAATTCTCACTCAGGTATTTAACAAGGATTTTTTTAAGGAACAGGATTTTTATCTAAAGTTTGTGCATTTCCTTTCTCAAATTTCAACTTTGATATACAAAAACTATAATTGTCACTGGTCTGTGTGCGTTTTGTTGTTTCATAGATGGTTACATATTCAGAGAAGATAAATTCCCGTGTTTACGGGTATTACCTTCAATAGGCCTAAGTGAATGCCAAAAAAGTGCTCTATCTTGGCAGTGGTCATTTATATTAGGTCTGTCACTCATCATTTCCTCTTCTTTCCAGGTCTCTTTATACATCTGTTTAACAAAAAATTACAATTACAGTAGCTTACGCTTCTAATTTACTTGAGCTGAAGCTCCTTTGGCTTTAAATATAGACTTAGTAGACATACCATCATCATTTCAGACCATGTTTATATAGGTATCAAATTAAAATTGGCCAGGGGACTGCTGGTTTGTCAATTTGCATTTGTTTTCTTCCCCTTCCAATGCTTTTTCTAAGGGAGCCTACAGTGCTAGAAAACACACCACCTTATTTCCTGCTTTATTTCTTACCCACTTACCACCTTAAATTCATTAACATTACTTGTATGACAAAAGTTTTTATAGACACTACAGCATACAAAAAAAAAATTTCAGGCCCAAATAATTGTATATTTGCTTTATCTATTTTTCTTCATGTGCGTATGTTAAATGTTAAACATGTGATTTGGTGCTGTGTAAATAAATACATTTTTTACTGAAAACGAAATTACATTTTCTTGTGCATGAGACTGAAAGCTGGCTTTACAAACTGGGTGCGGGGTTTGAAAGGGGGGAGAGATTTCTGGAGTGTAATGCATGAGAGATCCTGATCAATATTAGGTACTAGGATAGCTATTGATGTCGTGAAGTTATTTCAATCATACATGCCGATTTTATGAATTATCTCCCCTTTTTGAACCCTACACTCCCAAGTCTCAGAAATATTCCTCTGTGTTTTGAAGTCCCTGTTTTTATGAACTACAATTTCTATTTATTTGAATATGTTTAACAAAATATATAAGCAAAAAAACAAACTCTCTGATGGCTCTGATGAAGCTGGCCCTGAATAGCATGATGTTGAACACTCTTATTTTATTGCATCTTTTTGAGAATCCATATCTCAATGGGACATAAATCCCTGGAAATATCACATGATAAATAATTGTGTAAATTCATTGTAATTTCTAATGAAAATTGAATAGAAAGTTTATGGTATAAGTTTAGGCTACATTTTTTAATTAATTAAACTATTAAAATATAATAAAAGTCAGAACTCATACTTTTGACCGTAATTATTTTTGTTTGTTTATTGAGTTATGAGAATCAAATCAGTATTCTGACCTGAAAGTCATAGTTCAGAGAATAAAGTCAGAATAAAGATTTTTTTTCTAACTAAAAAAGATAATTTATTGATGATTCCCCCTTTTTAGAACAAGGTCAGAACAAGGCCCTTAAATTAGGGTTCGGAGAACAAAGTCCGAAATTTGAAAATCTTTGCTGACTTTTATAATGTCAGAATTTGGACTTTTTGCCTAGTTTGAAAAAAAAAAAAGCCTGACTTTTTTCCTATTTCTATCCATTTATTATTATGAGAATAAAGTCAGAATTATGACCTTAAATATAGAGTGGAGAATAAGGTCAGAATTTGGATATTTCCCTGTTTTAAAAAATGTCAAAATCGGAATTCTGACTGTAAAATCAGATTTATTGGAATTAAGTTGGAATTCGGACTTTTTTCTCGACTTTCAATTTTTTATTTTAATTATTTGTAGGCGTAGAATTCTATATTACATTCTTGTGGACATAATTCCTCCATATTTTTTTATAATATTATAAAGGATTAACGGCAGGTGTGTGTTGTGGTGTGTGTGTGAGTTCTGGGAACGACAGTGGTTCAGTTGTTTAGATGGCGCGTAGGGCGGTGGCCAGTCAATGAATGATCAAAGCCGTCGGTGGGCGGGGCCTGAGCAGTATTTACACTGGGCCGCTCCGCCCTACCACAGCGGCTAGAAAACTGAAGGCCGGTTGAGGGATGAAACAAGTGGACGGAGATGTGGCAGACAGGCGCATATTCATAACAACAGCACACGCGTTACACCCCATCGTCTCCATTCCTCCTTCCTCAACAGCATCCTCCTCCTCGGTGAACAGGTCTACCGAGCATTTGCGGTGCCGCATAGGAGCTTCATGGCCGCGACACTCACGATGAGCGGCGCCGGGCAGGAGGATCACTTCTTTCAGCTGCAGAGAGCGACTCTGTCCGCTGGATTCTCCCTGGAAGACTCGTCGTTGTTCGGCTTGGATTGCAAGATACCAGACAAAGCTGGACTTAGCGACTATACTCAGGTTAGAAATCCACTTTGCACATAAGTGATGTCCTTCATTGAATGGGCGTGGCAGATCTGTTGTAGATCTATGTTTTTTTCGCTTTTCTGGTCTCGATTTCTAATCAGCCTAATTATCAGATGTTAACAGTCCTAGTTTTTCCATTATTGACGTTATTAAGTGAGGAGCCTGGAGCCAGCTGGACATGAACCCGCCCGCATACGCATTCGCCGCATGTTTTCTGTGGTAGCCAGTTGCTCACCAGTTGTTGGCGTGCCTTCTCTCCATCATACCACGCTGACAACAACTGACTCCAGCTTCGGACAGAACGGTCCCAGCAGCTCTACCCCACAGTGAGCAGGAAGCTCGTGCAGCAGAGCACAGAGTTGTGCATAACAGCTGGTGGGATCAGGAGCCTAGAAATAGCTGCCCATCCCCAGACTGCTGCTGCTGCTGCAGCAGGACACGGAGGCATGGGTGTTTCCCCATTCCCTTTCATGTTGCTGTTTCATCCTCTGCTGCAGGGCTCCACCAACTTTGATACCAGTTAGGTCCTTATCAACCACAGGAATCACTCCCGACAAAGACTAGAGTATTAGTATTTTCGCCCCTGCAATGCCACTTTCTAAGTGATGTTTTGCTTATTTAATCTGTTGCCATAATTAGGACATTTCCTAATGTTTGAAATGAGGGCCATTATATCCGATTATTTCCACCAGAACATATCCTGATTGTCTACTGCTAGCCTCGATACTGATGGGTATTTGAGTTCAGCTTTGCAGGCATAGTGGGAATTTGGCAACTGCCTATTGATGACTACTTGATAAATGTTTTCATGTCCCTATCAAACCTTTGTCCTCTAAAAATAGCACCTCAGAATAGTTTTGTGGTGCTTCACATGTAGTCAGCGCTGTGTATGTTTCATTTGAAACTCATAAAAAGGTTGACTCATCCATTAGCTATGCACCTGGCTTTAAAAATAGATACCATTTATGTATTTTTATTTAATCACAATCTGACCATAAGGTGAGATGTATCTAAACCAGGTGCTCTGTGTGTGTTTTTCTCTTTCAATAAACAGGCAAAGTTTGAGATGGACAGATATCTCTCCCCGCAGCCTCTACCCCTTCCACCCTCTGCAGACAACCAGCAGAAGTCACAGAGAAACGGTGTATCTTTGGTGGATCACTTTTTCGCTGATGATCCCAGTGGGGCTCCCTACACTCTAAATATGAATCTTTACCTCCCCGATGGCGCCTACCTAAGGATGGGCTTGTGTCAACAAACGCGTCCCCCTCAACATCAGAACGATACAGGTCTTACCCAAATCAAAACAGAATCTGCCTCCCCATGTTTCTCCAGTGACCTGCAGCTGCACTGCCCCAATGCTACACCCGCTAGTAGCTGTGGTACATCTGAGCATGGCCCCAGAAGTGTTGCCGTGGAAACCTCAGCCATAAACATGACTCTAGCAGGTTTACCAGACTTTACAAGTGTTTTCAATCAGTCGGAGGGCAGCCGTTGCGGTGATTCGGTGCCGGAGGTGTTTGTCAAACAAGAAATGTCGCCACAGTTTGACCAGCATGAACTCCACCCCCATGAAAATGGTGGCTCACTGTTTCAGCTACTGAACTCCGGCTTAGACCATCATCATGGCAATGGTATGGCGGTCCAGCAGCAGCATCATCATCATCATCTTCATCATCACCAGCAACAGATACAACACACATCCACAATCCACAATCCTTTCCATGATTTGCCCGTAGCTTCTCCTGTATCCCAGCAAGAGCAAGCCAAGCCTGCCTACTGTGGCCTGAGCAGCGGGGTGTACACACATCCTCATGCTCAGACGCACCTCCATTTCCACCAGCAGCAAGTGCCCTACCTGCCGCCCTCTCCGCCAAGCTCCGAGCCAGGCAGCCCTGACCGGCAGAAGGAGCTGCTCCACACTATGTCCCCTCCTCCATCATACGCAGCAACCATTGCCTCCAAGATGGCAGGTGCCACCTCTGCAGTCGGTCCCGGCCCGGGACCTGGTAACATAGCCCTGCCCCTCACTACAGGTCCAAAGTCAGTCCCAGGCCAAGCCACGAGCCTTCCCCAAGCCCTTGGAACAAGCTCACCGCAAGCCACAGCTCAGACCACTGTGCCTGTCCGCTACAACCGGAGGAACAACCCAGACTTGGAGAAACGACGAATACACCACTGTGATTACCCAGGTTAGATCTGCAGCTCTGCCACTGTGAGTGGCTGATAATTCATGTCACTGTTGTGTGTTTACTTTTACACTATACTAGGTAGGGGACTGTCTGATAAATATGTTGAATATGCTTTGTGGGGAATGACTCTATCAAGCCTGTGATGCACAAAGCTACAACAAAACACATGCTACAGAAATTAAAATACTTTGGGTAATGGATATCGTTAATCATTTTCTGTCTGTTATCTGTGTGATTTAAAAGCGGCTTTGCATTAATTTATTTTTCACCCACCCAAAATGGCTCACAAACCGTCACTGTCATCCGAGAGCTCTTACGCATCATTGTGGCTTTAAAGTCACTGCTGGCTTAATTTGTGGAATGAATGTTGCGTGGGTGTTTTAATTGGATGTTCTCCTCCTAAGTAATTTTACCTTTTGCCCCATTAACATTTACATGCAGTCACATTTTAGATTTGTTGGCAGACTACATATTTTGACACTTACACACACACACACACACACGCACTCTAGCTGTACGATGTGCAGCTACTTGTAGGACATGTAATGTCAACTAGCCTGGAGGAGTATGTAAAATAGGCTGATGATAAGCCTCCTACAACATGTTAGCACATGTCTAACTTCTTTCTTAAAGTCTTAAGATTCAAATTCATCATATCCACACAGGGTTCTACTTTACCAAAGTGTTTATTAACCCAGCAGCTACATCTGCCCTTTATTTATTCCATACTTTACATCCTTATTCAGAAGAAACATGTGAAGAATATTTCTCCAAACCATTCAGAGTCCTATTAATTTTGTCGCTGTAATCTAGATATGTGTTTCATGAAGCGGAAATTTTTTTAGTTTATCTTGATTAGGTCAAATTTTATGTCAAGCAAGCAGCTAGTTTGAACACTGCAGTATTGCGTTAGATTTGTGGCATGCATCCCAACTGTTTTTTTTTAATTTTTTTTAATTACACCATATCAAAACAGATCAATAGAGAATAAGCCTGTCTGGGAGACCTTTCTTACATGTGTACTTGAAAATCAGAGTAAGAAAAACAAACAATATTTCTCATGCCAAACAGCTTCTATTCTTTATTGGTCCATATTTCTCACATAGCACAACTCAGTTTATTGGGTTATTTTTATTAAGCCTTCTGTTTATATTTATCTCCCTATGTGTCATCAGGCTGCAAGAAGGTCTACACCAAGTCATCCCATCTGAAAGCCCACCTCAGGACTCACACTGGTAAGACATTCCTCTAATTAATGCAGCTTGGTCCCGTCAAAAAAGAAAGACACTGCTCGCGTGACTCATGTTTCGGTATCTGCACTGGCACCATGTTGCTAGGCAGAGTGTTGTGTTCCTGGCATGTGTGTGTAAATGTATCCTACCCCATTCCCATCCTCTGCCCAATATAATATTCCATCAAAACAGGTGGAAGTGACACACTTCTGCCAGGGGATGACTCTCAGACATGTGGTCAGGGCAAGATGTATGGGGCCACCACTCCTGCGATCCCCTTTCCTGTTCAGACATCCACGTATAAATGCTTTAATGTTCTTATCAGAAACAAGTTGGGCTTTTTGCCCCTACAACTATAAAAAAAATATTTGTGCAGATGCAACAGTGTGTTTGATCATCTGCGTGTTCCTTTCACTCTTTACTTCCTCTCCCATGTTCCTCTCGTCAGCCTATCTTTTCACATTTAGGTTTCAACTGTTTCCAGGTTTCAACTGTTTTGCACGAGCAAAGTCAAAAAACATGCACCCACCTCACTCCAGCTAACATAACACAGCTTCTGTTGATATGTACGCATTCCTCACTCATCTGGACACACACACAGACACACACACACACACACACACACACACACATTCTCACACTGATTCGAAAAGGATTCTTGCCACATAACCATCCAGAATCCGAACATTGTTGTGGGTTATATCAGTATTGTGAACATGAAGTGATAATTACACTTGGCTTCATTGGTCGGAAGGTTGGTTTTAGTTATACAGACCGCCAGCTAGCTAGATAGCTGGATACTTGATTGTCATTACACATTGCTACACAATAAAATATTATTTGGCAGCGATCCATAAAACATAGCAGCATTAATAAAGAGGGAGATGAGCAAAACATATGCAGCGCCTTTCTCGCAGCAGTTTCTATTTTCTCTCTGCTGTCGTCAGCCACGCTTAGTTATTTTCTCCCCTTTTTTTCGATCGCTTTCATTCCCCCCCTGCGCCCCCCTTTCCTCCTAATTCTATCTGTCTGTTACTCGTTATAATTCTCTTATTCAGCCGCACACGCACATATACACCCGCACACACATAAAAACCTATATAATCTGTGTGAGATGATTCCTAATGCGTTTGGGTACCCATGGGATGTCTCACTCTAATCTCCATCAACATCCATTACCCTGATTGTGTGTGTGAGTGTGTGTGTTTTGTGCAAGTATCTCATGGAAACACTCCTCCTGTTCGACCACTTTTTTGATATTGGTGTCTTTTAGTGTCTCTCATCACTGTGTTCACTCCTAGAAATGTGTTTGTTTGAGGAAACAGGTTCATTTCCAAACCGGTTTATTGTGCATGTTTGTTTAGCAACCATTACTTACTGTGCTTTCGTAAGGTCTGTTTCACTTTGATTGATAAGTAAGAAAATACATATTTTCTTTGTAACCATCTGGTGAGATCCAACATGCAGAAAGTTTTTATTCTGCCTCAACTTAATCTAACTCAACCCTAATGAAATGGATGAGAGTGGAATTTTGTTTTTACGGTGGAGGATTTTTTCAATTTAGCAACTATTAAACAGTTTTTTTCGATAATTATTATCAGTCTGAACAAGCCGTCAACTGTTTTTTTTTCTTTTTCTACTGCTTCCTCCGAAGTAGTTCAAGTGGAAACTGTTCATATGACAACCTTTCTTTTATAGTTGAGATTTATAAGGGAAACACAATTAAGCATTATTTTCCCTGTTTTTGATCATTACCATTTTCTAAATAGATAAAGCATAGCTTTATCTATTTAGAAAATAGATAAAGCTATTTTCTAAATAGACAGTAAAAAATATTTTTTACTGTTGAGAAAAATATTTCTCAACAGTACGGATTTTAAGTGAGGTTTCAATATAATTAGCTCTTAGTCAGATTGCGGTCTATCACTGAAGACTATCACCAAAGGCACTCCTCAATCTAATACATGGAGGTACAATAATCAATATGCTTAAAAAAGGACCAACCATAAGGAACCAGAAAAGTAAAGGGACCATAACTTTCACTTAACAATTAGGCGCAAGATCACTAAAATTGAATCATCTCTACAATATGCCAAAACTAACCTCTGGGTAAAAGGGTAAAAATCCGTCGATTAGTTTTTCCGTAATCTTGCTAACAAGTAAACGGACAAACAAGGTAAAAACTTCCTTAGTAGAAATATTATATATTGTTAGCAAACTTGATGTGGGCAAAATCTCCAATCACACTAGAAAAATAACTTTTTATCATTAATTGTTTCCAGACTTAAAGAAATGTTTTTAAAATAATCCTACTTCATCATATTTTCATCATGTTTTAATATTTTCTTCTTTCAATTGGACTTTCTCTACAAACAAAACCAACTCCCTCACATGGTACAGCCATTCAAAAGAATATATTTCATTATTTCATTTTGGTTTGGTTGGGAAGCCTCCTGCTCTGTTTAGTTTCACTCTCCTTAACCATGTATTCCTCCTTAAGCAGATGTCAAACCAGCTTACAAATGTCCACTCTCACTTAACACAAGGACCTGATGAAAATGTAGTAGAGACATTTTTACCATGGAATGACGTATATGTCATGTAACCCAAACCTGTTCCGTAATCGTTTATCCTGTTCAGGATTGCGGGGGCTGGAGCCTATCTCAGCTGACATTGGCTGAGAGGCGGGGACACAAGTCAAACTTAATACAAAAAGCATTAATCAACACCAACCAACACTCACCCATTCCCTCATGCATTCATACACTGGCAGAGACTACACTGTAAATTGTAGTAAGTTGACTTCGCCTTAAGAATGCCATGAAATGGATTGCCTCAATTTCCAAGTAGATGATTCATTTGACTTTTGGCATGTTGACAGTTTTTATGCTTTGACAACTTATTATTAATGATCTACTTGGAACTGTTGAGTCAACTTATTAGAATTTAAAGTGAATCGTGCAAAGTGGCATCTGCTCAGCCGGAGTGTTAACCCTTCACACGTTCGCCCACAGAACAAGGGGAATAGCCACTGGGAGTTTTTTTGTTTTTTTTGGCGTAATTCTGACATTTAGACTGCGGGAGAAAGGAGTCATCAAATGTGCCAAAAATGAAATTCCATTCACCTCCCTAGTATTTTAGTGCTGTCAGAAAGGTCGGAGGTTGCTATGTGAATGCATGGACCAGTAGAATTATCTGCATTGAAGTTTACCACTTTTATAAAAATATGTTTCAGTAATTTAGATAAATAAATTCTTAAAGCCTATGGGCCGCCGGACCTGCTTTGGTTGTTCTGCTTTACCTGCATGGACGGTTGGGTTGCATGGCTAAAACAGTGTCGGGGCTGCATGAGACTGGTCACGCTAGTTTTTTACAAAGTGCCTCAGGCTGCAGCTGAAAGATCGTTGGAATTGCAGAGTGACGGAGGAGAAAAATACAAGCATAGAAACCAAAAAAAACAAAGCCATGAAACATGAAGAGGCAAAGGGAGACAATACCAACAAATGGGAAAGCTCAGCATTTGAGTGCTTGATGAATGCATGTGACTCACTGTTTGATAACTGGAATGGACTGTTCTCCCAGTTCCTCCACCCAAACCTATACATGTGTATATATATGTACATATATACATCCTGAAAACACCTCAGGATGTATCATGTATCTCGGCAGATTAAAGTATTTCTATTTACTCAATGTCATCACTGGTATTAGGGATGACACATCTCTGCTCTGTCAGGTGTGCTCAGTTTTTCAGAGCTCCACTCATTCAAATGTTCTCTATTCTCCCCTCCTCTAGGCGAGAAGCCATACAGGTGCACATGGGACAGCTGTGACTGGCGTTTTGCTCGTTCCGATGAACTGACGCGTCATTACCGGAAGCATACAGGCGCCAAACCTTTCCAGTGTGTCGTCTGCTCGCGCTCCTTTTCACGGTCCGACCACCTTGCCCTGCACATGAAGAGACACCAGAACTAGCAGCGTTTTCACGCGTGCTGGAAATACACGAGCACTTGTCATGACACAAAGCACTCAGTCGGTTTCCCACAACCACATTGCTACAAGTTGCCTGATGCAGACGACTTTCCCTGACGCCACAGCTCCTCCAGGTGCTGCACTGTAAAGAAATGTGTGCTTAAACGCGAGTCGAACAAACATGTTGTTCTTAATCAAGACTGGGACAGTGTGGAGGATGTATAATAGAGAGATGATGACCAGAGGACGTTCCTGGTTCCTTAACCTCCAGATACATTTGGTATAGGTTTCTTTGAACAAATGCAAAGAAATAATATTTTAAATCTGGTAGCTCTAAAACTAACTGGAAAAGAAGCTCTTACCACTCAGAACATGTACATGTTTTGTCTCTGTTCTAAAAACAAACTGGTCTCATGTTTTTTTTTGTTTTTCTTCAAAAGGAGAAAATTTGTTTGCAATACTAGTGAAGCCAAATAATTTTTTTTTATTTCTTGGTTTGTTCATTTGTTTATGTAACTGGAATATTATGATTACATTATTTTATTTTTTTTACCAAATCCTTTTTGGTTTGCACTAAAATTGGCAAGTCTTTGGGCCCATGCATCTCAATTAATGGAGTGATGGTTATCACTGCTGGACTGAATCTAAGTGAGCGCCACACAAATCATTGCTGTTCATGTATTAAAAATTGAAGGCATTTATACTCTGGAGAGAGGCATTATAGTGCGGGAAATAATGAGGGAGGGGCAGAGATGGATTGATAGAATTTTGATTTTAGCGAGAGGAGATGTGAAGACGACTGAAAAACAGAGGGTGGTGGATGGTTGTTAAAGAGCAGCAATTAGCTGATGAATTATTCATGTCTATCAACGGATTTCCAGACAGAGAAATACAAGCAGGGCCCTTAGATATTTCCTAGAAATAAAAGAACAGTATTTGATGCACAAGCTCAAATTAAGCATCTTCAAAAATACAATCACTTTCTCATCCAACACTTTAATTCTTTCAAATGTTTTTACCAAAGTTCCATCATCATTAATACCTTCTTAAGTGCCTCTTTCTCTGGTTTGTGTGGGGTTTTTTTTTTTTTTAGTTGTAGCAGAAATGTGATCAATGTCGACAGTCCTTTTAAATACACATGGTGCTGTTTGTATTTCTTAAAACCCATTGAGCTCCATTCGCATTCTGGAAAAAAGGTACATATCTTTAAGATTACAAGGTTACCCATCATTCACTGTAATGTGATGGTTGGGCTCAGGCCACTTCAAAGACATCCAGGAAATGTGACTTTTTCATTAAAATGGCAGTCAGAGCTTTCTCTGAAAGTTCTCATTCTGTACACAGTTAAAATGCAACTCAGTTATACCGGTCAGTCCAGCACAGATGCATGTTTTGTTAAAGGATCCGTTCACATTTTATCAAGTTTCTTTTTTGAAACATGACTCAGATAGGTATCCAAAACCACAAATTGTACGTCCTTTTGCGTACTGGCCATAAAGAGATCTCTGCTTGAAACTTTCTCGGTACGAGTGATGGAAAACTAAATCAACCATGAAGTACATAATGTCACTGAAAATCAATTATCAGGTATTTCTCAGAGTCGGTGCAATTTCACATGCAAACCTACAACCACATTTTATCACTTAGGCTTGACATAAAGGGTCTCATTTAGTGCAATGTTTTTCTATTATGTTGAGCCTATGTTACTGGATATAAAAAGCTGTGGGTGATTAATTATAGGAGACAGGAAAGTCTAGCTTCAAATGTATTTTTTTGTTTTTGTTGATTTAATTTGTTCCCTATAATTTAATATTTGAAAATAAAACACTTTAGGCTTATGTATGAATTTAAGTAGGCAAATTTGATAATTTCATTTAGATTGCCATGCTGACAGTTAGTTGCAAATCTGCCTTACAGCAAAAAGGTTCGGAGTTCAAATCCACCTCTGCCTGACCTCGGTGAGCAGAGTTTGCATGTTCTCCCTCTTTTTGCTTGGGTGCTCTTACGGTACTCCTGCTCCCTCTCAAAGCCCAAACATGCAGTTTAGGTGAATTTGTGACTTTAAATAGATTGTGAGCTTGTCCAGGGAATACCCCGTCTACCGCCAATTGTAAGCAAGGATTGGTCACATGTCCCTTAAGAGGATAAGCAGTTACAGACAATAAATAAATAAACACAACAAAAAAAAACTCAGGATTAAATGTGACAATTTATTTTAAATTGAATATCTGTTTTAGAAGTTGTTGTGTAAATGCTGAGTGGATTGTACGTACATCGCGCCTTTCAGGTCTGCTTCACCACTCAAAGCACAAGCCAGCATTCACCCTTTCACACAGATTCAATCAGTTGTGTTGAGGGACAACACAAGGGAATTTGGTAATGAAAACAGAAGCTTTCTGTGATAAACATTTAATGTTAACATTCGAACACAGTAACTTTGATTAAAGAAAGTTTCCATTGAATTAAGGTTTTGCTTTCTCAGCACCTCCACCGAAGTTTGCTTAAAGAAGAGATCTCGTCACAGATGGTTTGAGGAGAGACATTCTACCAAAAACTCCAAATGTAGATATGGAGATTAGAGTTTTTTTTTAAAACAGCGCTTGAAAGATGTGAACTTCTTCAATGCATTGATATGTGATTTAGCCTGTGCCTATAACTGTATTTGTTCATTCACTGCAGGTAGCATAAAGATAATATAGCACTGTAATGTATCATGGTAAATCTATTTATTTGATTGTTTAGGGGGGGTAGGGGGCTTGTGGAGGGCTGTATCAGATCAACTGTCCTTCTCCCAAGCAAAAATGCCTTAATGTATATATATGCACTGTAAAGAAATGATTTCTTTTTTCATTTTGTTATTTTTTTTTGTAAACAAAAGGGCCAAAAGAAAATGCCCTGCATCCCCCGAAAATATTTTCGAGCCTTTATTCTTTTTTATTTTCTTGTCAAATATGTTTAGATTTCATTGTTTTATATATTGTCCTTCCGACAACTTATTTTGTAGATTTATTTTTCCTTGGTAAACGTTCCAAAGACAAATGTTGTTTCTTCAACTGAGTGAAGCTGATTCTAATAAAGTCAATTAACACTTTTACAGTTGAGCTGAAATGAATATTAAGAAGATTTCTTGTTTTTCTTTTGACAATGACTGCAATCTATGTGTGCAAGTGTATGTTGTACGTGTAGTTTTTTTCAATTTATATTCAAGTAGCTTTTTAGGCGTGAGCCGCGATGTGCATGTAGAGTCTGTGGGACATGAAAACAAGCCTCATAAAGGTCTAAATGAAAGAAATGAAAAAAAACATTCTTAATCTTTTAAAATCCAAACACGGTCTCGGTGGAAGGCCTGGTCTTGCAGATTTACTGGGAGATCCAAAATATTTCAACACTTATTTTCAGCAGAGCGAGAGAATTTGTGGAGGAGAGGCAAAGCACTCTTGTCCAAGACCTGCAAGTAACCTGAAGCACCCTTGCTGATCAACAAACAATCGTCCTTTGATGTCCCAGGGAGAGACAACGGACAAGAAAATAAATTTGACCACCACTCAGAGCCCGGAGGGGAATCCCACTGTATTGAAATTGATGTACAAACATGGGCACACAGACACACGCACCATATGTTCTTGATTTAAGTCATAAATGTGACCCAGGGTCTCTGTAGTAATCTACCTCAGATGTCAGAATGGAGGGAGGTGGAGGAGAGAAAGTGGAAGAAACGAAATGCAGAACAATCTAAACAAAAAAATCTCTAGGGGGACCCAATCAACCACTTCCGTCCTCCTACATCTCGTTCTTCTCCTCCTCCTACGCTCTTATTTAATTTCATTTTCTCAGTCACTCTCCCTTTGTCTCTCTCTTTTCTTTGTCTTTCCATGCACCAGCGCCCCCTCTACTCCCCGGTGGAACGTTCTCTATGAATGTCCAGGGGCGCTGCTCCTTGGGTCAGAGTGGAGACTGTTCTCATAACCTGCTCTGCTCCTCATCTTTTCCCCTTCTTAAATCACTCACCTCGTCTCCCTTAAGTCCTCTCCGCTTCATCTTTTCCACCATCTAATATTCAAGTGAACTCCTCATTTCTTGCTTTTTTCCATTTTTAAGTCATTCTCCCACCACTCCCTCAAAAGTATACAGAATGCATGAAAGTGTAGAGATTGCAGTCATATTCCTGAGATGAAATTTAGGATGAATGTTTCACACACACACACATGCACATACACACATACGGCAGTGATGAGTGAGTGGGAGCTACCGGTTCATGTTTTGGATCAACTAAATTAATGTCTCACATCTGGAAGAAGGCTTCTGCCTGCTCCACCCTCTGCTGTGCTGCGTTGGTGTGATTCCCAGTTTCCCTTTGTGTGTGTGTGTAGGTATAATGTTTCCAATAGTCTTCTCTTTGGAACAGACCACCCACTCAGAAGACCAATAGAACAACCACGGGGGAGCCCGGATAGACATATACACATAACACACACAACTCCCTCCAAAATCAACCTTTCCCAATATTCTCAGAATAGAAAATGTTATCGGAGATCGGACAGATAACAGAGCAGCTGACATGCTTCACAAAGTTAAGGATAATATCAAAAAGTGAGGAGGTTTTTATTCCAAGACGCTGCGTTCAGTTTTGAAAATGTTGCCTCAGGTGAACTTTTAGAAAATGATAACAGTTTAAAATAAAAGATTACAGTTGCATTGTTATTTCTGTATTTCTGTTCTAGCAGCTCACATGAGCAAGGGTCCACTCATGACATCCTCTCTGGAGGTTCAACCGGACCACCAGAATCACATCATTTTGGGTGGCTATGACTCATCCTTTAGGACGAGCTGACTAATAAATTTACATTGTTGGTGGTTCGATGTCATGCTCTTCCATCTGTGTACTTCTCTTCTCCTTTAATGAAACACTCAACTCCAATTTTCTCTTGTAGCTCAGGACAGTTACTTGAATGGCTGCTCTCATGGCATCCATGTACATAAGGATATAAGAATATGAGGCACTTCAGATAAAATGCTCATGAATGTAGCCCCTTTTACATGTTCACCCAGCTCCACAGGAGATCACGTTATTAATTACTGGAAAAACTGGTGCCAGATCTCTGCGTACCCCAAAGGAAACCTCAGTTTGAAATTTGAAAAATTGTTTGGTTGTGCGAAATACTATGTCAAATAAGCACAAAATACTCAAGATAATAATAATAATTGGCGGAAAAACCATGATTGAGATTGATAAATGTGTCTTTGCGCACCAGAGTTTAAATCCATGATTGTGTAGACCCACATCGTTTATCAAGTAAAGCCTAAATTAATCTAATAGAAAGTAGTGTAGATCTCACTGGAAATGAAGTCATGCTATGAAAAAGCTCTGCAAAGTCAATACATTTTAAAGATTAGCAACTGATATCAGGGTACCAATTCAATATACAACCGTAATCTAAACTAAACCTACGCTGTAGTCCCCAAGAGCAAGGTTATATCCCCAAAAGGCTCCCTATCCTCTTTGTTGTACAGGCAATCCCCATGATTGAACCCCTCAAACTAAATGTGAAGTTAATTCCACATTATTTTTCATTATAAGAAAAAAGAAAAGCTCAATAATTAAGATAAGATTAAAGAATAAAGATTAAAATAGGGGTAAAATATGATGGATCTCCCCCAGTCGATTTATATGCACCAAATGGTTGAGAAATTATGTCCGAAAACCTTTGGAGATAAAGCTCCCCCCAGTGTCAGAAATATACAACCAACCTTTCCCCAAATCAATGCAGTTCTTCCTTGCACTAAGGTCTATTGGGGTATAAAGTTTGAAAATGATTCATAAACGTTTTTGAGGTATATCTGGAAAACAGTGTTTGTTTTGTAAAATATTGAGTAAAATATGAACTATTAGAGTAAAATACGATATTTAAAGATTTATCTCTTTGAGTCTATTCATATTCACCAAATCTGGACTCAGTAGAACCAATAGTTAGGAAGTTATATCTAAAAAACTGTTTTTCAGGAAAAACTCCCCCTAGTGAGTATAACATGAACTATTAGAGTAAAACACTATACAAGATAGATCTTCTTCAGTCGATTCATATGCACCAAATGTTTACTAAATTGGACCAACAGTTGAGAAATTATGGCCTGACAATTCTGGATATAAAGCTTGCCTTAGTGTCAGAAATATACATCTGAATTTTTCCAAATACACTTCGGTTCTTCTTCACCAAAAGGTCTATGTGGGTACAAAATTATAAAAGGATACATGATATACTTTTTGGGTTATTGCCTGAACACGAAGGATTTGCGATGGCGGCTTGATGATTCCATAATATTCTCCAACTTTTCAAGGATATAAATATGCTTGTTGCAATCTATCACTGTGCTCCTGACTTATTTTGAGAAATTCATTATCAGGTCATCACTTCATAATTTTAAACACTTGTATGAAATTTGTGCATAGTCATGGGGTGGCTGTTGTTTAGGAGGTAGAGCGGTAATCCCCCATTTGGAAGATCAACATTTCCTATAGCCCCAGCAGTCTACATGTCATGGTGTCCTTGAGTAGGACCCTGAACCCCAATTTGGACCCCGGATGGTTCACAGGTTCGTCTAACTTCTCCTCAGGTATGGGTCACATGCAGAGAATTAAATTATTAGTTTTGTTCTGTATATAACAATGTGATAAGAAATAGCATAAAATTATTACTAATTATTATTATTATTATAATTGTGCCAAACTTGAAGGAATTCTGAGAAGGCATTCCTGAGATATTGCATCGGTATGAATGGAACAGATAAACATATGGATAACCTGTGAACATAGTGCCGCAGATCATGACTGTCACCATCAGAAGAGCAAATAGTAACAAATCAGAATTCAGTCTAATAATTTGAGTGGGGGAAAGCCGGTTTGAAAAAAACAAACAAGTGAACTTTCCCCTCAAAAGTTTGACCACAATATTCCTGAGAAGAGTTGTTTTATCCACAATCACATGTTCTTGTAGAAACTTCCAATTCTTTGTCATTGGCCGACCATGTGGAACACAACAACATAGTATCAGCTGCCACAATCCTACATCCTACAAAAACTATTGCCCCACCAAATCTGATCTTAGATCAACACAGTTCCTGATAAAGCAATAATCAGAGAAAACATCCTGGGGATAATTGAACTATTTGTTTAACTCTTGCAGAAATCTTTTACGATAGCCTTGAGCCACCCTGAACTACAGTAGTTATTCCCTGGGGAGGTTCCACTGGAAGTAAAATGGGTTCAAAGGACAAACCCATTAGACTTCCCTCCCTATCAGACAAATATCTTTGCACCTGCTAAACATATAGGGTGACACACTGAGAGGGCCTTCAGAGGATACAACGAAAGCCTTTTGCTTTCACACTTGAAGTGTGGAAGTTGAGGCCCTTTTTTGAGCTCTTATCATGATTTGTGAAAGGAGAAAAGGATCTGCAGGCTATATATAGTTCATGTACATACAATTAATAAAAGCTGTTTGCTCACCGTTAACTCCTAGACTATCGTGCTGTACTGAACGCCTCCCTGACCAAACAGCAAACAGTTTCCTCTTGTCTCCCAACATGTTTTATGGTTTCATAGATTAGAGGCGATGAAGCACATGTGGTCGCGGTACACAACGATCCCAGGTTCAGTACAACATTAGAGTTGGCTGAATATGAGGAGCCTACACAGTCACGCAAATCACCAATTACCAATCTGGACTCTAACCCCGTACTGCATGAGTTATGATTCTTTGGGCTAAAGAATGCTATTGGAGGAGGGTATTAGGGTCATCTTATAATTGAAACAAGGAACATATGCCTTTCAAATGTTTTATATGTATTGTGCAAACGGTCCCCTGTTTTTCTCCATGTAGGGATTCAGTATGTCCCCTAAATATATTGATTCACCTTCATCTTTCTGGTTTGTTCTTCGGACGTACTCTCCATCTTCTTCCGTAGTTTCTCATCATTTTTCTGCAACTCTTTCATTGATAACCTTAATTTCTGAATAATTCAATAAACAAAGAATAAATGGGCGGTTGTGAGTAAATATTATATTTCATATCTAATTTTTTTCATCACTGCGAGAAAATAACCTATCTCATATTAGATAATGACAGCCATTGGACAGTGTGGTTGTACCTGATTAGTTTGATTAATTGATTTTAATAACACTACCTGCACTTTAAAATGCGATTCCGTGGTCTAGGCGGCACAATCTGCTGTTGCAGAGATGTTAATTATAGACTAACTACTGAATGACTATGGCTACAGATTGGGGTAATGGTCTCTCTTGATGACTTCACTTACACTGGGAAATCTGAGTTTCACTCTTGTAAACTTACAAACAGAAGGAAATGTTCCAAAACTGGGTTTCCAGTTGGGATGATAAACGTCTTTTAGGGGTTTCCCTAAAAGACGCTTTATCTTTTGCCACCTCGGTAGATCCGCTCCTGTCACAGGGTTCTTCGCCCCCCGCACTCTAAACTCATACAATAAAGGCGATTTGTTGACTCAAAATTGTCAGAAATGACATCACACAAAGGGAATATATTATTTGATGTGATCATCAAAGTCAGGCATGACATCACACATTGCTTTGATATCAGATCAAGGCTATTTATTTTATTCAAATAACTGACGTTCAAAAGGGTTATTGTTAATTTGAGAAAATGGACAACTAACCTCAGGTGGCTCCAACCATCAACGGTTTCATTATCTCATTTCAGTTGCAGTTAATAATATCCCAGCTAAGTATGGCTCAACATATTCTTAATGCTCCATTGCAGGCTGCTTGTGGCGGTCATGTGGAAATATTTGAATCTCAGTACAAGAAAAAAGTCACAGAGAATGAAATGCTAAGAGCAAAAGTGTATGACCTTGAGTATCTATTAGAGGATACTCAGAAAGAGAATAGTAATGAAGTAGCCCTGCTCAGCGGTCAAATTGAAGAAAATCAGACAAAGGTTGATGATCTACAGACTCATATTAATGATCTTGAGGAACATCTTGCATCACTGCAGGATCAGTTGGTTGAAGCCAAAAAATTAAGGTTATTAATGAAAGAGTTGCAGAAAAATGAAGAGACACTACGGAAGAAGATGGAGAGTACGTCCGATGAGCTACTTAAACTTAAGCCAGTGACAGAGGGCCAGCATAATAAGTTCACAAAGCTGATGGTTACTGTGCAAGGTCTTCAGCACAAACAGAAGCAAGATGAAGAACTGCTCTCACATAAAGATCAACTAATAAGAAAGCAAGCTAAGGAAGTCGCTGAGAAGAAACAGCTGATAAATAAGCTTCACATTTCCCAAACTAATATGAAAAAATACATCAGTGATCTTGAATATCAGCTTCAGTCGAGCAAGAAACACAGTGCAGCTCTTCCTCGTGCAAACAATCAGACAAGACACAGCGAGTATCAGACGGTTACGAGAGTGTTCTGCATGTGTTCGAAAATTGCTTCCAGAGTAGCAGGTTTGCTTCTTGCTGGGTTTATTATGAAACAAATACAGGACAGTTTTACTGATTGATGATGGAGCGATCGGAGTTGAAGACCTCCTGACGACCTTCAGCAGCCCACGATGCTCCGCTAAAGAGGATGACATAACTCCCTCAACTCTCACTGAGGAAGGTAATAACTTTGTCTATCCTTCACTTGTCAGCAGGATTTATCCAGATGCTCTTGTTTACTCACATAGTAAACAAAATAAACAACAATAAAAAAAAAAAAACATGGGCACTCACAAGACCAAAAGGTTCCCCAATGGCAACTCAGTTTCCCAGTTCTTACATGACACAGCCATCAAAGACATTAAGGCCAGCAAAGGTCTGTCAGAGCTACAAGCCTTCAGGAGGAAGACGATGCCCAAGGACCAACTTCAGTAGGCCTACCAGGACTGGGATGAAGCAAATACAGAGGTGTAGAGGCCCAGTTAATCAGTGGGAGCAGTTACTGCTGCCAAGGTAAGTCCATATTTATTAAATATTTACACAAATACAAGGATGTGTAGATTAAAACCTGCAAAAAGGACTTCTTGAATACTGACTTACTTGCAGAATTGAATCTATTTGAGAGGACCCTTGGAGTAGAAAGCACAAACGTCAAGCAGCAATAACACATATAGAAATGTATACCAGGTGTGAGAAATGTCAAAAAAAAGCCAGTGATAAGCATAAATATATAAAATAACACACATGCAGAAAATATTATTACATCTAATACCATGTTCATTCCCATATATCACAGGTAGAATGTTATAAAACAGGAATCTGAGATAGATAATAATGTACATATACACACAATTTTAATCGATAAATATTTCCTATCATGTGAATATAATGTATCCATCCTATCAATGCTATATGCCTATAGTCAAGACACATGTAGCATGTGGCGTTTACCCCCTCCGAGGGTACAGATTTACAGATGGATTTTCTTTTCTTCTCAACTGACACTAGGGGACTCCGTAGGTATTTGTTGATGCACCTACCAAATAGAAAGCATTCAGTTTGCTACCGATTTGTGATCACCTAGCAGGAATTCCATCCAGATTTTTGAACCGCAACAGGTTTAATGCCTAAAGCCCCTCCGGATGTAACCCTTCCCATTTATCCAAGCTTGGGACTGCCAAAAAGGGTACAGTGACTTGTTTATTCCCCGAAGCAGGCCGGGCTACCATACAGAACATTATTAATCACAATGAGCTCTGGTAGGATGTAAAGGGTTCCTTTTTGTGAGCAGCACTGTTACAAACAACAAACACTCACTTTGTCCCTTTTTCATTAAAGCTCATCAATGGACAGCTGCACAGCAGGGATGGTTGAAGATAACTTCCACTAACTGCTTGTGCGGAGCTCAGTGTTAATGTGAGAATTTGTAACATTTTATGTCATAGATAAATCTGTAAATATGTAACTTATATTCGTTGCTTATAATTTATTTATTGATTATTGTTTCACCTTAAACTTGACCTTAATAAGGATTCAAGCAGCATCAGCGCATGCATTGGTAAATAGATGTAAATAATGTCTTGATAAAGCAACATGTCGATTTTATACTAACTGTATAGAGGTACAAATGGGTCACATGTTGAAATCTGATACAATCTGAAAAAATAGCTCAAAATATGAGCTGGTAACAGTGTTGAGATGAGATCAACACTGAGATCAACAGGGAGCTTCCATTATTCTGCAAAAGATATTTAGAGTCCGTCATACTTTGCACCCCCTTCGGTTTCCAGTATTGATGAGATTTAGTTGGATTAAGTACCATTCGATGAGAAAAGATAGCCCCAACTAAAAGATGTTAACAATTTTCCATCTTGAAATAAATGTGTATGTGTACTCAAAAAAATGTGATCAGTGGTTATTATTTTAAATGTTGCAAAGAAAATTGGCATGTGATATAAATGAACGGATTTTACTTCATAAAAGTTTGATTAACAAGCACTTAACTTAAATTTGATGCACCCGTATGAACTTGGACTATTTCACTCTACGGATAGTCGCAGCAGTAGAAATATAAGTGATAGTAATAATATTGCATATTTGCTCAGTGAGCCATTTCCCCAATGATAAGTGTAAATGACTCTGCTAATTCAGATTAATTCAATAATCACTCACGTACTCTTGTCAGAAGCCTCTTGGATGAGAGCTGAAACATCTTCAAGCCAAAGCAGAAAGACAGTTGCTTTGAATTCCACCACATTGATTATTTATCATGTTGAGTTTGACATGTTTTGGACCAGAATCCCAGTTACATTAAAGTAGTTACGCCAACAGCGACTCTAAAGTTATGTCAGAATACTAAAAAAATTATATGAAATACTCGGATTCAGTGTTTGTTTTTCAATTCCAGATTGGCTTTGACATCTGAGGCAGGTGGTACCACCATAGGTGTATGAAGAGGCCAGCAGTGGACGAGGGGCTCTTCTGTCGACTCTGCCACCATCCCCACACAATGTGATACTAGTCGGAAACATGGCCTTGAGCAGGTCTTTAGAAAATACTGAGGTCCGAAAACTGAGCTTTTGGATTTCCCTGATCTACCTATGAATGAATTCAGAATGAATTATTATAGTAGAGTAGAACACAAGAGGAGAAAAAGAAAAAAAAAGTGGATGATAAAGAAAATGACATCACACTTTCTGGGAGGTTGAGAGTTTTCATATTTCTTGTCTGTTTTTTCAAACGTTTTTAAAGTTATTTTGTTCCGTATGTCATGTAGTAAATAACACTGGTTACACAATGTGTAACTGTCCCTTCATTTTGGGGAAAATTAAGTCTTGATGTTGGGAAATTAAACTATTTAATAAAGTGAGGAGCTGTTTTGGAAAAGTAAGGAGTTGTCAGAGGGGGGAAGCAATGAAGTATAATTACAGTGTATTGTCTCTGTACTTAAGTAGTTTTCAGGTACCTCATTTTTACTGGAGTAATTGTATTTACATATTATAATTATATTACAACTTTTGACATTGAATCTGTAACACAGATACCTGAATGTGTTAATGTGCGCCTCATGGTGAAATTAAAGCACCAGTATGAAGCTGGACTGTCTCACTGTATGAAACTTTGAAGCATCTAGTAGTAGTAGAAATACTAGTAATAGTAGTATAAGTATTGAAGTAAGTACAACAGTTGTCAGATTCGACCATGTACAATGGAGCAGTAGCAGCTTCCTGTTTAGTAGTATAAGAAGTGATTTCTGTAACTTTATGGCTTTGATGTAGATCATGTGACTTGATGTCTTGTCTGATGTAAAGTAGAAGCAACAGAAGTATAAGTAGTGATGAACCTGTACAGTCTCACTGTCTGAACCTGTATAATAATAGGATAAATTAGTAAAGATCTAATTAGTAATTGTATTGTTTCTTTGCATTGAGGACTTGCTATGTTTTAGATCTAGCTCATTGAGCTATTACTGCATGTTTAAGAGATTTTTCTCTGTTTTTTTATAATTTAACGTGACATTCTGCAAATTGTTACTTCAACGGATGGTCCACCATTCCTTATCCAGCTGTACATTTAGATGTATAATTAAGATATATACTGTGAAACTATGAGACTAGATAAATGTGAAAAAAGCTACGGAAGAAAAAGATTGTAAAAATAAAAGACTTTGTGAATGAGAAAATTAGGTTTATTGGACCTACATTTGTATTCTTAATTATTTAACAGTTTATTTATCTTAGGACTCATGCATAAATTATAAAATGTTAACCAAAGATGCATTCACACGGAAAGACAAAAAGTCAATGGAAGGACTCAGTGGTCACTAACAGAACATCCTGCTGCATGGAAGTAATGCAAAAATTCTGGTTTGCGCCTGAGAAAGTAACCAGAATATTTGTGTCAATTACGCAAATGAGTAAACCCGCAAAGGTGGGGGTTAACAAAATTTAATCATAAACAAGAAACGTATTTTCTGAAAACCTGGAAAATTATTTAACAATTTTCCAGTTTTAGAAAAAACACATGGACAATGAGTGAAAAAGTAAAATTTCCTTGAAATGATTGAGTTGTACTGGAAAAATTATTTGTCCTATCTCTGCTTCTCTGCCTTGTGAGTTAACGTAAACTGTCGAAGGTTTATGCATGCATAGACTGTTCTCGCGCTGTCTACAGTGGGCAACATTGAGGCACAATGCGTCTCCACTACCTGCTGCAGCATTCCTAGCCTTTACGGTAGCAGCCCATGTGACGATACTCAGGCAACAAAATATGCATGTCCGCTCAACAGTACATTTACCTGAGTGAGACTCACAAACTGACCACCGGGAGAGAAGTGAGTCAGAGGAAAAATAATTTAAAGTAGAACACCCTTGAAAATAAATTTATTTTTATTTTTTTTAAAGTAAGCAGGGAAAATGAAGCTTTTAATCCAAATGGACAGAGATACAATTCATTGTACCTTGTGGTGATTCGAAAACTTACAAATCCGAGACACAGGTTATTAATTGCAGCAATGTGAAACAAACATTTGACTAATGTTACTGTTGGCTAATAACACTAGCCTTAAACTTGACCATCCCAGTTATTAAAAAATAAATCACTACTTAATAACAAATAACAAATCATTACTTTACTTGATTGACTTTGCAGTTGTTTTAATATTGAGTTATACCTCACTATTTGTATTCATGCAATACGCAATTTGAGCTTTGGCTGATGCTTACTACCAAGCCAAGGACTTCACTTCACGTTAATGGGCGTGAAAATAACGATGCTGTTTGTCCAAATCTTTGTTAGGGTGCTTGTGCATTTTTCACCCATTGAATTGCTAACGACATTGGCTAATTTTGTCAGCATAGGCGAATGGGATATAAATGGTGAAATTAGCATTTTATATACATGGCACACCTACAAAGCATGAAGGAACGGGGGACATATTGTATATAAGACGTCTGACACACTATAGAAGCTAGATTATCACTGAAATTATCATGGAAAAGTCCTGGAAAATGATATTGTAACAAAGAGCCCTTCATTACTTATGACTATAAATATAAATGGCACTTGATATTAATATTTGCACTTTTAAACAACTTGCACATGCCTTGTAATGATGGGATTCTGCACTGTAATTACAATACTGGCTTTGTTTGATGAGACATGTACCTTTTTTATCGAATATTAATTGAATATTTAAGCCCATGTTTATTCAATATTTAAATGTATTTACTAATTGTAATGTCAGTTGATTGAGCAGGTACTTGGCTCCACCTGGAAAGAAGGGAAGCAGAAGAGTCACACAATATAACTGCACATAAAAAGTACATAAGAGTTACTGTGTGGTATATCAAGGTATATTTATTGTAATATTGTAATATTGTGATTAAAGTGTTTTGCTGCAGCATAATAGTGGAAAGAATGTGACGTTGTTTAAACACACCTGTTCCATGTCTCCTCCAGGGTGTTCAGGCCAAAAGAGTCCCCATGGGAACGAGGACTATTTTAAAAGTTCTGGGAGAGTCCAAGTGGTAGGAGAGGAGGGGGGTGTTTGGTAGTTGAGTTTCATTTATATAATTATTGTAAATATATGCATGTGTTTATTTGGGCTTTAATTACTACAGTGTATTACAGTTATTTGTTGGGTGAAATTATGTTAAGCATCATTTTACTGTGTATAATTGAACATTTTAATGTTTTTGAAATACGCATGTAAATGATTTATCCAATTAAGTCAAGCAGTCAAACTTGATAAAAGGTGCCATTTCGAGCTATCGGTCTGTGGCCTAAGTAAGACTGTGGCCAGCTGTTGTGGTGATACTGCTGGTGCAATTTGAGTCTAACTGAGAAATAAACACAAAATGCTTTGGTACACCATCTCCTCTCCACCTCATCGTTGTGCTGTATCATCCTGCCGCTCATCGGTCATTCTAAAGGGGAACAAAAAAGAGTCGGAACCCTATGTAATATATGTTGAATCATTTACAAAATATTTCTTTCCACCACTTCACTCTATTATCAAACATGACTGAAATAAACGCAGTTAAATTGTTTGTTTCAGTTAAAGCGTAGTTGTTGTGAACTCACTGACACCCCTGGAAACCAAACCCCGGCAGATACACATTTTCTTGAAGCAGAGACAGAAAGCTACTACTAGTTTGTCCTCCACTTTAGTATCTACTTCTTACTTCCGTCCCTACAAGTGACAAGTGGAGAATTTAAATAAAATCCTATCTTATTGTCCTACTTCAATTTGTTCATTGAGTAAAGACTTAAGTCAAGTTCAATGCAAACACAGAATATCCTTTTAAAACAGGAAGGGAATCAGAGCTGAAACCTCCACCAGGGCACAACAGTACCCAAGATAGACATTGTGAGTAGAATCAATTAGATCACTTTATTTGAAAACTTTCTATGTACTGAAACCATTTAAATAATAAATCTGATCCATTATAAAACCCACTTCCAGTTACGGATCTTCGTCCATTCACGGTTTGTCAATGCAAAATGCAATTATATATTTATTTATTAGGACAATTCTGGCCGTGAATCTCCATAATTATCTTATCTCCTAATGTTTAAGAAGTTTTCTCATGATGTCCCACAAAGACTGTTGGGCGATCAATGATTTGATGAGAAATATATTAACGCAGTGAGTCTCAGTTGAACTTAAATATATGATATTATTACAGACAGATCCGTTGCAACAGAGAGATCTAGATACACTCACATGAAAGTTCCATACCCAAAGCTTACCAATGAGACTGCGATGCACAGTTTCATCATCTTACATGTCAGTTGTCACTTAAAATAAATGTAAAAATTAAAAATCTTAATCTTATTTACTTTTCCCTCAGTGCAATACTTATGACTTAAACCTGACACTTTAATCCCAGATCAGCGATCAAGTGTTTCTGTTTTAGTTTCCCTGCTTCGAAGTAAACCCTCATGGTAAAAAAATCTGAGATGTAACTAAAACCCACAGTGCAGATGTTTGAAGAATGTGTGTCATTGTTTATTTTTTTCAAATTCCAAGCGGAGTTCTATCAGTGGAACCGAAAGTAATAATTTGACGCATTCCTCTTGAAACATTACGTTCAGAAAGGCTTATTCACTCTACAAACAAAATATCACTGGGAATACAAAGGTAGTTTTATGACATGACAAAAATGGTGATGGTTTTAATGCTGATGCAGATTTGAATTATTTAAGATATTTTGAGAAAAACGATAACCCAAGTGAATTTTCTTTTTAGTTTTTCACAATATATTTAAGATGATTATCTTTAAATGTAAATAAGGTATGGTTTCACACACGCAACTGTTTAGAAACTTTATAAATTCTAGGAATTATCAGGCGCGCGTAGCTAAAATAATTTAATTTATTACTATATGCTCTAATAACACTGGTATTTCTACATTTGATTGGATCAGTGTCTCATAGTGTGATAGACAACATGATTAATGAATTATTAGAAGGTGAGGTAATTCAATAGTTTCAATATGGGCAGCTGGCTTGAAGATTATTTTGTTTTGAAACCAATAGAGCACAAATTATTTATCTCAATATATTAACACTGACCTTTGAGTAAAATCATTGAAGCTTTGAACCAAAGGCCATATTGGTAGGAATGGAAACTTCATATATTAAGAGTGTCCACCATACCTGTGCAGATTATTGATACCTAACAGAATAAAAATGCTGTTTTAGATACAAATACTTACTCCTCATGTCCAGTGGTTAAAATGACAATTAAGGTGACAAACTTTAATAATGATGTCAGTCTTTTTTCTTAATTGTAAAGTGTAAATCAGTTTTTATTCTTTTTGGGGGGATTATTTGGGCTTGATGATGAATAATTTTGTTGATATTTTTGATTATATCATTTTCTCCACCAAGACAGTTATGTTCACACTTGTGTCTGTTTGTTTGTGTTTCTCATAGAAAGATTATAGAGAAGAAATGAAATGAAACTTCGTAGCAGTGTTGAGCATGTAGTGAGGAAGCACCCATTTTATTAAGATAGATATTCAGTATTTGTTTCCTTTTTATTTTACATTTCACGATTTTGCCTTTCCTGACCGTTTAATAAGGACACCGTAGAATTTTGTAGTCTTTTAACATTATTAACCTGACATTATTAGCTTCACATTTGAAATGTGACACTCTACACTCCTAGAGCTACACAGATGGAGTCTCCTTCTTATTTTTATTCTACTTCTCCTTTCGGCTGTTCCATTTTCGAGTTCCCCACAACGGATCAACTTTTCATCTTAGCTTGTCGGCTGCATCTTCCTCTGTCACACCAACCAACTGCATATCCTCTCTCAACATGTTCAGAAAAGTCCTCTTTGGTCTTCCCCCTTTTCTCTAGCCTGGCAGCTCCATTCCAAGCTTCCTTCTGCCAATAGATACACTGTCCCCCATTTTCAGGTGTCCAAACCATTTCAATCTGACCTCTCTTACTTTGTCTCAAAGATGTCGAACCTGGACTGTGCCCCTGATGTCATCGTTTCTGGCCCTTTCCATCCTCGTCACTCCCAGAGAAAATTTTAGAATCTTCAACTCTCCCACCTCCAGCTTTTCTGGTCTGCTCGACCACTCAAAGCACTTTTACAACACGAGTCAGAATTCACCATTTCACACAGTTATGACAGAGGCTGCCATGCAAGGCGCAACATGCTCATCAGGGGCAGTAACCATTCACACCTTCATTCAAACACCAGCCATTGTTGCTCCCATTTGAACTGCCATTGGGAGAAATTTGGGGTTGAGTATCTTGCACTATAACAATTTGACATGTGCACTGCAGTGGCCGGGGATCAAACCAACAACCTTCAGAAGAATGGAATGCCGCTCTACCAACCGAGTCACCGGCGTCCCTCAGATAGAAAACTCCCACACAAGTCACAAGCGGATGATTCAGACAGTCACAAGTAGACAAATCTTTAAGGGACGTCAGTAGAGACATATGGAAACAATCTCCAGTGATTAAATCATATTACATGAATAATGCTGCTATAACATAAACCTCATACACTTTTAAATGCTTATTTAACTTGTTTGACTAAAAACACATTGTCTATTCTGTTCCTATGTGTGTGTGTGTGTGTGTGTGTGTGTGTGTGTGTGTGTGTGTGTGTGTGCGTGTGTGTGTGTGTGTGTGTGTGTGTGTGTGTGTGTGTGTGTGTGTGTGTGTGTGTGTGTGTTTGAGTGTGTGAGGGTATGTCTGTGTGCGTGTGCGTGTGTGTGCATGTATGTATGACACACGTAAAACAGGTTGTAAAGTTTTTGTGGGTGGACAACCATGCCAAATTTGTTTTATAAAAATAATCAGCCTTTCTCTTCCCCTGCTCATTACTCCCCCACTCCCTCCTCCTCTCTTCCGATGAGATAAAGCATTATCCTATGAAATGATGAAGGCCTCTCGCATGCCTTAATCCCCCTGCCGCATCCAAAATATCCCCTAACACCTACACACAGTCACAGAACACATGGTTTAGCCAGAGACACACATGCATCCAAATTTAAGGAGGCTAAGAATCACACTTCCCTTACTGTACCTCTCAGCCCCCTCCTCCCTCGTTTTCCCTCTCCTTTGTTCTTTGGCAGATGTGCATCATTTAACTACTTTCTATGAAACCTGGTATTCATAACTGAAAGTCCTGATTCACCCCTTGAGTCCCACTAACTTCATAATGGTAATAGTGTAATCTGTATGGTCTTGAACCCATCCTGTTGTTTAGATGTGACCTGAGTGGGAGAAAAGAGGTACACACACACACACAGACTCACACTGTACCACATGCACACACTGCAGCTGAGAACCATTATCTATCTATTTATCTATCTATCTATCTATCTATCTATCTATCTATCTATCTATCTATCTATCTATCTATCTATCTATCTATCTATCTATCTATCTCTCTATCTATCTATCTCTCTATCTATCTATCTCTCTATCTCTCTATCTCTCTATCTCTCTATCTCTCTATCTCTCTATCTATCCATCCATCCATTCAGATAATGAGTCAGGGGTGAGCAACCAGCTATAAATTTGACAGAAAGTTGTTAGATCCCATTTCCCTCCTCCTCACACACACACACACACACACACACACACACACACACACACACGCACACAGTCTGTGGAGAAGACTGCTCGAAGCATGCAAAGCGTTTCTCGACACACCTTTCTTTACACCTTTGTGTAAAGAAAAGCTGATGAGCATTAGCCATGCAAGTGTCAAAAGTCCACACACAGTGGACCACAATGTTTGAAAAAGCACAAGGCTGTTTGTGGAATGATATATCATGTCAAAATGAGCCGCTTACAATTACCAAACAGTTCCTTTCCACGGTATGTGTTGCAATGAGGCTGCAGCCTGGTTAATAATTATACATCGCTAAGAGCCAGATCAATTCTTTGACAAATAAATTTATGACAAACAAAGAGGACCATCATTAGTTCATGTCTCAGATGTGACTTCTTTTCCCAAAGATGGATGATGGACTGTAAGGGAGCATCTTGTCATGCCTGATGACGTGACACTGGCTTTCCAGGGCAAGATGTCAATGCAAGTAATCATTACACTGTTGTAGCAGGGACCACCGATTACAACATAATGACATGAGGGAGAGGTGTGTGCAGGGCTAAGAGCTTGATTGAAAGACTGTGGGCTGAGAATGTCATAACCTTGCACACATAGGATGGGTGGAGACTCCAGACATTGTGGAGACAGAGGTTGTAAACTTGGGAGAGACATTTCTAATGAAACACTATTGTTAGTCAACTTTTATAGTATATTTCAGATGAGTAATGTTTTACGATATCAGTTTAAAAAACCGTGGATCTGAGTGTTTACACTGCTCAGTGGCTTGTGAATGATGTAGCACTCACATTACAAGTCATGAGTTTCATACACTTCATTTTTCTAATAGTGCTCAGATAAGAACACATATTTTTTTTTTGAATGTTTGAGACACGTTTTTTCTGTCTTGATATTAGAGTAATAGATTAGCCTTTATCTGGAATATGAGCTGAAACACGGCGGGCTCACAATATATTAAACCTATTTCTATTCAACCGATGTTGCTTGAGTTTTGACCCTTTTACAATCAGCCTGTTTCCCTTCTCAGACACACTGAATGTGTGTGAAGTATGCGAGCAGTGACACTATATCATACAAAATGATAATCCTAAATCCGTCCATACAATCAATTTAAAAAAAAGGGAAAAAAAACATGTATTGATTAAAATAAATACCACTGCCAAGGTTGTTTGTCTGTCGGCGACTTGACTTGAAAAGTTGACAGTGGATTTTAATGAAATTTTGCATATGAGTGGATTTTGATGCCGAGGCAGAGTTGATTAAAATTGATAAATTATAATGAGTACAGGGGAGATCAAAATATACAGTAAATTTGAGGTGGGAAATATGTATTATATAATGAGCTTCTCATTAGTTATAATCCAATATGAAAATGAAACGGTCCACTACGTGTACTGATTATTTTTGATATTTTATTGTAATACTTATTGTAATTCTTTCATTTTGAACGATGCTGATGTATTTAAAATAGTTACTTTCACTTTTACTAAGTGAAATATAGAAGCTGACTTTTCCACTGTATTTTTATATTTTGAGCTGGTGGCAAAACTGTAAATTGTTCAACTGTGATAAATAAATATATCTGTTCATCTCTTTGGCTTTTGCTGTCTTTGTCACTACTGAGTTCAAGTTTTGCTTTACAGTCAGGATGCACTATAGTGCAAAAGCAGGAAATGACAAAATGAATATTATTCACTATTTCACATAATGATAAATTGAAAACCAATTACCTATTTAAGCCAAGATGGCGTAACCACTGATGCAGCTCCCCTCAAAAAGTGTCAGTGGTTGAGGGAGCCATGAGCTCAGGCTGACAGACCTCTTCTATTGCGAAACTTCTCAACAGGTCCCTGTTCTGTACAAAAAACCATTACAAGTTCTACCTTGAGGCCCTCTTCATTCTCCTTCTCTATCTCAGCTCTCTCACTCTCTCTCTCTCTCTCTCTCTCTCTCTCTCTCTCTCTCTCTCTCTCTCTCTCTCTCTCTCTCTCTCTCTCTCTCTCTCTCTCTCTCTCTCTCTCTCTCTCTCTCTCTCTCTCTCTCTCTCTCTCTCTCTCTCTCTCTTGCATCCACACAAACCCTTGCTCCAGCACACACAGTCAGAGGCAGGAATAATATTTTCATTGAGTGCTTCTTGAACTCTGCAGATGGGATAACATGCCACTATTTGTCTGCCCTCATCCTGCTGTAAGGTAGTCAGTCTGTTATGGAACATATCGTCACAAAGTTGCGAAATAATTCAATTAGGTTGTCTCACTTCGGGGCTCAATTATAATCCATTTATGTTTAGTGGATGATCAATAAACTGAAGTTGGAAGAGCCTCTGATGTGTCAAGAAAATTGTATTTGTCTGTCCTCTGCTGGTAGTGTCCTGCATTACACCTATATTTCTGTTCCTTCCTAATGTAATGCAACACTGAGCAAAGGAACTTTTCACTGTGGATTAAATCAAGGGACTTTAATCACATCAGTATTGCCCTCACTAATGACGTCAAAAGCTGCACAGATCAATCTTGGAAAAACCTGTTGCAAAAAATTAATTGCTGATTAATCACAGTAGTATTAATTCTGTGCTGTTTGCATTTTATGTATAAACTCATGTCATGTTCTGTCACTATTTGTGAATGACAAAGCGGGCGAGGGAGTCCAACTTAAATATTCTTGAACATTTGCATTCTGATTAAAAACAGATAGTAGTTTATTCCAAAACTTTCTAAACCCATTTGATGCATTGGGAATGACTTGTCTATGAGTTGCTTGATAGTTATGATTGTTGCCTCAAGCAACAACATTAATGTTCATGTCATCGGGGTTAAAACTCCTCCTTGAGCATTTCTGTGTTGAGTTGGAATGTTCTTCTCGTGTCTGTGGGTTTCAGTTTGCTCTGGCTTCCAGCCACAGTCAAAAAGATGCAATATGTAGGGAAATTAGAGAAACCATATTGCATGTGGGTGTGATTGTGAGTATGGAGATTTGTCTTTTTGGGTTGGTCCTGTGATGAACTTGCAACTGGTCCAGGGTGCGTCCCATCTCTTGAAGTGAGCTGGGATAGGCTCCAACCCCCATTCAACCCTCAACAGGATAAGCAATTACAGAAAATGAGTGAATGGAATTTACTTTATCTCATTCCCATCACATCATATTATAAGGATTTCAGTGAAGAGAATACAAAAGATACAAAAACAAAGGTGTGATGTGCAAGCCCTGTATTCGCGAGTTTTATTTGCGTCATTATTTATATCAGACTTCCTACACAAAGTATTTACATTTAAAGGTTTGCACCTACAATGTTTTTTCATGTAATTCTCTTTTCAAATCCATTATAACATGTGAAATACTTTCCATAATCACAAGACTGTACTTCTGAGAACCGGAGAGGATTATAAAACCTAAAACATTTATTAGATACAATGTGAAAAATGGCATTGGATCTGCAGAGCTTTAAATAGAGTTGGGTTGGAGGCCATACAGATCCCGGTTAGTGTGAAAGACTCACGCTTAAGATTTAACACCAACTTTATTTGATCTTTTTTATTTTTGACTTGACAGCTAATTGGACTGACAGAAAATACTCACACTAAAGGAGGCAGTGTACTCCCACAGCTCAATACATCAGTCCTTGGCAGAGAGGGTTGAGGGTTAAGGGCATAAGAGACAAAGGGAGATGCACACCATGGAGTCATTCCTTCATATTTCAGTTCAAAGGTCCAACAAGATGAAAATATCATGAAGAATTGCAAAAAAAAAAAAGAATGTTGGTCTTAGAAGTCAACTTATAGGTTTGATTCATGATTGGAGGAGGCAACCTCTGCAAATCACACAGACTTTTTGATAGGTCATCCATCACAAAACTGCCAACCCGGTAGAATAACAAACAATCATCATCGTATAGAGAGTCTGACTCACATTTAAAAAAACACATTTGTAGAAATCAAACCATTAATTCATTTGTGTGGCAAACTTTTCTATAGAATTTAAATTCACAGAGTAGATTGTAATGTTGTGTGAACAGGTATATCATTTTTTCAGGGGGCCGTGGGCTTACCACAGGAAGGGTGGTCCAATATTTTGGAACAGCAGGTACGATCTTTCAAATTTTTACTAATCTGCATACATATCTTATGCCAGCATTCCTGTCTGAAATGTATTATGTACAAAATAATTTAAGTGTATCAAACCCAAAAGAAAAGTCAATAAAGAGAAGTGTTCAAAGAAAATAATATTACCTGTGGACCAGGTTTGACTTGAAAAACCAAAAACCAAACCAAAATGCAGATTAGTCCTAATATTTAAACCATCTGCCAAAACAACTCTGTGATACACTCTGTGCTCTGATACCTCTCTATCAGGGGCAGCATTAACTTTTTCAGCAATTTTACTGGAGTAACTCTAGGAGTAGTCTTCTAGAAGGGTACCCACGATCCTATCTCTGGTTCACCAGTTGTCCTTCCTTAGACCACTTTGGTAGACCTCATTTGTTCATGATTATATAATGTCTGATAGGGTATAGCTCAGGGCCCCGTTTACATACCAACAGTTTTCAGTCGATCCCTAACCATGACCAGGAGAAGTGCAGCGTTTGACGCATCTTTTCTGGAAAGACTAAGAAACTATTTCTATTCATTGAAGCTTAGTAAAGAAAAGAACTCCAAATACCATGATGCGCTCAATCAGCTTGAGGAATATATCCTTCCACGAAGGTCCCACATGGTGAGTTTTAATGCAGACACATTTACAACACATATTGTTACAACTCACCACCACACAGATTTCAGAACATCATTTAGTCTTCAGATAATTGTACACATATTCCAACCAACATTCTCATTACATGCATGAACATATGTCCCTCCGTGAAACTAAAAGTGCTCGCTTATTCAACATCCTGCTGTCAGTAATAATCATATGAAGTGAAGGTTAAATACGTCTAACACTTGGAAAATTTAAAGTGAATATTTGCTGCCTGGTGATATTAATATTTAGGACATTCTATTCAGAGAAAATGTGAACTTTTAGTGGTAAAACAGTTGTGATATATATGACCCTAGTGTGTACTATTTGGTTGCTGAGCTGAACAACAACAAACCTATTTCTACTAGAACTTGTAAAATGTTTTGATAGCACCTTGTAAGGTTATAGAAGTCCAATAAGCATATGTATATTATTTCAGTAAGTATTTTGTACAGCAGTTAGTTATGAAGCCCTGAGGTCAGCCATTTTTCTTGATCACATCCACAGCCATACATGTAAGCATCTTTGCTGTTAGGACACCTGTCTCTCTATCTCCACACTTTAACATGAACATCTGTAAAGTACAGCAGACACAAAATACCACATACTGTATATGGATATTATCTCACGCACAACTCTTTGATTTAAGTCTTGGCCTCTTTTATCACAGGCAATTCAGTGATCATCATTTGACAAAACTGGAGGAAAGACAAATATTTTTGCATCTCACTCTTTGCCATCTGCCTTTGTTTTGCCTGTCGTCCATAATCTCATGGATGATACATGAATGACAGATAGCAGAGGTCTCTGCTTTCTCAAACGCTTTTTGTTTTGGTGGTGGTTGTTTTAAGGCTATATTTGGCTGTGGGATGTTAGGCATTCTGAAAATGGGGGGATCCATTGCTTTAACAAACAAACTAAATTGTAGTTTACCCATGCAAAGAAAAATAACAGCTCCATCACAAAGTCATTTTCTTCAATGAATAACATTTATAATTAACAGTTAAAAAATACAAAAGAATGTTATTTGGACCTTTTTGTATTATTTTGGGGTGAGGTCAGTACAGCAATGGGACAAATTTTGCATAAAACATCATCTGCAGCCTACACTACGTATTTCTCCGCACCGCATAGGGTGATGTTTCATCATCTTAATATTTTAGAACTTACGAATCTGTTCTAGGTATTTGCATAAACTATTCCAGGATCTCAACAACAAAAATTTAAAAAAGGCACTATGGGAATATGAGCAATACAAAGTTTACGGGTGGATAGAATAATTTAATTTCTTTATTTCTTCATAAATCAACCTAACTTAAAATCAAGCCACATTGCCAGGAGTCATATTGACTAAAACACGACTCTTGTGTCAATTCAATGAACAATGATCGTCTTCCCTCTATTGATTGGTTAAAAGATCATTGGAGACAACAGGTCTCAATCTGCAATTGGGTTATGAACAGTTTCAGTAGATGGGCAGAAATATTTCCTTTTTCCTCTCTGCCCCTCGCTCACTCATAAATAATTTGTTGCCAAGTAACTGTGGGCCTGCAGAGTCCCTTTCCATAATGTCTTCTCATTTGTGGTTTGAACTAAGCACTACAGGAAACCTCTGCAGATGTTACACACGTCATCGATAAGTGCCATCTTAAAGTGTGTTTTCCAGCTTTCTCGGTCCAAGCTGCAGATTATTTGCCTATTACCAAATGCAGCAGGCTCATTTCCATACATTGATAACACCCTAGGATGAAAAAGTCACACTGGGATGCTCTTGACATTTATATTCCTTTCATCCTTTTGCGATGCAGAGATTGTTCAGCTCCGAAGAGCCGGGTTTTCGCTTTCTGGCCTATTTGCACTCCTTCAACCTGCCTCGACTGTTTCTACTCCAGAAATTGATGATGGCATCCATGCCCAGAACTTCATTCAGACTTAGCGACTACACACGCATGCATAGAAGCTTTCTGAGGTTTGGCCTTGATGGAAAATATTTCTGCCAATCCTAAGATTGATTTTCTTCCTTTGTTTGGAGTAAATTGGAGCTTTTTATTTATTTTTTCTAGAGTTTATACACTTTTAAAAATGCAAACACATTTGTTTTTCTTAAATATTATTACTAACTTTGTAAAGTTATAATCTGAGATGAAATATATCACTAAATCTGTCCTGATAACATGTTAGTGTATTATGATGTTTTCCAAATACAACAAATTTGTTGTTTGTGTCACTGATGTTGTTTTGTGATCGACATGTATTCTCTTGTAACTTTTTTGCATCAAAAGTGCTGTATAAATTAAGTTGGGGGGAATAATTAATAGGGATACGAAAAATACACTCAAACACTGTGAAAAAAAAACTCTCTGTGAAAAGAAAAACCCGACACCATCCTAAAATGATCCAGTGGATTCTTCTCCCACCTAGCAGCAGTATCAGATATTAAAGACTGCAGAGAAATACCGGAGTGTGAAGTGAGCCTCCAAAGATTACCAGTGCTACATCAAGGTGAATGGTGATTAGGACTACATTGAGGACAAGATTCAGGGGTTCACACATACACACTACAAGAGCAACAATTACAACAACAATGCTTCAGATTAATTAAATATGTAAAAAAAAAAAAAAATAACAATCTCAAGTCTCAGTGACAGTGTGATTTGTAAACAAAAAGTCTGCACACATACTACATCTCCTACTTAAACTCTACAGGTGGAACCTTTTCTGTTAGGGTTTCGGTCATTCATTTTTTTTGTCTTATTGGAATGTTATTTTTATATTGACTATTTCATTTATTTATGAATGTTTACAAAACCTATCCTTTCATGTTGCTTCATGTTAACTCAAAGAGCAAGACTGTAACGGGCGAAAGGTCACCGAAACACCACAAGACTCCGTTCTACCGGGATAAAAGACGTACTTACTCATCTTAAAGTTATATGTAATCACACGCTAAACCATACTGACTCAGCAACCTCATGTCTAGCCCTTACGCTTTTTCACAACATCACTCTTTCTTGGCAAAAACACTATGACCGTATAACAAAGCATATGGATTGCGGGGTCCTCTTTAAAGTTATAGGTGGCAGTCTGGCGCATGTTTTGCCACTCACATTTCTACTGGCTGGTCACTAGACGGCAAAGGTAAATCAGATATTTGGCAGGAAACGTGCCACAGTCCAAATTCCTTCCATTTCAGACAAGGTATCAGAAAATAATGCATGTTCTTTAAATACCTATAAGAGACAGCAAAGCCATGACCCTCGCTACTAATAACTGTTATAAATATTCATTTAGTGTCTGATTGAATCAAATAATAATTTCACAACTAACGGATGTCAGTTTTCTGACCCATTATGATTCTTTACAACATTTTGTTGTCTGAATTATTTTCCAAGCAACGTGTGAGCATGTTTTTATTTCTGGACCAAGCAATCACTTCCAAACCAACAATGGCCGAGATTGTCCTTAATGCCTAGCAACACTGGCCCACTGAAGGACATTTTCAACATGTTCTGTCCTGCAAAGCTCAAGTATAGTCCAATAGGTTAATGGCATGAGTAAAAACAGATGAGTAATACCACATTTTGAACGGCAGATAATCTATGTTTCAGTTTTAATGCTATTTATTATTGGATATTTTATTCAAACGAAAAATCATTCCTACTGTGAGCTATGGTATTTCACCTTACATGAGTACAATATTCTTTGACAAATTTGGACCACTTTGGATGGTTTCACATCAGAATTTCATCTATTTCCTTTTTCTCATGGTTTTGAAGTTGACCAGGCTTTAAAAAAACACAGAGGCTGTGGCTTTATGTCACCTGCCAGTGTTTACCCAGTGTGATTGGTACGTAGCAACACAACGCATCTGGTTCACAACAGCATTTACAAACTCAGGCTAACAATTGGCAGTTCCGTTTGCTATATACATACACACAAATAAGTTTCAAAACCAAATTTTTCGCACTGAACAAGAGAATGTCACACTCCTTTATGCATGCAGTGTGTGAACACACCGTAGTCCTCGTTTACTACGCTTTTTCTTACAGGGTCGTACTTGTTTTTGCAGAGTATAAATGTCAAGCCTTTAAGCCTTACAAGCACATTCGTGAAGAGTCACTTGGGAGATTTAGACTCACATCGATATTTAAACTCTTAAGAGCAGTTGATAGCAGTTAAAAGTTGAAGTTGACATCATTTATGGGTGAATTTGTCCCAGATTCCTTGTTTTCGACAGCGTCTCTGCTTGTGAAGTAACTCCCTCTTACACATTTTTTGTAAATTGCCACACTTTTTTACTTGGCTTGTTACTCTGGTATATGTAGTGAACAGTAGTGCTTGATGGATATTAACAGTATGACATAAAACAACCACAAGCTTGGCACTGTTTCACTACCATCACACAGACACAGAGCACAGAGTCTGTACAACCGTAATGAAGAGCCAAAATACAGGTGAAGTGATTGTGTTTATGTGGATATTCTTATTGTGTGCTCCTGCTGTCCTCCTCCTCCTCCTCCTCCTCCTCAATGCGTTGGGGAGCAGTCCTCTAAATCCAGCAGCTCTCGGACCAGTCTTTCTCCAAACTGCGCTCGGCTGTAACGTTTAACCGTGTAGGCGTCAGACATCTTGTACAGGATGTATGCGTTATTGATGGCGATGCTGATGCTCAACCAGAACACCTGCTGCCAGGTCTTGTTGGGCTTATGGAAGATAAAGTACCTGTGATGGGAACATAACTACTCAGTTATTCTCTTGACTTGTATTTACATATTTTCTATCAAATGGATGAATAAAGCTGAAATTCATATTATAATACAGATTCAAGGACAATTATGAACCACTGAAACTTTTGCTGAATTGACTTTGTGTTTTGTACTTGTGTTACAAGATACCGTAGAAATAGTAGGGAAGATGTTTGCAGAAAACAAACTGTATTAAACAAGCAAAGCGGAAACACAGTCCAGTACATAAATCATCTTTGAAATTAAATGGCTGAAAAAGTGATAAAACAAGTGAAATACTTGTTTAATCTGAATAAAAGTCCACAAGAGAAAGAGGCAGACAACAACAATTTGTGGTATTATTTTGGCTTGAATAACAATTAAAATCATTAATCCATACTGACAATAGATGCAGATTAATAGTCTATCAAGTTATCGAATAATTTCATCATTACAACTCCAGTTTGAGTGGTTATCAAATGATCAGAATGGGGAGAGCTGCATCAACAATTCTGTTTTAAATACAGGATAATTTAATGTAACGGTTCTTTTCAAACAGCACAAGAAAGGCGGGACTTTAACCCTAATGTTACAAAGGCATAATGGGTTATTGTTGCTGTTATTCCCCCTTTGAGCCAGCAGTGGATCTGTGCCGTCAATAAAAAAAATAACTTCTAATTGGGGAAACGACGTGAGCCTGTGAGCAAGGGATCATCGCAGATAAATAATTCTTGGAGAGAGAGCTGTTTGACCGACATGTAAGACGTCTCACTGGTCGTCTATGATCACACACTGTCTATGCTTCAACATTGGTTATGCTTCTCGTAAATAAATACAGGAGGGAAAGAACAACAATGGTAAATATTCTGACGTGAAATGTATTACATAAGATGTTGAGCATACTTGCTGTACTTGTCGTCGTATTTGCAGATGTAGCTGAGGTGAGCAGCAAAAGCTTCAACAGCCAAGGGGCAAGGGATCTCCCCGCTTTTCCTCTTGATGATCATACCTGCGGTAAACAGAGCACAAACTGAGCATGAGGAACAAAAAATAAAAATGCGATCCCCCTGAAAAGGCAAATTTTCTCCAGAATCAGTGGTCATCTGTCAACAGTGAGAAGGGAAAGGAGAGGAAGAGAAGGGCTCCTTTTAGGTGAGGGAGGCTGAGACAAATACCTCATTACCATTTATGTTTTCAGCTGGTTAAATGTTCTTTAGTCTGTGGAGGGCTGCGTTGCTTGATGGAACTTATTACACAGCAGAGATTAATATTAGACAAAGAAGAAGGTAAAATGTATTACATTAACAATGACCTGTTCTTTTTAGTTCCCACTAAGCCATGACAGTGGCCATGTGATTTACATGCACATAAATCACACCATACCACTTAAACTGGTACCGATAAATGGATGTAGGCCTTTAGGTTATTAGTCCTAGACAACTAATTAAAAAACCTTGCTGTAACCTTTTTTTCCAGAATTCTAACCTATAAATTCCTCCTAACTGTGTGACAGTGTCTGACAAGATTTCTCCAGCACACTGACCGTTATCTTTGGTGACCTCATCAGGAGAAATGGCTACAGCACACTCTAGTGGGGTGCAAAATTAATTAGCAATTCATTTAAAGGTTCAATGTGTAAAAATTGGCCGCAGGGCTAAGGAACATCCTTTCAACTGAGTTGAATCAACTTACCTCCGGCAATTAATCAGGACCCACTACATGTAGATAAAAAAAACTTTCAGTTGAAAGTGCGAAAAAAATACCTATTTATTGATACTGGATTCCATTTATTCAGAAAGCTACCACTAAATCTACTCTATTGAACCTTTAAATTCAAAATATAAATATGAATACATACATTATTTTTAGTGCCAAAAAGTAAAATCCTTATTTGTTTTATCTTACTTAGCGTCTACACATCTATACAACGTTGCCTCACAAAATTCTTCATTATTATGCTGTCGTGATTTCCCCTCCCTGCTTACACAGAATAAGTGACAGACACAGATAGAGTGGAAAAGAAATCTGTCATGTATAGTTATTTAGGTTTAACTGATCTGAGGCCTCACTTCCACACCACATTCACACAATCAGCTTGAACACACTGCAGCCCCTCCACTAGTTGTTAAACTAGTCAAAAGCACCTCCATCATCACACAAAAAAGAGGGAAATAACGGATTACAGTCACCTCCGGGAACTGGAATACAACAGCATACCAACTCTCAAATTTACTGTAAAAATAACCAATTTAATTACACTATACAAACTTCACATTTCGTTGTACAACTTATGGCTTGATAAAATTAATAATAAAACCAATAATTAAAATATAATAAAATGATATTTCACAGGGGACAAATAAGCCATTTACCTTGCTTTGTTGGGGAATAACTGTTTGTGAGGAACCTGAAATGTCCCTTGTTGTACCAACTGATCAGTGACATGCTGCCTTTCATCATCACTCGTGATTGGCCACGCTGCGCGGGCGTGGAGCTGCACACCAGCATGTTTTGTGGTAAGCCTGTACAGTCACTCTTCCTCGTGCTCAGCAGACCACAACAATAGATTTCTGGAAAAAATACAAAGACTTGTAAACATTTGTATATACAGCATAACAGAGGCCTTCCGCTAGCCCAGTGGGTAGAGACCACCTCCCCCTAGTGATCTTTGAAGGTACGAAAGCTGTGCCACCAGTGATCATTTAAAGGATCATAAAAATAATTATATTATATATTGATAATAATCAAATCATTCAAACCATGCAGAGGAATTTGAAGTTTGTGTTATGCTTCATTAAACTCTGTTTCATTCTCATAGTTTTCATTGTTTGGTTTGTTGATGTTTTGATGGCATTTATATTGGCCTGTGGCAATGATGGCAAGGAGCCCAGCTGTAATGTATTGAAAAAAAAAATACACCAAAGAGCATTTGATGAAAGACATGTGTGTTATATATAAGTGTATAACTTTAATTATATCTCTAACATTTACCACAACTCTCCCCAACCTCTACTATGTATGGCCAAAAGAATAAGAATATGTAAATTAATGTATATTAACTTGACACCTCAATGGGCTCTGAAATGTATCCAAGAAAAACAATAGTGTCTTTGTAAGTAAACATACAACATAAACAAGCAATATGATTAACATTAGCAAACCATGAGAGCACTTCTTTCTTTATCTTGTGGTTTTTATGCTCTCTGCTTTCTGTGCGACCAAATAGATCAATCTACTGTGGACAGTTCTGCTAATGTCATACAACGAGTTTGCTTCTTCTATTTTCTCCAATGCCATCTATGTCCTTTGTTTCATTCCGGTCATTTGATTCCTTGACTGCTAGTGATTTAATATTCTTCATTTGGAGAAAGATCTCTATCTGTGAAGGCCGCGTGTGCTTGTCTCCACAAACATGCCCTGCAGCGTACCGAATTAAAACTGTTAATTAATTCAGCATGATTAATTCAAAAGAAAAGTATGAGACAATCCTCGAGGACAATTCCTGAGAAGTGATGTGTTTTCTGACTGAATGACTCCAAGTAGCTTCACTCAAGTAGTTTGAAAAAAAAACTTGATAATATTTCCACACTTGTTTCGCTTTATTTGCTGTACTGCGTTCTGCCGGGTTGAGTTTAAAATTTCCCTTCTGAAATGGATAAGTGAAGGAACATTTGTGAAAACATGAGAGTAAAATTTTTTAATTTGTGTCCTTTGAAGTTAGAACCCAGCCACATAGGGGTCACAAGCCAGTGTACTTCTAGCTCCTGGTCCCAAGCCTGGATAAATAGGAAAGGTTGCGTCAGGGAGGGAATCCTGCGTACAACATGTGCCAAGCCATATTCAGAATACACTACAGATTTCCAAACCGAATCGGTTGAGGCCCAGTTTAACAAATACCGTCACTGGTACAGTCAGCCAGTAGGGTACCGACCTATGGATCGAAACAGGTGATCCCCTGTGAAGAGCACGAAAGAGGACAGCCGAATGACGAAGATCCTTTGAAGTTTGGCCTTACAGATCATTTGTTCTCTGCTGTCACTGTCACTGTCATTTTAGCCCCATATGGAAAATGTTATCCCACATCTGCTCTTATTCCCAAAAAAAGCTCGGAAACATTTGGAGATAAATCTCCAAATGTTTCCGAGCTTTTTCCGAGCTAGTGTCCGAGCTAGTGTCGGAAATATACAACCGACCATTCCCCAAATCAATCCAGTTCTTCCTTGCACTAAGGGCTTAGGAGGGTATACAATTTTAAAATGATCCATGAAAGAGCTAGTATTTGAATTATTAAATTTCCAAAAAGGATCTGCGGCGGCGGAAAATTTCATAATATCCCTGACTCTCTGGGTTATAATAACAAAAATAACATTATGCACCAATTCTACAGTTCTCAAGAAAACTGTAGGATAAAGGGTGATGTTGGATTTCATAAAACCACGCTATAACAATTTGGAACAATTCAAACTTAATTATTTTTGGCCCATATCTGTGTATGGATGGAATTCACAAATTTCCTCAATATTGCAAAAAGGGGTGTTTTCTTAAACCAAAAAATATATTTAATATATAACTATAAATATTAAACATTACAAAAATACAAATAGAACCAAAAATAGGACAACAAATGAAATAACAAAAAACATACAAACACAAGAATGGACAAGTCGTAATTCCACCAATGGGCACAATCGCATCCGGCTATGAAACGTGCTGCGCAACAGTAAGTTTCCAGAGTTGTGTGTTGAGGTGGTACTACTTAATTTGGCATGAAGCAGACTTAAGTAAGCATGTGGTATCCCCTTGGTGCAATGATACATCAACTGATCGCTAAATTATATAAAATAAAATGCACCAAATGCAAATGCTCCAAAATGAATAATCCATATAATGTTTGCATTTATCAATAATTGGAAGTCCCCTCTGTTATTTAGGGATTTGGTTAAAGCATAGCTTGAAAACTATTTGTCCATTGTTCTGGTTTTACAGATAATGACCTTGGCTGGAGCCCTTTTAGTGCTTTCTAGTTTGAGCTGTGATGAGGCTATAAACTCCCTGTTGAGAATTCCATGATTCATCATGTTATTGCCTTAGCAGGTCAGTGTAAGAGTCAGTCATAGAAATATATTTTTCTTATAAGAAGAAATAAAATAGTTATGTTTCAGTTGCTGTGGAAGAGCAGATGGAGACAAAAATTAATAAATTCTAAAAAAAGTCTCATTTGAAAGTGAAATGTAAAATACGATGCGGTTTAGACTGGGGACGCCATCACCATACCTCAATAAAATAAAAAAAATCTTAAGGCTACATGGGAAGAATATAAGATGTGTAGAAAGGTTACAATATGAACATCAAAGCAGAATACAGGGACTAGAGATGATGGAGGAAAGGCTGCAGAGGCAAGAAGATGAAAAAGGAAGTGTTTGATTAGGGTGGCATTGCCAACAACCAGCAACTGATACTTGATTGTATACCTTGTTTACTAAATTCAGAGAAGAGGCTAAGGCTTGTGATAGAGGGCCCAGTGAAGATGATGGTGTTCTTGCCATAGATGTTCTGGCAAAGTTGCTTGGCCACAAGGCTGTGGAGCTGAGGCTTGTTCTTCAAGGTGGCCAGACCATCTGTACCCTGACCATCCTTCAGATGGACTGAGACCTGCAGAGTGCAGAAAAAGAAACAGGACAGGAAAATTATTTTTCTTGTTTGCCAGTTACTATAAAAAAGTACACCATGTATAAAGTACGATTTTAGTTTCACAAGAAAGGATCATGACACGAGCATGTTGATGATTTTAATATTCCTATCAATAGAGGCTAATAAAAAAAAAAGTATCCTGATGTCACACCAGAAAAAACGCTGTGGTTTAAATCAAAATTCAGTTGGACTAATTTCAGAATGTGGGAAATATTATAACATGCTAATTTAAGTATGTAATAATATGATAATCATCTGATGAGTGTGATGTAAAGATGAGACTTTGGGACCCCCTAGTGGCTTGAAGGAAAAGGTTCCGGTATTTTCTTTCTCAAGCTGGAATATTGTTACTCTGATGTTTGCTGACACTGTTTTGAAGATTTAGGGAAACAAGGACTCAACTAGAATGTTGTCTCAAGGGTGGAACTCTACTTTGAGTGTGTGCTTCTGTCTGACATAAAGACAACCGTTTAAAATGAGTCATGCAAAGTGTGTTTAATTTGGAAAGCTGATGGACGCTAGACAACATTTCCAGAAAAACATTGTACTTTGTGCCCACTGGGTGTTGTGATTCCAGCAAATATCGAAACAATCTAACCAGTTGTGTTGCTCAGGGTGAACTGAGTTGTGCTTCTTATGTGAATATTCTGCTACATACAAGAAACGGCTTCTAAATGAAGCCACCATCAAATGTAGGAACTTACACGCACAAACGGTTCACTGTCCTTTTTGCACTTAAATTTCTGTTCACCAGATGAACGGCATTAGCCTTATTATCCAGCATCTTCGTCAGGCCTTCAGCTATTATATTAGTAGTCAGTACATGCCTCTGTGTGCGTGTGTGCGTGTGTGCGTGTGTGAGTGTGGAGGTGTAATCAGCGTGCAGCCGGTGTGGTGGGCTTACTAATGGAAACTCATTGATTCACTCCATTAACTCATTTGATTTCTTACATTTTCTTTTCATCCCTCGACACAATTAATTTAGAGAGAGAGGATCTCAGTGCAGACACATCAGTGCACAGCGGACTTGTAAAGGAAGAGTGAGTGACCAGTGGTCGACACCAGTGTGAATGACAGTGCCTGTTCACTAAATGCATTGGATAATTTAATATGACTTGAAATGAAAAAATTCTGAGATGACGAGGGAAAATTATATAAATTATTAAAATTATTTGATATACACCAAAACGATCATAATTCTGATCAAGGTCCCTCCTTTTATTAATATTATCTTGGTCTGTATCCAGGCTGAGGGGATCTCCGAGGGGACCTTTATCTTACTTTTTTACGATGTTGTATTGTACCAGAATTGTCTTACCCCAGAGTGTAACATCTGGATCTTTGATGGTGATCGCTCTTTCTCTCTCTACATCTATTATCATTTATAGTATTACTTTACAGTATAATCATTATATGTAATGGCATGCTTATTATCATGTTGTTGTTTTTTTTATGACCCCTGTCTGAATTTACTTCTTGTACACTTTATCTTTATGATGTTCACTTATATCTAATACTTACTTTACTCAATTATTATAATATAGTTTATGTTTGTGTCGTTTTGGAGAAATTGTCTAGTACAAGAATTTCCTTGAGGTAAGTTGAATTATTTCTTATCTTATATTCACTTCAAGCGGAAACAGTACAATGATAATATTCATTCGGCTTTTTTGCAGACTTTTCTGCAAAAATATTCAATTTTAATATAGCAAATTAAAATACTTTCTAAACTTCTCTCTCCGGTCGGTCTTGCTTCTTAAAATCAGACCTGAAACAATCATGAGTCTGATTTCGAATGATCTTTTCCTCTTGCACACAAAAACACACACTGACATTTATATGATGCTACCTGACAGATGAAGCCGGTGGAGGTACATTGTCGAACCCAGAGGCTGAACTTCCTCTTTTTCCTCTTCCTTAGTTCTCTTTCTGTACAGGTGGTGATAAAAACTGGGTCTTCGTCTATCAAGGGCTCATGAAGAACCTTCAAATACACAAGCAAATTCAACTTAGTTGATTTTTACATAACCATGTCACAAGTACAAAATGGTTTCCCCGAAAAATTGTTGGCCTTCAAAAAAGAAAAAAAAAATTATTACGTGAGGAAAAGGAGTGAGTCTTTTTATGATGTAACACGACAGCGAATGGTTAAAGTGAAAAGGCGGCCAACAAAGGTCAACCCTTCAGGATTTCTCTGTCTGTCAATGTCTTTCCCCCATAACCACTAAAAATAAAATGAACAAGCACTTTCAAGCTCTGTGCTTGACAATCTTATCCTCCAACATGAAAAACACTAAATAAAAAATACATCTAAAACAAACCTGTCAAAAATCAAAGGAAAAGATCCCTTGGACTGTTTTTTTGTTTTGAGCATCAATTTTGGTAAATGCAGTATCTAGAGGGCTGTGAGGAAAAAAGGTATTTTTAACCAGATTAGTAAAGACTAAAAATGTGGTTCTGCAGTGTACTACACATAGTGCAAGTTGATTAAACTTTAATAGCAGGGTGGAATAAATATATTCAAAGATTTTAGATCGATACAGAACATTTCCCAGTCATTTTTATACGTAGCATACACTTATTTATCATTATCCTTATCGTATCATTCTCTGCTTTTAAAAAGAGGCTCAAAAAAGCAAAGTTCATAGACTAGTTGATTCTCAGAAAATAACTCAGAAAAGAGATACATTCTTGGATATATAAACATATATATATATATATATATATATATATATATATATATATATATAGTATGGTTACATACAATTGCATTTCAATTGAAAATCTAGGTCGCTTGATCGTTGTTAATACTCTACAACGTCATCCCGCGCAGCTCCACCGTTGCTGGCGTTCAGTTTGACCTTCACTTCGTATAGTCTTTAATGAAAATAGGATGTAAAAATGTTTCCAACGGTAGGGCGAGCTCTGTGACCACTTCTCCCTCATGGTCATTCTTAATTTCCTGGTTCTGTTTACTGTCTCTAAATAGGTAGTATGGTGCAGATCGGATACTGAGAAAGAATTTTCCAGTGGCGAATAAAATGGTATATATGTACTAATCCAAACACAAAATCACTGGTATAAACAGTACCCAAATATTTCTGAAACGTTTCTTGGCAGATGAAACATTACCAAACATTTCCAAAGAATGAATTCAGCCACACAGCAAATATTTGCATTTCAAATGTCTCCCCGAGGTTGCTTCCTCTGGTTCTTTGTTCCTATTGTTCCTGCTCCAAAATGATTTGACTAAAACTGAGGCGAGCAGTGACCAACAGCTTCCTGCTGCTCTATGACCAAGGGTAAGTTGGTCATAGAGCAAAACAACTACACTTGTCGTTTCCAAAACAACCACAAGAGTTAAGGATTAAATAAGTGGAATTAATGATCCATTGCATGGATGTCACTCAAACCACAACGGCCTTTTAAGAAATATCTCCTCTAGCAGTTGTCTACTGCTACTCACTTGTCATGCTGAGTGGATATCTGTCAACACCTCACTCTGACAGCTGAATGCCGTGTGGTTACTTGAGTACTTGTTTTGAGTAAATAATTTAAATGGATTTACTCATCCTGCATGGGACAAAGGGATGAAGAACATCCATCATTCCCTTGCTGTCTCACAGTGGATGCTCTGTGACAACTGCCACAAATTCTCTAAAAGATCTTAAACTTGCACATCAATAGAAAACAGTGTCTACAGATCATTGTAGACAGTGCAAGACAGAACCACAGGTTTGATAGCAAATTTAGTCTTCCCAGTCCCCCTCCCCATTAATTCCTGTAATGCTTGTTCACTGAAGAGGTTAAGTTAATTTGTCATTTGAATGTTGCCGCATGCAAACAAACACTTGAAGCAGGGGTTGTTGTTGTTGGAGTGTAGAGGGAGGGGTAGAGGAAAACATGAGGAAATTTGACGGTCCACTGGCACGTTAATTTAAAATATTTTCCTGGGCTGTGCAGCAGGTGCCTAATGGCGGAACAGAAGCAGCTTCGAAGACGCAGGGTCTCATTTATAAATGCTGAATATGTACAAAAGAAGGTGTACGCCACTTTCAACGCAATCTGTGTGATTTATAACTGGTCAGGAGAATGTGCGGTCAAACTCTTACCCAAACGTTCCCAATAGAAACTGTAGAAAACGAAACTATGACGCAGAAGGATCAAATGAAAAATAGTGTTAGATTAAAGCCAGTATGTGAAATAAATTCAAATATCACTCAAAGCCAATTTAACAATGAATAATCAAACAGGTATTTGATTGATCGTCCTTGGAAAATAAATATAAACACAGAGATATCTGTCACTTCAAACGAAGCCTCAGATGTTTTTGTCTCTATCAAACAATATTTATACGTTATTGAAATTCTTTCTCTTAATAACAGACTGACTAATAACAGACTAACAACAGACTTAATCACATATTTCAGATTTAATCACCCGAGGAACACAGCAAGTTAAAAGCTAACGTTAGAAGAGCGGCTAAACTTAGCGGTAGCTCAGAGCCTGCAACAAGTCCTGAAGGCACTTAACAAAGCCAACATATAATATATAATGGACTGAAAAACTCTTACAAAGTTTTATTTTCACTTCTAAATGTCATAAAAATGGTTTAAGAAATGCACGGCGGGGAGGACGGAGTATTAATTTCAACAGGTCAGAAATCATGCATATAACACAATGCCGACCAGCTTACTTCCACTACAATCCTTCAAAAACAAGAGCACTTAAAATACATAACTCAATCTGAGTTTTAAAGTTTTAATAAAAACATTGGAATCAGCCGAAACTGATTTCGGCCGGTAAGCCTTTATAAAAATCGGTGATGGGTGATCAGCCAAAGAAAATTTCAATTGGTGTATCGCTAATACATTGCATTTTTTAGTGTGTTTATTAATATTAATGATATTATTGTTTTTAGTGGGTAAAAAATACCTGTAATAACTATGCGTAACGAGTCACTGTGGCTGATTTGATGTGAATGGAAGAGGTTACTCTTCGATGATTTGATAAATCAAGCCCCAATTTTCCTTACAGATTTTTGTAGAAAATAGTGAAAGCAAGGCTTATATGGAATCGATTGGATTCCCTGTTAGTCTCAGATACTGTTAATTTTTGAACCATTACAGTATGTAATAAAGATGTGAAACTGAATATTTCACGTAGTTCTAATAAAAATGAAAATAACTTTGGGTTGCAAACAAACATTCTTTAGTCTTTCAATCCCTCTGTGTCAGTAAAGTTTCAGTCTTAGTGCCACTCTCACTATCTGGGCCGCTGCTCTGCCTGTGGCACAGAGAACAAACAGAAAAACAAACTAGCCTGCTAATGACGCGCTTGCTTTCTACGGTCTGCCCTCATTGTTTACATTTAGTAATTTTTAGATCCAAGCAGACACAAAGCACAGATGTGAAACCACAGTTCAAAAACCCCTTTTTCAAATTAAATTAACGAATAACATTCATACTCAAACTATTTCAAATGAAAGTAACACAGCTGAATGAGATGTGGATCTGATATAAGACATAAGGCTACAGGTACGTCAACTGCCTGCGTCATAGCGCTGACATCATCTTGCACAAGAAAGATGATGTTAGTTCTTGGACTGCTGAAACTCAAAAAGGTATTTAATTAATTATTTTTTAAAGGCTGGTCCTGGTACCCTACTCCTAACTAGACTCTGAATATATATCTTTATATAATTTTGGAGCAGAATGAAAAACGTTCTTCAATGAAAGCAACATCATGTCATCAAATAACCAAATAAACAGCTGGAAGTTGAATGTTTTTGATTAATGGTTTTCTGAAGCAAGATTGAAGCTGACCCCTCTCACCCTGGACTTGATCTGTTTGGGACTCCCCCCTCTGGCAGGTGGCCGCGGTCCGTCAGGGTCAAAACCTAAAAACATCTTCTTCCAATCTGCTGCTGGACTCCAGCAGCAGATGGGAACTAAGGCTGTAGGAACCCATCACCCCCACCCCCATTCACATTAAGGACTGGAGGTTCTGCTTCTATCAGCGGATATCTGACTGACCTCATCTGAATTGCACTTTTATTTATTTGCACAGTTTGCACTACTGCACTGTTTTGTGTCTATTTCTATTATACATTTTTATATTATGCTTGGATTTCTGGGACTGCATGCTTTGCAGTAAGATACCAGATCAAATTCCTTTTTAAAACTTCTATTAATTAGATATGTTTTATACTTAATTTTGTATTGTTTTGTGAACATTCTTTTTACACAGACACTAAAGTAATCAACAGATTATTATTCAGTTAGGATGTTTATTCATTGGTCAGTTACTGTTGTTTAAGGAGGAAAGAGAAGTAAGAGTTGAACAGGTTCCAGCCCACCCAAAATAGAGTTGCAAAGCTGGTGCCTCACTGCCCTAGATACATAAATGTGGATCCAATGAATATGGAGCAACTGAATTAAAGTTGAAGAATGCTCTCTGGAGGGGAAATTAGTGCTTACTATTTTACTACTGTAACACAGTGGCACAATGGGTAGCACAGTTGCCTCCCAGATTTCCGTACGGAGTTTGCATGTACTCCCTGTGTTTGCATGGTTCTCTCTGGCTTGCTCCCAAAGTACGAAAATAACATGCAGTATAGTTTAATTGGTGACTCTAAAATTGTAATGAGGACTTGTCCACCTTTCACCCAATAACACAACCCACAACGCTGATAAGGATAAGCAGTTACAGAAAATTAATGAATAGATACACAAATCAACCATAAAATAATAACCACTGACAGGTCAAGTCAAAATAACAGACATTATTTCATTACAATGGAACCTGTCAGTGGTTGGGATAGATTAGGCAGAAGGATAACATTTTGTACCAGTGTTGAGGTGTTGGAATCAAGAAAAATGGGAGAGCCTAAGGATCTGAGTCACTTTTACCAGGTTCAAAATTTGGATCGCAGGACCACTGGGTCAGAGCATCCCCAGTACTGCAGGTTATGTTTGGTTATTCAGGTTTGCATCAGTTAGCACCTACCAAAGTGGTCTATAGAAAGGCAATTGGTGAACTTGCGCCAAATACTCATTGATGCATGTGGGGAAAAAAGGCTTGCTTGTATTGCCCAATCCCAAAGAGGAGGTAAAGTAACACAAATAGCTGAAAAAGTTAGTAATAAGTCCAATCGAAATGTGTCAGAACACATGGTGCATCGCAGAGCTGCTTTCATGACAAAAAGTGGATCTAAAAGTGCATTAGGACGGTGTTTTTTATGGTTATGATTGATCGGTGTTAATGTACTTCAATGAGTCAGTCAAGATAAATGAGAAATCAGTGTATGAACACATTAATCATATATTATATAATTAAAATCATGTATTTTATTTTGTCTAATTATAGATCTCCTCTAGGAGTGAAATACTGATCCTATTCATTGAAATGAATTGCATTAAGATAAATAATGAAGGCTTTAATACTGGATCTTAACTGTGCTGTTAAATTTTGCTTGATCTGGAAAAACAGCAGAGTTGTAGGTTTAAGGCAATAAAAATAGATTCTGAAATGCACACATTCGCCTGATCCTGCTACTACTATGACAATTTGGCAAAGTTAGTTAGGCAGAATGTGGCATCTAAAAAATATATGATGTTTTAAGGATATGCAGACAGCAGAGCCAGAGTAGAAAGCACACACCTGTGTCTGTGAAGGTCTGAAGGTGCAGCTGAATGACTGCTGCAGCGAGTCGAGGAATGGTTGGATCTTGTACAGGCCCTGGTTGCTCCCCTGTGATGGTCGGAAAGCCACAATGTGGAAATACTTGAGAATCTTCTCAAAGCGTGCCTGGCTCATTTTTAAGGCAATGCTTCGGTTGCTGAAGAAGCCCGAGCTCCAGATGCTGAGTACCGATTCACAGCGCTGCACACTGGTGGAGATGACAAAGCCCAGGAAGGACTTGATCTCCTGGGCTGTGACAGGACGCCAGCCTTCATCTGATCCGAAGCGCACCTGGAACTTCTTAGCATACATGTTAGTCTGGTTGACCATGTTTTGGATGCAATTGTCTGGGACAAAGAGCTGGAAGAAATCCAAGGTTGTGGCAGTGGCTGGCATCTTCTGAGCAGGACCTGGATCAGGACAGGAAGGTAAAAAATTATGATGGAAAAAAATGGACAGCCTGATAGATTGAGAGTCCCATATGGGACACATAGAAAAAACTGTCACTCAATCCAAGTTTTAAACTCTCACCTTCAATTTTGTTTTGGTAAAGAAACAATCCAAAAAATCTAGGTTGCACATAAGATGGTGGGGTGATGGTGTAATAGTGTGGTAACAAAGAGGTAATAATTGTGTAATACGGTGTATTTACCAAAGGAATAGCTAAGTAATTACAGTAATTACACTAATTACAGGATGCTTATAAAATGGTTATAGTTGATTTAAAGTGTGGCAATAAAGAAGTAATACATATTTAATAACATGCAATTATTAAGTAATAGTTTGCTATTAACAATGGGTATAAATGTGTAATATTTCACTGGAATTGATTTAACAGGGCAATAATAGCCCCAAAACAAATGGCAATAATGAGGAAACTTTAAGATGGAAAGGAGGTACAACTATTTGGTAATAGTACAATAATTTTTTGGTAAAATGTATACAATAAAATGGTTATATCAGTGCAATATTTGAATTCAGAAAATGGTAATAAGGGGATATTATTATTGTAATGACATGATAATAATGAGGTAATATAGGTTGATCATTTCTCTGTATTATAGGCCAATATCAGCGTAATACCTTCCAAGTAAGATTAAATTTGATAATAACCATATTATAATGCTGAAATTCATCCAAACCTTATAGTCCAAACATTCCCTTTTGTTTGAAGGTAATACTGTACAAATTGTATGTTTAATCTTGTGACTTATTACCTGGAAACACTTGTGGTAGTTTCTGTGTAATAACAATGACTCAGTGCTGCGGAATGCAAAACTAGGCTATAACTTATATATTACTTTGGTAATTACATGATATTACATAATTATTACCTATTTATTACCACGCTATTACCTCACTATTACCATTTTATTACTGTTGCAAAGTGTTGAGGGTGGGGTGTTAGTTAGAACGCTTGTCAGCTTTTTTGTGATAAGCAATTGATAAATGGTTGAAACAAAGAGTTGGCTATGCGGAAACAGCAGTCTCGCCTTTTTTTTATCTTAAATCAACAGTGAAACAATTGGATTTTGTATGCGTTTCCTGTTTTTTTGAATTATTTCTATGTAATTTTTTTCCACTTTAACAAAAGACAAAAGGAATATAAATAGCAGAAAACAAAGAAAAAAGAAATCCGCCCTATGAACAACAACTAATACTGTCAAGGGACAAATAAGTCAGGGTCTGTGCAGGAAGGAGTCCAAGGGACCCCAAAGTTTCCAAATTGTGTTGATTTATTATTGAAATCATCATCAAATCAATTTTTCCAGAGGGAGAAGAGCTGATATCTCTGATTTTCCACATATCAACTTTGGGACCTGTTGCGCGGTCCATCGCAGCAAGATACATTTCTTGGGTTAAAGTTACAGAAGTATAAACAAATGTTTAGTTTCCATGTCAAAAAGATTGTCCCAAAACCAAAGAATTATGGTTTAATAGGTAAATTGAGGGAGACCGTGTAAAACAGAGTGAAAATCCATCCAGAATTCCTGTCTGTGGTCACATGAACAAAACAGATGAATAAAGTTACCTTTGTTTGTTTTACATTTATAAGAGCAATATAAATTTAACTAAAACATCACATGATCGGTTTTTTTATCGCTCATTCAGCAGGTCATGCCAATATATTGTCAACGTGGGAGTCAATTAAGCTTGTTGGTGATGGCGCCCTACTTTTAATTGGTGAGGGATCCTACACTCAGAGGGGGGAGATGGGGTGGTGGGACACAGCACAGGCATCAGGTCTATATAGTTACAGGCCTATTCATCCTTACAAATTTGAACTGTCAAATAGTTCCTGAAAGTTAATGTCTCTCCAATGGAGACCAGGCATCTGTCCACTTACCTCCTGCACCCCAACGCTCCATCTCCGTCTTCTGAAGATCCGAATATGTCATTCCTTCCCGTTATATCATGTGTATTAAAGTGTGAATACCGGACCAAAGCCCGAATGGCCTCATCAGAGCAGGTCGGGATTAGATAATTATTTAGCAAATATTCAGGGGTTTAAAGGGATGTTCGCCCAGGGCGCCACACAAACTAAAACCGCCTATGTCCGATTATCCCAAAGAGGGATGCTGACAAGGAAGTCACATTTGTCAAGTCATTTTTCTATTTTCTAGATTAAAGGGGAGTATTTCCTGTTTTACTGCAACAGTTATTTTCCAGTGTCGCATTTTGCTTTAGACTTCCTTTTCTGTTTGCCTCCGTTAGATTTTTAATAATCTGTGTGTTTCCTCTTCTAGTTGGCAGTTCATAGTTTCAGACTTGATACTTTCTGACTCCCTGTGTACTTATCTGCTTTATGTAAGATTCTTTGTAATTATGACCGATTGTTTCTTGGACCTACCTTTTCTCTCATGGTTTGTATACATTACAATGGATTTGGAATAATCTTACTGAATATGTTCAGTCAAGATCTTTTGTAATCGAGCTACGGATACTGTTGCTTTTCAACAGATTCTTTTGTTAATTAATGGCTGAACTCTACCCTCCATGTTTTGTGGCTCATGTCTGTAATTGGGTCCTATTTCTTTGAAACCCAAAATTATAGTCTATTAACATTTAAGGTAATTCACAATTCAAATACCTTAATGTAAATTACTGTAAATAGAATAATTAAATGAGTTTTTCCAGTGGAGAATCCTACTAGATGGCAGAAAGCCTTTCCTTTTCCTTTCCCCTCCACTCATGTGGTCTTATTCACTCGTTAACTGAATGGAAAGTCACATACACTACAAAGGTACTGATACATTATGTGTGCTTCTCTAAATTAGAGATTTTCTCACCAGTTGTTGAATCTATTAGAGGGAATGTGGACGTTTAATAACTTCTGTCTCAACTGAACAGCACAATCACATTATTGGAACAGTAGAGAACAAGATTTTCTCTCTCTATCCTGTGTCTTTTACTGGGTTGCTTCCTGAAAACAAAATAATAAACTGAGTGAACACTTCTGGTGGAGTCTTCAATTGAGTTAAAGGTTTCATTAAAGAATTTAATCAAAACAGCAACTTGTGGAAGAGTATGAGCGGTGGAAAAGAAGCCAGAGTTGAGCACAAGTACGCCCACAAAGCTGTTGCTTGCAGCCAAGACTGAAATAGCCAGTGCATGGCTGAAAATCCACTAATTTGCATTCCATTAGACTTGAAAGCTAAATGTAAAATCCTGTGTGCCTTCCACTGGGTGAGGCACTCCTTGATAAAAACATCATACATTAAAATTGTAGGTCCGCCAATGCAAAATGACTCACTTCAGCTGATCTTGGAAGTCAAAAATCCAACCGGAGAAGCACTCGTCATTTTATAGATGACGAGTGGAATTGTTTCTATGCTATTGAGTGCTTTCTCCATAGCTTGATCTTCATACAACCCATGACTGCCGATCCTCAGTCTAGCCTGCATTACTCTTACAACTGGATCAAACATTTACATAATAGTAGAAGGCGCCAATACAACCTCTAACACAACACAAGTATTGGTAGACTTCAGCTCTGATAGTGGGCCGCACCAATGAACTTCCCAATTAGAATTGATGATTTATAGTGAAACAACTGCTCTAAACACCTACGTAATTTTGATATTTATGTATTTTAGTGTGACTTAGATGTTCGGTCCACCAATTATCTACTTACAAATAAATTTACGGAAGTATCATATTTTTTCACAGGTGTAGGGGTAAGGAGTTTCCTTTTTTTTTGTACAAACACTTTTAAAGTTCTACATTGGTCCACCTCTATGAGCTGATTTGACACTAAGAGGGAAGCCCTGATGTAGAAACTTCCTCCATTATTCATTTTAAACTCAATGTAAGGCACAGCAGATAAGTAATCTCTCAGGATTATAAGCTGCTTTGGTTTCTCTATTGTCGAGCAAGAAACATCTGCTTAAGAGAGCTTTTTAAAACCATGAATTTAAAAAAAGGACAGATTATAATTCAGTTGAGGGTATAAATCCTTCAAGCAGACCAAACATGCTCAGTTTTTAGCAGGAGTGTTTATTTTTAAAACTCTAGTTATGATATTGAAAAAACATTTTCTGATGTCTGTATGACTTGTAGGAATTAAGTATAATGTAGTATATCTTCCAATAAAAACCCATTAATAACATTTTAACTAGGGCTGCACAATTTGGGGAAAAAGTCATATTGCAATGATAGTGGACAATATTGCGATTTGCGAGTTGACTGTCATATAGTGGTCATAAAGGAGAATGCAAACATCACTGATCATTTTGAGAATGTTTTTCAGATAAATCACTGAAAAAAAGCACAGCTGATCTGTGTCTCTCAATCCTCTCATGACGTCTTTATATTAATATGATGCACGATTGACGGACATGTTTGACAGCGCCGCTTCAGGGTCAGACAGAGGAGTCGGGAACAACCTCAGGCTTCCTTGAAGTAAACCTGCCAGCGATTAGGTCAGCTTCACAAAGTAAGTTACCACGTTAACTGACTCAGATCTTAACGTATCCAGCTTTTTGGAACAGAGTTTCCCTCAACTGAGGCTTAACCAACTCGGAGTCTTCAATAAACCTCTTCATGGAGTACCCCCAGCTCACCGCCGTTATCCTAGACGGCGGTGAGCTGGGGGTACTAACTCGCATCACAGACACCAATTGGCCATTTCTTTATTGTGGGCTTAGACAATGAACAAAGTCCAGACCAAAAGAGAATATGTAGTCACCTTCTCTCAAACATGTTTTTCCGGAGCCTTTTTCATGTAATCGCACAGGCTGACCTCGCGATTGTCGATTGCGATTCGATAATCTGGAAACTCTAATTTTAACAACAGAATTTAGTAAAATAATCACATTTTAGTCCAACTTTATATGGCGAGTACGACAATGTCATCATTTACGTAGGCTAATTTTTTATGGAATAACTCAACTAAATGTAATGTTACCTTACCAAACCTTAAGTTTGGTAAGGTAACCAACTTTTTTGCGCTAAAGTTGGTTACCTTACCAAACAGTCAGTAATTATACCTTAGAGTAGCCCTCATATTAAATGAGGATATTATCAAAATTTGGATATAGAGGCAACATGAAGACATAACCGACAATCTCAGGGTCGGGAGATAAAATGACACGCAGAATACCAGTAATCTATCAAATGCACTCAATGAATAAACACATTCTGATTCCCTACAAGATCATGGTAAGGAGGTTATTTAATCTGAGATATGGATGTTTATTCCATAATCCTCAATTTGGGCCATTGCCACCCCTCCCACACTGCAAGGAAATACTCTCATACTGAGATGAAGATAACGCATCGCCTATGAACCACATTTTTATGCAAGGAAAAAGCACAACATAGGTTCATACTTCTGCTATTTGTTCAAAACCAAGGAGAAGCTGCTCCTGTAAATGTAAGGAAACCCGCAACCAACTGGTTGTAAGTATTTTGTATGAAATGAGTCAGTACTTTATGAAAGTAGCTGTTGATATATGTACAGGGTGCACGGTCTCTGAGGAGAGGAGCTGCCACATCAACACTTTGTTTATATTAGCACTGTCAGTGCTAGACAGGTGGACACACAGATTATCAGAGAAGAGACACAAAGACAAAGAAACCCAGTCTCAGGATAAAAATATCTCTGATAATACCACTGTGTTCCAACTTAGTGGAAACCTCATCAGATCTATATTATTCAGTCCCATTCCATGCCATTAAAATCAGTCAAGGAAAAGGTTATACTAGATCTCAACCCTGATAAAAAAAATCACTAATAATCTCTACCAACCACACCACATTACCTGTCTCCTGAGCTTTGGTCAATAGCAAAGCTAGTCAAATATTACACAACAGAGCCGGATGTGCACAGGAATACAGAACAACCTGCAACATTTCCCTCACCAGAACCTTTTTAATAAAGAGCAGTTCAGTTTTGTTCAGCACCAGATTGTTTTGCATAAATAAACAGGTTTCACTCACATACCTGTTCCCTATATTACAATGCAGGAAGTAGTAGTAATCAGAACAGATCTTGGTTTAGCTCAGTGTCCTGCTCAGTAATTCTTCTCCCTTAGAAAGACATTCCAACAACCTTCAACTGGCTTCAATATTGGTTCCCCTAAGCATGTCACAGTTGGCTGATACCACATGGCGTTGTCTCCTCAGCTAAGGTAGAAGAAGAAGAAGACAAACAACTAAACAAAACCTGACTGGATGTACAATTAATGTAAGTCTCATTGAAGAAAGACATCGTCCAAACAAATTCAAGGTTCTTTTGAGATTATGTATCATGCTGATTCAGATATGAGCTCTGTTAAATAACAGGGGAACGGGCCGAGGCTAGCACTAGTGCAACATTGGGCATAGAGATGGAAGTCCTGTTAAAACCTAAATAATTAAATTAATAATTAAAGGGCTCCATGTCAGATTCCAAGATTTACACCTCTGCTGACCAAGATTCTGTTCTGTGGAACAATGGTGAACATTGTGAATTCATCACTTAAAAGGAAATCCAAAAGAAAATACAAGAGGAAAAAGTCTCACTATCTGTGAGAAAACTGAAGCTTGGGCTTCACTGGACATTACAAAAGGACATTGATCCTTTGTAGACCTCAACGTCCGCCAAGACTTGGTTTCAGGGGAAGTTCTGGAACATTCTGTCATAACAGTTACAGTTGCCTGATTTGAATCCCATAGAAAATCTCTGGTGGGATTTGAAGAAAGTACTTACAGCACATCCATATTCTAACAGAATTGGAAGACGTTTCCCATGAGGAATAAGCAAAGACTCCTCAGGGTAAAAGAAAAACAGTGTTCTGCAAAGTTCTAGAGAGACTTGTCATAAGGGGTTGAGACTGCAGTGAATAATTCTGTGGAATCTATTGAAGTAAGCTACTAAATTGGTCTTGTGTGATTTGATTGTAGCACATAGCTGAAATTACACATCTGTTAAAAAACCAAAGCAAATGCAATGGGATGGGGGTGGATACGTTAGCTTCTAATGTACGTGTGTATAGCGCTAGGACAGAGATATCGTGATCTTTCTTTTTATCAAACAGCATGTCTCCATGCACTGCCTTGAAACACGAGCACATGGTGTCCGTCTGTGCCACAGCACCTTGGGGTAAAGTCTCAAAGGCTTCCCCTCTGACTTCCCAAAGCATTGAACAACGCAGTGTCATGCTTCTCTCCATCACTCAGACCCAAAGCTTTCAGGCGATATTTGGGGCATATATTAATGAGAAATTGGCAGAAAAGCACGACTTTTGGAGGCATACATACAACAATGACCTTACTCATTTGATCATGCGTTACGCCTCACCGTATGTCTCTTTGTACGTCGGTACCGTGACATCCTGCAGCCCCTCAATCCAGCCCTCCTCCTCTGCCTGGCAGCGGGACAGCGAGCCCGGGGGACCGGCTCCACCGCCGCCGCCGCCACCTCCTCCGGCTCCACAGCCATGCCCGCTCTCCTTCTCGTTCCGTTTTTGGTTGTGATTTTTCGGTTGCTGCTGCTCCTCTTCGCCTAACTCGGCAATGTAGTTGTCGGAGTCGGAGTCTCCGGAGGTGCTGTAGAAGGGATTGTCGCTGCTGTCATCCCCGGACTCGCCGAAAACGTCGTCGGATATCTGCAGGCTCTCGTACCGGGAGCGGGCCGCTTCCAGGAGGGACAGCGCCTTCCGCCCGCACTCCGCCATCTCTCTCTCTGTGGTGAAGCTACCCTCGCTCACCCGTTTCTCGTTTCTCGTCCCTCACCCTTCCAGTACCGAGCAAGTGGTCACGATACACCCCCCTTTCCTGTCCTGTCCTATCTGAAGCCCTCCAAGCTGAGACGCAGAGCCCGGCGGACAGGTATGCGTGATCCGGCAGAACTGTCCGCCTCAAGGGTACTGAAATATTTCTGTCCACAGAGCTGCGCACTGGGCAAAAACGGGACCGTGGTGGCACAGCATCCGGGTTGAGAGAGCAGTTATTTCTTACAGAGAGTATTTGCTGCCTCTGTATCAGCTGACACCACAGCTTAGCCTGTCATCCAATAAGATGTATTTTCTCATCCAAACTCACAGAGGAGCGGTCGCCAACATGTGGGCGAAATATCATCATCTGTCAGGGGGATAAAATGGTGGACACGAAAGGGTAGTACGACCGGACTGACGTCATAAAAGAGAAAAATGAACAATTACTGGGTATTAAAAAAAAAAAAAAAATTTAAATTATGTTTATATTATTATGTTCTACAAGTTCAAACCCTTTTTGCACGTATATTCTTCAGTAAACATGCAATAGTTTTCTCCCTACAAGGTCAAGTTGTAACTGTAAGGCGTTCCTTAGCATAGTGGTTCCCAAAGACTGGGTCATGATCCACAGGTTATTGCGGGTCAGGAATCTATATTTGTGTCACTAAATAATATAGTTGTGATTCTTCTTTGCTATTGTTCCTGTAGGGACTACCTCAAGTTGTAGCATGGGCTCATACCACTGGCACCTCTTGGTATATTCCTGCAAGTGTCTCATTGTATGGGGCGGGACTTCCGGTGGCATCCCTATAAATGCCATAGATGCCAAAGGGTTCTTGTAACTGTTTGCAGCAATTATCACTGACTGGTTGAAGCATCAGAGCTCTGCATAACATAACTGAAGCGGTTTGAAACTGAATACATATCAAATCCTGCCTTATGACTTATGACATTTTGAGTCATAAGTCTTTATGTTTTACTTTATTTTTTAAGGCCTTACAAACTTTCATAAAACTTGTAATGAAAGAACTCTATTTTGATGTGGTGATACGATCATTCAAGAGTAGCTGATTTGAAAGCCGGCTTGAATGCCAGCAACCACATTTGTCATTAAAATTCAATTTTGCTGCCTTCAGGATTGCATAAAAGTCTTCCTCTTATACTCTCTATCAACGAACATAATTCTGATGGGATATTTTAATATGCATATGGACAATACTAAAAACACACTCACAAGAGACTTTACAACCTGCCTGGATAGTTTTGGACTAGAAAAATTCATACTAACACCAAAGACCACATTCTTGATCTCATCTGCTGCTCCAGTTTTACTCCTCTTCTCAGTGTTCTTCTGTTGACCTGTCCATATCTGACCATAGCCTGGTGTCCTTCAAGGATATCTTATCAGTCTCCAAAACTAACCCAACTCGTTCCATCTCCTTCCATAAAAGCAAGAACATTGACTTACCTGCTCATTCTAACAGGCTTGATAACCACCCCCGGAAAGACAATTTACCCACAATTGATTATAAGAATGCCCTTTCTTCAGCTTAAACAGTATTCTGCTGACCTTATCAGAACAGTCGGTAATTAGACAGGTCCAAACAAACTTATCAGATCCGGTGAAGGGAACAAATTTGTCAGTTTTCCACTGTAAACATAATTTTGAGACCACCTTAGACTATTTCTTTTCACATGTACTCCACTGCGCACTGCAATGCCTTCCTGTTCTTCTTCAATGCAATAATTTAAAAAAATCACCAACACTTTGCCTTTATAAAGCATATAGCATTATGCCCACCTTATCCAGCCTCATCTGACCCCCCTTCTTTCCATTTTCCAGTTTTCAACACCCAAATGTTGCTGAAATATGTGTTCTCGTTTAAATATCCAAATTTTCCACCTCTACCAACACACCTGGTCGAAGTGTATCTACCCTCCTTGTCCTCCCTCATCACTGACATTATCCACTCCCTTTTTTTTTCTTTCTTCGAAAGTCTTGAAAGAAGAGTTGCAGATCAGCCCCCCTGACAATAATCAGTTTGAGGATTTGAGGATACAGTCCGGTTTTTGCCCCCTTCAAAGCAGAGAGACAGCTCTAGTTAAGATCACAAAGGATCTGTTGATGGCTGCGGACTTTTAACCATCACCATACTCCTCGATCTCAGTGCAGCATTGCCTGCACCTCACATCATACTATACAGATTAGCTTTCTCTGGTTTCACATGCCCCCCTCTCACCTGGTTCAAGTCATATCTCTCAGTTTACGCAACTCAAAACCATCAGATCACAGCACTACCCAGTCACTACCGGTGACTGGGGAGTGTTCCTCTGGACTCTGTCTTGGGTCTTCTCCTTTTCATCATCTACCTCCTACCACTCAATCACATTTCCGGGAAATTCGGTATTCACTGCTACAGGGATGACCCGAATCTATCCGTCCTTCAAGCCAAACTCAGCACTTCCACCTACTTTCCTATTGGATTGTCTCCTCAAAATGAAAACCTGGTTCTCTTGTAACTTTCTAAAAACTCAACAGCAATAACAGTGAAGTTCTCCTAGTTGGCTTAAAAAGGCCCAAGTCAAGAGTCTGGGTGTCATCCTCGACAGCACATAATCATTTGGAGCACACATCAATAATAAAACTTGGTCTGCATATTTCCACCAATGCAATATTAAACTTCTCGGAACGTATCTAACACCTAATACCACCGCCATCCTCGTTGATTCAGCCATGCAGCCCCTCTCTCTTGAACTCTCTCGCACAAACCATCTGCGTAATTTACTCTCTCCCCACTTTCAAATCCGCCTGAAAACTCATCTATTTACCCTGCCTATTCTGTTTGATCTGTTTGGGGGGTTTTTTAACCCATTTTTAGCTTTTTATTGCTTATCATTTCACTAATGTCCTGATATTTGTTGATTTTATTGTTTTATTTGTAAGGTGACCTTAAGTGTCTTAAAAGATGCCCATAAATGAAATTAATTATTCTTTTATTTCTTCATTTCATTCTTTTTTTTAAGAATGATAGATTTTTCTATATTGACATATATTCAATATCTTTTTAAAGGTTGTTAATAGTGAATTTTAATTTGCTGCTGTTGCTATTACTTGTCATTAAAATATTTTTAAACATGTCTCAAAGTTTAAAGCATCATCCTATGAGGAGAGCCATGTTAATTTGATGCCTTTAATCTTCACATGATTACTGTATTTTATTTTTTCAGACTTAGGTTAGTGAAACACCAGCAGGTCTCAGGGCAAATCTTTCAGCGCCATCCACAGGTCCACTGCAGAATGTAAGATGAATGAACTTTGGAGGATTTGAGGCTTTGAGAATTTTGAAAATTGTGTGAAATTCGTTGTATTCTTTTTAAAGATGTATGTATCTGAATCAAAATTATTAATCACCATATTTATCTGGTTGTTCATCAGGCGCCGTGATATGATATCTTATTACATAACATGATATGTGTCACAAATCAGCAAACACACTCTATGGCTCTAGCTGACTGGTGCTTGGTGGTGGTGGAATGGACAAAAATGAGAAAATGAACGCCCTTGGGAAGGTAATGATGTCAACTTTACTGCAATGTTTTTCTTTTTCTTTTTAAAGAAAAAAAGATGAACATAAGTTCTGCGTTGAGCTTTTTGACAAAATAAACTACAAACTCTATCCCAAATTTGAGATACAGTAATATCCGTATATACCCCATATACAGTAACGGGGTAGAAAAACAGCGGAATAACTTCTTTATTACTGTCATTCTCCCTCATATTAAAACAAGTAAAAGATGCACCTATTATTTTTCATGTAATAGTGGGCTTTTAAATATATATGGAGTATTCCTCTTCATATATATATATATATATATTTTTTAGATCTCGAAAAACCTTGTTGGTCTTTTTACCCTGTCACGTAAAATGAAACAGGCGTTTCCAGGCGTTTCCTCAAATTTCTAAACATTATACAGAAAGGGTAACAAGAAGAATATATCATCTATTTATCATGTACAGCTATACACACTACAACATAGTGAAATTATTTCTCTGTATTTGGCCCATCCCTGAGGGAACATTGGGCAGCCCCTTTGAAGCGCCCGGGGAACAAAGTGAAGAATCCCAAATTTGCAGGGATTTATGGTCCAGGCTGCATTTTGTTTTGCCCAAAACTGCTACACTCTTTACCAGCCTAGTTCTTACAGAACTTGTCTTGGGTTTTCAGCAAATTTTCTGGTCCGCTGCGTAACCCAAAAATTAATATAACAAAATCTCTCAATTTCATTAGTATCTATTAGCAGCTGTACTTCAATGTTTATTTTTCGATCTGTGTGACTGTCAGAGACACATTATTTTTACTGAAATTTCATTGAAATGGCTTGTTTTATATTTTCTGTCATAATTTCATAAATCTTTGAATTGATAGTCATTAAAACTTATTAAAAACGTAATAAGATTTTGATTTAAGCTTTGTCAAAAATATATTACTATAATGTTTGATAAAAATGTAGTGCTCTTTATTTCAAGGTTTTATATTTATATTGAGTTTAATAGGTCACTGGGCCAGAGTTTAGTCAACGGCACACGGTGCATTATGGGTCCAAAGCAAAATACCTGCAGAGGAAAAATTGGCCCCAAAATAGCCACATTCTGCACGGCCCAAGAGCTGCATATGTTAATTTGTGATTTTTTACTTCAATTGGCATCTGTGTGCAAAATTTGTTGAAGTGCCTTTGGCTGGACAGATGAATTTTCTCTTGCTGTGTTAACGTGTTTGGACCTGTCTATCAACAGATACTAACCTGAAACACTTGATTGTTTGGACCTGTCTAATCACCGACATTTGCTTGAGACTTTAAAAATAACTGAAAGTTGTATATTTGAGCCGTTCCATTTCTTGTATGTTATTTTTTTTGTAGTTTTCACGGCGTCCTATGGATAAAAGAGAATAAGTCGTCCAAAGTAATTTGTACGATGTGTGGCCATTATTTCATTGGAGAGGTGTACTTGCATTGAACACGTGACGCCTGTATGGCTTAGTGTCCCAAGTGAAGACAGGCGTGTCCACGACGAGTAAGGAGGGAGGAGGGAGGCATGGCTGGGGCCGGTGTAACCAGAGAAGAAGTTAGTGAAGTAGGGTGCAGTGTCAAGGGTTAAGAGGGGAGAGTCTCTCCCGGTGGCAGGTGGAGTGTACCGAGTTTTCACCACCAGAGGGCAGCACCGGTGTGGACTAGATTCATTCATTCATTCATTCAGTCATTCATTCATTCATTCATTCAGCCTATCCCATTCAGGGTCGCGGGGGGTTGGAGCTTATCTCAGCTAACATCAAAGGGGACAGGCTCCAATTCTGTAAATACTCTCCACAGGCAACAGCGTGTGAGGGTTTCATCCCATCGCTGTCAGCACAGGAGACTGCGGCTCCGCAGACGGCGCCAGCTTTGAATGTGCTACCCTGTAGCACAAAAAAAAACAAGTTTTTTTTTAATGACAGTAATTGTGTAACAAATAACCCCTTTGTTAATTACAACTCAATGTAAATATTATAAATGGTGTTAGATATATTAAATGGCACTTGATATTTATATTTGCACTTTAACAACTTTCACATGCATTTTTATGGCACTTTGCACCTTAATTACAATACTGGCACGTGAAATTGTTTAATTAGCACTCACCTGTTCCATGTCTCCTCCAGGGGGTTCTGGCCAAAAGTATCCCCAGGCAAACAAACACTTTTTTATAGGTTCTGGGAGGGATATTCTGGATTGACGTTCAGAAATTTATTAAAATGAGATCTGGACAGGACATTCAATTCCAAGAGAGACATTGATTTGTTTCTTGTTGTTTTCAATGGGCTTGTTCTAGAAAAGTATTGAAGTTTTTTTGAGCCATTGATTTTGATTGGATCCTTTTGTTTTTTTAAGGTTAATTTCATATTCATAAAGGAAAATGAGCCGACACAAAACCGAGCTTCATCCACTTTCAGCAAGAACTGAAGCAATACTTCACCACAGTGAAGGACACTAGTAATACGAAAGAAATGAAAACAAGCTGTTTGATTGAGAAATTTCAGTTGTCTTATTTTTTTACTTTGTTCATTTTATTTCTATATTTTTGTATGTTCTCCTGTTCCCCTGGTGAACATAATTCTTCTATGTTGTTGGTCTAAATAAAGTTATTTTAAAAAAAAAGAAAGTGTTAGTTATTTTATGCTAAAACTCAATTAACTCACTGGTTGCAGCAGATGGCTGCCAGCTGTTCCTAATGAATGGATTCAATTCACAGAACAACTTGTATAATTTTATGTGATAAAATAAAGGTATCTTGTGTATTCTCTAAAACAAGGTTGTGAGGATAAGAAAAATCATGGCATGCCTTTTTTTAATTCACAAAGAAAATTAATATATGCCCATTAGGTACTCTAGATTATGTTCTTTAAGGCTATGTTAAATAGTTTAAATAATCAAGCGGCTATAAAAATCTATTGAGCAAAAAAAGCCATTCTTTATTCAGGCGTAACCTGTCTTTACAACCGCACGACATTTCCCAGAATGCCCATCGTAAAGTCAAAAAGACCACATCATCAAAATGCGCCGTTACTCTGGCAACGTTTGTATCCTATCTGTCCTTTCCTATCCTATATCCTTGGTTGGTTGGTTGGTATTAGCCACTTAGCTTGATTCTTGGTTCGAAAACTACCAAATGAAATGCCAAAATTAAGGTAGGCAACAATTTATTTCATTTTTCATAATTTTAGTACTGTGGCAGAAATAGAGATTTGTTGAAAAAACGTGTCGCATTTGTTTTACTATGTTAGCTCAGATACGCTATGGGAGCTGGCTGCGGCAGAGGTCCATAGTCGGGAGACTGAAGGTGATGAAGAGGAGGGAGGTAAGACGGTCGGTGAGAGGACCGTGATTCTGATGGGGAGTAAAGCAGGGGTAAGTTTCAGAGGCCATCACGCTTGTCTCGTTATAAGCTGCTTAATTACAGCCAGTAAGCTACCATTCGCCTTTTTCAGGGTAAAACGTCCATTCTACTCCGGTGCCTTGACAGGTGAGTGTGTGTTGGCTAGGTGATCACCCATTTAAACATAAAAAGTACTTACTTACTTACTTACCTATTCACTCACTCTTAGACCTAAGTTCATATCAAGTTCCCAGACTAATGTTGAAGAGACATTTCATCCTAAACTCAATTGAGCACACCAAAGACAAACAAAGGGTTTGTGTGTCTGTGGTCACACACACAGACTCACACACTCACACACGACATTAATATACCTTCTTTTTATTCGCCAGGGATGAACTCTCCAAGCCAACTCTGGCACTGGAGTACACTTTTGGCAGACGAGCCAGAGGACACAACACAGTAAGGAAGTCTTCTTAGTTTGGGTTACTTGAATACCCTTTATAAATGGGACAAAAACACACATCAAATAATCCTGAGACATTTGGTGTAAATTTGTAGGAAGGACGAATGTGAAATGTCAACCTATGTAAACAGCCATTGAAGACAGAAAAATTTACTCATCAAACATACTGGTACTCCAGCACAAAGACCACAAAAAAACAGGCTTACTGTTAGAGTTGTGATTAAGTAAAGTATGTTTAAGTCAAATAGGCTTTTTAGCCAGATCCACTGATTTACCATCTTGCTAGAAAATAATGTGCTTATTTGTAGTAAAAGTTGCAGAAGCATTCAGGGAATATATAATTGTACATAACGTGCAACTTAATATACAATTTTGTGATGAAATATGAGATTCTCGTGGTTTCTTCTTTCAGCCTAAAGATATTGCCCACTTATGGGAGCTGGGTGGAGGGACCTCTTTATCAGACCTGGTCCAGATCCCCATCACTCCTGCCAGCATAAGGTAGGCCGCTTACTCCTATCATTAAGTCTTCTCACTAATGCATTTCAACATTTCCACACTGCAGGTGTTTTTTAAGAGTAAGTGCAGTTTTCAAAGGTTTCATGTGAGTAAATTCCATTCGTCTTTGTCTCAAATAAGTGTTGTTTTAACGGCCAGTAAAGGAATGGGTTTCTTAGTTCAAGCCTGAGTGCAACTAGTCCTTTCTCTCTTAATCAGGTCTTTCTCTGTCATCCTCGTCCTGGACCTGTCTAAACCCAATGTCCTCTGGGGAACCATGGAGAATCTGCTGCAGGCTGCACAAGCTCAGTTTGAAAATGTCTTTTCAAAAACACAACAACAACAGAAGACCACAACCGGAGCCCAATACCAAGCTTTCCACTCAACGGCACGCATTTTACCGAAAGACTACCCTGTGAGACCTCATCTAACTACACACCAGATATTATATTAACAGAATCTTTTCTTATGTCCATACTGGAGCAACATTTTGAAATGCAGACTACAACATGGGTTATGCTCATACTTCAATACTTATAGGTCACATATTAAAATTAAAATCTTTTTGTAGATATAGGATGAGTAATATTTTTCTCCAGATGTGTAAGCTAGTTATCTGTATTCTGAGTTAATTGTGACTCTGTTGACAGGACAGAGAGCTGATTAGTCCATTTCCTGTTCCTCTATTGATCATTGGCAGCAAATATGACATCTTTCAGGTAAAAAACTCAAACTCTTGATGGTGGGTTGTATAAAAATTGTTTTATGACATTTTAAATGTTTTTTAAAACACTCACTGTCACTGTCATTTAGTTTGGTCACAGTTACATTGGTGTTAGCTGTCAATTTCCTTTCATCATTTTCTTTTGGATCCAGGAATAATATGTCACACATTTATGCGAGAACTTCTTTTTCCATCTGTGTTGCAGGAATTTGACTCTGATAAGAGGAAGGTGGTTAGTAAAACATTGCGTTTTATTGCCCACTACTTCGCAGCGTCTCTTATTGTAAGTCTGTTTTGACTATTGACGTGGACTATTTATAATTATCATAACGATTCATCACAACATACTGTGATCAACTTTTTGCACTTTTTAATCTTCTTTCGCTTTCTCTTTTAATCTGGTGACTTCATTTTATCAACTGCTACCATTCCTGTTTCCTTTTTATTTTAATTTTATTTCTATGTCTGATCTTGTTCTCAGTTCAATAGCACCAAGTCAGAGAGCCTCATGTCAAAAACAAAGAGCTTCTTCTCCCACCTGGCTTTTGGTCTGGACAGAGGGTGAGGAGGATATCCCGGGATCATACACCAACTATTACTGAATAAGACCCGCTATTCTTTATTTTTGTTAACACAATATGCTAAGTAGATTCCAAAAATTGCATTTCACCATTATTCTTAAGCAGGGTTTCTGGAGATTATACAATTTTCTGCAGGTCCCTAAAAATTTGAGGTCTGTAATTCGTATTTAATAAGAGCTTTTTCAGATTTGGCTATAATAAGAAAAGAAAGTAGAGTGAGAAAATGACGAGTTTGAAATTAATTTCAAACTATTTTAAACATAAATCATTGTATTTGTTACTTTATTATTGAATTAATGCTTTGTGTTTATTTCTCTTTTTCATGTCGTGGTCAGCAAAACAATGTCCTCTGACTCAACCAAGCCTCTCATCATTCCAGCAGGTTCTGACTCCTTCAGCCAAATAGGTGAGCACAGAACGACTCTGTGGCCAACAGTGGTTATACTTTTGACGACATTAACCTGTTATCGCTATCAGGTGCACACCACTGACTTAGGGTCACCTATTACATTAGGTTCCCCTCCAGTGACTGATATGGATATTAATTCTCTGCACGCAAAAAACCCCAAGGATCTCTGGAAAAAAGTCTACAAGCGAGTCTTTCCACCCGAGGTAGTTCAGGCACTAGCCTCTGATGTTTAAGAATATTAACAAAAACGGGTATTTCCTTGTTTAGAATATATATGTAACACGAGCGACAACCTCTGTAAAAAGACAGTTTTTAATATTTTTCTGTCCCTTGTGTTTTCAGGATGCTAATGAGCAGAAAGAACCGAAGGATCCAGCCAAAGACCCTCAGTACACTGAGCCTCAGATTGATGCCATGAGAGCCCAGAAAGACCAGGTTCTTGTCCAATCATGTGCTTGCATTCAGATTCAGTCACTGTTTCTGCTGCTTGAGGATCAGTGCAGTTAATATTATTTTCCTCATTAACGATGTATTATTTTATTCACCCGTAACCCATCTCACATGAATTAGAACCTACTCTGGAAACGGCAAACGGCAATCTGTGAGCATCACTAGACCTATCACACACATAAAACTCATCCCCCTCATCAATCAGTACATTTGCCCACATGGTTGGAACAGACGATTTAAGGCAAAGGGTCTTCTAGCCAAGGACTGCATACCTATCCCTCAGCGAGAAAAAAGAATTTTTTTCTCGCTGAGAAATAGCAAATTTAATAGAAAAGAAAGAACTATATTAGGGTGTTGCAGCAACTCCAACGAAGTAAAGTGACAATAGAAGAAATAACAAACAAAAAATATATATAAAATCACCAGGCACATGTACTAGTTGCTCTTAAAGGGAATGGGCAAATGGCAATATGGTTTAATATTAACTCCCAAAATACATCTATTTATTATTAAGGGATTAAATACAACTCCTTTGCATCTTGTACACAGATAATGCATCATTTAATTTCCACAAAGGGAGTGGACACTTAGACCATGCACCTTGGATTGTGAACTTGAAGTTCTGTGCACTCTGCTCCGCACATGTCTGAAACAAGTGTAATGTCCCAGAGTAACCCTCTGTCCTCCATAACCTGTAATGTTTCTGCCATGGCCTCATTAACAAGCTGTGATATACTGTAGCCTGCAGTTATAACCTCAGAGATTACTGCCCGGGTGCCACCCTGGCTATTGAACTGTGGGAACCTGTTGGAGTCGGAATGTTTTAATCAGTAACAGTCTCACCTGATGTGGATGCTGGTGATATTATGACCATTGGATCGTTGGAGTAACCAGCAAAAGAAACGGGGTCACGGTTTTTTCCAACTGAGTATGTAGAAAAACTGAAATCTTAAGGCCTGTTTGCTTGTCACGGCATTTTGTAAGCTAAAATCTTTCAACGCAAAAGTGCTAACTACAACATTAGCCAATGCTTGTTAATGCTTCAATCAAATACCCTCAACATGGTTTATGTGAAGTTTGCTTTGCTTTGGTCAGAAGCATGTGATATGTGATAACCATGTTGTTATATACAGTCTAATAACATATGTATTAGAACATTTATGTCTAATCGACATGACTGAGCTTCCGTATCCTTCGCATCAGTTTTTTTTACCTCTTACGTATTATATATTACATTCTCATCACAGAGTCAAACATCCGTCTGTATGGGAGTTGAATCAGTGCAATCTTTCATGTCCTGAACTGAATAGATTGAAGGCATTCAGGGCTTCTTCAAATACTCTTTAATCAATGGTTTGCATAAAAATATTCTGTCCTCTGTATGATGTAAAAATATTTTATTCTAAATTTTTTATTGTTTCCCTAATTGTTGGTCCTATTTCATAACCAAAAAATATAACAACCAAAAGTGACATATGTCCTCTTCCTTGCAGAGCTTGTGACATCTGGTGTTTAAATTTAGTGTTATTCACCAAATATACTATTGATATGATTATTTATTCATGTATTTCTTTGTATATGTTTGGTATTAGTGATCCTTAAAATATTTTAACAGTGAGGTCATAGAAATTAAACTCATGAGCAGGAAATAAATTTCTGTAGAGCCAGAGTTCTCCATTAGATGTCACAAGTCAGCTAACCAACCATTTCGAAGTTCAGACTAACTTGAGGAAAACTAGCCCAGTTGACCCACCTCTCTTGTAATAATATCTGGATTGATGTTTGACATTTAGGGTCCTGAAACTTATTTTATACTGCAGTGCTATGTCTAATGGATGATTGCTTGCCAGTGTTATGAATATTAACATTTTAATTGCATCGTATGTATATCGACCCTGTTTAGCATCATTAAGTTCCATCATGTCTTTGCAACAGTCTGCGCTTCCCCTTCTCTTATACTTAATGTTTCTCTTTTCTCCGTCTGATTTTCAGGATTTGGATCAATGGAGGAGGAACGCAGCCAAGACATGGAAGTGACTGCAGACATGAGGGACATTCAGCGTAATAGTCTCACACAAATTACACCACATACATAAATTCAGTGTATATTTTTTCATTATTTATTTCCCTTTGTATCATTTTGTATTTTTTCTAGCAGGTAAAATCCTCTGAATATACATATCAGTTTCTCATGACATATTTTAACACATCCAAACTATATGTATCTATATGTATGTATATATGTTAGAAAAATAAAGAATTTTACATTATTATGACATTCATCACTTCTTATTCACATCATATTACAATCAGCATATTTAAACAAATAAGTAATAGGAGCAGTAAACCTGTTGGACATTCTTTCACTTGGAATGTGCATGTTCTTCAGGTAATTAATGATACTTAACTTCACAATATGATTGAAAATAAGCTATATGTACCTCTTTGCGTGTTTTGTAAAATTATTCATTTGATTTTAGTATAGAATTTGCTTTGGTCAGAAATATGGTTTAAGCCCAATCAGTTAAAAAACAACATGTTTGTGATATTCTGTGTTTATTAGGCATATCAAGTGTCTTAATGTCCGTGGTAGCACCTCTGTCGACTATGATTAATGCTGTTGTGCTCTACAACTGGCAACCTTCAGCATGTTGTGCTTGCACCATTGCTCTGAACCATATATAAATTTATTGTAGAAGTCATTTCGGGAAATTCTTAGAAGTATTCAATGAATGTAAAAGAAAGGGCTAATTGCAAAAACAAGTGTGTTAGAAGCAGCCACACTTCATCATTATACCTCACCTTATCTGAATAACCCCAATTGTTAAATCTCTTGTAAAAGTTTAAACCTAAAACAGCTTTAAACAGAAGATCGTTCAAAAAAAAACCCCGTCCTTTAATGATGCACAAGTTTGTCCCTGACCTTGAAGCTGATCATACCCAGCAGCAGGAGGGCAGGGAGGAAGGAGTAGAGGAGAACAAAATCTAGAGTGTAGCGTGACAGCGCACCGGGATAGCCGTCATCGATGATCTGATTGCCGTGAGTGATCAGGCAGGCTGCCGGCAAAGGATTGGAGACGTCTACAGGAAAAGAACACAACAGAAAAAATGGTAACGGATGTCACAGCTTCAGTATCTCCTCCAAATGTAAATGAAATGTATTATTATTATTATTATTCTAATTAAACGCCCAACTCCTACATTTCGATCTTAGTAAGAGCATCAGAGATGATATGATAAAATGTCAAATTGATACATAGAAATCAATGTTAGTCAATCTTCAGTTAAAGATAATTCAGCTGTGAAGCACTTTTACTGGATTTGTAATGATGATTTTGATATAGGCCTTACAAGGAAAAAACATAATCCCACTGTTTGCCGCAGGTATGGATGTCAAGGCAAAGCACTTTGACCCCCTCAGACATCATAATGAGAGAATATTGTTATCATCAACAGCAACCGTGATAATACCATTGGAACAGAGAGAAGATACGGTGAGCTGAGATGTGTGTAAAGAGATAAATTTAGTGTGCAGCGTAAGGTAAATCAACTTACCGCATGTGAAGTTGAGTCCCTGGAACTCGGTAACTATGAGAAGCTCACAGCTGTACTTCTGGAAGGTCAGGTAGCTGAGCCACTGGAAGACTTGTGGCATTTGCTGGGTGCTTCTGTTAAGAGGAACAGAAGGAGATGAAGATTTGTTACCGGTAGAATATATCTGGAGAGCAGTTACAACACATTTATAGTTTCATGTACAATAAGTTTTGAAAAAGTGGATGTATTATAACACTAAAGCCTTGGCAGAAAGTTACTTAAACTCAGTAGGAGACTTAATGAGGGATGACCTTAACCTTGCTGTAAACACTATTTCACTGAGGTGTTTTGGTTAGGGGATGAATTTTCCGCACTGCAAATTCAAATCTAACTGCTAATTAGATATCCCCATGGATTCATCAGTTCCATGATCCAAAGTCAGACAATTATAAATTCTTTTTCGCACAAATTTATGTCAGTGAGTGAGACTAGAGCGAAACATTCAACGAAGCAAACTATCAGTGACAGGATGCATTCACTCTATGAGCGTGTGCTCAATCTACGCAAGGTACCCACCTGTGCATCGAATGAAGAGTGGGTAGCAGGTTAATAATGACAGGCATTTTTTAACAAGTGGGATGGCAACTTTCTATTTTTTAAACATAATAATTGTATTACATACAGATTTGATGTCTCACCTTAGGAAGCCAGATCCTACCAAGATCCCTGCAATATTGAGCAGAGCCACTCCAGTGTTGACCATATTAGGATCTTGAACCAGTCCTAGTAGCACCACAGCCAGCAACTCACCTGAGTGAAATAAAAGGTAAACAAAATGCACACAAAACCGTACAAGCACTACACTGAAGAGATTGAAGTGTCAAAAAATGAATATTTGAAGTATATTCCTAAATATTGGAAGCAGCATTTTTTCTTTTATTCAAATGAATAATGGTTGAAGTTGAATGAAAAACTTGGTTGAAGGATGGCGCAAGATTGAAGATAGACGCTCTTAGATTTTGGACTGGATCGGGATTAAAGGAACAATCCAGGATTTTTTTCCTTTTACCGCACTCTAACATTTTGGGATATGGTGTTTTTCAAAATTTCACAATACCTACTGAACTTATTTCCTCAATGGCGTCGGAAAGGAGGTCATGTCAGCTAGTCAGGTAGTGTGTGCTCCTTCTGAGTGAGATTCCTGTGTAGTTTATCCTTTGCTTTGAAGAAAAAGACTGATTGCAAGTATGTGCTCAGCCTTATCAGCTCACCTATAATATGTGGCACCAGGACTACTGCAGTGAAACACAGGAAGCGCAAGGTGTCAGGGTGCATTCCCACTGTCCTTATTTGAAAATGGGTAGAGACAAAAAAATTAAATGTTGAAAAGAAGAGTTAATCGCTCATATGTAATATGAAATCAAGGAGGTTAAAAAAATGTGAGAAACAGACATGTTTCACCCACCAGTAAAGGAAAGAGGCAAAGATGCAAACACTGATGATGCTGAAGGGAAGGATGTGGAAGATGTAGGCCAAGAACATTTGCCATTTACTGTAAAGACCATCCTGACTCTCTTGATCACTGATGGCCCGCAAAGCTGGAACTGTGGACACAAACAGAGGAAGAATCAAACAGAGAGGAGAATGGCAGACCAGCTAATATGATAGATGTACAGTAAACTTAGATGACTGAAATGAATATATAAATTAAACATTTCCCTATTATATACAAAAATAGTAGAATCAATTATGAAGACCAGAGTAAAGGATTTGTTCATTAATTTTCGTTAAGTGAACTAGGGTGTTTTTTCCCCACTATCATTTAAAGGGTTAGTATTTGAAAGTTAAAGCTGACAGAGTTGTCATGTGTGTCTAGTGATATGGTTTTAAGAGATGCATCATCAAGACAAATACTTGTCCATCAATTCCGCCCCCATGTCAACTTCCAAAATCAAAGCTATCCAAGGGTACTGATTTAATTGATATCAAGTCTATTTTAAATAACATCAGATCCGGTCCAAACGTGGACACGAAGAAGGGATTTGTCCGCAGAGATTCAATGTGGGTGCTGCTGGGTCCAGGTGGAAAGGTTTTCAGAAAACCCAGTGCATCATAGAGTGGTTTTGTTGGCATGAGGGGCCCTATTCTATTTTTTGAATCTTTTTTTCCAAGTTTCCTGCATATCCATTTCCATTGTCCAGGTATGTGTGGCACAAAACAGATTCTAAACTAATTTATTGTCCAGCCCAGTACCAGGACAAAGAAATTACCATGATTCTACCTTGATCCTTGATCTTATCACTTTTCATCACTACAATTCAAGGTCGGTATGAAATCCCCAGTTATACCCCTCAGCTGATTGGGTGTTTTTGATTACCTTTTAATTCTGGTGCGACTCTGGCTCTGCCCGTTGTTTTATTATATTTCTTATCCTGAGTATTCCTGACAGTCAGAAACCAAGACTACAGTTTAACACTCAGCTGATTACCACGGAAGAAAAATCACCCCGTAAAGGAAGGAGATAAAATAGATCCAAAGGACCACATTGAACACATTTCTGTTCTGTTTTTTTGTAAAGCTAACCTATAGTCAGAGCTTCTGGTGTTTTTTATGTGTTCGGGTATTTTTCTACCCCTGGAAAACTTATTTTCTTTTTTTATTCTGACAAGATATATATCAAGTATGAACCTTCTTAATTTTACAATACCAAAACTTAAAATGACATTGTGGTTTTTGCTAATACTGTGGGCAAAAATGCAATTGGGTTAATTGAACTGTGGAGTAAAGATCTCCATCCAGCCACCCAAAAACTGCAAAAGCATTGCCTCTGTAACCACTGCATAAAGCCACAAGGTATAATTCCTGCTAGTGTAATCTTTTGAAACCATAAAGCAGTTCTGACGTCTCCTTCATGCTGACATTCGTACCTATTCATGAGTATGACCAACTGGTGTTTAAGCTGGTTGTGTGACACAATTTCCATAGTTTAACTTAATCTATTTACTACTGAGAGAACAGGATGGTACTTCAAGAATGTCCACCAAGCAAAATTCAGACTAGACTTTACACATTTTTACTGAAGGGAACAAGAAAACTGCCTCCAAGCGTTTCCCTTTCACCTACAAGAACAAGCGATAACTGAGCTCACACAGGAGAGATAAAGATGTTTTAAAAACACAGTGAAACAAAGATTATACTTCACTATAACTCAGGCCATATACCACATGCTGAAATGATCAGATCCACTATCAGGTAGAACTTGGTTATAGGATATTAGGATATTTAATGAGTGATGTTATCTAACACATGCAGCTATAGATGGAATATCATGTCACTTAGACATTACACAACTATTTATTCTTATGATTTTTATTGTTTACCACAAGAACTGGTGTCCACCCAGTTCAGTTCAAATAACAAAAACAAAACAGCAGCCTTTCGTTTCAAGTTCTTCTCTTACTTACACCCATCAGCTAAAGTATGATAACCTAATGGCTAATATCATGATTGGATTAAAACCTGGAAACCAAGTATGGCAGGATACCTGCTGAAAGACGCCACTGCCATGAGGGGATACACTTTCCATGATGGGGTGTACTTGTTCCACACTAATGCTTATGTAGGTTTTATGTATCAAAGTAACATCCATGTGAATTACAGGACCCAGCAAAACATTGTCCAATGCATCACACTGCTCATTCTCACTTCCCATTGGCCATCCTGGTGCCATCTTTTTCCCATTTAAGTGACACACATGCACCCAGTGGTCAACATGATGGAAAAGAAAATGTTGGCCATCTTTTTCCATTGCTTCATGGTCCAGGTCTTATTCGGACGTGTCCATTGTGGGTGCTTTTGGCTGGGGCATGGGTCCGCATGTGCACTCCCACCTGTCTGTTGCTACACAGACCAACACACAGCAAGCTGTGACGCACAGTGTGTTCTGGCACCTGTATGTGAGAGCCAGTATGAACTTTTTCAGCAGTTAGTGATGCAGTGGCTTTTGTGTGATATGAGATAGCACAGACTAACTCATGCTTCCCACAGGCATCATCGAGACTTGGGCCTGCATGGCTCTGTCTCCAGTTAACCGTTTGGCCCTCATTACACCGCTGTTGTAGTTATAAACAACTGCAGATAAGGAAAAACCAACAAAACCTGCGCTTGCAATCACAATGTAGCCCATGTCAAAGATGCTCAGATCATCAACTTGGAGGACAAAATGTTCACTTGTTATCCCACCCACTGACAGGTTCCATTGTAACAATATAATCAGTGGTACCCACTTCACATATCAGTGGTTATAATGGTATGACTGATTAAATAAACATAACTTGGGTCCCCTCTTATTGTTTAGGGGTGTAATTGCTATAAATGAGTTCTGCAGAGAATATAGCAATGCAATAGAATTAATCTGTCATACCAAACACTTGGTGTAAAATCTTTTTCCCCTCTCATGTGCAGATGTGTGTAGGGTGGACTCACAGAGAGCTACAGCATTCAGCATGCCAGTGTAGGGCGAGGCACCAATACACTGATAGATGATGCCAATGCGGTCCTGCACGGCACCCTTGGTGACGTCGATGTCTAAATGCATCACAAAGAAGGCTACAAAGAGACCATAAATCAGGTTCTGGGACAGGCGAATCAGAACACCCATCCTGTTTCTGGAGAGGTTTCTCGTTGTCCGTCTACACACAAAAGACCCATGGAAATATATCGAAATAAACCCAAAGGCATAACACAAATGTCAGGATATAAGAGAAACAGAAAAAAAGCTAAGAAAACTGCAGACTCAAAATCTAATCATTGCTATGGTATGGTATTCAGTAATCAGTTATTGTCTACACACACATTGTCTACACACTTACCTGAGCAAAACCTCAAGTTTGGCTGCGCCACTGGGGGACTCTTTGCTCTTAAAGGGGATAACTGGCTTGTTTTCCCTTCGCAGACTCTGCTCCATTTTCTCTAGCATTCTCATGTAGATGGCAGACGTCTGATAGGATGATGTGATCTCATGCATGCGATTGAAGGTGGCTGCCTCCCTCTCGCTGCTGCGTGTGTCCACTGAGGTGAAGTCAACTGTTTGACATCACAAAAGTTTGAAATGTTTAGTGTCATGTTACACAGACTTCTAGCAGCCATACACACACAAGCTGTTATATATACAGCACATAATGTGGATTTGTAACATACAGTACCATAAATGTCAAAAGGGTTGCAGTACTCTGGGCACTCATATCCACATTGGCCGAAGAACTCCACCATCTCTTCTGGCTGCCCACAGAAGACCAGCTCCCCACGACTCATTATAGCTATCCTGCTGAACACCTGGGAATACACCATAAGCTAGTTTGATTAGGTGAACATATAAGTTAAAAAATCTGGTCACTGTGTTTCAAGACAATGGATGTTGTTGCTTAAAATTGCATTAGAAATTTTCAAGAGGAAGAACCAAACAGCCAACGAGCTGTTACACTGTACATCATGGTGTTTATATTGTTTTAAGACAGACTTGAAAAAAAAGTGACTCAACAAAGTTTCGGTCTCTGTTTCCCGTTTTATCTGAAAACCCACCCTGAAGAGCTCGGAGCGTGGTTGGTGGATGGTTAGAACGACAATACGGTTCCTCCTGGCCAGCTCTGCCAGTAGAAGGACGATCTGATTGGCAGTCATGCTGTCCAGGCCAGTGGTGGGCTCATCCAATAAAATCACCCCTGTAATGACATCATCATCATCCTCATACAGGCTTGTCACACAATGAAGCACTGAGATCTAATGAAAGACCTGACAATAACTTTTTTCCCCTTTTGAGTTGGAAACTTTTAAATGTGCTTTTTATTAAGTGCCACACACAGGGCTCTCAGTGGGGCCAACTCAACTTAAGATAAGTGAGCTCTCTCTCTTTTTTTTTTTAGTTAATTACTCTAATTATGACAATTAAAAGATTGCTTCTTTGCTTTATGAAAGCAGAGTGGAATTAGCAGATGCTTTAATTGCGAGATTAATTCATTTCCTGGTTGATTGGAGAGGCAGCAAATGGGAATCCTCTGTACCCTGTGTGTGACTATGTGTGTGTGTGTGTGTGTCCACAGCCATTCTAATCCTGAATGAGGACTGAGACCTTCATCCTCCTTGGAGGACTGTGGACTTGATAAACTACACCTGGGATGAGCACAGGCACACTCACACAGAAGTGGGTCTCTGCTCATTCTCCTGGTGGTGTGATAACCCAGCCCTTCATTACTCGTCTCCATCTTTCCCTCTGTCCCTTTCTCAGTCCTTTCCTTATTTGTCCCTCACATAATTTCCTCCATTTGCATTGTGGGTGACTACAACTCTAAGGAGGAGTGAATCTTGTAGTGAGATTCTGCTCCAGTCCTGCTACTTACAAAATTATATCTATGAAATATCATATGTTAAATTAAATAAACAATAAACAATGTCCAACAATTGGACTATTGCACAACTGAACTTGACTATTTTAATCTATATCTTTCTTTTCCTGGAGTTTGGAGTCTTTTGCCGTATTTATACATTATTTATCCTTTTTTTTTGTATGTCTATTTATGTATGTTTACATATACACAGGTTTTATATGTCTTTGTTGTTTTTTACTGTCACTATAAATCATTGAAGCTGCTTTAACGACCAAATTTCCCTGTAGGGATTAATAAAGTTCTTTCTTTTCTATTCTATTTTATTTCTATTCTTTCTAATGTTTCATTTTATCTCCCCTGTCTTCTTATTTGAGTTCTGTTAAGTCTAAAGAATTTAAAGGAAATTATTTTGACCTTGTTTCACCTCATTGTTTGAAGAAGTTGCAGCAATAGCACCCTTTGAATGTTAAATGTTGGTGGTCATACACAGTTAAACCCCAGGAGAGGCACTCACTTGGGTCCTGAAGGAGCTGGCTCGCAATTGAAACCCTTCTCCTCTCGCCGCCAGAGATCCCTGGGAAGACCCGACCTCCGATGACGCTCTGCGCCACGTGGGTCAGACTCAGCTCTGCCATCACGGCCGACACCTGCCATGCACAGGAGCCAGAGGTCAAGGGTCAGGTGACAAGGGGCTGTTGCAGATAATGAAAGTTATATCCTCAAAAGGTCAGGGATATTATAGCAATTGTCCTCGCCGCCGACGCCGCCATAGATCCTTAGGCGTAGCTTTATTAGCAAAATTGTGAGGGTGTAACTTGTCAAACGTCGGCCTGATTTACTCTTAAACTGGTGCATGTGAGTCGACTCGCAGAGATTTATCTTGTATACAGTAGGATTTACTCTAATAGTTGATATTTTACTCACTAGGGGGAGTTTTTTAAGAAAAACACAGTTTTCAGGAAATAACTTCCTTACCATTTGTTATATTTACTCCAAGTTTGATGCATATGACTTTAGACTCGATTCTCCCCGAGGGGAAATTCTTTTCCTGAGCACCGTTTATGTGTCAGATCACACATTATGCAAACAAACACGCAATGACAGAGGTCCAGCAGTGACAACAACAAAGAGAACATCAGCTTATGGACAGCACACCACACTATTGTCTATTCAGCAGGTGTTTACTATTCAAAGCAGTGATGACCACAGAGATCAGGCTTTTCACAAAGTGAGCCCTTCTGCACGTCAGTGTTCTGTACCTGCGCCCTGCACTTAAGGTCGCGGTGGTTGAGTGGGTGGGTGATGTCGTGGGCTATTGAGGTAGCAATGCGAGCTATGTTCTGTGTGGGGAGAACGATACTCTTTGGACCGGTTTGTTAAAAAAACAGGTGGAACAGTACTGGAGTTTTGGTACAGCAGAAGGAGGAGATGGGGTGCGATATAGGAGTATGGGCTTCGTTGTCTTAGCTGAGCATATGAATAAACTTAAGGAAATCTATCACGTAGATATCGTAGTACTTAGTATTTTTTATTTTTCTCACTAGGGGAAGGTTGTTTTTTTTTGTGAAAATCTCTCATTTCATTTTTGTTTCAATTTTATACCTAAATAGACCGTTGTGCGTGAAAGAACTGGGTTGATTTGGGGAAAAGGTCCGTAGTATAGTTTTAACACTTGTGGGAGCATTAGCTGCAAAAATTCTTGGGCCGATTTTGTACAAATTTGGTGCATATGATTCCGGTCCAGGAGATCTATCTTGTATCTGTCATATTATTCAGGTAGACCTTAGTGCGAGGAAGAACTGCATTGGTTTTTGGTAAAAGACCGGTTGTATATTTCTCGCACTATGGAGAGCTTTATCTCCAAAAGTTCCCTGGACACATTTCTCAGCCTTTGGTCTAATTTAGTCCAAATTCAGTATATTTGAAATAACTCAAGGAGATTTTTCTTATAAATATCATATTTAAGTCGAGTGGCTCATATTTTACTTGCTAGGGGGACTTCATCTTTTTTTCTTTCTTTATTACAAAATATACTGTTTCTGGACATGACTCAAAAATTATTTCCTGGATCATTTTCAATTGTATAGCTCCGTCACTAGGGGAAGCTGTATCTCTGAAAGTTTTCGGGCAGTGATTCTCAACCACTGGTCTCATATGGTCAAAATTTGGTGCATATGATTCGAGGTCAGGATAACTATCTGGTAAAAAAATTGTTTGTTACTCAAATAATTCACATTTTACTCACTAGGGGGAGCTTTTTACGAAGCACTGCTTTTCCAGGAGAATGGGGACTTTTCGGGGATGTACAATTGCTGTCGATGACGACAGCATAGGTGTAGTTTGAGTTTGTGTTTGATTTGTGGTAGAGAACTTTCCTGCTTGTTGCTGCTCTCCGAAATTAAGTGAAGGATGCATCCAAGAGGTCTGTGTAGGTTAGTAAAAGATAAGAAAATGTTGTACTGAAGTAAACAGAACAAGCTTAAAATAATTAAGTTTTGACCCTTTTTGCAAGCTGTGATCAGATATTTTAAGGTCTTCAAATGCTTTTATGCTTCTTTCTCACTTTTTTACATAACTTTCCTTGAACATACAATACGTTTCAGAAATAAATGCTGGGAGAAATACTAAGTTCACATCAAGTAGTCAGAGCAGGACATGTTCTCAGAATATACCTTCTTCTTGATGGCCTCAGCCGAGTGTTTCCGCAGGGCCAGCTGGGCTGTATAGGTCAGAGTCTCCTCCACTGTCAGATAACTCAGTAAGTTATCGCTCTGGAAAAGAGAGAGAAAAAGATATCGACAGCCGAACAAGAAAAAAGTAAATAAATAAACATAATAAATTTCCATATATATCTTACTTGGATAAGTAACAAACATAATTAAAACTGTTTTCCTCATCCTCTCACAAGCAATCAAACTAGAATCTCACACTCAATAAATATTCATGCCGCGTACTCTTGGCAACAGTTAAGTCTTTGCTGCACATTTCTACACTCTACGTGTTCATCCATATGGGAATCATGCAACCGTACGTATGTTCATGAACCTGCTGAACCTTCTGCTTCAGTTAACACGTGGCACCTACCAATCCCACTCCACCTTAGTCTCTCATCTGAGTGACTTTAATATCAGGAGCTCATATCACCTCCTCATCTAGAGCTTAGCTGAGGAAGTTAATGACGAGGCTTAGAAAGCAGAGGGTGTCGCTATCAGCTAGAGGAGAGAGATGATTTGAAAGGAAGCATGGCCAGTTTAAGCCAATGTTATTAATTCAGGATTTGGATACACTTGAGCACCTTTCATTGAGAGATTAAGTGTATGAGGAGGCCAGCTAGAGCCTTCAGTTAATTTCCTTCACACCAGGGCAAGTGTTGCAGGAGTCTCTGCAGAGTGATGTGTGTTCATTAAGTTTTTGGTTTGGTAAATGTGTTGGAGAGTCGATTCCAAAACAAAGAAACTACATGTCTACTGCACATAGTGCCAGTCAGGAGTGATCCTATGGTGCAAAGTCTAACCTGAAGAAAATGTTTGATAAGAACTTGGATGAAACAGAATATACATCTACTAACAAAAACACTGCTCATTATCTTTATTCATGTGTTGGCGGTGCATCTGTTAACATTGCTGTGGATCATTAAGTGCACCGAGGTCAATTACATGCTGCAAGTCACAATTTTCCAGTTTGAGACACATTCCTACAAAATATATATTACTATCTTTTCAATTTTTACTGAAAGGTTGTTGTCTTGGGGTGTGATGAAGGCCCAGTAAGCATCTATAAAAATGAATTTAATTTTGATGCAAAAGATACTGTGATAATGTTGTGCTGGGTTCCAGTGTCTTACCTGCAGCACATAGGAGAAACAGTCCTGATACTCTTCTCTCTTCATTTTCCTACCATTAATGAAGACTTCACCCAACAGTTTACCATTGTTTCCAATCCTCCCTGAGATGGCGTCCAACAATGTGGTCTTTCCTGAGCCTTTATAATACAAAGTGCAAGGACAAACATTAGAAAGAGACAAGGTATATCTAGTAATGTATCTATGAAATATTTAGAATGATCCACATATTGTCTCTTCACATACTCCATTCCAGGTTTGCTGTAGAGTTCTTTTGTGTTTCTCTTTCATGTTTGAGTAATGTTGATATCATCTACAGCAGTAGTTGTCCCCTATGTTAATCGTGGAGCCTCACACTCAAAAAAAATCAAGGGAACACTTAGTCCTCACAATTTAACACAACTGTCCAGTTCGGAAGCATAGGTGACTGTGAGTCGGTTACAGCTGCTTTCGTGCAAATGAAAGTGACAACGATTGGACAGGAGAGGCTACATGAAGACAGCCCCCAAAAAGATTCTAGTGCTGCAGGTGGTGACCTTCAATTATTTCTCTCTACTCTTCCTCCCTGACTGATTTTTCTCTAGTTTGGGTCCTTGTCCTTGTGTCCTTGTCAGTACTGGTAGCATGATGTTGTACCTGCAGCCCCGTTAAGTTGCACAGGAAGTCCAGTTTCACCAGGATGGCACATCCATATGTCTGTGTCTGTGTCACCCAGGATAGTCTCAAGGGCGTGGAGGAGATACCAATAAATGAGCCTTACACTAGGAAAAAAACCAAAGAGAAGGACCAGTATCTTCTCCTTTGTGTGAGGAGGATGAGGAGGAGCACTGCCAGAGCCCTACAAAATGACCTCCAGCGAACCATTGGTTTGATGTTTCTGATCAAACGGGCAGAAACAGACCTCAAGCAGGTTGGCATAAGGGAATAATGTTCCCTGGTGAGACTTGTGCTCATATCTCAGCACAGTGCAGGTGGATTGAAGTTAAACAAAGAACAGCGGAGAGGAGAAGTTTTCCACTGGTGCTCTGTTGTCTTCACAGATGAGATCAGGTTCACACTGAGCTCATGTGACGTTCAGGAAAGAGTTTGGTATTGTTGTGGATACCAGGATGAAATCCACAAACCCATTGTCAAACCTTACACTGGTGCAGTTCAGGACATTGCCCGGCCTCATTTGATCAGAATATGTAGGCAGGTCCTGGATGATGAAGGTATTATTGCCAATTAATGTCTGGTTCTCCTTTTTCCCCAGACCTAAATCCACCTGAGACGATATGGGACATTTTTGTGTCGCTGCATCAGCCGCCACCAAGTTTAGTCACGGGAGCTGACTGATCCGTGAAGAGATGGCTCAGTACTTCACCCGCCGTCTCATAAGGAAGAAGCCAAGATGTTGTCAGCAGTGTCTTCAGGCACTTGGAGGTCAAAGACACTCATGTTGGATCAGCCCGTGATTTCAGTTTTTCACTTTGATTTTGAATGGGCTAATGATTTTGGTTTCCACTGACCATTATGTAATTTTGCTCTTAACTAATTAGACAATGTGTCTGTGTAGATTTTCGTTCGTCATGGTTATGTTAATCCTTGTGAGTCGACTCTGAAGCCACCGAACTTCGTTTAGGCTTGAGGACGTTTCACTTCTCTCTTCTGCATTCGGAACTTCAAAACTGAAAAAAATGTCTTCAAGCCTAAACAGAAGTCCAGTTGTTTCGGATTCAACCAACAACATTACACAAGTTATAGATATCAAGATTTTCTACTTTTTACACTATTTCCTTCCCTGAGATCCGATGTATCTTTAAGTGTTCCCATAATTTTTTGTGCAGTGCAGTTAATTTACCCTGGTACAATCTTTATTCTGAACTCTCTCCAAAAAAATCAAGATGAATATAATTCCCTTTTCCATTAGAAATCTTTTTATCCTACAAAAAATACAAGATTTTTTTAAATGCATCACAGACTGAGCAGTGCATACCTGAATTGCCCAGTATGCCCAGGATCTGCCCACTGCCAACATGGAAGGAGACATCATTGAGGATTTGGCGAGTCCATCGCTTCCTATAGGAGGGTAGGTCCCACCAGGGACCCACATGCTCACTGGAACGTGAACACAAACACACACACACACACACACACGCACGCACGCACGCACGCACGCACACACACACACACACACACACACACACGCACACACACACACACACACACACATACACACACACAAACACACATACACACACACCCACACACACACACACACACACACACACACACACACACACACACACACACGCACACACACAAACACATGCACACACACACGTACACACAAACACACATACACACAAACCCACACACAAACACACACCCACACACACACACCCACACACAGAAACATAACATAAATCATTTTTAATCCTCAAAGTAAAAATTATCATCTAATCAAATCATCATTTGATGAGAAATTACATCTTATCAACAACCAGCAATAAATGTTTTATTACATTGACAGAAAGTTGCACTGCATACTTATATTATGCTATTTCATTGCTACTAGAACACATATTTATAAATATCTCAACCAAACCTTGCATATGTGTTTTATAATATAACATGACGTTCATAAGGTCATTCGGTTTATCCTCCTCATCTCGTACCCTCTTTCTGTGTCTACAGCGTTTACCTGACAGTGTAGGAGATCTTGCTGACACTGAGACAGCAAGAGGGCTCTGATGGTTCCTCTCCACCGTCCCTCCACACATCCCTCTTCACCTCCGGTACAAACTTGAAGGACTCTCTAGCATTCTCTTGACTTGACTCCATCGAATAAAATCTTTTCATGCCTCCGGCCAGTGTTCTCGTGAAAACTCAAGTCCACCTCGAATCAATGTGTCGTATACTAGTCTCATAAACAACATACTCTACAGGACCACAGTTTGTTTCTCTGCCTCCATTTCCCTATTAAGTGCAGCAGGGAGACAGTGGCGTTGTCTTTCATGAACCATAAACTCACAGTGAAGGTTTGGTTATCTCACAGAACTTTGATCTGTGGTCATACAAAGAAGACAAACAAAAGAGACATGCTGAGGGGATTGACTGTCTGTCTGTCTCAACCCAGTCCTCAAATTGTACGTTGGGACCAGAAAAGTTATGATTTACGGAACAGAACAGATTAAGGACTAACATGACTTGAACTTGGACATCACAAGACGTGTGATCGGAGACCAGAGAAGATCTTCGGCTTGACTGGAGCCAAACTAAGTGAGAAGAACAACTGAGGAAAGAGAAAAAAGACACATCATCATCATTAGAAAAAGAGAGGAACTGGACTGAGGAAGAAAGCGAAGGGCATTGACCTCTTGACCTTGCAAACGTCAACCAGCGACTTATGTCATCATGGACACAGTCACTGGCCTCAATCGCAAAAACGCCTCCAGACAGGTTCGTCAAGTAGATGAGATAACATGAGTATCAGGACAAATTAGTTTTATAGCTGAACTAACATACTTTGGTTAAATTAGTGTACAAACTCTCTGTTCCGTCTTTTAAACCCCCTCGAGCTCATCGCCTACTGCAGAATCCTCGCAGTTAGGAGTTAAACTTAAATCAAATACAATGTGTCGGTGCTAGTCAAAATATTTCGTTACTGTGGCTTTATGCAGGAATTTTGTGTGATTCACAAAAAAAAGAAATAATTTATTATTTTCTACTTTGGTTATTTGGCATTCCCTTCAAGAATCATAAAACGATTGCTGTAATATTTCTCTTCCAAATGTCAAATACCAAAGTAATGATGCTTTATCTATAAAATATATGTATTATTTAAATGAAATAAATGCATTTCAGTACTTTAATTTATTGGGATCCGTGCTTGTTTGACAGTTTCTGGATAAAGAATTGCTTCTATTTTGTATGTTCTTCCCCACAATGCCAATACTCAATTAAGTTTAGTTTAGTTAATTGTTCATCATTTATTTCTCTTCAATAACTTAGTATTTGTTGTTAATTCAGTGTTACAAGATCAGTGTATTAAGGACTACAGTTTCATCACACAATGCTACAATAGTAGGGTTGTTTTCAAAAGGACTCTGTTCCTGTGAGCTCTCAGGGGTCTGAGGCAACTATTTGTTAGTACAAAGGTCCAGCACAACAGTTGAAGTTCAAATGTACGCAGAGCGGATGCTACAGTACTGTGAAGGTCAGGACGATAGTATTCAGAGGCAGTGAGTATGCAGACAAAACACAGAGACTATTCAAACGTTTTTCAGATTCATCACATGTGAGAGGAAACTCCCGCACCTTTAGATTTGAGCTCTAGTCACTGCAAGGTGGCTGGTTTTCATCCATGTACATGTTTCTGTTTCGTGTTTGGTTGTTTTTATTTGTCAGCAGTTTTATTATGTTCCCCCATTGTTTTGATGCAAATGCAAATAAAGTTATATTTTTTTTTATAAAGACGGGATGAATATTAAGACAATAATGGATCTTCATTTTTCTAAAAATCAGCATACTTAGGGGCTGGCATCTATGAGTGCTCACAATGTATTGCAGATCAATATATTAAATCCTGATCTTCAGGCTGAACACGTTTTCACCCTGCCTAAATTATAGTTAAAGGCTGTGAATTTGATTTTGGGCAGTTTCAAATTTCACTGCAGTTTGTTTCAAAAGGAATATTAGCCTCTGTGCTACTCAATGAGTCGTCTGCTTCCTTTTAAAGCACCAAGACAAAGAGTTGTTCTCAGTTGAAGAAGACAGCAGTATCTACTTCACCTACAGTGGACGGTGCAATGAGTTGGAGGTCAACAACTTGCATTATGAGGTAGGGTAATTGCTTTCCTACGTAGTTACTGCTTTTGCTTCAACTTTTTTTTTTTTTACTATTTTAACATCTTTGTTTACATGTGAACATGACTGCATATGTTTCCAGGTGGACACAGCAGCCCAGATCCCCTGGTATGAAAGGTTGTCAGAGTTCAAAATGCAATGGGAGATTAAAGGTAAAAAGCAGACGGCTATCAACAAGCTCAGCCTCAGAGTCCGCAGTGGACAGATGCTGGCCATCATTGGCAGCTCAGGTGAGACCAAGGACATTATTACTGATAACGCTATGCAAGGGCACAGGTTCCCATTACTCAAACCACAGGTTTGTTCTTTACATGAAATGTTCCATACAAAATGCAACAAGGAACAGAACCCTCTGTTAGTTGCACATCAAAGAGTAATTTCCCTAGGCACTTTATTCTTACTTGTCCTTCCTTTTTTATTTGTTTATTTTATTTTGATTTATTAATATACTGCTGATATAACTGCTGCTGATACGACATAAAAAAGGCTTATAACTGCTGTTATCTACACGTTGATAAGAGAAGCAATACAATTTCATTGTACCTGATAAAATAACAATAAAGATTACTCCAATTATGATTATTGCTAGAATTGTATTTACTGCCAAATATAGGAAGGCTTAACGTAACTTAACTTAACTTCTGGGGGACCCAAAACACACACCCCGCTTCAAAATAGGCCTAATATACCATTTCTATGTTAGTGATGATATTAACTATTATTTTTAGGGTAATTATATACGTGGCCTATTTGATTTTTCCCCCATATTCCTTTCGCTGTCGAGCTCAGCTAAGGACCTCATGTCAGCAACATTGTTAACACAGGCATCAAACCAACAATTTTAAATTTCTGCAATGGTAAATAAAAAACAATATTACAAAGAAGAGAAACATTACAAACAAAAGAAAGCCTCAATCTTTCTTGAGACTGAATGAAATTGAAAGAAGGAAGAAGAGATCTTCAACATTTAAAGCCAAATCAGTGTCCTAAAAATCCCCTCCAATGGTTGAAAAAAAAAATCCGGCCTATGTAAGACTTCATGTTGGTATAAGAAGCACAAGTCTCCTAAAACTCTTCATATGCTTATGTATATATTTTCTCACTTTTTGTTTCCTTCTCCCAGGTTGTGGTAAAACATCATTATTGGACATTATAACATGCTGTGATGAGGGCGGAACAGTAAAAGCCGGTCAGATTCTGATTAATGGGAAACCCAGCACACCTCAGCTGGTGAAGAAGAGCATTGCTCATGTTCGTCAGGATGACCGCCTTCTCCCTCACCTCACCGTCCGTGAAACTCTTGCTTTTGTTGCCAAACTCAGGCTCCCCACCCACTTCACCCAGGCTCAGAGAGACCAGAGGGTAAGACTAAACCGAAAAGACAAATAGGCCTCAAATTAGCCACAGCCAATACTGCATGAAAACATTTTTAGCCCATGTTGACAAAACATACTCTAAATATCATCTTTATTTGGACAACATAAAGTGGCAGTGCCTTTAGATATTAATGGTATTGTTTGTTTTATTTTTTACAATACCCAATTAGAATGAGGAACAATGACCAAATCTCAAAATAGTTTACACTGATTAATACCCTAACATAAGAAATCTACACCTCCAACGACACATACGAGGGTGATTGCAAGTATGGATAAAATAGGAGAAATACAAGAGAAATAAATAAAAAGAATGAAATAAAAAATGACCTATAAATAATAATAGAGTGTTGTACAAGGGCTTAAGCAAATTATATAATGACACAATATCACAAAGCCTTCTAACTTGAACATTTTATATTAAAGGTAACACGTGTATGTGCTGTTTCTGTCACAGGTTGATGATGTCATTGCAGAGCTAAGGCTGAGACAGTGTGCAAACACCCGGGTGGGAAATGACTTTGTGAGAGGGGTCTCTGGAGGAGAGAGGAGGAGAGTCAGCATTGCTGTGCAACTCCTCTGGAACCCAGGTGAGAGTAATGAAGACAAACGCATAACACTTGATTTAGCCCTTTACCTTTACTTCCGGAAATTAATTTTACATTTACATTCACTTTATGTTACACAGCACCTTTCAAACAAATGCATCTATGCAGTTCAAACAGCTGTGCATGCGAATGGTGAAACAAAAAGGCTAAGATGGAATCAGAGACTTATACACACCCCATAGTATGGTGGCTGTTGCAATTAGTTTTTGGTAAATAGAAGCCTTTAATTGTAGTTAAGGTCTTATAATTCACCTCCAACACTTCAGAGAGCAGGAACCTCCGCGGAGGAAACTCAGTTTCCCCATTATGTCACTAAACTCAAAAGTAATAGTCCCTTCGAAGTGAGACCTTCATAATGTCCTTGACCAAGAACACCAAATACTGAACAAACAGGGGTATATACATGTACATAAAATAACAATCTACTTAATGCTTTTAAATACAAAATATAAACTTTGGAGAATATTTTTAATTATAATCACTTTTATCTATTTTAATTAGCCGTAACATTGTAATAACTGACTGATGAAATCAGAATAGTGATTATCCTGTTATTATGGCATCTGTCAGTGGGTCGATGGATATATTAGCTGCTAGATAACATTTTCTCTACAGGTCGATATGCCAGAATCAGGAGAAATGGGAAAGTGTAAGGATCTGAATGTCTTTGACAAGGGACAAATTTTGATGGCTTAGACGACCGGATGAGAGCTTCTAAAGAACTACAGATCTTAGTGGGTGTTCCCAATCTGCAGTGGTTGATACGTGCCAAAGTACGAAGCGGTACAAAGAAGGACAACTGGCAAACCAGCAACAGGGACATGGGTGCCCAGGGCTAATGTGGGGAGCAAGGCTAGTCTGAGTTTCTGATCCCACAGAAGAGCTACTGTAATACAAATTGCTGAAAAAGTTAACGTTTAACGAAGACGCTTAACAATATTAATCAGGTGTTTTTATAATTATGGCTGACTAGTTTATAAGTCAATAGATAGAGTACACAATCATGAAAAAAATTACTTTAAAAAACTATACCTATATTATTTTAAAAAAACACACTCACAGTGAATAACCAAAAATAAGATGGAAGGTGACGACGCAGGCCACCATGGAGGCCACGGTTTATATTTCATGATTAATGAACAGCTGTTATTACGTTTCAGGTATTTTGATCCTGGATGAGCCCACATCAGGTTTAGACAGCTTCACAGCCCACAACCTGGTGATGACACTGTCCCGTCTTGCCCGGGGGAACCGTCTGGTCCTGCTGTCGGTCCATCAGCCCCGCTCAGATATCTTCCAGCTCTTTGACCTTGTTGTCCTGCTGTCGTCGGGGTCGGCCGTTTATTGTGGTGCTGCTCGTGACATGGTGTCTTACTTCACCGCCCTGGGATACCCCTGCCCACGATACTGCAACCCTTCTGACTTCTATGGTTAGTGTGTTTGTAAGGAGCTGTCACAACAGCAGAAAGTAGTTCTACTCTGCAGCATCCAGCAAGATGTGAAAAATGGGTGAGGTACATCGGTTGGATTTGAAATGGCGGACATCCTTATGGCACTGGGTCTTTTATCTGCATCCAAATTCTTAATGGCGATCAGCAGCACTCTGAAAATACAGAATGCATGTGACCAATTCTTCACATCAAGAATATTTAGTTTTTTTTCAAGCATCCATTTGTGGGTGTGTGTGTCCAGTTGATCTGATCAGTATAGACCGACGCAGTTTGGACCGAGAGGCCCAGTGTTTGGAGCAGGTAACGGTTCTAGCTGAACAGTTCATGGAAAGGGTCAGAGACACAGAGGACTTCATGTGGAAAGCAGCTCAGACGGACTCTGCACCACAACAGGCTGAAAGGTGAGCTGGGCACTGCTCTCCTTTTCAGTATGCATACAGTCACGTTTAGCTTGTCAATGTCTTTTCTCTTTCCTCTCTATTTAGTTTCATAAAGGCAGGTTTGGTGTCACTCTTATCTAATTAACTTATATCCTATATCCGCAATTACTGGATATTCTAGTATCGTCTGAGTGAGCTACCTCCTCTATTTGACAAATATTCAACTTTCCGTACCAGAACAACGCTGTGCCCTTGATATTGTAATATAAGTGTTATTTAATGTGAATTTATCCTTTTATGCTAATAAGGAATTCAAATTGGTTTCCAGTGTGCTCACAACATGATTCACTGTTTGCTTCCTTACAGTTTTCAGCAGCTCAACGGGGTGAATAACGAAGAAATAATCAATATTTCCAAACAACGAGACAGACTACCGGGCAAACTACAACAATTTATGATCCTCATTAGGTAAGAACAACATTCACACACACACACACACACACACACACACACGCACGCACGCACGCACGCACGCGCGCGCACGCACACACACACACACACACACACACACACACGCACACAAACACACACACACACACACACACACACACACACACACACACACACACACACACAGATCAATGACAATCTCTCTCTTCCTGTCAGTTGAGAACAAGCCCCTCTAATCTTACGTTGAATGTGTTAATTTTAAAGATCTAATAAACGTCTAATAAGAAGAACGAATATTGTTAGAATTACTTTTTTCCCATGACAGAGAAAAAGGCTGGAGTTAGGCTTCTTTACCTGTTTTCAGGAGGTTTTGGTCAGTTTAGCTTTTGTATTTCTACTACTTTGTCTGCTAATTGAAGAACCTCTTGACAAGTTAACAAGTACCATGTGAGGTCCAGGCTGCCCTGTTTGGAGATCACTCTATGACAGCAATCACATGTGAACATTACTCTCCCCTCATTCCTCCTCTCTCAGGCGTCACCTTTATAATGACTACAGAGACCTGGTCACCCTATTGGTCCACGGCTTTGAAGCGCTCCTCATGTCACTGCTGGTCGGATTTCTCTACTACGGGGCAGGAGAAGAACGTCTGTCCATTCAGGACACCGTTGCCCTTCTGTACATGATCGGAGCTCTCACCCCGTTCGCTGTGGTGCTGGACGTCATAGCTAAATGTGAGAACTCAGAGATGTTTAGGAGGATGAGAGTAAGTGGCTTCAGCTGCAGGCCAAGGTGGCGTGTTCTCCAAAACTTTATCAGGTCATTGTGTCATGGCTGTCATTTACATTAATAGTAAGTCAAATCTTACAGTTTTCCCGCCGCTCATTCACAGGGTAGGATTAACTGGATAAGCAACCTGATTTCTCCCTTTACGAGTGACTTAGGAGTGAACATTGCAATTCATACCTCTGTATAAAGAAAATGTTTCTTTTCCGTTTTCTGTACTATAGTTTTTGTTTCTTTTGATTTCTTATTACGGTTATGACGATGGTGAAATCAAATTTACACGAGCACCAAATCATATTTTACACAGAGAATATAAATATCTATAACATAAAGAAGATAATAAAAAAATATCCTACATAATATGTGTGTGAAAAAGAAATCTTCACACACAAATTGTGATGTTTACACGAGTAAACCTGATTTCAGGTTAATACTGATGTAGAAACTCTCCTGCCATCACTCCACTTTTATGAAGCTGGAGGTCCTTAACTTCTGATGCTTGTTCCTGTGTTGAGTGTCAGTGATTTATAATCTTGTAGGCGATCTGATACCAGAGCTTAGAAAACTAACTGAATGCTGAATGTTATCTGCAGGTCACACAGAGAGAGCCATGCTCTACCATGAGCTGAAGGATGGCATGTACTCCGTCACCTCCTACTTCTTTGCTAAGGTAATAATCCTGCGTCTACAGCAGGGGTCAGTCTCGCTCTTTGCTGCCATCACACCAACCCAATGATGGACAGTTCTTCAAACATTATGATATGCTTTCTCCACATTCAGGTGCTTGGGGAGTTACCAGAGCACTGTGTCTTCACATTGGTGTACGGCCTGCCCATCTACTGGTTGGCTGGCCTTAATGAGACTCCAGAGTGTTTCCTTCTCAACTTCCTGCTGGTGTGGCTGATGGTTTACTGCAGCAGAGCCATGGCTCTGTTCGTTGCTGCTGCACTGCCCACCCTGCAGACCTCAGCCTTCATGGGCAACTCCTTGTTTACCGTCTTCTACTTGACTGGAGGTTTTGTCATCAGCCTGGAAAACATGTGGCTCGGTGAGGAGAGTGAGGATTCATTGCTGGTAGTTAAAAACTGTGGCGATGAGGGTCAAAAAGGTCATGTGTGGAGACAGAGACTATCTTAGGAGGCCTGTATGTGATGTTTATACCTTTGCATGATTTGACTCCCTAGTGGCGTCATGGGTCTCTCACGCCTCCTTCATGAGATGGGGCTTCGAGGGCATGCTGCAGGTTCAGTTCAGAGGCAACAAGTACCCCATCACCATTTCAAACATGACCATCGACATAGACGGCATACATGTGAGTTATAAGCAAACACAATTCACAATCAAACAGTTCCAAGTTGTGAACTTACTGAGGGGAATCATTCGGACTGAAGCTGAGGTTCGAGCATGAATCATCAGTCAGTCTTATGATTCTGTTCTTTATCATTACAATAGTTTTTAAAGTTGGAATGCATTTTTTACAATTAAGAACAAATATTTGTTATATTTTAGGGACTTAAAGTTATTTATTCATTGATAAATATGGATTTTTTATTTTTGCACCACGGACAGTAATGTCATTGTATGTTTCTTCATATATTGACAAATAAAATCTTCTTTGCGCCAACATGCCTTCTGTTTGTCTTTCAGGTGGTAGAAGCGATGGACATGAACCAGTACCCTCTGTACTCGTGCTATCTGGTCTTGCTGGCGGTCTGCTTGTGCTTCATGGTGTTCTATTACTTGTGCCTAAAATTCATAAAACAGAAGTCAAGTCAAGACTGGTGAAGATTGAAAGGGCAAGGTTTTACTTTAAGAAGTGTTTTTGGGCTCTAGCTGGACTGGTTTGAAGCAGGGCCATGACTCCCTCATTTGGAAAGTGTACATTGATTAGTTTTTGGGAGGAGGGTTTAACCAATATATTGCTGTATTAATATTTCACAATATTGTCAGAAAGTCCGGCGCTCTTTTTCATGTGATATAAACACCCTGGCACCAATGAGTTTAATATTTGACTGTCCAAAACGATCTCAACATGCATGCAGTATTATCTGTTTGAATGTGACTATCATTAGATTGTGTCAGGAGGAACATCTGTGCTGAGAAGCATCTGTAGCAGTAAGGCTGCCTGCTGCTGGGTGGCAGCAGAGCACCACACAATCACCTGAGCTCTAACTGTCGCTCTCTTCTCCACCTAAGCCGATGATTAGAGCTTTCGCTTGTCCAATCTTTCTTTCCCTCTACAGCTCTATCATCTTTTTATATGTAAGGTTATTAAGCTTAACAATGCATGTGCCAGTATAGCCTTGTAGTGATTTAGAAAGTCACACTCGAAAAAAAAAAGAGAAGAAAAAGGGAGCTTGTATTTGTGTCCTCGTAGATTGAAGATTATGTAAACTGGGTGGATTTTTTTTTTTTTTTTTTAGCAGTAGTCCAAAAGCCTGATCATTTTTTTACTAACATGGTTTGAGTCCAAATGACTTAAGTATTAAATCAGATTGCTCCTCTCAAGTGTGTTTATTTTTTGTCTTCCTTTGGTCACAGTGTAGTAACTAGTAAGTAGATGTGAAGTTTCCTTGTTGATAATTTAGTTTAATAGAAAATAGTAGGTTTGATGCAAACACAACCTTGTTATTCAGGATCTGAACTCCCGAATAAGCTACACAATCAGTGTGGGTGTATTATCTAAGATCTGCAACAGAATACAGCGCATCCGGAAAACATTCACAGCGCTTCACTTCTTCACCCTTCCATATTTTTTTATTATGTTTATTAGTTATGTTACAGCATTATTCCAAAAAGGATTAAATGAATATTTTCCTCAATATTCTACACACAATCCCCCATAATGACGAGTGAAAAAAGTTTGTTTGAAATTTTATTAAAGATAAAGAACGAAAAAAACACATGTACATAAGTATTCACAGCCTTTTCCATGACACTCAAAATGAAGCTCAGGTGCATCCTGTTTCCACTGATCATCCTTGAGATGTTTCTACAACTTGATTGGAGTCCCTTTATGGTAAATTCAGTTGATTGGACAGGATTTGGAAATGCACACACCTTTCTATATAAGGTCCGAGAGTTGACAGTGCATGTCAGCACAAACCAGGCCATGAAGTCCAGGGAATTGTCTGTAGACCTGCGACACAGGATTGTATCGAGGCACAGATCCGGGGAAGGGTACAGAAACATTTCTGCAGCATTGACGGTCCCAATGAACACAGTGGCCTCCATCATCCATATATGGAAGAAGTTTGGAACCACCAGGACTCTTCCTAGAGCTGGCCGCCTGGCCAAACTGAGCGATCGGGGGCCTTAGTCGGGGAGGTGACCAGGAACCCGATGGTCACTCTGACAGAGCCCCAGCTTTTCTCAGTGGAGAGAGGAGAACCTTCCAGAAGGACAACTATCTCTGCAGCACTCCACCAATCAGGCCTGTATTGTAGTGTAGCCAGACGGAAGCCACTCCTCAGTAAAAGGCACATTACAGCTCGCCTGGAGTTTGCTCAGACCATGAGAAACACGATTCTCTGGTCTGATGAAACAAATATTATACTCTTTGGCCTGAATACCAAGCATCATGTCTGGAGGAAACCAGGCACCGCTCATCACCTGGCCAATACCACCCCATACAGTGAAGCATGGTGGTGGCAGCATCACGCTGTAGGGATATTTTTCAGCGGCAGGAACTGGGAGACTTGTACCGGATTGAGCATCTCTGGAGAGATCTGAAAATGGCTGCGCAGCGACGCTCCCCATCCAACCTGATTGAGCTTGAGAGATCCTGCAAAGATGAACGGGAGAAACTGGCCAGAAATAGGTTTGCCAAGCTTGTAGCATCATACTCAAAAAGACTTTGACAGCAAAGGCTGTGAATACTTATGTACATGTCATATTTTCGTGCTTTGTTTGAAATTTTTGCTTGGTCATTAACGGGTATTGTGTGTAGAATTTAGAGGAAAAAAATAATTTAATTCATTTTGGAAAAAGGCTGTAACATAACAAAATGTGGAAAAAGTGAAGCGCTGTGAAGATTTTCCAGATACACTGTAGATCAACAGCAGCTTGTGCCACATGAAGGAGGAATAACTGAGGCCGGTATTGGACTATGAAGAGCCCTGCAGAGAATGGGGCACACCAGAGTGTAAAGAAACTCAAAGAGGAGGAAGTTGTGCAACTTCATTCCTTGAGTTAAGTATCTATGCCTGACATCAGATTTTGTTTTCACAGTACACGTCTCAAATCGAACATGCATACCGATTCCAAGAGGGTTTGGAGGGCGTAGTGTGGTCACACAAGAAAATGACTCGTGTACTAGTTAAGGGGAACACATAAGATTATGAAACACTTAACTGTTTTTGAAGTTGGCTCACAGCATAAAGGTGGGAGGGGAAGATGTTAAATATATTTAGATCATTTTCACAAGATAAGTCAGGCATTAATAATTAATTGAGAATTAATTGAGAAACCAGTGTCGTTGTAGGATTACATCTCTCCAAAAAGGGGAACAAAAACGTATAATAGGACATGTCCTCTAACAGAGAAGATTAATACCATTAAGTTTCATCAATAAAATCACATCTCCTTGGAAAAGACAAAATATGGAATATGTAGAAAACTTTTAGTTTTAATTTTATGTATCATGGTTGATAGATATGTGAAGTTTGGTGAAGCTTGTTACTATAATTTATCAGATATGTTCAGAAAAAGTGATTATAGACACAAAACCCAATGACATATCATCCTCGTGTAAAGTGTCTGATTTCAGGGAAGAATTTTATTAATAATAATTTCAGTAATACATCAGAAAAAAACACAATGAACCTAGAAAACCTAGATTTACAGTAATTACCCTACATTCTTTGGCCCATGTTGCTGGGAGTAGCATCTTACCAGGAAAAGCAGACCTTATTGCTAAACCCACTGCATTCTAGTTAGGAGTTTACGGTGTTTATAAACAGACTTGCGGTAACTTTATGGAGAGAGGCCCCTTTCCATCTAACTGGCTCAAAGGTGCTGGTCTGGAAAAACATGAATTGCATGACTATATAAATGCAGAACCTTTAAACCACACACAAAACCACACAAGATCCAGATTTAGAATTTGGATTCTTAACATTATTTATTAGCATAAATACTTCTGTACATTCTCAACTTCATAAACATGATCAATAGCACAGATGACAGATACCCAACAATAATAACAGTAATACACAATATTTTAACTGAAACAAATCATGTAAAAAAAAAGAGAAGAAGAAAACAGCGGGAAGAGGAAGGAATCTTTACTCCTCCGGTTTAGTCGGGGCTTTGGCTGCTCTCTCTTTCAGCTTGTCTGCATAAAACTTGAAGGACTCCTAGAAAGAGAAGAAGAAACGGTTTACCATCAAACCAACAGCTTGAATACTCTCCTGGCTCACAGTGAGGCTGTAGTATGTGTGTGTGTGTGTGTGTGTGTGTGTGTGTGTGTGTGTTCCTAACTCTCCTCTTTTTGAAACTAAGATGCATTGGATTCCTCCTGGGCTTGTCTAAACAGTCCCCACCCTCGAACCAGATTGTCTCGATTCATCTTTAAATCCCCATTAATACACAAATCAGGGATTTGTAGCAAGCTCGCAAAACACATACCTTCTCTGTTCCTAGCTAATTAATCAGTCTTTTGATCCAGTGTTGTGGTGGCTGCATTTATGAGGGAATGGGTGAAGGTGAAAGCTTTTTTGCAAATTAGTCTGGTCTCTTATGTCGTACATTTGTCTATTAATGTAGTAATTAATGCTGCTAAATAGAGCTACTCCCTATAGGATAGAGAGAAAAACTGAGATCTTGGCAAGGGCTTATAAATCTCTCTCCATAATGTGTGATTTTACGAGTTTTATGATTTTTCATATATTCATGAGGTGGGCTTTTGTGAGAAGTAGCCATTAGCATTAAACAGTGAATTACAAAAACTACTTTGCCGCTTCATTTCTGGTTATATTTCATTCTCGACTTAAAAATGTGTGTTCAATAAAAAATAAAACTAATAAACTTCAGATCAAATAATTTGAAGTAACTATCCAAATTTAAAGGTAGTCAAAGGATCAAGGAGATAAGTGAGGGCATAACTCCCGGTAGGAAACAGGTGTTGTCAAGGGGAAAAGAGGAGCTGGAAAGCAACCAACATGATGATGCTGAAGTGGATGTTTGAGCCAAAAAGCTCATTCTAATTCAATTAAAAATAAATTCCAATGTCTACATTTTTAGTACAATGATAACCGTATATAAAACGTGTTTTTACAGATTAACACATTACACTTTTTACGCCATTGAGTGACTATCTGTCCATGGCCTGTTTATAAAGTCAGATTCTACATTTTGTTTTTACCCAAAATTTGAATGTGTAAAAAATGTTAATATAACCAATTATTCTTGAAGTACACTTTAGGAGTGAGTCAGTAAATTACTTGAGAGACACATTTCTGTTGGGAAATGTTGAAACCTCTTTGCAGCAAACTTTAGAATTGCCAAACTACTCACCTTTCCCTCTCCTTGAAACTCTTGTGACTCTCCTCAGGTTCTAAAACTGAGCCTTCACTTAACTATCCTGACATTCAGTGAATAATGCAGCAGCTCCACTACCTTCATCCCTCATTCTCTTTCTATCTTTGCATTGCAGGTGAGTGATGGGAGGGTAAGAGGTGGGCTTAGTTCTACACTCGCCTCGAGGGGACAGCACATGCAAGTGCTGAGGCTGAGAGGTTTGTGTGTTTGTGCGCGCACGAGCCCAATGCCAAAAATAGAGCTACATTAAATTAAAATGATGGGACGTGCTGAAACGCTAAAAAAATAGGGAGAAAACTGGAAAGGAGATCGCAGTGACACCGTAGGTGCTCTGATTGCAGGGTACAGTTTCTGACCCACACATACACACAGGCTGGCTACAGGCTTGTTGACTTTTAACTACCATTGGTAAGCAGACTGCTCCGTCACATTAATATGAAACACGCACACACTAGCACTAATTATGACCCGTGATGTTTATGAGTTTCTATAATCGTACGAAGGTGGTTGATGCTATCAGTATGGATGGGGTTGTTTTTGTAGTCCACTGTGTGACTTAGTGGACCATAACTGAGCGAGGCAAAGTTCTGTGTCACGTGAAAAGGGGATGTTACGAAGCCGTTGATGAACAGACAATGGTGGACGCTTAAGAATCCTCCTTCATACCTAAGTTGCAAATATTTGAGCACTTTGGTTTTCCATTAAAAAATACTGATGACAGAAGGTCGTTGGATACAGTGGTTATGGTTTGTCGACACTGTGCCATGAGAAAGTATTAAAGACTTAATGTTTACAGTAACATCCCCTTGCTTTGTCGGGACCAGGTGCCGAGAGTCAACATCATCAAACTTGAGTATATAAGCTGAATCCCAGCAGAGTATTACTCTAGATATTAAAAGGTTTGTATATGCAAACATGAGGCAATACTCTACTGTGGAAATTTATGGGTTTAAAAATATGATTAAATCGCCTCAAACACCCACTTCAGTATGAAGATGGAACAAGATCCTCATGGAACAAGAAAAGATCAACAGCAGGCGGGTTAACCTCGAGGGAAACAGAAAGGTACGTGGCTGCTGCGGCTTATGACTTCACAGCGGAGTGGGATAATGAGAGTCATGCGCTAAAGACACGCCCCTCTACGAGAGTCAGTAATATGGTGCATTTAGTGACGGGAGCAGAATGGCACAGATAATGACAAGAAGCAAGTCAATGCTGTGATACAAGGTCGATTATGGCCACAAACAATTTGCTAAGAAACACAGACAACGTTGATTACCATCTCTTTGAAAAATAATCTGATCTTGGTTGCTTTCCTTTACCTTTTGCACTATTTCTTAATATGGAGATTTATTTTCATTTACTAGATAGAAAGTATCGTCATGCCTCAAGTTGCACTCTATTGCTTATTTTTAATTATTGCTTAAGTTATATAAGGGAATAGCTACAAAAAGGTTAAAAAAGGATCCTTATCCATGACTCAGAATCTTCGATCTAAACCTAACTTTCAGTTTTGTGATCCATTAACAAGGCCCGTTCATGGCACCGAACATCCATTCATTTGTTGAACTAAACATTGATGGTAGACCCAATCACGTTTGCGACTGAGTGGAGCATCTGACCGTGTTTGTGAGACTCACAGGGGGTTCAGGGAATGGCAACGTCTCTCCTTTATTGCGATACAGCACTGCCAGCCTTTTGAGTGACAGCTCGTCAATGACAATCCCCTCCTTCTGCATCTGCTCATATAGGGTATTGGCTGATGATAAGTCCTTATCTAGAACTGCCAGACGTGAGGGAGTGAAAGACGAGATATCAGCAAACAAGACAAATAAAACATTCAAATCCTTATTTAAATATAGAAATTTAGAAAAATAAAGTGTATGTCTGCAAAAGATGAAATGACCTACCACCATTTTATTTTCATTGAACACTAATGCTTTGAATGCACATGTTAACTTTCAAACCTTTATGTACACCCATGTTTCTGACAGGTTAACGAATGAGTTCTATAGCGTTACTGGTTGTGCATCTTAAACCAGCAAGTGAAAAAGCAGAAAAAATTTTTTGGCAGAAAACTCAACTGCATGCAAAATCTTTCGAAAAAAATAGAGTTGAAAACAGAAATTTTATTTTCAGTGTATTCTCTCTTTCTGGTAACCTTTAATTTGATGTGTATCTTTTTGTAAAGCTGAAAGAAGCACGAAACGCTGAGGTTGTGTGTATCAAAGCGGTTAAAGAAAGGAAAGTAAGGTCACTGCTGTCATAAAATAAGAAGGGGAAAAAAACAAGCTCTTTTAAGAGATAGGAGAAAAGAAAAAAATACCTCCGACAAAAGAAAAAAACAAAACTATAAAGACAGGGGAGAGAACAGAGGTGAATAGAGCATTGCTAATTGTGTCCCTTTTGGCTTCCTTGACCGACCGGTTAGCTAACGGTAATTAAATAGTCATACCCGCTCATCTCTTGTGTGACAAGTTATAAAAAAGGGGAGAAGGGGGGGTGAGGAGGTGAGAAAAAAAGGAGGACATGAGGAGAGGTTGATGGTGAGAGAAATGAGGGCAGGGCAAACAAATGAAGACAAGAAAAGATACAAAGAAGTAAAAAGGAGGAGAGGAAATGAAGTGAAGAAGGCAGGAGGGAAAAAAATGTTGAGTGGTGGAACTTGTTGTAATTAGCACGCTAGGCTAGCCAGAATAGCTAACCCGATAAAGGACATGTGTTTTCTCAGACCCTTGAATGTCTGTCTAAGAACGCACAAACACCTTGACCTGATCCTTTGCTAATGGATCTGCTAATGTTGACTTAGACACAGGCCAACGAGCTGCCTGCTGCAGCTCTCAGCTGCTTCATCGGCCTCGTGTTAACTAGGAGTGTGTGAGTGTGTGTGTGGAAGTCTTACAATGACATTTCATCAAATAAGGGTACAGCACAATCTTCTCCATGAAGTTTGGAATCAGGCTCACTAGGGTCTCGATTTTTCCCACCTGTGCATACAGACAGTAATTTGAACAGGAGAAAACATCAAAGCGAGTGTGGATTTTGAATCTAATTTGAACTGAAATCAATATGTGTTTTTACCATAAAAACCAGACTATCCATGTTTTCACTTGGATTTGTATCTATAAAAATGCCAAAATACCAAATCTCCACACAGATGTTAACCTGCATAAAATGCATGCCATCAAATGAAATTAATTGCTTAAGTTTTATGAATTTTGTACAAACAGTCCTTGTGGAAATTTAACACATTTCTTATGGGATATGAGATAGTCTTGTGGATACGGCAGTCGACTGGAGATATGAGTTTGAGACCTGGCAGGGCAGCTTTTTATAATTTTTTAGATTTGATAAATTATAGCTACTTTTAGGTTTTTATTCAAACCCTTCTACATGGGTTATTGTTCTTTGATGGATTTTGGGAAAATCATAAGGACTTTCAATATCTCTCTTAATGTCCTTAGCATTCGATGAGGGTGACATGTATGTAAAATAAAGATGCTATTTTTACATTTGTGTGGAAGCCTTTCTTCCTCCTCCTTTGAAATTAATAAATAGCTGCAACTTCAGTGTAGCTAGTTATTATAGAGATAATTCCAGTTTATAAATACCTGATTTTATGCACTTATATTTAACCATGTACATTTTTTATGGTGGAGAGGAATCTTAATAATAATAAAAAATCGTATACATACAACAAGAACAAAAATGAATCTTGAAATTGTTGTTCAAAAAGCTATCTTACCTGTCCCGGAGTCTGAGCCTTTCGAGCAACGTAGGACGTAAGCACCTCCGTCTGTTCAGCCAAGGCGTTACAGCGCTACAGGGAGACAAGAGAAGGGATCACATGGAGGCTGCTCTCTTCACATATTTGCATGATATAAACACACATGGACTGATTATGAACGTAATGACTACTGTTTTTCTTTACAAAATGTAAATGCACAGACCTGCTCACATCGGAACTAATGATGGTATCAGGCAGTCAAACTGAAGGGCCAGAGTTACATGACAGTTCTCTCAGGTGGATAAATGTATAAATGTTAAGGCGGTGCTGTTTTTAAACTTCAAAGATGTTTTTCCTTTCTTTACTGATTCACCGACATAAACACCTCTACTTTTTATGGGCCCACTGTGAAGTTTGAGAATAATAACCAGTGCATTAATTTTCTGCAGAAGTAATTCAGTTCTGACAAAACTACAAATGTAAGAGTGGCTTTTGGGTAAAATTACAGCACATTCTGACTCCTTATTCACATTGACACTGATTTAAAAATAATTTCAATCCAATTGACCTGAGAATATCTGAATTAGAAACACATCTACCTGATAACTTAATTACTCCTATTGTTGAATGTCTAACCTCTGCATGGCAACTTGTAATAATGCATACTATGTAGAGTATGAGTAAGTGTGTGTTTTTGGAGGAGATGCATTAACATGAGTGCATTCTCCTGACTGGGCAGCGATTACTAGCCTGTCGTAAACTAGTGTGTTTTGATCCTTCACCACCTCTTAGAAAATTATAAGCGAATGGCCTGTAATGCTTTAAACAGGATGATACACACACAAGCAAATGGTGCAAGATGCCTTTTTTCAGAATCACCAAGCGATGGAATGGCATTAGTACAGTAACACAATTAGGCCAACCGTGCACCACTTCACTCAACTTACTCCCCCCTGTTCTTTTCTTCCTCTCGCTACAGCAACAACTCCCAAACGTCATGCCACAGTCGGCCAGGCATACCAACTCCAATGCTCCTCACACAGATTCCCTAAAAGCTCTGCATATCCTGGGAAAGCTTCCTTCCTTTTTCTCAATCTTATCTTATCTCCCAACAAATATATGCACATAAGCAGTCCCAGGCAAGAAATTAAAGCGCCTGCCTCGCTACTTTCCCTTTCACTCTTTCAATTCCTTATGAGAAATTGCATCCCTCTCCGTCTCCTCTTGCGTTTTCACCGACTTCACCTCTCCCTCTCTCCCGCTAGTCTTGTCATCATTATTGTCTGCTTGCCTACTTAAAAGCTTTCCAGAGTTTTGCTCCCGTTTCCCTCGGGATGGGATGGATGAGTCAGGCTGCTACACTTCAGTGACCCTGTGGAAAAGAGGCTTTGAGGGGGGAGTCAGGAGGACAAAAACAGGCATTGATGAGGAAAAGGGGGAACACCACTTTAGCCTGGGTTACTTCAATGGAATCTAAACTCACATTGTAGCTTAACATTCTAACACCATGAGTATTCATTGACGGATTTTTAATGTCTTGTGATCCATTGTAGCATTGGAATTTACAGGGTGAAAGAGGAATGAGACTCCAACTCTGTATCAGTGGGATATTTGAAATACGGAAACAACCAGTGGGAGGAGGTTCTTATGTTCAAGCAAGATTTGACAGCATCGAAAGTAGTAGTAGTAAAAGTTTGCTATATTTAGATTCTTTTCTTTTTTCAAACGCTGGCTTAAATGTTCCCTTGAAAATTTTCTTGTCTAACAAAACTGTTCGGTCTTTCATATTGGTCATATGAAAGCTAAAGTGACATCAATATCCTATTTGTTGGTAGGATAAAAGGACGTATTTAATTGAAACGACTGGTATTTGTCCAAAATCCTGGTTAGTGCTTGTAAAAGGCCATCACTACGAACTGGTGTAACCATGAACCCTTCTCCCTGAAGCAATGTATGGATATAGTTAAAGAAATATTTACAAAAGGAAAAGATGAATCTATCACTGAGATCTAAAGAAAGAGTATTTTTAAACAGGGGTAGAAACGGACTATCTACATTACAGAACAAAAGAGTGTTTCCAAACCAATGAGACTGGCTTTGAAACATCAGTAGCACCTAATCTACTGTCTCTTTATTGCACCCTATTTCATTTGTCCTCTCTCTTTTCTCTAACTCTTGTAACTAAATGTTAAACATAGAATAAAAAGTAAACATAAAACATGTTTTCCCTTGGTACCACTCTATTATATGATCTGAAATTAACAGGAAATCAAAAGAAATTTTAAAAAAGGAAATTTTCTGTGTGGTGACTTACGTAAGAATCAAAGAGTAGCTTTAGAATCATGTAAGCCATTTTTGTTTTGTTTTATTTAAAAAAGGGATGAAGTGGAGAGTAGTAAGAAATGTATCTGTTCATTAACATGCATGTTAGTCAGACATCCCTTTTGAAAAATTGAGAGGGATTATCACTCAGGATGTCATGCTGGAGTGAAGAGCAGACGACGTGTTGCCTCCATGTCTGAGTGTATCTCTCTGTCACTTTCCCCGACTTAGTCTGGTCCACATCAACTTCACACATAACCGACCTACTAGCTACATTAAAATCAATAGACCAACCACCTTACCACAAAGTATGTTTTTTGATCTTTCTTAACAGCACAACACTATATGTAACTGTTTGCCATACTCGTCTCTATCGCCTCCTGAGTTTTTTTATCCCGGGAATAAGTAAAATGTGCCCTTTCATTCTTTATTAGAACGTCTAAGATGATCTTAATATTTCCAATGCAAACAACAAAATCATCAATCTTGTCAAAAACATCCACCAAATTATGGAGTAATGCCTCTCGCTATCAAGATTTCCTTTTAATAATATTTATTGTTTGTATTACAGTGGTACAACTTATACTGTTTCTTAGAAGAGTGGTATCTGTTTTTGAGGTATCTCTTGCAAACTCTGCATTTGTTCTGATAGAAATAACATGCATTGGATATATATTTGTAAATATATTAGGAATGATGTTAATATAATTTTTAGATAGACAAATAGTGTATTAAGCCTGAGGAGCTTTGGTATTCCATAATTCCAAAAATAAATTTTTGCTAAATATATATTATATTTTTCATTCCTTTAGCCAGGTAAGAATGATGTGACAGATTTGGCCTCAAAAAGGGCGAAATTCAGGGGGACTTCAAGCTTAATTAGCAGATCCCATGTGTTTGTGGCTTGATCCGATAAAGTAGTAGCAGTTATCAATTTGAAAACTTCAATATCTTACTTAACGTTCATCTTGATAAAGTAAGGCTTTTCAATTCACTGATGGCGGATGATCAAGAGCACTAAGTGGGAGTAAAGTAGGTAATATATCTGTGTTCATTAGTTTTCTCTCTAATCATGAAACTAAATAGATGCAACTAATTTGCTGTTAAATAAGGAGGCCTCATCTCCGTTATACTTTCCCAGCCTTATCGTTCTCATTCTTCCATCTGTCTCTCACCCCTCTAGTTTCTACATATTCATTTCCCCAGGCTCAATGCAAAGTCGTTGAGCTGTAATGTATGAACTGTGTTAAATAAGTGAAGTAGTAGGAGGCCAATTTCAGACCACCAGGCTCAGCGGTGAAATGCTGGCAAGCATTTCTGGACATAAATGTGAGGAAGGATAAATAAGTCAGTGACTGTGGTGGGAGAATGTCTCCATCCTCACTAGGGTCTTACAACTGGACCAAAGTATCGGGGGAGCTCTGATGGACTAAATTCATTTTCAGTTCCCTTGTTGATTTTTATTTTAGATTTTAATTACTTTGGTATAATAATTTAAAATGTAGCAAAAAGTGGAAAACCCAAATGGAGAAGTGTTCACCGGGACACAAGGCACCAGATGATTTAAAATGTATTTAAAGTGGACACTCAAAGCTTATTGACAGAAGACTGCGTAAAAGGATCTTAGATGATTCAACATCCATCTCCAGACTCTTAATATCAACAAAATCAAAGAGCTTAAGATAGACTACTGCTGTTAACGCATTGAGCAAAACAAACAGTCACATCCCTTGTATGTGTTCATATGTTTGGCAAAAAAAGATCCAATAGAAAAAGAAAGAAGCTACTAATATAAATAATGGATGCCTCTCAAATATCTTAAACCCAGCAGTATGCGTGATCTTTACATCCCTCCAGTTTCACGATGGGCACCTAAGATCAGTGTCATCAACTCAGCATCAGACCACATACAGTAGTAACAGCTTGACCTTCTGTACCATCATATCCGCAAAGCATTATAAGATAACATTTATGACAATACATTAACCGTCATTATTACACTCAACCATTCTTTTACATAAAGTATTCGGGTGTGATTGTCACACTTAGGTTATGAATTCTTTAAGACTACTGTAAAAAAACAGTAATCTAAAAAGACAAGAATAGTCTTTTCAGACAGACTGAAAAGACTATTTGAAATAAATAAACAAATCAATAGAAAATACTGTTTTTGAATATCTTAAAACATCTTTGGGAAACACTGAATTACTATTTCAAGTGTTGGCTCTATGGCTTGCAATTTTGGGACAACCACAGAATTACTCACAGCCAGCATGAACTTGGCATCCTCGACTTTGTCCATGTCCAGCAGCTGGAGGAAGAGGTCAGAAGCTGGTCTGTAGCAGGCAAAATGATTGGCTAGCCGCTCTGCCATAGCACTCACTGGAACATAATATGCACATTTTGTCATTTGCTTCATGAATAAGTGTTTTAGCAATGCATTGAATCTTGGGCTACGTTCACACTGTAGGAAAAATGTGGCCCAGGTCAGACTTTTTTGCTAATATGGGACTGATTCATGGCAGTGCAAACAGTACAAACTGTTTGTTATTGTTCTATTGAGCATGCCTGTCAGTATGGGGTCTTGAACTACTCACAATGGAGTCTGTTATTGGGCACATTTTAAGAGGGATGTAAACAGCTACACAGAAAAAAATCGGTATTGAGTGTTGAGACTGGCAGTGTGAAAGTAGCCTTATGCTCGTTGGTTGTTGTTTTGACTTACACTTGTCTAAAGCTTTGTCATTGTTCTCTTCCAAGATCTTTCTGAAGACGAAGGACATACTAGGTTTTGAGCTTTCTGGTCTACTGAAGACCTCCTCCAGCACCTCCACTGCGGACTCCAAATCCCCACTAAAAAGGGTGAAAGGTGAGAATTGATTGAGTATGAGGGAAAGAAAAGTTAGTTAACCGACTTCAAGTGATAAAAGTGGCACCAAATAACCCATATGTGCTTAATCTGCAATAGACAAATAATTGGAAAAACAAATTATATTTCACAGCCAGAAGCTGTTGTTACGTCTTCTTTAATCCTTGTTGAAGTGAGGGGACACTTCATCCCACATAAATTTTAAGATAGTTTTGAGATACAGAAATGTCAAACATAGCTATAATTCTTCAGGATACAGCTGGGAGAAAAATAACATATCAGTAAAACCATGATATTCAACTATCAAAGTGTGTTTGGCCCCTTATAGCAGGAGCATAATAACAATATATAATATATATATATAGTTGTATATATATATAGCATACATATATAGTTAGTTTAAGACAAACAGACTTTATTTAATAACATCAAACATAGCTCAAAACTGTAAATGAATACTAAAATAATTCTAGATTCCTTTTCATCCTTTGTAACCAACATACACACACATACTGCGAATTTATTTCTGCTGATGTGGCCACAACTAAACAAAGCATACACACTAAAGCACTACAAATCTTAAACAACTCAATCTGGCAACCCAACTACGCTACAAACACTATACGCTCCCCTCTCCCTCCCCACCGTCACCATTGGTAATGAATATTTAACATACAGGGTGTGTGTGCCTCTCTGTGTATGTTTATGCGAGTGTCCAGAGGTGGGGGCGGCATATCTATGCTGATTATTACGACTGGGACCGTCTGAATAATTCAACGGGGGCCCCTCTAAATGTGGTGCTCCGCTTTTCGAGCCTGCTCGCTTTTCCGCCCCGGCTCTTAACCAGTCAGCTTGACTCATATATAGTGGGGACACACGTGTCACAGCTGCTCAGAGCACAGCTCCAAGAGGTCAGGGTTCAAGTTGACATGCCCATGCCGCTATGACCAATCGGGCGTGAGACTGTCTTGCTATTCTTCACTTCCTGCTGTCCCTCCGAGCTGGCACGGGGACGCTTTGGCTGGAGCGGGAGGACACTGCTAATGTGGCAAGTGGTGCAATGAAAGTTTGATGCACAATGTGCTTTACATTTTGTTCTTTGCTGTTTGAGAAGCTACAAAACAGCAGTGGAAGATGGGTGTTTTCGTGTCGTCAACAGGAGTCCATGAATAATCGTATTAGACCAGTGTTTCCTATTTGTTCTTGACGCCCCACTTGCGCTGTATGCTTTTACTTTAAGTGCATGTCAACCTGGTTCTTGTCACAGTTAGCTGTTGGTATTTCATTGTGCTGCGCAATAAAGCCAACCAAGTTTTTTATAAGTTTATATGGAAATATATTCCTTTGAAAGAGGTACAATGTCAGATTTGAAAAATAGGACTCAAATGTTACCAAATGCGCTGAAGCTCTTAAGTGTAAGACTTTATCTGATTATAGAATTCTTTAATTTACTCTGAATAATGCAGAAAAATAGATGCAATATCAGAGTTTCCAAATTGAAAAAACTTCTAATGGCTTTCAAGCTTTAACTCAACAAGAGTTTGGGGCTGGCCATCGGCCAATCGGAAAGGATCGGATATCGAAAAGGTAACAGGTTCGAATCTCAACAGGGTCTACTTGTCATAGGGTCCTTGAACAAGACCATGAAACCCTAGCTCCACGGACGCTTCAAAGGGGGCCGCCCACTGCTCCCTCAGGGATGGGTCAAATGCAGAGAAATAATTTTACTATGTTGTACTGTGTATGGCTGTATGTGATCAATAAAGAATGTCTTCTTCTTCTTTAGATATACACTGACAACAATTTATATAAAGTCGATTGATTTTGACGGATTCAGATTTTTCTTCTTCAAAGTTTTTAAACCATAATGAGGAGGGTGTTTTAAGTGTTATTATTTTGAAGGATTACTGGGGAAGTAAGTTTGGTGTGCGATTGTCTATGTTGCCAATGTTAGATTCTTGAATCATAGCATGTTCCTCAAGGTGATTCATTTTCAAGTGTCTGATTAAGTAAATTCTGCCAAATCTTTTTGGGGTTGCTCTACTTCAGCTTACTTTGTTCTTACTTGTGTTACAAATTCAAATTGCTAGCTTTGTGTTTTCTTCATTCACAGTGAAAAATTTCCAAGCTGTTGAGGTGTATGTAGCAGATGCATGGTGTGTGTCTACAGTAAATGCGGGTAGTCGCTACAGAATCGGCCTCAGTGAGGTTGCAATCATCAAACTAGGCCTCCCGGTGGAGTCGATCAGTGCACCTGTAGTCTTCTCTTGTAATTTAATAAATTGCAAAATAGAAATTTAACACTCTTACTTCTTGATGTGTGCCAGAGCTGTATTGTTGACAAACACCATGCTGGAGAGGTTTTGGGTCATCCCGAGGTCCTTCATCATTGACTCTACCACCTGAATGCCCTCCACATCACCATGGCTTCCTAATGCCTGAATCAGTCTGGTGACGGCAAGCTGGGAGGGCACCCTGTTTGCCGATAGCAAGATCTTCAGGTTCTCAAGAGCGTCTGTGGAGGAATGCAAGTGAGCAGGGGTGTGAGACACGAGTATGAATGTGTCTGTTTTCCATTGCATGTCCATCTCTTACCTTTGGTCTGGCCTTTCTTGCTGTGTGTGATGATGAGCAAACTGGTGGCGATATCACTCAGCTGAAAGTCCGATACATGAGAAGTAGCACTGCCAGAGACATAAAGTAGTTTCTTGGGTTCATTTAAAATCAGCTAATGTCAAATAGATTTTCTCCCGACCCCTCAACTATCTGCTAAATTTCACTCAATTTAGTGATCACAACTGGGGTGTAACATTTGCCTTTGAAAATATTACCCACGCTAGAAGAATTGAGAGTGGAAAACCATGTCACCTGGTTCACCAGAACTGTGGATCTGCTGAGTTGGTCCAGATTATAATATCACAACAATTACTTGAGGGATTGCCAAGAAACTTAATACAGATAAGCATGGTCCAAATAATATGAAACGTCCTGAATCATGATAGTTTTCTTCCAATGGTACAATGGAGCTGACATATGTTGTTTTAATGACACGAGTCAACAATTTCACAATGTCTTGTTATGAAATTCACCATTATTACCACCCCAGTGTAAAGAGTAAGACATTTGGTTATTCCTGAACATTTCAATCTTCAAATAAAAATTTCAATATGCCCATCATTTTGCAAATTAGACCTCATTTACTACATTTTATTTATTCAAATCTACTACTTATATTAATGTTTAATCACAAAAATTAGAATCCGCAGAAAGAGGTGCAATGTAATAACTGCTTATTAATGGAGAAGAGGGTCTACATTTAATAGCAGATGCATTTACAGAAGAAACAGAGGCCCTATATAAGAGAACATCTCTCTTGCTCTGTTCTGGTATTTCTCAGATTCTCAGACTACAAAGCATGCGTGATTGGATTGTCTATAGATGGGTAAATTACAGCAAAGGAGACTTCTAACTTCTCAATCCATCCCAAGAGTCATCTGATCCCCGCAAATAACTGTATGACAAATGCATCAGTAATACATCCCCCGCTTCTTTAATGACCCTAGAGTCATTTATATTGTTTTGGTAAAATTAAAAACATTCAGATTCACTTCAAAATCATCGACAATAAGATTTGCAGAACATTCTAACATTGAAATGTTCAACTATTGATCATCATCAATTTATTTGGAAAGTTTAGCAAACCAAGAATGACCACCAACGGAGTGAACTAACGAACCATGTTTTCAGAGCAACAACACAAAACACTTGATCAGTGTATAAAATGTGGCATATAACTTTGGTGAAGCTTTGATTCATAGTTTGTGGGAAACAATTAGTTTTTACGGGAGGTGAATTAATGTGTAGAGATGCCACCACCAGTAAATGGCAGGATGAATTGTACATGGTGATCAGAAAGTCAGCTCTAACTTTACAGATGATGATGTACAATACCATTAAAATTAATTCTTTAGAGACTGTGATGACCAAATAAATATTTCTGTGTCGTGTCGGTCTTACTATTTCCGGCTCCACAGAGGTTGAGTGGATAATCACAAAAGCTTGAATACACAGCACAGACAACGCAAAGGAAACAAATGTTTTTGATTGTTAAGTCTTAGCTTCTTGGTAAGAGTATGCTGTGACCCCAAAAATACCACAGACATCAAGCACTGGATTAAATCCTGCTGAGCCATGACACGTGTGTGTTTGTATAAAAGTGTGTTGTATTAGACGGAGGAGTGAGGCTGAGAAGGCTGGTCGGAATGCTGAAGCACTCAGGGTTCTGGTCACAGACTCCCTTCTCCTCATCACTTCTTCCATTCAACTCTCCGTCCCTGGCTCTCTCACTCCGTCTACTCATCACACTTCCTTTTCAGGTCTTTGCCACTAAAACCTTAATCAAGTCTGCCTTCTATCTCTGTATTTCTTATTATAGTCTGTCTGCAAACAGATTAATCTGTCCACTCAATTGAACATCAGTCTGGCAATCCTTATCACTGCTGCTACACCAGGCCAAGCACCAGCCAGCAGTCACTATGACAGGGTCATGGCAGAGATTGCCACTCTAACAGGGTCACCAGCACAGGAATATCAAGCATTGGAGTGTGGGGCTAGAATCATTTTTATCAAGTGGAAGAAAGCTTGAGGCCATCTCTCATTCACCACACACACGCAATGTCTCGCTTTCACCGTTTAAGGGTATTGTGCTTTCATTGACCTCTTCTGTCTGTCATCACCATCACTCTTGCTCAATCCCTTAATCTCCCCATAAGCACCCCCACTGCTCAGCTCTGTACCTAAAAACAAACACCCACAAAGGAGAATTAATGTCTGCAGCATCTTCATTAATCTCGCATTTGATTAAATCTGGCTCTCCAACCTACACCCTCTTCTAGCCCTTTTTTTTTTTATATCTCATTCCTGTCCTCACCAAAAGACATGCTTCCCTCAGCTCATTTCGCCTCTTATTTTGAGTGCAGAGGTTCCATAAACGAATATATTGTAGACTGGAGACGAGTTATTACTTGTATCACTCACTTTTTGAAACAGGTGTCTATTATGAGAATTGTTCTTTTGTATATCATAATAGCGCTAACTGTGTACAGGACTGGAAAAACAGGAGACAGTGTAACCAATGTTTATACATCATTTCATATCAACATTTCAGACATATTTAGTTATTGTGTCTTCGTATCATGTTCTTATATTATGATTTTTGGGAAAATTTGTGAATTTTTCCATTTCCGTGGGATAGGGATAGAAAGACGGCAGCAAGAAGACTCAAGTCCTAAAATTGTAATCGCAAAAAAAAAGCACATGATATATTTTTAATTGTAAAAATAAGTTTGTGTGAGTGTGAGTGTCACCACACATCAGTTTAAAATAATCTGGTGGACATGCAGTTTTAGCGTGAGGTGACCAGTGCCCCCAGACTGAGAGCAAAGGAAAGAAGAGAATTAAACACAATTTAATGTTGAATTTGTGTCTACTCAGTGTATCACAGAGTGCCTTCAGGGTGACTATTTCACGATATTCTCAGTTACTAAAGCTGCTTTAGCTTTGGATGATCTGAAATAACAGAAGGAATGATAGTTCTCACTAACTAGATTTCCTACAAACCTTTGATACGAAGATTTTTTGAAGCGACACAAATTGCAAAGAATGTACTTTGTCATTGCAGAATACAGGAACTTACATATCTATGGCTGCCTTGGCATCCTCAATAGATCCTTCAGCCAACAAGGCACGGATCACACGGTCGCAAGCCGCTGGGCCTAAGATCACACCCTTCCCATCAGCATCCTTCAACATCTTGTATGCATCTAAAGAAAATTGAAAATGTAAAAATTAGGCAAAGCAGGATAATCTTCATTATATTGCATTAACAGAGTAATCTTCTTTCACTTAGATGGCTATAGTGGTGAAATAGTCTTTATTTTAAATCACTTTCATATGAAATTTAGCACTGGTAGCAATAAAGGAATAAAACAATTGGGTAGTTTGAAGCGCAATGAAGTAGAAATTATTTTATATGAGATCGAAATAAAATAACATTATTTTTACAATTTATCTTTTCCCATGCAGGAGACTCAGGTCAGAATCTCAGACTTGTGTTTTCCAGTTAATCAATTTAGCTATTTTTAAGGGTTTCATTTAACTTTTTCAGCATGGGATTACAGATTTGGGGGGAATCTCAATTTTCGATACAAGTCTTAAAGGTGAGCATCTGCAGCAGGTACCATACTTGCAGATGATTTATGTAATTCCAGGTATTGCTTGTGGGGCAAACACAGTGAACTCCTGTGACTTACCTTGGGTCTTGTTTCTTTTACAGAGGGCCATCAGACGAACCTGGTATTCAGCACCACTTTCAGCAGAGGTCACGTTTGTTACATCTTTGACCTTCAGTTCGGTTTCAGCTTTTTCGTACCAAGTCTGTAAATGACAAAAACCAAAAAGTGACAAATCTTAGTCTAATGTTTCATTCAAAACCTGGATACATCCAGGATTCAAGGCTGTATGTATTTTCAACTGTGTACTTCGGCAACGAGCTTTTGAATGTTTGTGTATGAGACATGCATACACTAGTGCTGCTGGGCTGGCAGGGAAAGGCCCCTCTAATGTTTGGTCACCCATGCAGCAGTGAGGAGAGGGGGTTAAGCTGTGTTGGCTAGGGGTATATTAAGTCTGGTACCCCAGAGGCACAATGTGTGTATGTGTTGGAGCAGGGGTGGCAACTCAAGAGCCCCAGGGGTCACAAAGTTCATCGCTCCAGGCAACAGTGATCACTTCTTCTCTCATCATTCGTCAGGGTGCTGAAGCATGTGAAAAGCAGAGCTGAGGAAAAACTGCACTGAGTTCGAATGGAAATATATATTTTTATTATTTACAGCAAAACTCCATCTTTATTTTATCAATAATTTATGATCTATTCAGATTCTGTACTTTTCATTTTGTCTCATAGTCAGAATACATTTGAGACCACATGCACATATTTAAGCAAGGATGCCTGGGCAGCCATATGGTGGCGTTTAGCTGCTGACTAAATTAGTCTGGCATTAGAGATTTATAGACAGAAGGACAGACTGATGAAAGGAATTACTGCTTGATCTGATTGACCACACTTCAAATTAGAGATTCAATCCTGTTTCCTCTGTATGCAATGAAGAGATGCTTAAAGAAGACCAAGGTTGGTGAAAAAGGGAAGAGGTGCTGTAAGGAGCTGTTCAAAAGATTTTTCAGAGGTTTTTAGGTTTAGTTCCAATGATCAGAGGCTGGGGTCAGCTGCTCTTTGATTAATAAGTATAATATGAAAATAATTGTGAATGCGGCTATTGTAATTTAATGACAGAGTGTAATATACAGTATTTTCTTGTCCCACAATAAGTAGGCATCTGGAGAATTTTACTGGGCATTTTCATTGTGCTTATTTTGAAATGAGGTTTCTAGTTTTTAGTTTAACGTATGTTTCCTTAAACTGTCTGTTTTAACATTAGCCTGAAATGGCAACTATAACACTGCAATTTCACATTGGGATCTCTTACAACATCTCTCTGGAAAATAAGCTGCTAGATCTTTTATGTTTTTCTTCCCAAACATAAAAAAGATGTATGCTGATATCATCATAGAGCTGCAATTAACGCTTATTTCATATCACAAAAAACCTACTCTCGATCCAGAAGTTTTTTTGCTAATTACAGGCTCATTTCCAAACTCCCATTCCTCTCCAAAGTACTGGAAAAAGTAGTTGCTGCCCACCTCCAGGACCACCTCAAATACAACAACCTCTTTGAAACGTTTCAGTCTGGTTTCCGCTCCGCCCACAGCACAGAAACAGCCCTGCTTAGAGACACAAATGACCTCCGGATGGCAGCAGATGCTGGTTCAACTTCCCTCTTGATTCTCCTTGATTTGTCTGCTGCTTTCAACACTGACCAACACTGACCATGGAACACTCCTACATCGCTTACATCACACCATTGGACTCACTGCCACCACCCTAAACTGGTTTCAATCCTACTTCACCGACAGAACAGAATACATTTCCCATGGAAGTTCAAGGTCCAAAACACAACCCGTCACTTTTGGGGTCCCCCAGGGATCAGTCCTTTACCACATTCTCTTCATTCTTCTCTACATGCCTTGGCCATGTCATCAGTCAATATGGACATTCATTCCATTGCTACGCTGATGACACGCAAATCTACATAAAAAACTTACACATGTTCCTCCGCAGCCTCAACTCTCCGCGCTTGTCTGGAGGAGATAACGGTGTGGATAAAGAACAACTTTCTCCAGTTGAATAGCTCCAAAACCAAAGCAATTTTTATTGGCACCCCACATCAGACCCAGTCTTCCTCCATAACCAGTATTACCTTCTCTGGTCACGACATTCCCCTCTCTTCATCAGTCACCAACCTCAGCGTGAGATTCGACCCTCAACTCACTTTTGAATCCCACATCTAACACATCTGCAAGATCTCCTTTCATCACCTCAGAAATATTTCCAAACTCCGTTCTTCACTCACCTTGAGTGATGCTGAAAAGCTGATCCACGCGTTTGTCTCCTCCAGACTGGATTATTGTAACGCAGTTTTCATCGGGATCCCTGATAAAAGTCTTCAAGGACTACAGTATGTTCAAAACAGTTATGCAGGGATCCTGATGAGAGTTTGTAAACACAAACACATCTCCCCCGTTCTTCATTGGCTTCCCATCTCCCCCAGGATTGATTATAAGATCTCTCTCCTCACTCACTACTCACTCAACTGACCTTAAGACGATCCCTCCGTTCTACCCACTCATACCGCCTCCTCCTTCCCCGGACTAAGCTCAGCACCATGGGTGAAGGGGCCTTCTGTTCTGCTTCCCCTCGTCTGTGGAATGCCCTCCCTCACCATCTGAGGGCTCCACAGACGACTGACACATTTAAAAAAGAACTTAAAACTTTCCTTTTTAGCAGAACCTATAACTTTTAATTAACATTGCTGCTTTTTGGTCATGTTTTTACATAGTTATTATTATATTTTTATTGATAGTTTTATCTGCTTTTACTTTGACACACTTTGAGATTTGATCCAAATGTAAAGTGCGTTATAAATTAAATGTATTATTATTATTATCATCTTTGATTCATCAATAAATATAAATAATTGCAGGAAATAAAAAGTTCTTTGAATCAAATATTTATGTAGATGGGGTTGTATTCCGGTACAATGAAAGCTCGAAAATACATTTAAAATTCTAGAAATTTGAAAAAGGAAAAATGATGGACAGACAATAATCAGGAAAGAAAAATATTCCTGATTATTGTCTGTCCATCAACATCATCCCATTTTAACAGGAATTCATGATAGAGATGAATGCACTGACGGCACTGCAATTTGTGTCAATCGTTAGTGCTGCACGGTTAAGTGTTATGTTTGACCTAAGGCACTTTTAGTCATTTGGTGCTTTAGAGAACCTTGGGGCGTCTGCCTTCAGCTCTTTTACCCCTTAGGAAGCTTTTTGCAATTATTCTTCGGAATAGTAGATCATGGATGTACACATTATGAACATAATGGGATTTTTACCTCAGGAACCTCAAAGGGCACCTCCTTGCCATTATTCTTCAAGATGTCTGCCAGCATGCGCAGGTTCCTCTCCCTGGGAATTACATTCTCCTCCTGCATCTTTGTCCAGACAGATTCTGCCTTCTGCCAGTCGTTTGTCTCATCTGAAAACAGAAGAAACCAAGCAGGTGTTAAGATAAAGGTGTTTTTCTTATGTAATCTGATGAAAGCCAGCCCGTTGTTGGTTGCACTCACTACTCAACGTGCATCATAATGTAATTTCTGACAAAGTGCTCCATGCTGAGGGGGCAATCAATGCCCTAATCTGATCAATTCAGAGAACATCAACTATGTTGTAATTTAGGAAACAAGCAAACTAGTGGTTTGTGTATATGTTTTGGTGGTGGTGCAGAGGGTGTAATAAGTTGACAATCAGCTTAACCACTCCAATCGCAACAGTTATCTGCTCTACTCTCCACTAGAGAAATCACACCATGTCCTCAGCCTGATCCCATAGATCACCTCGAGCTCATTTTTTTGTTAAGCAACATTTGACCAGGTAGACAGGATATTTCAGGTCAATTTATGTCATTATTTAATCCACTGTGTAGACAAAAACTAAAGAAAATAAAACAAACCATACTACTGCATACTACTGTCTAGTGAACATAGCCTCAACCTACAACAACCAAAAAATCATTGCCATTGCCCATATAACCCTCCATATGGTAAAATATTTAAACAAGACAACAGCAAATAGTTCGGCCAACATAGCAGTCGATGTTCCCTATTTGTTCCCAGAAACACCTGTCACTGGATTGTATAGTTCCAAACAATGTTATGTGTTATGCAAAGCAGAAAATTGTCATCAACTAGATCAAACTGGAGTCCAAACACGTACTAGCTTCTATAAATGGCTCCATCATGTTCATTAATTATAAGTTGAAAGAAATTCTTTGACAGACCAAGGACAAAACTGGAAAAAGTCCAATTGTGCTAAAATGGATGCATTGTAACGTCTTACATCTGTGAATACACATGAGCAAATTAAAGTTAGAATTACAAGTTCAGATGTGAAAAAAAAGGAAAAAAGAATGAAGGAAAAAATTAAACAATTTATGAGATGCACACATTAATCTTTGCAGGATATGTGGACAGACTAATCTCCATTAAGTAAGGGTAGCACTACAGGCCCCCTTGGGCCGTAGATGACAAAATATTACTGACTGTCTTTGTCATGTATGATTAATCGAAGAATCGAATAACTGCCATATTCTTAGTTTTCAACCTGAAACTGAGTCATTTACATTTTGGGAGCGAAGCCCCCACAATGTGACGATGTGAACAGATTCATGTACCCACAAGGTGAGTGAGTTTACACAGCGCACATGTGGAAGTGAGAGGTCAAGACAGCAACAGAATAACAAACAAACACACATGAAAGAGACTTACTGCAGAGGCGAAGAATGTAACTGTACATCTCATCTCTGTCGCACTCAAACAGCTTCGCAGTCATGTCAACCATTTGCTCCAAGGACTCCATCTATACGCACAAACAACAATATTCAATTGGAATTCTTAAATTTTCATTTTCTCTATCATCTTTATGACCTTGATTAGATCAAGTTGTGTGTAATGTCTGCTTGGGTTACCTGGTTGGCAGAAACGCATCTCTCCGCATACCACTGGAAGCGTCCAGGCCTTGCCCTCAGCCCGGGGGTCTAGGAAAAGAAAAACAGACGAAACTTTCTAAGGAAGAAAAACAGACGGTACATAAAAAAAAGTATAAAAGGTTTTGTTTGTGTCATGGTGTGTCACTTCCATGGGGGTAATGTGATTTGTTGCATTTTCCATCCAACTGCATTTGTTATTGATGATACTCCCAGATATTAGGAATTAACTTATTACTTGGAAAGAAACAATGCGTCAGTACAAATGGTGATAACTCTGAATTATTCTTTCAATATAGATTGAAATATATTAAAGCAATAATCTTAAATCACTATGGATGCTTGACATCAATTATTTCTAACTTCTAATCCATTGAAAGGGCAATGGAATATCAGTAGAATATATTTTAAAACCGTCATGCATAGGGTGTAACTATATTAATATTAACCCATTCAGAAGAGAAAATAATTCCTACATTGCTCTTTGATGATGTACAGCACATCAAGTACGGACTGTTGTATAAGAATCAAAACACATAGATGGATATGCCATTGATTTATGCAATGACAAGTGCCTGTGGAAGAAGCTCGATTTCAGAAAGTTGGGAAAATTTGCACTAATGTGACATCTTAAAAATGAAAACTAAAAATATTCAATTATTACAATTATAATTATTGTAATTAGACAAAAGTCTGTAACAGAACTTAATGATATATTAAAGAGGGAGCAAATGTTTGCAAATCTTGACTTTACAATAAACAACTAATTTGTGATCCAATTGTCTTTTAACCAGGAACTAGTAAAACAACTGTCAAATTATTTAAAAACTACTAAACAAGGGTCAGGTGAAATAAGGTTTGTCGAAAAACTCCTTTAAATCCTTACCAACTTTGCTGAGCAACACAATTTTCTATTCCATTTTAGCTTTCAATCAAGATTTAATGATGAACATTGATGAAACCGACTGTATGTTGTTGATGTATTAATGTACATATTACACTGTGAAATGTTGTAAAAGTAATGTTTGTACCAGGCCATGACTTAAACTGCATTCTACTCCCTTAAAACCTTAATTTGTCATAAAGTATTCTCACAAGCCACTGGAGAAAAACTGCTCAATAAACCCATAACCCAAGCTGCATTACTGATTATAACTAGTAATAGAACAAATTAAAAGATTTAAGGTCCAGAATGTACTGTATGTGAAGTCCCAATAGACATAAATAATTTTTCATTTTTGGGAGATTTGTTATGCTTTTAGGACATCAATGATATGAGGACGAGAGTGTGTGGTCTGTCCAACAGGGGCTGACATATATTGATCTGCAGGCTCATGTTGCTCAAATATAGCCTGATATGTAAAGTGACTAGATGATTATTATCATGGAATAACAGTGATGAAGAGTTCATCTGTCTCTTGGATATTTTATACAATCTGAGTAAGACTGGAATTGAGAAATCTAAACGCCCCTCTCTTTCTGGTAATCTAGTTGAGAGGAAAAAAAATACAGAGTGATCAGCCAGGAAGTTAATCTGAACGAAGATCAAAAGCGCTCAATCCCTGCTGGCCTCTTTGATGGGAGTCTATCATACTGGGAGAGGGAGGGTAAAGTCAGGAAAAGACGGGATTTCATCTCTTTCGCTGACCATCCATCACTGCAGTCATCCTTTCCTCTTTCAATCCCCACTCCTCCCAATCTCTCACTCTTCCTCTAAATCTCCCCTGCTCCGTCTTTTTTGCTCACTCTACATCCCTTCATCCACCCAAGGCAAAGGCATTATGCTCTTACCCAACCAGCCAAAGGGACAAATTAAAATGTGTTGCACTCTCTCTCTGTCTGTCTAATCTTCTTAGAGACTGAGGCCTAGTGCAAGTGCATCGCCTTTTTTGCCTCGGATTCCCTTTACTTGGGGAAATCTTGCAGGCTCAAGGCAGCTTTTGCCCATCTCACAAACCCACACACACAAACATGAATATGTTTGGGATTTTGAATCCGTCAGGACAAATCTCCTTAATCTGGGGAGAAAACAAAATCCTCAGAAATAAGAAGGCACGTAACCTACACACGCATGAGTGGATCAAAATAGTACAAAGTAGAAACAAACAAAAACACAAAGAGATAATGGAAAAATGCCATCAGGTCGTATTCACAAACCAAACCTTTAGCCGCAAACACAACAGAGAGCATAAAGTCCATCGCTCTGGCTGTTTAATAGTCATCTGCAGACTTTAGATGTGAAAATATCTGAAAAGATCTCTCTTATCCTCATGCACTGCAAAAAGAAAGACAACTGACCTCATCTCACCTCTACTTAAAAAAACCTCTCCATCTCAATTCCTAATGTTCTAATTCCACTAATCACCTGGCCACTTAGTACACACACGCCCACAGATAATGGCTCACCACTCTTTAGCAATACTATCTAACCTTGACCATCCCACACAAGCGCATGCTGCAATAATAGGCCCGGCCATCTAACAGTCCTCTGCCTTACCATGACCATTTAGCACAAAATTGGCCACCTTTTTCTATCATTACATTTAATTAGCTGTGATTAATCAGCTGCCAATTATACCAAACACACCCTAAAGAGACACCACTCTGGAATACCACTTGACGCTCTCAGAGGGGGAAAGTATTTGTTATCGAGTAGGCATATTTGAGAGATAGACCTGATTCTATAATATTGTACGCCCTCATTCATTGCCGTGCAGGTAAACAACTGTTCAGTGGACACGATCTCAGACTCAGGTCGTTTTGGAAAGATTTCTTGCTTTTTTATATTCTACTTCAAAAGCAAGAACTCGGGTGAAATTACATTAGGCTGCAACAGCTCAGTTGAAAACATGCCTACAATTATACTTGAAGGTTGCATTTATAAATGTTTTTATATAACCATTTGATGGAATGCCTAGTAATGCGAAAAATGGCAATCTGAAGAATTAAAAATAACATTATATATATATATATATATATATATATATATATATATACACACACATTTATCATTATAATGTATAAACACACACAGCACCTTTAATACAAAGTCAAAAACAAATCGTAATAATGTTTAAATTAATACTAGTAAATAAATTATACCTGTGCACAATAAATGGCCTGGAAATATTTATCTGTAACCAGGTCCTGATTCTAAATTATTATTGTATGTTTTTATTTTTTTAAACAAAGCCATCACAAGTCAGATGAGCCATATAAACAGAGGTCTTTCATTTTCTTTCAACATTTTAGTTGAAGGAAATACGAGCCAGTAAGCCAGTTGATCGTGAATATAAGAGCACATATAATAACTGGTTTACCCCAACCCCAACCAACGGGAATGATATAACTGCCCTTTTATTAATCTAACTTACATGCCCTGCTGACATCGAGGACAATGTGTACATCCATGGACTATTTAAAAGGCATTTTAAGTCTAACACATAACTGTTGTGTAGGAGGCTTTCTGTTATAAGAAGGATAATAGTCATACAACCCCCGAGACGGGAAATGAGAGCCACAATAATACAACCATAATATCCAAGAGGGTTTGTAAATCCTCAAGCGGGACAAATCCTTACACTTCAGGTCAGGCAGAGAGCATAGTCAGGGCAACGGACGCAACTTTGTTTCCCTTCCTCTGATGTCAAGCTCATCCCTGTATTTGTTTATTCATCAATCTCTTTGTCTACTATCCAGTCCATAACTACCCCTTGGTTTTATCCATGGGAAAATCACTTATTATCTGTTCGCTATATCTCTCGACTTTTCTCACACTAATCCACAGGATTCAAAGCTGGACTTACAATGACAAAGATATAAATATTGAAGAAATATTGAGGTCAGATAATTTTTCCCCCAAATGGCTTTTATCATATAGCTCCTCTAAGATAAAAAAAAAAACAGTTCCAGTAAAATTTCAACACGGGTACTTCAATAAAATAGACCAGAAGCATTCATTTAAAATTTTGTACAGCTTGTACCATTTGATCGAAGCAGAATAGATGAAAGCTCCTATTTAATTCTGCTATACCCTTGGAGATTGAACAATGGGTGGTTGAGCAGATTTCGATACAGTATTAGCTGTATATGACTATACCAGAAAAATGAATTACATATTGCAATTATTATTGTTTTTAATATTTCACACCTTTATAAAGCTACACCAAGTACTACTAAAAGAACTCCATTCAACTAAGGGCTGCATTCAATTATTTGTCTACCCAAAACTAGGAAGAAATCAACTTCTTGTATGGCTTTGCTTAAAGTTAGTCACTGCTTCAAAGTAACCTTCTATTTAAAATAACATATTTTTGGCACGCTATTGCGGCAGCTTTACAATCAGCGGTCTGGTGAATTCAAGCACATTGGAATTTTTTTGGTGCTGGCGGTTCAGCAAGCGGAAAAAGAACCAAAAACTAAGAGCCTTTTTACGAAAAATCCTTAAATATCAGTGAAGGCATGATTACCGCAGCACTCCGAAAGTAGTGATAGTTGCTTTCTAGACCCATCTGATCAGACTGATAAGATAAAAATTTGAGGAAGAATGGGCTATGTGTGCGTGTGTTTGTTTACCTCAATTATCTTACGAGCCTCACGGTAGCGGCCGGTCTGAAGGAATGCAAAGAACAGATCATAGAGCATGGTCATCTCTCCCCGCTTCTGACTCACAAAGTCCATGGCTGAAGTGAAAACACAAAGGTACAGGCAGATGGGAGAAAAAGCAGAGAAAAGTCAAGAATAAAAATGATTAAAAGGAAAGATAAAATAAATATGCACTTCATCTTCTCCTTCTGACACAATGTTTGGCACAATGTCACATGCACAGAGCGGCCATGTCGAGCCTTCTCTCAAATAAACACACAGAAGTCCCAAATTTATACCTAAGCCCTTGCGGTAAACTTGCTAAAGTCCTCTACTCAGCATCGCATATTATCTCTATCCAGCAGCTTCTGAATAGGTAGCCCACATGCGTAAACATACGTTGCTAACTTCCAAATGGAACTGCATATCCAGCAAAGCAGAGGAGTGAAGAATAATCCCTCTTACTTCAATATAGAGAACACTGTATTGGGATTTTGCTTTTGAACTTAAAATATTTTAGTCAAAAAGAAAATCCGGGGAAAGTTCACACTACATGGACTAAATTCCAATCACATTTTTTGTATGCGTTAATTAGTTTGCGTCTGTTGGATGTCTGTATGCATGAATGTACTGTACATTCCAGTGCATTTGTGCTTATATTTTGACTGGTAATTATTCTTGCACTGCAAGAATATTGATTATTGTTACAGTGCTGGTTTGCAATATTGTTTGCAAACCAGGGAGGTGAAGGATTCACACGGACTCATAATGCCATTAGGTCGAGTGTACCTCAATGCTTATGTCATTAGTCCTCAGTTCAGTATGAGGCAGTGGGGCACAGAATCAAGCTATTTCAAGATCTTCTGATTGGTTGGTACTGCTGTAAAGGCTGGCCTATGTCAGACATTTGTTGTAAAAGTCATTTTGTTCTTTAAGAATACAGCAAACGACTATGAGTGTCTGTCACCTCTTGGGGTTGGGAGTTGAATGAAAGAGTGGATGAAAGGGAAGTGAGGGTGGAGAGGTGCTTCACTTCACAGTTTCAAGCTTTACACAATCTAGAGCCACTTGCCCCGTGAGCACATTGAACTTGACCTTTTCACCAAGCTGCTGCAGCCATACAGGGAAACTATTAAAAATGTGATTGGTCGAAATGCTTCAACACAACCTGGACCTATCTCATTTAGTGGTCTTCTTAATAAGATTAGTCGGTGCTTACTACATACTTGTTAAATGCAAATACTGCACCAGCATTTTCAGCAAAGTTTTCCGCATTGAATTAAAAAGAGGAATTTTTGTTGATAGAAACATTCAATGATAATCTTCTTCACCTGTTAGTGCCACATAATTCTATGAATATAGGTAATTTTCTAATTTTGAGAACATGTGTAAATATTTACATTTAACAACAGGAGCCATAAAATGCTTATGCTGACATAAGCAAACACTGACATTTTTAGTTTGGGATTCAACTGAAGATAATGAAAAATCATTCACCAATGCTCTATTTCTAAAACTATTTATTAAATAATTAGACTGGTTGATCAGAAAATGAGATAGAATAATGACAAAGTACACAGGCTTGTTAGATGCGTATAACCTTTCTGCAGCAGATCGGTGTCTCCTTTCTCCACCAAACCAACAATGATGTCGTGGATGCGAGGTAGGTGTCTATAGCGGTTCTGACATTCCACTGCTGCATCTAGAGCTCCTGACAGGTCCTTCCTGCAGACATATGATCACACACACACAGACGTATGCACACACGTACCCACACACACACAGACACACATGGAGGGAAAGCAAGTAGCGAGTTAGATATCACACTGTCCCGTCACTCATGTGCAGGTATGAAAAGAACGTATCAAGGGATGTTAACCCTGTGATCCTCTGTTCATGTGCTATGACCAACTGCAACAATTCAGGCCTTTGAAATCCTGACAGTACAACTGTTGGTGACTTTTGGCCCCAATACATTATTCACACTGAGGCAGACTTTTGCACACCTGTCTGCGAGGGGCTAATATCTCTCAGGAAAGGCTTTTTATGGCCGAAGCAATGCAACAGACAAAAGAACTGCAATGATCTTTACTCTCTCCACTCACCTCCACTCGCCCTCTCTACTATTGTCTTCTTAAACCCCATTTAACCTCTCCCCAAATCGGTATCCTCTCTTTTTCTTCTTGATCTTCGCTTTTTCTTCTTGATCCTCCTGTTGTTCTCGTCCTTTTTTCTCTTTTCCTTCTCGCATCTTCATTTGGATTTCATGCTTTCAGCTCTCGCTCCACTCTGATGACCTTGCCCCCCAGCTGAGCAATTTAGCAGAAATATGGCAATAATATTAGACCCTCCCCACTACCGCAATCTTGCTCCCTTTTTTTGTTATGTCATCTTTTTCTTGCTCAATTCATCCTACCCGAACAGGCAAACAAACGAAAGAGCACATAAGGGGTGAGGCAGTGTGCCTGATGGAGTGGCAACGAGAGGAGTTGAGAGACAATGATGGGGAAGGGAAGCAAGGGAAAGAGAAGTTGAAAGAAATAGGAGAGAGACCACTTCAATCCCCTCTATTGTGACAACGCTGCCATCAATCTGTTGATTGGGTAATTACCATGTCAATCACACAGAGGTCAAAGCAGACAGGGCACCCATGGAGCAGGTAGGGGGCAATGTAAGTCAGAGAAAATGAGACAGATGGACGGACAGCGAGGATGATTGACTGAGTGAACAGGCATAATTTCTAGTGTTTTTTCATCTAATCAATTAGACAAGTGGATAAAAGAAATATGCCCAAAAAGCCCAACAACCTGGAAAAAATAAAAAGGGAATGGTGTGACCCTGAGTTAGGTTTGTGTGAAGCAGAAAGCAGACAGTTGAAGAGAGGAGGAATGAGGTGACCACGGTGTGAAGGTAAAGAGGTCCTCTAATTGAAATAAAGAGGGACAACATTATTCAGCGGTGTCAGTCAAGAGACTGTTCAATGCACAACAGTCTGATTTAACAACGCAGAAGAGAGAAAATTTGGAGTGTGGAGATTGAATAAGAATAGGGGTACCATTGGTAGGAAATGCACTATAAATGAGATGACTAGAGAAAAATTGAAGCAAGTAGTTTGTAAATAATTTTAACGCAGAATTGCATTGTTGGAATTTGATGTATGTGTCTTTTACATTGGAACTATTAGTAGACGTTGCATCAAAGTAACATTGGTGAATGATTCAAAACTCCTTTGGAAAATACATTTAATTTCTTCATAATGTCCAAGTTATTTGTCACTCCATAAAGCTTTCGCTCTTTTTATCCCTCCCTCCTGATGAGACTTCTTGGAAAATAAATAAATCAATTACATCCTTTTGGTATTTCTCTCCTACCCCCCCTCGCTCTACCCACTGATCCCCCCTCACCCCAAAAAAGAGCTAAGGATGTTGATAGTTAATTTTCCCTAGGTACAATTTAACTGTCACTTTGCATTGCCATTTACTGCTGCGTAGAACCCTGTTAATGTCCCCAACTTTGCATGTCATCCACTTTCCAGCCAATTAAGCCCTGGAAAAAAAAAAAGAGCGCTTTGCTTTGTGGAAACCTGAAGGACTAGACAGAGAAGCTAAATTTGCCTGCACTCACCATCCGCTTTTTCTCCCACTCTACCCCCCTCTTTTGTTCAAAAGCGATCAGCAGGCCTGTTATCAAACTACTGTCTTTATGCATGGGAGGACAGTGTCTGTGTCTCAAAATGCAATGAGGACGTGGAAAGGACTACTGTTCCATATACTGGAGAATGGCATTTACTTATTTCTAATTTCTCCCAGAATAAACCCATGTAAGAATTGAAACATTTTATTTTATTATTTTGGCCATTTAGAGGCACCCCAACACGTGGAGATTACAACTTTTGAGGCTTAGTCACATAGTACTTAACGTGTCCCTAGGTGTCAGACATGTTACCTAAAACAGACAGCAACATTGGATTTACTTGTTTTCTATTTTTCACTAGTTGAACATAAGTTCAATATCCACTGATATAATATTTTGGCTCATTTTTGGTGACATTGCATAACCAAGTCACCAAATATTCAACAGCAAGTTGTTTATTTTTTATTCTTGTTCTCCATGCCATTTTGTTTTTGGTTTGATTAGCAAAAAACAGTTTCCTCCTGCAGTGGAAAACATGGTTGATGAATGGGCTGCAGAAACAAATACAAAGCTGAAAGAGCTTTAATAAGGCCCTCAGGGTAAATGCAGAGCAATGTGATAATTAAGTGTGAGTCAATACCTATGAGCAACAACTTTCACGATATACATAATCGGTGAAGTCAAATAATTAATAGCGGTGTGTTGAGCAGAGTTGACAGTGTTGTGTCTTTCCGCATCAGTGTCTCTTCCTTGCTATACTATTTTTTTTGTCTTTACATCTATTTACTACAATGTTTTGTTATTTGCCCTGTCTGCTTCTATTTAACCATTTAATATTTATCTTTTTCTTTCCAACTGTGCTTATTTAGATTGGGATGCTCCCTTCTCCTTTTAGGATTCAATTAAATCCAAACTACACACAATATTAGGCATTAGAAAAGCATGGAATTACATATTTTTCTTTCTAGCCATTCATTTCCCATCAACTCATCCTTCTATATTGCCACAGTTTCTGCATCTTTTCATACATTCACTGCCAGCTCTATATTTTGTTGGGCTTATTAACATTTCCTTTTGCTAATCACTTCCATAAGGACGATGCAATCTGAGCACCCTGCCAGCTAACGTAGTAGATGGATAGTACAGACGACACTGAATACATGGCCATGAAAGCTAATAGGGCAGCACATATGATGGGCTGTCAAGAGTTAATCTGCTCGAGAAGTGTTCATTAAGTCATTAGCGCTGACGCAGCGATGAGACGGGTGCAGGCGAGAATGATGTCTTCATTGTCCTGTTTTTTATCACTTCTTTCTGTCCTTCCTCCCAACTGTCTGTGTGCTCACTGTCTGATGGAATGGAGAGGTAGAGATGAATAAATGTACACAGCAGATAAAATTAATGGCGAGAGCAAGGAGATGGATTTAGCTGGAACGCAAAAGTGAAGTGTTGTGGTACTCAAATGCACCCTGAGGCTTGGTTGAACCAATCCTGGAATGTATGTTAAATCTGCTTTGCATAACCATGTCAAAGTTTTTACAAGATAAATATAATTATTCACTTTCAAGAAGCCTTTTTACACAAAAAGTGTCACAAAGAGACTAAGAGCATGTCAGCATTGCATGCCCACTATGTAACACTGATAATTTGCTTGAGTGACATGACAAGTTCCACTCTTGAAAGGGGCAATGCTATATATACAACCGTAAAGCTTCTGAAAAAATTTATATTTACCAAACCATTTGATATGCAGTTTAGAGCTTGAAACCCATGTTCTAGAATACATACATATGTATATGAGCCATTCTCTTACATTTCAATCCAACTTTAACATGTACTATATGTTAATGTCAATATATAATGTTACAATTTAGCATTTCAAAAACATCGGTCAAACACCTACCTTTGTTACATGTTAGTTCTATAAATATATAATCCCATATCTTTCCAATAATGTTCAAACCCGATATATCTTTAATTATGTTCAGAGGGTAAATTGTGCTTCTTTTTGTTGCCTGGAGTTACAAATTCTGCATGAGAAAAGAGGTGAGGAGAGAAGTCAAGTGTGCATGGCTAAATGCATATCAGAAGATGGCATCGGCCAATAACCCCTGCAAATCCGTACAAGGAACGGTAAGCCGGTTCGAATCTCACCAAGGCGTACTTGTCCTTGAGCAAGACCCTGAAATCCTAGCTCCCCGGGCGCTTTAAAGGGGCCGCCCAATGCTCCCTCGGGGATGGGTCGAATGCAGAGAAATAATTTTACTATGTTGTACTATGTATGGCGGTAAGAGATCAATAAAGGATAGTAAAAAAAATGAATTAAAAATACTTTAAAAATAAAAAAAATTTAATGTGAACTTTTAAATTCACAAAATATCCAGACAGCTTTTAAGTATATTGACATGCTTGTATTAAGTTTTTTCAAAATATACTGAATCTGGAAAAGTTTAAAATTGTACCCTTATAAAATAAATACTTTTTCAAGCGCTTATTTAATTGAGTGATATATTATATGTAATCATTACATAAACAATCGGTTTGTTGATCCTTAAGTAAAAAAAAACTGCGTCCTTCGACCGATTCCCCGTACACCAAGCATGAAGTGCCATCACAAGTAAATCAGGAAAACACAAAGCTGGCATTTTTTAACTAACATGGTAGCCCTAATGCCCCCTTTGGTGGGAGGCATGATATCAAACTAAACCATTACCTAATTTGTAAACTTTTCTGCCCAAGCCTTTTCTGATTGATTTTCATCTGCAACAATAATTGTTGACTGATGACGTCGACCAACCCCAGTTCTAACGCATCAATCAAATTCTGTCTTTCGCTTAGTATTTTGACTGAGATACCTCTTGGCAGATATGAGTACTGTGTTTTAAGAGAGAACATAAGAAGAATTCAAAACAATGCTTCTGCTGCTTATTGCTTATAAAAAAGCTTAACAAAAGCGTCCATCTGCCCATTAGGCTCCAAATTATATTTGTTGACTATTTCTTAAGCTTTAAAACGTCAATGAAAAATGACAAATGATGACAGAAAAGCAGCAAGTAGCTTGTTCCCTATTTGTCAATCAATACATTTGTTTATTTACATGTGCTGTAAGATGTACGGTTGATGACCCAGGAGTTGATTAGACAGTTAATTTCACAGACGAAGAATTCAACGAGTGAACTATGAGCTGGTCAGAGACCTCCAAGTATCTATGTATGTGTGCACAAGCTTCCAGTGCAAAGAATGACATCTGCTGCATCATGTATCTTAGAGGTAAACTGTGTATGAAAGTACGTGCGGGGTCCTGTATGTATTTGAAGTAGCATTCCACTAACAATTCACCGTGTGGCTGTGGTAAATCCAGCAATTAGTGCTATGTACGTAATTAACATACTAATGTGATGATCTACTTAAAAGCGGCTCTGACAAATCGTGTGCACATCACTGAATAAGGCACTTAATAGAGATGAGGGGTGGGGCAATACCAGTGACCCAACAACCAGTATTTGGAAACATTGATTTGCATATATGCATTATGAGAGGAGGCATCAATGGCCATCTCTCATGACAGACACAGTTAGAACATGTAGTATAGTAGTGGGTGTTGCAAGTGTTCATGGATAGGGGCTCATTGGAAAGACTGCAGCTGTTGAATCCTCAAACAAACATAAACTGGCTCTAACACATCATACGCATATATTCACACAAATCAGCAATTTCCACACCCTCTGTCTGTCTGAATCACTGACCCAGAAGCTAACCTCAGCTATGATCATAGGATAGGATGAGTAACAGGATGAGCAACTCAGTTTGTTAGGAGAATTAATGCATTAAAAAAACGTTTAAAAAAAAATCCACCCAAACATCCATAGGATTTCTGTCCACGTGTCAATGAATCTGTGTTTTTGTAATTTGTAAGATTGAGAGTTTGCTGAAGTTTGTTTTACCTGTTCAGGTGTGCTGTAATCAGAGGTGAGCACAGGTTGGCGGTGGGCTTGGTCAGTCCTAGGGTGAAGATGGTGTCCTGTAACTGTTGGATAGTTGGAGCATCTCCCCTGGCTGCTAAGCCATTGAACACATGGAACAGCATAGTGACGTGTGTGTCATCCATCACCACCTCCTTTTCTTTCATCTCCTTTAGGATACCCTCTGCCTCTGAGGATGGAGGACAGAAATAAGATTTAAACAGAAATGTCCAACGTATATAAATGTTGCAATCAGAAAAATTTGTTCCTAAGAATTCTACCAAATGTGATACTTTGATGAACTGCAGTTGTGAGACTCAAGACTTGAGAGGTAAAAATATGGTGAGATTGGTTAAGAGGTAAAAGAAAATAAATAGAATAAAAGACAACAGGGAGGAGAGATAATGCTGAACGGTACAGAGAGTGAAACTGAGAGGTGGGCAGAGCAGGGAGAAGGAAGAGTATGTGAATATGATAAAAGGCCTGTTTAGCTAAGGGAAACAAACCCATATTAAAACAGCATTTTACTCCAAGCAGGGATGCAAATCCAACCCCGTATAATGCCAACTCTGTACTAATTGCTACTTGCGGTTTCTAAACGAGACTACAATTACCAGACCCCTACAATGAAGGCCAGCTTTTTGCCGGGACCATGTAGAAAGCACTTGGAGGGGCTAAATTATAGGTATATGGCGGCAAGGGCATACAGTGGCTTCAGTGAGACCCTAGTGAGCGAGCTGAGGGGTGGATCAGTTTGGTCAAGTCCAGTCATTAATGGAGGGCTTTTTACTGAGCCACAAACCCATCTGTCCAACACACAGGGCTAAGCTTTGAGAGTGTGTGTGTTTGTGTGTCTGTGTATTAGGGTAAGGTAATTAAAATGTGTTTACTGGCTATTTCGACAGCTGCTAGTGATACAGGCGCTATCCATCCCAGACACTAATGTATAAAACATGACAAAGGGAAAACGGGAGTGACGAGAAGAAGAGATGCAAAGACATTATATTTAAATAATTTTTATTAAACCAGTTCTCCAATAGCAAGACAGTGTACTGGCACCTTGCTTAAATTTCATTCAATTAAAATGATTGATACTTAGGTTTTCAGCAAACACAGATACACAAATATAATTCCTTGTTATAAAATCACGAAAAGTGGATCCAAACACCTACACAACTGGTAATGTAACAAACCCTCTAAACAAGAGTGTCACTCTCCACCAGGAAAGCCCATAGATACCCAAACATACACATTTGTAGGCTGAAGGACATGCCATTGGGGAGGGCTTTGGCATCCTAATTTTAGTCTGTCTCCCCATATCTCTGTGAACCAAAGGTTGTCATAGTATTAAAGGGACAGGAGAAAATAGAGAGGGATAGGATGGAGTAGGGGTAACTGACAAAGGAAGAGATGGTGCTTAATAGGGCGTAGGAGGAAATTAAAGAGAGCAAAATGAGAGGGGGAAGAAGCTTGTCAGAGGGGTAAATTTGGTACACTGAATTAGATTGATAAGAGTGATAACAAATGTAGAGGGGCAAATCCTGAAGCTACAGGGTTCTCTTTCATTAGTGTGACCATATTCCACCACTGTAATAGTTAATTGCATAATAACACAATAAATTGCAAGACGAATAGAGCAATGGATAACCATGAACCCAGTAGACATGCCTCTTTTTCCTCACTACTATGATGCAATTATAATAATAATAATCATCTACACTTATATCGCGTCTTTTCAGAAACTCAAACACGCTTTACAGAGTATAGTTTGGAGAGAGAAGCGGAACTTCCCCGTCAAGACGAAGGAGCGGCGAACACACAACGCAAGCGTCCTCTCCACATATGTACATATAATGCAATTGATTCATTTGTTACACAGAGAGACAGACAACCATTCACACCCACATTAACTCTTATGGGCAATTTTAGGCAAGCGTTTTTGGGCAAGATAGGTATTTTATCTTCAAAGTCTTTATTCAACAGCACGTCCCGATACAATGGGCTTATCATAAAATTGAGGTTCAATTTGAAGAAGAATAACTATCATATACCGGTATCAACATTAAATCACTGGCCTATAATGATTTGGTCTGTTGTCAAGTTTGAGCTGTTTAGCAATTGAAGTGTAACTTATTTTCACACACTTACTCCATATCTCTCCCTCCTTCACTACTTCTAAAGCATACTGCTCTCATCATGCTGACAGACCCGCTAATCAATAAGACCAATGGCTTGGATCTGATCTGCCCAAATGGAACTACAATACCTAACATCCCTTCAACCACCTTTCAGACCCTCCCAACCAACCTCTCATTCCTCCTCCGTCTCTCCGTTTATCCATCCGTTTAGAAAGTATGCATATCCATCAGCTCAGCCGAGCATCCTGGCCAGCAAAGCGAGCCAGGCCACACATACCAACTTAAAAAGATGGGGGAGCAGACATGCCAGGTAAACAAACATCACACAGCCCACTGGTTCATATAATGTTCCATGACTTGACTGCGAGTGATGTGTCTTGCCCCAGAACACCCACAGCATCATAGACGAGTCCTGGACCATCAAAAGCTACAACAAGTTGTGTTTACCAAAGTGAGAGGATGGACAGGTGGGGGTCAAGGGCAAGGGCAGATCATAGAGACACTTTGTGATAGAGGAGAACTGTATTTAAAGAATAAAAGAAGAGAGCAAAGGAAAAGGAGGTACAAAAGTTTACTGCATTTATAGAAGCAGATGTTTTTGTTACAATTTCACTACCATGAGAGGAATAATGGGGGTTTAATAGTGAGATATATTGTCTTATAAAAAAAACCAAGCATTTTATCTAATACTAATTAAGATGTATACTTTATCAGACTCAAAAAAGTACCTTGAACAGTGGAACAGTTATTCAATCCTGACAAAGATGAATACTGATTAACCTAAACGTATTTCTGCAAGTGTTATGTAGATTTAATGTTTCGTTTGCCAATAGGTTAAGGGTAATTTAATAACAACAAACACAATAATTGAAGCTGCAAGCAACATTGGATGGTCCCTTGCAATGCTGCAAGCATCAGGGCAGCTTCGGCCTTGATACGAGACATCTGCAGGTTGAATTTGCATATGTTGCAAAATTTAGCATGACAAAATAAAAAGTCACTTTTGGACTTACCACAGATTACTTTCTGTTTCCAACCGGTGGCACTAATACTGTAAATGCATATGAGCATGTAGATGTCTTCAGGACAAGACCCTAATCCAACTGGTGTGGTTCATTTTCTTGGAGCAGTTTGCAATGTGTGAAAATCAGGGAAAATATAACATTAAAAATATTGTATTTTCTTTTTTGTTTAGGTTATGGCTTCAAGAGGTTTTGTATTATAATATACTATACTAATTCATACTGGTACGTAAAAAACTTGTCCAGTTGCTTCTTTAAAACATTTCTAGGGGTTTCTTTATAGCCATTTCAAAATTCTACCCCCCCCCCCCCATTACCCAATCCTGCACACAGCCTTAATAGTAGAGCTGCATGATTAATCTAATCGCCCTCGACATCGCGATGTCCGCATATGCGACTGCATGACGGCAAAAGGCTGCAATTTAATTAAATAAACATGTGTGAGAGGAGGTGACATCGTTGATTATTGGTTGCTTATTTTCTACGCCCACAATAATGAAATGACCAATCGGTGTCTGTGATGCAAGTGAGTGTCATAACTAGTACGATGGCGGTGAGCTGGGGGCACTTTAGAAAGCATGCTTAGTGAAGACTCCGAATTGGTTGAGCCTGAAATGAGGGAAACGCTAGGTTTTCCGTTTCAGAATGTTGGATACGCTACCACCGTAACTTAGTTGAAGTTAACATGCTCGGTGGCAGGTGAGGTTGTTCCGACTCTTCCGTCGGGCCCTGAAGCTGAGCTGGAGACGTGACGAGACCCTCAAACGTTTGTCATATTAATAGATTGACGTTAGGAAAGGACAGAGACTAGGATTATCTGTGCTTTTATTCAACGAGTTATCTGAAAAACATTCCCAACCCGTGCATCTCATTATCTCACACAGTGGATTTCCCTCACATTAGATTTCTTTGAACTCTGCTCTTTTTTTCGTAACGGAAAAAAAACAGCGAATATATGATATTAAAGCTACGAGGAAATGAGCCACTGACTAATATTACACATAAGTTTACAATAAAAGTTAAGTATAATCATGAATCTACCTGATATCCAAGTTTTATTTGTATCGTTGGTACCCATAAATGAAATAAAAAAAGTCTGTTCAATATCATTCCGCCACCTTGGCTCACAATATTCATAGAAAATACGGTGAAACTAGTAGATACATCCCCTCAGGCTGCAGGAAGTTTGTTAAGCCCGTATTTTCATAAACCCCCGTCTGAGGGGGTACCAGGTCGCTTTTACAACAGACAACGGCATGAACATTGTGCAAAATATCTTATTTAGAAAAATTGTATTATTTATTTTATTTGGTCGTGCAACAGAGTTTGCAATTTGCCATTATTTGGAAAATATATTTTTTGTTATTTTTTCTTATTTAATTTTGAAAAATTTTAAATTATTTTGAAAACCACACAGTACAAGAAGTTTGGTCTTGAATTTTTCTCTACAACTTTAAATTTGTATTTTTGTACGGAGAAATACACTTTTCAAAACGATCAGTAATGTGTGAATTTCCCTTATGACCACTATAAGGCAAACAAATCACAATATTTACCACTGTCATCGCAAAATATTTTTTCACTAAATTGTGCAGCCCTACTTAATAGTCATAATAATAACAATGAATCCTATCAAAACAAACAATACATTGTGCTTCATAATAAAGAAATGAGCACAACGCTTAAAGGGAGGATTGTTTTAAGGTTTTGGGTCCAACAACTGGCCTATGATCCCTATCTGCTAATAATGATGCCCATCTGCTAATAATGATACAAAAAGTCATCATATGGATGGCAGCAATGACTTGAATGGAATTATATTTAAGTAAAAAATAATCCACTGGGGACAGGCCAGGGGGAGATTAGCATTTAGGAACTACCAGACACATGCTTAAATTATGATTTGATGATTTCTGTCTTCGTTCAATATCTGTGGTTAATTGGCAACAAGAAAATAGTGCAGTGACATGACAATTGCGAGGTAGAAATTGAGGAAGCAGTGAAAGAGGAGGATTAAGTAAAAAAGACAAAGCAATTTAAAGGAAGCTTTGAAATAAGCACAAAAACAATAAACCCATTAGTGAGAGTGAGAAATAAACAAGATTCCAAGAGACATAATCCTCAGCTGGGCCTGTTGTGTGCTGGGAGCTAGGCGCAGCAGAGTCTGGTTTGGGACAGGCTAACATCAAGGTTAGCCATGTGTGCTAATGTGGCTGACAAGCGTCCCCTCCATATGCACACTCTGGCTAATGGCAAATGCGTTAGCTCTGTCAGTACACAACCCAACACACAAGAACCGGCATACCAACCAGCAAATCCACAAAATGTCTTTTGCTTGAATTCACATGTTAATTTGCTTGTCCCTGTGTGTGTTTGTGTGCACATGAAAGGCTCAAGCACTTCGGTGGACATGATCTGCCATTAGCATGAAGGCGTATTTCAATAATTCTGGAAAAAGACACACAGTTCTGTAATTTTCCCTCCCTCTCATTTCTCAGTGACTCGGATGTGTGCGTGGGGCGGGAATGAGAGAATGACACGCTTTGAGACAGAGCGGGTGAGAGAGGGTCAGATAGAGAGACTGAGATGAAGACGGAAAGAGAAAGCGAGGGGGAGGACAGCGGAGTCGAGGACAGACAAGGGAAACATTTTGCCTGTCATTGTTTGCAAAAACGCAGAGCGGCAAAATTGATGGTAATTGGGTCTTCAATGGGCTGAAGGAAACCCACCGTAGCATTCTGAAAATGGCTGGCTAATGTGAGTTTGAGGGAGGGAGAGAGACAGATTGTGACACGGTTGGTGACACACAGACACACAAAACCACTCAACTATACACACCTGCAGCCTTTTTAAATCAAGGATAATCGACTTACTTTCTAACTGCTTGTTCTTAAAGTAATGAACTACGTACTGGTGGGATTGGTAATTTAATGAAAATTAAGAAGAAGAAAAAATTCCTGATTAACTATTTGAAATATTCCCAGCGAAAAAGGTATTGAATATCTTTAGATTTTTGACAGTTAGCCAAGCAAATCATTTTGACGTGGTAACCTTGGCTTGGAATACTCAATAGTGAAGTGCATTTCTTATCTGGTATTTTAGAAGTGATTATTCAATATTTCGATAGACTGACCAATAATGGAACTAATCATTTAGCCGCTTTAGAGAAACTTACCCTCAACCCTGCCATTCGCGGAGAGGGCCCTAACCAGTGTGATGTATTTGCTAGCATCAAGCGCAACTGTGGAGTCCTTTCGGCTCCTGAAGACAGACAAGGAGAAAGACAGACAGAAGGAGAGCGTAAAGAGACTTTTTTCAAACATATTTGCATATGCATAAACATCAAACATATCATCCATCGCATGATCTCTTGCTGAAATTCAGTCTGATATTTGAACCAGCTAGAGAATGAGGAGGAGTAAAACAAGGGAGAAAGAGGGTAGTATATTGTGTTTTAGACATTCAATAGAGCAGCTGGACCACATATTGTTCCACTCACAATTCCATCTTGAGGTTGAGCGCCTCATCCACATTGTCGTGGCGACAGCACAGATTGATGAGGGTGACGTAGGCACCGACTGTCATTTCCTCCTCGTGGAGCTGCTTCAGCTCAAGGGCACGCTGCAGGTTCTTACCACACGAAAAAACAAGAAAATCAATTATCATCACTTCAAGACATATAAGAAAATGCGAAATTGAGTAATCCAAAAAACCGACCCTACCTCTTCAGCACATAGACTTTGGATGAGGTGTTTGAGAGTAAGGCCCAACGGCTGGTTCTGTACTTTCAATTCTGCAAGTTTCTTCTCAAGCGCCACAACCCTTCCTGTATTTCCCTGAAGGAAACGGCAATGGTTAAAACCAGACTATGACCAAATATATGACCTCAAGTACAAAACAACCTGAAAAAAGGTTAAAAAGGTAATTATGGAGGCAAATTAAGGTGCCGTTAATTTTCCAAATCAAATTAAACTCAAATGTTAAATTCAAGCAATACAAACATTCCTAAGAAGTAGGCATGAGCCTTAAAAATCAATAACAGTGCATTTTTTGTAGCAAACATATGAATTTGTTTTTGCTGTTCTACTTACAGTGACACGGGAAAGTGCCGACAAAGGGTCACTGGATAGCTTCTCTTTGGGGTCCACCAGCACAATAACATCCTGACACACAGTTAACATTTACATCATTGAGGTAGCCACTACAATATTCTGTTCATAAAGTTATATTGGTTGAAATTTTTAATCTATATACTCAAGTATGTCTCTATAATCTAATAGTAGTAAATTTCACAAGTAAATAATTCATCCAGAAAATATAATATATTTCAAGTTCAGAACCTTGATGAGCTCTGGGACATTGTAAGACTCCAGGAGGTTCCGGATACCTCTGTAAATGTTTGCTGAAATAGTGATGTTCTGCAGAAGACAAGAGGAGAGATCATCAAAGGGTTGATCAGCTTTTAGAAATACAGAAATGTTTGAGTGGTCAAAAGTTGAAATTTAACAGCTTCTGAATGTAAAGAAATTGAAAATAAATGAACTTGTAACCATATTAATTGGTTGACAATAATTAAACTCAGACAAGGCTTCATTTAAAAGCTTTCACAGAGCTTGACTTATATGATTTTTTTGGTACTCCTGGATGTACTAAAATTCAAATCAAGAAAACACAAATTAGAAGGAGATACAATTCATTAAGAAAGAGAAATGTCTTCTTTTCTGTTTTATAAGCTGTAACTCCAGATGAATAGTATGTAAATAGATGTGATTGTGTATCCGCTAAAACTACACTTTTTTCAATGGCAAAAAGGGCTATCTATATGTTAAACAAATGTATAATCTATTCAGTGTGAAATCTAAATGATATTTTCTTAAAGTTTATATAGTCTCAGCATATTACGTTCACAATATCTTTAGTTAGATGATGATAGATGTATTATGTGAAGATTATTTTTACCGGCTTCATGATGAGAAAGTTAAGGACTACTCTCCTACTGAATGCAAACACACGATTCAATGTCATGACATCAGGATTTCCAACTAGGCCACAGCTTATATTTATTGAACTGGTACTTTTTACATATTAGATTAAGCATATTTGAAATGTCTTACAATAATAATAGCGCTCTTGACCTGTGGCCACAAAAGCCTCTTGCTTTCTCCTACATGCGACCCTCTTTTGCCTGTACATTTCATGCCGATCGAGTAAGCCCTACGTTCCCCGCCAAACCAAGTTTCAAGAAGTTAACATTTGCTCGCGGTAGCGGCAAGAGCTATCGAGAGCGCAGAGCCACTCACAAACCCACTGTAGGTATATTATCAAATATGTACGGAGCACTTGAAGACCCTTGAGAAAAAAAATTCTTGCGTTCACAAGATAATAAATTGTGCGCAAAGAACAAGAAGATGTACGGTTAATCCATAAGTGTCTCTTAATGAACAAAGCCAACATATAGCATATAATGTACTGAGTAAGGCTTAATCCGACCACATATAGGTTACAGACAAATGAGTAGTGCAGGTTCCAAGACCAAATAATTGGGCAGGGTTTGTGTCAGGAGGGGTATCTGACGTAACAACCTTTGCCAAATAAATATGCGGAACAAGATGATCCGCTGCAGCGTTCCCTAAAGGGAACAGCCCGAAGAAGAAGTGGGACTGAAAAAGGATTGCAAAGTTTGATTTATACCCGGAGACACCGAACGTACATTGATTCATCAAGTCAGAATACATACACAATGCCGAAGATCCTTACTTCCACTTTAATATTTGGAAATAAGATCACTTAAAATACACTACTCATAATGGTTTAAAAACTGTCACACGCACGAAAATCGGAAAGGCTTAATTCGGTATCGGCCTACCAAGAAAACATTTAACTCTAAAAAACTAAACTAAACTCCAAAAAAATTAATCAAGTGACACATAACCCATAAACCAACACTATAGCGCATTATTCTATCTTCCACAACATAACTGGATCCCCCGATTCAAATCCTCATTCAGCATAAATGAAACACCGGGTCGGACGTCATGGGCGGTATTCTGTTGGTTGTGTTTTTGTTATGTGTGTGTCGAGTATAAACCAAATACACAATGTAAAAATCAAAATGCAAAGGATATGAATGAATTGGATAAAAAGTAGAGCTGGTGATAATTTTACAGTACAGACATGCTTTGACAGACAAGAGTCAAAGCATGCAAAGCGGATTTTTCATACAAGACCATACTGGAGAATCCGTTAGCCAAGGGACTCGGGGAAACAATGGCCTCTTGGAGTTTGCAAGATGAGACATATACATGAGAACAGACACCAGATCACATGTTTGTGAGGGCAGCTTCTCTGCTTTGGCCAATGGCTCATGTTTTGGTTATATTGTCACATTCATCAAGAATGTAGTGAACAGTTTTATTCTTGGGAACAGACCGTAATCATGGGAATAAAACGTTATTCAAAATCGACAAAGAATGCAGGGGTAACATTTCAAAATGCATAAATGAAAGCAGTGTTCTGTTGATTAAATGAATGGTTAAATTTTCGGAACTATTTTATATTTTTCTTCAATGTGATGCTCTGACTAAGGGAAAATAAAGAGGACCAATTTTAGTATTGCATGAAAAATTTGTATTGTTTCTATGTTCGATAAAAACATTGTTACTATACTATCAATAAATAACTGATTAATCTGTGTTCAATATTTATACAAAATTTTTTTTACTATCATTTCAGTTATAGCAACGCAGCTCTATAACGCAGCTAACATAAACTACATTATTGTACGACTGTGGGAGTGTGTATTGTTTTTATAAACATCAAAAGGGGGTGTGTTTACCTGAGTCTTTAGCTGATGGAAGTATTTCTGCAGCTTGACTTCCTGCGTTTGCACCTCCTTGTCTGACATACTCTCGATCAGATGGTACAAAAAGAAAGATGTCTTTTCTGGATGGGCCGGCAACACAAACAGACACAAATGTACAAAGTGAACCTTTATCTGGGAATAAATTTAATTTGCCACTGTCAGTCACTGCATCCATTTCCGCTTTTATGTGATTTTTCTATAACCTCTGCAGTTTGTTTCTTTTCTGTTGACAGAAGCTGCTTTTGGGCTAGAGTGTGACTGAATGTGCAATGGTTGGCAGTGACAGCTTCCCCCTATTTCCAACTCTCACCCACAGATGTCGTCTAATGGGATGTGACATGGATAACAGTCTCCATCTCTACCACCAGCACACAAAACAGTTTCACCGCTAGAGATTCTTTGTGACACACACACACACTGACACAGAGTGACATTAATGCTCCGCAGACACAGACACACACATAAACAGGAGCCGCTGCTGGGTGGTGACACTCGTATACATTTTCAACTACTCAGCACTGTGTCAGCAGCCAGGCTATTTCCTCAGAGAGCAGGTCTTTCAGTCACACACGGCCACACACACCTGGACATAAACACACACGGGGTTCATGACGAGAAGCGGGGTGGTCAGCATTATTCTGCTACTGAGATTGAATGTAAACACACCCACACTAAAGAAATCTCATACAAAGGTTTTAAACTTTGTAACAATACTAGTTTAAAAAAAAAGAAAAAATTCACCCATTAGACACCTCCTTCCTTCTCACCAGGAAATAAAGCACACAATGCTGGTTCATAAAATGTTACTTATCAGATACCAATACATTTGAAATGGATTCACACATCTTTGTAGCACCTGGTTAAAAATTTGATTGGAAATTTTTTTGATAGCTTCAGTGCGTTGAATACTATAAAATACAAATATTGTGTCATTTTAAACATGTGTATCTAATTATTTTTTTTTATGTATTTGAGAACATTAACACCCACACATATACATAAGAGCTACACAAACATGCACACGCATCTTATATATACGGAAAAAGACTTGTCAGTGACAATGTGAATAAATGTATCTTTACCAGTGGGCTTGGAAAATCCTTTGGAGAAACGCTCATCTTTGTACAGGAGCTCAGTAATCTAGAAAAATGGCAAAAAATAAAACAAACATGCAAAATAAGATCAGAAACAACCCCTTCAACATTGCCTTAAATTTATGTCCAACATCCGCAATTTATTTTTCTTTTCTTTCTTTCTAAATAATATAGTAGTTGTAGAATTTAGAAAAATTGTGTTTGCAAAATATGTTGCAAAAACTTATCTCAACCAATATCCATTCTGAAAATTCCTCTATTCAGCGTATAATGAGTGCATTTCCATATTAGGCAGCATATGGCCATTACCATTTAATTTGTTCCTATACGTCATTACCTCTGCAAAGGAGTAACAGGTAACAGTTAGGTACACAACAAATTTTGGATTGGATGAGTATGAATGGGCAGTTCAAGGATTTTTGCACTCTTTAATTTTTGAAGATAGGGATTCTTATGAATTAATTCAATGTAATGGCTGATGTGTGCAACAACGTATTCTTTACCTATAATGTACATGCACTTACACACATATATTTTTAGCTCTTACATCTTACCTTCACCATGGTCTCCACATCATCAGACCTGCAGGGGGCAGTAGAGAACAAGACATGAGCACCGAGGAGGGGTTACAACTCCAAACCTTATTGGGTTATTGTGCCTCTATTATGAAGCAAGTAAGCCACACCTTCTGCGCAAATGTCTTGATTGTCCTATGTCTTGTTCATCTACATGAACAAGACATAGGATGCATGCCCACACACTTTATTTCTAACAATGTACCTGACAGAGATTATGCCCAAGTTGCCAAATCAACATATTACAAAAAGAAGTAGGATTTTAATTCAGATCTGGATTTCCAATTCCGTTATGTGTACATAAATAAATTCATTATCAACCACTTATCCTCTTCGGGGTCGCGGGGGACTAGAGACTATCCCAACTGACATTGAACAGGTGGCGGGTTTCTTGGTTGTTGAACTACAGCTTCTTCTGTCCTTGCGTATAAAACTATAAATTAAAACATATTTACATGTACGTAGATACAGGTGACTCTGAGCTCCCACTTGCTTTAGCCAATCTGCTAACTTTAGCTTCTCAACTTGCTGTTCCCCAGGTGATTAAATTTGAAGTGTGTGATTAAGTTTTTTGTGCTGAACGTTATCGGAGTCGAAGAGATCATTTATTTTTTCCTTAATGATTTTAAAAATTCCGAGCTTTACTTGTGAGATGTAAAGATTGTAAGATGGATCTTTGGTAGCTCAAGCCTGGTACGGAGTATGGCGTATGCATGCAAACGGCCTCAATTGAAGCTGCTCGGCGAATTGAATAATTTTGGCCACTGGCGCCGACCTCTACTTTAAATATGTGATAATATATTGTTTTTCTCAGTCTTCTAAAATGATTTCTTTAATCACTTTTTTAAATCAAATTTGGAATATCTAGGCAAGAAAAACAATCAAATATAAAGAATATGAAATAAAGAGACATTGAAAATTACATTTGGAAAAATTTTCAAGTAACTTTACACTGATAGTGTAGTAAAATGAAATACAATAAATCAAAGTAGAAGACTGTTCAACATTCCAGTCTGAATCCCATACTATAGGAGAGGAGAGATTACAGTACAAAGGGCTGGGAAACCGCAACACACACGCACACAGCTAAATGGCTAAATGATGACAACATGTGACATTTCTGGCGTTGTCAGCAAGTTAGTTGAAAAAAAGAGAGGGGGAGATGAGAGATCAGAAGGGATAGGAAGAGGTCTTTAATGATTAAATTATCCCCTGACCTTGTCTTTGACAGTGCCAGGTCCCACATTGCAATGAAACGGCACTGGCGTGTGTGCATGCACACGCACACACACACAGACCCTCACTTCCCAAGTGACAAGCTCAATTATGACCCTGTCAGAGAACCTAACGTTCAGAAGAGTGTGTAGGTGTGTGTATGTTTTAATGCTAAGAGAGCCAATCAAACGGAAGAGGAGAGGCGGAAAAACAATTTGTGGATGCAGCGATTTAATAATATTAAAATATAAGTAATACATGTGAACCCATAGCAACCACATACACTGAAGTGGTAATCCACATTTGAGGTTTTGTAATAAGCTAAAACTCAATTTGAATTGTTTGTCTGCTGTTACTAACCTTTTTCTTTCATTTTGTATTAAGCAAATTTTTCATAAAACAAAACGTCAAATACTACAATTTATGTACTATTAAAGAATGAGAATGAGCATTTTTCAATAGTACATTCTTTCCTTACCAAATTGTCTTAACCAATTACATAAGATTAAATATCAACATTCACAAAAGGGACACATCAGCTAAAACGAAGTGTATATACTGGATGAAAAGTTCAAAGCTAAGCTCACTGAGCCTAGTTTGGCATTTAGCAGAGTTTAACTTTCATCCCTCCAGAAAAGTCTGTACTTTTCCCTTTATCTCACCCCCAGCTTCACTCAATGTGTTTTTTGTGTGGGTTTGCAGAGTTAAACTGTAAATATTCACAAACACCCCTTCAAAAAAAGCCTAAGGGTCACCCTATGGTCCTTAGGATTAAGCAGCATATGTGTTAGAATGAGAGGGAGTAAGATCAGTATTGTGGTCTGGGTTATGAGGGGCAGTGGTGGGCATCTGTTAATTTACATATCTCCCACGGTGCTTTGGGGTAAGAGCTGAGGGATGACGCCTACATTTGCATGAGCCGTGTGTGTGTGGGTGCGTGTGTGTGTGTGCGCGTGTGTGTGAGAGAGAGAGAGGGGCAGTGTTTTTCCCTGCAGCTGCCAACACAAACACACAGATACTGTAGATGGTGAGATGGGCTGCACATGTCATAGTTAAAGCATATGCTGCAGTGACCTTCATAATGCTACAGGCCACACTAAAACGGAAGTTGGGAGTTATGAGGTAGAATCTGGAGATATGGAATATCAAAGAACGAAGAATACATAAAGACAAACACACGAGGCAACTGGTTAATAGACTCACTTTTTGAAGCCTTGGATTAGGCTGCCACGGAAAACACCGAGGTCTAATGAAGGGAAGGAGGGATCGGACACTGGAAAATAGAGAGAATACAGAGGATATAGATGTGATGAGAGGGAAAGAGAAGCTGAACTTATCCCCTTACCGTGACATTCATCTGTGAAGTTGCACTTTAAGTTTATATCTTTGTCGAAGGGTACAACTATAATCACTTTAAGTTCAAAACATTTGTCACCAATTATCTCACAAAATGTGAGATATGGTCACTCTCTCCCAGTCTGTGCCCAAGTTACGCCATAAACAAATGATCCGAAAAGTGTTTTTGCTGAATATTATGCCATCTCAGAGAACTTGCCCTTTTCGAGAAACAATGACTTTCAGCCCAAAGTGGTCTAAAATTCCTCAATACACCCCTTTTATCCAGACCCCTTCATAATTCAATGAGTTTTACTTACTACATGTCGACCTTTGACCATGTTTCATCAAATCCATTATGTATATCACATTTTTCCTACTAAATCTTGCCAGTTTGAGCGCATACGTTAAGGCTGGTTATTTAATTGTAATAAAATCACTATTTTGAGTCCTTCAAAAAGGATATTGCATTTTTGAAGTACTCAAGATAGTGATTTTTTGTTGTTATGTTTGGAAAATTTAAAAAAAACATTTTGTCAAATAAGGGAGAAAAATCCATTGGGTTGATTTGGAAATACATAAAGCAGAAAGAGCGAAAAATGTGAAAACTAATGGTGGATGTTTGAGACTAAAACAAGTTGAAAGACAGAAAACGGGATGAATCATGTATAATGTATCAGCGTCCTCTATCCCATCCCTCTACCAGTGGAGGCGCCTTTCGTTCCCTCTCTTTACATATTCACACAAACTAATCTCTTAAAAGGCCTGATGAGCACACGGGAATATGTGGGCAAATGTATGACTGAGTATGTGTGTTTGTTAACGCTGGTCCAATTAGCCTGCAGGCAAAGCAGCGATTTTTATGTTGATGGATGCTCAAGAAGCAAAGCCTCTTTGAAATGTGTGAGGAAGGGGGGAGGGAGGAGACAGAGAGAGAAAGAGAAAGAGAATGCCAAAAAGAGAGAAAGAGAGAGAGAGAGCTTACACAGACTGTAGAGTTCGGGCAAGTCGTTAACAGCCATCATGCGAACTTCTGAAGACAGGAATCCCTCTGACTCCAAAGACATACCTATATCCTGAACAGAGAAAAATCACCTTCATACCAACAAACACCTTTCAATGCACAAATGTAAACACACACACATAGCTACACATATTGAATTATGGATTACCTTGAGGGCCTGTCGAGCTGCTTTCATGTTAGGGAAAACAGGGAGTATATAGCTGGATAAAGTCTCGACATCAGGGGATACCCCAAGCTCCTGCATAACCTTCAACACCTCCACCACATCTACAACACACAAACACCTTGAGTAATTAAAGCAAGCTTTGACAACATGGACGGACTTATTCTTTGTAGTAACAGAGGTACTTACAAATACAGAAATTAAGCTTTGTGTTGTCAAATGAAAGATTTGTTATCATAGGTTGATATGTCAGGCTTATTCTCCAACTACGTATTTTTTTCACGTAGAAAATTACTCAGAAAAAGAATATCATTGCAGTTTGATATAATAATGGAACACATTTTGGAAACTTTGAGAAAACCAAATTTGTAAAAATCTTTTCTCAAACTTCTCAATCATCGGATAAATAATTCCAGTATTTTCCTCATCTAATTCCTTGAGAATGGACATTGAATAAGTTGTTGTTTGTGCAGTGAAACATATCGTTAAGAATTAAAAAGATATTTCTTTCAAAACAAAAAAAAAGTTTATTCATTACATAAGAAAAAAAAGAAAAGGGGGCTTTGGGCTCTTAATTCGATAACATGCTGGACCTTGACAGACGCATACACTTCTTTATTTGCATTCATCTACAGGCCTGGTGCTGTGTAAACACTGTGCAAAGACTTTCTCTCACCCCTAAACTTAAAACACCAGGCTATCCCCAACCCACACACCACACATACTGGCAGAATGCTTATGGCAGCCTCCCTCTCTACCTTAAACTACATGGAAACATGTGGATTAAAACGCACTTGTAAAGCGGTGGACTCTTTGGGCCATAATCCTCCTCTGGAGCGGACCCCCGAAGTCTTGCCCCAGGGAAGGAGGCCAAAACGGCCACATGCATATGGAACAGCCACTCACATACTCAAAAAATGCCAGCGTGCCTGTGTGTGTTCATACGGAGGAGGGATGGCAGCACTTTGCATATGTCTAGGAGCATGCCCACAGAGGACATGGGCCTAAATGAGGGCAAACACGGGTGTATGAGTTTGTTCTCAGTGTGTTGTTATGTGGTTTTATTTGCTATATACTATATACATGACTAAATCTTATGTACCGATACTTCTTGTTCCCATGCAGACTTCAGCAAACTACCTTTAAGTGCTTCCTTGAGTTGACACATCTCAAGTTGCTTGAGTATTTATTCTGCACTCAGTTTCGTACACAAACACAGCTCTGTGTTTCTGCCTTCTCTTGGGACGTCTGTGTTCACCTGGCAGTCTCTCTCCTTAGCTGAATAAAAGATGAGTTCAAGGCTTTTATATACCATTAAAACCTTCGGCCCAGACTGCATTATCCCAGGTAAGGCTACCTAAACCACTTCATCCATTCAGCCTTCCCCTCTGCTCATATCATTCATTTACCTGCCCCTCTCACTAGCCATCTAGCTTGCTTTCAAGAATACGTAAACAGGCGATCTTCATCCTTCTTCTCAATGGAGTATCCATCCACAATGTCATCCGCCCTTCCATTCTAACCCCCTATTCCCTTTCATCCAGCCTGTTTTTATGAAAGGAGAGAGGGAGCATGAGCTTTCCTCCTGAATAAACCATAATCAATTTCACGGTGATCCAGACAAACTGAAAATAAGTGAATGGAGAGTTGGAGGTATAAATGCATAAGGGGACTGCTCTGTGCTTCCGGCTTCCACTCATAAGCTTTCATGATCATCAGCACTTTTCCAACAAGTGGGTCTCTGTGTATTTTTGCAAATCAAGTCAGTCACAAAGAGCGTTTAACCCTTTGAAGCACAGCCTGATATCAGTCAGCTTTCACTTTTCTAAGTTCCTACATGTCGACGCTTAGCAGTATTAAGTTACTTACGCAGAAATATCAGTTTCCCTGTGAAAGGTGCTATTCTAGTTTATTTAAACAACTCTTTACCTACTTAGGGTTAATCTAACATGTGCTACCATTATTCTAGGTGAGCACACTGAATAAAAAACGAGAAAAGAAAAACGAGAATAAAAAACGTGAGTGACTTTGTCCAAAGGTAACAAAACGCATAACATTGTTTAATTGGCTCAAAAGTCATGATGGAAAAAAGTGACACATTCGGTTTTCACATTGGTTTTATATGCCAGACTGTGACTTAATAACTTCCTGCACTTTTCACTGGTCATTTGAGAAGTTAGTACTGAAGACAAGTCTGTTACTCCAAAAAAGAGTGAAAGACTGATTCCAAGGAGTTATCTAAACCTGCTAAGTTGTGACAGTGTGGACCAAGTGCCACATATTTTGTTCCTCTCAACCACCTCGCACTTGTCCCATAACGTTTATGCAAAGATAGGGACAATGGTATCCAGTCTGCATAATAACTCAAACGTTGGAAAACGTAAACTTCATGGATGACCTGCCAAACCCTGAAGTCTGCATAGCTGTGACAAAAAAGAAGTTGATATTAAATTAGGTTTCCCAATTGAATTGTTCTCTCTCTAAGTCTTTTGCTTTACACTCTATAATCATCATGCGAGTAACCTTTTGTGATTCCCTCGCTGTCTGAACAATTCACATAAGAGATTAGGCCAAAAGAGAACAGAGAAGAGTAGAAATTCTTCGAGGTTGGTATGGACAAAGGCTGAAATGCCATCCGGCAAGGTGGAATCAAACTAGTGAGTTAATCACGAAGTGGGTGAAAATAGAGGAAAAGAGGAGCGGAGTGAACCGGTCGCTGTCATCCCATCTAGTCCTTGGACATGAGTACCAGTCACTTTTACATTTCTTTTTCATCCAACACCTTCTCATTCATCATCCCTACATGCTTATGACTATAAAAAAAAGGAAGGCTTTGCTCAAAGTACAGCAATGAAAGGTTGTGCTTTCAAAAAAGAGTACATTAGCGTCTCCATTTTATCAAACACAAAGCTGATAAAATGCTATTTCATTATCATTTCTTTCCCATTTTTGGGAAGACTTTATGGGGCACTTCATTAATATGTGTACTGCTGTGCCACTGCTTCTTTACTGTTTACTCTATTTGACAGATTAAAATAAATTGAAAAGGTTGGTGAGTGGAAAGGTTGATGCTGAGGTCACAAAGTAAAATGTCAGGCAGGAGGGGGTAGAAGGAAGAAAAAGGGGGGGATTTGAATCTCCTATCACCCAAACAGACAAGGCCAGAAACACTCCTTTGAAGTTTTCCCTCCATATTTTTCTTACTCTCCGATGTCAGAAATCATAAGACCACACTCAGTTGCAAGGACTGACAAGCAGCGACTAGCTGGCGGCAGGTGGCAAGTATGGGCCAGCATATGCTTCTGCTAACCCCGCCAAATCTACACCGCATCAAAGGGCCAGGAGATCTCCCCCTACCCCCGATCTTCTATCATTCCCTCCCCCGATACTGTCCAACAATTCTATGGCTCAGGCTTATTTGCCCGCTAGTGACACCTGTGGACAAAAAGTGACACGGTGCTTAATATTTCATGGGCCGTGTACAGTGGGGCGCGTAATCCAAAGTGAAATCCCTCAGAGCGCTTGCATTTACATGAAATCAAGTCACTCTGCATCAGTCACATCACCTGCACTGCCCTCCCAAATCCCCCTGCCCTTAAAAAAGTGGACGCACACACCTCCTGCAGCCAGTGAGTGTTAAAAGAGCGAGCAGGAGGGCGAGAGAGTGAAGAAAAAAAAGAGAGGCTGCATCATTCATAAGAGTTAAGGCTAACACCATAGGAAACATGAGTGTTGGAGTGTAGAAGTTTCTCCCCTTTCATCCTTCCTTCCCTTTGCTCTGAGATGACTAAATAGAAGCAGTCTGATTGTGTGGCTATGGGTCTGCCAGGTTAGAGGATTTAAGTAACAATATATGTCATGTGTGTATGTGGTTGTGAATGTTTAAACTCATGTCTATTCCTCTTCTTCCTGCAGGCAAGCCGGGCACTCAAGCATCTCACCATTCAAACTGAGAATCTGTCTAGACCGCATAGAGAAGTCAATCTATACCGTTGCCTCACTGGTCCAGCCAGTCTCTCCTTGCTGCCAGCTCAAATGTTGTCAATTATCTGACAGGGGAAAAATAAATTATTTATTAATTGCTCTAAAAAACCCCAAAGAGAGCCAGAGCTCAGCATAAATAAAGCACTTAAAAGCCCAGCCGCAGTTGAACACATTTGACAAGGTACATTCATAATGAGTTGTGAATTCTAACATGTCTGCAAATGCCTGCTATCTATCACTGAGACAATTTCCCCCACAAGCTCATAGCTGACAAATCAAGGGAAAAAAAACATTGCTTTCAGCGAGAAATAAAGGAGTGAATTGTCCACTTAACCGCTCACACAAAGCCATTAAAACACCTGGACTGGCAGAGAGAGAAGAGAACCTTTAAGTTCATTTTTAAAGTTAAAGTAAAGGGTCAACAAATATCCAGTACTTATTACAAACTTTAGACTGCACATGGATCATCTATCTATTGTGCACTGTGGGTTTTATTTTCATTAACATGAACAAAAGCAAAAGGTCTATTGGAGCAAAATGACGTGCAACTGCGTCAAGGATACACAGCCCCGTCTGTGTATCCTTGTGTGGGTGTGTCTGTGTTTGCAAGTGCAAGGAAAACATTTCAGGCTACTGAGCCCCCATTTGCCCCTAACATGATGTCCACTTCCATGGGGCAAGCGTCGTCAAATCAACCAACCCTATACTCCATGAACCACTTCCTCTTTCAGAAGCCTCTGCTCAAATGATTAAGCATCACCAAAACACTATTTAGTCTGTAGGCACGTAAATTTCCATAATGCAATGTTATGGTTTACTCTTAGGTTTCTGAAGATGTCACAGACTTAATGACCAAGACACTAATGAAGATGATGTGACTGGTCCCAATTATATACTCACTGGAATTGAAATGTCTAACTACATTCCAATTTTTTAGCTTTTAGCCTTCACTCAGTGAACTAAAAAGTTTGTATACATGAAAAACAGTATGCCAGAATTTGAAAGTCAGGAAGCGAAATTAAATTATGACAGTTATGAACTCAGTCGTCAAAATTTCTCAACTTTGTGAACCTTTGCTTAGGCTCTCCTGAGAGGTCTATACTGTAGAGTATGTAAGTATGTTTGTGATTAAGTGTGCATGCATGTGTTGCTTTGGGTCTTCCTGTTCTGATCCCAAATTTAAAAACCTTTCCTGCCACTGAGGACTTAGAAAGTAAGATCCTCGTCTGAACCAGAAAAAAAAAACCCACTCATTAACAATTGTTATCCTGTCCACCAAAAAATCCTCTCAATGCAAAAACAGCTAGAAGACACATTTATTTCCCTTTGTTAGGGCTTTATTATATCCATTAGGCTCATACGTGCACATTGGAGCTGAAGTGTCTTAAAGATTCAACTAAAAGCACCTCATGAAAATTAATGTCATTCAACTTCAAGGTTTACTGGACTTGCTTAAGCTACTAGCTTTAAGTGATTGATTAAGCATTAATTGAAGTACTAATTCATTCTCTTATTCAAAAATTGAATTTAAAAAAGGTACACATATTACAAAGAGGGTTTAGACGAAACAACAATGATGAAAACATTTTTTTTTTCAACAATTACCAGTTGTACAACAAAGGTTCACAAAATAATCTCATTTACCTGAGATACAATTTAAAAAGTTCTGTGTTTTGGTGTGTGTGTTTGTCGGTTTGTGTGTGCACACAAGCATACCAGCTGTGTTGTTGTCTTTCACATGCTGAATGAGGAGGGGCCAAAAGTAGTGAGGTCTTAAGGGTAAATCCTGCTCCTTCAACATCTTCATCAGCTCGAAAGACCTACCTGTAAAAACACAATAAAACAGTTACTAATATTAAAACCATAATTATGCATTTACATTCACCAAATGCACACAGGTATGTATTGTAACAGTGAGGAATGATCTGTGCACCAACAAATGTAAAATCTGTGTATGAAAGTATGTGCGTTACCAATCTTCTTGGACTCCAGAGCACAAGACAGAGTGAAGCTGAGCGGTGCAGAATGAAGGTGTGAATCCTGGAGCTCTTTGCAATAGTGGCCCAACTTCTCACGTGACTGTACAGTAGACAAAATTCATACTCAACATACATTGTAAATTATGTCTTAAGATGAGGGATGGAACGCAGCGCTAATATTTTTTAAGACCATAGTTCTGCTGTCTGTATTACAGATATTAAGACACTTGTCTGACACATTTACACCATTCCCAATGCAGCAGAGGGATCTCTCAGCTTAAGTTGCATATACAAGTGGCACGTATGCTAGCAGCCTGATGCCGAAAGTCAGTTAATAGTAAACGATAAATGATTTTTCTTTAAAAACAACCTTTAGTCAGTTTAGTGTTCTGAATATCATCCAAAAAGTTATTCAGAAATCCATAATTCCAGTTGCAGCTTCATCAGATCATCTTCTGGACACTCAGTCTGGACTAATGAAGAGGTCACAAAGATGTTTTAATCAATATTACATTCTTTACATGAAATTTTGAAACTACATCCGAAAAGTCGCAGCTAATACGGAATTGTCATCACCGCCTTTGATTGGACTTATTAACGCGATGAGACAAAGACTTTTTAATGGATGATTTTCAATACCCCCATAGATCTTAATGTGAGGAAAGCTGGGTTGATTCTGGAATATGTGAGCTGTATATTTCCGACACTAAATGAGCTTTATCTCGAAAAATCTTCAGGCCATCAATTTTCAACCGTGAATCTCTAGGGGTCCTCTCTAGATGGAGATCTATCCTCTATACATCATGTTTTAATCTAATAGTTCATACTTTACCCACCGGTGGAGCTTTTTCTCCAAAAAACTGTTATTCAGACATAACTTCCAAACCGTTTGTCCAATATAGTCAAAATGTTGTGCATAGGGATCAAATCAAGGAGATCTATATTGATTGTCATCACAATCATTAATTTAAGTCATGCTACTTTCTTTAAAAGTATTTAAAAAAAAATAGCAGCATTTCACACATACCAAAATGTCAGGCTTACTTAAAATGTTAACTAGCTTACAGGTAAATGCTGGCAATTGTTGACCCTGAAATATTATGAGAGGTTTAGGATGAATTGCTTCATTACTGAAATAAAAAAGGAGAGCGATGAATAATTTGTTTGTCCATACCGTATCCATGTTGACACAGTGTCTGAGGAAGAAGTTGCCCAAGTCAGGGGAGTCAGTGTTGAGGTTATCAGACTGTAGTGCAGGGAAAGTCCTTAGGATGTAAAAAGCTGTGTCGTCCAGTCCATGGGTGATGAGGCTCAGACACAAGTTCATGGCATCTACAAAAGGAATAGCGAATATGGATTATTCTTAGTCTCATAAAACCATGTACATCAAATGTATAAAAGTGTAATGTGAAATACACCTTCAGGCTATGTTTTTTACTTTTACTGTATTATTGTGAGAGAAGTCTGAAATGGCTGAATTAGTTCAGCCATTTACCAAGGGCCATTTAAAATAAATTTTTGTGGATGTTTAAAAACCGATTGATTTTAGATGTAATTATTAAATTGTAAAATATAGTTTTCTGGTTGTTATTCACGCCTGTGAATAAAACCTTTCAATGGAAATTATTCTGTGAAACTCTGCTGATAGAGAGGGAGACACAAAAACAAGTTGCGTTGATATATTTTGAATTTAATCGAATTAATTTAGTTTGAGTATTTCCTCTTCTTTTAGTTTGTTCAGAATTCTATAAAATAAGTAAATAAAATAAAGATAAAATTGTCCTAATAACCAAGATTAACGATGGCCGGTTTGAGTCCTGATCGGCCCTCGATGTGGACTCCATCTTTAATTTTGGCCCCTCCTGCCAGTTTGACACCCCTGATCTGTATGATTACAGATTCAGCTGATTTTGTGGCATTTTAATAAATCACACATCTGGCTCTTGAGTCTTTGACCCTTAAATGGAAAATTAAGAGAATGCTACCTGACCGAGAGCATACATCCCGCAGTTTATAAAATATTTATTTTATAGAAAATACAATTATTTCTACAATGTATTTTAATCTGCTACAAAGACATTGACCCAAAATGAGCTGCAGACAACTGCAGTGATTTGAAAAAGTATGTGTATTTGTCTGTGTACCTGGTACATAACCCCGCTCATGCCTCAAGCGCTCGACTATCTCTGGCACATGCTGCTGGTATCCGGCCTTGGCCAGCGTAAAGATGACCTGCATCAAGTCCCTGTCCATCAGACTGCAGTCTTCAGACTCTGCTTCCTCCAGAGTCTGACCGATAAAGGGAGAAAGGGAAAAATAAATCATAATATAAGGAGAAACAGTGAGTTTCAGAGACATAAAACAGAACAAGAATGGAAAATACATTTTGAGAGGTGAGAGTAGTGGGAATGAGGCAGACTGTTAAGCGAAAAATTAAAAGGCAAACCATTCATTACAAACAGAACAAGAGAAAAAAAATATGAGCATCAGCATCTCTTTAAAGGCCGCAAAGAAACACACACCTTTTTCAAACTGTCAATGTCTCCTTTATTGGCATAGGCATTCAATAGTGAAACGTAAGAATCAGGACCCGGTTCAATTCCTGCTCCTTTCATCACAGTCAGGATGTTCTTTGCACTGTCAATGTCTCTGCGCAGTGAAAAAATGGCAGATTAATCGTCAATTCTTTTCACACACAAACATATCACACATTCTGCTATAAAACTTTAAGAAAGAACAAAAGTAGTGATATTCACCCTGCACAGGCATGGCCAGTCACCAGGGAGTTGAAAACAGCCTCAGTGATGGGTAAATCTTTGCTCTTCATGAAGCCCAAAATAGTGCTGGAAAAGCCGAGATGAAGTTCAAATAAAAAAGAAATACGATTTTTGCTGTATATAAAGACTAAAAGCTGTTTATTGGTTCACAAACTGAATACTCTTTTTCACCTTGCTCCCTCGATATCTCCAGTTTGGCAGTAAGCTGCAATGAGTCTCTGGTAGGTTACCTATGCAAGGAATAAAGGAAATCAATTAGATTTGATCATGCAGGGGAGGTAAGGTGACATTATTTAAAAGAGATGTGAAGAATTGACTTGGATAATCAACTAAATAAATTCATAACCATGTTTTCACCGCTGGTATGATAATATGCACTGCAGTGCTTACTCTGTTAGGCTGGACATTGGGAGTTTCCATCTTGGCCAGGAAATCAGTGGGGGAGAACTTGAACTCATTTTGCAGGTAAACCTTAAGCAAGGCGTTGAAATGACTAACATCATACTGTGCACCTGGGGAGGCAGTTAACAAATCAACATTAAAACTGACAAATATACTACATCAAATGTAGTGTGTCCCCTACCCACGCCCCCCCTTGAAGGTCAAGTTAATTTTTATTTTCTATATAGCGCCAGATCACAGCAGAAGTCATTTAAGGATTATTTTCCTATATAACGGGTATATAGCTTCTCCTTTTATTAAACAAACTAAATAGCGCGATGCGTAGTTCCGCCCCGATGCGCACGGCAGAGTAGCAACGCTCGCACGCAACCCCCCCACGCACAAACACATTAACACCAGCAGACAGAGATCACGAGTTGGAAAATATGTTGCGTCATCCACCTGAAAGTGTTTGTGCCGGTGTCCGCATTGTTTGGACACTGATTAGTGTCACCGACAAGTGCCTAAAGAACACTGTTCTGGGCGCTCCAGATACGGAGTATGGACTTACAGTATAATGTTACTTAAAACAAAGGATGTGTCAAACAGTTTGAACATTTCGGTTCCCAAAAACCTGCCTTTGTGCCTGCCTATCCACTTATCATGCTCAGGGTCACGGCGGCTGAAGCTGACCCCGCGGACATTGAGTGAACAGCGGGGTACATCCTGGAGGAGTCGCCAGTTCATCACAGGACTGAAAAAGTAACTGACATCCATCCAAGCATATATTCACCCCTACAGACAATTTAGAGACGCCTACGCATATTAAATTCTTTTGGTTGGTGGGAAATAGTTGGAGAGTTGTTGGTTCAGTGGTTTACCCTTATGCTTCATAGTAAGAGTGTACTGGGTTTCAATTCATAAATGTCGCATTTTTTTTTCTGTGCACGCCAAGTAAGCAATATTGAATGCAATATGATGAAATCTTTGAAAATAGAGGAATTAAGTGCTTTCAGAATGTTTTGGTACTCAGGTGAGTGTGTTAATGAGCTCACGCTTTTTTCATGCAAATTTTCAGACACTCATACTTTATTTCTAAAAAGTGACTAGCGACTCCGATAATCCTAACGTGTGAACAATCTGGTATTGCACCTCTGCCATGGGGGATCATGGGAGTTGCCAAGTGCTAAAATTTGCATCAGTTTATTTTAGCTAAGCAAAACGCTATGGTAGCAACTTAGTTGAGCTAGTTATCGGCGAGTAGCTGTGGAGCTAACATCACTTAGAACAAGCAAAAACAGAAGTGGTAAACTCTTTGACTCTTTCTTCGTTTCATGTTTTCATTCTTTTTCTTTATTTATCTGTTGTTTCATCGTGGTTACTATTCTCTTTCACTCTTAAAATCATGGAGCAATTTGGCAGATAGTGTGAGAGTGTAGATACCCGGCCCTGTTGGACGAAATGGGCTCGACGGGTTCGGACGTGTAAAACAGAAGGCCCCTTCGGGTTTTGGTCAGGCTCGATCAAAAGTCTCTCGGACTCAGCCATGGTTGGACAAATATTTAGAAAATATGTTCTGGTTCAAATCAGGCTGTATCATGTCAGGTATAGCCAAAGTCCAATTCGGTCAAGATAGCCAATTTAACATGATGAGTTCAAGATATCATATTGAAAAAACATTGTAATAGTAAAATAAAAGTAATGGGACCTACTGTCTGTCTCTGTGTTGACCTACCATATGTAAAATTTTAGTATTGGATCTGCTTTTTATGTTACATTGCAATGAGCCCGTGAATGCAACATAGGGTATATGTTACTTATCTGGTAACTAGTAGCTCTGGATGTCGAATTAACAAAGCAGTGTTTTTTATAACTGCTGATGACAGTTTGTAATATTAGTATTTGATGGGTTGAAACACCAGCTATTAAGACATTGAGCGAAAAACCTACCTTTTTACAGTTGTTCACTGAGCCAAAAAGAGTAATCAGGGTAAATAGATGAGCGGTAGTCATGGTTACAACAACTGTGTGGAGGCGTAAAAGCACTGTGCTTCAGTTAGTATTAACTGTGTCGGACATGGTCAGGTTCAGACATGAAAACAGAAGGTCTGTTGGGTTCGGAACGAGCTCAGTAAATGGCCTTCCAGACTCGGTCGGGCTTGGACATAAATAGGCATCCGGGCCGCGCTCTAGTGCCATTTTTGTTACACACAGACCGCACATGGCATTTTTCTATTTCTCATTACATAATATTGTATTTTGTTATGTACAACTGAATGGTAAGATCGTGCAGAGAATTGCAAGCTCAATTCCAAGCAAACAAAAAATCGGCTATTCGCAAATAAAGGCAGGATCAAACAGCACTACAAAACACTAATGAATTCCACATGAATGAACAGTATCATAGTAAACTGGATAAAAATATGGTTTGATTGTTGCCATTGATATTGCCCCTTACCCAATTCCTGCAGCTTTTCCCACACACGGTGTGCCAGCTTGGTGCGCTCCTCTGGGGGCACCTCTGGCAGAAGGGACCCACAGCTACGCAGTAGCAACAGAGCCTGATTACCACTGGGATAACCTACAAACAGACAAGAGCATAACGTGTTTATTGGATGTAGAGAAAGAAGTAAATAAGAGAACAGCAAAGCCTGTGATAGATATATGCTCAATTTAGCATTATGTTGCTCATGTTCTTTCGGTCAGGTGACCATGTCCATCGTCATCTGACATCTTACATGAAAATGTGCTCATCACGGCCTACCTGTCCTGCAAATATCATGGAAGATGCGGAGCAGGAGTGTCTTGGTGACACGGCCAGTTCTCCTCACAGAACTGTCCAGCTTTGTCAGAGCCCAGTCAAACTCCTGTGCCTGCTTGGATCGCACTGCAACACTGATGTCATCTTTTTTCTCTGTGACAACAGCATAGGTACGTACACAGGCCCCTGTGTACGGCCCCAATTTACTGTGGAGGATAGAAAAAGCACACAAATTAGTACAGGAGTAAAAGGAAAATGGAAGGAGAAGACAGTAGAGAGAAAAAGATGTTTCAAGTTGAAGGCTGCAACTGAATGTATTGAACAGACTAGATTTTTATTGGACTAAAATAGACTTGTCAAAGAAGGACTTAAACAGATAGATGCCAGATAGATGACTGCCAAAAGACGTATTTAAAGTTTGTATATGGGTTTGACCTTGAGATTCTTGTATCAATCATTTTGGCATCAACTGAGGCATTAAATTATGTAAAACAGAAGCCACGTTTATATAACCTGGGAGCTCGAAAACCAATTACAACATAAGCAACCCATTCTAATACAAAAACAACATTTGTCCAAAACATATTTAAGTCATGTTTGTGTGAATATGTATGTCTCTAAGTGTCATTGGGCCTCAATGACATCTCTGCCTCACGCTCACGCATGGATCCCAGCTAGCTGACACCGGCTAACGGACGTGTTACCTGGATGCATTTTCAAAAGCTGGGCTTCTTATATGAGAACAGACTCTGGTCCTGCTGCTGCCGAGAACTCCACTATACAGCCGACCGAGAGGAGCTGCGTTCCTTTTAATTCCCGTAAGCTGAAGCAGGCCCGGAGGCGAAAACTTGAGTGTCCGTGCCGATCTCAAGAGCGCAGCCATGTTTCCTGTCGCACAGTGGAAGGGCAACACTAACACGTGACATGTCAAAGAAAGCACCGCGAGACTATAATAAATCCGTTTTCCGCCACCTCTCCTGTGAAAGCTTTAACTAAAATTGTTCCAATTATTTTGCGATTTCAATAAAGCAATGACACTGCAATTACACTGTCTTTCTGGAGATAAACTAACAAATGCATTGTTCATGTATTTATTTTATTTTGAGCACAAGGACTCATTCTTGACTGTGGAAATAGTAGCTTAGAGAAGTAGAAAACTACTAAACATTTTTATGTGTGCCTTGATGGTGAAATTAAAATTCTAGCATTTGAACTTTCATTGTATGAACTTGTTTAAGTTTCACAGCACAAATCGGGACTCTTACATGGTATTAATCTGAGAAAAAGTACTGAGAAATCTGAGAAAAAGTACTCCCTATAATTATTGCCACTTCATCATAGGGACAGCTACGTATTTTGATGTATAATTTGTATATATGTTGAAAAAGCTGTGAGACAAAGATAACAATATAAATCCCAATGGGAATAAATGAGTGCATTACATGATCTGGAAGAAAACAAGCGGAATAAGTTTACTGGTCTGGAAGAAAACAAGTGGAATAACTTTAGTGAATCACACTGAGTGTGCGGAGTGCTGCAAACTCAAAATAAAGGGACACATGATAAACATCAATTTACAAACTGTCCCTACCTTCCAACTTCATCTTACCGTCCTTATATTAACAGTAAAAACTGAGCAATTTAAACATAGAAAACTCCATTCTCCTGTGCTTCATGAGGTGCGGTCTAAAGCCCAGAAAAAAAGGTACGTAGAACGCAGACCTTGAGTGTTTATTTCATCAAAAAAATTAAATAATTTGTTTTTACTGTTGCAAAAATTCCCCAAGCAAAATGTGGATCTTAAAACTGACCAAACAATCAGGGGCATCAAATTAGAAATATATAAGACAGCAATTCCAATAGTTTGACATTTGTGAATTGAAATATAAACTTCTTCCATGTTATAATTTAACCGCAGGTTGTGTATGCTAAATGTTTAAAACACTATTGAAATATCTGATTCAAGAAAATAATTAATCAATAAAAAGGAGACAGCAACTTGGGTTTTTTGGGGAGAACAATTCAAACTTTATATATTTAAAATAATCATACACAGTAACAAAGAGTATACTAAAACCGAATCAGTAATGATTATATTGATTAATGTTTAAGTGAGAAGATAGTATAGATTTACATGTATTTTATTGACAGCATGAACATTCACCGACATCAAGATCATTAGTATTATTTAATTTCTTCAATTAACTTGCATCTCTGTTTGCACTTTACTTTATTCATGCTCCCAACTGCAGTCTTTGCTTTCTCCATATTGCTTCTTAAACACTCTCTTTTGTTATGTTCATTCCATAACTCAATAGCAAGTGTACAAATTTTTTCTGCATTGTCATATGACCAGGCTTGAAAAAATTCACATTTTTTGCTTGCCAGGAAGTACTTCTGTCTCCTTTCCCCTTCTTCTCCCTCTTTCGACAAGGCTTTTCTGGCCTGGGAAAGAAACGAGCGAAGGTGGCTCAAGGATGCCAGGCAGTACCCTGTGGCATCCTTTCCGTCTCTGCCAGTCATGATGTGAGCCACAGCTTCCAGCGCTCTGATTGTGGCAAGTGGATCCTCTCTATCAAGGTAACCACCACGCAAAATGAGAGTTTCCCCACAGTCTAAAGCCTCTTGGACAGAGTTGAAGATCCTGTTTGTGCTCAGTGCCTCAGAGAGAGCTAAAATCATGTCGCAGAATTCAAACATGAGTGAATCCATGTCATTGTTGAAAAGACAAACAGTAAATGTGTAGGCATAAAGTGCATTTACTAAACCGTAGCATATTACCGGAGATGGATTTGCACACAAGGAATTCAATTTTGGAATTTTTGCGGTTATTGGAGGGACATTAGAAACGGTTGAACTTCCTTTGCCCTTGCTTATTTTCCTTCCACAATTCTGGAGTACTTCTTCTGATGTCTGCAATGTATTATGATTTCCCAGTTCATCAGTTGTTGATGAATTTTCTCTTTCCACTTTGTTCACTTCCTCCACAAGTACCTCGACCAATGCTCTACCTCCTTCCTCATGCTCCTCCCACCATGGCTTCCACAGGGGAACAAGGCTACCAAGAACACCACCCTTAATTAGATCCATAAACTTATCTTTCTCTTTACTATTTAGAAGTTCCCATATCTCCTCCTCTGAAAGTTTGTCAATATCAAGACCCGAGAACCGGTCAGCCAAGTCCAAGTCTTCCTCTGCACACGCAGCTTCCTCATGTAAGTCTTCAGGCAGTTTTTCTGCTACTATCTCTTCAAGGTTTCTCAAAATAGCCTCATTTTCCACTGTACTCTCTTCTCCAGACTGCTGAAGCTCTGCTAGCCTTGAAAGATATTGCAAGACCAGTACTTTCTCTTTTGTTTGTTCTTCCCTCCCATCTGTGTCACCTGACAGAGTAGCATCTTCTTTTAACAAGCTTTCTATGCCTCCATCATTCCTTTCTGCCTTTTGTCTGAAACTAGCAAGAATCTCATGCATTTTCTTTCTCCCCTCGCTTTCTGTTGTCCCCATATCCTTTAGCTCCTGTAGGACAGACTCCTTGTAAAACTCCTCAGAGCATACAGAGTGATCTGGGCTCTGGTAACAAGTCAAGCCACAGTAATGCAGGTTGCACCGGGGGCAGGTGTAACAAGATGGATTATATTTACACAACATGCATATGTCTCTCTTGCTGGCTTTACTACAATCTTCTGTGCCCTTTTCTTCCCGTGTCTCGGCTGGCGTGAGAAAGGCTCCTTGTCCACAGGTAGCTCCCCTGGATGGAAGCATAATCCCATCTCGAGTTTTTGAATCGAGCTCTGTCTCAGTCCATTCCTGCTTTGGAGCGATGTCTGTGAGAAGACTCCTCATAGAAAGAGGAATTCTCCTTTGAACCTTTAGCGAAATCATCCTTGAATTGGACCGACGAGCGATGTAATGAGGAAGAAAACACCCAGCGTTTGAAGTTCAAAAGAAAGAGCCTGAAATGAAGAAAATAGTATAACGTTATGAAGTGTATATAATCATTAATTACATTCTTTTTTAGGTGCTAGCGATGGCTGGAAACACAAATATAATGTACTTCACATCCTGTTACAACCCTAAACCACTTTAAGTGTTTTAAAGATTTAAACTTTCAAAAGATACGTATTTAATAACGTAAAATGCCAAAATATGTTTATCGACATTAATGTTATAACTTACTTGCTAGCATTTGCACAAATACATTCGTCCCACGTTGGTTGACCGAATCGAGGCTCTGTGTCGCTTGTTGATGACGTAACTTACTTCAGAGCCGCTTTTTTTACACAACGATCTACTGTTGCTTCTGCCAGCGACTGTAATAGAAATAAGAATTTATTTTTACATTATTCTTGATGAATTCTTTATCTAGCAATCAAAATAGTTTGTCTTTAAATTGTTAAAATGTATATATGCTTATTAAGCAATATTAAATAATCAAAAGCATTTTGATGATAAACGCAAAGGTTTATGAATTAGCTTTTGAACATATATGATCCTCATCAGTAAATAAAGATTGTCCAGTTGTAAAATGTCTGAAAACAGAAAATCTTGTCATTCATGTTGTTTTAAAACTTACTGTGTTTAAGACTGAAGTGAGTTTGGTGTGCCAATGTCTTCCATGTTTTCATATTTGAGGCTTAAGAAGTACTTGGTCTTTTCTATAACTTGGTTTATAAAATAATAATGGGTATGTATTGATTTATAATTAATTGGAACCTGATATTTGACTAATCATTTGCAAGGGATATTAAGACGGGGCAGTAAACAAGTATCAAATTTCCTAAATATAAATTGACTATATAAATAATGTTCTTTCTTTACTTTACCCTAAAGAATATTATAAAAATATTTGCCATGTGTCTGTATTTACTTCTTTAAAACCGAATAATGATCGCAGAGTAATATTTAGACCACATTACCTGTATGAACAGCTTACCAGCTGAATGAAAAACAAGTCTGTCATATTTGTTCATTAAGGCTCTACCACAGCTTTACTCACAAGGCCAAATGGCTTCTTGAGTTCACATTATAAGACAGGATTCAGTAACAACCATTTATTCTTTGATGAATCAAACTGCTATTATGATGAAATGTTGTAAATCGGAATTACTCATTACGGGTAAGGATGCATGTCACAGTCTTACTAATTGTCCCTCCATCGTACTGTCTTTCCATGCTGGAGCATAAAGCTTATCTGTCAAGTTGTCTGTCTTCTTGGTTGTGTGTCTACATCTCCTGTGGCTGTTTGCTTTGAAGGGATTGTCTCCTGCAGGGGGTCAAGCATGGTAAAGGTCATGCAGGTGGGGAGTTGTCATCGCTGTCCACCCCTCACTGGGCTAAGGGGTACCAGTGCTGCCTTTCAGACCCTGTGGGGAAATGAGGTAGAGGAGAGGGGTCTGAGGTCGACATGAACCATGCTGTCTTAGCCCCACCCCTGGCTGGCGTGCCAGTAGTCTTGGGTAGGCTCCTGTCTCTTCCTGTGTCCTTTATTCTGGCCTGGCATGTCCTGTGACAGGTTAATAGCCCCAACACTTCATTCATAGCTTTACCTAGTCAATATGAAACTGATGATATATAGTAACGAAGAATGTTGTCCAGTTTCAGAGGGATTGTACACACTTTTTTTCCCTCTTTAGATGAATCTCGGAATCACGGAATTGGTATTTTTGCTTTGCAGAAATATGCATATTTTATATAACTATAAGGACAACCGGGCATAATCCAGGAGAAAATTATTTGCTATAAAGATTAAAATGTGTGAACTCTTACTCTCTATTATACATCACATAAACACTCCTCCAGGGGTGGTAGGACCAGTTTATATGGAACATAAAGCGTACAACATGATCTAATGATATTAGCTAGATACCAGGACAACCAAACTTATGTTGAGTATGAAATATATCTTGTGTTATTGCATGAGGAGGGATATCAGTGCCTTACGCCTAACAATGCTCATTGCAAGAATGATCAAAAATTTTTACAAACAAACTCACACATTTACACACATTCACACATCCCGTCTGCCACCAGCTGATAAGTGACAGGAAGCAGGCTCTGCCTTTTGGGCATATCCAGCGCTGGCATGTCTGGATCTGCTACTCTATAGCAGCAGGGTGTGTGAGTATGTGCATGTGTGACTGTCTATGTATGTGTGTTTGTTTGTCTGTAGTAAAGAGAAGTTGATGTGCACCGTTCTGTCACCTGTCATCTCAAAAATATATGGCAATATAAAGAAAAATGGAAACTGTGAGTGTGTGTCTTTATGTGCATGGGAGACGGAACAACCTATATGTGTCTTGTGTCCAGTTTCTGCTTGAGCAGCCAGAGGAAAGAATTTCAAACTGATTCACTGACTTTACACATTAGATAAAACTTTTCCCCTCACATGTCATTTAACTTTTTCTGGGTCAGAGGTCACACCAGCATGAAATTCATGACTTTATATATCATACTCAAGGATGTTTCATATATCTGGCATCTTCTATTTGCGGAACAACAACACCTTGTCTGACAATTATTTCTTCTCATTAGCATCATGTTTTTACATACCATACCCAAAAATCTTTCCGGTCAGTTTCAGGTATCAAGTCGCTATGACCTCAAACTCCAGTGAGGAAATAAAATTTTGGAATCGAGACTTTTAGAAGATATCAAAATTTAAAATGGTGAAATCTATACTGTAGTGTATACAAGGACATGAAGAAAAATCAGTGTTAAATATGACTTTATTTCAATCAGCAAAGAGCGCTCCACTGAATTGTTCTATCTTCTAAGAGCTCTTTCTAGGAAACCACACAGCATACTGTAGAACACAACGTTTGCACAACAATTAATAAATCTACAGTAGGCTTAATATATAATGCATGAAGGTTGATATCAGAGACAAACTAAACAGATACAAGTAGAGGGGAAATAAAATATTGAATAATAAGCAATTATATCTTATTGAATGCATATTTGAGAAAAATAAAATTCCTGTTACGAAACAAAGTCAAGAAATAAATTAAATGCTTTAAATTAAGAAAAAATCTAGAATAAAAGAATAGAATCATAAGAATTTTTTAAAGTCCCTATAAAGGCAACACTTCATACTCCAATTTTGTGCAAAGAACGTTTTGTGTAAAACTATTCAATGGTTTGTGAATAACGCTCCAGAAGTATAGTATAGTATATATATATATATATATATATATATATATATATATATATATATATATATATATATATATATATATATAGCCCATTCATATATCCCCTTCCTGAAGGCCAACCTGGCAACAACAGAATTGTTCTTCCACAGCCTCTTACCCTGCTTCCTCTCTTGTACACATTTTCATGAATGAACCAAGGAATGTAAGGTCAGCTCCCCGGAATGAAAGCATCAATGTAATCGTTCAATAATTAATCTCCAGGATCTATTATTTACCTATTATTTTTACCACTTCACAAGAGGGCATCAGAAACCTCCTCCTTTTCCTCTTCCCTCTCTCCTTGTCTTACCGCTTTCAAGTGACAACATCAGGCATATCACTACGTCTTCACAAACAATTCCCTGTTCCTCTCTAGTGCTGTGAACAGTGGACTTTACCCTTGAGTGAGTGCTGGGTGTAGTGTGATATGTGATGTGCTAAAACTCGGTAGATGCAGCCGTAGCCTCTGAGTGACCTAACGTGACTGTTGATGACAGTGACATTAAGCAGAATCCCTGCAGCACTCTTGAAGTCAACTTCCTCTTTGTGTTTCTCTATCCATGGAGGAAGAAGAGGTTACACATGTTATGATATAGTCCCACCACTTACGTTATGAACTATTAGCTATTTTTTCCTTCTATGATTTTATTTAACTTCTTCAAATGCTATTTTTTTCAATGTCTGTGCGGTCAGTAATGTTTTCTCATTTTTGTCTGTGTCACTTCTTTTTTTTCTCTTTCTCTGTCAATTCAAAGCATTGCTCCACAATCTGCTCTCTTTAGGCTATTGATTTTCTGTTTATTTTTTCAATATTAATATAGCGGATTCAGTTGTTTTTTTTATTGGTCATGTTATTTTTTATGGTTTTCGACTCTGGGCTGGTTTAATGTGCTTTTTAGTCTTTTTTGAGATAAAATTGTAACGATTGTATTAGAAAGGTTAATTACGATTGTAGTTGTTATAAGGAAAATACAATTGGGTTTTCAATACAAAGAACAAATGATTTTTATGTTGATGGAGCTCAATAAACAAAATAAAGATTGTATAAATAAATACACGGTTCTATAATTTGAAATATTTTCAATTTTAATTATAATAATATTAAAAAATTTTAGTTGAAAAGAATATAACATTTTTGGGTGTGGTGTGAACTAACCTTATAAACCAGATCTTACCAAATCAATCAAATTGAAAAAACACAAAGTACCAAACAGTGATTCGATTTTTGTTTTTTAATTTGCGCAAAACAGAAACTGTACTATTATCATTTAAAACTAGGCTTAAGGCTGTGAAACAAGTGAAGTGCTATTGGGAAGAATGCTTGCAACAGGAAAATATTGCCTGAACCTACAAAAACAAATTTCATTCTCTAATGGAAAGCCAGAAGTTTCTTAAGAAATTTAAAAGGTCAAGCTTAAATTGAGGGAAATTAACTCAGATTCCAAAGACATATAGAACATCTTCCATTTGATGACTGAAAAATAATAAAGATTGTAATGTAAGGATAAAAAAATTAGAAAAGTGTGTAAAAATTCAATGTCTTCATTGTATGTTTGTTTATGACAAGCTTGAGCTCTCTCTGTCTCTATCCACTCATGATAGAAACCCCAATTGAGATTTCTATGTTTTCCTCTACTTCTCTGCCTTCATCTCAATACACCATTCCCGTAGGAGCAAACCTTAGACTGACTGTGTATCTGTGTATCACCCGCCTCTATCTGTCGAACATACGGCCCCACCTCCCTCCATCCGAGAGGGAGAGCAACAGCTCAAGAAAGGGGGAAGAATGGGGGGGAAGAATGGAGGAATGAGCGAGGGAGCGAAAGACAGAAGTGTGTCTGTATCCCAAAGGATTCATTTCTGTCTGTGTGAATCAGGAAGTGAGAATGTGACAGCAGGAGGGGCAGACATCCCCTCAGTGTGTGTGTGTGTGTGTGTGTGTGTGTGTATGTGTGTGTGCGCGCGCGTGGTTGGTTGTGGGTGTGTGAGTGTGTTTGTATGGACCTTGTTGAGCCAAGGTGCCATATATGTGAAGATCACAGCTCAAGCTAGTGGCAACCAGGGATGATGCTCTAAATCACTGAAATGCCAGAGACAGCTGAGCTGTAATATGTTTGATGTGTGTGTATGTGTCTTCTGGGACCTTTGATGGAGATTAATACCACTTTAAGAGCCTGAGAGTAGAAATGTTACTAAGTAGACCGCTGTCACCTTGGGATAAAAACGGGTTGACATTGTCTCAACTGAATCCTGACGCATATACACAAACTAACACAAACAAACACATATCCCTCTTACCCATTTTCTGACACATGGAGCTGCAAGAATCTAGGCCAACTTGTTGTCTGTTTACATCCTTCTCAGCATAGTCAAAACAACACATGAGCCTTTGTCTTCCTGTGTTTGTCAGCCTCTATCTGTCTCTTGTTAAGTCTATTTGTCTTTTACTTGTTCAGTCATGAGGTGTGACTCCCAAAGGATAGAATAGCATATCTTGAAAACAATTGTTTCTATCATCACACACGCATAGATACACTCTCACATAGTGATGTAGATATAGTCGTAGTCGCATCATTATATGCGTATTAGCAGCAAAACCTTTCACGCTGCATGCATCACGGCATGTTTTGCTGTCTGATGTGTGTTCTTACTCATTTACAGGGTGCTTGTTTCCCTGCCTTACTCTAGCTTGACAGATGACGCTCGACACACATTCATGGAAATGTTGTGCATAACATATTTATAATGTATACTCAATTTGCTATTCTATATGTTGCCAGCGCTCTTCGGGTAAGGAGACCGAGGAACAAAGACGTACATCATTATAAAGTGAATATTAAGCTTTGTTCTAAACATCTGTTTCGAGAACACACACACACACAAAAAAAAACAGTGCTTATTCTTTACTCAAAATGTATTTAATGAGTGAAAGAAGGTCACATATATATAATGTAATAGGGCTAGGTTCAGGGATAGGGTGCAGCAACACCTGTGACTGATGTTTAGTATTTTTGAATCCTTAGAATTAATCCAAGAGAATTTGAAACGTGTACTATTTCAGGAGAAACAGTAAACTAGCAGAGGAAACTTAGGTTAATGTGCATCTCTTTGTTGGTGACAAAGCCGATCGGGTCCACACACTTGGCCCAGGTGAACCCTTTTGATTGTATGGCCCCAACGTCGTGAGGCCATACAGGCCAAGGCCGGGAATTGGGGTCCAAGTGAAGAAGTTACGAACAGGTCCTAGAGTTGACGTGCCGCAACAAATCAGTATGCTGTATATAAAGGCTTAGGGTCAACTGTAAACTTAGTCTGACCTCAGACTCCACACTGTTAAAGTATGTGACATACTCGATTACTCAAACTAGAAAGGCACTCAGTAGAGCGCATACCCCTGCTAAAGCCCAAATGTGCCTTTTATTTCATTAAACCGTATTCCAAATTTGAAGTATCAACCTAATCTTACATTTTTCACAAAGAGCGGTCAATCAGTTTATGAAAATTAAATTCTTTTTTTGGCCGATTCACAACCCTCAGTTTAATCTGTCAAGTATATTAATGGTCAGTTAAAGAAGTAATAAAAGCCAAATTTAGCCATGTTCTAAAAAGTGGAAAGATTTCAAAAATCCACCCACATAATGAGATCTTTCCAAAATGTAAATATTCTAAATCTGACAAGAAGTTTATGCGTAATAGATGAAATTGGTGAAAACATTTTTCAAAGCAAATATATCTCTGAATCATACTTTTATCCATATCCACTTCAAAATTTAAATGCTAATCCATGCTACATGCTCAACCCTCCCCAAAAATTTCATGAACTAACAGTATGTGTTTTCAAAAAACACAACATCCATGGTGGAGGTAAAAATAAAGGTGAAATATCCTGGGTATTATCCGTAAAAAGCATCTGATAATTGGAAAGAAGCAATCTAACTCACACTGTTAGAACTCCATTTTTTATTTGCATGTTATCTTTAAAGCGGGGTATGGCCAGACTTTCTGAAAGGGGAGTCTTTGGCATTTTGGGGATGCACATAATCATACACTTCTACTGTATTAACATTAGGTGGAAAAGGTCGTGTATTAGTGTGTTTGACAGCTCTCCCACGCTAGTAGCGATGTTGACATTAGTGAACCACGACACATCACCTCTGCTTTGAGCAAAGGCCTATGGTGAGCCTGCCCCAAGCACAGCATGATGTTCGATGTAGGTGTGGTTTTAGCACACATTTATAGTCTTTGTTCAAGTGAAAGCATATAGTAAACAGAGAGAGAGAGAGAGAGAGAGAGAGAGAGAGAGAGAGAGAGAGAGAGAGAGAATGAAAGAGAAATGTCTTCATATTTGTTTTTTTGTGTGCTCTAATCTCCTCTCTTATCTATTTGCATTACAGCTTTGCTGCATAAGAGCCTTGTGTTTGTATTTTTCACTCCTCAAAGTGTTTTCACTATATATAAGCCTTTGTTTACTGTACTTCTTTTTCATTCTGGCTGTCTGGATATCAAATCCAATCAAGTTTTATATTCCACAAATCATCACTTTGCCAACCGGATGTAAGAGGACATTGAGACACAAACAAACTATGTAGATGAAATAGCTCCTGTCAACAATATGCTGACCATTATCGGATTAGAAACATGCTCTCTCGACCGTGAAAATTTGTTTCCCCGCAAAATAAGAAATGGAGAAAAGAAATGAAACAAACAAACGAATAAGAAAAGGAATTTACATTTCTGAGTTCAGTCTCAATCCTTACACTCTAGTTTTCTTGTTTTGTGTGTGCGTGCTTCATAATCATATTTCTGAAAAGTGTTGCACTTTCCTTTGATTAATATGGTGTGGAATTTCAAGCATGTCTTATCACATTAAGGGGTGCAGAGGAGGACATTGCTTGTCATCACGCTCCAATAAAGGTTTCTACTTGATGTATGCTGTACTGTATACTCTATACGCTATACCATTCATGAAACACCCGCCGACCAAAAGAAAAGAAGAAATCTTGGCAATTATCAATAAGATAATTGCCAAAGATGCCTTGGTGGAATATTCTATATTCCGTGTAGGGAGAAAAGATTTTGGTGCCTATATCAGTGAAAAACGGGTTCAGCGTGGGCCTGTTGAGAGAACTGATTGAGGCAACGAGAGGAAGCATTATATTTTTGAAGCAATGATGATATGATTTGTTTTTGTGGCATCATCCATCTATCGATCCATCCATTAGCCCTTTGGTGTCTTGGCCATCACTATATCTGGCTTCTGTCTAACCCGGAGTCATACTGTTAATCCCTGTCAACCTTTCACCTCTCTGGGCCTGTTGGCTGCAGGTGAACGTAGCTGGTTGTCATTGGTGGCAAAACTACCATTCACTGTGAATGTGCATTAACGTATGTGCGTGTTTGTGTGTGTATGCTGATAGGGGTGTAACATCAGCTGTCACGCTAACAGCTGATGTCAAACTCCTATCTGCCAGACATTCTCTAAAGAATTATAACAAACCCCCCAAAACAGATAAACAACACACTGACCTGACTTCTCATAGAATTTACTTATTAAAAGTGAAACCTTGATTAGTTGGAGAGTTTTGCTGGGGAGAGGTTTGTCTGGATGTCCAGTCTTGGCTAGTTGCCACTGCAGCCCAACCCCAGATAAGGGGAAGAAAATGGAGAAAAAAGTAGGTATAGAAGTATCAATCCATTTTTAGGACAACTTCATTCCATAAATGGTGAAATTATTAGGTTCTTAACTAACCATTAGATCCGAGGTGCGGAAGAGTCTTTGGCCAAGACACCAAAATGCTGTCAGATCCAGGGATGCTCTGTAACATATTCTGACACAAATCAAGCAGAAGGATTATCAGTTCAGTTTCCTTAATTATGACTGCACAATAAAACAGAGTTTTTATATATCAACAATACCAGTTGAGGATCATGTGTTTTTTTATGATAGAAATGTGCGACCTGAGAAAACAGTAAGCAGGGGTACAATCACTGCCCCTACTTTCAATGCCACTTTCATCTCCAGCCTGTTTTATTTCCATATGCCGCAATTCTTTTTTTCCGTATGTGCATGTATAGGTATGTCAATGTGTGCTTACGTGTATCTTTTAATGTGTGCGTGTTAATATTTCCATCTAAGATAGTTTTTATCTCTCAAGAGAAGATGAATGTCTCATCTCCTCAGTGACCAGTACATAACACATTCACACACCAATGGGCCCACCATCGATCGCCACAAACAGAACATCAGCCTGTTCTTTCTTGCACCATTGATCCCACTCTTCTCATCTCTTCTCTTCTCTTCTCTTCTCTTCTCTTCTCTTCTCTTCTCTTCTCTTCTCTTCTCTTCTCTTCTCTTCTCTTCTCTTCTCTTCTCTTCTCTTCTCTTCTCTTCTCTTCTCTTCTCTTCTCTTCTGTCCAGTGAGACAGGGGAGGCCACAGCACAACTGTCATTTCGGGTAAGTATAGGCGAGAGAAGGTAGAGGATGTGGTGGAGAGGAATGAATAAGTGAAGGAGTTGCAGACTGGAATCATGTTAAATGTAGAAAGGCTAACGGACCAGACTGCTGGCGAGCTGTGTGTCTGTATTTGTGGGGGTGTGGGTGTGGGTGTGTTTGATAGAGACAGAGAGAAAGAGGGTATGCATATGATTCGACATTGGCACATAAGATCTGCAGAGGATCTGCAGAGGACCTACAGCCTGTCCCGCTGAGCTTCCAATTAGTACACATCACTAGAGCAGATCACACACTCACTGACATACACATACACAAACACACATTCAGGACTCTAGAGAGAGGCCTCAATCCTGCCTGTCAGCTGCTGTTAGATCAACCTGCATGGGTGGCAAACACCACAACCCCCCCCCCCCCCCCCCCCCCCCCCCCCCACACACACACACACACACACACACACACACACACACACACACACACACACACACACACAGACACAAACACACACATACACGCACACACACACACAGACACACATGCCATTAAGATTAATCAAAGTTACATATGTCTACATATTCAGTTGAACTAAATGCGTGATAATGAGTGGGTGAATACCAGTATTGAATATATGATATAGTAGCCCATACAATATAATATATTCATACACCTCCTAATCTTTTCAGATATAAAGATACAAGGAACGCATGTTTGTACAAACTCATACAAACCGAATGTGAGAAAAGTTTCTATAAAAAAGAATCCTCTCATCAAGTGATGGCGGTCCATGTGAAGAACACACATACATTGAAACAGAGCACTCTCAGCCAAAACCCTCCACAACATTGTCTATTTTGTCCATGTGCATATTTTAATGTCATCATGAATAATGGAATGTAGTCATTCTGTGGTGGGGCAGCCAAGCCTGGAATCTTACATTGCTACATACTCACACAATCACACACACACACACACACACACACACACACACACACAAACAAACACACATTCAGCACAAAAATACAGATATGTCAGAACGGTTTCATTTGAAACTTGAAATTAATTACAATAGGGAGCCTAGAGAAAACCATATATTCATAAAATTGTAATCAAATTACCTCGAAATTTGTTTAAATAATGTTTTTAATAATCGGCTGAGATAATTTTGTGTGGCTAGAATTCTTAAAACAAGCATAAAAATCGAGCCACGGAAACAATATAATTGGTATTAAAACTAGACAAAAACGCTAAAATGTTATAATGTACCCTTTATTAACCATATTCCTGGTCATACAAAGCCAATATAGTGAAATTTTTCCTATCATTCTACCCATCCCTGAAGGAGCAGTGGCAGCCTGGGCTCAAACCGCCAACCTGCCCACCTTCTTGGGAGACCACCACTATACCAATTGAGCTACAGTCACCCATTTGCTAATTACAAATAATGAAAACTTGATTATTTGGGATCAATTCAATTAAAATGAGTGTTATAGTCCTTTGATTGAGCTGATATTAAGAATCTATATCTTCATTCAATAATAATAAGATGGATAAAAACACTTATAAGACAAAATTTGTTTAACTGAATTTCCTTATTCTTTTAAAATAAGGAAAAGAATATTTCTATTCTATGGGCAAATTACATAAACCATTATTGTACCTTGTTACTGGTCAAAACTAGATCAATATTAGCTGGAATATCTTATTGAGAAAAAAGATATATTTTCTTGAAATAAGATAATTTTTTCTCTTGTGAAACATGATTAACATTTTTCTTTTGAGACAAAAAATAAGATTAAGATTAAGTTTTTGCAGCAGTCTACACTAGTACTGGTTTAGTCTCTATTCTGTAATGCTTAAATGTCAACACTTTCACACAAAAAACCCCCACAGTCACATGGAGTGAGCTTATGTTTACTTGATACTCAGTTCCCATCAAGGTTATTTTCTTTCTAGTCACCTTCGATTAGCAGCCTGATAGATTATTTTACATTACTGATGGTTGCATGATGAGGCATAATACAGTAATTTAGTTTGATGATTTTCTCGATGTAGCAGGGTGGAGTCAGTCGTGTAAATTTTGCTCATTTTGAATGTCATCAGCAAGATGCCCAGTGATGTAATATGAGTTATCTGTTCAGCTGTGGGATAAAATCAAGTTGTGATTTGGATAAAACTAAATTGAATCTTTTGCTGCTGAAGTGATTCATTTGCAGAAATTCTCCTGACTCTTGCGTCTTGTTATAAGACAACATCGTAATCTAAAAAACTGCTGGTAATGCTTGCAGGAGGGAACAAACATTAGCACCTTTACGAAGATACTTTACAGGGTATACACAGTATTTCAATAAAGAGAATTCTAGCCCAGATGAAGTGTAGAGATGGCACACGAGTCAACTACATTAAGATGAAAGAATGTTTCCTTCTACGCTCCATCCACTTTCAATGAACCCTTCATCTCAAGAGCATTTCCCCATACTGAACTACTCTACTTTGGAGTGTTCCTTTGGGTGGGACAGATTGTGGAGATAAGGTAGATGCAGAAACAGAGGCTAGCCGTCTCTCTCTGCCTGTTCAGGGAGAAGATCGCCCTTGCTTTGTTAAACGATTTCTTCCAGGTGAACTCTTCTCCCGATATCAGTCAAAGAAAGATCATTGAGAGATCGCAGAGAGAAAACAAAGAGGCATACCCAGAGTTCCCTGGGTCACCTTGGCATACAGCTCACAGGGAAAATCAATCCATTTATTGCCATTTCAATACCCATTAAGGTTAGACGAGTTCAGACAGTGTTTTCTTTCTTCTTTTGAATATCACATTATATGAATAGAATTAAGCTAAATGTTTGAGTTTCGGATTGTTCATCTGAGGATTCATATTAAAGTCTGAATGGGACTTAACAGGTTGCAATACTTTTGACATTACCTATTTTGCAAACTGGAACTTGTTTTTTTCTCCAATACTATCCTCCTTTCACACCCCTCACTTTTGCATATTAGACTCAGTACCTCTCTCTGCCGTTGGATGGCGATGGGATACTACTGATGATCTCCAACCACCTCTGACCCAGCAAAATGGGAGCACTCAGCCAGGGTTCTAATTTACCAACCCAAACCAAACTTTCCTATGCAGGGCATTTTAACAGCACTGTAATCACCTCCACCGAGGACGTAGTGTTTTCACCAGCGTTGGTTTGTCTGTCAGGATTACAAAAATATGGAATTGATGGATTTTCATGAAACTTGGTGGGAGGGTTATAAATATGACAGAAATGTATCCAATAAATTAAAGGAAAAAGTAGTGGATTCAGGGATTTTTTTTTTCATTGTCTTTCACGTTGTGCGATAAGGACTTCTGTACTGTTTTGTCAATTAAAAAAAACAACTTGATAAATAGCTATTAAACTGGGTGGATGTGTGGGGCATGCATTATGGGAGACAAGCTTTACCCTGAGGAACAACCTCCATAACTGACATATTATTTTTGTTGAATAGCTATCAAACTTCTGAGAATACAATGTGATTCCAAATCCAAGGGGTGGGGGAGTCCCATTATGAGAGTCAAACTATTGCTTTTAGGCTAAACTGAGCTGCCTTGGTGGAGGTTAGCACCCTGTTAATGCTGTCCAGCTACACTTTACTTACTGTTACTGTCTTAAGGCCGTGGTTTCATTAACTACACATGACGTGATAGTGAGAAATTAAGTATATGGACATAGAATACACTGCAAAATTCCAACACTTTTACCAACTTTTGCCATGATATCTCAGGATTGACGAGATTATTTTTCTTTTGATACAAGAAAAATTTTCATCATGGCGACCAGCTTAAAGTAGAGTTGGTCCCATAGTGTGTGTTACTTGGTAATGATTGGGAACAAACACTGTGGGACCAAACATGGCTTGGTAACGTTTGGTCACATACGTCCAGAGCACAGCTCTCTTACACTAGTGTTCAAGCCGTTTAAACACTTTTTCCCCTGACACACGAAGAGGAGTCGGTATATGCCAGCATATTTCTACCACTGGAAGTAACAGAAATATGAAAGTCTGTGTGTGTCTGTGTGTGTGTGTGGGTGCGTGTATCCATGCATATATGATACATATTCACAGTGTGACATATGCTTGGAAAAGATATGTGTCAGCTAGTGTTGGACATGCGTATGATTGAAACTTTTCCATGAATTTCTTTGTGTCTGTGTGTGTGTTTTTGTGTGTGTGAATTGGTAAATCCAGACTGGATAACTGTGCTCATTCATATTCAGCCCCGAGGCACTTCTAGGCCGTCTTGTTGATTATGGATCAGAGACAGAGAGAAGTGTAGAGTGGGAGGGTGTGAGAGAGAGTTGGTAACAAAGCAGGAGAGAGAGGTCCTCTGTCATTTGGTAAACAGCTGGTAAAATACTCTATTCCCATTAAGCAGGGAGAAGTATCTTGTCCCTCAATTTAACGTTAAATGTAAATGAGGTGTTATAGTGTACATTCACTTCCTCACTCTCTCTTTCATAAACTCACACCCACACACTCACACACACACCAAACGCACACACACACACACACACAAAATGGCACACATTTGGCATCAGCAGCACTAATTTGGACCCGCGATGTTTATGAGTTTCTATAATCGTACAAAGGTGGTTGATACTATCGGTATGGATGGGAGTCTACTCTGCAGAGTGGATCAGACACAGGGTGACTTTATAAAAGCTGAGGGAATGTAGTTAAGGTACTTAACTTAGTGTTTACTTTCTCAACTGTTGACAAAATGAATGAAGAAAATATATTTTGTAAATTAAAAAAATGCTTAAAATATGTCAGCATTAAAGCTAATGGCCTCTTTCAATATTAATCCTTTGTGTGTGTTTCGTGTCATTTATATAATGTCTACATAAACAAGTTCCCGATGCAGGTTGTTAACACATCAGTAAATTAATCTATCACACTGAGCACAAAAATATACATGGAAATGCAATCACATAAATATGCAGGAAACTTTAAAGGCAGGTTTGCATAACATCTGCTATACACTTGTGAAATAAACTATATGGAGAATTCCTGGATTGTTGCTCATATTAGCAAGAGTGAACTGGGGTTATCATTCAAACAACTTCAAACAAAAGCAATCTTTAAAGGGGGCTGCATTTCATTGTTGAGTTGCAGTCATACTTCTCAAGTATGAGTAGCTCTCAATGAGAAGAGAGGTGTTTATCAAGTAATAATATGTGTCCTGGGAGAGGATTTGGGCATTGTTAGAGAAGTCACTTTACTCTGTGTAAGCAATATACGGGACAATGTTGCAGTCTAATGTTTGCAGTCCTAATTGTTGTGGCGTAAACATTTTTTGTTGAATTCTCAAAAAACAGGCAAAAACAGGGCCTACAGAATAACTGACGGGCCGTTTTGATTTAATGTTTGATCAGTCAAAGTATAATGACTGAAAAAACTAAATGCAGTGCAAAAAGAAAATATATTTTACCCCTATGGTATGTTAATATGTACTCTGTGAAAGAAGTATGGGATACATATGAGAAACAGATACAGAGTCTTTCAGTCTCTATGGAGACTTTAGATAAGACGTTCTCCTTACTTAGAAACACGGTCAGAAGTTTACTGTTTACAGTATGTCCGTGGGGGGAAATGACTGACTCGGCATTTGGCCAATCGCGTCTCAGCTTCAATTCAGTATGTGTCCAATCAGAGAAAAGAACGAAAACCTTGCCTCTACAGCGACTGATCGTTGAAAAAGAACGTCATCTGCTAGATACATTTAGCTTTAGCCTAAGTAAAACTAGCTAGTTGATCAAACCAGGGATAGAGCTTACCGAAACAGTTTTTTGACTATTCGACTGACAGCCGTCACAAGGGTTCTTTAAATAGTGTTCTTTGGGCTGGAAAGTTCATATGCTAAGCATGTATATAAACGCCATATCCGATGCAGAGACATGCTGAAGGGAGAACTGATCGTGTGAAATGCTGGTTAGCCTTATCACAGCTAGCTGACAAGCAGGGGCCGATAAACGAAAGTGGCTAACATTAACGAGAGCGAAGCCTCGAACCACAACAAGCCGAGCTACTCTATCACACTCGAAGTTACAAGAAGCGCTGAGTAACCAGTTGCCTTCAACGTGAGTAGACTGCTACTTGAAATAAACAACTCTGATAGCAACATTCGCTCATGTTAAGATTAACGAAACACTTTTACATCTGTATACTTTACTAACTCGTTAGCTAGCAAGTGGGCGCATTACCAGTTATAGCCAACAATATCAAAATTAGTGTTCTGGATCAGAAGTGCATATTTGTGATTATTTTGTGTCTGATGGTGATTATGATAATTTCGGTGTTGTTGATATTGAACCACCTATTCACTTTAACATCTGCTTGTTTTATATTGGTTTTAAATAAATAGTGTAAATAGTAAATGAAGTACAAGCTTTTATCAGCGCCTAATGTTGGCCCAATAATACCGGATTATTCATGGTCTGATCTCAATCCCTCTTTTTGGCACTGCATAAGGCCCTGTTTTCATTATACGTTGTCTAGTAACTGATTATTAATTACAATCCTGGTGTACAATAATTGCGATTAAGATGCGACTCGTTTGTTTTGATTGTTGATTGGAATGCAGATTTGCCTCTTGAGTGGCAAAAGAAAAACAGTCGCTACAGGGAGTTTTAACATGACGCATGCGACAGACGCCATCTTAGAGGTAACTAAGAGCATTAATTAGACATTGATCCGACATTGATTTTTGATAGCTGCAAGCAGAGGTCATTTTAAATGCTGGACTCGGTTTCACTAACCAGTCAACTGTCAGAGGCCTCCAACCGTCTGAAAAACAACGTGATCGTCCATCCGCTTTCTGTAATCGCTAAACCTGTGCTGTGTTGTGCGGGGCTGGAGCCTATCCAAGCTGACATTGGGTGAGAGGCCTGAAAAAGTCACTGTTGGCCAAATGGACAACACATAGACAATCAAACAACCATTCATGCCAATTGGCAATTTAGAGTCACAATTCATCTTTTAAATTCCTAAATTTAGACTACAATATACTTTGGCACAAGACACTAAATGTTTTTTCGATATATCCATCTAATGTTCTTCACCCAGCCAGAACAAACTGATTGCAGGCGGTCAAACTCTCGGAAACTTGGAAATTATCCATTGTGTAAGCACTTTTTATATAAGTACTAAATTGTTTCAGAATATGTTATAATTTGAAATAAGTTTAATATGAAGACCAACTGTTAGGATCATTATTTCAAACTAGCCGTGTCTTTTCATTAATTCACATTTTCATATTTGGCTTTCGGTCATCCATACAGCGAAATGCAATAAAACAGGTTTTGTTGACTGATGCATGCCATAGCTCTTGATGGCCATTTTTGCTCCCGCTGCAGATAACTGTTGTCTATTAGGTTTGAACAGGGATGTTTCAAATTGCAATGTATTTGGGTGTTTGGTGTCATATTGCAATATTTATTTTAGTATATTGTTAATTTCCTGTTTTGATATTACTTGCATAGATAATGGAGGAAATCCATTATATTTTTACTATTTAGATTTTTTTAGTCCATTACACTTGTCAGAAATAATGATCAGAATGTTTTTTTAATAGTTTTTGATCAATGAACAAATAAAAAAAAGGGAGTGATATTAAAATATAATATTCTTGAATTTCATTCAACTCACTGGTAGCTATGCTTTCAACACAGTGACAGCAGAAAGAAACATTCGAGGAAATCCTGCTGGTGTCAACAGAAATACTGTTTTTGGTACCATGAATTGATAAGAGCTCCAAATTCAACTTAGACAACAATCTTGCATGACAGAACACCTTTAATTATAAACCTTCTATCTTTGATAGTCAAGATTTGTGTCCATGGCAAGTTTGAATGCATTTTTACCAAAATATCCTGTCAGCATGACCATTTCTGACCTTCACCTGTTGTTAGCTACCATGCTTTTACTCTCAGTTGATGTCTGATAAAGTTTTTGAGGTTGCTTAATATCGGCAAACTGCCATGGGTTTATCAATTGTACCATCCTAAGAACTTCCTCATACCACAATTGCTACTGGTCATTTGGTTAGGACTGGTAAAATCCTCCTATCCCTCTTTTGATGTGCGAATGTATGATATCTGGAGCAAACAGTTACAGAAATGGGATTTCTGGGACAAATAAGCTCCCCTAAGTCACACTTAACTTATTTGTTTTGAAGGTACATGTGTTTCATTTTTTTGTAATAAACAGAAACTCATCTGATGTGAGGAAGTTTTGATATATATAGGTTTGATATTGAAATATATAAGTTTTATTGTGCAGTTCCACTTTACACTTTTTTGACGGGGAAGAGGGAATCCAGGGACAAGTGATGTCAGCGTGAGAGGTTCATTTAACATAATTATATTAATAATGGATCTTTTTTGTTATGATTTAAAGTCTTACAATAAACAATTTTGTTACATTTTCTGATTTGACCCATCCCTTAGGAGCAGTGGGGATCCCCTGTGAGACACCCAGAGAGCAAACTTCAGTATCTTGCTAAAGGGCGTCACAACATGTGGCATGTAAACTGAACAGGGGCAGTTTACATACTGAATCTCTAATCTAATAAGTGACAGCCACTCTTACCTCTCGGGCCACAGTGGCCTTATGTTACATAATTTACAGTCAAAATATTGCTGTCTAATATTATTATTATTAATACTATTCTTCTTGTCTTGTACAACCCATTCAGGACATACAAAACACTAGTACTGTTAATTAACTCCTGTTATTGCCTTTTTTATGGATGGTATTATTGTCTTTTTGGTGTGCATGTGTGTTTGGCATTGTGTTTGTGTTACTGTGTTCCAGAAATGGCGGCATCATTTTTGACATGTTCAGGTAGGCACCATCAAATCAAATTCTGCCATAGCCATGCAGATTATGATATGGGCCTGTTCATACCTGACATTGACATCTGCTGGTGTGAATGCTTGTGAACATTTTTAACTCCTCAGTTCACACTTGGCATTATTGAGTGTCCAAATGAACCAATTTCTTGTAGCAATGTTTCAACTCCATATGGATATAATCTTTTTTTCATACAAAATAAGAACTAACTAATTTTGTATAACAAAAAAGAGGCGAGAATTGCCAGTGGCCCTCTAATACAATATCCTCACAATATTTAAGTCACGGAATATGATAGTGCTATATCAACGTTTTTGTAATATGTTGTGTATTATGATAAATTCTATTGTGGTTTATTACGTTTTTTGAATTGAAAATGATATCCCCTCAATGAGAATTTGTTGATTATGCTATCAAATCAATACAGGAAGAATATAAGCTCCTCTTGTGGTCAACAACCAACTCACAGTCAGCAATAGTCCGATGATTTACTTTCCTCCTCTTTAGCTGTAGTTTGATAGATCCAGTCTGGTCAAATATCGGCCCCGGTCTCCCTGACGCCACTGTACTGAAGATTACTGAAGGTCTTTTATAAAGCGTATCTACTCCAGGAAATTGACTACTTCTAATGTGACTTCAGTATTGAGTCATCAAAGACAGGGTCTACGATATCTCCAGCCTCCTTGAACTACAGTGTCTGTCCAATTTATATTTGTGGACAGTGTGTTACTATAACTGTCTTGATACCTTGAAATCATTACTTTAAAAAAAATAATAAATAACTACAGATGTGTCTAATTGATAATTTGTCATAGTACAACAGGTTAGTGTTGCTGTCATTTAAACTGTAGATTTAAGCTGTTCACATCCATGTTATCTGCATCTCACCAAAAATGGGACGGGGGAGAGGTCGGTTGTGTTATTGGTAGGTTACTGCTGTGTTTAATCTGTCGTCTCTGTCTGACAGACTAATCTGGGCCTGTGTGGATCCCATCAGCAGCTGACTGGTAAATTGACTTAGCTAGTTAAAGCGAGCCTGCTTGTTTGAAGTCTGAAACCTGTGAGCCTGTCTCAGTTTCCTTTCAGCATTCACTCTTAAATCAAACAGCACTCTCTTCATTTTGTCTTCTGAGATTAGAGAGAGGTAATTCTTTGCTGTCAGTAAGGCAGAGTGAGGTCTATATTAACTTGGGCTGCATCGAATAATCAACAGAAAATGATTATGAAATTAGTTGTTGATGAATATAATAGTCGATAATGTCATTGGACGCTGCTTCTGAGACCGTGTAATAAGAAGGAACTAAACGGTAACGCCATGGCAACGTCATGGCAACGCCATCTCAACAAAAAACATCCAAGGTGTGAGAGCTTTTCTCCTTCAACACGGCCAAAATAAGTTGTAAACTGCAAGATTTGCAAAGCTGTCCTATCGTGGCGTGGAGCACATTAGTAATGCTGGATCATTTGAAGGGGAGGAGCGTTGGCTCTCTATACTATTAAAAACTCGTCTCACTAAGTTGATTAGTTAGCTGAAGAACTCCGTGTTAGAACGCATGTGTATCACGTGACTATTTTGCAATGCAGTGAATTGTTAATAAGGTCAAGAGTACCCAATAACCGTTATAAAATCACAATGATACTTTTAATGTTCAAAATGTGCCCCAACTATAAAATCATGGATGGTTTCACATTATTACTGAAAGTTTGTTGCTGCTTGCCGAGTGCATTGCCTGTCCTATGTGGTAAGAATCAAACTTGCTAACGATTTAGCCTAATATATTTTGTTGACTAGACAATGCACAAAGCACTGATTGTTTTTCTGTTTTTTTTCAACATATGTTTATTTTACTTAATCTACATGGATGTTTGATTTCATTCCAGAGAAACTGCTGTTCATAAATTTATTTATAAATACATATATATATTTTAATATTATTTATTTACACATTCTATTTACCTTTCTTGTGCCAAATAGATGCAACATGAGAGGACCAAATTCCTGTTCAGCAAATGTACTGTTGGTATAGTAAACTGTTTGGTTTAACAATCTCTTATAAAAGTAGTAAAGTTCATTAAAAGACATATTTTGTAAAGAAGAATTCATTTTTATTGTTTTTATTGTTGGCTGGAATTTGCCTAAAAAGAGCTAAAGCCAAATTGAAAAATTTAAAAGCAATAAAAGAGCCATTTATTAATTGTATTTATCTATTTTTTATTCTAATAATTATTTAACCAGGTGAAAAAAATGTGTTAATTAGTTGATTAATCGTTTTAGAAATCGATAGATTATGTGATTATCAAAATTGGTGTTATTTGCAGCCCTAGTATTAACGGATCTATAATGACCTCAACTAGGAATGCATGAGAACTCCATAAACAGCCCCGTGAATCTACACATAAACAGAGGCATGGATTCACAGTCTTCTAGTTGCTTCTTGCAACCAATCCCTTCTTATCTTTCAAGCTGAGTAACCCTGGAGACGTCTAAATGGGTAACAACATTCCCTGGAGTTCTCAGTGCTTTTAAGTTATGTATTCTGGTATTTATTTAGACCGATCGATCGAGGTGCGATGAGTCTACCCCGCTGAAATATGGAAATATGGAAATTATTGATTGATGTCTGGAGTACCTTGCATAGTCTATTACACACTTGACCCAAACCCAGAAGAAGAAAATGTTAAACCAACCTGTAGACTCCTCCAATTCAGTTTGTCTGAGATATGCACTCACATATTAATGGTCCAAAATATCGTGGTGTAGCTCACTGTGGTGAAGAAGTATTGTTTGTTTATGGCATTGGATATGATGAAATCGGATATACTTTTTATTACTTGCTGTTGTCATAATATTTCAACGACAAATATTATTGCAGGTAAAAGTGTCTTGGTTTGTATATGTAATATATTTATATGTTGTATACGGAGCCAAGTTAAAATTCATATTACTTTGGAAATTCCCAAGTTTAGGTTTAATAAACGAAAGAACCTCAAGGCTCATTAATCATAAATTTGTGTCTTGTATTGTACCTATTTCTGAATCTGATCTTGGTTGAGCTGTTCCTAAATCAAAAAACGCACATACTACCAGCTAACAAATGTCTAAAGTCTCCTAAAAATCGGAGGGACTTAGTTCCCATTTTGAAACCCTTAAAGCAGTTGTGATCTTAGAGCGGTTTTGTAGGTATAGATTATAATTTTCACTGCCTGATTGTCACTGAAACCTGAGCATAAACTTTATGATGTGCTGCATTGAATACATTAAGGAGGGACACTATTTCAGATCTTACTTTAAATTCCCGTCATTAAATTCCCTTTAGTTAAAACAGAGTAATTTGACGATTATGAAGCACTGATGGCATTGTACAAATTAATATTTTCTCTTACGTAACATATTTTATAAATTGTGTTATATATTTGTCATATATTTTAGATTTTTGATATTTTAATCATTTTTGCAGCGAGATCTTTTGGTCATGTCATTCTTAACCTTCTCCTCACACAGTTATACATTTTTATGATGTAATTAAACTAAACCGAACTGAGCAGATTGCATATGTCTGTAGATTTTGAGGTACGTCTTCTGTAAGTCTGATAGGTTGCATAAGTCTACTGTTTTTTCAAAGTTTGTGCAGGCTGTACTATCCCTGCCTCTGTATGTTAGGTATTTGCAATCCATTTCATATTTTACCCCATGATGATCTAGCCCCCCTGTAACATAATTCAAAGCTATGAATATGAATACTTTCATTTCCAGTAGTTTAATCTTTTATCTAATCTTTTATTATTAATGATTGCTATGAGTGGTTATTCTCAACAAACCATGCCTCTTTCAGTGGAACTCTCATTATTGGGAAAGCTGGAATTCAATTTAGGTGTCATTAAACCATAATTAATGTCACTACTTCACCTCAGACAAAATTTTGAAAAAGCCAATTGTAATACAATGCACCATATAGATGGTGAATTAATTAAAGATACAATTTTGGGTAGAAATTGTGATTACTTTACTTTATATTATCTTAATAATTAAAAATAAAGAGTTAAGTGTTGAATTGTAGAATTGGGGAAACAGCCTTTCTGCAGGTCTGATCAAATATAGAGTGACCAAGTCTTTAAAGATGGTTTAGAGACGATCAAAACGGCGGAAAATCTTGAGTAGTGCTATTGTTGTGAGTGGCAGAAAACTGGTATTCTGTTAACATAGTACAGCCTTTGTTCACCTTAGTGTTTTTTGAAATTTTTCTCCTCTTTATTCATCTCTCACAGGTCATTGGTTCACTCAAAGAAAGAATCATGGGTGCGTTTCTGGACAAGCCCAAGACAGAGAAGCATAACTTGCATGGGGAAGGCAACAGCCTGCGCTATGGGCTGAGCTCCATGCAGGGTTGGCGTGTGGAAATGGAAGATGCTCACACAGCTGTCTTGGGACTTCCTCCTGCTGGGATGAATGAGTGGTCCTTTTTTGCTGTATATGATGGTCACGCCGGCTCAAAGGTTGCCAACTACTGCTCTAAACATCTTCTGGAACACATAATCACTGCTAGCTTTGGGGCCGGAGAGAAACGAGGATCCCAGGGTGTGGCAGACAGGTCCAACATTGACCCTTCAGCATCAGGCCCTTCTACAGTGGAGGCTGTGAAAGCTGGGATCCGGACAGGTTTCCTAAGGATTGATGAGCACATGCGCAGCTTCTCCGACCAAAGAAATGGCATGGACCGTAGTGGCTCCACAGCTGTGGGAATCCTTGTCTCACCCGACCATTTTTTCTTCTTTAACTGTGGTGATTCTCGAGCTGTTTTGTACCGCAATTCACAAGTATGTTTCTCCACACTTGACCACAAGCCCTGCAACCCACGTGAAAGAGAGCGCATCCAGAATGCTGGTGGCTCAGTGATGATTCAGAGGGTTAATGGCTCACTGGCTGTATCGAGGGCCTTGGGGGACTATGATTACAAGTGCGTGGATGGGAAGGGCCCAACAGAGCAGCTGGTTAGCCCTGAACCTGCAGTGTGCGAGATGGTTCGGGTCCCCGAACAGGATCAGTTTGTGATTCTTGCATGTGATGGCATCTGGGATGTTATGTCCAACGAAGAACTGTGTGAGTTTGTGAAATCTAGACTTGAAGTATCGGATGACCTTGAGAGAGTCTGCAATGAAGTTGTGGATACCTGTCTGCACAAGGTATATTCAAAAATATTTTTGATGGCCACTGTTGATTAATTGCTCATTAAAATTGAAATGTGTGATTTGTAGCAGAATGATATAAATCATAATCATAACAGCTTTAGTATTTCAGACTAATCTTAATGACCCTTCAATAAAATAAGAAAAAAGTAAAATTTGTTGGTTTAAAGACAACCACAATTTCTTTCAGTGCATTACAATAACTCCTTCTCTTCAATGCTCTCTCCCAACTATGATAGGGGAGTCGCGATAACATGAGTGTTGTGCTGGTCTGTTTTTCCAACGCTCCAAAAGTGTCAGAGGAAGCTGTGAGGAAAGATGCTGAGCTCAACAAATACCTGGAATCTCGAGTAGAAGGTGAGCGTGAATTGGTGGACTAAGAACAATTGTTCTAGTGTATGTGCAAACTTAATGGTATTGATTAATATAAAAACCGTTAAATAATAATTTTTAGATTTCTTTTTGAAAAGGCTCCTTGAGTCTTTAAGTTGAACTTAATTAAAGTTAATTAAACATAAGGTTGTTTAATTTAACTTGATCTTGTCATGCTAATCAGAAAAATTGGATGATTGTTGAGAAATGAAGGCCCAAAACCTTGGGAGATATAGCTCCTCCTAGTGTCAGATATATACAACTGACCTTTCACAAAATCCAGTTCTTCCTCGCACTAAAGTCTATGGGGCCAAAAAGTCTGAAAATTATCCATGAAATACATTGCTCAAAAAACTGGTTAAAGGAACACTTACATGACAGTCCGGATCTCCATGAAAGAAATATTCAAGTTGAAAGTCTTTATTGATATACATTTCATAATTCTTTTAGAAAATCAAAATCATTAAACCATTAAGGGCTGGATTCTAAATGTCACCCAAAATCAAAGTCATAAACTGAAATCACAGACTGGTCCAACTCAAGTGAATTTCATCACGACAGTTCATAATATGACCCAGGAGTGTGGACGAATCCCACATGACAAAAGGGACCCCTCAAATGTCTGGGCATGCTCCTGATGAGATGGAGGATGGTGTTCTGGGGGATCTCCTCCCACACCTGGTTCAGGGGCTCCTGGAAAGTCTGTGATACGTGGTTGTAGACTCTACAAGGATCTGTCTCCCCAGTCCATCACTGACCCACATCCAAACCAGTTTTGATGATTTTCCCGAGTTTTCAGGGCTCTAATCGTATTATTTTTCTCTTAGTTATTACTATGCTTGTATAACAGCTATGGGTTGACTCTTATTTGTAACCAATATTCCTTTTAATATTGTCATTTAAAAGGGGTAGCTGTTTAAAAAAAGGCCCTATAACAATTTTTTCTTGGAGACACTGGCTCTTCTATCTGAAATCATACCTATAAGCATATTTTCCCCACTGATTGACTCTGCTACCATTTATCGTCTAACCTCCAGCCAGGTGAGCTTTGGCTCACAGCAGAGGAATGACTACATCAAGAACCTTTTTTTTCCAATTCAGGATGCATCTCCTCTCATAATTCCATGTTCACTCCTCTCCAACTATCGTTCCTAAATGCGGCTTTTTCTGTTCCCTCTGATGTGTCCCCAAACTTGTTTGGATCGATTCCCCGCTCCCATTCTTTCTTTCCTGCGTGTGTAGTCATTGGTTTCTGGAGCATTACTCAAAAAAACTTTCAAAACATTTTGAGGAATAAATCACGGTGGTAAAGTATATTTTAAAAATGACAAATGAAAGCAAAGCAGTTTGCTGCTATGACGTTTCCTTTTTACAAATATATCTTATGCCAATTGTTGTTATTATCCAAAAAGGTTCTCTCTTCAGAGTACAGCTTTTTTCGGCCGATATCAGTCGGTTATGTCAACTCTCCTACCTGGTTACTGTTAATTCTCGTGAAAGAGTTTTTTTCAAATCAGAAATGCGTTTGTAAAATTGAAGATGAGCTAATTGGGATCTTTTTGTGACTTTCTTTTCAGTTTGTATTGACAAAATGCAAAAAGTATTTCAAGATAGATATGGTTAGATAGTCATATTAATTGAAAGATAATTTTATTGTTAATGTTATCCTTTATTGATAACATACAGCCATACACAGTACAACATAGTGAAATTATTTCTCTGTATGTGACCCATCCCTGAGGCAACAGTGGGCAGCCCCTTTGAAGCGCCCAGGGAGTTAGAGGACAATACGACAAGTAGACCCTGGTGGGACTCGAACCGGCTACCTTCCGATCTTACAGCCGCCCCATGTTAGAGTAAAGCAGAGTAGATAATAGGTCTCGAGTGCTGCCTTATACTGGAAGGTAGAAAGAAAAGAGAAGAATCTCTGGTTGAACATTGTTCTGGCCTCATGCCACTCAGATAGATAGATAGATAGATAGATTTCTAGACCACACACAAAATAAGAGTTTATTGACAGAGGGGACAAATTGAGCTTACTTTTAACGTTTTCTGTCATTTACTGTTGGAAACCTGATCCTGGGAGGATGCATACAAACAGAATGGCTTAGCAGCAACAAAGTTCCTGGTCAACATCCCTCAGTCCTTCCATATACTTGTTGTTGATGTAAGTTAGTCTCAAAATAATCAATTTGCTAAAGTAATTTGTGGAGAAAGGATGCAGATGTTGTATCTGCAATGTATCCACCACTGTGTTTATATAACACTTAAAACGGACTCCCTCCATCACTGCCAGTTGTTCCTGTGCCAGCAGTGTTAAGTCTCAAGAGTTTTCAGTGTGAATGAACCCCAAGGGTCAAGGACGCCGTCAGCCAACACAACACATACGATAAAAGATCGTACATGTCTCATTGACAGTTTTCGAGTTCTATGAGTTAAGGTCGGTAAAGTGTCTTTTTGTCTGAATGTTCGCTGCCCAAGTGAACACGGTCAAACCTGGAATGTTTCACAAAGAGAGGAAAGCATCAAAGTACTTGAAATTTATAGAAATATGACTTAGGAACCAGTCGTACCCTGAGTTGTATCTGGGAATGGGGATGGGGAATGAGTCATGCGAGACAAATACAGCGAGACGCTGATGCTGTACGGATCGGCAATGATCTGCATTTTCTTTATTAGTTTTGTTTTTTAAAGGGGATTATTTAGGATTATTTGTACATACCATAAATAACGGGCGGGTAATAGTTTATCCTCTTCCCCTCAAAACTGCTAAACGGAATTGAAAGAAAATTCTCACATACTTTGTAGGGTTCCTAAAGGTGGTGTACAGCTCATAACTGGTTTCATTCAATTTGCTTACTTTTAGATCTTTGGGCTGATTTGACCTTGAATGATTTTCAGGTGGTCTAGTCTATCTACATCTCCTCAAAAGCTACTTGAAAGATTTCAATGAGAGTTCATACTTTTTGGGGTTGCCCTAAAAATCTGCTTATAATTGTTTTTAAAATATTTACAGCTCATGAATTTGAATTTAGACATTACTACATAACAGGGTTTATGCTCTCTCCATATCGGCACAGGTTGATTTAATATTAGTAATGGGGGTATCTGTGTCCTTCGACACACATTTTCCATTTGGATATGAATGAATTCCCTGATGTCGGAACATCAGAATATTTTTTTCGCAACACCTTTGACAAAGCCAGACTGCACCCTAACCGAGAAAGACGGTTCTCTCTTCCCAGGTGTCCTTGGCTTTCCCCATCTCTGTTATTACTTGCTTGTGCAACAACATTTGATGTTGTTTCAGAGCTACTGTCTCGGCCAGAGGAAGTGGGGTTTCCAGACCTTGTAGCGGTGATGAGGAACTTGTCCACTGAGAGTGACATGCCCACTCTGCCACCAGGGGGAGGACTTGCCAGCAAGTAAGGATCGCCACCCCTCATATGGTGGACCTGTTGGGCATTGTTAGTTTTACAGAGGACTTGTACATTATTCCACGATTATAATCGTCTTTATTGAAAATCTGAAAGTTCAAGGAGAATTTACAACAGCGGCAAACATAATTGTTTTTGTTTTGATTACCAGAAGCATCAACAAAACATCAAATGACCATGAAATAAATAATTGATTGTCTACTGGGCGTATTCTCAGTCCGGGTATTTATTTTCCACTGCAGTAGTAAATACGTTTCCAAATCTGTAAGTCTTCATCACACTAGCAGATTGTCCATTTTTGACAACTACACCTTATGATACTTGATCGATACGTGCAGCCTGATCTTTACATCACAACTGTCAAAGACGCTAGCTGTGTTTGTGCCTAAATTTAGTCAAGCAAAATGTATCCAAAACATTTCCAAAATCTATTCTATTACTGTGTATGAGCTGTGCTAGATTTGTAATTAAATACAGGTTTTACACAAGAGATAGTGTAACAATGCTGAAATGAGGACCCCACTCTCTGCTGCCTTAGTTTCACACTGAGTAAACCTAATGCTGCTTCACTGTTATTTAAATAAATGAAAAAACAACACGCAGCAATTCTGCAGGCAAAAGAGACATTACGTACATCGAAGCGGAGAGACTTTTTAAATTAATTCCTGGAGCAGCTTTTTGTAAACATTAAAATGAAGAGGGTAACAGCAGTTATGTACGATGGTTGAAACACTGAGGAATGTACATTAGTGCTATCTCAACAATTTGATTACCTTTTCGGTTGAGTTCTTTCCTCCACGTGGCTTTTAACTGCTACCAGACACATTTGAAATCTTCTGATGTGGTTTTCACACGAATACCTATCAGCCACAACATAAGAGCCACCTTAATATTTTGTAGGTCCCCTTACTGCTGCTAGAACAGTAATGTGATGAACTTTTGTCTTGGGACCGTCAGAACCAGCATTTACCTTTTGTAGAAATGTACGCTGCTGTAGCTCTTTTGCGAGGTCGGACGACAACATGGGCTTGCCTTCGCTCCCTGCTTCAGTGAGCCCATGGCGCCCAAGACCCTGTGAGTGGTTCTCGAGTGGTCCTTTCTAGGAACATTTTTGTGAGTACCAAACACTGCAGACAGGGAATGCCCAACAATTCCTGCAGTTCAGGTGATGCTTTGAACCAGTTGATGAGCCATCACCATTTTGCCCTCGTCAAAGACACTTAAAAGCTTATCTGTCTTTCCTGCAACCAACACATTGACTTTGAGGACAAAATGTTCACTCCCTGCCTAATACATCCCTCCCACTGACGGATGCCATTTTAATGAGATTTATGAATATAACCAAATCATAAACAGAATGTTATTCTGATTTAAATCGTCTGTGGCAATATTGGTGAATGGCTGATGAAATTAAACAGCTCGAGACCAAAATTAAATCTTTCTATTTGTTCTTCCTGCAGACGAAATGTAATTGAAGCAGTATACAACCGTCTGAACCCATACAGAGAGGAGGATGGGGTGAGTATCGCTATGTGTGATGCTTACTAGAATTGTACTACACAATTTCACAATACTTGCACACAAATAAATCTTGAACCGAAGTCTTGAAACAACACACCACATCTGAGGTGTCTGTTATCTGACATCTCGGTGTTCGTTCATAGTTCAGATGAGTGTTGGCTATCTCTGAAATCCTCTGAATTGTTTGTTCATTCATCTCGACTGGTAGATTCGCCAATGTGTTGTTTATTATGTATCTATTTAATTCTTAGAATCATAGCAGTTGAATTATTACAGTTGACTTCAGAGACGGCTTTTAGTCTGTTTCACAAATTATTATACACATCTGTTTTTCCTTCTGTGCATGCAGCATGATGGATGTCCTCCTGTCATCTCTTATAGTGGGTTATGCCTGCATGGCCACACAGCTTCGTCCAAAAAGTCTAGTGTAACTCAGTTTTACTCTTTTAGCAAATCCAGTGACTCCCGGTGACGGCTTTCTCTTCAAAAGTATTGGCTTGAATATGGAATGCAATTTATTTCAGCCAATACAGATACTTTAACATTTTTTTGGTCTATAAAGAACATCATAGCCTATAGTTTAACACACCTGTAGTTGAGAAAAGCTGAGATCTAGTGAGAAATTGTAGTTGATTTTAGAGTCGAACCGATTGCCATTTCCTTGGCCGATCACCGATTTAAAAATGAAATTAATGTACCCTCCGTCCAACCCGCAGTACATTTCTACAACCAATTTTATGATAGTTTGGAACTAATTAAGTTTGTTGTTTTGAATATTTTTGGAATTGTTCTGCCACGGTTACTTTTCTCCTTATGTTTTAAAACCATAGCTGACCGCTTTGATACATACATACAGCAATCTCTGAACTGAGCTCTGAACTCCGGCTAGTTGTAGCTTCCCTGCTAACGTTAGCGTCTTGAAACTAATTTAAATTAAAACTAAAGTGCGTGATAAGGTTTGTTGTGTCGTACGTTTTCAGGGTTGTTCCTCCCACAACTTATTTTTCTACTTACAGGTATTATAAATTGCGTGCTCTGTGGTTTCTGGTTTACTTGTGAGTTTGAAGCCATGTAGGCTGATGCTTGGTGTGCGTGTATGGCGCATGTGTGTAATTGGCACTGAACCGGCTGAGTGAGGCTGCTCAACCGATCGCGGATTTCATTAAAACTAAGCAAATTACATTTGCTTAATTTTTCCTCTTAAACTGCAAAAACATGCACTCGTATGTAAAACGGTCGTTTTTCTCACCCACATCATGTTGTTCACCCCAGTTGCAGCAATTTGATGACATGATGGAGAGAACAGCGTGTTTTATTTTCGCAAACAGTGGCTACTACGTCAGATTGTGTAAATGTTTCACTTGTCAAGTCCATGTGTTCAAACAATCTAACCTTAATATTATCATATCTATTTATAAGATCTGATATCATCATTAACCAATGGGACAATTTTAAAGCTATGGGTAATATTTTTATGTGATATTTGGGTTTTACAGATTATTGTGATGCCTTTCATTTACATAATTAAATAGCCTTTAAACATACCAAGTTTTTTTCTAACAGGTTTCTTCAATTAAAGTTGCTATAAGAAGCAACACCTGTGAACTTGTGCTCTACCACAACCTACCTGTGTTTATCAATTTCAAATTTCAGGTAGAGATGTTGATAACAATAATAATCTCTACTTTATTCATCACATTACACAGTATATACATAATGTACAATATTTTGAAATTTATATCTGGATTTGACCCATCCCTGAGGGAGCAGTGGGCGGCCCCTGTGAACGCCTGGAGAGCTGAGGGGAGAGCTGTCTTAGAACACTACTTGGGGGGGTAATCTTTATGGTACTTCAGAGGCAAGTTCATTTGTAGAGCATGTTTCAGCAACTCAGCAATTGAAATAGAGGGGAAAAAAATAAAAATAAGGATGCATGTTATAACGATGAGCTAATGTTTCAATCCAGTATAAGTAAATTTCTTCACTGGCATTATCCATGTCTGCACTGAGTGCAGGCCCACTATGGCACGGCAGTTTTGTAGCACCAAATATTGCGGTAAAAATTGAAATTTGAACATATTCGTTTTTATTGTATCTTTTATATTATTCTTGTTCGAAGTGACAAATAACTCAACTGCCCAAGAGGAGACAGTCTCACAAAATCCAAATCTCAGAAATATTTGGACCTGAATAAAGATTGTGATCAAAAATAGTTGATTTATTTAACTCAGGCAAGGAAAGAGTGACAAATTCATTTTGTTTATAAAACTAAAAAATAATCTCTAATGACACGCTCAACATAAAGACACCTATAACTATACTTTCTTTTAAAACCGGATTGGGGGTGGATTGAACTCAACCTTTAGTCCTGATTTCACTGAAGAAAATAAATGACACTAACACATAAAGAGTGGAATGGTTGATAATGAAAATTAGCAAAATTTATACCAATCAGCAATTACATAACCACTGACCGGTGAAGGCAGTAAAGACTTGAAAAGATAGCGATGTTAGAGGGCCATCTGTGAGTGGGCGTGATGTATGTGACGGCATGTAAACATATAATCCTCAAAATTGATGTGTTGGAAGGAGGAACAATGGGGAAGCATCTATAGAGTTTTAGACCTAGTTAGTTGTTTCTGGTCTGCAGTGCTTTATACCTACCTAAGCGATTTGGGTTGCGTGTGCTCACTGATGCATCACATAACTGATTTGGTGCAATATGGGAATCTACACCATATGAGACAGCTAGTTTTAATATTATGGGTAATTGATGTATGTGGTACACACCAACATACACAGAGAATTGCTAAAGTATGTACGAATGCGTCTAACTATGTGTTCACCTCTGATTAATGCAGCCCTCCTGTTTCATTTGGTAAGTGACTTCATATATAACTGTTACCCCCCCTTCCCTCTTCTAACCCCTCATCCCCAAAACCACACAGATGCATTCTTATAGGCATGCACTGGTAACCAGCTTCACATATTCTCTCCTTCATTGGTCTCGGTTCCCTCTTTTGAGCTTCTCTCCAACGCGCAGAACTCCATTCAGAGGTCGAAGTCTGCACAGACAACACTGTCCAAGATGGATTAGGGTGAATGGTCTTCGTTTCTGTTCCTGTCTGTCCCACCCTTATGTCACATGCACGCAAACACGCATGCACGAGCCCTTCACACATGCTTCACTGTCTCAGTCAGTCTTTCCACTACTGCACGCAATAACAGTGCTGTTTCTGTGTCAAGCCCTAAAATTTGACAAAGGAAATAAGAGCCTACTCCCTGAGGTTGAAACAGCTTTAAGACTCTCATCTGACTCTTTTACCTCATTTTTTACTTTTTCACTTTGAAGTCTAGGTGGGGCAAAAACTGCAAAGATGGTGATTCCACATTTGATAAGTGTCCTCTGTGTCTTTTCCCTCTTCTTCCCTTGTTTTTCTTCCAACCCCATCTATCTTTGTTCCTCCATATTATTCTCAATGCTTCCTTCTTCTCTTGGTGCCTTTCCTCTTGCAGAGCAGAACTGAATTGGAGTGCCACTGGTAGCTGTCCTGCCCAACTCTCTGATGACGTGTCTGAACCAACCAACCCCCCTCCTCCCCCCACTAAAAGAGAACGAAAAGGACCAGGAAACCAGACAAGACTACATTCATAGCTACTGTTTAATCTACTTTGGGATTTGTTTTTTCTAATTTTCATTCCACACACTGGGAGATTAATTGAATCAGAAATACATTTTTTTTTTCTTTTTAAAGCAGCTGGTGTGGAGGACTGCAGACAGATTTTCTTGGATCTTTTTGTATAAAAGACCAGGGGAAAATACGACCAGCACCAATGTTCTCAAAACAGGACAACATCTGCAGAAAGTGGTCCTGCTGTGACTAAAAAGTCACAATAGTGACTAAAAATAAGCACAATTTAATTTGCCTGTCTTCTTTCTTTCATAGTTATGGTGGGGTTTTTTTTTTTTCATGTACAGAGACAAGGGAGCAGCCCTGACCTTCTCTCCTCAGACCCAATAGAGGATCGGCAGCCAGCTGGGCTGACAACACCAAATAAACCACTTGTTGATGAGATTGTGAAAAGACTAAAAGTATTTGTATGAACTTTTATTTCACATAACTTGCAGGCAACAATTCCGAAACACCTGAAGCTCTTCTGCCTCTTTGTTGGAGCTCTGAGAACTACTTGTTTTTAAAAGGGGTACCAACACTTCACCTGCCCACGTAAGAAGTTCTCTGGGAATGACTTAAAGAACTGGACAGGATTCTGGATTTAAAGACTCTCCTGTGTATTTAAGCCTGAAATCCAGCGCCTGAAATGGCTGACGCACCAGGACACGATGGGTGCACTTGTGAACAGAGTCCGTCCAGAAACAGTTTAGGCTCATCAACAGTGCACTGTCCGTCTTCAAGAGGACATACACAAAGGTGTGCCGGACTGTCAATAAGAATGACCGGAATTAAATCAAACACATCCCTGCTCACTTTATGTCTGCGTATTTCATATACGATATGATCAAATAACTGATTTCTCACTCTTTCCCCCATTTCTCTTAACCGCTTTTGTCGGTCTCTTCATTTGATAGAAGAGACTTGGCATACGCTGCCAGAATCATAAGCTTTTGAGCCTCCTGTTGTTTCAGACATAATTTATATACTAAATTTATATATATGATATGAGATTTGTTCTGTGTGTGGTCTGTCTCTTCACACACACAAAGAAACGAAACACACAGAAATAGCAGACAGTGTTTTCCACGCAGTAGCTTTACAAAGACGGGGTTTGGAGTGAAAGAATTCCAACCTCAACGTCTTCCCTCTGCATCTGCTGCAAGTCCCTTTTGTTCTCCAATATAGTGTGAATTATAAGCGATTCTTTTTTTCTATCTTTTGATTGGGAAAGTCAATTTTTTTGTGTGTGTTTGGGGATTGCCTTTTAGAGTTCCGTAGTCCTTTTACAGATAGATGATAAAAGGCTGCAGGGGAGCACGAATAAGATACTGTACAGTAGAGTAAGGAGAGAACTAAGTGTTTGTTTCACTGAATGAAGAAATGTTGGACAGAAGCTGCGTTCACTGAACTCTGTGCCCTTAATATTTCCATAGCTGCCATCGTAGACTGCCTCAGAGGTCACATGACAGGTGATTGGAAAATCCTGGTTTGACTCTTTGCACTGATCAGGAGTCAATTCTCTTCCTGTCAACCGAAGCACTAATAACTGACTGAAGCTTTAGACAAATATTTGTCAAAACACAAGCCTTCTTTTTTTGAAACATGTACTCACACATTGTATATTTTTCCATCTCAATGCATTTAAAATAGGCTGTAAGCATATAGAAACCTGTAATAGAAACTTATGGCAGATTCATTGTGCTTTCTGAAGTGGCAGTATTGGAAGAGAACAATACTGCTGGGTTACACGTTCACGTGGTACACTTGCTCCCAGTGCCATACGACAAAGAGGTACTTGAATGTGTAGTTAGTTTTCAGCTGCATTGTTTTAATAGGATTATTGATTTCTCTTTGTGGTGGATTTTGGGAGGGGATAGGTCGGGATCTCGAGTGATCATTTTGGGAGTGGGAGTGGGGCATGGACTTGACAGGTGGTGGAAATGTGGGCATGGTCAGTGTGGTGGAACACAATATTGGAGAGGATAGTTAGGTAATGTTATGAAAGAAAGTATGAGAAGTTTTTTTTCTATTAATTAATTTGTTGCAACTTATTGTTTTGAGACTGAAATACTCGATTTGGTTTTTAAAAACCACAAGAAGTTAATATTCCTAAAATAAGGTCATTCCCAATTATTTAATTCCACATTGACTCCTTAACTCTCGAATATTGTTTGACCACACTGGCCACACTTCAGTTTGTGAGGATGTATTATAAGCTATATCAGGCACTGAGTGAAGAGAGGAAAGGAGGTTTTTACCTTTTCATTCTTTAAACTGAGTTCAGTGTTTGGACTGAATACAGATCCTTATCTGTCATTTAATGACATAACAAGTGTGCTCTGCTCTCATCGTAAATGATCATTATTCCCGTCGTGGAGTTCCAGCTGAAGACTCGCGTGGGAAATTACTTTTTTTGAGGAGATTTTGGGAGTGTTTTTGATTGCTGAATAAATTGAGCCTGACTTGCTACCTTGATTTCAGGATATGTTAAGTAAAGATCATTTTGGGAACAATGTTGTCTCCACCTGTCAGATATTCTTGGCCGACTGCGTTGAGGGGAGAAAAAAAGTACAACAGCAAAGCAAGAAGTACATGTGAAATTCTTAATGGGTTTCTTGGGATGGGGATTAATCCTGGTACTCTCTGTCACCTGCTTCTGTGCTCTCGATCGAACTTTTACAAATACTTAGTATGGATGAATACAAAGAAAGATTCATAAATAACCTCAATTTAAAGACTGGTGGTGATAAAGACCCTCTACAAAACCACTCCTATCGGCCTTCGACAACTTGTAAGATGTTATTGTTCAGTACAACACATTTGTGAAGCCTACTCTGAGCTTATCCAAAGACACTTTGGTCTATAATGGCATACATTATACCATGGCTCGCAAAAACAAAATAAATGAATAAACTACATGAACTTATTGACAAGTTGCTGGGCAATAACCCAGACATCTCAAATTCAGTCCAGACTATCACACAAGTGATACCAATCATTTGCAGCATTATGGCCTGTAATTAGCTCTATTTGTAAATACAAGTAACAATTTGCTATTTAAAATGCTTTGAAATCCCCAAAACAGCAAACTTTGCTACACCTCAATTTCTGATTTGGGCAAGATAGATTAAGGATTTGGGTGAAACCTTGAATTTTAATTTGTTCTCAGAATGTTCTCATAGTGAAATTGTATTCATCTTAATTGAAAAAAAAAGTTATGAAGGCCATGGACCTTTTATATTAAAGATAGTTACAATTTATTTTTCTTTGAAAACCCAATAATAAACATTGTTCAACTGATTCTGTACAATTTTCTTTTTTTTAAAATCAAATACACTTCCTTTAGCCACTTGCCAAAAACGTCCATCCGTTTCCTGTAAACTGTTCAGGGTTTATGGGAGGGTCAGAGCCTATCCCAGCTGTGTTGGTAAGAGGTAAGTACACCTGAACGAGTCACCAGGTCAATAAAGGACCGATACGTTGAGATGGACCAACAATTTAGAGTCACCACTATTAGATTTATTAGGACTGTAGAAGAAAGCTGGAAAATAAAGAGGGATTCCGTGCAAAGTCTCTGTATTGGAGACAAAATGCAAACAGCAGCAAAAACACCTGTGAGGCCACCATGCTGCCCCAAAGTGTGGTTAGGTGGGTAAACACACTGTTCAAAAAAAGGAAGAAGGGGACACAGATATCACAATATAATTCACAGTTTGGTAAACCTTTGGGAATTGGATCCGTCTAGTGAGGAAGCATAAGTGATGGCGATTCAGTTTCAGATGCTTTGGTTGAAATTAAAGTGACAAGTGGACCAGAGAGGCTACATTAAGTTGTTCCTCCTCAGATGACCTCGTGCTGCACCCTGAATAAATGATTACCTCCACCAAGGAGGATAAATATTATCCTATATATATATATAATATATATACCATTTCTATTTCATTGTTGGTTGAGTTGCCAGCCGCATTATGCAAAAACTGCACAACAGAGCACCATGAAATTTGGTGAGAGGATAGTTGACGGGCCAGAGTAGAACCCAATACATTTTGGTGCAAATACAGAGAAATGGGGATCGTTAGAAAAATCCTGCAGCAGAGGTGTCCATCGTAGGCCATCCTAACTGAAGTTAAAGGGACAAATGCTTTTCCCCCCTCTTCTCCCAGCCAAAGTTACAGCAAGAAAATGTTAATCTGTAACCATTCCATCCCATCCAGTCTCTCACATTCCACAGGTGGCACTGATCCCTCTCCCTCCCCCTCTGTGCGTGTGTGTGTGTATAAATATATGTGTGTGTAACTTAGAAGAGAGGAATCAGTGTGTACTCTGACCCTGTTGGAGCCGATACTGTTAGTCTCTTAGTATCTGAAGAAGAGTTATAGCGCGTGCTTTGGTCTTCCTCTCGAGAGATCTAAACCAGCTGAGTTTTAGAAGAGACTTGTGCAGCATGGAGTTGGATGAGTGCACCTCTAACCCGGGATACCGGCATGTAGAATGCGATGGGTCGGCTGCAGAAAGTAATACGGCCTCGACTGAGAAGAAGGGGGACACCAACGCGGTGGACCTGGACTCGGATGAGGAGTACACGCAGATAAAACCATACGCCGGAATGCCTAAGGAGGTGCTGTTACTGTACTCCTCCCAGGCCCGGTACCGAGTGCCCCGAGAGATCCTGTTCTGGCTGACAGTGGCCTGCACCGTAGCGCTGGTGGCGCTCACCGTCACGCTGATCACGCTGTCGCCGCGGTGCCTGAGCTGGTGGCAGGCGTCTCCGGTGTACCAGGTCTACCCCCGGTCTTTCAAGGACTCAGACGGAGACGGGGTCGGAGACCTCAAAGGTAAGATCCTCTAGATCAAGTTTATTGGAAACATTTGTGCCCTCCAGAATAAAAGTATTCAAGTGAGATGCATTAAATTCCCATGATCTTGAATCCAAATTTGAAATCCAACCTCTAACTCGAATGACAACATTGAAAAAACAATTCACAAAATTCATAAAACAAATAATTGTTCTCAAAAAGAAAAAATATCCCACAGCATCACATATCCAACTCCAGACTTTCACTCTGGGTATGATGGGCTTTTCTGTATGACTACGTTTCTTGCTAAGCCACTCCCATCTTTGTAGTTTATGCCAAAAAGGTCTATTCTGGTCTCATCTGACCTATGACCTTGATTCATTGAGTGGTGTTTGGCAAACTGAAAGAGCTTTACTATGAGTCTGTAATCCCTACAGACCCTTTTGCCAATCCAAACTATCCTACTCACAGTGCGTGGGGTCCGTTTATGGACACGTCCTCATTTATCTTGATTTTTAACATCTCCAGTCTCTTTAAACATTTTATTTAAACATTTGAATTAATCATCTATGTGTTTGAACTGACATTTTGAACTGCTAGGAGATTTTCTTGTCTCCATGGCCATATTTGTGCTGCTCTACAACATTTGGACATCATTGCTGTGTTTTCTGGTGTTTCCCTATGTTTAGAATGTCACACAGAATTAGGCCTATGCCACCTCATATTTATACCCCAGTGAAACAGGAAATCATTGTTCACCACTTAAGAGTTCCTACTCAAACAGTCAAACCTAAAAATATGACTAGAAATAAGCTTCTGTTACCTTTTAATCACAGAGGTTCCTAGTAGTGACAATAATTGTGACACACACGGTTTGGAGAAAACTTTTCTTTTTTTTTTACGCTTAAGAATGTAATGTTTTATTAAAATTGTATTACTGTAAAAAAAGTTAATTTTTTTTTCTTTTTTTAAATAAATTGAATTAAAGATCATGGGTACAGATAAGTAAGATAAGTATTTTTACATCTCATTTTACTGATTTTTTTCTTAAAAGATGCCGAAAATTCTGGAGGGCACTGTATTGACCCTTCTTCAAACCAAAACCTGTTCTTTCCTCTATACGACTGACCAGGAGAATGTCATCCAAACCTTCATATCCTCCAACCAGTCTCATTCAGCCCATCTCCAAATCAGCCCGTCTGCAAATTCAGCATGCAAGAGAGACCATATTTCATGAAGTCTTGCCTCCTTACAGTGCCTTCTTGTCACACGTCAGGGTTGACTTTAATATCCTGATGTTTGCTTCGCCTGTCTTAAGTCAATTAGCTCATGTCCCCATATCACACTACCAAAGAACAGGGATTATCCAACAAAGTCTCCCATCATCAGTTCTTAGATCCAGGATTAAATGTTATGGTGGTCTGTAAACCTGTTATTGAACTTAAAAGTCTAAGAATATCACAGCTCAATTATTCAGAGCATTATTCAGATGCATTTTGAGTTCCAAGTTTGAAACAGTGAACTCAAAAGAAAGCAAATGCTAGTGTTACTTAACATTTCTAAGTCAAACCAACCTTAATTTTTTCAACTCGTACTGATAAGATTAATTTAGGAAGACACTGTTAAGTTATTAATCCTGTGGTTTAAGTACCGAGCTTATGTTAGCAATATAAAACAAGTTTTATATTGATAGAAAATTTGATTAACACAATGCAAGTTGCTGAGTTATGGAGTTACTGGAACTCAGCATTTTTAAGTTGGTAGGAATTCAAGTAGTTTTTCCTACTCATTCCAAGAAATTAATTTGAGCATTTGGGTTTACAGTGTGTCAGGGCTGATTCGAGCTTTGGGCCTACACTGTAGGATTCTTTTTTTTCCGCCATCTGTTTTTCTTCAACATTGACATTTTCAAGACTATTTTCACTTTCATTCAATTTACCAGCTTGTTCATCTTTTGCTGTTCAATCTTTGACCGTCTGTTTTGTCACTGTTAACTGGATGGGACCATATGATCTAATACAATCATTATTATTTCCTCTTCTGCCTTGTGTTTTTCTTCATAGCAGTTATTTGGGAAAAAAGTTCTGCAGTTTCCCATATTTTTTTTTTTTTTTTGCAGGAATTCAGGAGAAGCTGGAGTACTTCCAATACCTGAACATAAAGTCAGTTTGGATCAATTCTTTCTACCGCTCTCCCATGAAGGATTTTGGCTATGATGTTGAAGATTTCCAGGATATCGACCCTCTCTTTGGAACCATGGAAGACTTTGAGGAGCTCCTGGCTCAAATGCACAACAAAGGTCAGTCTTTTTCATGCTGGGACAGAAGATGATGGGTCAACAAGTTTTGTTATGAGGGTAAGATGGTTAGGAGAGATGGCAAGGTGCATTGTTTGACTCACACAAATCTTTCTCTATTTCCACTAGGTATGAAGCTGATCATAGATTTCATTCCCAATCATACTAGTGACCAGCACCACTGGTTCAACCTGAGCCGGACTAGAGATCCTCACTACAAGGATTACTACATCTGGACTGACTGCAATGCAACTGGATGGAAGCCGAATAACTGGGTTGGTAGTAGGGAAGTTCTTCCCATTCTGCTCTGGTCTTTGGGTGCTACTTACTAAAGCTTTAGTTAGAAAAAAATGGTTTCAAATGCTATTTCTGCTCTGCCTTTGTCTCAGGTGAGTTTGTTTGGGAACTCGTCGTGGACTTACGATGAAGTGAGGGGACAATGCTACTTGCACCAGTTCCTCAAAGAGCAACCAGATCTGAACTTCAGGAACCCACATGTCTGCAAAGAGATGATTGTAAGATTACATGACTATGGCTCACATTTTTTAACTTCTACCAAATGTCAGTTGTGTCCTTGTGTGCGCTGTTTTGTTTATTGTACCACAGTCCCGTGTAATCTGGAGCAAATGGTCAATATAGTAAATTAACTTTACTAATAGATCATCCTTGTGTGTTTAGACTGTTGCTTCACACAGAATGATTTACAGACTTCCCATGTATTTAAATTGTGTGTTTACCGTCAATGGTGTTTCAACTGGTTGAAAAAAAAACTCTATGACATCATGTTCACTACCTGATACTGATTATTTTAGGATGTAATTCATTTCTGGCTGAAGAAAGGAGTGGATGGTTTCCGAATGGCTTCTGTGAAGCACATCCTGGAGGCTGCACACTTGAGGGATGAACCAAAGGTGGACCCAAACAAACCGTCAGTGAGTGTTACCCTCCTTGAACATCACAAGATCCAACTCAAGATGGGTTGGTACCAATTTTCAACCCTCAAGGGCACTGGCTGTGACCCGCAACAAGTGTTTTGGCTGGCTGAATATATATCCATACCAAATGGTAGAGCGAACGTGACACTGAAAACTCAGGTTTAGTAAAGGTTAACTTGTATTGTGAGGGTGCTGCTGAAGTATTTTTGAATATTTTTCAGGATTGGCATCAATTTGGATAAACCGACCTAAACAAAATAAATGAAGATCGTCTTGCAGATGTTATTTTCTCCAAATCTTAACATTTGTGTAGCTGTAACTCATGAGGTAGAGTGGTCAAGTGTTCTTTAGTAAGATACTGAACCCCAGGTTGCTCCATTGGTGTGAATGGTATCGCTCCTTGAGCTCAGGTGGTTCCTTAAGCGGTAGATTAAGTCACCATTATTTGAATGTCTGTGAATGAGTGAATCCCACTTTGGTTGGTCAAGCAGACTAGAAAGGCTCTATAGAAATGCAACAACTCACTTTTTTTTATGAGGATGGGTTCATTTAACAAGTGAAGTGGTCACATACATAAAAAGTATGTTTTCAGACTCCAGACTATTCAAAGTGTAGAATTATCACAAGACCTTCAATACATATGTGCACAACCCGTTTTCTCAATTGCCATCATGTTTCCTCAGTTATGGCCTAAAATATGGGCTGTGTGTTTTTAAATCCCTTGAATGTATAATCAATAAGATGTTTGTAAAAGGGCACAGATGCCCCATGAATGGAGAGACTCAGTGTGTGCCGATATTCATCATACACCATAACCGGTTTCATTGATGAATGAGACTAAAGTGGGAAAAAAAATCCCCTCATTTAATACGTGCCTTAAAATGTGACAATAAGCAAATTGCTGGAACAACTTATGTAATTAATATCTTAAGCTACCCTACAAACCATGTGTGATGTTGATATTCCAATTCTGTACCTTCAGGCAAGGTTAACCTTTGTGCCCCCCTGAGTGGGTCATTAAACGGTAACAACAGCCATAAAACAAGTCAGTTCTTCCTTCTCTGACCTCAAAAGATCAAAGCTTAAACCTCCAGCAATATATTTTGTTTTGTTGAATTTATACCATGTGACATGTCAGAGTCCACATTTGAATGATCTGAGAATAAAAACCGCACCGTGAGCTGCTAGAACAAACCTAGATATAAGCTGACTTCATGCTGTCCATAATGTATCATTAATCATTTATCTCTTGCTTTAATGTTTTGCCCCATTGAGTTCTCCTCTGAAGAAAACTTGTTGGAATCCAAAGGGTTCATGATCTACACACAGTTAAGCTGACTAAGTAGAAAGAGTTAAGAAATACATTTTTGCTAAACAGAGGCTGAAATTATTTCTCACAGAGGGAAGATTAGAAGAAAAGAGGCATATTTTGGTGGATTATCAAGTCTTCTGGATTTAACACCACTGTGGAATAACTCTGTAGTGTTGAAATAACTTGTCGACTTAGATTTGAGTAGGAATGGAAAGTACTAAAGCAAGACTACTTTGCATCACAGAGATTTCGTTACATCTAGAGAAAATTAGTAATGCATCTTTAGAATGGAGTTTCATTGGTTTACTGGGAAAATGGGGATTTTCCACTGACCCTGAACAAGTTATTAGTTGTTTGTTAACTAGTTGTTATTGCTCTATGGATTTAGTGCATGCCTAGTGATTCCAATAAACAAAGACAGAATATGTTGGTGAATCAAAGTGCGAGTAGGCTGACAATCACGTTCCTCTGCAGAGTAACTGATGGAAAACTTTTAGACTCTGAAAGATGACTCTGAAAGATGACTCTGAAAGATGACTCTGAAAGATGACTCTGAAAGATGACTCTGAAAGATTTTAGACTCTTCAGATAACGTTAATGCTGACTAGACACCTTATCATCAGCCTCATACAAAAATGTCCTTCAGTCTGCATATCACTATGGTTCTACCAACAGTAAGTGGATTCCTGCATGACTTCCCAACATGTTCATACCAACAAAAAGCCATGAGTCGGCACGAGTCCTGGCGTCTGACGCATAGCACGAATAGAACACATTGACCTTGAACAGTGTGTGATTTGATATTAATAAATGGCACACACAATTCTATACACACTTCCTTACTTCTATGTGGACACAGGAACATGCAACATGGCGCGCTGTTTGTTAAATGTAAAACATGTTATTTAAACAGCAACAATTTGTCACTATAAGCTGTGCTATTTATAAAAGTAGAAGGTGTTATTTTAACAGCAACATGTTGCGACATCTAGCTGCGCCATTTGTAAAAGGAGCTCATTCTGATTTTAGCAGCAATATTTTGCCACTTTTAGCCCCAAATGTTAAATCTAAACGTTATATCTAAATTTTGATTCTAAATTCAAATCTAAATGTCACATCTATATGTTAAATCTAAATCTAAATGTTGGACCTTAATGTTTGGAAAATATGCAAAATTACACTGATGTCAGGTGGTTTTAAAATCAGAACTGTATTGAACGGTTCAATAACTAAACAATGATGGTGAAATAACAAGTCAGGAAATAAACAAAAAAAACACCTTGGTACAAAAGGGGCCGAATTTACTATGAATAGAAGTGTTTTTCTCCGTCGGACTCTTATTCTGGCATTTCCACTGATGTCAGTGTAAATTTGCATATTTTAAAAACATTTAGATTCAACATTTAGACTTAGATTCAGATTCAACATTCAGATACAGTATTTAGATTTAGATTAAACATTTGGAGCTAAATGTGGTTAAATGTTGCTGTTAAAATCAGCATCTTCTACTTCTACAAACTGTGCCCCATAATGCCACTGAGCTCCCTTCATGCACTATCCTTTACAATCTCTGGGTGGACGTCTTGATCGAAACACAACATTGCTGCTCAAATCAAATGAATGGCCGCTGCAAAAAATGCACAGCAAATGCAGCCGTATAATACATACCCTCCATTCCTCGAGTGGTGTATATTGCTTTGGATAAACAAATGCTCTGGAGAAAAAGACCAACTGTCAGCGTTACCTTAAAATAATCTTTCCATGGAAAAATCAAAATTGACGCTTTGTAGAGAAATCTAAATATTAAAAGGTACAGCCAAGCGTTAATGTAAGTATAGGAAGCATCCGTAAATATAGATGTAGATGTATGTATCTGGACGAGACGACCACCAACTAAAACAACAACAACACAAAAACAAAAAGGTGAATTGTTTCCTTGGAAACTTCGCAAGAAACAAAGAAATTATTATGAAATTAAAAAAGTCAAAAGGCACAACTATTCATCATGGCTAATATTCCTGTATGTGTAAACTTTGCTGAAGCTGTATAGTTTGCCAGATATGCTCCGGATGTGACCACAACCCGTCACTCACCTCAAATATTTACAGCTACAACTGCTTATTAAATTTAATGTATGAGTAAAGTTTAGTGAATGTATAGTTTGCGAGAAATTCATTGGGCCGAAAATAATTACAGAGGCTTCTAATAAATATCTAGAATCCTTTTATCTTTCTATTCAACTCTCTAGGAGTCTGTAACTTCAGAGTGGGACCTCCACCATGACTACACCACCAGCCAATTGGGTCTCCATGATTTGCTGAGGGAATGGAGGGCTGAAATGGATATCTACAGCCGTGAGCCGGGTAGACACAGGTATGGGAGCTGTGGTTGTTCCACATCATCTACTTTTACAACGTATACAAATATGCCATAAGCCTTACATAACAATTACCATTTTATTATCTCTGCCAGTTTCATTCATGTTAGCAAGATTGTTTGAGAGGGAGACTGTGACCCAAAGAGCAATCCATTTGACTTTAGTCAGAATCTGAATCAATATCTGGAACCTTGCATTGACCATTACAGGTTAAGGGCGAGGTTTTTGCTTTAAACAATAAAATCCACATGAGATTCACCACACATTAAAGTATGATCTTGATTCAAGTAATATCCCCCCTCCGACGATCAAGGTTGTTTACCTTTTATAAGAATCGTGGAAAAACCACAAAGGAAAATCAATAATAATAATGCTAAGATTAAATTGTAACTACCACAGGCCTGTTTCCACAAGGCAGCGCTCGATCACAAAGATTGGCAATTTGTGGAAATGTGTTTTCTCTTGAATAACTCAAAATAACACCAGTGTCACGGTCGGTCAAACACTCATATTATGAGGGTCAAACTACCATGGAACTATAGTTTTACAGTGCAATGACATAACGGCAGAATTGAGCTGCCTTTACGGAGGTTTGATTTCAATGATTCAATCCTGTATATTCCGGTTCCAGTGTACTGTATCACAACTTATTTATGATAGATATTTTTATGTAGAATTTTTGTATCTTTCCAACTTAACTGTTTCATAATCATCATAAATCATGATGATAAATATATTGACAATTAAGTTAACATATAGCCTACTAGCAAAAAAATAATTAAGATTCAAGTTACTATAATCAGATTGCAATATTAATTTCTAAAAGTAAAAATATTTGTCTTATTTTATGTAGGGCCAGAAAAAAAAACTTTTCTGATAAAAATGTCCTATAAATCCTGATTTTTAAGTCCAATTACCCTTAATGAGTTTAAAAGAAGTACAACATATGTGAACGACTTGAGAAAAGCTCAGAAGTATGAAACTAATTTCCTTAATGTTGACAATTTGCGTTTGCATGTCAATGTAAACTCCAGATTTATGGTGACAGAGTCGTATGATTACCATGAGGTGGACAAGACCATGATGTACTACAGCACCCCGCTGGTTAAAGAAAGTGACTTCCCCTTCAACTTTTACCTTCTGGACCTGCCTCAGAACACCAGTGGCCTTTGGAGTCAACATCTGGTCAACCTGTGGATGGCCAATATGCCCAGGGGACGATGGGCCAACTGGGTGGTGAGCTGACAGGCACATTTAATTTGTTTCTTGACTCTCCTAAAATGACACTTCCGTTTTGCTTGATATTACAGATGGATACAACATTATTATATATATATATATATAGAAATCATTAGATCAAGTCAGGAATAGGGGTGGTAAGTATGCATATCACAGCCTATAGACCTCTCATCATTCATAACTATGAACTACTGGGTCAAAGTCACATTATGGCCTAATTATAAGGAGTTTTTCCTAAAAAAATTGTTTCATGTATCACTATTTATCCCTAATTCCTTGAATTAATTATTCATTCCTTGAGCTAAACTTGAAAAGATAGTAAGGTAGTAGTATCAACTAAAATGGTAACACTGACCTGTTGAATGTGAAAACGTTCATGTGTGGATCAAGACCAGTGAGTAACTGGGAAAGCAGACGTTTTCTTTTTCTTCATGGAATAAGTTACCACTGGATTAATTTCCTTTTGTCTCATACTGTCCAGTATGAGATACAATAACCGGCTCCTCTCAGCAGAACAAAGGCTTAAATCCACTCTTTTTTTTACCATTTAATCCTCTGAAGATACCAAACTGATTTCCCTCTCAATGTATCTATCTTGTATCCCTCGCCGGATAACTTCAGCTTTCTCCTTTGTGATCACAGCCCATCCATTTCACCCTGACTTCTTCCCTCAAAATACATCTCACTCGCCTTTCCACACCCTCATTCGTTTCTCGTACTCTTCTCACTTCTTTTCCATTTTGGCAGGTTGGAAACCATGACAAGCCCCGAATTGCTTCCAGTGCTGGTCAGACCTATGTCCGTGTCATCAACATGATGCTGCTGACCCTTCCGGGCACGCCCACCACCTACTATGGCGAGGAGATCGGCATGGATAACATTAATGTCACAGAGAGTCAGCTACAGGACCCTGCTGGCAAATACAATGCAGTCAGTATTGTGCATACACTGAAAACAAAAGTGCCTCCCTTTTCAGGAGGCACTTAAAAAATGACCCGTGAATGCACAGCCTGGAAATTTTACGTAAATGAATCCACGGCTTTTGAATTACATTTTCAACAAAAATTCAAAACTTCAACCACAATTATCATATGATTTATTGCAGGTTAGTTATATTGTAAATTGCATTGATTTCCTAAAAAACTGTCAAAGCAAAGTGTTTGTACATTCATATACACTTGTTGTCAAACTGTTAAGTATCAGGAGAAATTGAAGTGCTAAAGTAATTCCTGATGTCTCATTGCAGAGTGCCAGTCGGGACCCTCAGCGGTCTCCAATGCAGTGGAATGATGACATAAATGCAGGCTTTAACAACAAAACCAATAATACCTGGTTACCAATCCACCCCGATTACAGAAGTATCAATGTGGAGGTACAGTTCAGTCTGCACAAACGTTTGACCATAGCCTTCTCCAGTCAGTCTTATTCTAGATGATTCATCCCCGTGCCAATCTTTCTCTTACAGGCCCAGAAGAAAAATGAAGATTCTGTTTTGGCTCAGTATCGTTTCCTGAACACACTGCGTCAGTCAGAGCTTGCCTTTCAGCGTGGATGGTTCTGCTACGTCCATGCCGATGCCAACATATTTGCTTACCTCAGAGAGATGGACGGCCTCGACCGAGCTTTCCTTGTGGTGCTTAACTTTGGCAAAGAATCTGTCGTCTCGGATCTCTCTTCTGTTCGTGAGATACCGGACCATTTGAAAGTGCAAATGAGCACAAACTATAGCAGCAATGGCAAGGAGTTGCAAAAGTCTCAGATTCTGACACAAGCAGGTGAGGGTTTGGTGATTCAGTACTCCACCCACACTCGCTTTCATGGCAACCACCCTGGACTGTGCTATGTCTCGGAGAAGGCCTGCTATCTGCAGGCCATGGGCATTCTCTACACATGCTAGCACAGCAACAATGAATTCATTAAGATTCTTTTTGTTGACTCCGCTGTGGGGAACTCATCAGATAATAAAAAGGACTATTCCACATACATTCACTGTTTGTGTTGTCGTCTCTTCCACTTGTATTGATGACGATTTGGGCATTATTGCATCATCCTAGTTCTGTATGTTTGGGTCATTGTCGGTTGATTCCAGACCGCCTGTCGCTATCTGTTCTTCTTGCGTGTACGGCGTCGGCCAGGTAGATTCAAACCCAGCTCTTTATAGAGAAATGCTAGTTTGAGGGCTTCCTGTGTGGGAGGGAACAAATATCTCAGTCTGAACCTCTCAACCAAACTGACTATACTGACAGTGTGTGATTAGAGAATGTGAATTTGAAATGCAAAACATTTAACCATATCACCAAATACCTCCGGGGGGGGGGTTTGAGTGCTTTCTTTTTAAGGTACACACATTTTATGCATAACCTTTATGTGACAGTACACCTAGATTTAAAAAAGGTGTGACAAAAAACGGAAATTACACGGAAACTATATTTGACCCAGTGTCTTTCCATTATTGTCCATTTCAGCATAAGCACATTCTCATTAAACTTAACAGGAGCTGATAATATTCAAAAGAAAAATTACTTTGTGAGAAAATAAAACCTATTTTGTAGGTGCATTTAGTAACAGTTGCATCAACTTTGAAAGTATAAAAGGTTATTTGTTGTTTTGAAGGAAATTGCATTACCTCCTCCAGCATCAGGTCAAAGTCCTCTGGTCCAGAGTGATTTGCTCCTGACTGAATATTCAGAACAATGTTTGGTGCTGACTCATGTTCTAAAAGAGACAGAGTGGGGGAGTAAAAAAAAGTATAATATTTAGAAAGTCCTCTTTTAAATTTATCATTATCTCTCTCATATGCTTCCCTCCCTCTTGCAAACCCTTCTTACCCCACCCCCAACCCGTCTCTGTGGTACAGGCTGTTTCACAAATGCAAGGTCTTGACCTTGACAGCTCCCAGTCTGTGGCGTCTAATCTCGTACTCTGATACACTATCTTTACCATGGTAATGGAAATGCATGTGTCTGTGCCATCAGTACTTTATCGAAGACTCCAGAGAACAGAGAGAAACAGATAAGGGAGACGGACACACACTGCTTGGTGTATGCGTGTATGAACAGCAGAAGAACGAGGGAGTGAAAGGGGGAGATGATGTGTAGATTTGAAGCAAGACCGGTGAGACATTGCGGGAGAGAGAGGGGTGTAAAGAGGAGTACCACTAATATGGGAAAGGCAGATTATAAGTGAGAGGGAGAAGGAGCCAGTCTTGGGGGAGATGAGAGCAATTAGCTGACATATATAGACAAGCTATACTACAAGGTGACCTATACTACACTTGGGTCGGGAAATTCGTATGCTGTTTGCAAATTCCCAAGATGCGGACAGCCATTTGTCTGCTAACTTCAGTTTGGACAGACAGGCACACTTACACCACTGTTGGATGCTGACCCTGATCTATTAGAACCTTGAATGATTCAGAAATTACATCCAAAATAAATTTGGAACAATTGGGAAATAAATGGTGGGATGTACATGTACAAAGTTGTCAACATAATTAAGCTGTGATAGCAGTTTGGATGGTATATGTGAGAATTCTCTGCGCATGTACCTGATTTCGGCTTCATGGCGAAGTGTGTATGAATGGCGTGGTTCAACTTCTCAGTGTACTTGAGGACACCTGCTACAGGCACCCGAGCATCCCCACTGTAGGCTGTCAGAAGAATCGATGGGTAGCACTTGCTCATGTAATCACACACAAAAAAAAAATTCTATTGCTTGCTTGGCTCAGCACCCCTGTCAAACGACAGACAAATTTTTTTTTAATATTGCAAAAACCGTGACCTGAATATTAGCAAACTGTATATATGGTCACAAACTGTCGTTTTGATAAATAATGTCCAAAGAGTGATTCTTCAGAAAATAAGGATGACCCAGTGAACTTGACCTTTTGTAATATTTCCACACCTGGGAAACCCACTGATGGGTCTAATGCAGAGAACTAATTTCAAAATGTTGTCCTGTTTGTATGTAATGGCACAAAGGGGTCACAAATCAGTAACAAATTAGTATACTTCTAGTGCTACTGGGGAGGGTTCCTGATTTCCAAACCGCATCAGTGGGGACTCCGGTTAACAAATACCATAAGTGGAACTGTTAGCCAGCAGGGTACAAGCAGTAAGTATGGATGGAAGTAGTTGACATGCTGTGGCAACCCCGAAAGGGAACAACCGAAAAATTAAGAAGTGCTTTATGGACAGAATGTACCTATGTATACAAATTTGATAAAATAATTATTATTATTGCATTGCGATGATATATAAAATATTCTAAATTGCAGCAGAAAAACTGTTAAAATCCCAAGCCAAAGTGCATCCATTGTTTGAACTATGCAGCAAACTCCATAATTAGTAATGTTAATCCCAGTGTTAGGAAAAAGGAATTCAAAACCGCACAAAAAACGACAGTTACATTTTTCAGTCGTCTTCTCTTTACCTGAGGAGTAATGTTGTGAAGAGGACAGTAGGAGGAGATGGTGAGTTTATGAGTTGGATTTCCAATTGGGTCCCCCCATTCTTCTCTATCCTCCAACTTTAAAGACAGGTTGGGATCCTCCATAGTTCCCAAAACATCCAGGAAAGGAGCCTAGTGACAAAAAAAGAATGTGGGCTTTAGATGTGTATGCATACTTGAAGTAATCTCACAAAGTGTGTTATTGAGTTTTAGTGAGGGAGACTGTATTAAAGCATTACATACACATCTGCTTTGTTCGAGTGAGCTTAAGAGAGACTAAGAGTACCTATTATTTATGCTACACACATAAACAGATTTCAATTATGTAGCATCTTGCCTCCAGCGTGACAGCCTGCATCAGGTGTGGGTGTGTGTTGCACAGCGCTCCCACTGGCACTGCTCCAGCACTGCAAGCTGCAAGAGCAGTGAATGAGGGAGAAGAGACTCCTAAAGAGAAGAGGTGATGAAGACAGGCTCGGAGATCCTCCACTCCTCTTTGCTTCCCTTCTACACACGCTTGTCTATGCCAGGACAGACCACGCTCTCCTCCACCTCTGAGAGGTGAAAAGGAACACAGATTAACTTCGACACATTAGCGTGTATTCCACAATTAGAGTACAGACAACTTCCCATCTGTATAAGTTACCTGATGTGGCAGTAGGCCAAAGCCCAGCCCTGCTCCAGCAGCAGCATTTTCTCTGGGCTGAAATCCATGTCGAGATCATGGCCATAAGCTCCATAGACATGGACCAGTAGTGGTGTCTGATTCAAACCCTCCACATTTAGCTTATGAAACAGTGTCACTGGCACTGAGGTGCCATCCTACAGATAAGAGGCATGGAAAATCTGATGTTGAAAGTGCAGGGGGTAGATATTACAAAGTATTAAATACTATCAAAAAAAAGAGTATTCTTTAATGTCGTAACTTGTCCTAAATGTTAGGTATATGTCTTAAAATATATACACAGATGAATGAAAGTGTGTGTGCTGTGTGTTCTCAGTTACTGGCAGCTAGTTACCAAGTGGTTTATCAGTGGACAATGTTTCAGTGTGAGCGGATGCATCTTATAAGGTATGTCAAGTTTTCTCACTTCACTGCAGGCCTCCAAGCGTTTTGTGGTATAACTGTCTTGCATCTTGCATCCATCTTCAGTGCCCGACAAAAGTAGCCCCCTCCCAGGGTAAAGACAGTAGGGCACTGGTGATTGTACAGGAGATGAAATCAAGAGTTCTAACACGCTATGGTCTGCCAAGTATGGTGTCTTGATTTTGATGGCGCAGGTCCAAGAGGGCAGCTTGGGTAAAAATATAAGATATAATACATAAAATAAGATATCCAAACATGTACATATGATCCATTGTCTATTCCATTTGTTTTGTTAAAAGGTGTACTTGCTGTAAAATTAAATTTATCTTAGTGAGAATTAAGACTAAATATGTAAAAACAACTTAAAATACTTAAAAGAAAAATGGTAAGGAAGTACGTTAGATAACTAATAGCAAGAAGGCCAAGAAATGCAAAGAGAAACAAGAAAATTAAAGAAATAAAAATAATGCAAAGATACTTAAATTGCACCAACCTGTACTGTGGATACTTCTTTAGGATTGGTCAGTGTGATTACAATCAGGACAACTTCACTGGCTGGCGTTCTAGCAACCAACACACAGTGGTCTCCAACAACGTCCATGTCTTTGACCACTGTGCCAGGACCAGGCACAAACAAGGACTCCCAGGAATCCATGGATGGCTCTGAGAGAGGAGCCTGCAAAACCTAATAACCATACATTTTTGGCCCATTTTAGATACCATTTCAATTCAAAATTGGTTAGACAGAGGACAACTCTCAACGTACAAGGTTTTTTTATAGGACTGGGATCATGCCGTGCACGCACTGGAAACGGTAAAATCCACCAGATAAGTAAGCAGGTTGGTAACCACTCACTATTCAAAATCAGTGCATCTGCACCAGCACTATGCAAGAAATACGACAGCACTCCTGCACCTTGGTTGACCAAGTAGTATGGCCAATTAAAAGGAGCAACATTATAACAGTAGCAGAGAACACTGATACACATAACAGATATAACACATTTTGGCACATGACCCATACGTCTGAAGCATGATGGAATTCAAGCCAGATGTCTTTATGCAAACAGTATATCCAGGTGGAACTGTGTATTCTTGCAATTTCTGGAGAATCATCCAACAGTTGTGGACTGGTGATGAACCCCTACTTAAACCCCAATGAAAACCTGCAGGTTTGGATGAGTGAGTGCGACACATTGAACAACGTTCACTGTCTTGGCATGACATCCTTTGGGCATCATGCCAGTCCATAAGGAGCATGATTACTGATGGGGGACACATTGATTACTGATTGTGTAATACGTTGTACACTCCAGTTGAGCCACCAGATTTTTTTTGTTATGTTTTTTTGTTTTCTTTTACTGATTAAATTAAGATTATTTGTCAGGTACTACAGAACACAGACAAATTGGCGAATAGAGAAAGCAAGAACAGAACATTTCCAAAAATAAAAAGGAATCCGAGTTAGTTGTGTGTGTTTAAATTATAGACAGTGTGTGATAATCTATGGGTTGTACAAACTTTACCTGATACTCCTGTCCAGGCCCAGTATTAGCCAGTATAATCAGCCACCGGCTCCAGTGCTCCACATGGTAAAGGAGGTTTGGCTGGAGAGGCTGAACCAAGACAGGCTCTAAATGGGATGTTGTTGTATCAATAAATCGGACCTCTGAAGCCGTTCTGCTGTTGCAGTTGATGCTCAGTAGCTGCCGGTCTTTGGAAAGAGAAACCTCCACAAACAACCTCGGAGGATGTCACATGTTCGATTAGAGGTGGAATTGTTGCAGAGACAACTTATATGCCACATAAGACACACTTACTCAGAACGCGTTTCCTCATAAATGCACTTTATCCTGTTTCCACTAGACGTCATGTCCAGACGAAACACTCTGTGACAGCGTAGTCCCTCTAGAGTTGTGTAAAACATGACCTCATCTGTGGCCCACTCTTCACAAATGCAGAAACAGACAAACATTTAGTCAGATGACCCATATCTCAATTGTTACCAAAAAATGTTCTTCAATCTATTTAAAATGTACCAAAGCTGAAGACATTGTCCAAAGAAAATAAACTCTGTGGAGGATCCAAAGAAAGGCAATTTCTCTTTCCGAGTCTCACAACCACACATCTGCAATGTGAAAGCACCATTTATTAATTTTTAAAGACAACATCAATGAACGCCAAGCAACCAAAGAGAAAAAGAAGTAAGCTATTCTATATAAGGATATTCTGTAGGTTTAAATGTGTTCTGTATTTCACCTCAGCTCTTCACTGTAATTTTTTAGTAAGGCAGCAAGATGCCTCTCCCGCGGGGACAGACGTATTCTCTGGACAGTCCACCTCTGTTTCTCCGCTTTGTTATCAAGCCTTGTGTTTTCCTCCTGTTCAGAGACTTGTCTGAGACTTAGCACCTTCTCTGGTTTTAGTCCTATTACATGCAGAGAGTAAACAGTCATTCACAAAAGTGGGTAGATACTTCTCCTAAACATAGACTACGTAAAAATATTATAAAAGCATAAACACAATTGTAGTGATAGGGCTCCATAAGAAAATATATTAAAATCAGTTTCTGTAATCTGTTTGAAGGATTCAACGAGCCTAGTTAGACTCAATTTATTGATGGAGCCAGTTCCACTTTAGAATAAACCTTCCGTTTAGTAAAATCGACACAATGTGATCATATATTAATTATGGTTCTCATGCCAGAGACATACCAACCTCATCAGAGTGAACGTAGTTATTAGCTAACCTGTGTCATCTGATTCAGTCCGCACAAGGAAAAGTTTAAACAAAATCTCCTTTTTGTTTCCAATAACATATCAAATTGTCTGAGGATGATGAATCTGTCTTTCAATTCTATTATCATCACAGCAGAGTTTTTGATGTTAGTAGTCAAGCCATTTCAGGCTATCTTCTTACTCTGTCTCTTGTCCATTCTGTAGATGCCATCCCTTTCAATGAAATACACAAAGTGATGTCCACAGACCTGTGTCAAGAAAATCATGGTGAAATGTAAAAAAAGATGTGAAATTCCCAAAAGCTTGTTCAATACGTTTTATTGAGTAATATCCCACTAACATCCCAAGTGTATAATGAAATTAAATCAGATTTGCATCCTGATGGCATGACACTTTTTTTGGCACTCAAATGAATTCTCCACCAGGTTGACTGAGAAAAAAAAAAAAAAACATATTTAAATAGTTTCTAATCCAAAGCAAAAGGCCGAACATACCTTTGAGTGATCAGGTATGTTGTTGAACCTTTTGTATGCTGCCTTAAGTCTCCAATTGAAGTACCTCTTCAAGTCCTTGTACCTCTGAAGTGCAGAGGTGAGATCAAACGACGACGGCTGAAATAAAAACAATTTCATAAACATAAACCTCTATTGCAAGGGTCAAAGCTATTCAACTGATAATTTTAGCTTTTGCAAGGTTCAATTATAGAATACACTGACACTCTATCAAAACTGATTTAAACTTGATAGCCTTTTCTCCATTTTAGAATTAGTTTGGTCACACTTTACCGATTTTTGTGTGTGGTAATGACTCTGAAAAACCCAGTTTTATGATAAATGGCCATTATGCATTTTCCGGCTAATCTCAAATGCCCTCTCCCTTGTAATACTAGTCCACTACTAGAAAATGTCATGGAGATGGAGGAGAAAATGATAGAAATGACAATGATGAACGGGATCATGTCTTTATCATGCTGGAGGAGGGGTAGTACACCAGACAAGTTGCCACAGCAGTGAATGGTCACCATTGCACCATTCAACATCTATTCCAGTATTGTGCAGGCAATCAAAGAATGCAAGACTAAACGTTCCCTACAGCAAGTGTAACAACTCAGAATCAGGATTGACACAGTCTCTCTGATTCAAAAACAGGCCTTAACCAGCAATCGCTACAAAAGTGCAGTAATAGCCATGCACATATCAAAACAGAAATGAACTGTCTGATGCATCTCTGCCTTCTAACCTTGTTTACCGTGCTGAAGAGTCATCATTGCCAGTCTCATGCTTGTGCCCAGTTATTGGAGAAGAATTACATAACAGTTCTATGCAAACTAGTGATGAGCCCATATCTAAATTGCAATCACAACCTTTGGGCTGGCTGCCAGTGTGAATATCTTCTGAGCAGCTCGGACTCAAGAGTAGTCTACAATCACTGGAGGACTTAGCATTACAACTCACTCACTGCCTTTGTAACACCTGAACACATGAATGATATTATTAACAAATGAATAATAATAATTATAATAATACATGTAATTTATAATGCACTTTACATTTGGATTTCAAGTGCTACAAGGTAAAAACAGATAAAAGCATCAATAAAAAATAAAATAATAACTATATAAAAACCTGACCAAAAAGCAGCAATGTTAATTAAAGTTATAGGTTCTGCTAAAAAGGAAAGTTTTAAGTCCTTTTTTTAAATGTCTCAGTCATCTGTGGAGCCCTCAGATGGTCAGGGAGGGCATTCCACAGACGAGGGGCCGCAGAACAGAAGGCCCGATCACCCATGGTGCTGGGCTTAGTCCGGGGAAGGAGGATGCGGTATGAGTGGGTAGAACGGAGGGATCGTGTTGAGGTCAGTGGGGTGAGTAGTACTTTTAGGTAGGGGGGTGCGTTGCCATGGATGTGAGTGAGGAGGGAGATATTATAATCAATCCTGGGGGAGTTCGGAAGCCAATGAAGGGAATGAAGAACGGGGGTGTTTACGAACTCTCATCAGGATCCTTGCAGCACTGTTTTGAACATACTGAAGTCTTTGAAGACTTTTTATCAGGGATCCCGATGGGAAGTGCGTTACAATAATCCAGTCTGGAGGAGACAACCGCGTGGACCATCTTTTCAGCATCACTCAAGGTGAGTGAAGAACGGAGTTTGGAAATATTTCTGAGATGATGAAAGGAGATCTTGCAGATGTGTTTGATGTGGGATTCAAAAGTGAATTGAGAGTCAAATCTTACACCGAGGTTGGTGACTGATGAAGAGAGGGGAATGTCGTGACCAGAGAAGGTAATACTGGTTATGGAGGAAGACTGGGTCTGATGTGGGGTGCCAATAAAAATTGCTTTGGTTTTGGAGCTATTCAACTGGAGAAAGTTGTTTTTCATCCACACCTTTATCTCCTCCAGACAAGCGCAGAGAGTTGACAGGGGAGATGATGATGACGATGAGGATGGAGAGGCTGTGGAGGAACATGTGTCAGCTTTTATGTAGATTTGCGTGTCATCAGCGTAACAATGGAATGAGAGTCCATATCGACTGATGACCTGGCCAAGGGGGAGCATGTACAGTATGAAGAGAATGAGGTCAAGGACTGATCCCTGGGGGACCCCACAGGTGACGGTGTGTGTCCGGGACCTTGAACTTCCAAAAGAAACGTATTCCGTTCTGTCAGTGTAGTAGGAGTGAAACCAGTCTAGGGCGGTGGCAGTGAGTCCAGTGGTGTGATGTAGGCGGTGTAGGAGTATTCCATGGTCAACAGTGTCGAATGCAGAAGACAAATCAAGGAGAATAAGGAGGGAAGGTGAACCAGCATCTGATGCCATCCGTAAGTCATTTGTGACTCTAAGCAGAGCTGTTTCTGTGCTGTGGGCGGAGCGGAAACCAGACTGAAAGGTTTCAAAGAGGTTGTTGTATTTGAGGTGGTCCTGGAGGTGGGCAGCAACTACTTTTCCAGTACTTTGGAGAGGAATGGGAGTTTGGAAATCGGCCTGTAATTAGCAAAAACTTCTGGATCGAGATTAGATTTAATAATAATGAATAATAAGGAATAATGAGCAATATAAAAAAATTCAGCCTCAAAATCAACAAGCCACAAGAGAGAAGGACACCTCTACTGACGGTCTGACCGTCAGTAGAAAATAGGAGGCAGGGGACAAACTCAGGGTTTGTTGAAGAAAAGCAGTGAGCAGGTTAGGTTAAGAGTGAGTTGCCATTGTAACCAACTCAAAGTTTGACTTCAATTTCCCTCACTCATGCTTGATATACATAAGAGTTTTCACTACAGCCGCCTTCTGGACTCCTCTGAGCAAAGACATAGCTACCATTAGGACAAATTGATTTTGGATTGTTATATGTACCTAGCTATGTTGAAACAGCGTTCCTTTATGGATATTGTGGCTATTTCATGTGACTTGTGATCATGGCAGTTCAGTGAGACACATCCAAAGGACTTTAATTCTAGCCTTGGCATTTTCTTTATGTCTGTTATATTCTCCACTTTGTCAGCGAGGTCAAAACATCGTTTTAAATAATAGATGAAAACGCAGTTCAACCTCTAGTAAAACACCATTTACGTCAAATGTATACCTTACCGACGTGTAACGTCTTTGGACGGACGTCGAGAGACTTGTTATCCGTTTGGAGGCAGCGAACTTCCAAAATCTTATCATATACGGTGAAATGACACGAACCGGTGTACACAGCAAGGGAGAGAAACCGGCCATTATTAAGACATACGTTGACTATTTCTTTCATGTATACTCATCAAAACGGTAAACAGTAGACATTTGTATTTTTCGTATAGAAATACATATAATGTCGTTTGTTCAAAATTTATCATGTGCGAGAAAATTCGTAGAATGTGTACTACTGCCTTAACACAGGCCAATGTTGATGACGTAAGATCAGTGCTAGACTAAAGTAATCGAATTCAGATATCCATTTCCTACAATTTGTAAATGAGAGTCTACCATGACTGATTCGATAATCAGTTGTTATGTCTCGAACACCAAGAGTGTACGGAAGTAACGTGCTTCCATTGTAGATGTAAAAAGTGATAGCAGTCAAATCATATCTACAATTACGAAGTTAAAGTAGTTAACCGGAGAAAAAGAAAAAACATATTTTTGTAATCTTGCTACTACTACTAGTAGTACATTTGGCCAGTATTTATTTTCACGCATATCTTCGAAGTTAACATGGAGAAGGAATCCACAGGTAACGTTATTGCGGATATAGAGCAGATATCTGTGAGGAACCCTTCTCCTGTGAGGAAATCTATCAACGAAGACACCTGCAAAGCTCATTCTCACACCTCCCCCCGAAATGAAATCAGTGCTACTACTGATGTCGCAAGAGCCAGATGGATTCTACTGAGGCAGGTATAAACCAAGGCAAAACATAATTAAATATTTAATATATTTAGACCATAGTTTCCAAAAGTTTAATTTGAAAATGTGATGGATTTTTAACATGGAATCTTAAGAATTTGTGTGTCATTTACAGAGTAGGGAGGATGGACATACTGCAAGTTCCCATCTAAATTTGACCTATAAAGCTGTTTCTTATTTGAATTTGAAATATCATAATCTGTAGTATTTTTCCCATGTTTTTTTTTTTTTTTTTAAATTTGTTTTGACTTAATTACAGTTTAATAACCGAACAGTTTGAAAGGCAGGTTATTTAAGTATGATAGCAGTCTGTTTCCTTCGGTCTTTAATCAGTTTGCACTCTGACTTGAAATAAAGTCAGAGAGAAAGTTTTTTTTTTTATTATTCAATGTGTATTTTAAGTAGGCTTATAACAATATATACAGTCCATTTGTGAAGAGTGGGAATCAACCCTTTCAGTCTGGTCATAGAATGTGATTAGCTAAACATGTTCAAGAACCTTCTACACATGAGAGCAGTGGGTTCAATAGTTCGCTCTTTAGGTTTCCCCATGGATGAGTGTTGCTGAATCTCCCTTTATTAGGGCCATACTTTAATTCTACAATTCTATCTCCCAGCACACAATGACGGACCTGTATAGGAATTGACTTTTCATAGATAAATAGCTTGATACATATGTATTTATGTTACTTGTAGTGCTAATAGGACTTGATGTTTCAATCCCTGTGGAAAGTTGACACTCTTGGTGTTGGCAGTCTGATTGGAGTGTTGAAATTTGAGAGAAGGTACGTCTTTGGGGTCATCAGGTGGGCCCGATGTCGGATGTCTCATCGACATCCGACAAATTGGTAGATGAAAATTGGGGAGCCAAAGGCTATTTAGCACCCTAGCTTTATCCAGGTTTGCTATGGTTAGGTTTACTTTGTGTTTTATGTCCCTTTTTTTAAGTCTCACAATCCAGTTTGGTTCAAGTGCCGTGGATAGTCTAAATTGTAAGATACATTGTCAGCTGTATACCTCAGGATCGGCGAGAGTCCCCCCCCCTTTTTTTTTTTTGCCCTATAGAATGCCCTCCAGGGGATCAAGTCCTGGAGTGTATCATGTAGCCAATTCCGCTAAATCTTTTTCCTAATGATCAATTTCAGTACATGTATTAAACTATAATTACTGTGTTATTACTATATTTTTTATTAAACTGCTATCACTATGTTATTATACTTATGTTATCACCTAAATGGGCTTTTAACAAGTTTGATAAACTCCTGATTAGCCTTTAACCATTATCCTAAGAAATTATTTTCTGCTCCGGTTCTATAAACAGTTATCTGTTATCACCTTGTTCTCACATTTATATTCACTTCACCTAAATGAGTTGCTTAACGGATTTAACAATCATTCAGATTAGCGCTGGTTGCATGACTGAAATTTCCATTCTCACCACTCCTCCTAGTGGACCAGTTGTTGTGACAGTTAGGTTACTCCAATTCACCAAGTGGAGCTGGACAATTTGATTCGCAAGCTATGCTAAAGTATGTTCCCCCTTGGATGTATCCTTTGGATGGCCTCAGGGGATATGCTTCCTGTGTTCCATACACCGCACAACTGCAGGAGGTAGCTATTTTGGAGCTCTGATGTGAAGCTAGTCATGGTCATTCCTGTCAGCATGCTTCTAGTTCATGGTGCCGTCAAACATTTTGGAATGTCAATTATGATGTTTCCTAGGCAAGATCATGATGAGATCATGATTTTTTTATAGATAATATTGTAGCTTTGTATTTCATATTTTCAGACATGTCCAGAAAACTATATTCTGGCTTTTTCTTTGGACGTGTCTTAGCTTGTTCCAGCATTTTCTGCCTTTTTAGATAAATTTTTGAGATAAATTTTGAGATAAATAAATAGGTGAGAGAGAAGGGGAAAAAGAATGAGAGTGAGGGAAGTCTAGCTTGAAGGTGAGAATGGAGACATAGAGGGAGAGTGTAGGAGGGAGCAAAGAGAGAGAGAGAAAGATAATATCCTAAAGGAATGAAGCTAAATAAGGAGAAATGAATGAAGACAGCAAGGAGGGAGGAAAAAAAGAAAAAGATGAACAGTATACGAGAGCGAAAAGGATGGAGGAAGAGAGAGAAAGAAAGAGAGGGAGAGAGAGGGAGAGAGAGAGGGAGATAGAGAGAATAATGTGGTCGGGGAGGCAGATCTAGGGAAGGGATCCTATGGTTGGGCTGAAACCTTCCCCTGCCGGACCGGGCTGCCGCTCCGCAGGGGAAGGAAAGCAGATGTTTAGAAGGCGAGAGATGAATTTGTAGGAGAGTATTCTGTCTAATCTCGGGCCTAGTTGCTGTCTTTTCTTTGTCTTCATTACTCTCCAAAGCCAGTTGCTTCTTCCTTCTTCCGTATTTGACAAGGAATTGAATGCCTGGTTGGAGGGAGAGACCCGTCACCTCCATTTTCTTCAACGAACTGGCTGTAGACATTGCAATAAATCCCCTGCTTCCCACTTCTATGGGGAATATGTTTGTTTTCCAGCCGTTTTGTGCCGCGTCTGTTGCGAGATCGGAATATTTGGCCTTTTTCCTCTCATAAGCTTCTTTGACCCCATCTTCCCATGGCACTGTCAACTCCAAAACATGTGCCAGCGTTGCTGTAGTGGACAACAGGACCATGTCTGGCCAGAGTGTTGTGTCTCCTATTTCTGGGGGAAATACAAGCTTTTTCTCGAGGTCCACTTCCATTCTCCGATCCTGAGCAAACTGCAGAATGCTCAAATCCTTTGATGTGGTATACTGCTCTTGAGGTTGGCCTGCTGGTACAAAGGGTGTGAATTGGACCTTTTATTTTGATCTTTGTGGCAGTTTGCCTCTGTTCCAATTATGATGTCAGCTGTCTAAATACTTGGTTACGCCGCCAAGTGTGGCGCCCTTTGGCGAGACTGATTTTGCATCCTGAGAGAATGTGCCTAAGGGATGCATGTTGCTGACAGGGGGAATAAGGGAGATCTTTTCCAAACCACTGCGTCAGGTTTTGGGGTGTATGTAGACGGTCGTAATGAGCCCTTATGAGAAAACTTAGTCGAACTCCCTCCACTTCCTAAATTTCCCACCAGCTGTGTTTTTCAATTTGACATTCTCATATAGCACTATAGAACTCAAACATCATGGGATTCCAGACCAATGTTTAAACTGTGTGCTAATCCCCCTCTCAAGCTCTTTCATTTTATTAATGGGGATCTCATACACAGTTAAAGGTCACATGATTTTTGGAAGTAAGCAAAACCGTAAGCACAACAACTTAAGTTTTCCTGGCAATAAAATTTTGTTGATGCGTTCCATAAACATGATGGTATCCTTTTTTAGTTGATCAAACTGCTCGGTGTCCTTGAACTTTGCATCATACCAATCACCTAAGCTCTTCACTGGCTCTTCTGACACAGTTGGAACTGGTTTCTTGTCATTATGAAATCTTTGGTCTGTGATTTGACGTTTGATAATGGAGATGCTTCTGCTCCTGCTGGGCTTGATTTTCATCCTTGCCCATGTGATGTTTTGATGTAGTTTCTCCAGAAGTCTCTTGGTACAGGGGACAGTTGTGTTCAGTGTTTTTATGTCGTCCATATGGGCTCTGATTGGCGATAACGACTGACCGCATTTTTCAACTCCTACAACCCATTTGGAGTCTCTGATGACGATCTCCATTGCTATCGTGTAAGCCAACGGGGAGATGGTGCAACCCGCCATGATACCTATTTCCAGATGCTGCCCAGAGGAACATGAGATGCAAATCCTGTCTTTCTTTTTTGGAAGAATTCAAAGGCAGTCCACATTAGTGAATAAGGAAATGATCCATAGGCATTGTTCAGGTCAAGGAACATGAGATGCATATCCTGTCTTTCTTTTTTGGCAGTCTGGATTTGATGACATACAACACTGTTGTGCTCAAGGCATCCTGAGAAGTCTGCTATGCCAGCCTTTTGGATTGATTGCTCAATTAGTTGGTTTGTTTCAGATAGGTTGACAGTCATTGCGCAAACACGCTGTAAAGGAGTTTACCTTCTTTACTCAGAAGATTTATTTGGCGGAGCTTTTCAATTGTGGACAAATGATTTTCTTTAGGGATCAGTTCTCCTCCTTTTCTTTGCCAAGCTCTGGGGATAATTTGCTTGTCCTAAGCAACCCTCACATTTTTCCAAAGGGATTTCAGAACTTCTGGAGCATTCTTGTATACACTATACGAGACACCGTTAGGGCCTGGTGCTGACGCAGATCTTTTCACTGCCTGCTTCACCTCACTCAGCCTGGTAGGGTTAATATCAAACTGATGTTGTGGGGATGATAATGGGGGGAAATTAGTGAGAACAAATATTGGTTCTTCTTTTTTGTTTCATGAAATTACTTCTTTTTACTTTTCGGTGAAAATTAATCTGCATTATATTTTACTCTCAGGCAATTTTGGCAGTAAAAAGTTTGCAAAAAACTAGTACATAAAGAGATGACATTGTCATTGAGATTTTAGATGATTAATTAATTAGACTAATTTTATGTGAGATTTGTTAATATTTTTTTTTAATTTTATTGTATGTTATAGTGTTAAGGACTTCAACTCTCTTGTACTCAAACCCAAACAGAAATATTTTATTCATTCCGGCTAGAAAAGTTGAACCTTTAGTGCTTATAATAATAATAATAATAATAATAATAATACATTTAATTTATGATGCACTTATGATTGATTAGTTAAGCATTATGGTCTTTTTTGAAAAATAAATTCCTTTTTATCTCTACCCCTGAATCTTCCAGGTGTTGCGACGGAATCAGGAGGACACTAGAGAGATCAAACAGGTGTCCGTTCGCAGGTTTGCCACATTCGACCTATTCAGTCGGGAAAGGCTTGTGACCGAAGGCCATAGTGATACCTCTGATGACCAATGGGTGGAGTACAGAAGTAACTTCTCGCCTGAGTATAGTGCTCTACTCAGGTACGTAGAGCTTAATGAATGCAGTGAATGAGTGTGGGAGCGTAACACGAGGATGTGCCCTAAATGAGGATTTAACAATAATCTGAGAAATGTCTTTATATATTACAAAATTATTTATATATTTCCAAATCCATTTGAAGCACAAACTATAATAATGACTGTGCTCTTATGAACATTGTATTTACAAAGTAAATACAATGAGAGTTTGACTTCAGGGTGAAACAAGGCCACAAACCTAAACTAACATCCACCGTGAATTCCCTACCTAAACCCTGAATGAAAAAGAAATAAAGCAAAAAGTTATCTTATCGACCTAACTCCCTTTCTAAACAAAAACAGGAGAGAACGAAGTAAAATAAGTGAACCTTGACCCCAAACCTATGTGCTTTGTGCAAATATATGCTGTGGACTCTCACTTACAAATATTTACAGATACAGCTATACAGATATACATATATATATATATATGTGTATATATATACATATATATACAGTCGTAACTTGTACTCAACTATCACTAGCACAGGAAGTTAGCACAACGCTCGAACACTCCAGAAGAGGGTTATCTTCACTACAATACACACGCACACGCACAATACAATGCACACGCACGCAAACACACACACACACACACACACACACACCCACACACAGAATACAAACAGTTGCTGTCAAGATACGCCATCAAATTAGAGCAAGCCATTTCCTATTTACTCTTTGGGCGTCACTTTACAGGCTAGCCCTCAGGTCATACCCCTGGATCAACCAATGAGTTGCACACATCATTAGCAGTCGGCCAATTCTCTTCTGTTGGTACCAGTTAACTAACAATAAACAAACAAATAACTGTGAAAATACAGTGTGATGAAAATATTATCAAAAGTATATATAATTTATGGTGTCTGAATCTGTATTGACTAATGAGTTCCTTTGCATTAACAGACAAAAAGCGATTCTAAATATAAATGAATCAACATTTTATTTAGTTTATTTTTATTCCATTGAGAAAACAAGATAAAAGAACAGATACTTTGTATTTTTTCAATATCTATAAGAATATGGAACAATGTATTATTCACTGAGATTTACTGTATAATTTTCTCTATTTTTATTTGTCTTTCAGGGATAGCCTGGGACCACTTAGAGTCAATGAAGTGCTCAACAGTTTCGACAACACTGGTAATGTCTGTAAGTACATGCTCAATCTCACTATGTGAAGTGTTTCTTGTGTGTGTGCTAACCACACATATTCTGAATATCTTTGAATGGGAGAATGTACCTTGGGTTTCTCCCCCAGTGGTTTATCAAATACATATACCTCACATCTGCCTTCAAATGTCCTTAAAAGGTCTTAAGTGGACAGTTGTATTCTTATTGCTTCTGTCAAAAGGGATTGCTGATTTGGGAGAGAACAAACAAGGATTTCAACATGGTCTGTTAAATTAAATGAAATAGCCTTGCCTCAAACACAGAAACCTTGATTTTACGTTATTTCTCTTGTTGTGAGGTGTTGACTGGCTTGACTGATTTTACTTCTGGATCGTTGTACAATTTATTTTTAATGTTTATGATCATTTCAGATATATTTACTTATCATATAGGTGAAAACAGTACAATCTATAATTTTTACATTTCAGGCAACTGCAAATCATCACAAGTTCCTTTATTTATTCACATTCACCATTGAGTGCGTTCATATGAAGAACATACTAAAATGTATATACAAATGACGGTAATTAATGTACTTTTAATAACCTAAAAGGACAGGCATGCAAAAGGGGATGACAAAATATTGTCATCATCAACAGAAACAACAGCGAAAGAAAAAAAAAATCAAACAATCATAATTGATGTCATGTGTTTACGTCACCAATATCCAGGTATTTTAGAAAATAAGTAACATTTGACTTTGTGCAAATTCAGTTGGATAGAATATTACGACATTGCGATAGAGATCATCACAAACAAAAACAAGGCTTTCTTAATACAGTGATTAAAATTGAGGGTAATACACTGGGAGATACATTGGAGGCCAAGTTTGATGAAATCAGCAATCGGCCGAGCAGAGACACTGGAGGCCGGTTACGTGCCGGTTGCGCTCATGTGGTGTACATGCACACGAAGCATGAGCTACCACAACTCCAAACATCTCACAAGTAAACCAGAAAAACACAAAGCTCGCAATTTATAACACCAGAAAAGAAAAAATAAGTTTTTGAGGAACAACCCCGTAAAGTTTGGAACTTATTCACACATTTCACATTTTATCACCCTGAGGGAAATAGCAAGTTAAGAACTTGCGTTAGCAGAGCAGCTTAAGCTAGCAGGAGCTCAGAGACGCCCAGGCCCTGAAGTCCCTTAGCAAAGCTGCATATGATATGTAATGGACTGAACAACGCTTAAAAAGTTTTATTTTAACTTTGAAATGGCTTAATTTATGTATCAATACGGTCATTTATAGTTTTAAAACTTAAGGATAAAAGGGGCACCGGCAAACAACCCCGAATGCATTCGGTACACCGAACTTAATTACACACTTCAAATTTAATCGTCTGAGGAACATAGCAAGTTAAAAGCTAATGAAAGAAGAGGGGTAAAGGCTAATGGGGCCAGCATATAACATATAATGGACTGAACAACGCTTACAAGTTTTGCTTTAGTTCGAAATGTCATACAATTGGTTCAAGAAATGCACGGCAGGGAGGACAGAGTACTTTCAATGGGTCAGAATACAAAGACATAAAAAAAAAATGCCATCCAGCATATGTTACTTCCACTGCAATCTTTCAAAATAAGAGCACTTAGAAAATATAACTCACTATAATATTTATGCTTAAAAAAAAAATCGCAATGGGCCAAAATTGGTATCGGTCGGTCAGACTTTATAAATCGGTTATTGGCCAAGAATATTGCAATCTGTGTATCTCTAGCTAATATAAATATGGGATAAGTTTATCTGACCTGTTCCGCTGACTACACACTTATACGAACTCTTCAAATCATTATGTACCTCCTTCTGTGCAGGTACATTCTAACAGGTATATGATGGGGTATGACAAAGGTCCTCCTGGCTTACTGTTAACCAGCCAAGGGCTCCACAGGAGGTGAAGATCATGGCTAGGGACTACTACGGCTATATAAGTCCTGACAAAGCTTAGTGGCAGCTCCCAGATAGAATGGATCACCCCCTTATTCTGCGAGTAGAAAGTAGGATCAATGCTTGTTATTTGGAAATGTAGAAATAAGAATACATCTTTTTTTTGCCTGTAGGCACTTCAGCGTCCTTCACTGTGCTCTCTATTTTGATTTTCAGATACTTCAACCCATCTGTTCTCCTTTCCTTTCTTTCCTTAGTATATTTAAAGTTGTAGAAAGGTAATATGTAGTAGTGTGCAAGTTGGTGACCAAGTATAACACGCGTGGTAAATAAAGGCACATAAATCTGATGCATACTTATTCTGCTGTCATTCCAGTCTGGTACTGCTAATGATTGGAATTCGTTACAGAAACACTAAAACTGCATATATTATTTTAATGTGTACATATGGATTTTATGGTACTTGTAAATATTTCATTTCTTTTCGATTTGGTAAATTACTCAATCGCCTCTCTTTTTATTTGTCCCATTCACGTCCTTCCCCCTACTAATGTTATTTGTTGCTTGCCAGGCCTTCAATGTATATACAAAATAGTTACTTTTGTCTTGCCTGGTGAAAAAGGTTGAATAAATTAAACTACATACATAATGATGCCCACAACTTCTGAAAGAATACAGTCTTACCTATCCTTCTCAGTTTCCTCTTTTTTTTTTTTTTACAATTTCTTGTCTTTCTTCCCTCCACCCCTCCATCTTTCTCTCCTCTCTGCTTGAGTCATGCTTGGCCAGATGGGTAACTGAGTTCCTGACTTCTGCAGTGGATGAGCACAGCTGGAGATGAGAGCATAGAGGAGGGTAGAGGAGAAAAGGTGGAGTAAGAGAGATGGTGGGTGGGCATGCCAGCGGTGGAGCGGTGGAGGTGTGTCTGTGTGTCTGTATGTGTGCACGCATGTATGTGTTTTAGGAATGAGGAGCCACTAGCAAGGGGAACTTATTCCGCAGACAAGGAGCCAGTCATCTCCCTTCTGTTCTCCATCCCATGTATGGAACTAGCAATGCGTGAGATCAATTAGGGCTGGTTGAGAGGATGCTCTGAAAGGCCCAGAGGTGACCTTGTCAGAGCTCTGGGGTATATTTTCCGCAGATCTGATTCAGAGAGAAACCCTTCAAAAAAGACAAACACACACTCCTACTTGGGTATGCTCTTCACAATGATATAAAACCAGGCACTTATGTTTGCAAAAAAAATCTACACAGTCTTGCTAATTTCACTTCGCAAACCATAACACCTTCTCTAGTGTTCCTGCTATCTCAATAATCCCCAACCCCTGAGGTGTGGACAAGCCCAAATCCTAAGGGTACTTGTCCTCCTGAATGGCGGGCTAAAAAGCCTGGCCGGATTAGCCTGCTGCCTCTAAAATGTGTGGACTCAGCTTAAAATTGCTACCCCGTCTCAGCATGACACTCTTTCCCAGCTATTGTGTTTATCCCACCACTGTGCACGTATGTGAACAATATGTTGTTTCTTTAGGCGACGATAAGCTGAAGTCAATGGTTTCATTTCAAGACCGGAGAATGAGGGAAGGACTTTCAATTAAGATGTTTCACGAACTAGAGTCTATGTTTTAGCTGTGACATCACATGGGATTAAACACTGTTTCGAACATCAGGGATATTAAAGCACCCCTGCCTAAGTTTAATATAGTTTAAAGTATTTTTGCTTGTCTAAGATATTTCAAACACAAATGACACCTTCTGTAACACACTTTGAATAAAATACTTGATGGCCCAAAAGATATTAAAGTAAACCATACAACTGGAAAATCCAGATTAAAGCTCAAATTACTTTTATTAGGAATTGAGATATTAGCTAAGACTCAAGTGGGGCCGGTTACAAATTATACTAAATCTAATGGCATTGTGTTGGGTTTGGTTTGACAGTTGTGTCTCTAGAAATTTAATACAAAAATACCTCAGTGGATCTGGAGGGACGAGAGTGTACTTTGATCACATGGCATCACAATGCCATGTGATCAGAGTACAGGTGAAAATATTAGGTGAAAATATTTCAGTTAATACAAAGTAGACATGGTTGAGTAGTAAATATAAATAAGTCTGGCTTTTATTTAGTTTATAGTAAATCTAATTTAAAGTAAATTAGTTAATGTGTGATGTGATTCTATATAGCCCAGTTGGCTAAAGGATGCTTAACTGCTGGTGCAGTGGATGAAAATGTGACTCTAAGCACTTTTTATTGTCTTATTTAAAAGCGCTATACAAATAGACTTGCTCTGCCTAGAGTACCCCCTGTTGTTGTAATCCAGGTGTCACATGCAGGATTTGTAACTCGTTATACATGATCAGTGAATATTTGGCCGAGGTTTGAATCACTTTGAACTATTTGAACTCTAATCATCTGGCTCGCCTTATTCTGTAGAAGACAGGGGGGCTTGTCATTGCGAGAGAGCTTTGTGCAGGCGTTGTTTGGGGTTGTAGGGGTGCTTGTTTCCTGCTAGGGATAAGGATTTTAGTACACAATAGACAGCCTTAGTGTTGGGTGACTTAGAATGCATCAGAGGAGGTATGTACGAGTGTGTGTGGGCGTGTGTGGGTGCGTGTGCATGTACATGTGTGTGTGTGTGTGTGTGTGTGTGTGTGTGTGTGTGTGTGTGGGTACGTGTATTTATTTGTGTTTGACAGGGTTTAGATAGAGCTTGTTGACATTGTAGAACATTTGGAAAGAGGTTCTGATGGTCTTGGAAGGTTACGCATTGGGTTCATTTTACAAGAAGAGGACACAATGATAAACTGTAGTGTACCGCCCCACCATTACCAACACACACACGCGCACACACACGCGCACACACACACGCACACACGCACACACACACACACACGCACGCACGCACGCACGCACGCACGCACGCACGCACACACACACACACACACACACACACACACACACACACACACACACACACACACACAGAGGAAGATATTATCTAGCTGTTTTAGGAATTGTCCACTAGTAGCCATGGTATAAGATTTTGCTCATTTAGAACAATGATTTCTGTGTTTCCAGTGTGTGTGAGTGCGTATGTGTGTGTGTATGAGTGTGTGTATGTGTGCAATCAAGAGCCAAGCATCCTAATGATGCTTAATAGAGCCTTCTTCAATACAGCTGTCATTGTGTGAATGGCTACTAGCCTTTCAACCTCTCTGTCATCTCTATTATCTTACTAGCCCACAAACTTCACCCCTGCTGGTGAATCCAATAAAACCAGAATGTTGGAGTGTTGCACATGACAACTTTGTGTTCTTGTCACTTTGTGGTGCAGAGCTGGACAGGTGTATGTTTTATGCATCATGTAAAGGTGTCACAGTCATGTATGTGTGTTAAATGTGTTGTGCTCGTGTTCTTAATGTGAGTTTGTATGTGTGTGTGTGTGTGTGTGTGTCCATATGGGCATGTACTTGTGGGTGCTGTAATAGGTGCCCCCCTTAGCCTCCCCTTGTGCCAAGCCTTTAGTGGAGCTCTGTTTGGATAATTATGCTAATTCGTTTTGCCATAGTGCTAATTAGACCTTGTTTGACAATAGCCATAGACTGGGAGCTGGCAGGCATCCACACACAGACACACACACACACACACACAAACACACACACACACACACACACACACACACACACACACACACACACACACACACACACAGACACACACACACACACACACACACACACACACTCACACACACAGATACATGCTCACTCCGACGGTTGTGTCAATGACAAGGTTTGCAGTCCCCCTCTGTGCCGCTTATAACATGCTTTCTATAGAAATGGTTCTCTGCTGGTGTTCTCCAGACTGAGCTCAGGTGTCTGTTTCGTTTTTAATTTGAGCAAATCCAACAAAAAAATCTATGTGAAAGAAGAATACTCTACAATATCCCTCAGAATATCATAAACTTGGTCCATTCCTTTATTCTTATCCTCTTGTACTTCTCAGAGCTGTTGTTAATTGCTCCTTGTCGGCATTTTGTAAAATGTTTTAAAAGATCAGCTTATTTTTATTGTACATTTTGATTTGATTTCAGTTGTCTATGTGATTTGACTTTGAGTCATATCCCGTCTCTCTGTTTCTATTATTTAATGACATTTTAATGGTTTTAAAGTTCTTCACATTGTTCTCAACAACACAAACCAATATGCTCAGCATTATTTATTCCTGAACTGCATTACTGTGCCCTTTCTTATTTCTATGGTTGGTAGTTTTATTTTAAAGATGGTTGTTTTCTTTTATTACATTTTAATGAATCCTTGGTTTTTAATTATATCATTGATTTTTCTTCTGGAACTAATGTAGAAATTAGTAGATAGATGTAGTTGTTTTATCACATTTTCAAATTAAAGTGAGTAGGCACATGTGCAGTGTGTGTCACTGTATGTGTTAGGATTTGAGGTAGTGCAGGCAAGACTTGAGTGGCTTGAGGGCACATTGAAATGGTTGCCGGTTGACTTAATTGAATGTAATTGATTTTTGCTTCTGTGGCCTTGTCTCTTCCATCCTTTCACTGAGGAAACAGAAAGCGGGGACTTGCCTCAAGTAGTGTTGGGTGTTGGAAGTTTCTTGACAGACGAGAAATAAACACTCACCACACTGTATCTAAGGAGAACTTGATTCTAATTTTAAGTTGATGACAGATGTGCACACACACGCACCAACACAAACCCACCCACAAACACACATACAGATGCTGAAATTCCCTGCAGTAAACCACCATTATGACTTTGAGTACAACAGGGATTGAAGGTGAGCTGTTGGGAGTAGCTTTGCTCAAAGGGTCTTTTCCCAATATAGCCAGCAGTTGATTGGGCGACTTAGTGCATGACTGATGGTGTGTGCGTGAATGTGTCCATATACATGTGTACCATTACCAGTAAGCGGTGGGGATTAAGTTCAGGAAATGAGGAAAGCGTTAAAGGGTTCTTCCCTGCCCACTGCTCTTGCATTGTCACCAATCTTAATACTCAGCTAATTACGTGACATACTTTAACAGCAAGCTCAGGCCATAACCCTCATGTCTCCACTTTTTTCTGTCCATTGTTTAGGTTTCGCACCCTGCCTAGTATAAGGGGATGAAATGAAATGGAGAAAGAAAAAAAGAGTAATAACAGGTCACTCCCCTCCTTAAAAGCTCACCCTCCCTCTGGACGGATACAATTATTGGATTTTTCTCAATTTAAGCCACATAACCCCTGTGTGCCCCTCCTGGCAATATCCCCTATGGTGCCTAAGCTCAGCACATATTGGCCCCTAAATCCATGTAAAACACACACACTCACACTCACACACACTGCCACACACACTCACAGATAGAGAGTAGAGCGTACTGTACATTATATCATTTAATTGTGATTAAAAGTTGGAATTTCATAGTATCATGTATCAAGTTAAGTATGATGCTCCCTGATCATTTTATATAAAACATGTTGAAGGTTAAAGACAAAGAAACTAGTCCAGCTTAGCTGTTATATGTAACGTTGGTAAAACCACTGGGAGTTTGCACTATTAACAACAGGTGCTTTCTTGTAGACAACAGGTGATTGATGTCCATTGTGGAGAATTGAATTAGCAAACTTCATCATTTCTGTTGTCATTATCATCCATAATTGGTATTTCACACAGATAAACACATCTCTGTTCCTTCTGACATTTAATTTTGACCATAATAACTGCTACTATCCGTTTTAGGTAAACTCAAGCTGTTAAATACTTTAATCTCTGGTCAGGTTAATTTTGTTTTCCAATGATGTTAGTGCAGGTCTTGGAAATTATCTTAAACTTCAAACCTGAATGAGATGAGCACAATCTCAAATACAGTGAAAATATAATAATGAGGATAATGAATGAAACAAAACAACTGACAATATATAAATACTATAAATAAACATATCAGACTTATAACTAAATATACAAAATAAACACATTCTGGTGAATCCCCCATCAATACAATTCAAATTGCTCACCATTTTATTTTTAAGTACCTGTTTAATATGATAATGATAAAATGGGTAACTGGGCGGCCTTTGTCGAGGTTAACTCTCTCTGACTGCTGTCTATTGTTTCTATCACCTGTGGGCGGAGTCAGTTACGTTTGAAGCACCTATGCTCAGTACTGTCACACTACGAAAATCCCACCTTACTAAGTAAAGGGACTCCTATTCCCTCTCACACATTGTATTTTTGTTCAGCCATACAAAATCCTTAACATGCATTTCAGATATATAATCACACCTCACTGGATCGTCTTTTTATTTTATTAAGTATTGTTCGAGTTTGTTAGTATGTAAATCTAATCTAATTTTTACAATATACTGTCCATGTTTACTTTATTCTGAGTATGTTGGAGTACATACTTGTGTGTGCCATAAATGTATGCACGCATAAAAATTTGCTGAGTATGTTTCCATTAGATAGCAATGTGATTTGTGCATGATAGTTCATTTGGCTCTCCTCCCTCTTGTACTCATGAGGTTCACCACTGTATACTACTCAAGGCACACATCAGAGTGCATCTCTGTGTGTGTGTGTGTGTGTGGGTGTGTGTGTGTGTGAGTGCACCTCTTCAATTGAATGTCCCTGATGACGTTTTAAAACAAACAGATGATTAATGTGATTAGTGTTTTGGTCGGGGAGGGAACGGCTGTAGTAAATGGTTACATATAGGCATAGAGTTTGGCTCCACTCTAAACACTCAATTTGTGTTTGTGTGCACTTCTTGTTTTCTAACTTTGCACTGGCTTCATCATTTTTCCCCAGATTTGTGAGTCTTTTGATACATGATATACATATACTATAAACATATATACTGTATTTCCAGTGTATATAATATATGTATCATATATATACAGTATATATAAGCTATTACTTGCTTAGTGACTCGCTATATAGCTTCAATGTATAAACTGCAAAAGTGCTTGTCCACTAGTTTAGTCCCAAAGTCTCCCTCCATCCAAAGACTCCATAAACAGCCCAACAGGGGCCATGAATTATCAGTTGGCTTTGCTAACGCTAAAGAAATTGTTGCCACTAATGGGGTTCCTAAAGGCCAATGTTAGCCACCCTAAACCTCAAAGGGAAGGTTAACTGATTTTCAAGTGGCCCCCTCAGAGACACCCTAATCACTGACCAGCATAATTTGTGGTCCATACTGAGAAGACAATCGCAATTCTAGCTGCCAACTGCCATAATTGGTCTTGGCTTCCATCTTGGAATATTATGGGGGAAAATGACTAAAACAAACTGTGCTGAATTTGATGAATGTACTATATTTTATTTAAAACGATTCTAAGCCGACTTACCACTCAAAGCCCTTCACAAAATAAGTGAGCATTAACCAATTCACATGAATATTTTTACAATGGTGGCAGAGGCTTCCATGCAAGACTCCATCTGCTCATGAGTAGCAATAACCAAACCAACAAGACCAGTCCCCAAGGGAACTTGAATTTGTAAACTGCAAGATTGGCCTGGTAGGGTATTTTTTATCCTAACAGAAGTGCAAAAGGGATGTTTTGAGAAAAAAACCTGAATGAAAGGAAGCATAACAATGTCCATAAGAGACAAGTTATATTTACTATAACTGTAACCAATATCCCTATAAATAATATACCAGAACAATAAATGGCTTATTCTTCCAGTTTTCCAACCCAGGTTATGGTGTTATGTGTTTGGTGACAACAAAGTTAGGGTTAGCTGCATAGGCAATACTGGACGAAACAGTAAAATAGCTATATATATTACTGTTAAGCTATATGTTGTATATCTACAAAAACATTGTATTCGTCATGCATTTACACCTCTGCCATAGAAGAAAAACAAAAACGAAGTGCTGACACCAAAGTGAACAATCAAGAAGGGGAAGGTGGTTGTAGCCTATTAACGCATGAGTGTGTGTGTGGTTTCAGGGCTGGAACTACACGAAGGTCAAGTGTGGGATCATAGATGGAGACACAATCTTTTACCACCCTTACATGTTTAGAAACTTACTTTTGTCAAATAAAAATGAGGGGTTCTAATAATGTATGGTAATACACTATATAGCTTTGGAGCTTATCTCCATGGCCTGCCATGAATTTATGTACTGTAAGCTTGGTTGGGGTTACTGCTCATCATGCCTTGGAACAGTAGAATAGCTTGGTGCGACAATGGATTCATGTCTCCTTTACTTGTATATGTTGTTATCAATAGAATATATTTAGGTTTTGGGCTGTTGTGGAAGGATATTTATAGATATCACTGTGGACTTGAGAAGTGAGATTGATGATTCAAACAATTGTTAAATGCAGACTTATTGTGGATGAAAGTACAAAACTATTTTCATTTACAAACATATAAAACATAACACATTGCTCTGTCCAAGAATATTACTAGACTTACAGTGTTTGTGAAGCATCAAGGACATTGAGTATCGACCAATACCACTACTAGATAATACAGAGACTGCAAGATCAAGATGCAGCTTAATATTTATTTGTTAAAAAATATGACGAGAAGCCGTTTTCAAAGTTAACAAGCTTGGGAATATTGGTATTTGTATCAGATATAGATCAATGAATCTACACTACAGTTCCTAATATCTGCTTCTGGTGACATCCTCTCCTCTTTCAATTCTTTCAATCTTCTCAGTTGTGCTTATTCGCTCCCTCTTAGCCTTCTTCACTCTTTTCACCCACCAATGATTGCACAGTATTACCATCACCACCGCTTATCCATTGGCAATATGAACACACACACACACACACACACACACACACACACACACACACACACACACACACACACACACACACACACACACACACACACACACACTCAGACACACACACACACACACACACACACACACACACACACACACACACACACACACACACACACACCCGTGTCCTGGAGGAGAAACACAGTTAGAGCTTTTGTGCTGCTTTCCCAAGTGGCTGTTTCGTACGCAGCCACAATTGAGCACCTAATGTGGATTTTCTTAGAGAGCTGGTTAATTAGAGTGGGATGCTCTAATTGCACCTCTCTCATAACGGTTATCCGTTGTGTCTGTAAACATGAATGTTACCTGGCCTTTGTTTGGGCTGTGTATTGGAAAACATTTGCTTAGCTATAACTTTACTGCACAAACACTCTAAGCTGTCTAACAAACAAACACACGCACGCACGCACGCACGCACGCACGCACACACATACACACACACACACACACACATTCACAACAGGGCACAACAGTTGTTAAGTATCTAAGTACAGAGAAACAATACATGAGTAGTATGCCTTAGTAGGTATAACACACAACAGTTTTCCCCCTCCTTGTCTACAAGTGCACCTTTTAGTTGTATATGTGTATCTGCGCAGTGTTTTCATCTGTCTGTATGCTGGTCTTGTCTCCCAGTTGGGTGTGCTCTAAGTCTTTTTATGACTCTACTGTTGGCTTATGACCTGCGAATGGATGCCTGGCTATTTGTGTATCAAAGCCACTTACTGTGCCCTGTGTATTGTACTACTGCACTATCCTGGTATACCGGTACACTAAAGTCACAGACACATCCCGCATATAAACATAGATGGATGGGTTAATGGCTTTCAGATGCTCATCATTTAAAAGCATACAGATAGGGGACAACTCAAGTTTCAAGTCTTTCTGCATGTGAACATTTAAAGAATGCTGTTGTTTGTATTCTGAACAGGTTTGGTCATTGTGAAATATTAAAATATTTGGAAAAAAGTGTCAGATCCTATTCCTTTTAACATTTGTTGATTTTATTTTTTCCTTGCATTTATCACTGATCTGCATGTATCTCTTGATAGAACATCTCCATGGAAAATCAGTATTGAAAAACTTAAACAAGGTCAAGTGAAAAGATACAAAAGGAAAAAAAAGCATAGCCAAAAAAGTTTTCAATGGCTTGACAGTGAACTTTAACCTCACTGGTTTTTCTTTCGATGTCCATTCTTAATGTGCCCAATTCCCATTAATTCTCAGTCTGCCACACACTTATGATGATTGTGTATTTGTCTGTGTATGTGTGTGTACTTGTGCTAGTATTAGTGTGGGTACCTCTGTGTGAGTGCAAACACATGGCGTGCCCTAAGTGGGCCATAGGCCTAAAGCTAATCAATGATCGTCATTTAAGCCCTTTCTCATCCTGCTAACACACAGGCACACACATACACACTACAATACTTTGCTGATCAATTGAAAAATAAGTGTAATTCACTTTTGCTTGTCTGACAAAGCACATGGGCAGAACCTGGATGTTACATCTCTATTTCTCTTTAGTCTTTTCTCTGTTTCTTTTTGTACCTCTGTGTTTAGATCTTTATTTGTGAGCATTATGAAACCATGCCGGATGTCTTTTGTTGGCTGGATGTCTGTTGTTTCAGTTTTTGTATTGTTTGTGTGTGTTCTTGTAAACAGGTGTGTGTTCAACTCGACGTGTGATTTCAGGGTCAGTCTAAATAGAGATGTATTATTGGTAACTATTTTGAGCACCGTCATTAGATCACTTAAGAGGTTGCTTAGTCTTTGCCCTGAAGCCTCCTGTCTTTCCTCGTATCTCTCTCTTTCTCCCTCTCTGTCTCTATCCCTTAATGTCCCTCTTCAAAAAACCCCAGCAGCCATGACCATCACCCCTTATCGTCTTCCTCTTCATCCCATCCCCTCTCTTCTCTCCCACTCCAGCTTCCTGTTCTTTACCTCCATGAGGGAAAAAGGGACAAGGTCATTATGATAAACATAGAAAAGTTGGAAAGAAAGAGAGAGAGAAAGAGAGCAGACATGAGCCATCTCATTGGAGGTTAGCCCCTTGGCAGTTGCAGTGAGAGGCTAGCCAGCCTTGCAGATAATGCCCAATTATGTATCAGTTATTTTCTAGCTTCAGTTAGATGGCTACTTTGTCAAGCTATTATGAAAAGAATAAAGAGGAGGATAATGCTAGACACCCAGTATGAATCTTAGTGTGTGTGTGTGTTAGGGTGTGACATGTAACTGGCCCTGGTTGAGACCAAGTGGCATAGACATTGCTCTGTTTACACCTTACTACACAGAGACTTCATAGAAATTCATTAATGCATGTGTATATGTGCATATACGAGCCGCCATAACATTAAAAGCAACTGCCTAATATTGTGAACTTCCCTCCTTTCCCACCAAAGTAGCTCTGTGGTACATGATGATGTGTCTTCTGACACCTCTCTTTTCAACTTGACACTTGTGTTTTCCCGGAATTTATCTTACTATAGCTCTTTGGTGGAATCGGACAACAGGAGCTAGCCTTCACTCGCCATGGAAACTGGAAAAAAGGCTTACCCATTTTCCCAGTTTCCAACAACTCAACTATAATGTTCCCTTGCTGTCTAATTTATCCTACCTACTGACAGATATCATTGTAATGAAATGGTAAATGTTATTCTAAGTTTTAAAGTTATGGGAGATAGTAAATGTCGGAGAGTGCAAAATATATAATTCATAATAGTATTTTAATGGTTGTTTAAATTATATGTGAACTGACATTGAGTTTCACTCTTTGCAAAGGATAGATTGCTGAGCTTGTACATCAAGAGTGCAAATAGTGTTCGCTTGGTAGGTTAACCTAGTCACTACATCACAAAGTTATGTTAACATTAGAGCTATAAAAACGACATCAGGAAACAAACCAGAGACATCGCACTTTTTGTTGTCCAAGTCAACCAGTAAAAACTTTTTTATTATTCTCTGCATTATTCTCGCTGGCATGGCAGTGGCTTGGGTTTGGTGGGTGTTGTTTAAACGATCTATTGAAGTTAAATATGGACGGCTGTAAACTCGCACATCTTTTTGTTAATCTCGTAATCTTTTAGAATCCTCATTTCAGATAAACTGAAAGCCATCAACCACAGAATTTTCAATGAACTTTGTTTTCATTATGGATCATGTAAGCAAAGTTGATCCTTGTAGGTCCTGTTTCTTTATTTACTTGGTCTATACACAAATTTGTGAATTTAATGCAGGTCTGCATACAAACTTATTGTCTTGCTAATTACGTATGTGTCAGGAAGAGAACTTGATGTTTCTGTATAAGTCAAGACAATAAAGTGATAAGATTGCTATTTCCCAACTTTTTAACAGTTGGCAGCGTGGTTAAAAAACATGTTTTACTGTATGAAAAGCAAAGGCCAAATAAACAAAACTACTATCTGTTGTATTGATGGTTGTAGATGGTTTAACAAAGGATTTCATCTTATCCGACTGTCCTACATTATTTTATTGTTGATATTTAGCTTTATTGTATCACAAGGGCAGTTTGTCTCCAATAATACGAAGTAAAGCTCTATTATTTTATCAAATATAGGCTCAAATTTAACGAACCATTAATATTTAATGTGTACCTACACATATCGTATGCAGCTTCATGCATTGCCCATTAATAGATTGTGCATTGACTGTGTTCTAAATCATAATTTCGTAGGTGGGATACAAAGTCAGGAGAAAAACAAAAAAACAACAACAAAACTCATTTTCAAGCCCATGTTTATTGTTAATCCTGTAGAAGAGAAGAGAATTATAGACTATAGTAGAGATACAGTATATCATTACACTATGTGTGCAATCCATTGTGCTGCCATTAAACAGCAGCAGCATGACTTTGGCTGTAGGCCACGCTGTGCTTCCAGTGGGGTAGTAATAGAGGGTGTGAGTGTATTAGTCGCTACAGCCCAAGTGTTAAGTGCTGGCCTGGTGTGTGTGAGATCGATGACAGTCAGGCGCCCCCTCATCCATACTCACACACACATAAACACACATAGCTTTGACACATAGCCTGGGGTCAGGGGTCATATACAAACATCTCTATCCGTCAAACGAACACAGCCATTTCCCTTTCTGCTTGTGTGTGTGTATGTGTATCATCCACACTTTCTGAGACAGATACACACACAAGCACTCACAGCGGTTCATATATCCATTGTGTCCTGTGACCGTAGGGTGGAGTCTGACAGGCATCGTTGGTCCATCGGCAGTGCAATAATGCCTGATGCCAGCCGATGGACACTGGCCCGCCTCCAGGAACATTATACTCACTGGGACACAGACAGACAGACAGACAGACAGACAGACAAACAAACAAATGTACATTGGATATTTGTTTGTGAAGGGGTCTACACACCACTGTTAAAATTTCAGGTTTTTGTAATGAAAAAATAGACAAAGATAATTAATTTCAGAACTTCAGTAAAAATTTCAAACAAGCAAAGAAAGAAGCAAGAGATGGAAAACAAATGGCCTTCATTTTCATAGACTTACAAGTGTTACATTAAGGTCATGTGTTCTGCTTTTAAGAGGACTATATGTATATAAATCTTACTCTAGTACCAGCTTCAGTGCAGTTGTATTGGATAACACTTGATGAAGATGCAATGAGAAAATGTAACAGCAGTTTCTTTTAAATGTCAAATTTAGCTTTATCAGAGTGGCATCGAGCTCCTGGCCTGGTTTAACATTTTTGTGATATTCATTTTGCGTGCTCTTAGCAATTTGACTGAAATAATAAGTTTTCTATAAGGATATAACCATACTGTTCATTTCTTTGGATAGCCTCAGCAACATTAAAAGTGAAACATTAATTTTTGTTTTGTTTTAGTATTGATGGATTGTTTGAGAATTTCTCATTAGACTCACTAATCTCTTCCCAACCCCACAAGAGTGTCTTTGTTTGATTAGCTCAGCACAATACCACAGAATGAAGCATTCACAGAGCTCAGAAAACCACTGTCCCATAATATATTAACGTAAGGACAAAGTTGCATTAATTGAAGCATTGATTTTACGGCACAGCGTACATTTGACATCAGTGTGTAGAACAGCTATTTTTAGGTTTTTTAAGGGGCTAGTTTGGTAGTCACTTTTATGCTTCTGCCAAAGGAGGCATGTAGGGTTATCCTTGTTTGTCCATCTGGGTCCATTCCAATTTCTCAGAGATTCAATTTCATATCTCAAGTCTTTTTTCGGGGCCCTACAGATGCACATCTCTATTTTCACAAATCTAAACATATATGCATTTGATGATGGTGATTTTCATGCCAGTTTCTCCTCATTCACCTATAATAGAGGTTGTGGTTTAAATAAAAAACCCAAGATTGTGTTTTCCTTTTTTCTAAATTCATGTGTTTCTCTCTTTATAAATTAAAAAATTGAAATCCTTCATTGAACCATAACACTGGGCTACAGCACAGTTGTAGGACAGACAGGGAAAGGGAGGAGAGGAGGGAGAAACACAGAAAAAAGACTTGAAAATAAAGTGAAACATGATGAACAAGGAAACAGTCAAAGGACACCTTGAGAGATATAGAGGCCCTGGCAGGAGAATGGGGAATGTCTGAAGATTTGCTTGCATCAAATTTAGGAGCCTGTGGGCATCATCAGGGTGCGTGCATACACACACGCACACACGCAGACACAGATTCACAGTGGTAACCCATCCGCACTGGCCAAGTGTTGTTTAATCCAACCTGACTTGCACTCAACAGAAAAAGCAAATTCACTTCCACTCACAGTCTGGAAAACGGACCGCTCTTCACATAAATGGCAGCGCTCTGAATTACCCCATTCGTGTGTGTGTCAGTGTATGTCTGTGTGTGGGTGCCCGCCGACATGCACACTCTACACACTCTTCACAGCTTGTTTTTTTTAGTTGTAATGAATTTTTTTCAGCATGCTTTGTGTGTCTGTGTTTACATGTATACGTGGTGACAACCTCTTCAGTAGTACCCCCTTCTTTGTGTGACAGGCAGATAGTTAGTCTGTTCTGCTCCCTATTGTTTGGGGGCTGTCATCAACCCCTGCTTGCGCGGCCAGTTATACTGCCTGTGTATATGAGTGTATGTCCATGGGGTTGTGGGAGACAAAGAGTTTGGACTTTGCTGCACTTCTACTTTTTCATCATGCTGAAGCTTATACCAGAGCTCAGCTTTCAATATTTGAAGGCTTGTTTTTACAAAATGCAGGGTATTTTCCTGTGTGCATAAGCATATATGCAGAGGTAAGTGTTTGTTGGAATTGTGTATTTGTGCCAATATAAGAGCGAGAAGAGAAGATGAGTGCTGACAAGCCATTGTTTGACAGACAGATAGTTTGGCTAGAGCGCACTACTGTACTCTGCTCTTTTCTCCATTGTTATATGACTTGTCCTTAAGCCCTTGTTGTCCAGTCAAAATGGGCCGGAGTGCTTGTTAGTCACAGCACTGTCATTTGTTGAGAGTGGTAGGTGAGCCTGGTATGAACATGCATGGGGGTGTAGTGGCCCATGTATCTTAGATTTGTTACGTATGCAGTTCCCGTTAGGAGCAGATGACAAACCAATAGAGAAAGCTGCCATGATTGAACCAGGCTGCCATTGGTCTTCTGTCAGTGAAACATTGCTCTCATGTCACCCTGCCACAGGAACACATTTTGAATGTAATTGTTTTCCCTCAAAACTTGACGTTATGACTCCTTGAAGATGCACACATCTCCACAGACACTTTGTTGAACGAATCCTCAGTTTTTTTTGTCACTGCACCATTAACATATTCACAAACCTGTTATCCGATTCAGATCCATCACCCTTCAACAATCGATTAAGGTCTGTGACCTTCAGCTATTTCAAAAATGCCCAAGGGTCCATATATGTTGTTTATCATCATTACTGCTTCACTAGATCGAGAGACGGTGGTGTATAACCAGCTAAACTGACGGACAGACAGACAGAAAGGCCAACATCCATCTCTGGTTCATTTCCTGTGTCAGGGAGGGAGACAAGAACAAACAAGTGACATCATTTCCTGCTGAAGACAATCACACAGGAACAAGCCAGGAGTCTCCAGAAGTGCTGCCTTCGCCATAACAACCCTTACTGCAGCCAAGAACGCACAAAAAAACATACAAAATGTACGCACACTCACAGAAACACACAAACACACATATCTTTTCTGCCACACTCTCAATAAGCTTGGTTTATTAACATTGTATTTTTCTGTCTGTATCTGTGTCTTTTTCAAGATTTGCTTCCTTTATACTTTTCTTTGTACCCCTCATACAGTCAGTTCGAATGGAGTGCTTCTCTGTCATTTATACACATGGAATTTGATTGAATACCTCTCTCCTAGTTCAGATTCATCCCGTAACAAATTGTCAGTTTTTACATAATTTGCTCTTAATCAGCAAAATCCCATCAATTTGAAACAGCTGGAAAGTTTTTATATTTAGCATAATGACTCTGAAATGGCTTAGCATTGGGGTACTTTGTTACCATAAAGTTGCTGCATAATCAGAATTTAATTCCATCTCCCTCTCTCTCTATATTTATTGTTATGTGATTGAATGCAATTACAGTGAAAAATAAGACAATAAAGAAGTCACACAATATGTGATCAGTATTATTTATCAAGGGTTCTCTATTATTCCACCTCTAACGTACCTGTTTTTTGTAAAAATACTGACAAGTAATTTGAATCTTTTTATATATATTAATTCATGCTGAACTGCCTTGATGCTTTTTTTCACAAAAGGTCATGATTTGGCTAATGATAATAAGCCATCCATTTTCTGTTTCCGCTTATCTTGTTCAGGGTTGCGGAATGGGGGTTGGGATCTGGGTTCGGGGGCCTATCCCAGATGATATTGGGCACGAGGGCCGACGTAGCGTCAGACAACCATTCATGATCACATTCACACCTATTGGCAATTTAGAGTTACCAGTTCATCTATATGTTTTTGGAGAGTGGGTGAAACCAGACTACCCAGAGGAAACCCGGGCAAACATGGTGAGTACATGCAAACCCTGGAACCTGGAACATGGAACCTTCTTGCTGTGTGTAAATCAAGTCAAAAAATGTAGCTGATACAAGACATTGTTGTCCTGATACATATACTTTTGTAAAGTAGAATACTGGTATATGTAAAAACAGAAGCCTAAATCCTAATACAAATTAATGCCAGGGTCACAATACTACTCCTGTTACCTGCTTTACAACTGATTTCCTGAGGGTGGCAGCAGTGGCTACAGTTTCACAGCTCTGCCAGAGCAAGTCTTACGACACATCCAGAGCAGCTACCTGACAACTGTCGACTGTTCTTTTTCCAGTACAAATAAAACATACAATCAGAAGCAATTGCAATTTAAGGCAATCTTATTTAAAACTCAAGTTGTTACTTGTTGCATTTCTTTTTTTCAGTATTTTTTACTAATCAGCGGTGGATGGTTTATTGTTGGTGTTCTTGGGATAACCTGTCATGTGTATAAGGGTCAATGCTATTGCATTGTATTGTATTCTTTTCTATATGAATGGTACGGTGAACAGTTTATGACACATTGTCACTTTCAATGAATTTGACTTGATGGGCACTTTTCTGTGTGCTCTTAATTGATTGACCTGTTGTTATGGATCACCTTGTGGTCGGCACCTGTCAATACTGCCAGGTCTTAGTTTTGCTGGGTGCGAAGGTGAGAAGAATAATGGTGGAGAAAGAAAGAAAGAGGGGTAAAATATTGATCAGGGACCGTGCACATTGAATTCCAAGTTTATCTGACCTTCCAAACTGATGGCATCATCACTGTAGGCCACCGCTGATGTTCTTTCCTCTTCTGCTTTCTTCCTAGCTTCGCCACTTCACTGTCCATTTGTCTCTGGCCCATGTGGATGTATATGTGTGCGCGCGTGTGTGTGTGTGTGTGTGTATGTGTGTGTGTGTGTGTGTGTGTGTGTGTGTATATGTGTGTGTGCTGCATGCTTGAGCTGCAGATAAAGCCTAAATTGAGCTGTTTTGATTGTTCACTGAGAGTGCCAGCAGCAAGGCCCCTCAGCTGAGGACTACACACACATACACATACACACACACACACACACACACACACAAACGTTTTCACATTCAGCTCCTTTCCAGTCTCTCTACACTCCCTCTTCCCTGTGTTTATTTAGCAGTGTTGTCAACACTTTTGAAAATTCTTTTAATTACTAGCCAGACTAACTATATGTCTTCAAAATGAATGTCTTAATGTCTCAGTACCACTAATCTGGGTTTGCACACGTCTTGTTTTTTGCGGTGCTATATCAGCTTTAGGCCTAACTATAAGGGGGTTGTCTGTGTGAGAAGCAGGCTACAGTACCACTCTTGTTTCGTTGTGTGGTTGGCAAAGCTTTTTCAGCTAATTCATCACGCATTTTAATATAAAAGCTTGGTCATATTGTTTATCTATTATTAAACTATATTTGCCGCACTGGCAGAGCTATAAATATTCCAATAATAATTCCTTAAATTTTGGCAAACCTACCCTGATGACACATGATTAAACAAGTAGAGGTGGAAGCCCTGACCTGTGGCCTAAATTGTTTCATGCATATATAATCGTAAACAAAATTCACTGTTCTCTGTATCATTTCTGAAGGGCGAAGAAGTCATATAGTGTGTGTGTGTAAGTGTGTTGCACTTTTAGTGCAATTAGGGGGGGGTAAAAATTGAAAAAGGCGAAAACAAGACCAATTGAGGTATTTTGTGATAAAGATAAGCTTTCGATCACATTTAATAGTGACTTATGCTTGGTGTTCACCGGTATATATTTTCATTGGACTTCACTAGGAAGAGCCTTTTTTTCCTCTATCGTATCTAAATATGAGACACATGCCAATAAACACTGTTTATCAGAGGTCTTTCACGGGAATCCCTTTTTCTCAAATACTAAATGCAGAAGCAATGTGTTGGCATTTCCGGATTCATTGGAATTTAAGAGGGAAAATACATATTTGTTGGTAGGAAAAATGAGTGAACCTGAACTGATGTCCAATGATACCGTACACTTATGCAAATTGATCTTCATAACAAACTGCACGCAAATGATTTGGCAGAAACACTTAAGGAGAATGAGAGGTATATTCGTGTGGATACAGATGTTGGTATGAAAAAATAAATGGACTGGACATTGTTCTGTCATTTGCGTGTGCCACACACGCACACACACACAAGTGCGCGCATATAAAAACAGACACACAAACACATTCACACACTCCTGGGATGATGTCTGGCTAGGTGGATAAAGTATTGCTACTGTAATTGGAGAGATGGCTTTACCTTGGATAATCTGCCTTAAACAGATGATCATTTTGGGAGTAGATTTGATTGATGTGGGACAGGAAGAGAAAGAACAGGCAGGAGAGAGAGAGAGAGAAAGAGAGGCGATGTCTATATGTTTTAAGTTAACGTGTGTTAAAGAGAGGAAGAAATAAAGTTAAAAGGATATATGTGAGGTTACTTTTGCCAGCTGGATTCTAAACGATCCTCAAACTGGGACATCTCTCTCTTCCTCCATGTCCTCCTGTCTCTCTCCATTCCTCTGGCTCTGCTCATGTTGTCATTGTCCATTTGACCAATCACATGTTCCTATTTCCCCTTGTTTCATATCCCATTTTATAGACAAGTGCATAATTGCATCATTAAACAACAAATAAAGCTTTGCATGTCTTGTTAGAGAGTAACTAATGTGGGCCAGAACACCAGTTTGCAGTGTTTGAATATGACTCATTAGTGGCTCATCTCTTCGAAAGCAGCCTGAAAATACCTTAAATATTTTATTCTTGTAAAGCATAATAAAACTGATAGAAAAACAAAACCATTAAATATAATTTTGAAGAATTTTAAATAGTAAGATCACCCAAATTAAGAAAAATATTTATTTTTATGGGTATTTTTCCAAAATTCAAATCATTTGAATAATGTCCCACAGAACTGAAAGCACATTGTGCGACTACTTGTTAACCCAAAAAAGGAAAAGCCCACTGATCAGATCGCCCTTTGTTCTGAAAATACACACTAAGATTTTGCCCCCCTTATTATTCTACTGTATTTGGACAGGGCGGCACAGTGGCGCAGTGGTTAGCGCTGCAGCATCACAGCAAGAAGGTACTGGGTAAGAATCCACCTCTGCTGGCCTTTCTATGCGGAGTTTGCTTGTTCTCCCCGTGTGGGTTCTTCCTCCCCCAGTCCAAAATCATGCATATAGGTGAATAGTTGGCACTAAAATTGCCCATGGGTTGTGTATGTCTCTATGTGTGTCGGACCTGTGATAAACTGGCGACTCGTCCTGGATGTACCTTTCCCGATGTCAGCAGGGATATGCTCCAACCCCCCGTGACCCTGAACAGGATAAGCGGTTGATGATGAATGAATGAATGTATTTGGACATGCATGAGTGTGGAGGCACCAAAACTCTTTGGTTTATTTTATGATTAAGATTAAAGTGAGATAATTAGTTACCAAAGTGAAGTTACCTATGTTGCCGGCATGTATGTTTATTTTTTGGAAGAACAGACCGTCAGAGGGAAATGCTTATCTTGGTTCATCTTTATATCAGACAAATGGTGTTTCCCTCCAAGGATACTTTTTTTTTTGGAATAAACGGCCATCTGATGATGATTCTTGTTTTGACTGGCCCTTGATTTTTTTTAAAGAGAGATATTGTTTAAAAAAAAAAAAAAAAACCTTCTTCCACTCTTTCCATCTGCAATGCATTTTGTGTTTTCCTTTCCTGGTCTCACTCGCGGTCTTTCTGTCCCTCTCTCCCAACATAATCCTCTGCTAAAGCCTTAGGTTGCCGTAGAAACATCAATAACATTCCTGCTTGACAACATCTTAGTGCATTAAAGTGTTCATAGTGAGAATCTGACCAAAAGAGATGTACACATGAACATGTACACACACCCTCTCCTTCCCTCCCAGAAATATAACAACATTGAGCCATGTTTGAGTAACAGAAAGGGGGGATACCTCATGATATGTTCAACTTATTCAAACTTAAATACTAAGCTGCCCTATTCCCTCCAAATAAATCAATTACAAAGTGTGTACGAGTTAGTGGCATCGAGCAGGTAGTTGTTGTGCAGGATATATTATTGGACTGATTAATTATTAGTCCATTAGTAAGAAATTAATTTGATCTGATATTGGCCAATAATGAAATTTATAGCTCATTAAGTGAGCCAATAGTAGAAAGCTGAATTGCTGGCATTCACTTAACAAACAGTGTTTTCGCAGAAGTTGGCAGTGCACCTTTTAAAGTTGTTTTCCCTGTGGGGATGAATAAAGTTATTTCCAATTATTTTATTCTATTCTATTCTATAGTCATTGTTTGGTTTCTCCTTTCTGATTTACTGTAAAAACATAGTGGTTCAAGCAAGACTCCATAAAAAAAAAGACTCATCTAAAGGTAACAAAAACACTATTTCTCTTTTACCGGGGATTACACACTAATGCAAACATAATTGATATAAATATTTCTAACAGCGCTTCCACCTAAAGTCTATGTAGTGCACGTTTGGAGTTAGTGTCCTCATGGCAATTATACTCACCCCCCTGCTGCTTTGTTGCAGAGCAAGATCTTAAATCCCTGCCAGGTGTGGTGATGGCAGTCTGTGACCCTTCTGTGACCTCTCTCTGTAAGAGTGGAAGGTCCTCAGGCTGCAACTACTGATTATTTTCAACATTGATCCATCTGAAGATTGTCTTAGTTAATTATTCAACCTATAATATAAATATATATATATATTAATAAGCAAACATGGCATCGTCAAATATCTTATTGTATCCAAAACAAAAGAAACATTTTCACACAGAAGAATCTGGAACAAATGATTATTTGTCATTTTAGTAAAATTGCATGTAATAATGTATTATTTTTGGAGATAGATTTTCAGCTGTTGGACCGATTATGCTCCCTTTGCTTTATTTATTTTTGCCTTATTGCCTAAGGCATTGCAGCCAAGGTCGCAGCAAGGCAGGGAGGTTTGTGGAGAAAATTGATTTAGACTATCACCAAGACTTGGACGAGCTTCTTCTCCTGCCAACAACGTTTTCTATTACGCTTTCTCATACCATCTTTTCGTTAGATATTGTGTTGCCAAACTTCAAAGGGAATTTTCAGATGGATTGCATATATATCCACTCGGTAACACAATGACTTTTTTCTTATTTCATGTCATTTGTCAACGATAAATGATGAACTCAGATTCTATAAAATAAGGTACTGGCAAGTAATTATTGCAAGACAGCAGCATGGACGTGAGCTTCTTCTTCTCTTCCTTTTCTTTTTTCTTTGGCACATTGTGTGTGTGTGTGTGTGTGTGTGTGTAAGTGTGATTGAGTGTGACAATATCCACTAGAGTCCACTTTCTGCTTAAAGTAATAACACTTTCTGATTCACTCTCTGTGCCTTCAACTCTCTTCCTGTCTCTCTTTCTCATACTTATCTATATCAATTAATACTTTCGGACCTCCATTCGAGGGCCTATTATACATTAGTCCTGTAATCTAATCTCACGGATATGGGCATAGAGAGTATAGATGCCCGTTTGACAGACACAACACTTGATTTGTATTCAGTGCAAAGAGTAGCCAAACAGCTACATACACAAATTGAGTGGTCAGCCATAGGCTTGGTATGTTATTGAACAAGAACATGAAAATTATTAAGTACTCACAAAAAGAAAAATCAGAGCTTAACATCCCCGTCCGTAAATAGTAAGTGCTAGATCCTTTGCAGACCAACCCTCAATATCACAGCTCTATCTTCATGAGTCTCTCCCATGTTTGCAGATGTTTTAAGTCTAGATGGTAGCATGTATTCTGGCTAAACAAACCCTACTAGCTCACGGATGTGTTGATGTTCCACGTAGTTGATTGGGTGCAGACCTCCAGTTACCATTTTTGAATCTTCCTGGTGGCTTTACAACAGAGGTGACCAGTGCAAATGCATTCTTTATTCAACTAATGAAATAAGTTTAATTGCTTAAAATGTAAATTTGGTTCTACTTAACTCTTAAAAGTGAAGAAGCATAAAAATAATAATTACCAGCATTACTGGGCCTGAATACCTGAAAAAATAGATTTAATTTGAGCTAAGGGTTAATAGTTGAAGGTTTTTTCATCCTGGACATGCCCTCAATCCTCAAAATGTGGTTCAAGAGTTGCAATTTAAATTTAAATTTATTTTAATTTTTGATAACTGAAAAGAACTTCAAGACAAAATAAATGCTACAAGTGCCAAAGAGTGTGGAAGCCGAGGGAATGGACTGACACTGGTTTCTTAAGTTGTGACACAAAACCAGGCAAGCACAATCTCAATGACAACCTGGCTGCTTGGGAGAGTCATCAGGCCTACAGAAAAACTGCTGGCCTCCTTGTTATGAAAGTCAATGAAAGAGTATAGCATTGGCCAAGGAAAAATCCATTTAAATTGTGAGTGAATCTGAATTAAAGTGCAGGTAAATTATTTTCCACTTTCAAGGAGTAGGATTTAGAGGTTGCCCCCTCCTCCCTAACTCGAGAGCAGTTGTGTGCATGCAGGCTACAATATGTGGTGAATGAGGAGAGGAGGTGCGTCAGTGAAGGCAAAACAGAGAACCAGTGAAATAAGATATAAGGAAAGGTTTTTTTTTATGCTGCTGCCAAAGGAGGTACATCATGTTAGCCCTCTCCATCCGTCTGTCTTGTCTGTTCGTCAGCTCATTTATTCCTTATGTAATGAGGGACAATCTATTCATATCTCATCAACTGCTGGTTGAACTTATTTCATTGTAATTTTGCACATGATTTTTAGGGCTCCTAAAGGTGTGCATCTCAGATGTATTAATAATAATAATAATAATAATACATTTTATTTATAACGCACTTTACATTTGGATCAAATCTCAATGTGCTACTTGGTAAAAGCAGATAAAAGCATCAATAAAAAACTATAATAATAATAGTATAAAAATATGAACAAAAAGGCAGCAATTTTAGTTAAAAGTTATAATTTCTGCTGAAAATTAAAGTTTTAAGTCCTTTTTTAAAAGTCTCAGTCGGCAGCAGAACAGAAGGCCACCTCACCCATGGTGCTGAGCTTAGTTCAAGGGAGGAGGAGTAGTTATTTCAGGTAGGGGGGTGCATTGCCATGGATTCACTGGTGAGTGAGGAGGGAGACCTTATATTCAATCCTTGTGGAGACGGGAAGCCAGTGAAGTGAATGAAGAACGGGGGTGATGTGTTCCTGGTTACGAACTCTCATCAGGATCCCTGCAGCACTGTTTTGAACATAATGTAGTTTTTGAAGACTTTTATCAGGGATCCCGATGAGAAGTGCGTTGCAGTTATCAAGTCTTGAGGAGACAAACGCGTGGGCCAGCTTTTCAGCATCACTTAACGTGAGTGAAGAATGGAGTTTGGAAATATTTCTGAGAGGCTGAAAGGAGATCTAGCAGATGTGTTGGATGTTGGATTCAAAAGTGCGTTGTGGGTCAAATCTTACGCCAACGTCGTTGACTGATGAAGAGAGGGGAATATCGTGACAGGAGAAGGTAATGCTGGTTTTGGTGGATGACTGGATCTGATGTGGGGTGCCAATTAAAATTGCTTTGGTTTTGGAGCTATTCAACTGGAGAAAGTTGTGTTTCATCTACACCTTTATCTCCTCCAGAGAGGTGCGGAGCGTTGACAGGGGAGATGATGATGACGATGAGGATGGAGAAGCTGCAGAGGAACATATGTCAGTTTCCATGTAGATTTGCGTGTCATCAGCGTAGCAATGGAATGAGAGTCCACATCGGCTGATGACGTGGTGTGATGTAGGCTGTGTAGGAGTATTCCATGATCAACAATGTTGAAGGCAGCAGACAAATCAAGGAAAATCAGAAGGGACGGTGAATCAGCATCTGCAGCCATCCGTAGGCCATTTGTGACTCTAAGCAGAGCTGTTTATGTGCTGTGGGGGGAGCGGAAACCAGACTGGAATTTTTCAAAGAGATTGTTGTATTTGAGGTAGTCCTGGAGGTGGGCATTGACAACTTTTTCAAGTACTTTGGAGAGGAATGGGAGTTTGGAAATGGGACTTTAATTTGCAAAAACTTCTGGATCGAGAGTAGGTTTTTTGAGGAGTGGTCTGATTATGGCGGCTTTTAGGGCAGATGGAACAAAGCCAGCCTGGGGGGATTGGTTTATTACAGTGGTGATCAGGGGACGTATGGAACACATGCTTGTTTTCACTAGGGCTATAGGAAAGGGGTCGAGGGCACAGGTGGAGGGTTTCATCGTCCTGATGATATCCTCAACCTCTTGCTGTTAGATTTCTGGGAAGCAATTTAGAAGCTGGGAGATCTCAAACTGTGAGTAAGCAGACTGGAGAGGTAGAGTGGAGGGATTAGAAAGGACAGAACAGATTGAGCCAATTTTCAATTTGAAGAAAGCCATGAAATTATTACAGTACTCTTAAGTAATTTCTGTAAGTGGGGTGAGTTTGTGATTTTAGAAGATGATTGATAGTGGAAAACTGCTGCTTAGAATTTCTAGGACTGGTTTTGATGCTGTTCGAGTAGAACAGTGACAGTGTCTCTCTAAGGGACTTTGAGTAGGCCTTTTGGTGTTCCCGAAAGGCTAGCTTGTGGACAGTGAAACCTGAAGCCTTGTAATGCCGCTCGAGGGCACGCCCCAGTTCCTTCATTGTTCGTAGCTCGCTGGTAAGTCAGGGGGCTGAGCGGGAGAAGGCGACTGTTCTATTTTTTACAGGGGTGTGATGATCAAGGATGCTACTCAGGGTGTTATTGTTGAAATCCAATGTATCATTGGCTGATACAAAGTTTCCAGAAAGAAGATGCTGGAGGTCCACTGTCATGATTTCTGGGTTGATGTTTTTGAAATTCAAACTAAAGTAGATTTGACTTTTTGTTTTAGTGAGGGGGGGACAGAAGTGACAATTCCATGAAAACAGCCTTGTGGTCGGACACACAAAGATCGTACACAAGACAATTGTAGAGGAGCAGAGTCAGTGATGACAAGATCCAGAATGTGCCCCATGGTTTGCGTGGGGACATCGCTAAATTGCCTTTAAAGATTAAAACAATAGTTGAAGAAACTCGGCTGCAAAACGACAGGAAGGGGAGTTGACATGGATGTTCATATCTCCAAGTACCATAATACTGGAAGAGGTTGTTCAAAATTTTATTTTAAATAATCAAATATAATTTATTTGTATTTATTTATTTATGATATTTGAAATAAATTTAGAATTTAAATTTAGTTTTAAATATGTTCAGCACATATGAACTTCAGTTTGCCCACATTGTAGAGTTTATGATCTATCCACAAAAGCACATATTTAATTTTTCCTGTAGTGTTAGCATTGGTGTCAGAAATATCTGCTTTTAATTGTTCAGAGTGGTAGTTTGCTGAAAGATATCTCTGCCCTACCCTGCTGGAAGATATGGCACCTCCTTATTAGTAATTACATCCGCCAAGGTATTTATGCTTTAAGCTTTGTTCGTCTGAATATTAGCAATATTATGGGAAAAACTAAAAAAGGCTTGAAAAGTACATTTTCTCATATCCAAGATGATTAAATTTTGTTCATTCAAAGTTAAGGAGCCCAGACCTCTTGCGGCCTGCATAGTCTAAAGACATTTTCAGATGATTTTTTTCTTCTTTGAGTGAACTGTGAACTGCTACTGCTTTTAAGTCTCCTGGTTGTTGGCCACATAAATAATCTGTTGTGAAAACATGACAAACTAGTCCTCCCTGTCCACCTCGCGTTCCTACAGATGTTCTATTCTCCTTCGTTTCTATCTCCACTGTTGTCACAGAAGCAGAGGAACAAAGACCCCCTAAAACCTCCATTACGTTTATATGATCATTTCAAAAGACCTGATATCATCATAATGTTTTCTCAACCATTGCGAGATAGGGCACTTTTAGTTTTTTTCGTAGTTGGCGGAGGTTTGCACCCTCTCTGTGCTTTATAGTTTTGATAAAGGGGGCGTCAAATACACTTTCCCATATTCTCTTTATACAAAACTGTCACTTACGGATTGGAGGAGAGAGACAGAGAAAGCATTCTAAATTGCTCAATACATTTTAAGCCTATTGTCGAACTTCACATTTTTTAGCTGTGGGCTACAAGTCCACTACCCAAGGATGAAGTGCTAAAAGGTCCTCAAAACAGTAAAAATGATCATAATCATAAAACACAACCAAACACTTCTAGAAGATAATAAGTTATGATTGAGAGGTGATGATATGTTGACCTAGTTGAAATTTAGGCAGTTAAACTTGCATATCATTCAATAGTGAACTACTATTGCAGAGGTATGCGCTTTCCGAATAACCTTCGTTACAATGGGGATCCATGCAGATATTCAGAGACAGCAGTAACAGCAACGAGGGTCACTTCGCCTTGTTTTTCATAGAATAGTGTTTCTAATCGATATGTATGTTGGACCAGTACTACTGAGTTTTCCAGTAGTTATACTCACTCTTAGAAAATACACACAAAATATTTAATATCACACATACAGTACAAGAGCAAAGTGTATTTGTTTCTGCATGTGTCTGTCTATGTGTGTTCATGCATGTATGTGTGTGTGTGTGTGTGTGTGTGTGTGTGTGTGTGTGTGTGTGTGTGTGTGTGTGTGTATTGGTAATGATACTCTATCCTGGTGACAGCAGCTACAGATTGTTCCATGGCAGACCTGTCATCATCACAGTCAAATTATTCTGATTGGCCGCTGATTTCCTGATGGCGTCTCTATATGTGTGTGAGGATGTGTCATTTGTGTTTTGTGTTGATTCATTGATGTGAATTGTGGTTGGACCCTTGCATGGAGGATTTGTGTGTGCGCATACATGTGTGTGTGTCTCTTTTGCTATTTGTTGATGGAAGCCCCATTTCATTATCTTTTGCGATTCCACCTGTCTCCACTGTGACTCTGTCTGTCTAATCACTTGATGTGATTTGTGTTGGTAAAACACCTACCTCTGATGAGGGCCTCCCCCCTGTTGTGTGTTTGTGTGTGTAAGTGAGTGAGCGGGTGTGTGTGAGTAGGTGTGGGTGTTTGATGCAGGCTTTCTCAGTGGCGTCCAAATCAACAATGTCAAGATCCTGCTGACCCATTATACAAAGATGAGACTTTTTGTCTGATTCTCTCTCTCTTCTCTTTTTTCCTCCTTCTCTCTCTCTCTCTCTCTCTCTCTCTCTCTCTCTCTCTCTCTCTCTCTCTTGCTCTCTCTCTCTCTCTCTCTCCAGGCCAAATACATGTTGGATTTTCTGGCAGTTTGTTGTAAAAGTTACGGTAAACTTAAGTGAGGTGACCTGAAGATATCAGGACAGTTTAAATATTTTACTGTTATATGTCGATAATTTTCTCTCTCTCTTTATGAGACACAAATACATAAACCAAACACATACAGAGTCATACCTAGTGCTAAAGTCAGACAACCACAGAATGAGAGGAAAAGGTCCATGAATCCATTCGGTTGGTCTATAATTCTAACAGGGAATACCACACAGGCCGGAAGAGGAAAATAGACGGTTAAAGAAATAATGAAGGAAAGTGGATTCAGGTGGATTCAGTAGCGGGTTCAAATCTGCTGATTTGAACCCGCTACCAAGTAAACACCGCTGACTCTTCTGTGCGGAGTTTGCCTGTTCTCCCTGCGTGGGTTCTGTCGGGGAAATCCGGCCTCCTCCCACAGCCCAAAAGCATGCTATCTAATCTAAGTGAATTGGTTACCCTGACCCTTAAATTGCCCAAAGGAGTTAATGTGAGTGTGAACGGTTGTCTGTCTCTCTGTGTAACAAATGAATGAATACCATTACATGTACATATGTGGAGAGGACGCTGGCGTCGTGTGTTCGCCGCTTCTACGTCCTGATGGAGAGGTTCCGCTTCTCTGTCCAGGACTATATTCTGTAAAGCGTCTTTGGGTATCTCGAAAAGCGCTATATAAGTATAAGGTATTATTATTATTATTAAGAGTGAGGCGCCAGAGTTCTCTATGAAATATGTGTGCCTAGAGAGAAGTTATTCTTGAAAATGCTTTCTGCACTTTGTTCTTCAAATCGTCTGTTAAGTATGAATTTCTTTAACCTATTTTGCATCAGTGGATTCAAAAGAGTTTAAAAGCTTATGAAGACAAATAGATAACATAGATGAAAGTAAGTGATTAAAAACACAACAAAACAAAGTGATAGGAAATGAGGCAGCTGTATCATTCCACTTTTATTTATTCTTGCTCGCAGTTTTTCCACCCTTACACGCTCACCTCACCCAGGAGACGTGTGTTGCCAATCTGTGCCAGGCGTTGAGACATTAGCACCATGCAATATTGAACAGGACTAAGTCAAGCTTTTAGCATCAGGCAGGTTTAGCTTTATATGTTTAGAGGCAAGCCTCCAGCAAGAACAATCTGATCATTTAACAAGCGAGAGCTTTCAGCGGCTTCGGATAGTATATGATGTTTGTGTTAGCAGCCGTCTGTCTGTTGATTTTAAGTGTGCCTAGTCTTTAAAGTGTGTGTATATATGTGTATGTGTGTGCATGTATATGTGTTTGTGTTTTTGTATAAAAGATATTTCTGTCCTTTTCAGATAATCAAATAATGATAAAGTGAGCTGAAAATTGAGAAATGGTGTAGAAAGTATATGTTGAATGAAATATTGAGAATTACAGTTATATTAGTCTCTTAGGGTTACAAGTGCTTCCTTGGTTTCCTGTATTGATTCTTCATTTTAAAACCCAACTATGACCTTTGACACAGAAAAAAAGGTGAAAGGTGGTACAGTGTTTGGGATTGAGCGCTAAGTTGTATGTTGTTGTTTCACAAACTCAGCAGTCTCTAACATATGTCTACATACAATCCTTCCTTCTCCTACAGGTCATAATGTAGTGTGCGAATGTGATCGACAAAAACCCACAGAAAACCATCACCACCAGCTAAAAGGAATGTACCACATTCAAAAAAGTAACAACAGAACTGGTACTGAAGCTTTTAATACCCATTCATTGATATTTCATAACTACTGTTTGTACTTCCCTGCAATGACTTACTACAAAATTTGCTGTTATAGTAACAATAAATAGGTTGAATCTCTTAAGTGTCAAATAAGAGTCTCATCACAGTGAACAAAGTGATACCATCAAATCTTGTTTTTTGTCCAACTAAGAGGTTGGAAGATTATTCATTTAATATCATAAATGGAAATGGATCCCCAACAACAACAACAAAATCATGCATATAAGAAGTTTCATGTGTGGAAAATGTTGCTGAAATATATCTGAAATGATTTATGGATTAAAATCAAAATATTTAGTGATTTGCTTGATCCAATTATCAATTAATAGATGAATGGCTGAATTTTTTTTCTTGGCTATAAGACCCATTAAGTACAGTTAAGTATCAGTCATCAGTGGCACTCCTATAATAAAGCCTTCTGAAAGATTATATGCACACTGGCTTACAGTCAAAAACCTTAAGCTTTATCTTTTAGTGTCAGAATATGTACAAGAAACTAATAAGAGAATGATATTTAAAAAAAACAGTAGCTGATGATGATAGGGAAACCATGATGGTGTGTGACAGTAAGTGGATGGAGTAGCCTGGCTGAATGAGCACAGTTGATATTAATCGTGCCTTGGACTGGGTAATTGAGACTGAACATGAGTGAAAGGTGAGAATGATAAAATGCTTCGAGCAGTTACTATGGCCTGAGTGTGCAAGGGGTAAGTCTTCTTGCTTTGGGGTAAACAATAACAAATGAAACATCAAGAAAATGGCCCAGACTAAATCTCTCAACTCTCTTGGGGATTTTGTTCAGTTTTAAGATCTATCACCTCCTGTTCTGCTCCTTCGGGTCGACTTTATACTGTCAATCTCTGTAGAGGAGAGCCTCCTTCACATGTTCAGTCTATTCTTATGGAATAGAGTGAACAACTCCATACGTTATTCTCCTATTAATGTAACATAGAAGAAACACAATCCAAAAATGGAATATTATAAAAATGGTAAAATAGAAACACCTAACAGATGAAATGAACCGACACTGGAGTATGCTTTACAAGCATTGTCGTTTAGGAAATATCTACCAAACGTAGTTCACCTTCTAGCCTTTTTACCCAGGGATTGTACAAAAGTGCCAAAATGTCGACCCTCATCTTTGATGTCTCTGTTTACACTGAACAGAAAAAGAGTATGACTTAAAATCCTGCTGAAGTTCCACGAGTAGTGCTTTCTGAAGAGTGGGTTGAGCATGCCAAAAAACTTGAATAACTTTCGCTGTTACATTACAATCTGCTTGGAAGTTAAGGAGCCCAGACCTCTTGCGGCCTGCCTACTCTAAAGACATTTTCAGATGATTTTTTTTTTTCTTCTTTGAGTGAACTGTGAACTGCTACTGCTTTTAAGTCTCCTGGTTGTTGGCCACATACATGATCTGTTGTGAAAACATGACAAACTAGTCCTCCCTGTCCACCTCGCGTTCCTACAGATGTTCTACAGAAGCAGAGGAACAAAGACCCCCTAAAACCTCAATTACGTTTATATAGAACACCGGACTGAATAAAGGTGCATCAGGCTTGTGTAAAAGGGGCTCTTCTCTCCTCCTTTTTTTACACTCCACAAGTTATTCATTACCTATCGCGGAATTATCTGCTGGAGCGGGCAGTTGTCTGTTTTTATCTTTTACTCACTCTACACCACACTCACACATATTCTCATCCGGGCATTCTGGATTCATAGGTAAACTACGCAAACCATCTGACCTCATGTTAATCCCCACCTGCTGACTTTTCTTTCAGCCTGCATCCGCGTTGCACATCATTTTTTCTAGCAAACATCAGCTCTTGAATAATTGCAGCGGGGAAGAAATTTTCAATGCATACGTGATGGGCTCTCTGAAGCATCTCTGTCTCTCTCTGAAATTCTAACCCTTCTTTTTAATCCTACCTTTTCTAACTGAAGAGCCTAATTTTAGGCACATACACACACACACCCACACACAAACACACACACACACTAAGGTAAAACCATTATTCTCATATTGAATGTGCTGTAAATTACAATCATGTACAACTAAATTGTCTCTTAGTGGCACAATCTTACTCATACCATGGCAGCCATAACATCAAAACCACTGACAGTTGAAGTCAGATTAACATGGATTATGTGTCTTGTTGCAATGGCATCTGTCAGTGGGTTAGCAGCAAGTCAACATCTTATCCTAAAAGTTGATGTAAAGGAGACAGGAAAGACCTGAGAAGCTCTGAGGGACTTTGACAAGGGCAAAATTATGATGGCTAGACGACTGGATCAGAGCATCTCTAAAACTGCTGGAAGTGTTTATGTTCCAAGTCAGCAGTGGTAAATACCTAACAAGGTGGTTTAAGGAGTCATGGACACCCAATGTTCATTGATGCATGTAGGAGGGGAAGGCTAGTCCTTGCTTCCCATCCCACAGAGGAGCTACTTTACTACAAATTGTTGAAAATGTTATTGCCGGTTCTAATAGAACATTATCAGAGCACGTAGTTCAACGCAGAGCTTCACACATCTAGGGCGTCACACATACAGTGAATTACATACATCCACAGGTCAATTGTTGTTTGTAACTCAACCTTAATCAAAAGAAGTGATCAAAACACTTGAGTTTTTCATGAGTATACCCATACATCTGTTGAATAGTGTGCTGTGTATGTACGCATTTGTGTCTGTGTTCCAATGTTTGCATACTGGATCACACATTATGTGGAGTGCTTTAACACCATCATGATTAGTGCAATTATGAGTTGTCAAGTGGGAGGAATCACATCCATTTCTAAAATGGCATAAACATTATAATTTTTACGCTAACACTCCAACAGACACAATAACAACAATGCATCCCAGAAAATATTTTTGTTGAGAGGCTGAGTGTTATCCTCACTTGAAAAACAATGAAGGCAAACCCTTCCACCGATACGCAGTTGCGTGCTTGGGACAAACTCACGTCTCAGTTTTATATCAGTAGCCAAAGCTTGCACATATTCACAAACGTACGCAGTCACCTTTCATTCCTGTTGCCTAACACCCCCCCTTCCCCTCCATATGTGCAATTATAATCAAAAGGTTTAGTCTGTATAATTTCTGTGGATTATGTGATTAGGAATCTATTGTGGTAGATTAATGTGTGAATGAGGTTAGCACATTATGAAATGGCTTTTGTCGGCATGTGCCCTCCCCAGTCTATTGTAATGCTCTGTATTTGTGTGTGTGGAAGTGACAGAGACAGGTGTAGGCCTCGGCGTTCTAATCTTTTAGACTGCGTATTATTGAAGATCATACGTCTCAATTTATATCCTCAATGTGTAGAGTGTAGGTTTTAACTCTCCTCTTCTCTCCTCTCCTCTCCTTTCCTTTCCTCTCCCATTTCCTGGTTGACGTAGATTCCACTCAGAGCCAGAGCTGTAGTTGGATATACAGTAGATGGAGCTCTAAAGAGAGGAGGAATGGCTGTGGCAGAGCCTGGAGCCAGCTGTCACAAATAGAACATTTAATAGTGTCCCTCTTTCTCTCTGTCTCTCTGGAGCTGGTCTGCTGTCGGCTCAGGTCATTCCAGATAGGACACTATCTTAGGATGATCTCACTGACAGCACCCACTTTAGACTAATCACTCCATTTAGACTGGAGTGGCCCTGAGGTGGGAGGCAGAGAGAGAGAAAGGGAGAAAGAGAGAGATGAAAAGAGAGACAGAAAAAGAGAGATGACAGCGATGAACAGTTACTAACCCGCAAGGGGGGGGGGATGAAGAAAGACCCAAGCATGGGCCACAAATTGTTGGGAGAGAAAGAAATGACAGACAGATAATGAACAAGAGAGAAGGAGGGATGGCAAGCAAGTTTATTTTAGGGCATGTCTGTGATGTTTATAAATAGATTGAATTTATTTAATCTAATAAATAATTTTATTTATTTAATTGAAGTGCTTTTATCTAACCTTAGGGTGTCTGAGTTAAATTCTGTCTGCATAAATATTTGTTTGAACATATTTACTTACTTTACTTTACATATATACATGGATAACCCCTAACATTAGAACCAATGACAGGTGAAGTGAATACAATTCTTTATGTCATTACAATAGCATCTGTCAGTGGGTGGGATATTTTATGCAGCAACATTTCTTCCCTCAAAGTTGGTGTGTTGGAAGTTTGAAAAATGGGCATTGATCTAATCTTTGGTCTAAGGAGGATAAACCTTAGACAGTGTCATGGGCGCCCATTGCCCGTTTAAGCACCAGGGGAGAAAAGGCTATATCGTGTTTTTCCGATTCCACATAACTTGTATTTATTATTTATGTACCAAAGCACAAACTGTGAAAAAATTGATACTGATTCTTATAGAAAGTGTCAGAACATACAGTTCATCACAGCTTGCTATATATAGGGATGTGCTCACAGTGCCCACTCTAGAATGGGTTCTGCCCTTGATGTTTATTTAACATTGGTACAAACCACCTATGTAAACTTTGTTGCAGCCCAAGTACACCCCCTCAGAGAAATTTTGGTCCTTTATGGATGTGACCTTTTTAAGCAAGATAATATATGGGCTGTAAACGGTCATCTACTGTATATTCCACCAAACATCAGCGTGTATTTCTTGTCATCTCTGTTAGCTGAAAGTAGTCAAGTCCCAAATTTCTGAAACACTGTTCCTATCCCCTTTTCTATGGACTAAAGGTTCTTGTGTTGTCTTCATTGACACATTTCCTGAGAGGTCATACATATTTTCTACTGATAAATGTTACTACTGATAAATATTTTGTTTGCAAAGAAACCTGCTGACTTTTTGTTTGCATATCACGCCCCTCTCACTCCAATCATAAAATAAGATATATTTATTGTTTGTATTTTTCTATATCTCTTTATCCTTGAAGTTCCTCCTCCAAGGATAAAGCAGCAGCCACAGTGGATGAAGCTGCTCATTCTAACAGCTAATTATTATGCAGGCTGTGAAAAGTGATGTAAGGCAAAACAAAAATTTTCCTTAATTCCAGACTATTATATCCCACTGAAAATCTAGCATACAAGAAACCTTAACTGAAATTTGTTGACCTTTGAATTTATCATTTCAATTACTGCATCAAAATTGTGAGTGATGTTAACATCATCAAGTGTTACTGCACAACATCAATAATGCTAGTGTTACTGCTTTCATTAAGAGTTTTTTTCAATGTAATATCAATGCCCCAATGCTTAATGTACCTGTAAAAATGTGTTTACTTTTTAAAATCAGTTTACAATATGAGACCACAGTGGACAAAAGTCCACTGTGGTCTCATATTGATCTATTCACTGAAGCTCAGTGTGTGGCTGTGCATGCAGGAGGCTTCTTTTTTAACTTTTTGCTACCTAATAATGAACAATACCTTTCAGTCTCATATGCCTGCCGTCTGCATTGTCTGCGGCCAGATAACCTCCACCTATCACTCCTCATCCTCCGCCTTTCCTCTCCCATTCTTCCGTCTCTCTCCCTCCAATAGGGACACGGGTGTCCCTATTTATCCACAGTGATGGAGTTGGTACGACCTGCCTGAGCCTTTCATAAATGTTTGCGTGCACACACACACACGCACACACACACACACACACACACACAGAAAGATAGACACACACAGACTCTGTCCGCCATCCATTTATCTGTATTCTGGGGCTCCAAATTGACCATTGACTGGACAGATGGACGAATGACCCAGGGTTTGTGACTATTCGCTCCCTCCCTCGTAAAAAATACGTCTCGACTTAATTGTTTCTTTGACTCAAATTTGATTCAGGATTAGAATGAACTTTTTTGCTAATTATTTTGACATACACATATTTATTCATAGTTTGAAAAGGCCGTCCTTTTTAAAAGGTTCCTTTCAATGTGTTCCACAAATGTGTCAATGTGGTCCATGATTTCCTTCACACCAGTGGATTATGATTTTTGCTGTAGACCAGACTGTTTTATTTTACAGTTCTAACTGTGGCCTGACCCTCATAGAGTGTCTTTCATTGAATGCAACCACCCCCGAATTGAGACACAGCCTTAAAATAATAGCTAGCTTAATAACAGTATAATAATTCAAATACAACTCATGAAGATGACTCTTGTTCAAAAGCCATAGTCATAACCAATTGCCTGGATGGACCTGCAGTTATGGCCAGCTGTCCAAGTTTGGCAGGTTGGTAGATCCGTGTTCATCATTTTAGATTTACTTTAGCAGTGGTTTTGACCAATATCTCCTCCGATTAAACAAAATACACTCACAATAATTCATGATGTTCACGTCAATATATGCTCAAGAAAAGGTTTAACACATTTCCAAACCGTCAGTGGCATGAGCAACTTCTTCTGCACCCATTGCAGAATAAGCTATGACACCATTATCAAACATCAGATGTGGTAGAATATTGATGAATGATTATGCACAATATTTTTGATTAACTTTGATCAATGACATCAGTGGATTATGGAATAATCATGACATTTCTTGCTGGAACAAACATACAGTTTCTATGCAAAGATTATTGGTAATATGTATTTGCTATTGTACAGTGCATAATAACCACACTGATTGTAGATCTATGAAGTAGAAAATGCAGCAACTCTGATATACCTGTGAGGTTTGGCTTCAATGTTAAATGCGACTGCTGAGCTCTTGTATCATACATAACTGTGGCTTTGTCAATGGTGTGCAGGCCAGATCCTTTCCATCTGAGGTTAATCCTACAGACAGAGAGGGATCCCAAACCTGAATATTACCACAGCTCAAATCTCCTCACAGTCAGACGCCACTTCTCACATCTCACATCTTCACGCAGAGGGGTTTGCATGTCCAGATAAGTGGAAAAGGTAAAGGGAGACAAACACAATCTGTGCAGCACACTGATGGCAAATGCACACTGCTATGCACAGTACATACCCCTATAAACATTTACACATGTACACAGATCTACTCAGAGAGAGAGAAACTCATATGGTATGAACACACAACCATGTGTATACACAAACGCACACGCACGTACACGCACGTACACACCCACACACACACACACACACACACAAACACACACACACACGCCAGACACACACTGGTAGTGGATCTCATCTGTGTGGTATCTGCTCTCCTCTCTCTGCAGTAGGCAGATAAGTGCCATAGTCAAACCAGCGAGAGAGAAACACTATACTAGAAAGGTCTTGTAGCAGCAGTCCGTACTCCCTGCAGTTACTCATACATGTGTGTTCCTGTAAAGTCAGGATCAGAATTGGATTTTAAAATTGACAGAAATCCTTCTTGCAGAAATGGTAGTGTATATAGTTTTAAATGATATCTGCCATTAAATCTGAGGACAAAATTAATCCTCATCTGTGAGTTTCATTCTTCCTTGTTTATACACTAATAGAAGGTTTAGAAAAAAAACATTTTACATTCAAATGATTGTGGTCAGTGAGTGCGATAAATTCATGTTGTTTGGACATCCCTTCACATATTGTGATCAATCTACATTTTTGTATTCTTGTCGATTCTTCTTTAGTATCTAACCCAAATCATAATCAAATTTCTGCACCCTTCTCTATATATATTCTCGCGGAAATGTTTCTTCTTATGCCCAAACCAATAAACGGTCCTTTGATAAAAGTCTTATGCGTGTAATAATGAGTCCTAGATCGCCATATTCGACCCCCAACTCACTTTTGAATCCCACATCAAACACATCTGCAAGATTTCCTTTTATCATCTCAGAAATATTTCCAAACTCCGTTCTTCACTCACCTTGAGTGATGCTGAAAAGCTGGTTCACGCGTTTGTCTCCTCCAGACTGGATTACTGTAACGCACTTCTCATCGGGATCCCTGATAAAAAGTCTTCAAAGACTTCAGTATGTTCAAAACAGTGCTGCAAGGATCCTGATGAGAGTTCGTAAACACAAACACATCCCCCCCATTCTTCATTCCCTTCATTGGCTTCCCATCTCCAAAAGGATTGATTATAAGATCTCTCTCCTCACTCACCAGTGCATCCATGGTAACGCACCCCCCTACCTGATAGAACTACTCACCCCACTGACCTCAACACGATCCCTCCGTTCTACCCACTCATACCGCCTCCTCCTTCCCCGGACTAAGCTCAGCACCATGGGTGAAGGGGCCTTCTGTTCTGCTCCCCCTCGTCTGTGGAATACCCTCCCTGACCATCCGAGGGCTCCACAGACGACTGACACATTTAAAAAAGGACTTAAAACGTTCCTTTTTAGCAGAACCTATAACTTTAATTAACATTGCTGCTTTTTGGTCATGCTTTTATATAGTTATTATTTTATTTTTTATTGATGCTTCTATCTGCTTTTACTTTGTAGCACTTTGAGATTTGATCCAAATGTAAGATGTGTTATAAATCAAATGTATTATTATTATTATTATTATATTCCTTCTCATTTGCCCCTCAGCTGTGCTCTGCATTTGTATCCATATCTCCCTTTAAGATTAGAATGAATGCGTGTTTACAGACTGTATAAGGGTTGAAAAGCTGATGCCGGGCTCCTTTATTTCTATTTTCTTGTTGTCTTATCTTTGTCTCCTACCTGGTAACACTCAGATTTAAAAAACATCTACATAGGCTGTTGTCATCTTTGGGTTTACTAGAAATTTAGTATCTTTTTTTCTTTAACCATTGGTTTGAAAAAGGCAGCACCAAATAGACTGATTGATATTACTGTGCTGCACATGCTAATTGAGGAGATAGAATTTTGAAAAGTCATTGTTAACAGAGCTAATTAGTTTATTTCAGTTAATTCACTTGAACTCATTTTAAGATTAGTCGGATTATGCATTGAATGCTTATAAAACTCTGAGGAAACCACTGCATTACTCCATAGAAGAACACAAACTCAAGATTGATATGGGACAAGTGAGGAGTGGGGTTAAGTATTTGGCCATTCTACTGATTTTTAGGAGGATGCAAAGAGGCTTTCTTCTGAAACAACAGCATCATGTGTGAATATTTTGAGCTCACTGATCGATAGCCCTAGACACTGCCGCATAACTCTTTGTGAAATAGAAAATAGCAGCAGTTTTTCTCCTAGAAAATACAGCAACATCATCCCGGGGTTTTTCTTCCGTCTTTGGCTGTTTTTTTTTCTTTCTCTCACCCTCCTCAATTTTTTCTGCTGAAGGTCCAACAAACACGCTCCCTTTGACTGTCACTGCGCTGTGTGTATGTGTGCTTCCCTCGGGGGTCTTAGTGTATGTCCATCTCTGTGCTTTCTACCATGCAGAATAAAAGCCTTTCAGCTGTGACTGCTGCCAAATCAACCCCTGCCACACCACTGCAACTCCACTTCAGCACCAGTTAACTATCACACTGCTGTCATTAGAAGCAGTGTGTCTGTGTGTGAGTCAGGGAAAGAGAGAGAGTCTGACAGAGCCTCTGAGTTGTAGAGGATGATAGAGAAAGGAATAACAGACCCAACAATCTGTATCACGGGATTCAGATGACTGCGCATCAGTGATATGTTTCTGATCAGGTACACTGGTGTAGTGTTTTCTTTCTAAAATTGTACATGTATGTGAGGCTCATTGAAAGTGTAAGACTGGGTTTTTAATAGGCAAGGCTCACGTAACCAGATTGAAGCGACCCAATTCCAATTGTTCTTGCCTTAATGTGGCATTAATCGGATTTTTTTCAAGTCTGCAGGAACTCAAATTTCCAATATCAGATTTGAGTCAATTCGTTCCCTGATTGGATACAAATCCAATATGCATCTATGTGAAATGAACTCAGGTGTTTGGTTTGACTATCATCAGTTGTCTCACAAAAACAATGGTGGTTGTTGGTGATGGAGATGACTCATGTAAAAACCTTTCATTGTGCGCCTGCCTGCTATTTTGGAGAGTTTACACAAGAGCTTGATACTGGTCTCTTGTAATTACTGTATGAATGACAACCCTTAAGGTAATCAAATCTGAAAATGAGACTCATAATGTGAACTTAGATATCAGCCACCATTCAGACAGCATCTTGCTAAGTTACTGTATATGTGTGTGTGTGTATATATATATATATATATATATATATATATATATATAAATAAAAATTTCGAAATGTACTGTAAATTTTATTTTTATGTTTTTGTGTGTGGATGTGTGCTTGGATTTATATATGCAGTTTGGGATCGATATATACATATAAAATAAAAAATAGAATTTTAGAGTTGTAAGTTATATTTGGACTTTGGAGCCTTTCATTGCGGTTAGTTTTTCCCATAATGCTAATGCACATATGGACACCCCTAAGAATCCTCATAGCTAAAAGAGTATCTACCATAATTTATCTCCCACATAATGAAGCTTTAGCGAGTCAGGGATAGGTTAATTAGGATTTAAGTGATGGCATTAAGCTTGATTGTCCTTAAGTTGTGGTCTTGTTTTTTTCTCATTTAACAAGAACAGGTTTCAGATGTGACTGTTCAGTAAAATCCCATCTTCGAGGTTACGCGGACACTTCTTCCTGTTATGTGTTGGGGGTTCATGTTACAGCCTCCTCAAAGCATTCAACCGGAAGGGTTAATTGTGCAATACATTCTCTAACCGTTACGTTAGTAACTTGGAGGCAAAATATGCATTTCCCAGTGTTAACGGGGCATTTACACTGTTGACCTCTCCGTCTAACCAGCTCATAATCCAGGTTGCTTGCTTGTTGACAATTGCATATCAGAGGCCTAAGTAGCTTTACACAGTTAAGTCGTTTAGCAGATCAGACAGCCCTACTACATGTCCCACACAAGCCATGTGTAGGATAAGACTGGTCTCACATACAAAGCTGGACTAAAATCCCAATTCTTGGTAACTGAGACATTAAAAATCAGTTTTTTTCTTTATTTATTCTGCTTTCCTTTTTAATCCTCATCTCCACCCTTCGGTTTCTTTGGTCTCGCCTTTTCTATTCAATATGCATGGCTGACAAATTTATAGTGCTTTCGCAGTATGATACAGGATTTGTCAGGTCTCTGTTTGTTGATCAGGAATCCTCCTCAAGCCAAAACCATGACAAAAAATCTTGGGGGCGAGGAATCCAGAGCAAGAACACAGAGGTTAAAAAACTGGCAAAGAGGAGGCTGTGATGAAGGTTGACATGTAAACCGAGGAGAGAACAAGGGAGGAGGGGTTTCAGCAGCAGAGGTGAGGGGTCAGATGTAATCAGCACCTTTGTAATTCTTCTCAGCAAGTCAATTCTCTGTTTGTTTGTTTTTAATATTCGCTTCCCAAACCAGGCTGTATGTGTGTGTTTGTTAGAGTTGCAGGAATGAGGAGAGGAGAGGGTGGCTATCAGATTGCTCGTGAAGTGTGGTTAACCTCCTTGCAGCTCACGTTTTGCACCCTCCATTATTTTTGGGGGGAGACAACACTGGAGAAAATTGTTGCATATTTATCTTTATGCATGGGAGTATGTATTTATTTGGTGGGGTTAAGAGGATGCATTTGGTACAAAAATCTCCACACCTCTTTTCTCTTTCTTTTCTGGCCCTCAAAAACTTGCCTGTGCTGTCAATCATGCTTGTTGCTATGGTGATGAAGAGGATTACATTAACATGGAAATAACACATTACGTTTGTTTGGGTTTGTATGTTTGCCATATTTTGTGGGTATGGCTTGTGCATAGTGTCTGTGAGTCTGAGTTAACATTGTTGTGTGGGTGTGTTTTTGTGTGTGGATGTGTGTTTGGATGTGTACAGGCAGTTTGGGATTGACCTCTCTCTCTCTCTCTCTGTGTCTCTGTCTGTCTCTGTCTGTCTCTGTCTGTCATAAGCACATACAGCTGTCATTAAAACACATCTGACCTCATACCTGACATTTGACCCTTATGCTCGCATGCAGCTGAAATGGCACTAACCAGCGCGTTCTCTCTGGAGGCACAGCTGGCTCTGTGAATGTGCAAGTACGTTTTTTTTGGTATGTTTGTTTGTGTCGAACACTTGCAGAGTCTTGTTGAGGAAACAACAGGGTTGATAATTGGACATGTCCATCGAACTCACGCAAACAAGCGCTGCCTCCCTTCCTACCGAGGGACTATAAATATGTAAATGACAACAAGACTGCTCTCCTCCTTTTCCTCAACCTCGTCTGTCCCCACTATTCCATCACTCATCAATTTGTCCACATTGCAATCAGCATGAGAAGGAGAACAGGTTGTTTCCTTTAGTTAGTCCTGGCGGGGATATTGGCTGAATATAAAGGCAGGGTGGCTCTGCATGGTCGTTAGCATGTCTGCCAGGGGATCGCACATATTAGGATAGACAGGAATGAGGGGGGCCACTTATTGTCTGTTGTTACAATGGGCACCTACAGTTCATGACAATGCAAAAGCATTTTTACGATTTAAAATCGTTTGTGATCCTTATTTGTCACAAATTATTGTACATGGAAATCAAAATTTATCCTCATGATCTTGATTTTGCTGAAGTTAAAATAGAATAGAAAGCTTTTCTTTTCATTATACATTACCTGTTTTTTCTAAAAAAAAAAAAAAAATCAGGATGGCAGGTTTGAAGAAAAAAAAAAACTTCCAAAAACAAAATTTTATTCTGCTTTATTTTATTTTATTTTATTTTATGGTGGGACAGCAAACATCTCCTCACACATGACCTCCTTACATCCACATTTGTCCTCTTATCCAGTGTCAGTTTACGGCGGGAGCAGTCGCAGCAACTCAATCATTTTAAATCTTTGAGCATGGTGTTGACAGAAATGGAGTGACAGTCAGCCAATCAGTACTGTTGCAAGCCATTCAGTTAGTAAATAAGGTAGTTAGTCAAACAGCATTTCAGTCAATCTAGAGTCACTCATGTATCTTCCTGCTCCTCAATAATAGGCAGTATTAGACTAAGTAGTGTTGACTTTCTTGCTAGTAGCAGCGTTGCATTTACAAAGAAACACCTCCATCAGTATCTATACAACATCAGTAATTGTGGTGTCTGGGAGGCCACAGAAAGGTAATTTGTGCAAAAGAAAACGACTTCTTGTGGAAAAATTGAAGATGGTGCGTTGAAATAGAGAAAGCATGCGCAAATAAAAGAAGCAAAAAATACATGGTGATTCACGCAAGAGTCCAAATAACAGAGAATTGGCCACAGACACCTGACTGTGTTATTATATCACCATCAACAACAGCGTGCTTCTCTGCCAGGGGGGAGGATGGGGAGCCGCCGAAAAGAAAGAAAACAAAAAATAAAATGAGTGAAGATCTCCCCAACACAAACAACACCCCCCACACAAGCAAGCTTTCTTTTGGGTCAAGCAGCAAACGCAAGGCTATCAATTCTGTCTCATGGTTTTTTTTTAAACGGCACCATTGTTCAGCTCTCATTATTGTTGTTTTGTTTGTCAGGGTACTTGCACGGTCAGGCGAAGGAGGTGGTATCGAGAAGAAGAAGGGACAATTTGATGGATGTTTGTTGATATCTAGACCACTAGGGCTCTGATTGCCTAACATTAAACCAGCAATAACAGACCAATCATCCCACTTACACCTCCACACGCCAAGCAGCCAAAATTGGATCAAACTGACTTTTTCTATCTATCACCTTCTCACTCATGGTCTCTGTCTCTCTGTCTCTCTCCCTCTCCTTAAGTCGATTCTTTGCTCTTTTCTCCTCCATTATTAGCTGATATTGATCCAGGTTGGTCAATTGTCAGCTCCTCTCATCCGCACCGTATTGACGGCATAATCAGCGAGAGAGGAATGGAGGGAAAGACAGAGAGAAGGAGGGAGGGAGGAAGGGAGGGAGAGGATGATAGGCAGATTAGATTTTCTGTCAGTGGGTAAATTATTGGATGCTAGCTTGTTGACCCACAAAGCTACTCACAACTCCTGGACACACACAAACTCAAACATGTAAGATCCATTCATGGAATTTAAGTACATTTTTGAGTGAACGTATACAAAATACATTAAGAAATGTTTGAAACCTGTTTTATTTAAATCCTTCGACTGTAAAGTGGCACATTAAGCCACATAAAGCACCAATGGTTAATGGTCCATTTTAATGCAAAGTTGACAGCTAACATAAAAACACACTGGTAAGAACAATGCAATGTAATGCCACCAAAGATTGTGTGTGCATTTTGACCAAAAACGCAATGATATCCTGGTCAGCTTACAGATGAGATGACCCCTGAGATGAGATGTGTTAAACAACATTTACAGTAATTGTACATTACTTTCTCTGTATCATCAGTAAAGTCATTGACAGAGGAATACATAGGAAAAGAAGCACCTTTTTTTTTTTTTTATAAGACATCACATGTTGATCCGAATACCCCTCTCTCATAATGTGTTAGTAATAATTGTAGTAGGTACTATACCATAGTCATACAGAGTCATACATTGATGTGATGTGGGAAAAGGCCATGTGATAGGAATTTCAATGATGTATAATATGCTTATTCTTTGGAATTTTAATTTATTTCTATTATGTCAGTACATCAGATTTTTTTTTGTGGCATTTCTGAGGAAGCCAAAAGGCACTCTGGTGGAATAGGTAGACCTAACTTATGCTTCAGGGACACTGACCTAGTAACCGTTTTTTAATCATTTCCCATGCTGTTGCTGATTTAGTAGGATTTTGGTATTAGGTTTATTAGGAGATATGAGTCAGTTTTGTCTGTTGTGATGTCTACATTGTTGATCAAAGGCCCAACCTTTTGTTTAAAAACCTTCTTAAATTTCGTTATTCCTGACCAGTGCAGTTAACATGGTGATGCCTATATTCAGCCTTGCATCAAAAGTAGGTTTGGTGACTTGGATTCAAGGGTTAAACCATCATGTGGGATTTGAAAGTGTCACACACTTGTGTGGGTATGTGGTTGTATTATAATGTGAAAGTTAATCTCATTTGATAAGTGGAATCTCTCGTCACATATGCCACTTGTGTTGCGACTATGCCATGCCCCACTGGAGCCTCCCCTGGCTGCCCTGCCTCACTGCCCAGCTTCGGGGCTCCGTCTCTGGGGAGAGAAGCAGCTGGCATGGCCCCTGTCTTGCTGGAGGGCTGGCACCCATTTCATATTCTCTCCAACACTGGGCAACACACATACACATACACACACATACGCACACAATGACACACGGCTTCTTCTGCACATTAAGTTTTAATCAGGCACTTAGCTGGGCATCTGTTACGGCTCTGTCCGCGCAGCGCTTAAAGGACCTGTCGCCGCAGGTTACAAGCCTTACAGATCTGCTGACTGATAGAACCCTGGCCCACTTAGCTGCTGATGTCCCAGCTGTATCTGTCTCACCACACAGTTGACCCTGAAATCATAGAATGTCTGTGGCATTCACTCAATGGCATTTCTACTCAGTGATTACTCTGAGGAGAATAGAAAACAATTGAAACATGAGATGCTGTAAATAGAAGTTGTCGACCATAGTTGAAGTACGATAACTTACCAATTTTACAAATAGTGATGCGTTAACTGAGGTGTGTGCATACAGTACCCAGCATTGTCTTCACAGATCTGATCTGCCTGTAAATTGCATTAATGGTGGATGATTTTGCCGCAGTGAACACAAACACGCCGATGGTGGAACATGCGGGCACGCAAGGTAATGAGCAATCAATGAGTCACAGACCTGTAATAAAGTTTTTTACCTTTGTAAGGAACACTGCACCCACACTCTCCCCCTTATTATTTTCGTCAGACCAAATGACAAATAATGTTCCTGTGAATTTCGTTGACGTACATGTATATGTTTAAACAAACAGAACCTGTGCAAGGTTAACCATAAGTAGTAGGTTGTGGATAGGTCTCAAACTACAAATTTACTTGTAAAGCTTTGCCGTCATTTATACTAGTCAATTTGGGCAAAACAAGTCAGACAATAGCAAAACCCCTACCTCATTGAGGGAACTAAATTATTGGGTGCAACACTATGAATGTAACAAAAAGAATATTAGTTATTTTATGTGTGTGTGTATGGTGTGCATTTGTACAGTCCAGCAAATAGAGCCCACAATAACTGCTTCACAAAAAAGGTGCTCTGCACCTGTTTGACTCTGCCAGCTCATGCACATTGTTCTCAGACAGGTATTTACTGTTTTTATCTCTATCTCACTCTTTCTCTCACACACTGACAGACCTTCCCATGGGTTTTAAGTTGACAGGGATTTTTACACTGTTCTAGAATGGGTTGGACATTTACCTATGTTTTTCAGAAAAGTGAATTTGGCAACTTACTAGCAGTTCTTTCTTCCCTTCATATTGGATTACCTGCTGTCTCTACTGGCTACTTGTCTTTTCTCTGTATGTGCAAGGATCAGCTTCACACTACTTGTGCAACAATAAACTACACACCGACTTTTTACAGATGTTTTTTTTTGCTTGAGGGACTATGCCAGCTGACACCAAGCATGTGAACACACCTACTTTCAATGAATTGTTTGAATTCACTGTTTGCGAAATAAAGTTGTGTTGAAAGTCAAAATCTCTCTCTCTCTCTCTCTCTCTCTCTCTCTCTCTCTCTCTCTCTCTCTCTCTCTGTCTCTCTCTCTCTCTCTCTCTCTGTTTCCCCAGTTCAGTGGCCCACCACATTGCTTATCTTCTAGTCACTGTACACACATGCGTGCACACTGCTTCTTTCCTCTGTCAACCTCTCTGTTCTGCGTGATTGACTTAATAGCTCCAAGTGAGTGGATTTCAGCAGCCCACCTTTGTGTGTTTATACACACTTGTCATGCTTACAATGGTCATATGATGATTAGAAATGTTCCTTCTCTTGATATCTTCCAGGAAGGTGGGAGGCAAGAAAGAAAACAGGCAAGGAGCCTGTTGATGCTCTTCCAGACTCGGTCTTGCTTTCATTTTTTCTTTCTTTATGTCTTTCTTTCTTCTGCAAATCTTTCTGAGCCTAACAACCTTCAGATTAAATCTGCCCATTCTTTCCTTCATATTTAGTTACGTGAACACCTCCAGGCCCTATCTGGACGTAATTCAGTGACCTGCACATGCACTGCCCTTTAGTCTGGGATTTTATGGAACTGTCATTGTTGTGTCTGATGCATCTATATCATGGCCGGGTCGGATTTGAACATAAAGAACGGAAAGCCCACCGGGCTTGAACCAGGCTCAATCAATAGTTTCTCGGGTCTGGACAGATTTTCAGAAATTTTGTTCGGGTTCAAGATGGGCTCTGTGACGTCAGTGATACCCAAAGTCGAGCTCGGTCATGAAAGCCAATTCAACATGATGCTTTAAGACATTTCCATTGTGAAAACCAGCTTATCAGTAAAATAAAAGTAATGTATCTACTTTCTGTTTCTGTAACTTTGTAACTTTTCAGTATTGGATGTGTTTTTTTGGTGACATTTACGTAGCTGTGTGTATCTAGACTTTAATTGTTATGTAGTACAATTACTACATTGTGTTTAGTTCTTCCTTAAACCACGAAGGACTAAAAGAAAAACTTGTCTTCAATAACATTTTAAATTTACAAAAACCGAAAACCATTAAGGGAAACCGATAATACGGAGGGATTTGATTTAGTTCTGGATGTAGAGTCTAACGAAGCAGTTCGTCAATGTTAAGATTCCAGTTTGAGTATACTGCTGATGACAGTTTATAATGTTTCTGTTTGATTGGTAAAAAAAGCTATTTGACGTTGAGTTAACTCAACAGACCCTTTTACAGTGGTTTACTCCGACATGAGTAATCAGGGTAAATAGACGAGAGCCACAATCATGGTAACATCCACTGTGTGAAAGTGTGAAAACTCTGTGCTTCAGCTAGTGTTAACTTCGTTGGACACAGTCGGATTCGGACATGAAACAGAAGGTCGGCTGCTTTCTGGCCGGGCTCAGTCAATAGTCTCCCAGACTTGGTCAGGCTTGCAAATAAATCTGCACCCGCTCCAGAGCGCTGTGGAGCTGCGGGAATTGACCCTTTAGAGCCTGCACATATCTAGCTGTGTTACACAGAGACAACGCATGGCGCTCTATTTTTTATCATGTATATAACGGAGTATATGATGAACTAAATGTTAAGATTGCGGAGGGAATCGCAATCTATATTAGAAGCAAAAAATCAGCGATTCTCATTTTAGCCAGAATCGCCCAGCCCTACTTGGTACTGTAATTTTCTTCTTCTCTGCTCTTCCCTTTTTGTCTCTATTGTTGAGCAAGAGGCTGGCCTTGCAGCTGCCACTGGCCCACAGCATATATCTACAATGAAGCAATAATCACAGGCCAGAGATTGAGAACTGTTTATTTTTTGTCAATATGTCCTCCACGACCCTAGGGCCACAATGGACACAAACACACGCACATGCGCACCCACACACAAACACAAAACAAACAAACATGCAGGAACAGAAATGAATATATGATATCTAGCATTTCACAAATCACAATTCTGCTTCTTTCTCTCAGCAGTATAACACTTAATCTCAATGTTGCTCTGTTTTGAGTGATACGGGGCAGCACCAATGCATTTTTATTCTCTATCTCATATTACTTTTTTATTCAAGGCCGCGTGTATCTTTTAGTGTGTGAGTTTTCAAATTTAGACTGCTTATGTATAGAGCCATGTGCATGTCTGTGTGTAGACATTAAGCTGCTGCCTTCAATCAGAGTAAATCATTTCACCAGCTAAATAGCGTCATCTGTATTAGGCATGTTGCGATATACCGGTTTTGAGATAATTGCCGCCATTGAAATATGAAAATATGAATATAATGTAAATAATCCAACCAAGATATTATAGTATTTAACAACGGCATTTTTAAATGAAAAAAGCTTTGTAACACTCGTTTCTCGGTCATGTTTCTCTGTCTCCCTCGCTCCCTACATAGTCACAATGTAAACAACCGAGCGCACATGGTGTGTGATGCCAGGTGTGTGTTGCCATAGACCCTTGCCCAAAGGTTTGTACAGACCCAACAGCTCCTAGTGTCTTGTGTCTTTTAAGAAGTTGTCAGACTCGGTGAAGGGAAATGCAGCGGCTGAAATACTTTTTCCCCCAGCTAAAAAATGTTTGGCTACAGTCGTTGGTAAAGGAGGTAATACCACAAATCTTACTATTCACCTTTGCATTCACCATCCTGATAATTTTGCTACCGTAGAGAGAGTAAGTTGTAACGGTAGCATTGAGCATGCTGAGATATGAGTAGGCCTACAATGTTTAGCATAGCTTAGATAATAAATGACAAGCTGTTAGCTAACTGGCTAATGTGTATGCTAATGTTTGCTAATGCTAAGGGACAAACTTTAAAACACATTTGTCAAACTCAAGGCCCGCGGGCCACAAACGGTTATATCCAGTCCTCAAGACAATATCTAATTGTGATAATAACTTGACGGCTAGCAAACAGGGCAAACATCAGGGATACTAAAAGTCCCAGAATGCACTGCGATAGCCGGCAAAACAGCCAAGAGCGTCAGCGCAGGCAAGCTCCCTACTCCTCTGTTGTTAGATATCAGCCTTTATCCAGTCATTGTTATAAACGTAAGGCACATCCAAAGCCTGGGAGAGAATATGGAAAAGAAAAAACAGATAAAACGCTAATTAATAAACTTTAAGTAAGTCGCACACGCAGGTAAGTAAATAGAACACAGGTTTTAATTAACTGGCAAGGTGTGTTCACGTCCTCCAGTTGTCAACTTGTTTCAGCGCTGCTGCGCTAAAAACAAGAAAACACATTATGTTGCTTACATTTAATGTGAAATGCACCTCTAGACGATCAAAGGTAATTTAAAGTTCACTTTTTGTTGATATTGTTTATCAAAAACTATTTATTTAAAACGGATTGATTTGAGATGTAACTTGTTGTTGCCTGTGAATAAAAACTTTTCATTGGAAATGATTCCTCAAAACACTGCTGATAGAGAGGGAGACATTATGATGATCTAACCATAGAAATAAACAATACATACAAAATTAAATAACGGCCATGAGAAACATAATATTTGATCCCAACATGTTTAAAAATTATTGTAGATACTTTCAAAGTTGTACACTCTCTTAATTTGAATTTCAACAGTAATCAATCAATCAAGAAACACTCTTCATTCACAATCCACAATACCTGCCCCGACTGATTGACCACATTATCCCAAACTCTACTAGTAAACTTGGGGTATCAGCTGATTTTGTTGGGTGGTGATGGGTGACTACTTTGATAAATTGTGTGTACTTGTGTACAGTATAAGAGAGAGGGTGAGGCTACAGAAGAAATGAAGAGAGCATAGCCCACCTACTCACCCATGTACTCCGACTGTATGTGTGTGTTCATTTAAAGCCTCTATTGATCATCCATCATCTATATCCAACCGATAAAGCCTCAACCTAAAGACACCATTAAGCTTTAATTTCAGAACCAATTTCAGAACCACCTGCCTATAGCTTTGCAATGTACTCTGCTTTCTGACACCTTTCTATCAGACCCAGCATGAACTTTTTCAGCAATTTTGCTAGTAGCTCTTGGGTGGGATCGCACAACACTTTCTAGCATTCGCTCCTCACACACACTGATGAGCTGAACATGGATCATGCAAAGACCTATGTTGTTGGTTTCCTAGTTGAAGTAGTAATATTTTTCTGCACATCGTATTCAGGGAAACAAAGTATTTGTAATATTCTGTCACTCTTTCTCTGGTTGTTGAGTAGAAATGGAGATTGTGTACTCCCTTGTCATCTATAATAACTAGGAATACACTTTCGTCCCTAACAGCAAGAAATAACCGAGAAAAAACAGTATTTTTCTTAAAAGAATGAGTAAAATATGAACTAATTTAGTAAAATATGATATGCAAGATAGATCTCCTCAAGTCAATTCAAATGCACTAAATTTGAACTAAAATGGACTAACAGGTAGGAATTCCTATAAAAACTGTGTTTTTCATAAAAAAAAAGAAGCTTCCCCTAGTAAGGAAAATATTAATTTTTAAAGTAGAATATTATATATTCAAGATTGATCTTGATATAGTACATTAGTATGCACCAAATTTGGACGAAATCGAACCAACGGCTGCATGGCCCAAAAATGTCTGGAGATAAAGTTCCCCCTATTGTCATAGATCTACAACCAACCTGTTCAAAAAACGAAACAGTTCTTATGCGAGATACGGTCTATGTGGGTATAAATTTGAAAATAATCCATATAACAGTTTTTGAGTTATCCCGTGAATATGAAGGATCTGCGACAGCAGATGACATAATATTCCTGACTTTTTGGGGATATAATAGAACTTTTTTTTTTTTTATCACACAGTCATACAAAATACAGCATTGTGAAATTAATTAATTGCATTTGATCCATCCCTGATCCCCGAAGCAGTAGAGTCTAGGGGCCTTTTTCAAGGACTCCATGGCATATAGTGTCAAGATCAGGGATCAAGCCCGCAATCTTTCGATTGTGGGATGATCACTCATCCAACAAAACTAAAACCAAGCATATGTATGATCATCAGAAAGTCGGTCAACAGGGAGGGAGCACACTGTTTCACTTCAATGTATTGTCTTGATCATTGGCCTAGTTACAATAGTTTTGCAAATTTAAATTGACCATAAGGATGATCAACTGGTTGTTGCTGACACAATCGCATGTGGGCCACCATGCCAGCAAATATTTTGGTGGAATATGGGAAAAAAAGAAATACTATAAATATTTCTTGTTGTTTTTTTTCTGACAGGCTCATCTGTATTTATTTTCAGTTCAGAGTTGAACATTTAGCTCCATATAACACACAAACACAAATCATATGCGGAAAAAGATGGGGTCTGTGGTGCAATCAGTAGTGGACCGTGGTGCCAGCTTATTTTTCTTTATGACTTGCAAGAATGCACCTTTTGTCACCTTACACAATGGACACCACCTGAAGAGGCCATAGAAAACTTTAATGTTTACCCGTAGGATTCTGCAGATTGATTGTATTTATTTACATTTTCATTATTAGAATTACATTCCAGTGACTGTGTATCTACCTCTTTGACTTTACCGTTTCGTTTCTGAACTGAAAAACTTCCAACAAGTTACCTTTGGTTGCTTCCCATTGCCCCAGTCAATGCCTTCCCTGCCTGGACATTTGAAAAAAGAGGTGGTTGGAAGGAGGAAATGACCCATACTTAACCACACAACATGTTGGCTGTGCTCAAACCGTGAATGTAGTATGAACAGGATAGTTGAATAGAACATCATGGCCTCCAGCCCCTAAGGAGCCAAAGATCTGCCTATGGTCTTTATGGAAATGGAGGACACAAAGTGTCTTTGTGCCATGTTCTATATAATGAACTCCTATAAAATAATATATTGCTCCAATGCTTTATATCTACCTACCAGTCTGCCTATGGATTGTATATATTTAATTTTCCATTACGGTCTTCTGGTCAATAAATAAAATTATCATGTTCTTTCCCATCAAAGTTCTTATGTAAGGGGAGATTTTGAAGAAACAACCATGTAAAGTTATGGAAAGAAAGAGGCACAGAAAGATAGGGGAAGAGATGTAGTCAGATAGGGCTAAGTGGAATTTAGCTGCCCCCAGGTGTGCTCCGTTGGTGTTCAGGGGTGCTCTTTGTCCAGAGCTTTCACAGTGATTAGAGCATTTGAGTTGACAATTCACTTAAGACCCCTTTTCTTTCTCTCTCTACATCTCACTCTTGCAGTTCCAGAACCCCTTGTCCCTCTAACCTCTATCCCCTTGCTCTCACATACTCTCAGGGTATTTTACCCGTTCTTCTAATGCAGTTAAGCTCAGCTGGAAGCCTTTTCTGATAATATCACTTAATTTCGCATGTGGCAGTCAAGGTAACAGTGATGTGAGAGAAAGAGAAAGAAACAGAGAACAGTGACCCACGATGATGGCTGGTGGGAGGTAGTAGAGTAGAAGAAAAGGGTTAGGAAATGAGGGACAGGGATTGGTAAAACCCACTACACTGCTGCAGCTCATTGGGCCCTAGCGTGATAATGATACTTATTGCAGAATAACAGCCGTCTCCTCATTATGCACCAAGACATTGTATGTATATATATATATATACACACTTATATATATACACTTAATCTATACAGCAAGCTGACGTTATAGCAACTGAAGAACCAATGTAAAAGAAATTTATTGTTTTATGGTGAAACCCCCCCCCAAAATCTCTCAAATGACCACATCAAACCATCAGAAAAAAAGGAAAACCAAATTTAAGACTACTAAACACTATCTAAATAAAAAATACAGTAAAAAAATCATGAAACTAATTTAAGTATGGTGCCAAATGTTTTTTGTTGTCATTGGCCAAAGGGGGAGGCGGGGGGCTTATTGATAGGAAGAGGCAAACGGACTTCGGACTAGTAACTATAAGGGCATTACCGGTCATAGCAGGATCATTACCGGGTACAGGACCTTATCTTTCTTTAAATTAATTAATCTGTAAAGGAGGTTCTAATATCAAATATATTGCCATTGGACTGTGTATTTCAGTGATTAAATTTCATGGGAAGCAGCAAATAATCACAATTTTATTTGTTATACACACCGACTCAATATTTAGTAGATTGTCAATCAATCCACTAATCTACGATTAGTAGATTGATTGACAACAAAATCTGCAGTTTAAATACGAATGAAAATCATAATTAGCTTGAGACCTTGATATTAGTGCATAATAGTCACCTCTTATGTAATTTGTTGCCCTGTCTATTCCTTTCACCGCAGCATACAGTATATTAATACAGAGTTATTTAAAATTCAAACTTTCAGCGAAATAGCAGAAAAGCAGAGATATTGAATGGAAACATCCAAAAATAATCCTTTCCCTCTTTCTTTTAATTTTTTTCGATAACTACCCATTCTCCTTAAATCCATTAGAAAGTGACCGAAAAACCAAGAGCAGAGCTGAGAGGGGGTGGTAACAGAAAAAATCTCAGGAAGGAGATGACAAAGGGATGAGCGAAGGAAAGAGAAAAGGATGGGAGGAAGGAGGATAGGGTGACATTGCTGCTGGGTTAGTTCTCCAAAACGGAGTGCTAAAATCTCTTCAGCTCCGATAAAGCTCTGGACACTGCCAGGTTGCCCCGGGATATCTATCCTGCTCATCTGTCTCTCCATTGAATCGCCTGCTCAAAAGGAGCCTACAGGCTGCCCGCCACACAAACAAACGAGACCATACACAGATGCAATAACACACACATAGAACTCTTACTGAGAAAAGTGCAAAAGCACTGCTGTATTACACGTACACATGCCTCTCTGAGTAAGTTTTTTACAGTTTAAATTAATTTATTGGAGAAAGTAAGGGAGACGGTGAGCCTGAAGGGTCTCCCTCCTCACCTGAACCTACAAAATTAGTAACAATGTGCCCCACTCAGTGTTGCCAGATAATACGATAATTATAGTTTTTGTATGTAACTTTAAAATTTATAGGATATAGGATCAATAAAGCCCGAAATTCGCAACTGTACAATAATTGGGCCATTTCATAACTCTTACATAGCCAAGTTATCTGGTTGTATTGAACTGAGCTAGATGCTGATTCGTGCCTGTGCTTCGGGTTCCTCATTCTTTCAGCCTATATTGTAATGACCACATATGAGGAGTCGGATTGCGGAGAGGCAAATAAACTTAGTTTCATCGTCTCAAGGCTTACAGACATGAGTGGGAAAATTACCCTAATATTTCCTACAACATTGCTGCTGGCTGCGAAAACAAAGCTGTTTTTCATTGTTGAAACATGCAGGTGGCTGAGATCACGGCTCTTAAAAATCAAAAGCAAAATGCCAAATCAAAAAGAATTTTATTTAGACTTGGGCAGTGGAAACTGAACTCCAGTTATATCTACTTATGACAGGAATCAAGTCATCAGTGTGCGATCATATTGGATATCAACTAAATGCCCACATGGTGGATTGTGTTAGATTATGAATATACAATCAGCAAAGCATGCTTTCGGAAAGTTGCTGCTAAAAGCTCGAACACATCTAATATGTCCGAACATCTTCAGGATAAAAATCCATCCCTGTTTTCCCTAGTGAAGGTAAAAAACAAAACTGGCTAGTTCTTCTTCGCTGTTTTTTTTCCCCTGATGAATTTAAATGATTTTTTGGGGCGTTTTTACATTCAGATGTGTAGCGAGTGCATCGATTCCCTGCCTCTCAATTGGTCAAAATGCTAATGCTAAGCCCCCGCTCAACGAGAGACTTAGAGAAAAACAAAATTCCCACTCAGTTCAGATCGCCTGCACAGAAAATTAGAGTCTTGCATTAATGTGCCACGTACCCCGAGACACTTAGACACAGACACACATGAACACACACACGCTCAGACACATGCGCATGAACACACAAACAAACATACAGGCGTGGGTACACGCGCATGAACACACCCGCTGCCACACATTGAGTACATACGGCATACCGGCTCCATTATATTAGCAATGAAATTCAATGTTAAATGTAAGGAAGATTTTGATGACGCACTCCTCTGTCAGCCATATCCTTATAACCACTGAAAATTTCAGTGAATAACATTGATTATCTGATAATAATGGCACCTGTCAGAGGGTGGAAATATTCAGCAGCAGAAGAACATTTTCTTCTGATGATGATGATTAGTCGGAACAGGAAAATTGCAATGACATTATAGATCTGTTCTTGTGCCTTCAAAAAATCATACAGGGGGTTTTAATCTTATGGCAGATTGGTGTGGAAGTAATGTGCATACGCCTGCCTACCTGAACACACCTCTGGAAGTTAAAGTTGACATTATGCCATGGTGGACAGCACTGACATGCAAGCATCAAATAACAGAAGCAGCTTTGTTTGCCAGAGTTTCCAGCCATAACCGTGATCATTTCTCTGAAAATAATCATGATATCAAAATCGAATGTCGAGACATCCCTAAATGACTAAAGCAGTTTTATTTATTCTAAATATATCTGGATTTGATATACTTGGAACATATTAAGTATGGAAAGACTCGGTTGAAAAGTTAAATTAAAGTAAATATGAATATTGATTTCTCTGTGCAAACCCAGATAGCCCAGGAAAAGTATCCAGTAGGAGATTATACTGCAAATCTCCTGCCAAATCCATGTCCATTAAATCCATGTTTCTCCACAAATTATACATGTATTGTAGATTTATTCTATAATAGAAAGATATGATTAAGCTGATATTTATAATTGCCTTTCCAAACTATGACCAACACAAAAATGTTTTTTACAGTTTTTCTCTACCTCGAATAACGCTAATACATAAGTGCTAGTGAGTCAGCATTAATTTACAATCAACTGGCAACTTTCATTCATCATTACATAATATCAAAGGGACAAAAGTGCAAAGGGACTTGTAAAGGTGAAGCGAGCAAGGCTTGAGCAAATTCTTCACAATGTAATTAATCTATTAAGTGATTTTCAGGCTACAAAGACATTCTCTCTTTCTCAGAAATGTATCCTTGGTGTTTTTCTTTGATCAAGAAATTTCAAGGGGGTACTTTGTATGAAGAAAATATTAAATGTAATTTTTCACACCAGTACGACATTTTAAACATCAAACGATTCAAACAGATAATTGCCATGCTAACAAATTATGGTAATTATTCTTAGTTGAAGCTTTTTATAGGATTCCCCTGTTAATAGTGACTGTGACCCGGCCCAAGATCCAAACCCAGGTTTTGCTCAGACTCCACTGGTAAACCCACCAGTATTTGGACGTGTATTCAATTAATTGAGATAGGTTAGAATATTAACAGTCACTCTAAAACACATTTGCCTGTCAATTTCATCAAACAATTTGTCCCTCGGAAATACTGTTTTTAAAGCCTTTCGATTTCCCTTTGCTCCCCAGAGCCCCTTTAAACCCCCCACCTCTTCACTGAGATGGGAAATCTGGGTCTCATGTTTAAGGCATCAGCGCAGTTGTTGGGCAGACTCCTGCCTTTCACATCCACTCCCTGTTTCTCTCGTCTTGAGTTTATCCTCTTCTCTTCCCGTATGATACCCCCCCCCCCCCCCCCCCCCCCCCCCTTTAAATTTTCTAAATACAAATTAGAAAAAAAAGTTAGTCACATCCCTAGTGGTTGGCCTAACAGTTGAGTTCTATGAATAAAATGGTGGTTTTGCACCTAAGATCAAATAATTGGCTTCGATACGCTTCACGTTTTCCGATCTGCACGTAGTTTTTGTGTAAACATTTATCTTTTTCCCATTGATAAATTACATAACCTTAAAGACAAGCCTGCCTGGGAACTGATTTTGGAGGAAACCTTTGTTGCATTGTATTTGATGTTAATTATAGTGACAGATGTACAAAAATGACAACAATCAAGTCTCAATGGTCTACTTTTGTTTAGAATTTGCTTTGGGTTTGTTGATTGATAATCCTGAACCTATAGTTCAGCCTTCAAGCATCAAACCCTGCACATTCCCAATCTGCAGAATGAAGCTTTGACATTCAACTGTTGGAAGAATTTTGCAGTTGCTAAGCTAAATCAAGTTATTTTATTATTTTTCTGTGATCCAAGAAACAAGAACCAATTGTCAGGTATTTTTATCTCAACACTCCTGTTTCTCCTCCTCTTTGCATAATTATTTTTCAATGTCTACCTCCCTCAGGTTACTCACCTCTTCCTTTTTTCCATGTGCTGTCCCAAGACTTGTTTCCCTCTTCTTCTATCCCTGCTAAGCATCATTCCCTTTTTCCATGCCCATTACCTGTCCTAATTGTTTATTAAAATTCAAGAAACCGGATAACTTGGTGCAGACGACACACCCTGTAATTTGACATCCTTGTCTTTCTCCAAGGAAGGACAGAATCTACGTCATTGTGTGTGTGTTTGCATGTGCATGAGCGTGGACCATAATCTGGGGTTGTCACAGAGTCCGATGCCACTCTTCGTATGCTAATCACTGAATGAAGCTTTGCAAAGCTCTGGTCTACCAGTGAAACCCCACACTTCAGTGTTGATATGTCTATTAGCTACATGTCAAACTCCCCTTTTGTTTCTGCCTCCCCCTGTCTCTCCCCATATGTCATTCCCTCTACTCTAATTTGATTGTTCCTCCTCTATAGTTTTGCCCACGGTCTCTCCTACTTCCTCCCTCTGTTTATTTTCCATAATTTATTCAACTGTCCTCCTGTAACCCCTGTTCCCCCTGTGCTTTTTTATGAACTTCACAATTTACTTCCATTCATTGATGAATGCCAGTGAAATGCATGATGAGATGGGTTTGTGAATATTGTTGTAAGACATTCACATTATGTATAAATAAATAAGCAGAAATACCAGTTACGGCTCAGGAACCAATTTGTATTTATCTTGGTTTATTCTGTGGGAGATGGACATAAAATTCAAAGATTTTTGTACCTTTAACAGCGGATACTAAATAATTCACTCTATGGGGTTAAGTTCTTGTTTTTGCAGAATTAATGGGAATCCTCAGGTTTTTACATTAATCCATTGCAGAAAGAGGAGTAATAACAGGGATCGGGTTTTCTGTACATCTATTATTGCGCTTCTAACAATGGATGTAGATTAACTAGATGAGTAAAATCAGTAAAAGAATCTGTCATCTAAACAGACATTCTGACCCAGCTAGAGAATGGATCAAATGAGGCATTATTATGCATTTGCCTTAATGCTTTTGCAAGTTTTAAGACAGGATGAAAGACAGGCCGAGAGACACGTGGAGAAGCAGGGAGACGAGGAGACGGTTATAGGGGCAGTTAGACAGGCAGTCAGCCCTGGCATTTTGCAGCAGATAAGTAAGCTATCAGAGGATGGGGATGAATAGCAGAGTAAAGATTGGTCTGGGCCCCCTCAGAGAGAAATGGGGGGGGCGGCGTGGTGGGCAGATAGCCCCCTGCTCTCATTATACTCTGCCTAATCCAAAACAATGTTTACTCAGAGAGCAAGAGAAAGAGAAGGGCCACGCTTATCAAAGCCCTGCACAGTCCTCCAAGTGTGTGTGTGTGTGTGAGTGAGTGTTAAAATGAGCCTATTCCACTGGAAAAAGGGATCAGGAGTGTCTCCAAGGCAGTCTCTGTTGGCTAGAATGTCGATGCTTATCACACTTTGCCTGTCTCCTCTGCTGAAAGACGAATAGGCTATCTAAACTGTCAAGTCACTGCATATATATGTTTTAGTAAACAGGCTAGGCTGATTGACAATTTTTGCAATTTCTAATATTATAAGCATACTGCTATTAATAGATCAAACCCTTTAAAACCTAAGACTAAATTGGATTTCTCTTTGAAATGAACGTTCTTATTCTTCTCATTTTCAAAATATGTGTGCACGATAACGATTTCTCTTTAACACATGTTTTTTAGTCAAATTTTATATAAATGGTATTAACTGTTACCAGGAAATTCTTTTTTTTCAATTGCACTATTTAATATAAATTTATACCCAGACTGGATAAAAAGGGCAGGTTGCATTAGGTAGGGGTTCCGGTGTAAAACTTGTGATAGTTCAACAATGTGCAGTACATAAGACAGTTGTTGGGTTGATCCCTAACACAATTTAATAAAAATTATAAACAATAAACAATTTAATATCGATGTTAGCGTGGTAGATTCTACATACATCCATAACTGAAGTTATTCCATATAAGAACTTGACATTTTTTAATCAACATGTGTTAACATCGGGTATTGACTGAGCAGCAATGTTTCACTCTTTCATCCTTTCAGTTACACTTTTTTTCCAGCAAAAGAAAAAAAAACTATCTTAGCAAAAAAAAACTCACACCATTTAACCATTAAACTGTAGATGTAGTAAAAATAAGGTGAAGTACAAAACCTAAAGTAATTTTACTCTGAATTATTTTACCAAATAATTTACATAAGGCCTGATTGACGCATTTTTAGTGTTGGTAAACAGATTGCATCTCTGTGCGTAGAGCTAGTGGACGAAGTTCTTCAATCAATCATTTATTTATTTTCTGTAACTACCGATCCAGACGGGCCTGGGTTGTGAGATCACGAGGGCGCTGGTGCTCACCCCAACTGACCTTGAGCGATAGGGAGGGTACACCCTGGACAGCTTGTCCATCCTTCAAACTTAGAGGCAATTTAGAGTCACCAACTCATCTATGCTGCAAATTTTGGATTGGGGAGGAAGCTGGAGAACCTTGAGAGAACCCACGTAAAGCACAGGGAGAGCATGCCATCTCCTAACAGAGAGGCCCCAAGTCCTCAGCTAGATTTGAACCCAGAACTGTCTTGCTGTAAGTCAACTGTGGTACCCACTGCCCTGCTCTGCTTTCACCACTTGTCGTATATGTATATCATATTTATTTCTTTGATTTCTATTACTTTCCCCTATGTTTAAGACAGCAGTTGCTAATTCCGGTGTACCCTTTCAAATACATATTCATTGTAGATTAATATACGTTAGTTTGGATTTTTTTTTTTTTATCAAAGAAAGACATTTGCTGATGTATATCATTCAATTTCAAAACAATTGACAGATATCCCACTGTTATTTCCACTTTATGATCCCTCATTTTCAAGCGGTTACTCAATTTACATGCAACAACCAGCTCTCTAATGCGTGACTGAGGTGACACATACATATACATGACACACATACTTGACCGTCAAATACGCTTACAGTAGTTTTAACTCTTTGCCTTTTCTTCTTCAACTTGCCTGTCCTCTTTAAATCTCATTCTGTCACATACACACACACACACACACAAACTTCAGCTCACTGGTCTTGTGAACTGCCCCATCTAGGTTGGCCAGTGTAATCTTGGCTTCCACTAAAGTAGCCGTGTGAGAAGACAGATTGTCAGTTGATCATGGCCAGCCGAGCACCTTATCCCTTATTGGATCGGCCATGGAGGAGGCTTAGGAATTATCTGAGGCCTCACTTAATGTGGAGACGGATCACCACCAGAGAGCCATGGAGCCTGGAGACACACTGGGCCTGAAGGGTGGATAAATAGATACATAGATACAGAAAGGTATTGTGTATGTACGTAAGTCTGTCTGTGCATGTGTGAATGCAACCAACACAGTTATGTGCATTTATTCATATCAGTATTTAATGGGTGGTTTGTGTGTGTGCGGGCGTGTGTGTGTTTGTGTGTGTTTGTGTGTGTATGTGTGTGTGTGTGTGTGTGTGTGTGTAAATAGCAACATCATGGCCCACTTAACCCCATCTTGACACCTCTATCTCAGTGCTCTTCCTTGTTTAGGCTAGGTTTTTTTTTCTGCCATCCATTCCTGTTATCCTCACCCTCCCTCCCTCCCTCCTCTTACTACTCCATTGCCATTCTTTTTCACTCCTCTCTCTGGGTGATTCCTGCTCCTGTACTTCTCCTTCTTCATTTCTGCCCCCTCATCTCTCCCTTGCATCTTGCTGTTCAGCTTTCCTCTGTAATTACAGAGGAACAGCCATTTCACTTTATTTGTCCATACTGCTTAAATTCACCCCTCTTTCTCCTCCTGACCTGTTCCTCCTCTCAGTTCTTCTACTCTTCTTTTTCTTTGGAAAACAGATAGCTAATGCACCATACTGTGTCTGCTGGCCCTCTTGTATAATTCTAAACAGAGCTGATGACATCAATTATGCATATCATTTTTTACAAAAAACACTGTTTTCCAAACATAACTCAAAAATTATGTCATGGATTACTTTCCAAGTTGATATCTATATACACCTTAGTATGAGGAAGAACGGGATTGATTTTTGGAAAGGTCAGTGTTATATTTCTGACACTAGGGGGAAGTTTTAGTTTCAAAAGGTTTTGGCCCATAATTTTTCCGCCGTTGGTTCGATTTAGTCCAAAGTTGGTGCATATGAATGGACTTGTGGAGATCTATCTTATATAGGATACATTTATTTATATTTACTTATATGTGTATATATCTACGTATATGTATTTATATTTGTATATATATATATATATATATATATATATATATATATATATATATATATATATATATTGTTTTTTTAGTTTAAATTTTACTCACTAGGGGGTGCTTTCTCTTTTTTTCCCTCTACAAAATCATTGTTTTTTTTTTGGACATAGCTCTCCATTTAATTTGAGTAGTTCAATCAGGGGGATTGCTTGTACAATTTAGGAGAATTGGGACTTTGCGGCGATATAGCCCCGCTGTCTTGGATGACAGCATAGGCCTAGTTGATTAGAGGCACTCAGAAGGGCCTGATTCAAGTACTGTTAGTCTAGCTTGTATCGGTGAATGAGTTATTTTGGGTTGTAATTCCTCAAATTACACCTGGATCACCTTCAGATATTTGAAATAGCCCTTTAGTTAAGTCCAACCCTGCTGTCTAAACCCCACCTCGGAATGACTAAAGATTTCTCAGGATGAACTGGAGGACGTGGGTGGGGAGAAGGATGAGTTGGATAAGCAGCATAGAATGAAGGGGTTGGCGGATAAGTCCGTCCCCGCAGAATGTGATTACTGACAGCAACTGAGGTCAGATTAGCACTGAGGTAAGTCAAAGTCTTCCAAGGGTCAGACCTGGGTCATCAGGATGCCAAAAGGTGAGGGTTAGGACTGTAGCATACAGCAGAATGAACAAGTAACAGCAACTATTAAAAGTGAGCCCTGCAAGCCCTCCACCTTCAGTATTGTTAATACTGAGGGTGAGAGGGATTTACAAAATGCACACAGAGTGAGGCATATATTCAATTATTTTTCATAATGTCTTATTCAGTGTGACAAAACACAAATGCTCAGTACAAGACTACTTGAAATAGTTAGGCATTGTATTCAGCTGAAAATTAGTAATTGAAACAGGAGGTGTGACAAAGCCTTGCAAATAAAAAACGGAAATACATATTGAGATACAATACATTTAACATTACAGTACATTTAATCTTTATTTATCCACCTTTGTAATATATTGTTCATTTATAACATTTGAACAGACTAATCATCAAAAAACTGCTTTTCCTTTTCAAATATGATCAATGAAGCTATAATGCATACAACTGCAATAATAACAGCAACAACTTACAAAAAAATGTATTCCTCCTCATAATTTGTAGTTAAGTAACCTTCTCCATGTCTCACTTGTCTTTATCATTTTTAAAAGCTACCAGCACCAACACAGAGGCAAGTTAACAATTAATATATAATTGTTATATATATAACAAGCTGTACAAAATGTTTTCATGGTTACCCCACTGAATAGTTTCGGACAAAATTCTACACCTTTCTAACAAATACACACACATCTACACTGCTTCCTGTCTCAATTTTGTAATTGAAGGTGAGAAATAATTTCATTATCCTCAGGAAGAGTAATCTGCTCTCTACACCTGATCTGTTCATTTCCTACAAGTGCACCTCAACCAGGGAGGCACTGTCACAAAGGCAGTTGACACATACTTAACACACCATCCATTTATCCACATACACAAACACACCTTTTTTCTTTAATCGCCCTGAGCTATTAATATTATTGGAGTTGAGGATTAACCATCAGATTCACATATGCTTTAAAAAGCTTTATGACTTAGTGCTGTCTGACTTGATCTCACAAACATGCATGTGTGAATCAGTGTATGAACAAACACACACACACAGGTGCATGACTTTATATATTAAAAAAGCTTAACCTGGATGTCTGGACAGGGATAGTCTTGCATCAAAGAGAGATGAATACATGGGAAAAAATGTTTAGATCATTACTGAGCTGCTATTAGAAAAGATCACACAGGATAACCCTTGGATCAAAGGTTCCTCACCTGACCAAAATGTGAGGGAGATTTGTCTTCATATCATCTTGTTTTCATCTGAATGTCACGAGGTGTCTTGGTTTGACACATATATAGACATGCAATCCCTCCAATGAAGTGTAGAGCAAGGCTCCTCTTAGTTTTTCCATCCAGCTCCTTACCCATTTATCTTCAGGGTGTGATTTTAATGCTGCATTACTACCCTCTACTGTTCACCTACCCAAGATGTTTTAGGTTTACCACGATGTCAAGTGTCATGACACACTTGCAAACTTTGGGAGGATGGGGCTTAACAACCATTTGGCAGGGAAATAATATGCGTGGAACGACACTGCACAGAAAAAGGGGAGGGGTTATATTCAAAGGGGAAAATTAGGATACAGTAATAGACACATACTCTTATTCTAGAGGATGAATTCCAGTATATACGGCCGCTGCTGCACCAGAACAGGCTCTGAATAATTGTTTCTATCTTAGATTGAAATAAATTACTGCTTTACATTCATTAGTAATGCATGTTGCACCTCAGGAGAGATTTTCATTGGTTGTATTATTGCCTACTTTGTGGGATCTTATTTAAGATGAATTATGTTTGGATCCAGGCTGATTTAACCATTGAAAAGTGAGCATAGATTTTTCTTGTCAAAAGATAGATGTGGCAATTTTCTATGTTTCTCTTATGCTTACCAGATCCTTTGCCATGACCAAAATCAGCAAGAGGCTATACCCTTACAGAAGATGACATTAATTGTTTATCACAATACTACAGTATTGCGTCAGTCTTCCATACACCATTCTGCTGCTGTATAAACTCAGTTCTGCACCACATTTATAAGAAATCCACAGCTGAATGTCCCAAGCAACTATAATTGCATCCTTAAATTGTCAACACATCTAAAGCGGTTTATGTTTTTGGTTTGTGTAAACAGTCTTTGGACACAAGGCAACAGGAAAATAGGGACATCAGATATTATTGAGAGTTGGATGTAGGTTTTACATTTTTAATGGAATATTTTTTTTTTTTAAAGGATCATTCTAGCTTCATCACTTACTCAATTCAAACGCGATATGTTCGTTTATATAAGCAACAAATCCAGAATGTAATAACAAAAAGAAAAACATTCTATGCACAACCACAACATTTCCCCCCATTTCACAACATACTGTTGGTGGTCTAAGGTTTTCTTCACTTTGTGACAAGCTCCTGCCAGAAAGAGAAAGGTGATGAAATTTAAAATGACACCTTATTTAAGCCTCACATGTATTGACAGTCCCTAGAGACACAGGGCAGTTTCTTGAGCTGTCATTGTATTTGTGTGTGTTTGTGTGTGTGCTGTTAAGCCAAGGCGTAGAGAGCTTGTTTTTTTTTCCTAATAGGGAGAAGGAATATTTCGACATTTTATCAATAAGCATTATTAAATCCTGCTTGCTTGAGCTAATCTTGCTGGACCCGAGGAAAAGGAAAGAGAGAGAGCGAGGAGGAGATCACGAGAGAGAGAGAGAGAGAGAGAGACACATTTAGAGAGAGTAAGAGAGCAGAGATGTCTGCCCCAGCAGCCAAAGAGAGACTGCCTGTAAGCCGCTTATTATATCGACTACCACCTTTTCTCTCTCCTTCTCTAACCCTTCCTCCCTCCAAAATTTTCTCTAGTTACCTTGCTCAAATTCTACCTCTCCCTCTCTCTCCTTCCTTTGCTTGCTTTCTTTTTCCCAACTCATTCTATATCCCACCGTCTCTTTTCTCAATAGCTCCATCATATAAATACACAACACATTGGTGCATATGCGCACGCTAACACTCACAGATGGCGCCAAGTTGAACATTCTTGTTCAAAGCGGAAAGCAGAAAAGCTGAAGTTTTATTCAAATGAATGTTTACTTTTTCTACTGCCAAGATGTTTGTGTATGTGTGTCTTACAAGACTGAGGAAAAATAGCAACAAGCATGTGAGTGTGCGTGTATGTGTGTTTGTGTGTTTTCTAGTGTGTCTTATATGCACAGCAGAAGGAGAAGGGCTGACGGTAGGTGATAAGCCAGACAGGCCTGCATGCTGCGATTATCACCCAACGGACCCCCTGTCACACTCACACACACATGCACACACTTGCATACATAATGCTCGATAAGAGAGTGTGTTGCAAGGATTTAGGCTAGACAGACAAACAGAGACGGAGAAGCCTTGGATCACAGGCAAGATGGAAACCACAAGAGAAGCAAATGAACACAGACTGGAAAATACAATGGTCCAATTATGTTTTACCAAACACTCCTTGTTCTTCTTTGGGTTTTATATCAACATTAAGGTGTTCGGTGTGGAAACCCTGGAATCAAAGCACAATCTCACATTAGATTTGTTGGATAGATGGACATTTTTCACTGAGATGGATACACATGAGTCAGTAATCGAGTCTTAACTCTCTCTGGTTTAGGTGTGTGGCCTTCTGAAGAAGTGATGGCCCATTACTGTCTGCAGAAACGTCACATGTTCAAGTAAGTGCTTCCTGTCTTTAAGCTTGCTCACTCCATAAGAGGACATATAGATTGATAAGAGGAGCCAGGAACTACAATTTGGCTGTAAATGTTGTATTTAAGACACAGAGAAGACGTAGAAGTAATTCTTATCAAAATTCAGTTAAGATTATTTATCCTTCTCTAACAGTTCGCCATCAATTTAATGCTGACAACCTAAAAATGTCAACTTTTTTTCACTGTAAAGAGAATCATTCAGACATATATTCGGAAATATGTTATTTTAAATTATTTTGTTAGATATTCTTTTAGAATAATCTGGCACTGGTACAGAGAGTAATTGTATTTCAAAATTTAGATTCTGTCAAAGAAATAGAATAATAATGATAATGTCATCACAATACCCCGTATCTCTCCAAATCCAAAAGAAGGGCCATGAGAGTGTGGAGACATTATCAAATGAGAGTGTGAAATCTTTATCTGGCATCTGGGTAAGTCACAGCGAAACCAAGACTAACTAGGAAAGAATGCACATCAGCGGTGTCAGATGGAGATTCCAACTGGTATAAAGAGGAATAAAAGGAGGAAAAGACAGAATTGATCGAGGTGGGGTCTGTGCGCACGTAATTGGTCACGTAATTGGTGTGCCAATAGCTGACTTGGCTTATTGCCATGCTCATAGTATATTTGCAGTAGAAGCCGACCGCATCCGAGGTCGTAATTAGATTATAATTCAGTGTGCAAAGCAATACGCTGTTGAAGCGTGGCGAGTAACACGTAGTTGGTTTAATTTAGCAATGTTCGCAGAGAGCTCTTCCAGTTTGACTTTACGGGATTCGTAGAGGGGCATGATCAGTTATAACATTAGGACGATAATAATCGGACGACACTTTGAGAATAAGTTTTGAATCAATTAAAAAATAATCAATTTGAGAAAATCACTCATGTACTCTAGAAAAGAAGCACAACCCCTTGGTGTTGGGATTGTAAAATCGCCTAGTGTCAATTTAGCTGTTCTTAGACATTACATCTGATACTGATGTTGACATTAAGAATGTAGAGCTGGTTCAAGCATTAGAACGGTCAAGGTTGGAGTCAATAACACAATTAATGTATCCTCCAAAGATAAGAAAGTTATTGATTAATTAAGGAAAATATTCAACTAGTTTATTTATGAAGTGAGGGTCATCCAAATTGGGGCATGAATAGTTTCTGCCATTGCTATCTGATATAACTGTGGAAGCTGAAAACTGAATTGATTTACCAATCAGACTGGCAGCCCCTCTGGCTTCAGAGTTAAAATTTGAGTGGAGAACCTCAGTAACCCAGAGGCATTTCAGTCAGACCCGATCTTTGCCACCCATGTGGGTTTTCTGCAGAAACACTTCATCAGCTTTAAGTCGCTTTGAATTAGCAAATAATGTAGATCTTTTGATAGGATTCCCCGTACCTTAAATGTTCCAGCTAGCAAACCTTAATGAGGAGCCAGAATATGGGATTCCAGACCTACTGGTTGAAGTGACCATTTATTAATAAATTAAATGTAAAATGCTTGAAGGTGCTAGCATCCTACACCCCAGAGGAGGAAATGAAAGAAAAACTAAAAAAAATAACAAAAAATGAAAACACACAAACTCACGAAGTAGAAACTGGTTAGAACAGCCAAACTCCTTAAAGAATATGCTTAAAACTTTTGGTCTTATTGTGATAGTTACTATGATGGTGGTTTGGCTCCTGCAAACTCAACAATAACTATCAAGGCACAAATTAACTCGTACATTTACACTTTGATTTTATGTGACATATGCAACATGACAGGGAATTGCTTTATAATACAAACCAGGAAGAACTTACTGAAAGCGTTGCATTTCTTATAATAACAATATTGTGGAAGTAAAGTAGAGACATCCTATTAATAAAGTCACTTATAGAGTATTTCTCCTCAAACAGGGAGCGAGGAAAAGGAGCCACAGCCTTTGAAAAACAAATACATAATGTATCTGTGGTGAGATCAACATTTTGTTAGATGTTTTTCAATACTTCTAATTCTAGCTGTTAGTCTTCTATATATAAAATAAATCTAATTATTCAATGAATTGATCAGAGAGCACGCCAGAGAGCACCACTTTCCAGAAACCGACCCACAGTAATGCACTTTTAAAATTCTGCACCATTCCATGCCACGCTGTGGTGTTCTGAGTTGCTCTTTCCCCTGCTCTCTGCTGCTGAGTACTGGCCTGCCCTGCAGCACCGGGTTGAAAAGCACCCGGGCACCTTTGATTTCCACTCAAAGTAGAACATCACCCTTTGATTTCCTGTTTTAACATTCAAGAGGCGGGTGACTAGGAAGAGAGGGGTATTGATCAGAGCAGCGGAGTGAAGGTCAGCAAGAGAGGGGGAAGGCAGTCGGGGATGGAAGAGGACAGGGAAAGAGAATGAGGAGAAGGGGAGATGAAAGGAAGAATATGGGTGAAAAGAAGGTTTGAATGAGTGAGCAAGCTCCAAGACTCTGTGTGTGGGGGTGTGTTCCCTCAGATTCCCGCTGATTGAGCTTGTGCTTCTCAATGTTCAGTATTCACCTTTCAGGTTGATGGTTGAATTGATATTTCTTGGCCTGCTGTGTTTACTGTGTGCACATATGAGTGTGTAGACTTATGTGCTGTCGGGTGTTTGTGTGTGTGTGTTTTTGCTAAACTGCTAGATTTTGCTGAGGAAGTTGAATCTCACTTCCCTCTCATTCGCCGTCTCTTTCTCTCAGGGGTGCAGTGTGCGAGTTAGGGGGAGGTATGACTTGTCTTGCTGGACTCATGGTAAGTGACACACACACACACACAGACACACGCACACACACACAAGAAGTGAGTGGAACATATGTAATAGTTATGGATAGTGTGTGCCCACACGGTTTATGTGTTGATTGATGAGGGTCAATGTCATCAGGGAAGCCATGACACTCCTCCTGCAGGCACTGTGGATAAAAGTCTATGTGTATGTGTGATAACGCACCTTCAAATATATGTAAACCGATCAGCTATAACACAAAAGCCACCTGCCTAAACATTAATGAATGAATGTCAGGCACCCATGACCCTATGGTCGGTTCACTAGTTGTTGTTTTTTCTAGACCACTTTGGTAGGTCCTAACCACTACAGACCAGGAGCACCAAACAAGAACTCAAGTTTTGGAGATGCTTTTACCCAGACATCTAGCCATTACAATCTGGCCATTGTCGCTCCGATCTTTACACCTGCCTATTTTCTTCTTCCTCTCGCTGCCAAATATATCTCACCCACAGACAGGTGACACATAAAAAACATAATCAATGTTATTCTGACTTCACCGATCAGTGGTTACAAAGTTTTGGCAGATCGGTGTGTGCTGTACTCATTCAGAAGTTGACCACTTCTCTTTATTGTTTATTATTTAATAAGGGTCCCCATCAGGTGCCAGTTTTATGGCTGCTTGTCATTTAAAGAAAACATTACAACCAAACATGATACAGAGAATGGAAAGTGTTAATAATAAATCTAAAATTTAAACAAATAATTAATTAAGAATTATGAAATTTGAATAAGCATGACGGTCTGAAATTGAACCTTGCTCTGAAGACTTCTTTACAGCATAAAAACTTTTCCTGAAGAAAAATAAAGAGGAAATATGTATTTTGTCAAAGCCAGTGTTGACCACCTTTGGCAATGTTCGCAGAACATAACCTTCCCTTGAGTAGCTCCTAACTGCTTGAATAATAATTCTGGTTATGTCAATCCAACCAGTCTAAGTGGATGTGAAAGTAATTTACAGAACTTAAAATATTTCCTGTGATTCCAAGAACAGTGTCCCCGTGTCTGAGTCTCTTCAATCTGGGATTCCTCCACGTTCTTTTAATCAATTCATTATATGTGAGCGCAACCATTCATTTTTCCTTTCTTTAGTCAATTGTCTTTAATTTCCTTTCTTTTATTATTTGCTCATTGGTAGTATAGTAAAAGTGTAAGTGTATGTGGATGTTGTATTTTTAAGCTGAATTAATCAATAAAGACTCAGCCAAGCTATTTATAAATACAAAATTAACTCTTGTCCAATAGGGTTAGGGTTTGATCTAAGATTTCACTGTTCAGTAACTATTGCTCTCAGTAGCCCTGTTCAATCTCTTGATAGAAAAACAATTATAGAAGAAATTTGCATAGAGAATGTCTCTCACATTTGATGGAAGGAAAGCAAGCATCACACAAATCAGTTTTCATCTAATCATGTCACCTGCTACTCACCAACAAAGGCACCAGCTTGTTCGAATTAATGGCAAGTTGTTATTAACACCATAAAAATGCTGGCTGAATATTGCAGATTTAATATAGCTGGCAAATAGGTCTTCCAAATCATTTAGTATTTCAAATAATTTAAAAATAAGAAAGCTTTTTAAAATATGACACGTGAAGCATTTTCAAGATAACAAATAATTATTTATAAAAAGATATACTGATCAATAAATTATCTTTCATTCGGTCTATTGATCCACTCAGTCGCAGGACCACCTAAGCAGTGACACCTCACCATATGAACAACCTTGGTATCTCACACACACACACATGCGCTGTCTCTCAGCCATGAGGTTTATAAGCCAGGGTCTTGAGGGTCCCTCCACATAGCAGGCTTCGGTGTCCAATCGATTTGCTAGATGCCATTCTGTGTTTGCTTGTGTGTATGTGTTTGTGTGTTTGTGCGCGTGTGAGAGAGAGAGAAAGCCTGGTTTTATCTCTTTGCAGTCAATACACCGTGTTTTGACATTTGTGGCTTGAGATGGAGTCCATCTTTCACATCCACACCCCTCCAATATCTGCTACTGACACCGCATACAAATGTATTTCTCTGTAGTCCATGTGAACAGTTTGTACATTATTCCTATGTTTTTTGCATTCCAGTCCTCTATTCTATCCTTCATGTTCGCCACTTATTCATCTCCTTCCTTTAAAAAAAAATAAATTCTGTTGCTTACCTTTTTCCACTCTTTTCCTCTTTTTATGTACTCTACTTACAATGTCCTGTTCAAGTACACAGTATATTTCAAAATAGAATCCAAGATAATCCTCATGTCTCCAATCTTGACTCAATCATTATATCCATCTCTTGCTCCTTGCTTCTGCAATCAAAAGTCACCTTAACATTTGTAACCTAAATCGCAAAGCAGAACAAAGCAAACTCAGGCTGGTATTTTTTGTTTGGAGTTAACTGTCTCAACAACATTTTGATGGTTTTGTCATGAAATCTGACACAAACCAACAGGTTTGTGTCAGATTTGTGTCATTCCCTATCTAAATTAATTGGGAAAAAGCCACAAATCAATTTATAATGACCACAGGACCTTGAAAGCTGTTTTTATTTAGGATTACCACTCTGATTAAAAAAAACATGAAACACAAAGAAGACACTAAATGTTTTGAGTCTTTTCCCAGATATAAATTTTAAATGCTTTTTCCCTTTTTTATTATACTTTCACGAGGTTTCCTCGCAACATGACCACAGCTTCTTAAAATGGCTCATTGCAGGATGCCATTCTTAAACATTCAGCTTTAATGCTTAATCAAATTCTGTCATGACCTGCCCCTTCCTGCCAGCAAATTAGATACATTGGGATGTATCTTGTCTGAAGGCAGTCCCAGTAGCAGAAGAATATCACCTGCTGGGCGTTTGGTTTGAATAAGCAGGCCACGCACACCTCATCCCCCAATAACCACCATCATCCTCAACTAACCTCTGACTTTAACGGTCATCAGCCACACTCAATACGAATGCAACTATCTATTAGCAACTTGCAGCTATCACCACAGTTAATCTAACATCCACAGTGAAACTCATCCAGTATACACACACTGACTCCTTCCCTGAGGTGCATCGCTATGCCAGAGCAGCGCCGGGCCACGGCGCGGCAGGAGTTCGCTGTTCCCGACCACCGGGCCTCGTAGATGATGGCGGCGGGCAGGCGCAGAGCGAAGATTCCTAGGTCTTGTCAGCAGAGGAAAGATATCTCTCCTGGCTATACTGTTCGCGAACATTCAGTCTCTGGATAATAGACCTCATCAGTCCAATGGCCACTCGAAGATACAGTTAGGACTGCTCTATGCTGTGTTTCTGTGAAATATTGCTCTGACAAAGAACCCTTGACGAGTCCATAACTCCACCTGGCTACAGTGTCTTTTAGCCGACTCAGCTCGCTTGTCTGCGGTCAACCCGAGGGGGAGGAACAGCCATTCTCGTCCAGCAGTCCTTGTGCATGACACCAAGATGCTGCCTTTGTTGTTTTGGGGGATTTTAGTCACCGCGATCTCCATAAAATTCTACCCTGCTCCATCAATTCGTCACCTTTTCAACAGATAATCCAATCCAGAGGACACAGCACTCCAGGTGGCCCATACACAGGTTTCAAGGGCTATGAAGCAGTTTCAACCCCAAATAGTAGCAGGACCTGATGGAGTTTCACCCAGGTTTCTGAAGGTCTGTGCTGAAAAGCTGGATAATGTGTACATTGACATCTTTAACGCATCTCTCATTGAAGCAGTAGTTCCACAGACATTCAAGATCTCTGTCAGTATCTTGGTTCCCAAAACTCAGAACCCACTCTTAATGAACAATTTTAGGCAGGTAGCCCCTGCCTAAAGCCCCTGAGGTGCCCCCAGCCCCTGAGGTGCTGGGTGCTAAAGTTGACCCTCTACAGTTTGCCTACCGCTCCAACAGATTAGTGGACAATGCGCTGGCCTTGGCACTCCACTCTTTACTGGAACACCTGGATCTAAACAGAGCATATGTAAGTATGCTCTTGCTGGATTATAGCCATGCCTTCAACACCATCCGCCCAATGAAACTGATTTTGAAGCTGACAGACTTTGTAGTCCCAAATGCCACCTGTAACTGGATTTAGTTTTTTTTCACTGACAGACTGCAGGTGTTAAGGAATAGAAGTAATGTCTCTGCAGAGCTATCAATCAGCACAGAAACTCCACAGGCAGGCTGCTACCTGTTCCAAACAGGCTATGAATGGGTCTCAACCCTGGACAGTCAAATAATAATTAAATATGAAGATGACACAACTGTTCTATGGCTCATCAAAGGAGAGGACGAGTCATTGTACAGGGAACTGGTGAACAATATCATTGTCTATGGAGAGGACAAAAAATAATCATGGACATAAGAATGAAAACTTCCTCTCTGCAGCCTTTCACCATGAAGGGGATTGAGGTAGAGCGGGCTGACAGTCACAAGTTTCTGGGTTTTCATGTAACAAAAACCCTGTGCTGGCCTGAAACCCTGGCCCAGCAGAAACTATATTTCATCACGTTGCTAAAGATGGCCGGACTCAGCTCTCGACCCCTCACCCAGGCCTACCACGGACTCATCAAGAGCATTCTGTACAGAAGCATCAATGTATGGTTTGGAAACGCCACCCAGTCAGAGAGAAAGGCTCTCTAGCGATTCGTAAAACTGCAGAGAGGATCATAAGAGCTGACCTCCCCTTCATGGACACTCTACAAACAAGCTGCAGGAAAAAATGCACAGAGCATCCTAAAGACAAACACCAACCTAACTATCTGTGTTTAGATGGAAAAACTCAGGATACAATCTGAGACATTCCAGAGTGGACAGCATCATCAAACATAAAACCGGCTTTCACAATAGCTTCTTTCCAGCCACCATAAGTGGCTCATTTGATTTCCTTAGACTTAAGAGAGGGGAATAAATGTCACATCTCTTTCCTCACTCCCACCTTAGCATCTTCATAAATCAGAAAAATACCAACTACCTGAAAACCTCATATACCTTTCTCCTCCGTGAAGTGCAATAGCTTTTTTTTTTTCACTTGTAAGTGCAATAACATTTTTTCAGATGATTATTTAACTACTGTTCATTTGTTTTTTCCTCTTTTCTTTTTTATTTATTTTACTTATTTCATATTTTTAATCTTCTTCCTTGCACTAAACAGTGTTGATTATTATTTTTTTCCTGTGCAATAAGTTTTTGTGTGTATGTGTGTGTGTGCGTGCGTGCACGCTTGTGTCTGTGTATGGGTTTGTAAAACATGTGAATATTTTTTTCTTTTTTGGTGCTGTTCCTTTTACTATTCTATATTCAAATGACACAAGAATGTGTTTTTTTTCCCCCATCAAGAATTACCAAAGTACCTTTACCATCTGTATTTTTGTAAATGTATAAAAAATTCCATGAAGCCTAAAAAAAACTCTGCCTTTTCTTCTATAGCTTCAAATGTAATAATATTTCATTGCCACGATAAAATAGAGCACTGCAAATCAACTTTTTTTGGCTCCTTCCCTTTTTTTAGGGGTCGCCAGAGCTGGTCGTCTTGTTCTGCATATTGATATGGCATAAGATTTTATGACGGATGCACTTCCTGCACACAACCCATCGATTTATCCTGGCTTGTGATCGGCACTAGATGTAGCTGGGTAGGGTAGGGCTGCCAGCCTGGATTTATGCCATTCCCTCTTTTGACTGGCTATCGAGCTACTACAATTAAATAAGATTGACCACTGATATCCAAAAATTACTATCAGACAACATTAACCATTTTATTAAAAGTGCGTCATTCTGTACATGGTTTAAGCCAAACAATTGGTACTGAAGTTCTAACTTTAAAACATTATTTGGCAAAGTAGTAAAGACACAGACTACAATATCACTCTCCAAAAACATCAAGTCAAGCATGATTTTGTTTAACTTGTTTATGTAGATTATCATTCATCCAGGTAATGGTAATCCTTGAAGCAGCATCCAAAATAACTGAACCTCTTATTAGTCTTCAAGATGTTTCACCTTTTGTCCAAGAGGCTTCCTCATGTGTTTGATACATAGCCAGTCATTAGGTGACAATAATACAGTTAATCACCCATAACTAATGCGGGACAATAGTACCTGAGTCCCCACCACTCAGTTAGAACTGAAGAAATATATGCTTATACATCCTTGATAGGGAATTTTATACATTCCGTTTGATTGTCTATGTACAGCTTCATATTTTCCTTGACAGCACCGTGTTGTCTGAAGGGTGCAGATAGCTGGACCTTGGAAGAATATCTTGACCTGATAGATTATAAAACTGTGCAGCAGCCCTTACACATCATTAGTAGCCAAATATTTCTGTGAGAAAAGCTGAGATCATTGCATGGGCAAACATGATATAACAAGGATATACCCAGTCAGTTTCTGTATAGTTAAGCTGAGAATATATATATAATATATATATTTTCTCAGTTAATAATTTGAGCCTCGCGTTAAATTCCTTAACTTTTACATGATTATTGTGTTCTATTTGTTTTCAGTCTCTGATATTCTCTGAAATTTAAGAGACATTACAACGCTGATTTCACTGTGAAGATTATACAGCATTTGATTTCTTGGTATCCTTTGTTTTGAGTAAGAGTTGAAAATGAACAGTGTTGTTTGAGGGTGACAGGTTGTTTCCCATGGGTTGCAGCAGGGGCTGCTGATCTTTCAGCTTGATGCTCTGGTTCTGCCTGGAGGTCCCTTCCTCCATTTCACCAGATGGTGGGACAGGCAGCACTCAGTGACCCCCCTTACCCACCCCACAGGGCCTTAATATGTGTCTCTGTTTGTGTCAGCTTTTTTTCATGCATCCGTGTGTGTATTCTGTATGTTTCAGAAATGTCCTTGCACGTATGATATGCTACATCTTGTATTTTCTAAATGCCATACAACTCAAGATTACATTGAATCCGCCACATAGGAATTGTGTGCATTCTAACCCAGTAACTACCTGCACTTGCACCATTTACCCGTGGGTACAAGCGCACACACACGTCTTTATAGAAATTGACAGCCTGACACACACTTGCTGATATAAAAAGCAGAAAAGAGAATGTGAAAAGTTGAGGTTATAGTAAAGCACACACCTCTATCTATATCTTCCTCACACAGCACAGCACAAAGCTGTCTATCCATTCTCTATCCCCCCTCTCTCTTACTCTTCTTCTCTCACAGTCTGCTCTGCAAAGTTATATGAAGGGCATCAGGCAGGCCCGTCGAGCCGAGTGCAGAGTGACAGCGGCGAACGGAGTGATGGCTCGGCCCGATAAACACCCAGCGTCAAATGAAAAAGGCTCTGCGCTTGCCATCATCCCCTGTCACAATGCAATTACTGAACAGAGTGATAGCAAGATAGCAGCCCCCACCGCTAGCCACAATGATAAAAGTATTGACTGATTTGATTGAATGATTAAAATAATGCAGACATAAAAATGGGGTGAAGATAGAGAGGGAAATGGCAGGGAGGAGAGGGAGCAGTAAAGAGAAAGAGAGACATGGTAGGCAGACTGGGTTTCCAAGAGTAAAGCTTTGTAGATATGGTTATGTCATTATTTTGTGTGTGTTCACATTTTCGCCTCATCTGAGGGGGCTTTTGGTTTTGTTCTTTTGTTTGGTGTTGTTTCATTCCTCTGCCTGTTTCGTCTCTCTCTGACTCTCAGGTTGCCATTTCTGCTGACGTGAAAGAGGTTCTGCTATCAGATGGGAATGAGACGTCCATTCAGAGTATCCTGTCATCGTCCTCTCTCCTTTTATTTTTTTTGTCTACGTCTCTACCTCTACCTCTACCTCATTCCTGTAGACCTTTATCTGTATATTTCATATTTATGCTGTGTGAATTCTTTGTGCTTTTCAATTGGTAAATGTGTTGCTTGGATGTGGATTCCTGTGCCCTAAAATCATGATGATGATTCACGATGAAATCAAGATGAATTCATCCGTGATTGAATTGATCATTTATAACTTACACCTGTGTAACATCTATTTTTTGTGTTTTATATATATACATATATGTAATAACAGATGTTTATTACAATTTAACACATAAAAAATTTATATAAAATAACTTTGATACAAGGTTTTTACAGGAACAGTGTTAGAAAAAATTATTTCACAAGCTTTTTGAATTTGTTATTTTACAGTTTGTAAGCTTTTACGGTACACCTGACTAAAACGAATGCAGTCGGATTATACAACTTTTTTTTTATTTTTTAAACTTTTATGTTCATTTCTGTCTTTGAGGGCCAACTGAATAACAAAATCATAGTTTGTTGTATACTGTGGTTAAGCACCGCCACAAACAACATCCTTCATAATGAACTAAGTTTCAATGTAATGAAGGAAGATTTTATAATATATCTTTAAATTACAATTGTCATTCGTATAATAAATTTAAAAAAATAATGAAACATGCGTAACCTTGAACAGGTATTATCTTCTAATATCTATTTGATATCGGTAATCATATTGTATATTGTTCATATTATATAGGGGATCACATACTTTATAACATTGTAAACTAAAGTAATTGCTAATCTGTTATGCAGGTATCTTCAGATCTATGTGATTATCCTGTAGTTAGTAGCTGTAGCTTGTAGGCAGATTCATGAGCAAAAAGTAGACTCTGTCCTCTAACCTTGCAGTTTCAGAAATAAAATTAGGGATTTGAATGGAGTAAGGGCATAATAGCCGTCCACCTCTTTTTTCTCTCGGCAAAAGAAGCAGATGAGGAACCCACAATGACAAATACCCAACACAAGTGTTTAGCATGGCACATACCAATCCAGGCTGCCCACAGTGCCATGTTAAGAGCACTGTAATTGCCATTCTGTCAGATTTAGTTTGAGACTTTATCTAATGCTACGGCTAGGGCTACAATCAAGGTTTGTTTAAAATGCTTTTGCTTGTGGTTAAGTTTTACGCCTATAATTAAGTTTTTAGGAAGAATCTGTAGATGACAATTTTTTTTACAAACCATTGTTCTTCGAGTGGGTTATTGATAAATCTCTGCCTGTCTCCGAACCGTCTTTGTCTTCTTTGCTACCTATTTTTCACTTTCCCTCTTTCCTCTGAACAACAACACAGAGAAGAAAAAGAATCCAGACTCGACTCCATGACAGTCGCCTCACAAAAGCAGGAAATACATATACACATTTCTTCCCCATTGACCGGTAAAACACATTCCATATTTAGTCGTGCTTACAAAATCTCAGTCGCTGCTCCTTCACCGATCACGATAAGAACAAACAATACCATCATGGAGCCTGTAAAAACACACACATACCCTCACACACTTGGACCTACAAACAATAGACCATTGACCGACTGCTTTGTTTCACAGAACAAACACGCACAGAGCATTGTAAGGGAAATCATAGCGTGAATGGATCGAAAACACAGAAAGAGAGAGGGAGGCTTGAGAAAGCAGATTATTTGTTTTGAGTTCAGCAAAATTGTCCCATTCACATATTGCAGACACTCTGTCCAATTTTCTTTCTCTGAAGAAGCTGTTGCTCTTAATCTGGTGCTAATATCCATTCTTTATCTTACATGCACGCATTGTTACGGCTTGTTTTACAATACAGAGATGTGCTGTGATACAGCGGCGTCTTATACAGTGCAACGGATAAAAAACTATGTCAAAATTTTAATTGTGAGTTGCCTGCAGTTAGATATGTCTAGAGAATAGATTTTTTTACCTTTCCTCCAAAGATGTTGACATCATTTATAGTGCAGTGTATAAACGCTCAGAAATACACAATTTACAGAGGAGGCATTTTGTTGCTGTGACCTTGAATACTAGTGTTGAAATCAATTGAAATGTTCCATTAAGAATGATTGATGCACGTCACTGGCTGCTACTCCTCTACTTCAAGTGATGAGAGCAAATACTCCTCCATTTTAATAATATTCAAATCTCTGATCTTTCTGATCCAACTCTCTGTCAGTATTTTCTCTTTATCTCTCTCTTTTTCTGTGTGTGTGTGTGTTTGTGTGTATCTTTCTTACATTGGTGTGCTGGTGATGAGATTATAGTAAGCGGCTCTGCTCTTCGCTCCATCATCCCTATATATGTGCAGGTTTCCAGCATGTGGGTCTATGTTTGGTGCTTTGTGCATGTTTAGGTGCACTTTTGTACATAAATGCATGCTAACCCATATATTAAGTTGTATCTTTATCTTGGAAGCCTCTTTGATTTTGGATTGGCTCTCCAGCTATCAATCCATCTTTCAACTTATCATGCATTCCTGCTCTTCTCCCCTTGCTCTCTGTCCCTGTCGATTGGATTTGTCTCAGCTCTTTCCAGTCTTTAAAGACAAGGAAATCCTAATTGAATTGCTTTGAAACTCCACAAGCCAGTGTATTACTTGAAAAGTTGACATCAATCGTCCTCCTTTTGTATGCGTTCATCTGCATGTAGATGTGTCTGTGGGTGTTTGTGTCTGTGTGTGTGTCTGCGTGTGTTTGTATCTGGGGTTAAAAGCCTGTCCATTGATCCAACTAGATTCTGTTGTGATCTGCTTCTGCAGGCTGTTTCTATATCCCTGGAGATCCGCTCCACTCACTCACGATGTCTCCATTAAATTATATGTAATGTAATTATTACATTATATTAAGAGGATCTCTTTTTGAAGCAGTTTGGCGACGTGACACACACAACTCTTAAATCCTAAAACAATGTAATTTGATGTGACGGAAATATTTTGAATCTCTTGATTAGTGAAAAAACTGAGGAAGAAAAAAAAGATTAGCAATCATGTAAGACATCCCTCCACTATGTGTAGATTTTTTTGACTAGCATTTACAATCTCTACTCAAAACCAAATCTTATTTTTGAAGAGATACGGATAACAGTGTCTGTCACCGTATCCATTTGGATTCCAGAGATGGTACTTTTAAGTTATTCACGTGGTGGAGTTTCATTTTTACAACCCGCCACAGGAGGTATATAAGGTTACTTTTATCCATCCATTGTTCTGGCCTTGTCCATCCCATTCTTCCATATGGAACAAGGAATTTACTATCCACGTCCTAAAAAATGTCATGTGTTTTGTTTGCTCTCCCCGATATCCATATCTACTGTGTACAAAAAGAGATAATACAATGCTCAAAAAAATTAAGGGAACACTTAAATCACACATCGCAGCTTGAATAAACAAATTATTCAAGTTGACGATACTTACTCATTTACATGATGTAATTAGTTGAGAAAAAACATTACTTCAAACGGTCAATGGAAACCAAAATCACACCAATAATCAAAGTAAAATATTTAAATCAAAGGCTGATCCAACTTGCGTGAATTTTATCACGGCAACTCATAATGGGACTCAGTAGTGTGTTTGACCCCACGTGCATACAGGCACATGGGGTCATCAGGAGCTGGGCATGCTCCTGATAAATTGGTGGAAGGGGTCCTGGGATGATCTCCTCCCTGAAATGGATTAGGGCATCAATAAGCTCCGGGTAGTCTATGGTGGTACTTGGTGATGTCCGATGCAGCGATATATAATGTCCCGTAGGTGCTCAATTTGATTTAGGTCAGGGGGACAAGTGGACCAGGCAATAGCATCAACGACTTCCTCATCCAGGAATTGCCTTCACACTCTGATCACCTGAAGCCAGATATTGTCCTGAGCCAGGAGGAACCCTGGGTCCAATGTCCCAGCATAAGGTCTTATATTGGATCTGAGGATTTCGTCCTGGTACCTAACAGCAGTAAGGGTACCGTTGACTAGAACGTTGAGGTCTTTGCTCGAGGTCAATTCGTAGGGTTCTGGCAGTGTTCTGTTCCTCCTCACTCAAAGGAGCGTACATCGGAGCTGCTGCTGCTGATTTATTCCCTTCGACCGTCCTGTCCAGCTCTCCTTGTGAAACGGCCGGTTTCCCAGTGTTTCCCCCATGCTTTTGAGATTGTGCTGGGGGATACAGCAAACTTTCTTGCAACCACACATATTGAATGTTTCATCCTGGAGGAGCTGGACTACTTCTGGAACTTGATTGGGCTGAAGGGACCACATCATGCTACCAGTGGTGACAAGGACACTAGCAAATTGCAAAACTACAGAAAAATCAGTCAGTTAGGAGCGATAAAGAGAAATTGTCTGTGGCCACCACATGCAAAACTATTCCCTTTTGTGAGTTGCCTTGTTTTTGCCTCTCAATTGCACATGTTTTCACTTTGTTTGGCACGAAAAGCAGGTGAAATTGATTCAAACTCCCTTGTGGTTCCTAAATGCACAGATTGATATCCCCAAGGTTTTACCGACTTGGTGTTATACTGTCATAATTAAGTGTTTCCTTAATGTTTTTGAAAAGTATTTACTTATAATGTGGGATGTTTAAGCATCATTTTCTTACAATGAATCCTTGACCGTGGCATGCCAGATGTGCGACGGCTGGTCGAAAGGAACAGGCAGACTGGAAAGTTTGGATCAACACAAGTGTCAGCCAGGTGAGACATTTTTCATTCATCTTTGTTGTTGCAGTCAGTTGAAAGCAATGTGTTAAATGCTTACTACGTTAACATATTTGGTTGTAAGTGATCAAATATTTTATATAAATCCGTTCTGTCCGCAACCCACATTTTTCCGTACTGCAGGATCATATTGTAAGCCATCCAGGACTATTACTCAAGTGCCTTGAGTGCATACATATTTAATTTGGTTGGCCCAAATAGGAGTGGAAAAGCTAAAACAAAGTTGTATTCAAGCCAGGACAGATACACTAACACTACCAAATACAACATGAGAATAAATTGCATGAGCAGTAAAGTATGAAAATGCCGCACAATTGTGAACTGTACAGTTTGAGAGTGTCACAAGGAAAGAAAGGAAGCTTGTATGTACTTATTTATGGCAATCACTCATTTTAGATTAACAGAAAAAACAAAACACTTATAAGGCTAATTAAAACAACTCCTTAGCAAAATTTTTGATCATCCTTCCAACGCTAGTTCATTCACAAAATCAGACACATCATTTTTAATAGTTATTTTTTGAAGATAATCCTTATTAATGTCAAGTTTTTTTTTAAATCTCTTGCATGAATTCAATGTATTGCTAACTTAAAATACAACTGAATTAAAACATGTATTTTATTGTTGATTATGTCTTTTAATTCAACACTAATTGAAAAGTTATGGTGCAGGATCAGACTGTACTGGTTCCATGTCTTGAAGTTTTTTCAGTGTGTGGTTGCATGTGCACAGTCATCCAGGCATATTGATTCCCTTTGAGAGGGATTTCCCATCCACACACATACACTTCATATGCAAGGCTGAGCTAAAACAAAGTTAATTGTTAGCCCATCCTAAAAAAAAAAAAAGAAGCAATTTAGCAATTGACTGTTTCCCCCCTTTCTTTTTTCTGATTCCATTTTTCTTTCTCGTTTTCACCCTCCGGCAAATATTTACATGAGTGGAAGTTGGAGTGAAAAAGTAAACGTATAATTAGGCTCCATTACTTTGATTGTTTTCTTTTCAGATTATGCCTCCTGTCATCACTGCTGTGCAAGAGAGGGCGAAGGGCACTATGTGATTGGACAAGGGAAGGGAGAGGGAGGGCCATCCTGTTTGACGATGTGTGCATGTGTGGGTGTGTGTGTTGAGTCCTCCTGCTGTGAATCGAAATTGTGTTTCTAGCCAGGCCTAATGTTTTGTCTACTGAGTGTTAATAATGCCTAATTAATAATGCCTCTCAGTCTGAAAGTGTGAGACAGAGAGAGATTGATATTAAAACAGAGAAAGAAGGAGAGGGGTGTAAAACGAGATCAAGGAGAAAGGGGCAACAGCACAGCCCTTACACAATCGAACACAACCATGTTCTAGCCAAAGTAAAAGAAACTCTCATCAACCCTGAATTTGATGTGTTTGGATGCATGAAAGATGAGCAAGTTTAAAGATTTGAGCGACAAGGGCAAAATTGTGATCAAGAAATCTGTCAGTCAGTGCATTTCCAGAAATGTTGTTGACCATTTGACGCGCTATTGAATGCTAGCCAGTGGTGCGACTCCCATCACCTATCACCCACAAACAATGCAGCTTTAACATCTCTCTCGAGACCATAGCTGATTGCGGTCACCATGATGGTGTCGCCATCAACTCTCACCCACATACAAAGCAGTTTTAACATCTCTGTCAAGTCGGTTTCACTATCCTCCAAACCTGGACTCACATGATGCCCCAGCAGACGATCAAGGCCACTCCCCCTAACAACTCCTGACGACTCATACCTATAGTCATTAGTTATGCAGGTCCAAGTGCTAACGACTCTATATGTACAAAAACTTACTGGAGGTATAAAATCCCTGACTCCCCACCAGCCAGTTAGAACTTAAGAAGCCTCTTGGATGAGAGGTGAAACATCTTCAACCCCCAAAAAAGTTCAGTTGCTTTGGATTCAATCCACATGGATTACCATGACCTGGATGAATGAGAAATTACACAGATGTATGCAATATAAGGCACATGGGTTTAATATAATGGCTGGTGTTTATCAAGTGTATACGCTATTTAATGCTATGTTCCTACATTCCAATGCAACATTATGATGTTGCATTAAAAGAAAAAAGGGGAAGAAGGCAGTTTGGAAAAGGAGTAAAAAACATGAGGAAAGTGTCCATCCATTTGGTGAGTTTGTGCTTCTCTGTGTTTGTGTTTGTGTGTGCGTGGGTGCGTATGTGTGTGCTCACAGGGTATAAATGTCAAGTGTCATGTTAGAGGCTCCCTATCTTTAACCTGCACATGACATGTCTTCCTTTCCTGACACTTTGTCCAAGTCTCTACTGAGGCAGAAAAACAGTGGGTGTCAGAGAGCTCAGACGGTTGGAAAAAGACTAAAGAAGCAATCAAGAGCAAACAGTTACTGCTCGCTGAGCAGTTTTCGAGAACACCTTCATTCTTTTGTCATCATTGCTGCCAATACTAAAATATGCTATTCTCTGTTTCATTTCATGTGTGTTCTTACAGGGTGATGAGGTGGGATTGTGAGTCAGATATTTCAGCACTGGAGGGTCACTTTGACATTGTCATGTGTGCAGACTGGTAGGTTCAAACATCACATGCACCCACGCACAAACATACACACACACGCAGTCTTGTCATGAACACACAAAATGTGCCTTGATGACAGCTCTTATGAGGCCCCCCACAAGCATCTGGACCTTCCCCTGCTTTGTCCACACACACACATATAAACACACACACAAGCATATATGCTGAGATGATCGCCAGCCTCTATTTTATACCAATTTGCCTCGTTTTCATGCTTGGTACCCCAGCAAATGGATGACTTAGGCAAATAGCAGATAATTATGCCTTGACAAAGCAGGAGATGAAGTAAGATAAAGAGAGACTTGAGGGTGGATGGAGGGAGGGAAAGAAATTCAGAGATAGAACAAGATAAACATAACAATTAGATTAACGGTCATTGAAGTGCAGATCTTGAGGCCAATCAATAATCATAACATCTTTTTTATTGCACAATCCTACCGTATGAGGTAGAGTTCATTAGGATTCTTTCCTGCACAGAAATACAATTTAATTTTTATTGCTCCCGTTTCTCTTCTTTTGCTCCACTCTTTCGTTATCAAGTATGTTCTAAATCCATCAAAATAGATAGATTGTATGTGAGTAACCTTGGATCGATACATACTGTGCACATACACACAGCGACAGGGCTGTGGTGGTAAATGGCAGGTAATTACACTTTGCAAATGCATCCAGTGCATCTTGCAGTATGTAAATCAAATGTTATCTGTTGTATAACATCTATGATAATAATGAAATATTTTATTTATAACGCACTTTACATTTTGATAAAATCTCAACAATGGAAGTATGAGAATATCAAACTTTAAACTAGAATGGCCCTGAATAGACTACAGACCTTCACCAAGGCTCAACAGTTCCTTTTAATCAAATTATAACCTTGCTTAAATTCCAACAAGGCATGCGCCATCAAAAGGGCTGAGTGCAGGGTTATGTTACAGGAAGTTGGAATAAAATCATGGATAAGGCACTTTCTCGCTTTTTACTCCATTTCGCATTTGATCAAAAATAATGAAAAAAATAATCATTTGAGTATTGGAATGTCACAGTCATTATGGTCAGGCATATCATCAGGAAACACAGAGAGAGCTGGCAGCTAATAGAACATATTTTACACTGGACTAGTTTGACTCAATGCGTGCATAACAAGACAGAAGCAGATAGCACGGAAGTAAATTGCACATGGATTTCTGATATAACAGGTTCTGCAAATCTTTCCTGTTTCCCTCAGCGGAGTTGCAGGATTAAGTGATAAATCTTTGCAGTGTGTTTGCTTCAAGATGTTCTCTGTGTGGTGTGATATTTTCTTTGTATCTGGATGAGTGATAATTGCAGTGGTGGTGGTTTAAGAGTGATGGCTGACCGATTAACGGGTGCTTCATGGTGATGATCACCTATGAGAAAAGGCCAACAACCAAGCTTCCACTCTGATTAATTATAGCTCCTACCAGCAGAAATGGAACCACTGCTGAGAAGAGGAGCGAGCATTAGTGACGAGGGGAGTAATGACAGGGGAAGAGTTTGGTGTAAAATTGTACACGAATTCTCTATTATGTTATATATGTGCCACGAGCCAACCTCCTAGCCCATCCTGTTAAAAAGGTGTTGCTGTTAGATTTTGTTGTGCCTTTCAATGTATAGATATAACTGTTAAAATGTAGACATTATATTATGATAAAAATCAACATTTCAACATTTAACCTGATGAAATGGCACCAAACAAATATAACATCATGAACAGCGAATGTAATGTCACAACTGACAACAAAATGCTGTAACTACATTTTCTGTTCCCTGAAGGAGAAGAGTGAGGTACAAAAACATATTTGCTATTGCTGGGCAATTCTGGCTAAATTGAAATCGCAAATTTTTTGCTTAATATTGAGATTGCGGTTCTCCCATGATATTACCATTCAGTTTACATCATATTGCACTTTGTTATGGACATGAGAAAAATAGAACACCATGCGCTAACTGTGTGATACTCGGATAGATGTATGCAGCACCAAAAGGTTAACTTCCTCAACTCTACTGCACATTAGAGCATGGCCACTGTGGATCTTTATGTCCAAGTCCGAACTGAGTCTGGGTGTCTACTGACTGAGCCCGGCCCGAGCCCGATCCCGATCCAAAAACTTGATTTAACCACAGCCACAAGCTGGCGGAGTCTCTTTAACGAGAGCATAGCAAAAGGGAAGCATCTGTGGTCTCACTGTATGGAAGCACGTTTCTTTCCTGACACCACTGCTTGGATGCCTGTTACTTGCAGACAAACAGGCTCTTGTGTGATGACATACTGGTGTTTTGTATTGCTGCCACCAACTTCAGAGGCAGACCTGTAGCCAGTGAGTTGGACCATTTAACAGCTAGGAATGAAATAACCATAGCTCTGGGTGTGGATCACATCACTACTTTTACTCTAGTTGGCATAGTTAAAATCAAATCTGCAAGCAGCTTTAGACAAAGCATTCCACATGGCTTTCTGTATGACAGCCACAAACTTGCTACCTGAAGACAAACACAGTTCTGAATGTCTGTGTGTTATAATGCTTCTTTGTGTGTCGATTATGTGGCGGTAGAGAACACCCAGTGCTTGTACAAGTACTTTCAATATAGAATGTGAAAAGCACATCATAGAAACTTCATGTAAATTACAATATGTTTCTCACAATATTGTTCTTTCCTGTTTCCAAGGAGGTGGCAGTATTTTAAATGGATCATTTTGAAATATTAAACCCACATAGATCGCAGTGCGGGGAAGAGCAGATACATTTTGTGGACGTTTACTTGTGTATTTCTGGAATAAGGGGGAGCTTTATTTACAAAAGTTGTCGGGCTATAATTTATGTCTATTGGTCTGATTTAGTCAAAATCTGATGCACACTTGAGGAAATCTATCGCGTATGTAGATCACATTTCACTCAGTTCATATCTTACTATTTCATATTTTTGCACTCTAGTTCTTTCTTCTTTCTAGTTTGATCTTGTATTTACAGAATTTGAAACTGTTTTCACATTTTTCAGCCAGCGAGAAAGTTGCTCCATACATGCATGTTTTCATGACAACACAACTAGTTTGGAACAAGTAACAATAAGGGGGTTACAGATTTTTTTCAGAATTTTCAAATTTGCTTGTGATGCAGAGAGTTTCTCTATGAATGTCTATGTGTGTGTGTGCGCGCATGTGTGTGCACACGCCTGCGTGTGTGTGTCTTTGTGGGTTTTTGTGTGTCAGAGAGTGACGAGGAGAAACGAGATCCTGCAGTTGATATGTAGGTGGCAGAAGAGGATCCTTGGCTGGTGTGTTGGCATGTGTGCTTTCTCCAGACTCTGTTCATGTGTGGGCATTGAGATAAAGCTCCTTTGTGTGTGTGTATATCTGTCTATGTGTTTCCATTTTTGTGCTATATTTTCGTTATTTGATTGGTCTGCACATATATACACACATTCACATATAAAATGGACTGCATTAGATTTGATTTGACTTTTAAATTGTAGTGCAATTTATATATCCTAACAAATGGTTCCCTTTCATGATGAATTCTTTAGAGGCGAAATAATAGTAATCGTTCAATCATCCGCAATAGACACCATGGCAAGACATTATGTTTAATTTAGAATAATGAGGCTAATGTTTAAGCGGGTTTCCTATGATACTTGGTATCTCTTTGCAATATTTTCTGGTACCAGGCACTTAATTGTCTGGAACAATCCTTTATTGGGGTGGGATATTTCCATTTTAATGCAACCTATGTTACTTTTTTTATCATGTCACAGTATAATGATAGTTATTGTACACATATCTAAACCTAACATCAGCCGTGACTATCGCACCATTTCTGTCTTTTCACTGTTGCCCCCTTAATGACACATTGTCCTTCCCCTGCCCTCAGTATATTTGTGTCTGCGTGTGTTCCAGCTGTTACCTCCACCCAACTCGCTCACTTCCTTGTTTTCGTTACCAGTCACTTTTCCTGTGAACCGATATCTGTAGCAAAATAAACCAAACACAAACCTCTCACCTTTCAAGTCAAATAAACTTCGCACCCCCGTTTAACCCTAGAAGAACAATAAACTTTACACATATACATACACCCATCCCGGTTTTGGTCAGAGTTTGTAATGGAAAGTCGTGTTGTTTGTTTTACTTCACAATTTAAAAAAAAGCATCTCAATACCCTGCATAGAAGCATATTTTTGCTGTTATGGGTAGACTCACAGAAAAGAGAGTCTGTGATTTTCACCTCTCACTCCTCACTGGAATAAAGGGATTTTCAAAGCGGAAAGGTCAGAGGCTATAATTGTAAAGTTATGTCCAGATTGCGATACACTGGCCAGTTGGACAGATGAGAAGGATTGTATCAAATCTGCTCCGTATTGTTGGATTTTGGGTCAGAGTACTGAGATAATAGGTACACACACACTCCCCTCTACTTACTTGCAGTATTGATTGTTATTTGTCTTGTAGATAGAGACACAGGCGTTAGTTGGACTGGATTGGTTGTTTTCGATAAATAAACTGTTTTTTACAAAGTCAAGTATGTGATATTTTAAAAGACAGAAATATTTTTTTATAATCTCATTAAAATTGTTCATATACTGTACATATCAGGGCTAAACAAGTTACACCGACCCACTTGACTTCAACGGTCAACTTATTAGTGACGATATAACATTTTTGTTTATCCAGGAATGGAACTCTCAGAGAAGTTTTTGCATTGCTAAAAGGAGTTTGGTGACTGTTATATTCCCTGTCATGTGTGTGTTTTACTGTTGAAGTACTGTGCTAGTGTCATGGCCGTTCAATTAACGCAGTACTTTGTATCAAATGATAACAATTCTGAGTTGATTTAGTTGCAGTATGTGTGAATTATAATAGTATACTTTTATTTGACACCAAAATGTAGCGCACAAGTGAAAGTCAGAGATGGACCTGACTTGTACCAGTTATTTGATCTCTCACCTGACAAAATAAACACAGTTGCTTACAGTTCCAGGCATTTTTGCTCATGGGAATGTTTTTTTGTTGTTTTTGATGGGGATTGAACTATTGAACATAGGTAGGATGCCTGAGTTTAAAAATGCAATACTTCAATTCCTAATTCAGACACTTAGTTTCAAAAAAAGATTTTGACTTCAGCCTTTATTTTGGATTGTGACTTTGGACAAAAAAAAAAGAAAATTCACAGTAGATGTGTCCAGTCCAGTGTTTCTCAACGATTTTTTCAGGCACCCTCTTAAAGTATCAAAAATCTCCAGTCATTTCAGTCTACAGTGATACAGATTTTTAGAAGAGGGCCCACATGTACCACATTCACATGCAAAAAGTGACATATGGGGAAAAACTTGTATGTCATACGTATTTATACATAATACATCCTGATATCAACTCATGTTCCAGACCGTGATGCCGGTATTTGAAACTTAACATCCTTCTCCTTAAACACAAATTCTCTAGTTCTTAATAGTTTGCTTGAAATAGAAATGAAACGTCATAATTTTGCTCTAGTGAGTGATCAGTTTGGGTAAGAGCTCTGATTTAAAGAAATTTAAAAGTGCTTGAAAGGCTATTTAAACAAATAAGTCAATGAAGTAATGAATCATTGTGTTATCAATATAAATCAATTCTTTCTATCAATTCTTCAGAGAGCTTATGCACCCTGACTCAATGAGACATAAATGCTTTACAAAAAAAAAAATGGAAATGCACAGATAAACATTTATGAGCTACATAATGCGCACGCACGTACACACCCACACACGTTCCATATGCCTGCACAAACGTTCTTATTCAAATACACACTAAATGTTGCATTCAACCAGTAAATCCTCCTTTGTGAGTTGCTTTTGAACTTATATCTTCATATTAACTTCAAACTCCACGCCCCAAACCCAAATTGTCTTTTTACTGCTATGAAGGGGAGGTGTGCGGGTCTTTGCATACACGCGTATATATTTACTGAAGGAGATGGTATCCGTGCATGTTGGATTTTTCTGCATTCCTCTCAATTCCTCTCAGTGCCTCAATAACAGGATAAGGTGAACACATACACAAACTCAAACATAAACAAAAAAGAAGAGCATCTTACTCATGTAAATTGTTTTTTTTCCTTCTTCCTGTTGGTAGATTCATTTACTTAAAAAATAATAAATATCCTGCTGCTTTTTCTTGAGCTGCTATAATCATTGTGCATTCTAACCGGACTCTCCCTCTCTCTCAGTTTGTTCCTCGACCAGTACAGAGTCTACCTGGTTGATGCTATAAGAAGATTACTGCGACCCAACGTAAGTGTGTGTGTGTGGGCATGTTTGTGTCTGTGTGTGTGTGCGTGTGTGTGTGTTTGTGTGTGTGTGCGTGTGTGTGTGTTTGTGTGTGTGTGTTTAACTCTGTGCCTACTGTATATATCTCGGCTTATCCCCTTCCCCTAAATCACCAAGCACTCCTCTAAATCATAATTAGGCCGCGCCCAAGACCATTTGCACATTAATAGTCTAACCGGATTAATATCATGTAATGCTTTAAGGCTTATTATGAGCATCTTGAATGGGTTGCTCTGATCTCTCTCTCTTTCTCTGACCTTCTCTTAATCATAAATCCGGGCCAAGTTCTCCCTTTTGGCCTTGCGATAAGACCCCATGTTGTGACAGCCAAAGCAAATCGGGGAAATAAACCAAAAGGCAGGAAAAGATAGGGTTTAGGTTTTTATTCATCTGAAGGAATAAGGGTGCATTTTCATTACAGAGGCCAGACTTCTATAAGGAATATCTGTTAATGAACAAAAAACTGAACACCGAGCTAAAGGGCGCCAGATAGGCATGAAAATAAGTAAGAGAATGGGAAGAGGTGAGCGACAAGAGAGATGGAAAGGGAGAGGAGCGGACATGAGACCATTGAAAATGGACAGCATGCGGACAAAGATATGAATGGAGGTAAAAATGGGAAAGTAATTTTTCATAGGCGACACAACAATAAATGCCCGCTTTCAAAGAAAATCATTTAAAGATGGAAATCCAGAAACACACAGGTTACAATATGGTTTTCCTTTCTGTACCAAGTCCTAAAGAGGTATAAAGTTGCAAAATTCCAAGTAAAAAACAAAAACAAAACAAACAAAAAAAATTGTTTTCAGAAATTACCTTTTAGAAACCCCTTGCTTGTGTTTGACAATCCAAGGACCCCACCATGAACTGTTTTCATTAGATATACATTATAATGAAGAAATAAGTAATTTAGTATAATAATTAATATTTTAGAAGCTGCAAGCACCTCAAATCAAACTCCATTCACGTCTCTATGTTGGGTTGAATCCAGTATACTCTTTAAAACATGGCCACATGAAACAGATACTAATCACGCAATCACGAAAACGCAATTGTCATGTGAGGTTTCTTTTCTAATTAGGGTGAGCTAACCTTTGAAAAATCCAGTTTATTTCCTTCCTTTCCTTTCCTTTGTTTCCTTGGTAAATTTTGGCAGCTGTAAATAGAAAGACAAATATTATTCAAAAAAGCTGTTGCCAGTTTCCTTTGCTTCAAACGTAGAAGCACCCTCAACCTGAATATGCATCTCAGTTGCAGATTAATGCGGTAGCTGCTGTGCTGGAATGACAGACCTGACATCTGGCCATTGTTGTACATCTGTGTTAAGTCTCTCTTCATGTCTCTCTCTTTAATCCACTGGAGTTAATTCAGGAGCTAATATGATTTGAGCGTTGGCCATCAGACTGTCGCTGCCACAACAAGCTTTTCCAAATATTTAATCATTTGCTAAGCTGATTAAGCAATCAACAAAGCAATTCATTCTCCCACCTAATGTCACTAATTTGTTGTTTCTGAAAAGGTAGTCCATCCGGTTGCCTGGACCCCCTTAATAAGCTGATTAGTCCCGAGAGAAATTATGTCTGTTTGCTTTTACTATGTTTTTGCAACTGGATATACAGATGAAAAACAATATCTCCAATGTGGTGACCCTGCTGTTTGTAGTTGGGGCGGTGTGCATTTGTATGTGTATTTTTAAAATGTGCGGCCATTCGTCTGTGTTATATTTAGTTGAAGCAATAAAAACGCGATCAATTTGATGTTAGACTGAAAGCTGAAGGAGATCAAAGAAAGTCTGAACCTATCGGTAATCCTTTTAGTATTTACAGGTTGTCTGGGATGTATAGGCACGTTTAAACACATTCTGTATCATCTTCCACAGACACACCCACACCCCTAGAACGGCTTTACTTCCCTCCCGTGCTCATTAATAGGTCTTGGGTGACCATAGTCCAGTCAGCAGTTCGCCAGGGGTAGTTTCCAGAAAGCGGGCTCAACAAAATCTGTGTTTACCCCTGTGCTCTGTGTTAATTCATCTGAGTTGGTTCGGTCAACTCTGATTTTAGATAACTGAGTTAAATGCACGGAAACTTTCAGAAGCCATCGTCAATGAGGGTGAAATACTATGAATCATGGGAACCAAGGAAACGCTATGGTCACCAATGCTTTTAATACACTCATATGCTTCTATTTAGGAAAGAAAAGTTACACAGTGGATCGGCAAAGAGAGAATTGGCGTGGGAGAGGATTAATGGCTGATTGAACGTATTTACTGTTTTACTGCACTTTATTCGGTTGGGTAATCCAACCGACGAAGAAATGTATGGATGGCAGATATGTTCATGGTTATACTTCATATATCTCCAAAGCTACAGATTGTTTTTGTAAAAGAAACGGTCATTTGCAAAATATATAAAAAATGGAAAAACTCGAGAGCTTCGCAAAGACATTACCGATGGGAGATCAGGGGGATCAGCCGTGTCTGATGTTTTAGATGTATGACTTGAGAAAGTTATTCATACAGGTGATGGAATGTAAGAGAAACAGTGTGTTTTGACCATCAAAGAATGAAAGCACACCCAGTCTGGGTCTCACAGTCCTCTACTCTAAAACTATATGAAAAACGAGAAAGGGACACTTAATGTCGGACAGCTCCACTTTTAACTCAGAAGGGGGAAGAGTTAGGTACAAACTCAGGATTCATTGAAGAAAACTTACCAGTGAGCAGGTGGGGTTTATAGAGTAAGTTACCATGGTGACTGACTCAGAGTTTAACCTATCTTGCTTTCTAGAATGGAAATCGTTGACTTTTCCTCATCTCAAGGTGAACAAACTCATTCCTCTAAACCCGCTTTCTGCAATACCCCTCTGGTTGGGTTGCTTTGGTGGACACTAATTAATGCTGACCTGGAACACCTTACAAGATATGCAGTTTAGCAGATGCTCTAACCCAGTCCCCAACCTTCACAATTTGGTCCTTGTTAACACAGCTCAGATCCTTACAATTTCCAATTTGTCCTGCTTCAAACACATCACTTGCTACTTGATTATCCTGCTCACTAACTGGTTTCCTTGGTAAAGAAGCTCTGACTTCACCCATAGGTGGTTATAATTTTAGGGCTGAACAGTGTTCATGCTGCATACAAGCTTGGCTCACATGTTCAATTAGTTCAATTAAGTGTTCAATTAAACACAATATTGTGTGTGTGTTTGTGCGTGTGTAAAGCTACTCAACAAAGAGAAATGAAAATGTATATTTATGTTCATTATTACACAAAGCGTCCTATCGTTTTTTCGTCTAGGGTATGGCATTGGTGTTTGCTCCACTGCGTGGTGAAACTCTGAGACTGTTTTGTCAATTGGCCCAGCAGAGTGGATTTGATGTCTCTCAACACCAGCAGTATGATACTCACGTCACGGATGTTCACTTAAAGGTTAGAAGCACCATTATTGCCATTATTATGATAAGAATGGCGTCCACATGACCATACCTTCATGTTATGAAATTGCAGGGTAAAGTGTTCATAGAATCAGTAAACACATTGTTACATTTCTCTCTCCTTCTCTTTTTTTTTTTCTTCAAATTGCTTATCCCAACATGCATTTGGTTTAAGAGTTGGTCCTAATGACAGTATTAATAAGACCAATTAACCAAAGTCCACAAAAACTTATATGATTGCTAAATCTACAACATCTGTAATATCTATAATGATAAGCCATTTAGGTGAATATAGATTCAACATATTATCCACAGACTTCTTTGCTGAAAGCTAAAATTTGTTTCAACTCGGTTTTTACAGAGGTGCATAAAATGAAGTTATTGTATTTTAATGTGCTTGGATGAAAACCTGGTCAACAAAATTGTTATTTGGAAATGTCCAAAATCTCATGCTGCTTAATGAGGAAACCTGCTACCCTGTACATTCATCTTTGATAGAAACAAAGTAAATTAAATTTTGGTCTTCAAGGAAATTTAGTGAGACACACCAGAGTAAAACAAGCTGCCTTCGTTTGTCACTGTGAGAGAGACAAAGCTAGGCAGGAGAGAAAAGAACAGTGTCCAAGAGAAAAGGAGCACGGAAAGGACATGAGTAGGCAGTGTTAAAGGAAGTGGTGTCCAGCTGTTAACTCCATTACACCCACAGTTACAGAAGAACAGGACAGAAAGGAGCGGGCTAAATTGGTGCACACACACATTCACTTAGACTGGTACGACAAACGGGAAAAAAATAGCCATTAAACTGACTGTTAAAGTGTCTTGAACCTCAGCGAGGAAAAGGTCACTCCTTTAACCTTTTCTCTATTTTTCCTTCACTAAATTTAACATGCACAATCCCTCACACAAGTTATAGCCGTAATGACTTTTGACCCTTTCAAACCAAATGCCAGTTGATTTACAGAGGGTGGGCTTATGACATGTTGAAAGGACCAGGATGTAGGATGTAATGACATCTAGTGGTGAGGATCCAGAATTCAACCAGTGTAGTACACCTCAGCTCACCCTTCCCTACCAAAGCACGTAAAATAATCTACAATGGCCTGCTTTAAAGGATCTGTGTGTAAGATTTAATAAATGGAATCCAATATTCATGATTATGTTTTTATCGGTCTATAATCACCTAAGAATTAAGAATCATTGTGTATACATTAGCTTAGAATGAGATCTTATATGTACAGAAGGATTGGGTCCTTTCCCATGGAGTCTGTCAGGCTTCCCTTCTATGTTTGTACAGTAGCCTATAATTGACAAACTATGTATTAGCATGCATAGCACCTAGCTAGCTTTAAAAAAAAAAAACTGCTACCACAATGAACCACACATAATAATATTTGTTATCTAACCAAAGCATTGATTTATTGTTGCAAGAATAAATATCCTAATACCATTTTCTATAAAGCCCTATTGGTATATGGGGTCAGGGTAAGATAGGGAAAAATTTTCCCTGAACAAATAAGACTTTTCAAGCCAAAACAAATTACCAGAAAACCTACAAATACACTTGGGAACCTACGTTGGATTAACAGTGATTAAATCAAAACCAATTAATAGTGCTAAGAAAACTTATGATTTTTAAACCAGGGCCATATGTTCATTTATTTTAATGTTGACATGACTAATAGATACAAACAGTTTGAGAACTAGTCCACACCCCCCACCACAGCCAGCAGCCATGAAACAAGGTGAAATGACCACATTCCATTGAATTTTCTGAGGTGTGGCAGGTAAATTAAGGCCATCAAAAAGAAATAAATGGTTTTGGCGTGATTAAAGTGCATGCTGCCATTGCTTTTAATTAAAAAAAAAGTACAACTTGGTTTGAAAAGGTAGCAGGAAAAATTATTTGAGCTTCAAAGCTACATAATACAGTCATTGAATACTACTAATTGTTCAACACCTCAGCCGCTTTAGAAAATTGCCACTCAAACCTATTTCAGTGGTGAGAGTTATTGACAACAGAATGTGCAAATTGGGAATTGTGAAATTCAGACCAAAGAAATCCCACTGAAGCTCTCCGAGGCACTTTTTTTTATTTGTTTCTTTGACATGCAACTGACCAGCTGACCAGTTAGCTGACTCTTGAAATGCACACTTCTCTCTGTATGACACACACATACACGCACACCCACACAGTTGGTTCAGGTGCTGAGTGTGAATATAAGGAGAAGCTGAAGTGCTCCCTCACATCTGAAGGTGATTAAGTCTCCACTGCTTATCTTCTGATGAACACTCTGAACAACCCCTGTGTGATTTTCTGTGTGTGCGTGTGTGCACTTGTATGTGTCTGACTGACCATTATCAACACGCGGACACAAACTCACTCGCACACACACAGACACACTCACATACAGCTAAAAAACAGGCTATATCACAATCCTGCACAGACCAGACATCGCTGAGACAGGCTATTGGCCAGACATTACACACAAACACACAGCCATATGATGATATCACAGCGAAACATTCACTACCATCATGCATAAACACACACACACACATCAAAATGAGCAGCTGCTACATATTTGCACTACAGATTAGCCTTCTTCATTTACTTACAGTGGGTGGATTAAAGCACAAGAAAAATGTATATCAGAGCTGACAGTTGAGCACACTCTATAGATGGTTTATAAAAATAATAGACATTACCCCCTAGAGCTGGTGTATCCCTTTTGAGCACAAATTGAAATGAAGGCCTAAATGTGACTGATTTTATTCTAGTTTATTCTCACTATAGTCTGTAAGCAAATGCCTACTTGATTCAATACTAGATATTTAAATAGTACGCCTACATTTCAAAATTGAATCAACTTTCGCATCATAAATCTAATGATGCGATAAGGAATTTGTTATATTTCTCATTACAAAATTATTAAAATACATTGAGCCAGAAGATCTTTCATGCTTTTATTCAATATAATCCTATTTATTTCTCAAAACGGTGCAAGGGAGCAGAATCTGCAGTTCTACCTAACCAACCTACCTACCTACCCTAACCTACCTAATTCTACCTATGTTGGTGTCAACAGGGGTATATATTGTTAAAATAAGTTATATATTAATTCTCAATGGAAGTATTAGTCCTCTTATGCAAAATCACATATGAAACCGAAATGGCACTCAGTAGAGCAAATACTGGATATCTACCAAAGACATAAACATTTTTTTGCATGTGTTCGACCCTTCCACAAATTATTGTGCAAAATCAGTTAAGAATATGTTACATATATTTTATGTAAAGTTATTAAAACCCTGTAACTGCACCTCTATTAGGATCTTAGCCTAAATTTAATAGGTTCTCTGCATGCCCCACATCTCTGCAACATTTCATGGAAATCTATTCAAAAGATTCTACGTAATCAAGAAATACACTACTCAAAAAAATACTAAATCATCACAGTATAACACTTAAAAACAAACAAACAGGGATATCATTCTGTCCATTTTGGAAGCACAAGTGATTGTGATTCAGTTTTTCCTGCTTTTGTGCAAATTAAAATGACAACAGGTGTAAGTGAGAGGCAATAGCAAAACCCCCGAAAAGGTTCTGGCTCCGCGGGTAGAGGTCAGAGGTGGAGAGGTTTCTCTCTCCATAACGTTCCTGACTGATTCTTCTCTAGTTTTGCATTTTTCTTGTGTCCTTGTCTCTACTGTTAGAATGATGTGGTCCCTGCAGCCCATTCAGGTTTTCACAGGTAGTCCATCTCCTCCAGGAAAAAAATGTTCATTATTGCAGTCGCAAGAAGGTTTATTGTTTCTCCCAGTACAGTCTCAAGAGCTTTGAAGAAATACCAGGAAATTGGTCATTACACGAAGAGAGCTGGACGGGACCTTAGAGAGGCATTAATCCAGCAGCAGGACAGATGCTTTTGTGTGACGAGGAACAGGAAGAGCAATGCCAGATCCCTTCAAAGTCACCTCCAGCGGCTACTGGTGTGATATTCCTGACTGTCAGAATCAGACTCCATGAGGGTGGCATGAGGGCCACTACTCTACTCTACTGGGACCTGTGCAAACAGCTCAGCACCTTGCAGCTCAATTGGCATTTGCCAGTGAACACCAAAAATAGCAGGTTCACCAGTTGCCCATTCAGGGAACTGAATGGGCAACTGCGTGTTATCTTCACAGACGAGAGCAGGTTCACACTGAGCTTATGCGACAGACTTGAAAGAGTATCTATGAGTTTGATGCAAATATCTAATTGTTCCTTTCATTTTTCCAAGCAGTGTATATTGTAAATGTCATTTAAAAATGGACTATCTCTCAATGTTAATCAAAGTGGGAGATAATAATCTTGCCCATTATTTTGATTTGTACCAAAACTGGGTTCTATTTTATGGGTTCTCTTTTGACCTGGGCACCAACCTTCCACAAGGAAACCAGTCAAGTAGGTTTTGCATAATCCTGCTGACAAGGAAAAACCAACCAATGGACATAGGTGTAAACACAGCATCTCTATGTGAAGGCAAAAAGAATACAATTAATCTACAATAAAATTTACTTGATTTCGCTTTTAAGCATTATATCAAACACCCTCCCTCTCTTTCCAAATATGTTAGTTTTCATCTAGTTGGACAACAGAGCGCTTGATGTATATGATTAAATGACGTATGCTGGGGGTTAAGGTGCAGCGGAACGCTCTGGATTAGCATTCAGCCACTTTCCATGGGTAAATAAATTAATCTGATTAACAGTTTCACACATTATAACGTAAAGCAGGATAATTATTTGATGTATTACAGCCACCTTTCATTTCCCCCAGTGGGTCAATTAATCAGAATTCAAGATGACCATGCTTTGGAGAAATCATCATAAGATCTGTTATAAGGACACTTATTTTCTTAGTTCCTTGGATAGTCGTGTAGTTTAAGTCTATTTCATTTAGATTGGTTTTTAACTGTACTGTTGATGTAATTTGTGATACAGTGTAGAGTATCAGAAGTTTTGTGATAAAACATGTTCTAAGTCAGTTCTTGTTGTTAGTCCGAATTTAAATGCTGGAGAACAAGAAATTGGTAATCATTTTGCATTTATGGACTAAGAGTCCAAAACTTAATTTCCACATATTTAATTTTACCTATCGTCAAAAGTCTGTTTAATCTGCAGGAGGCAACAATATAGTTATGTTAGCTTTGCACCACATGGTCAGACGATCTTTCACTCAGTGAGTGCATCTGGTTTCACCTACCATTATAATGTCATAGTACTGAAAAAGATGATATATTTTAAGAATGAAGTCGAAAATGAAAGTATTCATGTACATATTTTATCTGGGCCCAATACAACAGAATTCAGGGTTTTCAGGTTTAGGTAATGATGCCATGCTCCAATCAAAGCCGATACTCATGTCCACGCAGCTATTCAGCCATATCACAAAGCTCTTTCAGTCTCCACATGAGTTATTTAGGCTGATTAAACCACTAGCGATGCACAAGTTCCTCCAGTTGACACAGATGCTATTAAACAAACATACCAATGGTAGCTCGCGAGCAAACTGGCACCCCTCGCTGCCATGCTACATTCAATGTGCCAGATTTGATTTCATTTGAAATATACCACCTGTCTTAATCTGTTGCTTTGTATGTGTTGGTGTGAAAAAGAGAGAGCAAGCAGCAATTTTTTTCAGCATATTTTTTCTCCAGCCATCCCTGGACTACCAGCTCACTACTACTGCAGTTTTCCAAACATAAACACACTCTCGCCCTCTGACACAAACACACTCGAGGGACTGTAGACAGCAGGCAGGCCCAATGTGCAGTGATTGTGTCGAAGAGCTGTGTGTCTGTGGGTGTGTGCACGTGTGTGTGTGTGTGCATGCGTCTGTGTAAGACGTTTGCTGGGACGGGCAGACAGCGCCAGCACGTTATCCTCTTATCCCCACTGTTGTGGAATAGAGAGGCAAGCAGCTGGAGGGACTGCAAGTACCCTGATAATGCCAGCGCTATTTTCTAACCCGCCATCTTAATCTTGTTACTCAAATGGTTGTGAAGAGAGAGTCATGAATTTTAATTTCACGCACACACACACACCAACACACACACATACACGTGCAATAGTGTGTGCATATGTGTAGATCCCCTGTCTCTTTCACATGCATAAATAGTATCCCCACTGAGTCCATGCGCTCACACTTTCTTCCCTGCCTCTCTCTTTTTTCTCCCTCCCTCTCTCTTTTTCTCTCCCCCCTGAGCTTGCAGGCTTCCCACTATTCCCTACCCTTTTTCTGACATATTTTCACCCTTCTCCCCTCTCTTTTCGTCTGCCCCCAACTATCTTCCCATTTCCTACATCACGACCCATTTCTCTATTTATTCAAGCCTGTCTCTCTATCCCATACTCTACTTGTCTCTCCATCCACCCTATCCCTCATTCTCTGTTTCCTAATCCCGCAGAGGGAGACCACCACACAGTACATCCCCTTTATCTGTTCTTCTCTTGTCTTGGAGCCTCCTCTTCTCTCTTTTTCCACCTTGTTCCCGTTCTCTACACAAACAGGCACAATGAGCACATGAGAGACGAGGAGACTGAAGCTGGGGCAGAACTGTTAATAAAAAATGACTTATACCTCGGAAAGGGAAAAAAGAGAGAAGATTGTTGGGGCAGTAGGAGTGGGGGGTCAGATTGAGAGCCGATTTAGCCAGCCACCCATGAAGCTGATTAGGCAGCCTACGATCAGGAGGAACAGCTTTGCTTGTTAAACTTTTCACCTCTGCGATCTCCTAGCCCTCACCCTCCCTATTAAGCCCCCCTTCCTTCTCCATTCCCCCATCTATCGCTTCCTCGATCCTTCCGGCTGGTAGAATTTGAATGTGAATGCTGGTCGATGTCCCTATAGCAGGCTTAGCACAGGGGGCAGGCAGCTGCCCCACCACACCCAACCACCCCCTGGGCTGCTTTTTTTTTTGCTTTCTCTCTCTCTCTCTCTCTCTCTCTCTCTCTCTCTCTCTCTCTCTCTCTCTCTCTCTCTCACGCTCTCTCTCTCTCTCTCTCTCTCTCATATATGCTTTTTCTCTGGGGGTCAGCAAGCCAGCGCCTGAAGGGATGGCCAAAGGAAGATAACCAACATCAAGGAAACTGGGGGGAGAGGGAGGGCCAAGCGCTTTGTTGATATTCAACAACAACGATAGAAATGTAGAAAAGCAGAATGAGTCACAGAGTAGCGTGGCGTGAATTCCGATTTGTGCGGGAAAATAAGTGATAAGACATGTGATAGAGGTGTGTAACAAGAAGCTCATACTCAAGTCAATAATCTTAGTATTACTACTTGTAATTGAGTTTTCATTGAGTAAAAGTTCTTGTGTTTTAAAGTGATGGCATCATTGTTTTATGGCATACTGGTCAAGTCTAAAAAGTTGATCTAGATCTAAGTACTTTACAAGATAATGAAGTAAAAACAATTGTGAGCTACAGTATAACATTATAATTTCTGTGTTGCTCCATGTTGGGTAGAGAGCGCGCACATCTGTCTGTACGTGAGTTTTATGGATCAGCGCTTGCATAGAACCTGCCCGCTGTGCACAGGAGTAATCTTTGGGTCAGTTCTATTTCTATATGTTTTTGAAAAACTTTTCAGATTACACTCCCCTCTCCTGGTCTCACTGTACATAATGAACGTTCACCTGTGCAGACTACCTAAACTCAGTCTGACGTCTCATGACATTGGGCTGGTGCACACCCAGACCGTCAAGTCTGCACCCTGTTCAGGGTATGGGCACCCCGCACAGCTGTTTGAAAGTGTGTGCTAAACTCGAGAATTGATTAGATATTGTTTACACCCACTACAGGTGATTAAATAGTGAACAAATGCTACGGGATATGGATTTAATCATAGTTATTAAGATATATCAGTTACACAATTCATGACCCCCTCTTATGTCTCTTGTAAAGGAAATGTGACTGATTGATCAACTTCATATTCTCTTTGAGTTCTAAAACACAGTTTACGAGTCTAGTCTTGAATGTAGAAGCGAATGGTTTGTTATTTGTTACTCAAACAACTGTTGACAAATAGAGACATTTGTCAATGTTTGGTCAATGTTAGAAAATGTTTGGATAGCCGATCACAACTATTGTTCTTGTACCGAAGACCTATAAATATCACCTTTCTTGTAATAATTTATTTTTGAGCGTTCCTGTATTCAGGTTTGTTCTCCAATATTATGATTACAATTTATCTTCCTTTGAGCCTATCAGTGTTTTGTGTGTTCAATTGTGTCTAGACTGCTTTACAGCAAAATCTTCCACAATACTCTTCACAAGTTTTTTTTAATGTTTTTTATTTTTTTTAAAAAGAAATTTTTTTTTTAACTTGTCTGTCCCGAGGGCAATACCCATTTCTCTTTACGTGCCAGAGCAGAATACAGCAAACACAGCTTGGACCAAATATGCCCTGCAAAAAGTGTATATTTCCAACCTTAAAACTCTTTATTTAAATAAATACTAAAATATGAATAGATTAAAAAAGCTAAAAGCTCAGACATGAATAAACTTTATTATACCTCTCAGGTCTACCGACTACCAGCTGCACTCAACATGGCAGGAAGACAAGTCCAAAACAGCCCAACAAATTATATCAAAAACTCATTAATCAATGCCAACATCATACGATGAAGAAACAGCCCATAACCTGGTATTTAGCCTACCTGCACCGTGAATCCCTGCTTGCCAGCAGTGAGTAAGCTCTGCACCTCACGTTCCCCCTGAAGGTAGTCCTACATGCCTGCCCACCTTCATCTAGCCACCTGTCACATATTGATTGACAAACTCATCTGCAACTACCCTTCAATAATACTAGAATAAATGATAAGGATGTCCGTTTTTCTTACTCCACACCAAATTAATATATTTAAGTTATGGACTGTTGGTCAGAAACAATTATTGGAGGAAAATTTTAATGATGGAAATTTTTTGCTTTTTGTTACAGGCAAAATAATGAAGTGATTTACTTTTGAAATTATTTTAATCAGGAAAGACTATGGAATCACAGCGCAAAGGTGTGCATTAACAATGTGAATAATTCATAATGCTATTAGGCACTTAGACACGGCGGGGATTTTTGGTTATGGCGAGCAGTCTGTTCTAAGTTGCGGCAGAATAGACCCCCTGAGTCTCGACACTAGTGTTGGAGGATGTAGATGACCTCTGAGCTTTGGGGCTTTGAGGGTGATGAACCTAAGGATCGACTAGATGGCGGTGAAGGGGAGGGGATTTGTGTATTTGCTGGCAGCATGAGGGAGCTGGGGAGCTAGAGGAACCATTTCAAAAACTGAGAGGAGCTCAGTTATTGGTTTGAGAAAGGAGAGAGGTGAACGCTACTGGGTGATAATGAGCAGCTAACAGACAGGTTGATAGCCCCGACGGATGACAGCTTTGAAGGATAGTGAGTGTGCAAACTGGATGACAGCGAGGAGGGAGGACTGCCGTGGTGAGCTTAAGTTTTCCTGACTGAACTTTCACTAGATCTCCATACGTCTTTTTGTAGCCTTAATGCACATTGTACCTCTAACATGCCATTAGGTGTGATAGGCCAAACGGTCAGTAAAATTGTATATCAAATCCAGGAGATTTCAATATGTGCATAGGTATATACTGTATGTACACACCAAATTGGTGTGATTGTTGGCTCATGTGCCAGAAACCTACAAACAACAGCTGATTGTCAATAAAGTACTTAAAACCACTCTAAAGTGTTGTGCAGTAGTAATATTTCTCCAGCTGCAATTTTTTAAGTAGACAATTTAAGGTGTTTTGTTTTTTTTTGTTTTAGTGCTTAGTTGTTGTTTTTTAATATGCATCTTGCACCTTGTGCAGCCCATCTTCTCTATTCTTTGCTCTTAAACTCCATTACATACCGATTTTTTTCCCATTTTATGGATAGTTAAGTTTAATATTCTGGACATGGTTTTCACTTTTTAAATTAATATAGACAAATCATATAATTTAACCTACGATTTGTTAGGAATTTATTAGCGGTTGAAGCATTTAAGACATTTGTGAATGCAGTGATTCTGTTCCTATCCATATTTCACTGCTGCATAATGTGTTGTTATTTGAAGTGAACAAGGCTCTTTTAGAACCCATTATGTCACTTTATAAACAAGCCCTGAAAGTTCTGAATAGAAAACTGCAAGAGTGTCTTAACTCAAACTTGTAAATATAAAAATGTGAAATTTTTGCATTGCGTTATCCATAATGCATCTTCTCCAACTCTGAAAGTCTATGTTTGCTTCTGAGCAAATCAAACCCAGGTTTACTTCAAGTGGAGGTTGTGGTGTCCCTAAACGAGACTCTACAATCTTTGTCCACATTCCTTTCTTTTATGGTGCCATTAAAGAATGGAATAATCTCACTGTTTATCTGAAAACCTACACCGACTTACGCATTTTTTCATGTGAGGTTAAGAAGTGGATTTTAAGAAGTTAAACATGTCAGCAGGAATTCTGCTTCTTGACAACTTATTTTTTTTATTGCTTTGAATTTTGTAACATGTGTTGCTAAATCTGGTGCAAAGCATCTTTTCTCTTGTTGAGACTAATGCAAGTGTTCATGATCCCTGCTATAAATGTATTTACTGAAATGAAACATTAGGGTAATGTTTTACAACTTGAATAGTAAATTCTTTTGTTGCTTTGGGTTAATTTCTGTTGCCATTTCCAAAGCAAACGGGAAAGATGGAGGAGAGATGGAGGAGAGCTGGCATCTGCCACACTGGCACCCCTTGTGTGGGCATTTTTCTTCACTGAGCTTGAAATTATTCTGATCGATGGTATATTTTTTCATGAGATGTGCGATCTAGTATTTACCACACTGGTTTATGGCTTTTGTAAAGACTAATTACATCCAAACTGCTTTTCTCGTCATGGGAAGATAAACAAAACATGTAAAAACCATAAAGAGTGACTGAGAGACAGAAAATGTTTTCCCAATACTTCAAAGCATCATACTTCATACTTCAGCTGCATCTTTAACTCCTCCATCTAAGTGTTATTCGTTTGGTTAATGTTACCATTCGTTAAGTTAATGTGACTGTGTTGTATGGTTAACTTAACAGAAATTAAGCAGTAGCTATAACATTATTAGAATCATCCACATCATACGCAGCACATTTGCCAGTTTCCTTCCTCACTTACTTCCTCACTTACTTCCTCTTTACTTCCTCTTTGCTTCATAAAAAGGGAATAATTAGTCTTGAAATAGGGATTTTCAAAGTTTTCCGGCGAAATTCATTCAGTGCTCTGATCTGTCCCGGCTTTGTACTCCGTTTCTTGGACATGTTTGTATTGTTCATCTTTCCTTTCTTTCCCACAGTCCGGGCTCCCCTTAATATTGAACCCTTTGAGGGTTAGTGATGAAAACAAACTCACTGCTGTGATCCAGTTCTGCTTAGAAGCAGCCACCTTGCACTCATATCCAAATGGCTGTCAGAAAATAATATGCTCCATCTTTAACTATGTATCTTCAGTCCATGGGAATTGTTTATACAACCCTTCTGCAACCGAAGTCATTATTTGTTTGGGAGTTTTAATTCCGAATGAGGTATTCATATGGAACATTTTTATTCAGATTGGGCTCCCAAACTGGTTTTATTCTAATTATCAGGGTCCATGTAAACTTAAATACATATGTAAAATATACTTATAATTATACCGGAATGGGAAATTCTAAATCTCTTGGTAACCATGATGTTTTTAAAATATACAAACACACACACATATATATATATCATATATATATATATATATATATATATATATATATATATATATATATCATATATATCATATATATATGTCTTACACTTTTTGTTGAATATTTTTTCTGTACTCATGCTTTTTACTCTGTACTTTTCAGATGCTGAACCAGGGAAAAGAGGCATATGATGACAACATCCACTACCCTCTCCTCATCAACTTGACCGTAGAACCTCAGCCTGTCAGCCACTCTTTGTAAATCTAAACAGGCGCTACAGAGTTTTGTCAACATGATCCACGCGTGAGGAGGAACAACTGCTCTGGAAGAGCTATATCTGAAAGAAGTAGAGTAGAATATTTGCCAGAGTTTACTCAAGGTGGCAGAGAGCAAATCAAGTGTCGGTCAATTTCGAGAAACTTTTCATGTTTTTATCAGCCACTGAGATAATTTATTATCAGGTTCTGCATGGCTTTGGGAACTATTTGAATGTGCATGTTTGGTAGTTTGAAGTGTCGTTGAGGAATAGCCTCACTTCCACAAGCAGTGGGATGTGTTCCCAGCAGCTGAAAGGAAAATCAAGAGAAGAAGATATATTCTGACCTAGTGTTCAAACATCATGAGTCATATGCCTTATAACTACTGTCATTGTCCAAAATAGTCACAGGGTCACATAGCCATCAGTTTACCTGTGCATAATTACAGCTTTATTCTCACATTTCTGATAAAACTTATCTGGGGTGAAATTCCAAAACAAATATATTAAACACCAGTAGGCGTTGGCAGGAGAATTATTTCATTTTGAAAATATTCTGTGACGGAAGAGGGGTTGGGAAAACTGGTCAGCTCACTGGCTCAGTGAGCTGACCAGGACCTCGTGCATTCCTCATTCACAAACACGTAGCGCATGGAAATTTATTAAATGGCCTCGTCTGACTGGAAATGTCACAGAGAATAAAGTGCTCTACCATAAAAATAAACCACCTGCCTATTATTATGTTGCCTTTTTACAAGAACCAGCTTTAACTTTTTCAGCAATTTGTGCTACAGTAGCTCTTCTGTGGTGTCAGACTACACTGGTTAGCCTTCCCTCCACATGGTTTTCATGAGCATAGGGAGCCTAAACAGTAAAAAATGTTACCGTAAATTTACACTAGCATACTCGCAGCTACATTTGCCAGTTTGCCACTGTTATTTAACAGTATACTACAGTAAAGATATTTCAGCAAGATTCTCCAAGTAATTAAGGTTATAATGAAAATTCAACAGGTTGACACTGAGATTTATAAATCCACAATTGCCTTGTTAACTAATCCACAGAGCAGGATCCAGCAAAGTGATGAGACAAATTGCTAATATGCAGCTGGTGCTAGGCAGAGTGGCAAGTTAAGGCGCTGAAGTCCGAGTTTGAGTACAGTTCGTTCTTATTAATATGATTCTTCCTTCCTGTGTGAATAAAAACCACTGATATGCAATTTCAAAGCTATTTTTAATGTATTTACATTAACTTTGTACTAAATGAGAGAATGCAAAAAGACTGCTAAGATGAGCCAGACTCTGAAAAAGAAAAAAAGGGAGGTCAGGGAGTTCTAAGAGAGGTACACACTGGTGTAACTCGAACCAGCTACCTTCTTATCTTCCGATTTGGAAACGGCCACTCTTTTCACTGAGCTAAAGCCACCCCAACTATACTGTATTCACGAAATAACGTCTTATTACTGTAACAATTTACTGGTTGTTTTTACAGTATTTTTTGTTACAGATTATGAACCCGCCAATCATTCCCTGGTTGTCCCTGAGAGTACTTTGGTAGGCACTGACAACAACACCTTCAGTTACGAAGATGCTCCAACCAAGTCATTTAGCCATCCCTACCTGGCCCTTGTCAAAGTTACTTTGAGGTATCGCGATCATAATGAGATAACCAATGTTGTTTTGACTTCACCTGTCAGTGGTTCTACTGTTATGGCCAATCTGTGTAATTGGACATGCAGCCACATTAAGTGGACACAGAAGGTTAGAATATGACCTCAAGCGAATCAAGAAATTGCAAAAAAGAGCTCTTGAAAGTTCCATATTAAATAAGCTCTTCACATTTACAGTATGCTCCTCCTGCTGCTCCATGTTCTATGGGAATGTTCTCTATCAGCACAATCAACTTTCCCGAAAGTCTGGTTTCATACTTTTGGTAGTTTCTGTAGTTAAAGAAATGCAGAGTGTTCCTATATTTGCACCAATCAGTATTATGCTTTTTCCATACCTCACTCTGACCTGTTTCTGTACACCACAACCAAGAATCTATGCAGTATCTCTGAGCGGCTTCCGTTTACAGTCCTCATATCGTAAGAATAATCCACCATATAGGTGGATTCCCTATGTGGAACTACTCAGTAAGGTCATTTAAGGCCTTATCATTGGTTTCACGGCCTTGAGGACAACGTTCCCATTGCAAAGGTGTCTAATCCTATATTTGTCAGTAATGTGGTTTAGTGTAGAACTTTGTCCTGTGTGCTCAAACAGTAGTACCATCCCAAATGTGACTGTGCCCAGTGCATTAATCACTGATAGTGATGTCTTTAAGAAAACACTGTTTACTGTGACCTTCACACGGCTTTGTTACTATTTCAAACATGACTATCTCTGTTTGTGGAGAAAAAAAATCTTCATCCGGTGCAACCACGATCTGCTGTGATGTCTCATCTTCCTCAATCGTGTCCTCACCTGTTGTTTTATTCCTGCTCTGCACTAGAACACTCGACCTCTCTCACAGTGACATATTCAGTGCTATCCAATCACAGTCATGTGATCTTTTCTGCATTTTTTCTTTAAAAACATAAACAGTGGGTAAAATACAGCAATTCTCTAATTCAACAGATTTTAATCATCTAAGCCATTCTTACATTTTTTTCTTGTTGTGGAAGCTGTGTCCACACAATCATCAACCACAATAAGATCATTTCAAATTTTTTCAGTTTTTGTTCCATGCTAGTAGTGTTAAGATATAATGATAATGATGGTAACTGTGATGTTAATAACTGAAATATTTTTATCATGGTATAATATCTGCATATCATTAATAATATGAAAAGCAGATATTAGACCATGCTGGTCTGTTTATATGTTCATCCTGATGCCTTCCATTCAGTTTAGTTTGTTTCACTTCTTTATTATTATATTTACTGTATTTTAATTTTGTGATTGTAATGCCTTTGGTCACATTGATTCCCTGTTAAAATTTATATAATAACAGCTCCATCTCTCACTCAACTGTTTTTATTTTTTGCGTTTGTTGTTGTTTATAATATGAACACTTGAGTTCTCCAGCACATGAGTGTGTCCACATAGGACATTTCCAAAAATACGGTGTGAACTGGGGTAAAGCTCAAGTGGGTCATGTGTAATTTGGTAATTATATCATACTTCCTTTTATTTCACCAAAAATCTGATTTTATTTCATATTTTGAAAAACAAATATGAGAGACGGATGATGGATCTATCTATCTATTGTATCTATCTATTAGATAGATAGATAGATAGATAGATAGATAGATAGATAGATAGATAGATGTCTTTTTGGTATTAGTGTCCTGTAAACCACCACATCCTGTTTCCAAGTTTTCCAGTGATTTTCATTGTTGTACAAAATCAGATTGTAAAAAAAAAGAAGGAAAAAATTAACAATTTTCTTTAAATTTCAGTCATTGCTGAATCACCGATCACAGACAAAAATGTAATGTAATGTTATTTTGCTATCTAAAACAAAAATTCAATATGCCATCTTTTTTTGTAATAGTTCCTGTGAAGATAAAAATGTAATCACCAAAGGAGACACTGACCCACATGCAGAATCTAATAGAATAGTTCCAAACTGGTGAACATGTTTAGTATATTTTCCAGGTTGAAAAAATGAATAAAAAATGTTGTACCCTTGAATATACTATTTCCCTCCATACGCTTGAGTGTTCGCATGGCCTCGTATAGTGAGTATTTTTCAAATTTTGTCGACTTCAATGTTATCAAGATGTTGAATTTTCGTTTTTTCCTGTTTGAGTGTGGTTGATTTTTGTGAATCAATAAAATAAAATTTTCTCAAGATCTTTGAGACTTTTTGAAGAATTGTCTATGGGAAGATCTACAAAGAATAAATTCACCTAAATGAAATCTTTGAAAAGACAAAAGTAGTTATTTGCAATAAAATAGAGATATAGAAATCTTGAATGTACACACACACACACATATATATACCCATATATATTTTATTATACATATATATGTATATAGATTTATTTAGATATTTATTCATATTTATTTATAGATTTATAAATATATTATTATTATATAAGTGTATATTATAAGTATTATAAGATATTTTGTCAGTAAAAACTTTATGAAGTGGTCGACACAGTTTATTGTGTTTTTATCAAAAATACAGTGTTATATTCATATTATATTATATTCAGTGTTTATTACATCCACTGATGTAATAAACTTTCTGCCAAGCAGATCAATTTTGGCCTGTTATTCAAACACAATGGCCTCATTAATGCTAAGCTGGTGCCAGACAAGGCAACACACACAGATACACAAAAATACACACTCAAAAACACCCACATTCATATCAAGTCCAGTCAACAGTCCACCACTCCACAGGGAGAGGAAAGAGGGAGGGATAAAGGAGGGAGGTAGGGCAGTATGTAGCAGCTAATCCTGCAGGCTCACTCTTCTGTTTATCAGTCAGAAGGAGGGCGGAACAGTTAGTATAAAAGGAGGGACCAGCGAGGCCTCCTGATCTGTCTTTTGATATTTAAAGAGGTCTGTTCTCTCCTCCCCAACACTCTGCTGAGAGATAGAGAGAAAGGATAGAAAAAAATGCAGACAGAGGCAAAGACTGAGAGAAAGAATGTCTGAAAAAGACAAGAAAGCAGAGGAGGAGAGAAAAAAAACCCTGAAGACACTGAATGGTTTGAATGAAAGGGGAAGTAAGACAGCTGGAAATGAGGTGAAAGTAGATTGAAACAGCAGGAAAAAGCTTCAGCTGTGGAAGGAAAGAGAAGCTGACTGATAAGAAACTAAGATTGACTGGCCAAGTGAGTGATTGAAGAGAAAAAAAAGAGAGAGACAGAGTGCTCCTGGCTCGACACAAGGGCCCTATTAACTTGACCACTTGCCCTTTGCACACAAAGGCAGGGCCGCCCCACTGCCCCTCCCACCCAATTATCCACGATTAGGCTCAGTGCACTGTGCCAAGATGTAGTGGGAAGAAAATGAGGAGAGTGGGAGAGAGTCCAGCAGTGAGGAGGAAGAAGGGGGCAGAAAGAATAAGGGAAGGAGAACCTGGACAGGAAATAATTTATGGGTGGATTATTAATTACAGAATGTTTTTTATATCCTCATCTGCAAATATGTGAGGATATAGTCCAACCAACAATTTCCCCTTTAACTTCTATGTTAAGATTATGACTTAAAACTTACGTTTTTGCTTGTTTGTTTGTTTGTATTTGATAATATGCCATTATGAGTGCTGCCTTGACGTTTTGGCAATAATGGGATGGTTGTGGGATGGTTATAGGTTAAATGTGTGTTGTCAAAGGAGAAGGGAACGTACCTGTCCCCTGCTCCATTTTTTACCACCCTAACAACATCAGCAGCACTTCATCATTTGCCCAAATTTTCACAAAACCTTTCAAGCCTTCTCCCCTCTCCTCCTCAAGGCAAATTGAGCAGGGCTTTTTAAACGATCCGCTCATAATCGGTAGTAGAGTCACTTTTCAGCTCTGTCTGATTGCCTTCCTGCTACCCTTTCTCCCTCTCCTTTCTCCCCCTATACACCCACACCACTTTACAGATCTCCCTCCAGAATGGCTTTTTGGTCCGTTTGTGTTCATGAAGTGGAATGCAGCAAAGTCCCTGAGAGCATTTTTTATTTAAAAAGCCTTCATGTATGAGTTGTGGCAGAGACGGAGCGACCGCATCCACCATACAGTCATAAACACACTACGCTCACAATCCTCTTCTCTAAGGACACCTGATGCTGGCCTTGATGACAATAAGGTTTTCCATTACAGGAGAGGGAATTGGGAAATATGTGGAAGTGGAATTCTTTGGTATTTATGTAGCTATTTGAAGTAAAGTTGAATAGGATACCGTCTATACAGAATGAAAAACGTGTTTATTATTCTTTATATCTTCAAAATAGCTTTTGTCGCTCGCAGACACTTTTAACAGATGGACACATAGGAAATCAAGTGTGTGTTAACTCCCATCTGTTCGCTCAGAGGTTTGTTCGGCCCTATAGGCTGCTTGTATTAATCCCCATTTACCTGTTCTGCCCCTCCACCTCTAATACCCATTAAAACTCTCCATCTGGATATGCAAGAGGCTCACTGACTGACTTATTTACTGACTGACTATAAGCAAGCCGAGGTCAATCTGGAGGATGGCAAATACACACACACACACACGCGAACACACGTTCACACAATACAGTTACACATGAGCTTATAGAAATGAGCAGCTAATTAATGGGCCTGTGCTGTTGACGAAAGCACTTAACTTATCGCTGATTAGGTCGGTTGCTCGGAAATGAGAACCACAGAGAGAGGGAGAGGGAAACAAACAGTGAAAAATATATAATAAATCATGTGCTTTGTGTGAATAGTCCGACTTATAAAATGCTGACAGTCTCTTGAGGCAGTGTTTACTGGACTTTATAAAGGCAGAGGCCCCTCCATCAGCCACTGTAGGAGTGCACCGACTCACACCTGCTCTCCGCATACAAGCAGCTCCATCCTCCTCTATTATCTGCCTGTAACTTTGCCCGTCAGATAATCAGCGAGCCTGTCAATCAGTCAGTAAAATGCAACTATGTCAGTAAGCTTCCAAATTTTTAGAATATTCTTTTTACAAAAAATATTTGAGAAAAATAACTTAACTACTCTTATGTGGGAATTGAGTTAATCTCAATGAAAAAAAAATCCTATCTATACTTTTCAAGTTTTACAAACTGATAAAAACATCAATCTTAGCGCTTTGCTTTGTATATGTGGTTCTTTTGGTATCAAAATGAAGTACAGCGTTAGTGAAAGACTGCAGGGAGATTAATGGTCATCAGCTGGTTCTTCATTGATTTGGGCTCCCAACACCAAGAACGCTCAACACGGTAAAGCGCCCCGAAACACTCTTTATCAGTACCAGCACACAATACTCTCTAGCAAGTTTTTCTTCATGTTTGACCACCATAACACCAGCTAGCAGCATGCTGACCAACTACGACCAGGTTAGGCTATTCTAAGCTGGCTGGTATGTGGTTACCAAAAGCAGAATGCTCCATAAAGATGGGGGCGTACAACATACAATTAGACCGCATGGTTAGTCCGATCATGAGGCTCACAAACATGATCGGCGTGTCTAGTCGGTTGACATTTGTCGTGAAGTCTAAGGGGGGAGGATAGGGAGGATCAGCACCTCCTGTAGGACCGACTTATAATTGGATGGTTTGTAACATTTCAGAAATTTTGATCGTCCAACTCGGGCTTTTGCAGTTAAAGAAGGGCAAATACTGATGTCAGCTGATGTCTGTGCCATTTTTACTAACTGTATTTGCCCAAAGTGGCTACTGAGCATCTAAGTTGTCATGGTGAAATGGCGGGTAATATGGTTGATTTATGTGGATAATAAATCAAGCAGTCATAAAGTAGAAAGTGCAGTTTGTGACTAGTACGAACTGCCCAGCAAGGAAAAAAAAGGAAGATTTTAATCAAATTAACACTCTATGAAGTCTATTGGAGCTAGCTTACCTTCACTTATCTCTGCTAAAGGGAGCAGCCATACTGTCTACGTTGTCCTAGCCACCTTCAATTCCATATAAGACGGCGCTTCTTTTTTTAAGAGATTTCGGCACACATATGGTAAAAAGGATAAAGGCAACTAATTTCTGTCTTGTTAGCAGTTTGCTAGCAAAAAAATGTTATCCCACTTCTGAGCATTGAAAGCATTCTTCATCGTCACCACCAACCTCATCAATCGTGAGCTTCTGCACATGATTTAATCGTACCGTTTTAGTCGGAATCACACAGCTACGACTCGTACTATATTCGTACAGCGTAGGCCCAGCTTAACACAACAAACAAAAGCCAACCACCCTAAGGTACATCAATAATTAACCAAATAACTTTTTAATTAAAATGAGGGAATTGACACACTTTTAAAAAGACTGCAAATGTTGTTTATTCTCTTCTCAACTATTATAAATGATGTAATTTATACATAAAGCCCTTTGGTGATGCATATGGATTACACGACACACTGGATTTACTTTGGCATAGAACACATTGTTGAGTGTTATTCCCATGAATGTAAAGAAAAAACAATCATTGTTAAAATGAAGTGGTTAAAATACAAAGTTTTTTTTACATCCACTGTTAATTTGAATGGCACCATTCCTCACTGACAGTCAATCTGACCCGATCTTCATTTATGATTTATTACCTAGCTCTGTCCCCAATATTTATTTGCCTCCTCACCTTTTCTCTTTCTGTTCTTCCATCTGCCTTCCCATCCCTCCCCTCCTCTTCTCTTTGGCTTATGTGCCTGTGGTCACCAGGGCAACAGCTCTAACCTGCAAACCCATGTTCCCGTGGGTTGGGGGCCCATTAGGGGCCAGTCAACAAGCCTCTCTTCCTGCCTCAAGTGTTTCTGGCAGGATAGAGAGGGCCCTCGTCTCTGCTTTGAAGGTCAACAAGGCTGCAGCCCGGCACTCTGTCACCGACTTTTGCCCCCCAACCCCATAGGCCAGCACAGCCAAATACAGCTTTAAAATGAAGGACCAATTCCATTCAGTGAACAAATAAAACCAAAATGTTCTAGTTTTTTAAATCACAAAGTATAATTTGAAAACCATGCTTTTAAAAACTCTGATTTGTCGGATCTCTTACCTCATGTGGAAAGATTGATAGGCATGTCCATCAGTATCACTCTGCCCTCAGTAAACAACCTGAAAACTGCTTAGAAACAACACAATCTTGGAAATTTTCATTAACAGTTGCAGTCAACAGTATACATACACCTGTAAATATCATGTATTAGATCTCACGGTAGCCTCGAATCCCACTGATTCCAACATCTCTTTTTTTTCTCTGTGATGGAATTAATGGCATTAATACATTTTTAACGGCTCCTCTCGACAGAATCGGAGCAGTTCAATCAAATTTGTTGGCTCCCTGAAATGAACCTTTCTTCAGCAAAGACCACAGGTTCTTGGTGTGGTTGAAATCAGGACTTTTGGAAAGACATTCCAATACTTTAATTCTTACCAAGATCCAATCTTCTGATGGATGACTTTAGGTTTTACTGAAGAATTTATAGATAATCCTCCTTCAATATTCCAATTACTTTCTTGAAAGCACCAGCAGTAAAACAGCCCCACAATATAAAACAAGAATTCTGGCCAGAAACAAAAGAAAATTTTGCATAATATTGGAATTATGCTTGAACGGATCTGCTGTTTGACAGCCAAAGACTCCAGATGATTGTTTTGGTCTGAGATTTTTGAACGATTGGTTGCAGCCTACTCAACAGCTATAGCTGGTTGAGTGAAGAGAGGAGATGGAGATCTTAGTTAACAAGTCAGTTACATTTTGGTTTCCATAAATAGTGAAGGACTTGAAAAGATTTGGAAATGCTTTATTACAGTGAGTCGAAATAAAAATGCAAACAAAGCAACTTTCTCATTATGAATATCGGACAATTGACAATCGTAAGGAATTGCTGAACCGGCAAAGGAGCTTTTGTTTTTCTCAGATGAGCCTGGATCCAGCTAATAAGAGAGTGGACTCTCTTATTTGCAATACCTGAAGGTGAGTTTAAATTATTCTCAAAATTTACATTGATGAATTTAAGAAGTACTTGTGAATAATAGACTTGGACAAGATGAAGCAGATGAAGACTTGGCTGAAACAGAGACTAAGGGAAAATAATTGTTCACCTAAAAGCTGAAGCTGAAGCTGAAGCCCGTGTGGAAATAGAGGGAACTCACAGGAATGGTAAATTCGAGGTGAAAACGAAAGGCCCAGATCAGTGGATCGGTGGACTTGATAAATAATAATAAATAATAAATGTTTTAATGGTAGTTTTTCCTGCCTTAAATGCTTAGTGTGGAGTGCCTCAAGGGCGCTGCCTTGGGCCGCTTCTTTTCTCAATATTTATAAATGATATGCCTAATGCCTTTAACCCACAAATATAAATTAACCAAGGAACAATCTTCAAGATGAACTAAAATTACTATATGACTGGATACGAAAGAACAGACTAGTTTTGAATGAAACCGAAAGTATGATACTTAAGACAAGAATAATTATGATCAGCTTTGCCTATCACCGATTAACTCACAAATTGAACACGTTATGGGGGGGTTACCAAGCTTGGTGTCACACTCGATGAGTAATGAGTAATAATAGTAATAGGGTTTTAGTGGCACAAGCCTTAGTTTTGTCTCACCTTGATTACTGGTCACCACTCTGGTCAATTGCAGCTGAAAGAGAACTCTCAAAGCTCCAAATATCTCAAAATTGAGCTGCAAGACTTGCATTAGACTCTCCATCAGTTGTGAGGTGGAGCACAGACAGAATGCATACCGGTATGTAATGGCTGACAGTCGAGGACAGGTCGGCATACAGTCTGTTGAATCTCTTCAGGAATATCTGTTACAGAAAACAACCAGATTGTCTGTATTCACAAATAAATTATGTGAGAAACCAACATAGTCATCATACCATACAGTCTAGTAGAGGATACATAGTCTAACAAAAAGCCAGATCAAAAAGAAATAAAATAAAAAACAGATACTTTATTTATCCTCAGGGAAATTCAAGTGTCCAGTAGCATCGATACAGATCCACACAGTACTTATGGCATGTAAAAAATATAATAATATTAAAAGGGAAATTGAATTGAAACGAAGAAAGTGTCTTTGTTTTTAGATTATTTTTTTAATTGGAAATTTTTATTGGACTGACTTGGAGGAACTATTCACTATTGAAAAATTAAAACAATTGATAATTGATCTCTGAATAAAAAGGTAATTGTACATAGAATTAAAACATTTTTTCCCACCCATTAAAAGAATTGATTCCTTCAGATATACCGAGGAAATATTGTATTTGTAGTTATTCTAACTGCAGTAGTGTAATTTTTGCGCAGTGATGCCGTTCCATGTATTTGTGAGTTTGGAAAAATAAAATAAACCTGGGATTTAACAAAGGATTGCAAAGTTTCAGTTTTAAAGAGGAAGACTGGAGAGGAATTTCTATCCCACCCTTAAAGGAACTTAAAGAAAATGCACCTGTTCCAAACTGGCTTCTCTGTCTGAGGGAGGTAAATACTCCAGCAGCCACTTGTCTGCCTCCTTAGGGGAAATGTACATAGATTATGTCCACACTAATCTGTTTGTGACAAAAAGACATTTTGCTTCAATACAGCGGTTAGGTAAGGGTTTCAACAGATACACTCATCCGTACCAACACACACTTGTACATACACACATATTTCCCGTCCATATGTGGACAAGGACATTGGTGCAATTAACCTTTAGCTGATTCAGTCCAAGTACTCAGTTTGATTGAGTAGAGCTGGAGTGTTCCCTAAGCCATAACCGCAACCTCATGTTGACTGAGTGAGAGTGATTGAGCGAATGTGTGAATGTGTCTGTGTGTGTGTGTGTGTGTGCGTGCACGTGTGTCTGAAATACTGAACGCTGTATTTTAAAGTAATGAGAGAGGAAGGGCGGCCTACCTCATAGTTTTCTACTGAATGCGTCTGTACCTATAGATCCATGTGTGTGTTTGCATGTATGTTTTGTTTGAGGGCCTTTTTTTTAAAAACATAAACCTCATTTACCTCAGTGGTCCTCATGGGATCAAGACCAATGCTGATACAGGAAAATGTCACTGTAGGTTCGTTTTAGGTTTTACTCACGGTTTGGGTCAGACTGTCCACACAAACTACATTGCAATATATTAACAAGAATACCTTTGCAAGTCTCTTTGTGTGTGTGTGTGTGTGTGTGTGTGTGTGTGTGTGTGTGTGTGTGTGTGTGTGTGTGTGTGTGTGTTTGCCGGGCTGCATGTGAGCCCCTTCCATCAGTGCAGCTACTTCCCCAGCCAAAGAGTTTAGACTCTAAGCTTCTCCGTTATTGCCTGGGTTTATCCTGAGGAATGAGCCTCTTCTCTTCTAGCTTGAGTCTAGCCGGTGGCCTTGGCAGCCAGTCATCTGTAGAGAGTCTAGTAGCCCTGAGTTCACTTCTTTTTAGCGGCTCAAATGAATAGAGTTTAATATGTGCTGAAGGTATTGGAAGCTTCCAAAACACTGCCATGATTCAGGAGAGACAGCTTATTCTTGCCCTAAATACGTATGCAGTATACATCTTGACTCTGTTCCCTAATTTGTATCGTATCAGAGTTGTGATGACCAGCACCTCCTCACCCAATTCTAAACCCGGTCTCACCTGAATCTCAGACATGCACGTGGTTCAGCGATTAATGTTTGGTGCATGTTGTGCTCTTTGATGCTAGCTGATTACTGCTGCGCTAACAAGCCATTATTGGAGCCGACAGTGAAGATTATATAACAAGAAAGTTCATACAAGACATAAATGCACAATTGTGCCTCTGGAATATCAGTTATCACTGTTTGATTTATAAAATGTCACTGTTAAAAATGGAACAGTTTTGCTAAACCTCAAAGTGATGTTTTATGTTGCGTGTTTTGCAGGGGTACACTAATAATAGCGGTAGCAGCAAATGATAATTAATTCACTGCTGTTAATAATCTAGTAATTACAAAATCAGGGGTAATATTATCCCATATATAGTGCCCTGATGTCCAATCCATAACTCACTGTTGTTGGGTTTCTTACCATTTATGTACGAATGTTTGTTGCTTTTTAGTTTGTGTTGCATTTTTGTAGGTACTCCGGTATGTTTTCCTTCGTCAGTGTGTACATGTACAGTAAGCTGTGTATGTTCGCATTTACATTAGTGTGCATGTAACTATGAATGTATTTTGATATGCATGCCCCTGTTTCCCATTGCAGCGTAGTCATGCTATAACGCGGCTTCCCTTGCGTAGAATCATGAAGCGGGCTGTTTTGTGCCACTAACTCACACAGCTCTATTAATTAGCTGTTTGATGTTGTTAATTGGTCTCCCACTGCTGTACTAATTGATAACGCCATTAACATTGACAAAACGAAACACAAAAACAGAGAAGTCTCTCGCCGACAACCTATTTAAGCGACGGGGAGTGAGAGTGGGTTGGATGAAACGCAGGAGGAAGTGGAAGATGAGAGTAAGCAGCAGAAGGCATTGGGAGGAGAGACAAAAAGAGATGAGCGGAGGGAGTAAAGCAGGGCCAAGACGTGTTTGTCCCTGTTTTAAAACGCAATTTCCAAGTTATTCTACATATTGACTAAGGTTTTGGTATTCACAATTGGTGGGTAACTCACAAACAACAGTCTGTGTTTAGGTTTCCATTTGATGAAAATGTAAATGTAATTTCATGTGTCAACACTTGGTAATAGCAATATCTTCTTTCCATTGCTCTGTGATCTGCATAGCTCCACACCTCTCACTCCTCTAATAGCACTGTTCAGCTATTCATTGAAATGTCTGTTATCACATATAGCGTGTGTTTTTACCTGTCAATGTCTCTGCACCTGAGATGCTAACATCCGACGTTTGAAGTCAAAACAATACTATATCAGCGCAGACACATTCATTTTGAGAGATGGGATGTTTGTATCTGGATGTCATTCATTAGTATTTCACATGGGTGCCAGCGAAAAGTGTCGGTACTTTTCATCAGCAGATGTGCTGCGGTTGTTCAGAAGCTTTATAGATTGGTGGAAAAGATTCAAAAACAGATTCAAACTTCTAAATATGGACTGGAATGAATCTTTAACATTATATTAATAATAATAATAATGTTATACTGTTTACTTGAACTAAGTTGCAGATTGACGCTCAGAATCAGCGGAAAGTTTCCACCATATATCAGCATCTTGATTAGTGGGTTTCATTTTTGACAGCCTGGTAGCACAGAATATTTTTGTTTGTTATATATTTTACTTTGGACTAGCAGAGGGTTATAAGTTCAACCGCGTTGGATGGTCAATCACATCTTTGCTTCAGACGGAAATATCCTCACAAATAATAGTGATGTAGTGAATGATGTGAAGTGATGTATACTCTTTATTATCCCAATTCTTATACAGTACAACAAAAACTACAACACTGTGAAATTAGAGCTCTGCATTTGACCCCGTAATATATAATAATATATGGGGATGGATGTAATTTTTACAGTAATTTTATGTTTCTAATTGCATACAAAATTCGAAAATGTACATACAGATTATTACAAAATTAGATCTCAGGCTAATCTTATCAGTTGTATATTATTGTCCAATTCAAACTCTGAGTGTGGATAAAAATTGAGCTTTTTTTACAACAACCAAATTAAAAATAATCTTAATCTTTTTTTGAGAAAATTAAGCACAATATGAGCACAGTGCAAGAAAAAAGAAGCTGCTCAACCAGATACATTTTTCTGCAGTGGACCACATGGAGAAAAAGCTTTGAAAGTAGCTTTGTGCATGTTGGAATGTATCCCAGCATGCACAAGGGAATACAGTTAAACAGTCCATAACAGAGCAGACACTCACACAACACATGAACTATGACTCCGCATGGTAGCATGGGTGGCCTGTGGGTTAGAACTGATGCCTCACACCAAGAGTGTTGTGGGTTTGAATCCACCTGTGGATGCAGGTAGGACATATAGGTGTGAGTGTGAATGCTTGTATGTCCTTGTCCAGGGCTGCTGGGATAGGCTCCAGCCTCTTTAAGGGGTTACAGAATTGTGTAGTGCTGTGGATGTACAGTGTTTGATTGTTATATTTTAGATCAGAGAAAGACTGATAATGAAGAAAAGATGAATGATTTCTAACAGCAGATGATGTGTGATAATTAGTCTATTTTAAAGTCTTTGGCGCTCAGACTCTTCGCTTCAGGTTTAGATAGAAGGGTCTCCGCCCGTAGCAGCAGTATAGAATATCCCCCCTTGGGAGTCTGGATACTGGTGGAGGTGGCTGATGACTCTGATGAAGCTGATGAATGATTAGGCAGAGATTGGAGACTGATTGTGATGGGCTAACCATGCAGGTGTGACAGTGATTTGGATGGATGAGGCTACCTGAATGAGTGCAGCTGATATCAATTAATTCCCAAGACCGTGAAGCAATTGGTAATTGAGATTTGGTTTAATTTTAAAGTTTTTGTTTAGCATCCACTGATGGTGTCATTTCAAGTACAATATTACATTTGTTAGTGTAAATTAAGTGGTACAACATTTGCTGAAATGGCAGACAATATATCCCATTGACTCGGATTGGATTTAATTTGTTACAATAAAGCAATAAACTGCATTTACTGGTTGTCATTGCTTGTTGCATAACTTTCCATTTAGTTACAAAATCAATATTTGGCAAATGTACTCTATATGCAGCTTTATATGTAACCATACTTGATGAAGCCAGCAGTAAAAAAAATAATCATGTTTTAATAGTCAAGTCGAACTCCTACTTCACCAATAATTCGTCGGTGGTGTAAAAATTAAGAAATGTTTGTATTTATAGTAATTTATCTAAGATCTCCAGCTACTTCATGCAAAAATGTTTCCGGTTCATGGTGATAATGATAGAAAGAGACATATGTCATGTGGTTACAGCTCAATCTACCTGGACTCCATGGTGTCTTTCCACGTGATACGTCACATTTTCTGTCATACTGTATTTTTACTGCAGCGCACAAACGTGTATTTTGCTCTAAAGAGACATCGATTATGCAATTCTAATTGATTCTAACTGTCATTGCTTTTTTATGGCTCCGATTTGCTGTATCGTCCACTTACGAGGATGTTTTTATTTATGTATTTAGTTTTTAATGTATATGTTTCTATTTGATATTTTGAAGTATTCTTCTTTTACTTCTATTTATTTTTAGAAGCATGCACACCTATTGTATTTTACAGTGTTGATGTACCTCAGCACCCTTGAAAATAGAGGGTTTTTTTCTCTGTGATTTTATAAGGTTTTTAAAAAAAATAATTAAAATGGTGATTGAAATGTAACACAGTGTAAGAAATACAAATCAAGCACTGATCTCATGGAACCGACCCGTGGCTGTGCTTCAGCTATTTGAGAGAATGAAGACGGCTGACTGAAATGACTGAGTTGTGCTGGAGCTGTTGACAGTTTTACATCAGTCTGAATTAAACCTTTAGGATGAGACATTGGGTCATACATTGAATACACAGCATGCACAGAATATATTGGTGACCATAATGAGCCTTACCTGCTGAACATCAGAGTGTTAACGTTGTAATTGCATGATAATCATGAAAGCATTTACCTCAAAGCTTGATGCAACCTCATTCAGCCTCTAGCATGGCTATAGTCTCATCGACTTGTTCTCAATTGCATTAATGTTTTCTCCTCAGTCCTTCAAATGGGGGCTAGCTAAACGGGCTTTGGGTGGGTTTACACATGTGCACATATTGACTTGTATGCATCCATGGTAAGTACACCACAACCATTAATGGTGGCAGTAGTAGCAAATTACAGGCCCAACTATTATTGCATACACACACAGTTTTTTGGACATCTGGACACACACTTACCTACCTTATGGCAGTCAATGCAGGACATCCAACGGTCCACCAAACATAGTCGTGCAAACACACACAGACACGCGTGTGCAGACTCACACTTATAGTCTTTCACTTAGGCTTTATCATCAATTTTCTAAAGAAAAGTACTCACTCTTAAGCTTGTATATGGTCGTCCTACTCTCTTCCTATTATATGTCTTTCCATTAGAGGCAATTACCGTTCAGTGCTAGCTGCAACCTTCTCATGTGGTTTCGTCACATTGGTGCAAAGAGCTTGCTGGTTCATGTCATTTATAATGCGGAAAACAAGTTACCTGATACTTTGGTCAATAATGGTGAGTAGAAGGAATCTTTTTTTTGTTATAGGTGTACACACAAATATCATGTTATATGTCTTACCCATTGTCTCCATTATTTAATCTGAATGTAACAAGTCTGTATGGGATGTTGATTCTTAACAAATCCTCTATCAAGAACAGAGAAAAATGAAAATCTCCTATTGTAATAATAACTATTGTAAATTGCTATGTGGAAAACAGTTACAAAGCTTTTCTGCAGACAGTTGCTACTTTCAATTTATACTAACATTTCTTTTGACCTCAGTCACTAATACATCTCTTTTAATCTCTGATTTCTTCTGAGAGACTCACAAACCCGCCTTGACCTGACAAAATGGCGTTGGACAACATGAAAGAGAACTTCCTGTATTTGGCCTTTGTGTCCAATAGGGACCGACTGTCACACATCAAATAAAGCTCAATAGGAAATGTCCCTCCGGAGACAATAACAATCCTGATAGCTTTGATTTTCCCAGCGACCTCACTGTTCAACAACATTGCACGCAATGCTGTGCACCAAGGCTAAAAGGTACCCAAAACCGGACGGAGGCTTTTATTGTGTTGATGTGGAACTTCAGATGCTGTCTGAACTTCCTGCCACCAGACAGAATATGTTAACTATGTCACCAGAACACTGTGTTTCAGACTGTGCATGATTTGTATTATTAGTAATAGCGTTGGTTTGTCTTTCTTAGACACAGGTATACATACTACAACAATTTGAATTCATCTCTCTGCATTTGACCCATGTGAAGTTACCAGGGAGCACAATGGGCTTCAGTTCTATTTTAGTTACGTTGCTGTTAAAAAACAACATAATAGTTTGACTGTGATGATTCCATAGAAAAGATATCCTTTCATTTCCAGTTCTCCAAATAATCTTATTTTTTATCTTTTATTGCACAGAGATGATATTTCATATCACATCAGATTTGATGAATCCCTGCAAAAGAAATAGATTTGTTTGATACCAAAGCACATCCTCTGTCCTCAGTATATGCTTTTTTTCACCCAAAAAAACAGAAAGCAAGAGCACATCAGCGGCTTCCCTGGGAATATATTTGCATATCTGCCGCGCCTGACTGGCAAAGACGTCCTAACCTGACAGGCCTAATGAACTAGCCATTTAAGTGGTCAAATTATACACTAGTCCCTTTTTATTCTCTGATATCCTGTCTTTGTACAGGTGATGGAAAGGCAACTTTCCTCAATCACACCCTTTTGGAAAAAACAACTAATCCTTGCTCTCCCTCTTTCTCCCTCTGTTTCTCCTCCTCTCTCCCGTCTATTCTGTGTCATTGGTGGTAAGTGCAAGCATGGAGTAGAATGGTAGAGAAATAGCAGCGGAGGGGAAAAGGCAGAGCCCTTTGTGCAAAGAAATCATGTTGAAAAATAGTCAGGGCAGGAGAGAGAAAGTGAGCAAGGGATTGAGAGAGAGAGAGAAAGGGAGAAATATGCTGTCACAGACCTCAATGGCAGCATTATGTAAATGGCTGACATCCCCTGATGTAAAGCTGAATAGAGAGACATTAATGTCTTGTGTATATTTAAAAAGCCTGGGCCCAACTCCTCAGGATTGCGAGCGGCAGATCCCATAATCATGTTGACGAAGTAATGGCAGAGAATTAGTTGTCCATTAAAAGTGTATTATGCACCACGCTGGCACATGAAATTACTCTCAAATAGTGGAATGACTGAGGGGGAGTGACGGGGAACAGCAAGAGATGGAAGGGAGTGGGAGGATGTTGATGGATAGTTTATGCGTGTGTGTGCATGCCTGGTGGACGTGCACAGATGTGCATGTGCGCCAGCGTGTATGACTTTCCCTGCTCTGACGAGGGGAGGCAGGTGATTGATATCTTTATACTTTGAGAAATCAAAGCACTGTGAGTGTGTGTGGATGGGCGCACAGCAGGACCTGAAAGATTCTAATGAGGTTATAGAGGCCCGGCTGTCACACACACATTTACGCACATGCACACTCCCCGCTCCACACGCAAGTGCAAATATGTGACTAGTTAAAAGTATGCCAGACGAGCTTGCAGTGCCAGGATAAAATGGAAGATAGGAGTGGGGCATGGATGGCTCATCCTGTATTGCCTTGTCTTCTATTGTCCTCTTGCATCATGTGAAGCACAACTTATATATTTATGTGTAGGAGAATTATTTTTCTGATGCAAGGAATTGATGGAAATAAGATGCTAAAATGTACTACAGATTTCTCCCATCAGTCATTCCTCAGAGTCTTTCCTCAAAAACTGCTTCTTAGTAAAATTCCACCCTACATTTGTCGCAAATGCGCAAATTCCTTTTTTTGCGAGCTGCTTCACTATCCCTGTGTTCAAAGAGCACATGTCACAGGGGTTTGAGTTTTTAGATGCCAGCCAAATACAGTGAAGTTAAAATAAACATCTAAGTGATGGTTTGCTGTCCCGCCTCCCTCCCTCCTTCTTTCTTTCTCTCCTCCATTCTTCTCTTGTGTCTGAAGCAATAGAAATGTAATTCAGATGTCAAAACACCCCGTCTCGCTTTCTCCCTCTCACCCTCTCCCCCATCTCTCTGTCTTTCTCTGTCCTTTTCCAGTCCATCGTTCCTATTGTTCTGGCTGATGCTCATTTATTGAGCAAGACGTTGCCGAGAGGCGGAAGAAAAGAAAAAGATGACATGCTTTCTCAGCCCGTTTCGGCACGTCCCTGGCTAGAGTGGCTTGTCATTTGAACGATAGAGAAGTGACAGCTTCCACTGTAGAGGGAACACCCCTGCGCCATAATGGGACTGACTGGGCTGCCACAGACCTGCCTGCCTGTCTATCAGTCAAAGACATCCATCAGCTCTCTATGACACAAATCCGTCTGTCTGTCTGGACATAACTAGGACTTCACCTTTTGTCTGTCTTTTTATCGCAGCTTAGAAGAAATTCTTTTACTGGTTTGTCTTCATCCATACCTCCGTACCGTATTTATCTGTTTGTAGATCTGTCCTAGTATTTACTTGAGTGTAAGTAACGCTGTCTGTCTGTATTAGGCCGGTCATTGAACTGTATCTGCTGTAGATCTTGTACATCTGCCTCCCAGTTTTCTTTGGAGATTTTCACACTGAGCCTACATTTACCAATCTATCTCTCTCCATCACATCACAAGTTCCCATCCATTCCAGTACAGCTGTATCCCACCACCTAGCTGCCAAAATAGCTATCAAATCACCCCTTTGACCACTTGATTGATGTGACATTTCAGTATATAGAGCCATTCAAATTGCATCCTCCGCTTCATGACATATACAGCAATGAGCTGTACACGCCATGCGCCTTTTCTCAAGAACAATACATTCCTCTGACGCAGTTAACTGTAGTTGCTGGAATGGTTTTGGATTGCAAATGGTATGAAATGTAGATGTCACCTTCAGCACACATTTGATTACAACAGACGATACCAGACCACCCGGATTTCCTATTGCTGTGGTTTGTTTCTAACATTGACATCTTTTGTGCTTATTTTATTTCCTTCAGGATCTTAATTATGTGATCGGTTAAAGGGGTATGGTAGGGGTATCGGTGTGTGATATTGTGCTGTATTTGTTGATAGCCAACCAGGTCACCAGAACAGATCAACTGAAATGGGTCTAACGAAGAAATCTGTTAATGAGGTGGGGTGTCCATGGGGCCCTCCGGCTCCGTGCCCCCACTAGGGCCCTGGTCGGTAAATGTCCTAGGCTCTGGACTTGCTCGTTGTACCCTGGGACCCTGTGGTGTTGTGGGCTCTGCGTCCTGGTTGTTCCTACGCTTGGGGGACTGACCGGTTTATCTGGCTTCTGTTGAACGCTGGAGGGGGCTTTGTGGACTGTTCCTGGCACAACACACCAGCATCTACTACGATTCGATCTTCAGTTTTGATTGGGGCTCTGTCAGTCAATTAAGAAAATATTGCTATTATCTCAATAAAAGGCTGTGATTAGTCATAATTAATAGCAATCTTAATATTTCAGTATTTACTTGTGTTTTTGGGAAAATTTTTATCAGACATGCTGTTTTTTGGTCAAGAAATTCAAATTTAAGCAAGGTTTAGCACATGCCTTGACAGATATTAGGTGAGAAAAGGTGTCAGCTGGATCTAGCATCGTTTTAGCTGACCAGCCATGAAGAAAATATACTTATTTTTACTTCTAGTACAAAGTTCGTTTATAGGGCTAGTTGGAGGGAGGTTGTTCAATCATTGGGGGATGGCAATCATGTTTGAAGTTAGTTCTTCCTGCACTATTAACATAATTTAAAACTGGGTCTTTTCAGACTGAAGATGCTTGACAGGCCAGATTGTACATCTACAATTGAAAGGATGATCAATTATCAGATTTTCCTATTCCCAGTATGAAAGTATCTGAAAGGGGGGGTTTATGTGTTCTTATCCAAAACACACTTTTGCAAAGTGTTACCCCTTTGCATGTTGCACCCCACAGTATTCACAGTTTGTGCACTACTTCATTTGGTTGTGCCAAAATAGAAATGTGCAGTAAAATAGGTTCACCACTGCTCTTCGGGTAAAGCCCATGCTTTCCTCAAATACAATATGATACATTTCTGTGTGACACCGAAAATGTGTCTGACTAAGAATGTCTGACTTTAAGCTATGCAGCTGTCTGGATTGGCTGCATGCAGGCTCCCATCTCAGCTGGGTCCCTCCTACATGACCTGACGCATTTATTTATGCTTCAACTAAAGACATTTATAATAATGTATGTAAGTAAACATTTGGTTGATGAACAATGACAATACACCAAATATAAAATAGGTAAACAAGATTGTCATTCAAAAATGGAGCTGTTGTCCATCCTGAATGTTTTGGGTTTTTTTTTTTTTTTTATTGGTTATGGTCACAAGGTTACCAAATCAATTTAGTGTAAACCAGTCCATTGTCAGGCAGATAGTGGAGAAATTGAGGAAAAATTCATCATCATTGTGCCCTGCCAAAAAATTGTCCTCAGCCACTCAATAACGAAGGAGGTCACAAAGAACCCCAAGGTAACATTCAAGGATCCCCAGGGCTCCTCCATTGGCTAATGCTCATGAGACCACTTTCAGACAAACACAGAGCACCGATAGTGTGCTCCTGCCTGAGAAGCTCATAAGAACTCGAATGATTCAAGCTCCTTTGACAAGAAGATGTTCGGTATTTCCAAGCATTTACGGTATATCCAAAACTGAAAGCTTGAGAAATTAATTACATCATTTCAAAATAACCTGAGGAAGGAAGGTCATGGATGGATTGCAGAGGCCCTCTGGTGTAGTGGTGATACTACTGATAAATACAATATATATTAACAGATTGTGTCATACTGGTTTATATGTACGAATGTGTATCTACCCTAACTGTATGCTTACACATCCCCCCACCATAATTGGAAGTGTTTTAGCACCACTACTGCTTGTCTCACACTACCAGTGAGGGCCCTGTTGGAATGACTGCGTAGTGGAGGGACTTCAACCAGAGATTTAGTTGCAGACCAACCATGTGTTTATAATATAGTATAATATAAAAATACTGTGGACCCATGGTCATGTATGGTCATAACAGCATCACACACATAATGAAACAGGTAGCCTTTTATACCCTTTGCTTGATTATAATGTTGGACATAACCACAGTATAGGGAAGAGTAACTCGGACAAAATATTAAATAAGAACACATAACTTACACATATAACAATTTTTAGTGCAATAAGTATACATATGCTTCACAGGTGCGCTTCCATCACGCAGGCTGAAGCAAACAATGCGTCCACAAATATTCAGTAGAAATGTTTAACCTTTGTCAGTTGTCTTTATTTTTGAATTATTCATATATGTACATAGTTGCTGTAAATTCCTACTCATGAAGATGACCTTCATTACATGCGCAAATGCACAACAGAAACGAAGGATAACTTCTGGGAAGTCTGCTCTCTCCTACTCATTACCTCCTTGTGGCCCTACTCCCTCCCCTCCAGTGTCTCTCTCCCCCTCTTGTCTTGAAAGGAGTGATAACATCTAGGGCAGGTTGGCCTTCTCCTATCCCACTTATGAACCCCTCTGATCCACTTCTCTTCTTTCTCCCTTTCTCTGGTACCCCATCCCTTGTTTCTTTCCCTTCATCCAGCTTCACTTCTCTTAATGTTGACTAATTTGTGGGGAGACTCCCCATTAAAACACACACACACACAAACACACACAAACCTTGTGATTCCTCAGACGCCGGGCAAGGAGTGGTGAGAATTTGTGACATTCGTAAGAGAAGTAGTAGTTAAGAAAGGAACTCTTCTTTTTTTTGTGTGAGATAGTGTGTGTGTGCCCCCATCTGTATGTTTTGGGGGCTTACAGGGGGAGGAAGGGAAAAGGAAAACTTTCTGTGTTTTGTGTTCTCATATGTTGCGCGGTAGAAGAGCACAAAAGAGTGAGAAACTGAACTTTTTGTCTGCCCTTCCCTCCTTCCGTCTTGTCCTCTGCACCCCCTTGTTCTCGGACTTACTTATAGGACACTGATGAATGGTTAGGAACGGCCTCAAGGCTGAGGAGAGCCACACTGACAGATGTTTAAGTGTTTTTACAACAGAATGAGGGAGAGTGTGAGAAAGAAAGATGGAGTCTTGACCACTTGAGCGTTACCATTGCTATTTTCCCTTTCCTCTCTCTGGTACTGTTCAGCCCAAATCTCAAACTAAGATGTTCAGTGATGGTTTCAACAGCTTGACTGCCATGCTCTAACTACTGCGCCCTGGATTTATTTTTCTCACATTTTCCAAGTTTCTAATTCTACTCGCAACACTTTCATTTTACCTGTGGCTAAATCAACAATGTGAAATTCAAACAGTGTAAATCTATTTTTGCATAGTTTCTCTTCCTGACCAGAACGAGTGGCTCTTTTTCAGAGCTGTTGTGGTTCATGACTAGTTTGTCATTAAGTGTGATTGTTCTGCCTCGTGTCGATTAGATGGAGAGGAACTGAAAATGTAAATGAGGTTAAAAGTTATATCCTCCATGTGTCTGGTTGAGGGCTGCTTTGATTGTAAACAGGACTATCCCCAAACAACTGGATGTTTTTGTTTTTTTTCCCCAAAACTTGAGGATGTAAGGAGCAGCTGTGGGCTGGAAAAGAGCAGATCTGAAATCAGATTTGAAAGAAATGTTGACTCACGTCTTCTCTCTAGTTTCTTCAACATTTCAAAATAGTAAATTTTTCCAGATTTATGCAAACAATGCAGTCCGCTTTCCATGAAACTTTGTGGAGGGATTGTAATTACAAATATACTACCTTACCTGCTTTAACCAGTTTTTGCACATCAAAGGCCGTGAGGCTACGGTCACATTGTCAGTGTGCTACCTGCGTGGCCCACCTGTAGTTCAGTTACAGGTGAAGGTAGCCAGAACCTAAAGCAGTCATCCATTTATTGCAAGATTGGCGGGTTGTACCCAGTCCCTTGCAGTGTCCATGTCCATGTATTCCTTATCCGCAGAATAATTTTCTCTCCAGGTACTGTATCCATTGATTGAGCATGTATAGCAGTATTCTGAACACTGAGTCGATGGTGAGATAAAGAGTCCTGCAGATGTTAGATTTTTTTTTTGGATTCCTTGTGATGTTGTGGACTATGACACAAATGGTGATATTTTTGGATGAACACTCATGGAGTAAAAAAAAACAAAAAACCCAAACATGTTTAATGATCTACTGGCTGCTTGACAGCACATTGGTGAGGGAGAAACTCTCCAGAGATAGCTTTGTAACACAAGACCAAATAATAAAGCTACCGTTTTTATGATATTTAACTGGAATAGGGAAGCTAGGCTCACACCTCATTGTCCTCGCATTAAATGAAACATGTGACTTCAATTACCCCCTTAAAACAAACTCATGATCACAGAGGGAAGATATCAAATGTTGGACAGTTTTAATAAATAAATGAATTTCCAAACAAATTTTGAACTATTTAACTGGGTCCTTTTTACTTGGGTTTAAGACCATATTGTATGTCACAATTACAAACATTGAACGAATTTTGTAGAGGCATGACTTATCTCTACACAATCACTCCAGGTAGGAGCCCAGCTTGCTGAGAACTTGCATCAGAGTTGCTCTTCATGTGTGTTTGCTGTTTTGAATAGACTTGAAACTTTATTGACATTATTTGGCTGAATGAACCCCCCCCCCTACCAAGGCTCTTGTGGGGGCTGAATTGTCTACCACAGCAGACTTTGAATATTCAAGCCCCTGATGAAGGCTGAAGTGGCTACAATCTCTTTATCCCGCTTGTTGTAGCATCAGCGATGACTGTGCAAGTGCGTCACCTCTACATTTGCGATAATCTTTCCAGAGTATAAAACAAACATGCTATTAGTCATCATACCCATTAATGGTCATGGAGAATGCTGAGACTCTTTGTATATTAAGTACAAACTGTGCTGCATAAAGAATATGTATAAGATGGTAGAATTGGTGTCTCAGCTCTACTTATTGATCGGGGCATTATTGGGGTTACAGGGGCACAGCTTGACCCCTTTACACCCACTATTGGTGCAAAGTAGCCCAAATACTAAGCTGACAGTAATGCAACAGTGGCTACTTACTTCAGTTTCCGCCTCTTTATGCTGAATAGTCTGATGACCAATACAAATATAACTTTCTCTTGTAAATCTGACCAAAATCTGCTTATGTTACTTTCCAGCTTGCCCTGTCACTCAGCTTCTCTCCTCATCACTTGTCTCCATTGTCTGTGACTTGTTTTCATTCACTGGTTCTCATAGTAAGAGTTTGCCCACAAGGCTTGTTGGGTGTACACTGGAGGGAGAGAGAGGGAGAGACGGGCCTGAATCCCATTAATCTGCCACATATGGTGGATCTGCAAATGACAGATCTTTAATGGTAAACATTGACGGATAGCGTTCGCTTGTTTCTATTGGTGAGCTGGATGGGTACACTTGTGATAAGTGCTTCATTGCAGAGGACAGAGATGGTGTAAATGGGGCAGGAGAATACCACTAATAACCTCGTTTCCCCCCTCCCACCAACCCTTACTCCTCAAGCTAGACCTTTTGTCCCACCTGCTATTCTGTGGCTGTAAAATTAGGCTGAGACCCCTCCTTTCTCTCAGCGCTCCTTTCTTTATCCACCTCTTTTCCTTTTGGGTGAACAGCCATGTGAAGAGGTTCATTACCGCTGTAGCTGGTCCTACTCAGGTATTGCTCGGACTGTTCCCCCTATAGACCCATAGCTCCCTCTGTCTGGCCCCAATGGCTCCCTGGAAAAGGGAAACATCCAACACAAAGGTCCTATTAGCACTTCCTATGAAATCAGCAGTTTTCTCTGGAGGTACAACGCTCCCATTACTTAACACTCAGAGGATGCTATACCCCCCACAACACAACCCAGTGCTTCAGTGTGTGTATGTGAGTGTCTTAGTCCCCAGGATCATGCTTTTCTTCAAGGAAGGTCCTGTGCTAGGTGGCTAATTAGCACTGAATATACTCTTCTTTCTCCCATCCTTATGCTTTCTCTACTCATCGCTTCCTTGCATATGAGTGTATTTTATTTAACATTCTTTGTCTGCGATGGCGCCCAAGGCTTTCTCCCAAACTCCTGTCTTGATATACTGCACACTACCCAACAGCCCATCAACAATGGTCCAGGGTTATACGCTTCTGAAACGCAGAGACCCCAGTGAAGAGTTATTCCCAACTGGAGCTGTTTCTATGGGATGCCTGGATGAATGGTTGTCAGTCTTGTTTAACTGACCCATAGGGCCGATGACGCTGGATGGTATTGCATACATATTCAAAAAATAAATATATGAGCTGAGAAGCAAATGCCTATGAAAATGAATTGTTGATCAAATGTACAACATTTACATATGTTGTGTTCTTCCACATTATAGCATTCAGGGGTGGGTTTTGATCCAAAAATCTTAGTCCTCTATAGAAACATATAAAATCCTCAATTTTAAGACTATCAAATTATGTGTTAATCTGTAAAACAGCATTCTATGATTTAAGTCTCCCCCATGTGTTGCTTTACCTGCAGGCAAATATAAGCCGTACACGTCAAACCCTTTTTTCCGTCTGTGGTGGAAGTCTTCAGCCAGGCACTAATCTGGGTGGTCTCCAAGATCACCCTTAGAGTTAACTGCAGTGAAAGCAAAGCATAAGTGAATCAGGAAGAAGGGATAAGAACCTCTCTTTGGCACAATACGACAGGTGTGAAGAGGAGTAGACGGCAGGAGTCGAGGAGGGGGGTTGATGAGAAGATTGTGGGATGGGGAGAGATTCATACATTCACAGACCTGGACTTTCATTTCATTGTGTGAAAAAGTTAGCAGCCCTGGGAACTGACTGCTTTCACTGACATTCAATCACCTTTCTTTCAAGAGCAATGGTTGGTTTTAATTACAATTGACTTGCAACTTTCCTTTCTGAAATACTGACTCCGTGACAACAGAATGAAAACAATCAACATTAGTTTTGTGTCTCCTGTCTGTGTTATATTTTACACAATGTCATAAAGGTCATAGTGTGCAATGAAATTTACCGATTTATCAGAATGATGTATGAAGACAGATCAGCTATGAAGTGAAATGACATGTCCTAGTGACTGAAATGATGATGCTTCAGATAAGTTTCATTTGGGAAAAGCTCAAAATAAACAGTGCGACAGCGTGGCTCACTTAATTAACTATATGGTAGATGTTCATAATTGTAAAAATAATCTGTAATTAAAGAATAAACTAAACCAAACTGATAGCTACGTTGCATTTTGCACTGTGTTTACACAATAAACCTTATAAGCTTCTTAGCATCACTTTCTACACCAGGATTTGTAATGTTTTGTCTCATGCCTCATTCTCTGTTTGAATTCCTTACACAGTTGAGCTCTAATCATAAGGAAACAGTTCCTGACATTTAACATAATCTTTTATTCATTTCAGCTTCATCCTTATAGTGTAGGCTATCAATCATCATGGGCTAGATGTAGAACCAGATTACTTATCCTATATACAACAACACACATTCTCAGACAAACACACACACACACACACACACACACACACATAAAACTATAGGTATTATTTCAGTAACATTATCACTAATGGTATTGGTGGAGATTTAACCCATCAATCTCGGTTCCCATTATATCAATAGATGGGATTAATGGATCCCTGAGTGTGAAGCTTGAATTAAACCATAGTCCCTCTGTGCTATGTGTGGAGATAAACACATCCAAGTAGGACCTTGGAACAAGCAGCAACCCCACCCATCTGCTCCACAGCTGCAGGAGCTTGATATGTGGTGTTTGACCTTTGACTGGATGTTACATGTTATAGTTAGTTCTTTTACTTCTGGAGTGAATGTGCCTCTCTTTTATATGTTAGACTTTAGAGTTAGCCAGCTCTTACCACATTTTAATGGATTCATTTTTGTTTCATCTAATTATCTTTCATGAACATTAACTCATCCAGGACCTGAGTGTGCCAATTCCAGAGATGGCCTCCTTTTCATTTGCAGTTACACACGTTGATTTGAATACAGCCCAAATTGCGGTCCTGGAAATTTTGAGATAATCTATTTTTTTTTCTTCTAAAAACCACCCACATTTCTCAACCATTAGGGTATTCAAAGGAGTCATAAGACTCTTAGCTCTGGGCTTTTGCTGATGGGAGATGACAGGGTAATGTTTCTTAGCTCACTTAACTTCTTAATCATGGGAGAGTTTTATCCTTATGTGGGCAAAACCCAATGTAGATTCCAGTAAAAAATGAATCCACATTGTGTAGGTCAAAATAGATGTTTGCATCCAAAAGAAAAAAAATCGGTATTTTAGTAAGTAGTATGAAAATATGTTTTTCATTTTTACAACTACATAGGAGTGGTTTAACACTCGATTTTGTGTGATTGAAAATGAAAGAGGAAAAAGGATTTGAATTTTTTTTTAATAATACATTTTCTATTAACATTTTAGAATTGAAATAAATACAATTACAATTAAATAGGAACTCGATATGAATTTTAAAAAAGAGGCCATTTTTAATCATTTATGGAGACATACTTGCCTGTTTTCAATTGTAGTAAATATCATTAGTTTATGTATTTTAGACTACATTAAAAATATTGCTTATTTGCAAACTTTTTAAATCCATAACCATAAAAAAACAACAACGTGGAATACGTTCTTTGTGACTAGTTCTATTTTTTTCCAAGAATCTAAAATCATCAACCTAGTCAAGTAATTTAAAGTTAATTTCCCAGTTTTTGCTTGTCGTCTAATTTCTCTTGCCGTTTTATTATGAAGAAATGAGTTGCAACCCCAGAGTAAAAGCGATCTAAGGAAAGGGGATTATTTTGAATGAGGTCAGTGTTGATGTAAATTAAAACTCCGTCACTGGAGGCCTAGTAACTCAACCAGCCAGTGCCGAGGAGGCTTATATTAGAGGATGCGTTAAATGCGTTTCCTATCTCTCTCTCTCTCTCTCTCTCTCTCTCTCTCTCTCTCTCTCTCTCCACCCCACCCCCCGCACCAACTATTCTCCATGTCCCCATTCCACGTCTGAGGGAGCCGAGTCCTGAAAGACAAGCCGCATCATCATGTCATTAAATATTTAAGCAAAAAACTGAAACTATATGAAAGATTAAGGGGGCATAAAAATAATTAAGGATTATCGCAATGAAAAATGCATGCTCGCGGTAACCTAGGAGTCCATGATATGAACAATACAATATTAATGTTCGGGAGTGGAGGACTGAGCAGGCAATTCTGTAGCCTCATTAAAAGGAGCATGTTTGTGTCTGGCGCGAGCAAAGCTGCAAGCTACAGATACCAGATCAGCCTCCACTGTTTACAGGTGGACAAAACAGACACAGGTAATGAAACCAGTCTGTGAAATAAGGTGCATGTGTGTGAGAGAGCGTGTGTGTCTACGTGTGCGTGTGTGTGAGAGAGAGTGCGTGTCTACGTGTGCGTGTGTGTGAGAGAGCGTGTGTGTCCACGTGTGCGTGTGTGTGAGAGAGCGTGTGTGTCTACGTGTGCGTGTGTGTGAGAGAGCTTGGGATACCTTACCACGGGCCTTCCTTAATAAAACACACAGATATGAACCTGTGCGTAAAAGAATATTTCTCACGTCTTTTCTCAGTTCTAACCCAGATCCATTCAGGGCCAGATGCGCCAAACCCTTAAATCACATTACCATGAGAGTCCATTTCTTTCACTGAGCCATAAAAGCGTGAAAAGCCTCATAAATCGTTTATGTGCGTGGCACATTTCTGTGGAGGAGCGCGCTCATTTCATTCATTCATTCTCGACATTGATTTTTTAAACTATTTTAATTATTGGTCCAGAGAAGCTGAAGGGCAGGAGCAATGATGAGGTTTCCCACCTCGGTGCTTTTCAACAATTGTCAGCTCTTTGACACATTTCCAGGTCATTCCGCCATGAATGAAATACAAATGAAACCTATCACCTATTGGAATAAGGTATCAATAATTGGTTGCGCAGCGCATAGGCCGGGTCCGCAGGTTTGACCTCCTGCAGCGCGTGCTGGCAATGGGGATAGACATAACAATAAAATAAAATAATTCAATGGGTCGGCGGATTATGCAACTACGTGTAGGTCCCAAAACAGACCTTCTGTGGTGGAGTGGAAACATGAACACTGTGATGAGATCCTTTATTGTCAATAAGTGCGTAAGAAGGAGATTATTACCGGTCAATCATTTTGTCATAGATTAGAAGATGATTTCAAGGACCGCTTTGTTACTTCTCCTGGTATTTGTTTAAACAACTTCTACTCCATTTATGATGACCTCGACCAATTACAGCAAAATTCACAAAACAAAATTAACCAAAACCTCATTATCCGATTAATTAAACTTTCAAGAAAAACAGTGCGCCTTTGATTTTTAAAAGATATAGGCCGACCACTGGTGTTTTTACTTTCATCTCTCTCTACCTCTCTCTCTCTCTTTCTCTCTCACTCTCTCACTCTATCACACACACACATGCGTACACACACACTCACTCACACACACATGCGCGCGCACACACACACACACACACAAAGAGCACAGTGCCCTCTCAATTAGACGCTACCTCCATTACTGCGGGTGAGCGCACACTGCGGCTCTGTTCCCGCTCCCCAGCTCTGAATACAGATCAGACGCAGATTCTGCCGCTATTATGGATTCAAATACATCCTCCCGTGATTGAAGTGAACTATTACAATAAGCCACGGGCTGCTGCGGATAATGGCACGATATGCGCAGCCTTCCGCCGCTGTGACAGGATATTGAGCAGAGGTGAAAAGTTAACAAAACTATCAAATAGCCAATACCAGGCCTCCTCACATGTCACCAGGCCGAAAAATGCAATATTAATGCTTCAAAAAGGCATAATCTTCACCACAGCATTTAAATGCAGAGATGGAATGAAGAAGATGATTTGCATTTTTTTCTTCTAACTTCAAACTCAACTGTTGGTAAATAGTAGAAAGTCTGAGGGTTGATATCATAAAAGGACAAATAGATTATAAGGTGAGGGAATGTATCCTGCTGCTACGAACGTAGATCACATTCAAATCCATAACCATTTTGTGTGTTTAATGCTAAATGTATATAAAAGAAAATGTGGCACTGCATGGTTATTTCTTTCTACAGTAGACAAAGAGGGCAGCAACAGCCCCCTCATCCTCGGACAGACCCCCGGGCTCTTATTGTTCTTGACTGGCATGGTTCAGTCACAGCGAGACCACCACGCTGCAGCTCGTGCATTCCGGACGGAGAGGGAAATCTATGGATGAGATGAAACCCTAGCGCTCCCTGTAGAAACTCCTCTCAGTGGTAGGAGAGAAGATGGGGACACCGGGGACGGACGTGGAGCCGGGACTGTCTCGTCTGCGGCGACTGAAGTGTTCCGTTTAACGGCTGTGAGGCGGAAATATGCTGCTGCTCAATCTGCGAGTCAATGTGTTTACCTTGTCATTGAAAACAAGGTGACGCAGTCTATGTTTTCACTTTTCCGGAACACCAACAGAGCCAGTGAACGCAGCTGCGGTGTTGTTGTAGCGTGCCCGGCTGTTTATGTAAATGTGGGGGTTTCGCGTGCGCGCTTCATGGAATCGTTCTGGGGAGAAATGATCGTCCCATTAACCCTTCAACTCTTATTCCATGGCTGCCTCGTTAAGAAGCTTGTGGATTTAATTACCAGCGGTGTGGGCTAGGTAGGTACAAGGCCCCGTGTCACCGTGTAATTGGAAGCATTTCTCTCTTCACCCAACTTAACATTTTTCACCCATCTCTAATTGTTGAGTACAATTCACAGTCATTAATAAGGCAAATTATGTAATTTCAAAAATAGTACTTGGGTTGAGGGTTGGGGGGTTTGGGTAAGGACTTAACACGGATTTATCAGCCACCTTTATTCCAAATACTCTGAATGGCTTGTGTTATATACAGGCAATGCCATAATTAGAATCATAATCAAAATAATAAAAATGATGATTACATTACATTCACTTTTTTCTGTTGAAAGGATTAAATATTTGCATCTTCAAGAAACAACACAAAGTGGGTTTCATTTCATTAATGTAATCGTAAAAAGGTTTCAGGATTACATAATTGTTTTTAGTAAAGTCATATGTGTACTAAATGCAACATAACTGTCTTAAGTAACAGAAACATATTTTTGGTTATTGATTTTAACCTAATTGTGTTTATGGCGTGGAACCTACTGTATCGTTGTTCAGGAAATGAAACATGGCTGTCCTCTGCATGACATGGGAGTTTAATTACATTCATCTTGTAGTAAAAGGTATTGGGTTTATTTAATAATTTTTTGTAAAGTCAACAAAACTGTGTTTAATACATGCAACATCATTTTATTCACAAATAAAACATACTTCTGTATATTTTAGGAAAGTTGATTGTGTTTGGAACATGCAACATAATTCAATGTTCAGTATATGAAACTTACCACGATTTATTAAATACATAAAATTAATTGCAACAGTTAATTAATGTCACCAAATTTGTGACATTTGGTGGTATTTGTTCTGAAGTATTTAGTAAGCATTTCTTTTCTCATCATTTTCCCTTTTAGTCAACCAACTTTTGTGTTGACATAAGTAAGAGTGTAGTTTGTGAAGTTAATTTGAAAATGGTTCTCTGTCCTGTGCACCAAATTTCATGTGTGAAGTGAGAGTGCTGGAACAATTTGCATATATATAAAGTATGATCCTTTGGGAGAAGTTAAAGGCCCATTTTGCACTAATTGCCAAGCACTTGATTCAAAATGTAGCTTTCAACCAAACACTACATTCATAACTGAATACTTTTTTCTATATTTAGCTGTGCTGTATAATTTGTGTATAATACAAGTAGATGGAAAAAGGTTCCAATTGGCTTGGATGTCAGCTTCCACGATTAAAGCTGCATGATTGTGTGATTTCAGAAAGCTATTGTTCGGAGTATGAAGACTTTTTGGACACTTAATCTGGTAATTATTGTTTTTTTCCATGTCGGTTAATCATATCAGGATACAGGGAACAAAGTACATTTCACAGGTATAGAGTAGTAGGTACTAGAAACAAGAAACAAGGTGTTAGAAGTTATAATAAAGAATGGGGTTAAAGGAATTCAGCAAAAGGGCTGCAAATATTTTAACTTTCCACGAAGGGCCTTGGAATATTAGTTTGACTCTAATAAGCTGGATGTCTTCTCTGTGGCGACTGTATGGCTGTCATCTTCATTAATGAAGTCCACCCCTTCTGAGCTTATCACTTCTCTTCTTTTTTCATTCACTCCCCCCTTTTCTCCCCTCGTTGCCCTCCACACACTTTTCACCTTTTCACTTTGCTCACACAATAATATCTTCTCTCTCTTGTTTAAATCATGTCAATAGACCGAGATGACTGTGTGAATGGCAACATTTAATGGGCCACACTTCATTTGCTCTTTTAAAATTGGCTTGTAGTAAAGGCAAACAACAATGACAGGTCCTGTCTGGAATAGAGAAATCACACGCGGTGACAGCTGTGGCGAGGCGAGGGATGAATACTGCTGCAAATGAAGTCCTCAGTCACAAGACTCCATTAAAACGTTGCAATGTGATACCAATCTGCAATGTTATTATTTCTGGAACCCACCTCCCCCCCGCAGCAGCCACTGTAGCCGCTGCAGTACTCCATTCTGCATTATCAGAAAATACAGCCATTAAAAAGCATTTGACCTTTTTGTAGCGAGTATCAAGAAATTACCTTTCCTGTTCGGTTCTCACCCCCTCTCCCTCCTCTTCCTTCCCACCTTGTTTGGAGAATAAATCACTTCATGGCAAATTGTAATGCAACTCCTACTTTGCTCTGAGTGGTGTTAGGTCTGCTCTGCCTTGACAGCGCCTGAGGAGATACAGCCGTAATTAAATGTTACATCTGCCAATTGTTTCACAGGCACAATGAGAAGCAGGGGATGGCTGGAGAGCGGAGGAAGAGAGGACGGGGGTAGGAAGCAATGGTGGAGACAAGTGGAGGTGAGACAATGCTCCAGGGTGGGCTATTTGAAGACAAGATTGCAGAGGCCAGCCAAGGAAAAAGGAGGAAGGGGACAGGTAATAGGAAGAGGAGAGAGATCGTTGCAAAGACAGACAGATAGAAAAGCTTCTGGCCTCACATCGAGCATCTCAGTGTTATCCTAGTCTGTATTGATCTTGTGTGTGTTTGTGTGTGTGTGTGAGTATGAGACAGACAGTTGAAATGTTAGAAGTGTAACAACGTATCCTAACACGGTGAAATCCTCTCAGATGTCAGCTATCTCTTATATCTTGGCCCCACTGCCTTTCACTAACACCTGGAGCTGATCGCCCTGCATAGTAGAAAACAACCAGTGCCTTTGGCTCTACGTGTGTGTGTGTGTGTGTGTGTGTGTGTGTGTGTGTGTGTGTGTGTGTGTGTGTGTGTGTGATAATGAATACTTATTGTTTCGTGATGCATCTCATCATACACCTCAGCATCCCCTGACACGCCCACACACGCAGGCGGGCGATGTACCCATACCAATACGATACAATGAGGCACACCCACAAATCCACCACACATCTAAAGAGTGAAGCTTTGTTTACCCCTGGTGAAATGAAAACTCTGGTGGGAGCTGTTCTTACATATCACCCTGTGAGCAATTAGCACACTTCACAGGGGGTGGAGGTAAAAAACCACCCCGCAGGATGTGATGATGTGATAATCTGTGTCTGCAAGTGTATCTTTGTTGGTGTGTGTGGCTTTGTGCGAGTTTTTTTTCTACATTTTTTAATATGATTAGTTTATAATAATAATAATAATAATAATAATAATAATAATAATAATAATAATAATAACTTAGATTCATATAGCGCCTGTCATGAAACCCAGGGACGCTTTACGTAGAAAGAGACCAAATAAGACAACAATGTATCTTAAAAGGGGTTATTAGTCAGATGACAGAGTCATGTGATGTTTTAGGCCGTGGTAAACAGGTGATGTTTGAGGAGTTTTTGGAACATGTTGCGGTTTATTTAAAAAACAAACAAACAGTGTTATTTCTTAGTGGAGAAGTGGTGCTGAAGCAAATAAAATGCACGATCGGCATTTAAAGGCTCAGCTAAAAAACACATTTTGTGAAATAGATTTACAAGTACAGGGAGGGAAAAGGAAAAGGGGAGATAGAAATGCTTAATAATAATTTTAAAAAAAGTTAAATAAATGGATCAAATAAAATGGATAGTTTAATAAAACAAACTGCAGAAGCTCAAAAAAATAAAATAAAATAGTTCCCGGCTTGATATACAAAAGTACAAACATCCTATAACCATAAAAATAAGATAAAAATGTATACATAATTATATAATATAATTAAATGATATAGTGTCAAAAAAATTGTGTGAAAATCTCAGCCAAAAAAATATGAAATTGTCTAGAAAAACTGTAAAAGTGACGGTTCTCTGTCAGGCAGTGGTGAGGAGATGTGGAGAGTAATTGCCTCAGATTGGAGAGATTTCCAGTCTTTGTGACAGCAGGGATTGTCTGTGGGAAACAGAGTTACACTCCATGTGCAGTACTATTCACCCATGTAAACAGGTCTTCAGGTTCCTTTTCCTTTCCTGTGAAATACCGTCACCCATATTTAAAAAAAAGAAAGAAATTGAAGTGGTTCTAACTTCACAGATCCCCTAACAGATCTCGTGTTGGTTTTCATAGGGATTATTTAGTGACTAGAACACGGTTCACTTGAATACATGTAAAAATAGTTAGGTCTGTGAACATTTAAGGAAAATGAAAATCTCCACAGCTGAATACCAGGTGCATTTATGTGAGAACATTTATTTGTCTACTTTTTAAAGCCATTCATGGTGGCACCCAGGATTAAATTTTTTTTAAATGATCTTCAGTAAGCCTCATCAGGTGAATGTTTGACTGCTACATTTCCCCCCCTGATCAATAATTCCATTAAACACTTTCAGCAACATGTACGTAGTGTACTGTAGCCCCAGGCTGCTGTTAGATTTACTTAAGCCGTGTCACCGTAACAAATCAACTAGGGGATGAGGAATGGATAAATGGAGGGGTTATATGGAATAAACCCGGTCTTATGTGCTGGGGGGTAGGGATGCATTTCAACAACTGCGATAAATCGGATTTAACGGCAAATCATAGACAACAATGGTTTGGACGGCTAAGGGCTTTTGTTTGTCCCACCCTACAGCAAGGATCTACGGAGACCTCTGTGTACGTCTGTGTGCCTCGGAGCCCTAACAGCCATGTCTCAGTTAAGGTATGAAATCGCTATGATTGTAAGCGCGTCTCTTTCCAGCCGTGACCTGTGATCCATTTAGGTGAAGAGGGTTACAGGAGTCCTTGTTTCTTCCCACAAGTGGATGCCAGCACAGACGCAGCTCAAACAAATTCCACCAGGTAGATTTTGAGCTGTGGGGAGCATCTACCTCTCCCACCCAGGTATCTCTGAGGCCCAGGTGTGTCATGAAGAAAGAAAGTACCCATGGGGATCCAAACTATGAATGCTAACATAATTTCACATGTAATAGACAAATATTTGCATAGTTATTTTATTGTTTTTCTCACCTATTAAAATAAACTACACCAAGAGATAAAATAATAAACCATAATCATAACCTCAGTTACCCTTTATGATTCTATAATGATTTTTGTATAATTTATCAGAATGCAAAAAAAATACTCTCAACTTCTAAAGTTTCACATAAAAAGCACAGAAACAAATGAACCAAAAGGAGTCATAACACTGAGTCTGAACAGGATGGACCCACATTGAAAGAACACAGACTTTGACGAGACAAAGACACACACAGATACGTACACCTCCCACTAACAGTGATAACAAACAGTGATTAGCCTGTGAAAAACAACACAGACGGGTTGTAAGCAAGCAGATGCGCGTCCCCCAATTAGCAACGTTGATTAGCCTACTGCCTTAATATCTTTGTTTTATCGGATGTGTGTGTTTTTCACTCTTTTAAGCTCTCTCTCCCTCGGTGAAACATCCAAGGCCACCCTGTAAAACTGCAACACATCCTAAAGCCAATTCCTTCCTGCCTCTTTTACCCAGAAAAACAAATAAATAAAAAAAAAATCCCACTAAGCCTATTTCCTCTCTTGCCGAAGCATATTCTCTCTAACACACATGCACACACACCTCCTCTAATTTCCTGGGGCCGTGGTACTGGCAGGGAGTGTGTTGTAGTGCCAACAGAGCTCTGTGTTTGGGGTAATTGCTCATACTGCGTTAGAATGGAAATCGGCAAATGTGTGACAGGGCCAGATAGCTTCCTCCAATGTTGTTCTGATCCTGCCTTCAGGCCCTCAGCCAAACTATTTTATCTCTTAATGCATTAGAGTGATCTTCCAATTAGCCAACGCTCATAATACTCCCCCATTCCTGGTGGCTTCCTGCTCTCGGCTGCAGAGCGACAGGAGGGGAAGTGGCACGTATCTACGTGTGTGCGCGCAAGATTTACACTTTTGTGTGTGTCTTCTGTTGCATAGGAGGTGGAAGTGGGCGGGGTTGACGACCAGAGAAAATTAAGTGGAGAGGATGCAATGTACATGTGTGTAAGTGTGTACGAGCATTAAGGCCTACCAGACGGGCAGGTGGGTAGAGGGTGGTGGCGTGGCGATAGTTCTGCTTGAGAGGTGAAATGAGGTGCTTATTGTGAGCTGCTTGGGGGTTGCACCGTTAGTCCGAGGCTCCTGTTGTAAAGTTTGCTGATAAGGGGAACCCAGCCCTTGAGCATCCATTCTCCTCTGTGTATTAGCGCTCCCTTATCAGGGGCCCAGATAAAAACCGGCATGCCATTTGCCTTCGGTGGAATTAAGCCCTCCTACCCTCTCCTTCCCTTGTCTGCCTTGGCTAACCGGGCGGCCTGCGATTAACCTTGACACTGTCCAATATCCTCGGCAGACTCCCGCCCGCAGATTAGCTGCTATTAGTTATGACCAACTAAATTAACCACTGCTGCTTCCCTGAGAAAGAGAGAAGGAGGGAGTGGGAGATGGAGGTAGAGGTGGATCGAGGGATATGGAATGAGCATTAAGAGGTCCATTTGGAACGAAAGGGCCGTCCAGGCAGGGACTGATGGGAGGATGGGAGGGTGAGAAGTGAGGGAGTACGGACAAGAAGGGAGGCCAAGTGCTCGCAGCGGTGCGTGTACGCTCTGAAGTGGCTCATTTTGTATCATACAACCTGGGTCGTACATAGACCTGTTTCAAGTCTCACACACAATGTCCTTGAGCTGATATCCTGAATACTTGATTATACATCATAAATGCACATATGCGCAATAAAAAACTGGCACCGACAGGAAATATCCTTAAATCACAAAGTGTAGACTGTTTAAAGTAATACCTCATTATGTTATCATGGTTAGAAAGAACTGTTTTCTTTAGATAAAACATTGCTCATTGCCACAACACAAATCTGCATGCTATGCAATTTAATTAATTTACTTAATGTCATGTGATTGCATATCCAATTAAAGGAAATATAACTATTGCCTTGGTGGACTGAAGAGACAGACACATGAAAACAAATTCTATTTTCTAGCACTGCTGTCACAAACAGGCTCTGGTTGACAGCATGTCTTTGGTTAATGAGCTCCAGGGTAGAGCAGAGTAAACATTCTCACATTAATGACATCTTGGCTCAATTTCATTTAATTGCACACTGCAACTCTTTAAAAAATACAAGGAGAATTCAAACTAGAATTGAGGGAAAGAAATGAACGCACAGAGGCAAATTAAATTATATTGAGTATTTCTGAAATTCCAATTACTCAAGAATTATACAATTTCTTACCAATAACATACAAACGTAATAATTATTTATTAAGTTATTTTCGGTCACGAATAACGACTGAGTTATTTTCGGTCACGAATAATCTTCACATTAAGAGTATATTAAACTTGTTAATTACGATTGTTTTTCACTTATTTAATGTTACTTTGCAGCTTTCTAATTTTGTTCAATTAAAGATGAGCCACATTTGCTGTGTTTGTTATCCGGCCTAATACTATCTCTCTGTTTGTTTTTTTTTAGGCTTTCAGCTGGCCTATTCTTGACAGTGTCACACTGGACAATGTGATTGGCAAATACAGAAAGATCTACCCTAGTGTGCGTGTTTGGCGTGTGTCTGTGTGTGTGTGTGTTCATTAACGTGAGAGATAGGTAGACATGGTTACAGGGGGCCATGGTGTACACACTCACACACACACAAAATGTTGTTGGGATCTTATTTTGCCAAATTCAGAGGCAAAACGTAAATGATCTGGATACTAGCTTCACTGACTTAAATGATCTCACTATTGAAGAAATTTGCAAATACAATTATGAATTAATTTAATCAAATGAGGCAAGACAAGCATGGTTCAACAATGAAAGCAAAGTAAATGAACATTTTAAAAATCCAAATCTGGTTATTTTTTTATAATTCTAACAATGCTTTAAATTAAAAAATAAAAAGCGATTTTCAATCCCTATTTAAAATGTCGGAAATACTTCCGGTACTTTGAAATGTAAAACCATCGACAATTCAAGCTAAACTGCAGTGAAAACCTGTTATAAGCAGCACGTCTCTCATGAATTAAAAGGAAACCAGGACTGAGCGTTTGAGTGCTTTACACATGCTCGGCTCTGTATTCCATGATGGCGTGACGATGCGGTGTCTGGTTCACAAGATTGCCCGATGACAGTATGCCTTCGCAAAACAGTCCTTTTGTACTTAGCTGTCAGTCAGGAGCCTCGAGTATTGGATAACGGTTGTGGTTCCTGTAATTATAATGAATCAGTGGGCTTCAAACAACGAGAGAACATGGTACAGTCATTGCCCTCCACGGCCTAAAACAACGACGGGAGAGCAGATCCACAATGGAAAAACCTGTTTATCTCTGTCTACAATAAGGAGTGTGAAATTCGAACATGCAGAATTAACTGAGGAACCCTGCTTTTGTTACAAAGGAAACAAAACCTCTGGAGAGAGGAGAGAGAGGAGGGACTGAGGAAAAAAAAAGTCTCAGTCACGAGAGAGAAAGAAAGCGTGCTTACTGATATTCAGAATAATCATATGTTCCTGAAAGAAATGGGGATGGTTGGCATGTGGTGCGAACATACCCACACAAACGCTCACGCGCACACACATACAGACACAGATTTGCACACACATGTACATACAAACATGCATGCAGACACGCACACACACACGCACACACACACACACAAACATAGAAAAAACACACAAACAGCACCCTGAGGCGAAATGACAACATGCCAACCTCACCCCGTGTGTTTGTTCATGCACCCGCTGTTTTGGCCTGCTAGCAGGCCCACGGCAACGTATGCCAGCCAGACCACCCTCGCTGCCCTCCTCACACCACTCCTTTCCCCGAGCCAGCAGTCCATACAGTCAGGCTCAATGTGGCTTTACTTACTGCCATAACCACACCTCAAATTGCCCCACTTCCACCTTAAAAGAATGAGTAATCAACCACCCGTGAGACATTTGCAGACTGTCAGTCAAATCCAGGTCTCCGCTATGCTATCAGTCTTCCACCCTTCACCAAGCTCTCTTTTCCTTCCTTCCTCTACTCTAATACCAATTTAAATCGTTCGACGTGCCTTTCCTCCCGCTGCCATTATTCAAAAAGATCATAATAGTTTTCCCTGTGCCCAAAGCACAAAAATCAATTATTTCCCCACAAAGACTTGAAAGTACTTAGCGCAGGCCTGCGAGGGGAAAAGCTGTGGGTTATATCAAATTGAAACTGCACTCATTACACAGGCACACAATTAGTTACCTCTGGTCTGCCTGCCTTTCTTTAATTTCCGAAACGGCATATCTGTATTATAACAGAAACAAGCATGCAAATGCTATTGTTAGGGATTTAGAGAAATCAATAGGACGGCTGGCGAGAGGCGTTTGGTGGCGCTGTCACTCAAAATCTGCTGCCGGCAACTGATAAAGGTCTGAATTCAAATTAGCGCCAAAGCCGGCCAGTGACATCAGAAGTGACATCCGAAATAAAAGGGACGGCTTCATGATATATGTAATTATTCTCTTCGCATTTCTGCTACTTTTTTTTCTTCACTCTCCCCTCCTCTTTCCTCCCCTTCCTCATTCTCTCTTTTTCCTCATTGTGTGCACTTGTGTAACTGTGTTTTGCATAAAGGGATTAGGAGGGCCTTAATGAGAAACTGTAATTGTTTTTTCAGCCTCGCTCTATGGATATGTTCACATGTCTGTGTGGATATTTTTGCAAAAGACACAGGCTGAAAATATGTGTCGAATTAATGTGCCTTGTTTAACGCAAAATGAATACAGTATTGAAATAATATGTTGTTGTTGTTTTTTTACCACTGTTGTTAACGCTGGGAAGGTATGGAAGAAATATATGTTATGAAATATCTTTCCCCAGAATAATTAGCCAAGAGCTGATAACGAACAATAGAATCATAACCGGCCTCTGCTTCACTTTCTCTCAGATACCAAATTATTGACATATTTACAATTTTCACTGTGTAATCAGACTTTCTGCCTCGCAGACATACTGATAGGGTATAAAAGTCACCCGTACAACTCCAACAAACACACAAGTAAACTGCAGCAAAATATTTAACAATAGGTAGTAAACATATGCAATCCTTTATCAGAGTTATTTCCCCCGTTTTGTCAGAGTCGATGAGCTGAAATGTTGAACTGAAGTCTCATCAAAGCACAAAATTGTAATTTGAGGTCAAAACATATTTTCATGAATTCTATTAAAAGTATACGACTGGAAGCAGCATATTTTACCACACTACAAGAATATATGTGTACACATTTGTGTAGGGATTTGTTAAGAAAAAGCGGGTTCCTCTAAATGTCCACAGACTATGTATGCATTTCAGGAGTAACATTATTTCACACAAGCTGAAATTTATAGTTTGTTGAATTGATTTTCCAGCTATTTATATCATTTACACCTACTTCTGTCAACTATGTCCTGCATTTACCAGAATGCCTTTTGGTCGCCTACTTTAGGGAAGTACCGAGAAGAGATTTTGTCAACAGAAGTATCATCTGCATTTTTACTTCAGTGGAGATAAACACTGGTAACTTTTCAAAACATAACCTTTCTCGTTTTCACAGATGGAATATTATGCATGCGATTAATTCTAAATCCTCAGCTTTAACAATTATTCGTCCAGCTGAAAGTTAAAGGTAGAAGTGCCACCTTCAGCAGTAACAACTTTAACACTTGTGACAAGAGATCCGTGTCTGACATCTCAGTGGTGGAATCTTGTTTTGTTGTCTTGGATTTGTGCTTGGAGACATTATCCTGTTGGACGGCGAACCTTCCTTGATGCTGCCACCACCATGCTTCGTCGTTGGGATGGTATTGGGAAGCTAATGAGCAATGCCTAGTCTCCTCAAGA